>CM018076.1:15000199-16343949 GCA_008658365.1 Alca torda
ACAAGCACTCAATAAAGCCTGAAATATTTATACGCTGGGCAAACAGTCACAGAACTCTTGGGTTTTGCCCAGTATCTTTTTATCATCATCCAAACAGATCAGGATATCGTGGCAGGAAAGTTTACTTTTCTGAGGGTAGAGATGAGCCTGTAGCCAGCTGTGTTTTTAAACTATAGCCCTTTTTTTCTGCCAGTATCTTAGAAGTCATTTAAGCAAAAACTACAAGCTACAAGACTATTCTGGCTTGTGAACTCAAGCACAAGCTTCCCCCTTTAGAGCATCTCTTGCTGTCATGAAAAATCAGCAGGTTTAGCAGAGCTAGAAAACAAAGGAAACAAACACCTTTATATTTAAGTGGGTAAAATGTTCTGGAGAAAACATCAAGTTAATAGAAGCAGCATGAGTAAATAGCTAGAAAAAAACTCACACACATTACAGACGTTAGAAAAAAATTACATACAGCCAACTGCCACTAGACAGATTTTTCCATGACAGTATAAAAATCAGACTGCAATAAATCATGCTCTTTCTACTTCCGCCTATAAACATGAAAGTTAAATTCCTAGTAATTGAAAGCTGTAAAAAAACAAGAGATTGATTATGCCATGCAGACAAGTCAGTCATACAGATAATTTGCAAGACTTCAGACACATGCTTACAGGCTTCATGATTCCACCTTTCCTGCACTTAACACAGCTACTGATCTGGTGGTTAGAGTTTCTTCTCTTTCAGAAAGCTACAAAAGGAGATTGGGTATGAATATCTTGTTCTAAAACAGGATGCAAAAACAAAAGGCAGACCTAATTAAAGATAAGCACCCTCACTTTCTGTGCTGCTCATTCTTGAGCAACCTTCCTCATTCTTCAGCCAGTTTCCATGGCTTCTTTATGTACTTCACACTATCCATTTGTTGCACAGTAAACCTACAAAGTGATTTTGGCAAAGTCTGGTAGGCAGGCGCAAATTTAGGCAAAAAATTGCCTTCTTTGAGCTAGCTTTCTGCCCAGCCTTTTTCTTTTGTTGTTTAGAAATAACACAGGGTGTCATTCAGATATAACAAAACTATCTTAAGTTTTGAAAGTAAAAGTCCTCTAGTTTGAAAATAAGAAAAGCTTAAATAGGTCTAAAATGCTGTATTGTTAGCTTATACATACTACCAGTTGACAACAACATAGCATAGTACACCTGGTTGTACCCATCCAGAAAGCCAGGAAAGGAGACAATTATGGAATGACTTTCTAATCCCACAGAAAGATGGCTCCCAGTCACCCTCTCCACCCTGAGACTCCAAAGCTTACTCAAATTTCACATATGGGCAGGAAACCAAAATATTCCACACAGCAGATTAAGTGCCAGAAACCCATAATAGTTCAGATATGAGTTCCCAACAGGAAGTTATAGTTAAATACAAGTGCAATCTGTGTTTCCCTCCACAAGCTCCATAAGATGAATGGAAAAAAGGCATGCTTTCCTGTTACACAACAGCTAGCAATCATGTGATGAAGGATGTAGCACAGCCACTTGCAATAAGGATGTTATTCACATGCAGAAGATTCCTCTTCAAACTGGTCTTTCAGATTTCTGCATTGCATACAATGCCTCCATTTTCACAATTTCTACGATCTACTCCAGATATAGCCTTGAGCTACTTAAAAGTTGCACGCTGTTCAAGAACTACAGGTTAGGCCTGCTTATTTTCCAACCAAGACAGCTGGATTTCAGACAGGTTTCCTTCTTACAGTCCACCCTTTTGCTGCAGTTAGGGGCGGGAAGCTCTGATAATGATGTACTTAATTCAGACTTTAAGCGAGGAACAGCTTAGAAAACCCACAAATGCTGATGAAAATACTTTTCCAGTAACTATTCTCCGGTTGGCATCAGAATACGCCCTTTGCTTCAACCCATCTATTCTTCTGTCCCTCTCTCTAAAGAGCTGCAATTACCTCTAGAGGCCCCCGTCATCCCCTCTTTGGTCACCTATAATTGTGAGCATGGTCACTCACATATACTGGTATTTTGTGTTATGACGGTTTTATCTGACATGTACTGAAGAAGAGTTACTTCAAATAAATCTCTGTGAAGCTTGCTTACAGAAGAATGTATTTCATTCTTATTTTTTCCTGAAACATTCAAGGCGGCCAGGAATCCTCTTTGACCATTTCCAGTGGAGCACTGAGTTATCACTTAATTTGATATTAAAGGAGTTTCAAAAAGGTATCACAAATCAGACATGCTCTTGCTTAACGGGACTCAAGAAACATTATTAAAAAAATCTCCAGTGCTCACATTTGACTTGTGTAAGGGAAAAGCAAATGAGTTTAATGAAGCATCTCATCTTTATTTATCACATAACAAGCAGAGCAAGATTTCAGTTTACAAGCTGCAGCAAAACTGTTTCTAAGCAGTAAAGAAATCCCTCCTTCACTCCAGTGCCACCTGGGCATATCCAAAATTCAGATTCAACCAAAAATCTCAGAAAGGCACACACAGAAAAAGCAAGGTCTACTGCACTTACCTTCTTGGACAGCCAGTTAAGTTTTTTTTTGCTCTTTGATGGTCTGTTACTATAGTGGGGAGTGTTACTGAAAGGACTGATGATGCAGAACAGTAAGGAGTACCAACTCCAAAACAGTATTCATTCTTGCATCATGTAATAAAACACCACTACCTATTTTAAACTGTTATTTCAGACATACATTAAAGGCTTTGGATTTTAAATATGGAATGGCCTCTGAACAGCTGTGAAGCTGAAATATCCAAGACTGCAACATGTTATTTCTAGGTGGATGCAACACATGTTTTACACTTGTTAATATGTACATCCTATTCTAAACAGGATGTAGAGTTTACTTGTAACAAGTGCAATCAGTACATAATTGGCACTCAACACCATTTAAGCAAAAAGAAGAGGCACCCAGGGCAAGACACTTCCTGTTAAATACACAGGGTGTCTACAGTAAAAAAAATCCAAGCTTCATGCAGCATCTACAGACATACCTTCCAGCAAACCACTTCTATACAGAAGGAGCATTTGTACACAGCTCAATCCCCGCTTACTTGTGATATGCTATTTACAAAATACATTGAAATGATGTGAGGATTAGTCATACATGAAATTTGAGACATAAGCCTAGAGTCTTATCAGACTAGATAAGGCAGAGCCATTAAATCAGACAGAAGAGGACCCAAGTATATGAATACTCTTGCCAGGTTACAAAAGTGTGCAGAGCTGAGGGTTTTTTTAGTTTTGTTTTTAAACGAGGAAACAGTTCTAGAACACATGCTGCAGTTATCATTGCACTACTGAAACTAAAGGGCATGTTTAAGCAAACAGACTTAAACAGGAGATCAAATGCAGAAGGTATCATACCCCTCAAACAGATTACCTTGCTTTGCTAACTGTAGGATGAGGTTACAACCGGTCCAATGATAAGTTTTCCTCCTTTGCACAAACACTAACACTTGGCCTACAAGGCAAAGTTTAGATAGCTGCTCTTCTCCTTGGTATCTGTAAACTACTCCAATTTATTTAAATGGGAACAGGATTATTAAGTAGTCATACCACTGAAACAGAAGACATGACAAACCAATTTAGCTAACAGCTGCACTTCCAAGGCCAGTAATATTTCTAGCGCACAATCTGCAGTAAAGTGTGGAAGAGCAGCTTGCCTGTTCTAGAAAACGAAAAAAAAAACAGAAGACCCTACACCGCCAACTCTTTAGAAGTAATGCAGGCTTAGCTACAGCCCTAATAATGCTTTGAAACAATGATTCCCTCCCATCAATTAGGTCTACACTAGCAACTGCAGTGTCTGAGGAGTCTCTTGAAAAAGCTCTAAGACATGTAGAACTCAGTATGTTGATTTTGCACTGTATAATTCATTTCACAGCAGCATGATGTTTTTTTTCCTTCCTGTTCATAGTACTTAGCCCAGTTTGAAATAGCCCTGCTTGCTGGTTTTAAAAGACAAACAAAACTAAGTCTAAATGCTTCATCAGTATTCTTTATTTTTGCCCAAAACTACAAAATATATATTCTCTGAAGTGGTCCTTCAATTTTGCAATTGCCTCCCTAGTATAGCAAGAATGTTAACACCCACATTCTGTGTTTGTATTTCAGACCTATAGTCTGAAGTAGATGATCTTGGACACGGGGAGGAAAAACCTTAAAATACTCCTACTTGCATACATTTTTATGCAGTTTTCCAATGTTAGCGGAAATTTAAAGGTGGTGTTCAGTAGTATCACACAGTTGTAGTAAATGCGTTACTGCAAATCAGTATAAGATTATTAAGCAAAGCCGCTATGTTTAAGATTCACAAAGAGAAATGCCATTTAAAGTGTTCCAGCTTTCAACTCTTCTTGTACTCCATTAAATATAGCAAAGCAGGTGCTTTGACACTAGCCATCAGGATTCCTATTAAAGTTTGGTTAGTCTGTCAAGCACCATAGACCTCTATCTTTTATTATAGGTAGTTATAGCCAAGGACTCAGTAGCCCACTGCCACTATTTCCTAGTTATCATTTCCCCTCCCCCAGCAGAAGCCAGTGCAGATTCAACTTTACTATCTGTGAAGAGGAGACACTCAAGTTCAAAAATTGCTGTTAGCTGAGCCCAGACACTGTGGCTCCTACATGAAGTATAGCCTTTCCTATGCTTGTGCAGAGATAGAGACAGAAGTGTTTCTCAGAAACAGTTTAAAAATAGGATCTGACAACTGCCCGGCATGCCTTTATAAGCTTATGAGCTTGCTCCAGCATACGAATGCTGGGGTAACGGAGCACAGTTTTGGAGATGAATTCAAAGTGCAGCACCACCCTGATAAAAGCAATAGTTTCATTTTGTGAAGAGTAGTATTCTATATCAGGATAGCTGTGACAGTGACGTTTTAAGTAACAGGCTTTTATAAAATTTTCTAACTAGAAGGCTCATAGTTCTTTCGGATGCAGTTTGAGACAACTTACCCTGTTTCAGCAGATGAGACAACATTGAGCAATCTATCATCAGCCCGACAACACTGGGCCACAAACATCATGGCCCAAAATAAAGCACCACAACCACTGCACAGTTTATCACTTACTGGGGAATAAAGCTGGTAAAAGACCTCTTAGGCTATAGACTGAATTATTTTCTCAATCTCATTACCAGCTAGAGCCTCACTTACAGTCTCTTCAATGGATTGCTTTGCACCTGCAGTTCATTTCCCCCCCCCCCCCTACTTCACTTAAATTTGGGGAATCACATGACAGTCATCTAGCCTGGTACAGAAAGGCAGGAACATGGGAGGCAAAGATGGAGTTCAGCACAAGAATTAGATGCTAATACTTGTTTTCCATATAGCTCTTAAGTTCTCCTTGTGCTCTCTCCACTAGTTTTGACACACCCCAGATCTGCCACACAAGGTAATTCTGGACTTCTGCTTCATTGGTCTATTGCAGTTCTTCTAACACTGGATTAAGCAGCTATCGAAGATCTGTACACTTGACAACCAATTGAACAGAAAGACACATACTAATTCCTGTAGATCAGATCCTAAGAATTGAACTCCACCAATACTAAGTTTCATTAGTTGCCAATCTACTGAAGTTTGCAGGAAACAAAATTCATTATTGTAGCCAGTGGTTCTCAATGTCAGAAAGCTACCCATTCTGAGTACACCATTCTGCCAGCAGACTTCTGTACTTCTGAAACTGAGTCCTAACAGGCCACACTGAGTAGGACTACAGCAGCCCTCAAAAGCTAAACCTTTGAAGGGACATGAAATACTGCTGCACTCAAACTGCATTTTTACTTTTGAATAAGAACAACTGCATGACTGTGCATCATTAACATACTAGCAGACAGTGCTTCCATACTTGAGCCCAGGCAATTTATTTGTTGAGCCTGTAGCTGTTCTCTTCCCCTATTAAACAGACGAGTCACAGTAAGAAGTTTCAGCAGGGATAAGAAACCTGTTTTGTCCAGTGCTCAATAACCACACAAATAGCAGTTTTGTTTGGTTTCCAAGCTTACAAGCAGTACAAACACCTGCTTTCTGTGATAGGACCACCTTCAAGCTGCCCTTCCAGGGTGCTGGAGCCCACAGTTCAGTAACCTCCTGACCCTAGCACAGCTCAACTCTCAGAAAGCAGCGGTATTTTCCCCCGTTTTCTTCCTAGAGATCCTCAAGAACCACCATTGCGCTTACACTGCCTGCATCTTAACATTGACTGAGGACAGAGCTTAACACTGCTCTCCAAAGCAACCGGAAGTTCATCAGAAAGGCTCTACTTCAAATAACAAGGTCATGCTAGAAGGAGAAAAACCACTGCCCCACATAACTACCCAAAGGTCATACCAGTGAGCTGGACCTGGTGCAAATTCCCACTAATCCTGGGATTAGCAGGCCACACAACAGCTTTAAGTTTGCTCCTTTAAGTGAGGAACTCAACTGTTAAGAATGTAGAAGCAGCCAATAACTTGTTTTCCTTCTAGAGAAAAGCCTTACTAGTCTCAACTTTTTTAGAAGAGCTCATCATAACATAAAGCCTGAAGTGGTACGTGAAGAAAGTTCCTACCCTGATGCTGTTCCAGCCTGGGATATAGTCTTTCCACATCCAGGTGGACAAACTGATCCGCTGGCAGTCACTAGACCTTCTATACTACGTGCAAATAATGCATATTCATTTGACTAGTGACCACTGTGACCCACTGCTGTAACTTTTTTTTTTACATTTTATTTTATTTAAAATTAGATCAGAACTCACCCAGTAATTCTTCACTGAATACCCCACTATTAGATTATCAGTCACTTCTGGAAGAAACAAGCCTATTTCAGGTTTTAGCCTGTTCCAACAAAATAAGTTCCTTAAGTCCGAAATCCTGTGAACTCTTAACTAGGCTACAGGTGAGAGGAAACAGCATTTCACTTATTTTTGTAGGCTATCATTTCAGTGAATCTGAAATGATCTTGCCATCTATAACTCCAGGTCAGAGCTTATATACTTAGCAGTACCTTATATACTCTTAAGAAGTTTTGAACGTTTTGGGTTTTTTTGAGTATGCTTGACTCCTTAAGCAGTGATTCTAGTTGCACTAGCCAAGTGCCTTTAAGAGTTGCCTCTCAAAATTACCCAAGAACTACATCTTTGCCAAAAAAAAAAACCATCTAATTTCACTAACAGTTAAAACCTGCACATCTCCATTCTCCCTGCAGCTGCTTCTTCCTACTCCTGTTCAAACAGGAGTGTTTTCTACTTCCCACATGATCACTTGTGCCATCAAAAAAGGGGTGGAGCAGAAGCAAGAATGAACAGCTGGGAAAAGGTGCAGGATCATCTTTCAGCATGACCACCACTTCAACTGTTTCAACTATGGCATTAATGCATGCTGAGATCTATTACACTGTTAATATCTGTCTCCCTTCTCCCCTACATACCCTTGAACTCTCGTCAGTCCCTTTGTAAGGCTAAAGGTAAACAACAGCGTTTAAATAACAGGCCTTAGCAAAAGCAGAGACCACATATACAAGCACAGACTGGCTATCATGGCAAGTCAGAACCACAAGTCTAACTGCTAGAGAATATCCAGTCAATTAAAACATCCTTATTAAAAGGAAAGAATTGTAGTTCAGTATAAAGTGTTTCTCTCTCTGATAGGTTACCACAAATGCATGCCACATGCCTATTTTCACCCAGTCTCCCTCTCCTACAACTCCTTTCCTTCCCCTCACCTTCCAGATTAAGACACAGCTTGCATCAGACTGGCCTTTGTGCAAATCCTGAGGTTTCAGTTGCAAAGTAGTATGTGCATGTGGTGTTTTTTTTTTTTTTTAACTCATCTCCTGCTGCAGGAGTAATTCAGAATGCATCAGACATTGTTTTGAGACTGTACTGCAACACTGCTGGAGTTACTGCTTCTTTGAAGATAACCAATATCGCTTCCCTGAGAACAAGCTAATAGAATAACTTTGAAACAAACAAAACAATATTATGAGCTCATTAAAACTTGCCTTCACTTCTGTAGCTTCATAAAAAGCACAGAGACACCTCAATTCAAGTATTCCTGCAATAAGATACGAATTACACAGAGAACTTTCAAAGTAGTTCACGTCTTGGTTTTCAAAGCAAGAAATGGCATTGATGTGAGCTACCTAAAATGGTGCTTAAGAATTAAAGCTCTAGCTGCCATAGTTAAGCTTTCAATTTCCAGGTATTCTATATAAACTACTCTATGACATAAGCATTCAAACTACTCCCTTACACTGATGCACGCAACTACTCCCCGTTTCATAATTATGGAAAACATGCCTAAATGGAAGTACTAACAAAGTAGAAATGCATTTTTTCCTCATGTTCAGTTCAAATTAATGTTCTTCATTTAACAGATCTGCAAGCAAATATTCACAATGTCAAGTCCCAAATAAATCTGTTCTGTATCAAAAGAATCACTGTACACTGCAAGCCTCTCTGGAAGCTTCCATTACAAAGGGAGTATTTACCTTGTGTCATACTATGCCTACACAAGAAGGATCAGTAATCCAGTCAAAATGTTTGGTCAACAAACCAGCTGCTGCCTCATAACACTATTTCCAGTAAGCCTTTTTTTTTTTTAAAAAAAAAAAAAAGCACCTCACAATCTCTAGGACTCAGGAATCCTGCTCTTTGTAGTACTCTGCACAGAACAAAACTGGTTGGTGCAATGCTCAGCTGACAGCCACCACCTGACATCCAAAAAAGGGGGTGGGGGCTGTTCTTTTAGGAAGCAGAGCTTCTATCCTAAAAGCTAGGCTCAAACGAGACTCCAAACTTTCAAGAGCTTCACACTGTGTCATCCTTAATTACTGTCTCCTCCATTTCTTTCCTGGTATCCTTTATATAACCTACAAAGGAAAAATGTAGCACTATTAGACGCTTCCAATCCTGTTCTTCTACCCCTCCCCCCACAGCACACAGATGCCCTGCAGGCTGTATCTGCAACTCATACGGGCTGCTTACAGGCGCTCCCAAGTCCCCAGAGTTCTTATGCAACTAGACTCCACCTCACCATATTACTTATGTAACACATATTAAGTAGCGTCTATTAGACAGGAGTCTTCTAAATTAGTCATACACCCAGTAACTTTCATTCCAGTAGTTCTCACACAACACATTCACCAAATATTCAAGCTTCACCCCCCACCAGATTACTACTGTGGATGAAAAAGAAAAAAGAAAAAAAATTTCCTATCTATCTGAGGACCGATTAAGAACAGAAAAAGTGCTATGAAACATTTCTAAATGAAAGAAGCCACCACCCTTAAAGTATTAGCAGTTTTAACTGTTAATTTCCTCATTAGGTTAGATGCAGAGGCTAAATTTACACCCTGCCACACAAAAACAAGACATGGGAACTAGCACCGAATTGCTTTGAAAAGATGAGAACCCCACCCGAACAGTAACATGAGCTGCATTCCTTAAAGAAAAAAAAAAAAAGGAATAGCGTTAGGATTGGAAAGCATGCATTTTTCACTTCCCCTGCCATCAAAATACTGAAATAAAAGAGAGACCCAGAAAATATATTTGCCAAGCTTCCAAGCCTACCCAGACCTGTGTGACAAGTTCATTTTCTTATGAATCTCAGAAAGTAAGACATGGGCCACCTTCACGATATTTGCATACCATAGTTTTCATTTTTACTAAGTATATACTTAAACCCCTGTGTTAAAGATGCAGGCCATCTGCGGCCTAACTCTGTAATACACGCCACATTGCCCCACGCAAAAGCTGCTCAATTCCTACAACAGGATTCAACAACATACAAATAAACGAACATCGATCCGTTTTTCCATAACGAAGTTCTGTTCAAATAGAATAAAGTCGTCAATAATTTGCAGGTTTTTCTTCAGTCCCCCCCCCCCACCCCGTACCCCCGGCAAAGCAACGCTGGAAATGCGACGACCTCCTCGTCAGAAGAGCAACTCCGCACAGCCTGTACACGTTCCCCGGCTGTTTTAATGAAGTCATTTAAACATCGCTTAAACTGACTCTTTCCGTAAGTTATTCCGGGGAACCTAACTTACGGACAGAAATGCTCTCGTACAGGAGGAGGGGAAGCCGAGCGAGAAAGGGCGGCATTTAGATTAGTACACCCGGCCGCTGGAGCCGCGCACCGCCGGCTCCCGCATTCGGGCCGAGCGAGTAGGCGCCGAGGGGGAACTTTCCCTTGCGGTGGGTGAAGCCTGACGCAGAGAGGGGGCGGAATGGAAAGCTTCCCCCGAGAGCAGCTACACCCTGGCGAGGGGTGGAGAATGAGGAGAGGAGCGAGAACCTTCCTCGGCGGCAGCTACACACACACACACCGCCACCCCCCCGCATTAGGTTAATGGGGGAAGGGAAGCGTGAGCCCAGGCGGCACCGACGGCCCTGTGCAGGGCGGGGGAGGGAAGCGCGGACTCTCCCGGGCAGCCGCCGCCAGCTTGGTCCGCAGCCAAACCCCACAAGAATGCAACGCGGTCACATGACCTCCGGCGGACGTGCAACTCCCTTCCCTCTCCAGGGAGACCCGGCGCCATCTTGTACTGACGCAGTTACAAAAGCAGGCGCGACTTGCTCCTCTCCCGCTCCTCTCCTCACAGCCCCGGCGCTGTTTGGGAAGGAGAAGCCCGAGGCCTGGTCCTGCTCTCCCCCTTTTCACCAGCTCTTCGGGGATCCCCCGCCCATGAAGTCCTCCCTGGCGCTGGGATCATGGCGCCTGTTTTCTCCCTTTGCACCAGCCTCCCCCAGCAGCTCCCCAACCCTGCCCAGCTGCTGCTGCCCCTGCTGCAGGATGATGTCAGCGCCAGCCAATCAGGGCGCGCCGGGCCAGGCCGGCCGCCGCGCCTACTGGCTGCCACGCAGGCCCCGCCCCCCTCCTGACTGGGTCTCCGCCGCGGTTCGCTGCGGAGCCGCAGCACGAGTGGGGGAGGGGAATAGGAGGGGAAGGGAATTAAAAAAAAAAACCCTACACAAAAAAAAAACCGACAACCAAACCCACCAAGACGCCAGCCGCCATTTCGCGCAACAACAGGCAGAACCCGAGCGAGCAGCCCCAGCCAAGCGCCCTAAGGAGAGAGAGAAAGAGAGAAACAAGAGACACACGCACAGAAGAGTTAGACAGGAAAAAATACCCATAGACTCCGCCGTGATCACAAGACGTTTAATCGCCCCCCCCTCCTCCTCCCTCATACTCAATGCCCCATTACAGCCGCCTCCTCTGCGTCCAACCAGCTAGCAGATCCCTTCACCTCGGCTCCCTCTTGCCGCAGCAGCAGCTGTTTAGAGCCCCAAACTCTTTCTGCCCAAGCTGTGGGGGGACGCTAGATCTATGGCGCTGCTGCTAACTGCTTCTCCAGTCACCCGATTGTGGCGGCTCCATCGAGGCAGGGTAAGAGCTGCCAGCCCAGCTTTTATCTGGTGCCCCGAGTTTGCGCACTGAAGGAGGCTCGCTCAGCCCCTGGTGGGCGTCGAATGAAACCCCAGCCGCCGCCTCCCCTCCCTCAATCAGCCATATCGCTGGAGGGGCTGACGCCGGGCAGGGGAGGCAGGGCGGTGTGCGGGCAGAACAAGAGCTGGGAGGGGATATGGCGAAAGGAAGAGGAGCTCGGTACAAACGGCGAGAGGCTGCGTCCGCCCCGTTAACGCTGAGGGAGCCTCTCGCCTTGCCAGCTCCCGCTGGTCCGGGTGTAAGGCAGACGGTACCTGCTCCCCGAGGGCCGTTCCCGGACGGGGAAACGGGGCTCGTTCTGCTTCCCTGCAGAAAAAAAACGCCTTCAGCTAGTGCTGTCCCACTCGCTTTAAGAAGCTCTCTCCCACTTGCCTTATATACGAGCCTTAAAACGCTTCGGGGAAGATTCGCAGCCTCAAGTGCCTTACTGACAGGAGAGATTCAGACAAAACCCCCACATCGCCCTGACCGGCTCTCGGTCAAGGCTCCCGCTCCCTCCCCTTTCTCGCCCCCCTCCTCCCCGCCCCTCAAGTAAGTTCCTCTGCCTGTGTGAGATGTGGCGCCCCTGCCCGGCTTTTCGCGTACTTTGTGGCGAAAATTTACCCCAGGGGTTGAGATTCATACAGAATAAGTATGCTGAGAGCAACGACGGCCCTGAACAGGAAGCCGGAGGTGGCGGGGGGAACGCAGCTGAGGAGGGAGTTTTGGCGTTTCTGCCTCAGAGGATGCAGTTCTGAGTCAGACATCCTCCCTACCGCCCTCCTTCGGTCCCTCAACAGCCTGGGACGGAGCCCCTGCCCCTCCCCCGCGGTCTGCGCCTCCGGGGCTGCGGATCGCCCCCGGCACCAGCCCCAGCTGCGGCCGCCCCTCCTCCGCTGCCCTACTTCCCTCCGCACCTCCTCGACAGCCCCCCTGCCCAGCCCCTGCCGCAGTCTGGTGTCTCGGCCGCACCCAGACCCGGAGCCGTTCAGCGTAACGCGCAGGGCGCTGTTGCAAAATGGACACTGAGAGCTCAGTGGCGGGCGCGGACCGCGCTCTCAGCCCGTAAGCAAAATGGCGGCTGTTTGGCTTCGCCTTGGTAACCCTGCCCCTGCCAGGCGGGGCGGGTGAGCCCCGTGCAGGGGGAGGGAGGGGAGAGCGGACGCCATTTTCCCAGAGAGAGGCAGTGACATAGAAGGGAGCGTAGGAGGCTGAAAGGAGGGAGACACGGGAGCAGCGGCGGCAGCGGGGTTTGTACACAGGTCCCAAGGCAAAGGCGCTTCTGAGCTGGTCCCTGTAGGGTTCTGTGCACTGAGCTAGGTTTGGGGGGAGGGGGGTCTCCTCTTTCCTTTCTTTCCCTTTTCTTTCTTTTACCAGAGCCTGCTGAGGGTTGAGTCCTGCCTAGGGTAGGGATATCCGCAGTGGGGCTGTTGCATTGTTTTGGTTGGGATAGAGAAGGGGCTCAGCTGAGGGGTCCTGCTGCCTGGCCTGTGACCATTACAGGTGAGTCTTCGGTTATTGCCAGTGTATTCTGTTATGGGTGCTTCGGGGAGGGGGGTGGCAAAAAGGGAGCGAAATGCGACGGGAACGTCTCCTTACCCCCGGTGCGAGCGTAACTCCCTCCCGCCCTGAAATGTGTTTAAATTCTGTTTAAGTTGCCTTGAATTTGTTTTCCCTTTTGTGGGGTTTGGTTAAAAAAATGGCAGGCTGTCGCTATATCTTGTGAATATGGCGGGTTACTGTAATTGGAGGAGCTGAGGAGAATTTTTTGGCAGTTATGCCAGATTTATGCATTATGCTTAGAAAAAGAGCCAAAAGGGGGTATTATGTGACAACATACGCTTCCTTAGGCTGGTGGTTTTAAGAACTGGTTTGTGTGTTATTGGGACTGCGTATTGAGTTTTATGAAGCTGAGGGAAACCTATTCTCTTCCTCCATCCTGTATATTTTTGCTTTGTGGTGCTAAAATGGCTCGTTATAGGCCTAATCTCTCTGCCTTCCACACCCCCGCCTCCTTTCCCCCCTCCCTGCTAATATCTCCGCTCCGTGGTGTAACCTGGACAAACGGAGAGCAGTCCTCAAGAGTTTCTCTGCCAATTTAAAAGGGGATCATTCTCTCCACCCCCTTTCTTGAGGGTGTAAGTAGTTATATTGGTGCATCCCTTTCTTGCTTTAGTTCTCTGCAGCCAGCCTTCGTGTTCCTTGGGTGGCATATTTAAGTCTTTCTTTTTTTTTTTTTCCTTAAAGAAATAAATGTTGGTGGGGTAGACCCTATTGCTGCAGACGTAGGGGAGGAGAAACAAACGGTTCACTGTGTAGTACTAAATAGGGTAGAGAAACATAATATAGCCTGATTATAAAGGTCCTGTATTCCCCCATACTCAGCCATTAGGGAACGTGCGGTGGCTGGAAGCCCTGAGGTCCCTAAAATGGTACATACTACGTGTCGTTAAAAGCAGAAGTTTAGCGCTGCATCTAGATTTAGGAATGTTTTAGTCTGTTTATTTACAGTACCTTAAAGGAATAATAACGAAACGTTTTTGTTATTCAGGGCTCAGATCGGCGAAAAGAAAGAGATATCCATGGCTGTACTGCTAATGCATGATTAATTGATTATGATAGCTATACTTTCAAAGTTACTTTTCAAAAAATGTGGAGCAAATTTTTTAATTTCCCTCTTTTGTCCTTTGGAGATTCTAAAAATGGCGGCCTCAGGCTGATGTTGTGGTAATCTAATCAGCTCGGGTCCTCCACACCCCATGCAGCGCGTTTGTCTGCAGCATATTAGAGTCTTATTATGTTTAAATGAAAAGACTGTTCCCTTCAAATAACGTACAAAACATCTCTTGACTTTACTGCGATTTAAAAATGCTGTGTTCCAGCTGATTAATTTTATTGGTTATGTGTGTGAAAGGCAAGTGAACGAGACCACTCCTGTCGGGGAAAAGGGGGGTGGAAAGAGGCAACAGACTCAAGCGGCTTCTGTGAGGGGGGTGTGTAGGTTGCCGTAAGGTAATATGTACGTCGGTTTAATAATTTGGAAAAGCTCCTGTGTTTGCGGTGGAAACTGTGCATCTGTCCATCCTGTTAACGACATAAAAGCGGTAATATTGATCAAAATAAGTAGTGGATTAAGATTGCTAAAACGGTCAGCTAAATTCTTTGTGGAATCACATTTGTGAACGTCATGTTCACCTTCCAGGAAATACCTTTGCTGGACATTGGGGTAGTAATTCCATGTATTCATAGTTTGAGAGTACTGAAAGAACTTAATACTTACAGAAATAATGTATGTGAGATTGTAACCTGTTACTATTAAGACGCAGAATTTCTTCTGCCACCATGTAATCTTGGTACTACGTTTTTTTTCTTCAATTTATTTTGTATATTGCTGTATTAATTGTTTTTGTAGTAATACACATACAAATACTGAGGGAAAGTGCACTTCCTAACCTCTAATTTTTTTCCTAAATGAAATATGAACCTTTTAGTATCACCACTATAAATATGTTTGGGTGGGGGGAAGGGAGGTCACAAGGATTTATTATTTGGTAGTTGGTGTAGTGTATTCTGATACAAACTATGGAGGCTGCAAACTGTACACTTTAAAAGGCAGCAAAAAAATTAATTAATTTGTCCTTTTTTTTTTGTATGCTTGTCTTTAATCTTGTCCTTGGTTTAATGAGGTATGAATTCCTATTCTAATATAGCTTTGGAACCTTCTGGATTTAAACAATCAAAAGTGAGGTGTTGAAATGGCAAAACTATCTCTAATCGCTGAAGAATTTTATTTAGGTATCATTTAGAAGCACTGATGTGTGGTTTAAGGTATACCTGAAGTTGAACAATAAGATAGTAAGACTTTGAGTGTTGTTAATGCATGCCTTTCGTATGTTTTGAGGCCAAAGGCTGAGTGATTTCAACCACCAGGTGATTCGTTAATAGTCCAGTAATGCATGCTCCTGTCATACCTTCCTTATTTGTATAGGTTTGATTCTTTTAACAAACCATGTCTTACTCTGTTTATTAAAAAGTACATGAGTAAGATTATAGGGAGTGTAAATATGGGCCTTTTTGGAAACCTTTTGCCTTTTTCTTTCCTCTCCTTAGGTTTAAAGCTCCTGAGCTTGTGAATAATTTTTTTATCGTGACTTAGAGGACTGTGCAGCTCCACAGTTTAACTTCATGGCTTCAGTCATGTTCTCAAGCAGACATCTGATTCAAGATTAAAATTAAAAGAAAATAATTCTGTTAACTTTACAAAAAGTGTTTATTTGGGGTAAAATGAAATAGACCCAAAGATTGAAATAATCATACTCAAATTTTACAGCTTATCTTCTAGATGGTGAATTTTATGCACTAAGAGCCTCTTGGGAATTTTGAAATCTTCCAGAGTTTTCCTGTATGAGTTTTAGTGAGTCAGTTTGCCTATGTGACTCAGTTTCTCCATTTGTAAAAACAGATCTGTGATCTGTTTTAAGGAGACAATATTACAAAGGAAATTCTGCCTTTTTTTAAACTCCATTGATGTTGATATGTTAAAGTATATTCATAAAAAAGGGAATACCCTTCCCCCCCAAAGTAATAAAAACTTACTGAAAGACAGAAGGTTTGAAATCTAAATTATTTTTTTTCAAGAGGCATTTCGGATTTACAAATACTGTGTTACAAATGCAACGTTGTGGACTGCAGTTGTAAAACCATTTACGTATTTTCAAGCTTTTCATATCTAAAGGAAAAATCTGCTTAACTGTCACTTAGCCTTTTGGGTGAGCTTTTTTGCCATTTGGGAAATTTCAGAAGGGAAATAATACTGGCTTTTTAGACTATATCTAGGGAAAGTTTCTCATAGCACCAAAATTCAGTTTACTTTTAGGAGTTTCATTACCTCATATCTTTGGTACAGTTTCAGCACACACAACTCTTAGTATTCTGTTGGAAAGCAACAGAAATCGGTGTCACACTGAAGGCTATAGTGTCTCTCTAGTCCTGATCTCAGGTTGATGCAAGCACAGTCTTAATTTTGCTTGCATGCTAATAGTAATTTTAGTAAGGACTATTTGTGGGACTTAGTTAAGGAGTGGTGTATGTAATTGTAGAATCGTGGCATTGTTCTAAATAGATTAATGTAAATGAAGATTTAATGAAAGTATTTTGCTGGTTTTGTGTAACCCTTAACAAAATTGAATGGGGGGGTGGTAGATTGGTGAAGATATAAACCCCAGTTCAGACTTCTGGAGAGATCGTAAGGAAGTCCATCTGTGTTATTGGCCTTGTGACTTTCATACGAACAAGCAGTTATGAATCTCTCAAAAGCAAATTTTATTGGGCAGTGTTTTTGGAACGGGTACAGTGTTTAAATGTTTCCACTGTGCAAATAGTAGTTTTGATTTATTGCTAAGAATGAAACTTGAGGCATCTCTGGGAAAAAAACCACACTTCACGGAATGTAGAATGTGGATTAAGAAAAAAAAAAAAACTTTTTATTCTTCCAAATTCAGGCTTATGTAAAATCTTATTTGCAGTGGGCTTTTGAATGGTGCAAGATTAATATTTCAAAGTACGTCAATATTCACATTTTCTTACTAACCAAAGAGTTGTACCCACAAAAGTTAACCTAATCTCTTTGAGGGTCCGAAATTCTGCTCATGACCTTGATACTACAAAATACCTCCTATAGTTGTGTTCAAAGACAAAACTGTTGTTACCTTTAAGGCATAACAAACAAGTTACTTAAAAGAAACCGTGTCAAGGTTTCATATACTTGCTAGGAGATACTGAGATTATTTTTATTTCCTCTTACAAATCTCAATATATTAATGTGGTGTTAATTAAACAGGCAAGATTTTAAGCTCTGCTGGCTGTTAGAACATTTTAATAATTATCTTTAAACCTTTGAAGATAGCTTTGTTGTACAAAGTATATATTTTTTTAACAGGCTTGACTTAAGTGCTTTCTTATCTGTATTTTTTTAATTAAAATATTTGCTAAGAACTATGGTAAATCAGTGTCCACTCAAGTTAGGTGTTTCAAAAGTACAAATGAAGAATATATTCAAGTAGCACTTGTATCCTGTGCAAGTAAAATGTGTTTGTTAGTTTTGCATATTTTATTGAAAGAGTGCTATCTCTCCTTTCATGTGATAGTTCATATACTGCTTAGATGGAGATGCAGTGCTGTAAAACTTAGGTGAGACTTGCAAGGGCCCAGCAGTTTTGCAAATCAGGCTAAGTATGGGAATGTCAAAATAATATTAATCCTAGTTTTAGGTTAACATTTTCATTAGGTGTAGATATTAAAGTATCAAAATGCAGGTTCAGGTTTAGAGAAGCTTTTTTAAATTTTATTTTATTCTCATTTGTAGTTTTGTGTATTGTTTTATATGCCATCATAGTCTAGGTAATCATTCACTTTTATATCTCTATCTCAAAAATATATTACCATTGAGTTTAAAGACAAGATGATAAGACTACATTCTAATGACAATATTATACTTTATATTACAGCTTAAGAAGGAGGACCTGTAATCTGTTGTCCACTGTTGGTTATTTCATCAGTCACAGAAAGTGATGAAACTAATATTCTATCTTTACAAAGTGAGAATTTAAAATGTATACAGGATGGCAGGTTTGGATCTCTTACCCTGAGGAGCTCTCAATATTTAAATTGGTTCGGTGTTCATTACTCTTTAACTTGACTAGGTCTAAAGATACTTTTTTTTTTAACAGTGGGTAACGTTCTTAACTTGCCTTGAGTAGACAAAAGGAGCTAACTCCTAATTATTATGGTTATAATGGGGCTGTATTTAAAACCATATCACAAGACAGATGATATTCCAAGTCTAGACAGTTAATCCTGTCTTAACTGTTGGTTTAAGAAAACTTCTCCAATGAGGAATGTTTTTAGTAGGTTCTACTTAAACTGAAGGTGAAGACTTGAGAATTACAGCAACTTATTTATAGCTTTTGGGGAAGGTATACAGAGATTGCATGTCTTGTTTGGTTTCTAAACCTATCATTCTGTAACTGTGAAAGAAACATGAATAATTTTATATAAAACTGATAAAAAGCACAATATTTTTTTTTACTGATTTAACCATAAGATTCTTCTACTTCACCAAGTAATATGGCTAATTGTTCTTTTTTCACTTAGGGTAGAAACACTTGATGGGAATCGTATTCTTTAATAACATTTTGCAGGATTTTTATGAATGACTGTAGTGGTTTTGTATAATGTTCATTCTCTGCTGTCTCTTACTTTGCAATCGCGTCTTCTGGAAGAAATTAAAGACAAACTCTGCATCCTTTTTTTCCCCTTCTGTGTGGCAGTGGTATTGGAACTTTAAAGCTGTGTTTTGTGCTTCCATTGGTGGCCAGAATTTCTTTGTTATGTTTATTCTAAGTGGACGTATTTCATATCTTTGTTACTACAATTAAAAACGCATACTGATATCTCCTTTGAAAACACAAAGAAATAAAGTAACAAATGCATGGAATCTAAATTTATGAACACAAGTTAGTCAATATAATTTTGCAAGATAATGGTGATTGAAAATTAAATGTTTTTTGTAGGAAAGATCTTTTGACCTTATACGTTTGTATTTTTTTGGCTGTCCTTGAACGTGATATAGTTCCCTCCCTTTGTTCCCTCACCCTCTCTTGCCCTTTTCCTCACAAAATCTTAGTAAAGAGAATTGAAATATTGACAAGTTGTTACCAAGAAATATAGTCCAGGTTGAACTGTAATTAAAATTACATAAGAGTTCTCCTAACTGCTAGAAAGAATTAAAGTTTCTGTTTGAAAGAGCACAGCTTTCTGACTTGCTTGTGTTTAGATTCCTAGGTGTAACTTCAACAACTAGGTGAATGTCTACAAGCTGCTTCCACAAGCATAAGTAGAAGCATTGTTGAAGCACTGATTCATATCAGTCAAATGCCACTGATAAGACAGGGAGGCTAGTTTTTGGAACCTGCCTAAGTGAAAACATATCAAAATAAAACTTTGCTTAGCTGAAATGTCAGACTTCAAGTAAGTCAAAAGAATTTACTGCTTGCGTATCAGGTATCTAATAATTACACTAGGCTCCCAAGTCTTATTAAGCAGCATAGCAAAAAAAAAAAGTATGTGATGTCATGAAGTCAGTAAAATACTTAGATTGTTGAAAGCAATACCAATATGTATTTGTAGCCACATGTTTTCTGCCCTCTCTGGAAAAAAAAAAAGCCTTACTTCTTTTTGGGAGGACTCTTGAGCTTTAGATCTTCCAGTGACTGTATCACCATGAAGTATACTGTTACATTTAATAAAAAATAAATATACTTAGCCCCCACAGTCGCAGACATTACTTGCAGAGTATTCTTACAGAATGTGGAATGCGTGTACTTGCAAAAACACTTTATATTTTGAAATGTTTTTCAAGAATAATAACTTAAAGGAACAGGTGTAAATGTTTTCTTGGAGACTAACTGGTAAGGCACATATATTTTGTGTAAGTTTAATCAACGGTTATTTACCACTTTATGGTAGATGGAGAAAAATGTTTGCAGTAAAAGAGCTGATACAAAGACTGACTTAAAACCAAGATCTTTTTACTGGGAAATTACTTTGTTTCCTTAACCTTTGAATTTCTATTTAAAGGAATTTTACATCTTGCAGTGATATTAGTATAAGACACTACTGTTAGGAAGGTAGTATATACTTCTCCAAGCAATAAGCAGTATTGCTATCAAAAACTAATTTTTTCTCTTACTCCGTGTGCTGTACTTGTCTTGTATTTTACAATTCTTTGACTCCAGCTCCAGTAATTGCTAATTTTTTAATGGATAGACCTTTTTGTGTCTGGTTTATTTTGAGAAGTATGGCAGGTGTTTAGTAGACTTAGAGGCATCAAGTGATTGGCTGTTAATTTACTATTTTTGGGGGTTGTTTTCTGTAAATATAAAAATAAAATCTGTAAGCATGGTATTTTTCTGTATACCTCTGCTTACTACTACTTTGATACATTTCTGTTCAATAAACTCACTCTTTCTGTAACTGCATTTACCTTTATTTCCCTTCTACCACTCATTCTTTTTCTCTTCCTAGTCCCATATTTTGTCTAACTTCCACTGAGAGAAGAAAAGGAGGAGTGAAGAGAGAGAAGAGGTAAGGGAAAGTCTTCCATATTTTAATGGACTGGCTGGCATAAATATTTGAGGAAGAGAGATCGCTTTCCATCACTTCTTCAGGAATACTCAAGAAGAGCACTCTTGGACCAGATAGTTAAGGGAAGATAGCCTACAGCCAGTGGAAACTAGCTCTTCTGTGTAGCAGAAACTTTGCTGACAGACTGATTCTATGTTTATACTTGAAAGGGCAGCTTTCTTTCCACTGACTAGAGCTGGTGTAATGCAGGTAATGACCTGCATACTGAAAAATTGATACTTACATGATGGAAACTCAAGGGTTTTCTTATGCATGAATCTTGAATACTATGGAGGAGAGAGGGTTTTTTTTTCCTTCTTGGTTCTAGATCCCAAACTGAAGACTTAACTCATGAAGTTTGGCTGTCATTCCAAACATGACTGAGGTTTTTGTTGAATGTAAAATCCTGTATTTATTGTATCAGGATGTTCATAAGTATGCCAATGAAGTCTTCACTGTGCTTGTTCTTACTCTATATTGGCACTGAATTAAAAGCAAAATGGTAGGAGGAGCCTTACTCTGTAGTAGTTTCTCTATAATAGCTGTGTTTCTTAAATAAGTTTGTCTAATGATCACTAGGTCTCTGTCAGTACAACCAATAACTTTAAAAAAGCCAAAATTCGATAGAGTTAGGAATTTAGTACCCTTGAGATCCCTGAAGCTTAATGAAAATCCAAAAAGGGATGGAAAGGGGCAACTATGAGCGGTGTCCTGGAAGAAACAGTGAGAGGCAGCATAATGATTTTAGCCATTATCTGTCATGTGTGTAACTGCAAACCAGCCATAGCAAGTCTTTTTTTTTTTTTTTTTGTTCTTTTGGTTGACTGACAGGACATGTGAGGAGGAGGTGAGGTGGGCCTGACTGCTGACAATGTATATGTCAGTGTGGATGCCGTAAGATGTTATTGAGGGGCCTTTGAGTGAGGCCGGGACCAGTTAACATTGTGATGAGGAAGTTACTGCTGTGAGAGGGATATAGAGAACATTAGGTCAGTGGAAATGTTTGGGCACGAAGTACAAATACATAGGAAACCAGATTTATTTTAGAACAAATTGTTTCTTCTGTGGGATTTGCAGGAGTTGGTCATTAATGGGTCCTAATTGTATATTGTATTTGAGTGTGCCTGCTCTGTCTTACTTTTACCTACTACCCTTTTTTGTCTCGGCACAAATTTGAAGTAAACTGGTAATTTACCTGTTAGGTTACCACAGGGAGCAGCAAACAGTAGCAAAGGTCTGAATTCGGACTCACAGTTGTTTCTAAGCCTGCATACATCATGCTGCAGTGGTGTAACATTTGGAAGTTGGATATCCCTTTTAATCTCTTAGCAAAATCTTTACCATGGTGGACCATGGCAGGGGAAATGGAGAAAGAACTTCTTTGTGGGTGAGATTAGTCAGTTATTCACGTATTCTGCTTCTAGGTCTGATTAAAGATGTGTTATCTCCTTAGAAACAGCCAGCAATAAATAAATATTCAGATTACTTTGATATATGTATTTATGCTATGTATATACATACTGCATATATTTTTTTCTAGATTGCTTTGTGTGTAGATATGTACATCTCTGTATATATACGCACGCAAAGTAGTTCACTACTTGAAGGATATCTGGAGTATACCATTAAAATGTCAACTTCTGTCACTACTTTTCCAAATGACTATTATATAGTGAAGACACAAGTGCTCAGAGCAGTAATAGAAAGCAGAAGTTTAACAAAACTTAAAATTTTTGTTAGTAAAAATCTTCTTAAAGTTTTCTTCTCTCCTTGGAAGCCCTCTCCCCTAATTAAAAAAAAACCCAAAAATAAAAAAAGCTTAAAAAAAGAAAAACAAGATTGTAGGCAGGGAAGCCAGGTAGCAAAGCTCAGTTTGTTGGCTCTGACAGTTCAGGACAGTAGTTTTCACACTGGATTTGTGGACTATGACACTGTATTGATAGGAGCATTTTTACTTAGAAATTTCTCCTGTACAGATTATGCTAGGGCATAGGTGTATCAACTTTTCTTTGGTCTGTTCTTGCGGATTTCTTTGTGGGAAGGGTGGTTCTCACGAGCACACGTTAGAATTGTTGCACTGTAAATCTGAAGGCAGGCATGACAAGAATTGCTTTTGCTAATGATTGCAAAATGTGTATACACAGATGATGTAATCGGGGGGGAGGGAAGAGGAAGATGTTTAAATTGCATGCTCAATAAAAGGTAAATTATGCATAGAAGATGTTTTTAAGTGTTTGTCCTCTAAATTCTGTTTCCCTTTTTCTGGTGTATGTAGTAGGCTTGATGTGGTGTCACTCAATTACAAGGTACTTAATTATGTTCCTGTGTGCTACATTGCGTACCAGTACTTCAAATATGTTTTTATCCACCGCCCTTGTAAAGAAAGCATTTTTAAGGGGAAGAAGGCACCAACACACCTTGTAGACTATTTTTCCTGGTGTGGTAAGAAAATCAAAAAGCATGCTACCTTTTGGTCATCTATCTCTATTACCTGAGATGACTTGTATAAATAACTAACGTCAAGATCAGTAGGAGTCAGCAGAGGTCTGAAAGCAGTAGTATGATCTTGGAAGCCGTTGCATCTTGCCTGAAAGACCCTGTTGAGATGGGAAATTCAACATTTAGCTGAGTAATTAGTTTCAGAGTGATCCTGTGTGATTCTGGAGCCAGCCTGGACCCAGAGTAGCATAGATTTTCTACTGGGAGCAAATGGAAGTTGGAGTTTTGGTTTGGGTTTAGTGTTGTACGAGTACTGGTAGATTGCTTTTACATTCAAATTGACTTGAAGTTACAACCAGATTAGCATCTTGTGCTGGTTGAGCTGAAAGGTCTTGCTTGACTCAAGACTGTCGTGCAGCTAGTTTGTGTATTTTATGTCTGAATCATTTTTACCTGTAAATCTGGTAACTCTACACTACTTCTTCCTTGGTCCATGCACGAGTGGAAAATTGACTGTGCAGATCAGTCTGTTTCAGCAATTTCATCTGTTTGTTCCAGTAAGCTTCAAGTTAATTCCCTTAGATTTGTACACATCCCTTAAAAAATGCATCTTTATGTATACTGTGTATATTCTGATACTTAAATACTACTCCAGGAAACTTACTAATTTTTTGCCTGTAGTTAAAGGATGTGAGGTAATGGATTTACCAGTAGTCTTAGTTTAGCAAAAGAGAGCCTCATCCATACTGGTACTCAGGGGCAATAAGCTCTACTTAAACATGGGGTGAACTGCCCATTTCTCCATAAGTTGGGGAGCACTGGCTGTAACTTTTCAGATGTGATAATGCGTGATAACTTTTCAGGAGAGATAATTATTCTCAGACCTTTCAGTTAATCAATTTACTAAATATGGTTGAATTATCACTTTTAAGTTACTTTGTAATATGTATTTAAAGTTAAATCATTTTGCTTTTAAGGAAGGATGGTTGGCCTATGGAGATAGGTTAGATGGTTTTGATTAATCTTTTTTCCTTCTAGTTAGTATATTTTATATAATATAGACCTTGTGAAGATGCAGAGCAGATACAGTATAGAGATGGTAATTTGGTTAGTATATTAATCTTTCTGCAGTGACACTAGTTAAGGACTTTGAGGTAAAGTTGCATGCACCTGTATAAAATCTAAATAATGATTTATCTTAACCAGCACTGTTTCCTCTCATGAAATAGACTAATTATAGGCTGATCTAATTATAATTAGCTTTTTCTCCCTTAAACTTCTGCTCTGCATTTAGGGAGGCCCTGGTAATTCTCTCTGCAGAGGTGTTCTGTGATGAAATCTCCACGTCTTGAAACATCTAAACTGTGTAACTACTTTTTTTTTTCATTTTGTGATTGTCAACAGGTGGTGACTGGTAGAGGCAATTGCTAGAAAAAAACTATTGAAGAACTTCATGTGTATATTGAAGTCATAAAAACAGGAACAAAAAGACTCGATATTTTTGTAATGCTTAGTGATATGAGAAACTTGAACTGATTTAGCGATCTGATTTAGTGTTTTATGCATGTGGAAAATTCTTAGATTTGAGCTAAGAAATAATTTAGTCATAAGCTTAATTCATGATTTCACTGATGTCCCTTTATAAATTAGAAAACAAATGTTGTATTGTACCTTGTTTTGTATTCTGTTCCTGACTTTTATAGGGGATTCTTTCCCTAACTTCTAAATGCTTTTTGTCTTTACTATCTATGGTATGACAACAGAATCTGGAAATTGATTTATGGCGAAGGAAAGACAAGGAACAGTGACATTTCTGTGTAAAAAGCTGTCATATGTACTAAGAATAGTAAAAACAGATTTCGTTTTTTTCCCTCTTTTTATTTTTTGTAGCATTAGGGGTAAATGTGGATTTAAAAAAAAAGCGCACCTTGTTGTAATAAGTATATGATATTATCTTGAGATATTAATTTTTCTGTAGATTTTTTTATTGTTATGGCAAAAAGTTATTACTGGTGTTGCTATCACCTCTTATCTTTAATTTGTATGAAAAGTTTTGCATCTGTGCACCAAGATGAGAGCTTTAATATTCTTACACATACAGCATAGGTTCTAGCAGGCTTCTTGGCCCTATTTCCTCTTCCTTCTCCCTTCTCAAAAAAAGGTTAAACATCTTGCAGAGGTGAGCTACCAATGTAGCATATAACCATATGAGTTGTACTTTTCCCAGTACAGCCAGTACGTTTGGTTTCTTCCAGTTTGAAAAATATGCTTCATTATGAATAAAAATAAAGGTAACTCAAGAGTTCTCTGATCAGATTTATATTGTTACTTTCTGTTTGAAGGCAAGTGCTGGGAACTCAGTTTCTGACTATATACACAAAAATGCAAGTAAAAGTACTTAAGTGTTTTTAAAAAACAATGCCTTTTCCTACCTTCTTGGGGAAAAAAAAAACAAATCCAAAGAAAAGAAACAAAAAAACTTATATGGAAAATGGCCATGGAAGAATTTGTCTCGGCTCTTGACACTTAGAGGGGATGATTGATAGCTAGGATTATGAAACCTTGTTAGAGTCATCTGGACAGTTTGGCTAGACTTCAAATTCTTATTATTTTTCAAGTGTACTTTCTGTCTAGGTGATTTATCATCTGCTTGTTTCCTGAAACTGTTCTATGTAGCTTTTGATGGTCCTACAAGAAGCAAGTGTAAGGAGGGGAAAAAAGACATGCTGATAAAGTAGACTTGAAGTTCCTTTCTGCCAACATATGATCATGGATTTGATTTTGAATGTTTGGACCCTGTAGAATGAGGTTCAAAAATACTGATGTAATTTCAGGAGATTATCCATTTACCTTCTGATTCAAGAGTCGAGCTGTCTATATTTGTGTGTTTGGTTTTTTTCTTCCTCCATGTACTAGTGAAAAAGCTTTTTTCTTCTGCTGTCACACAATTGATCTTAGAAGGACATGGCAGAAAGGAAACGTGTGGTCTTTGTTAGACCACAGAATAATGTTGTGTAAGTTGAATACCTCAGGGGTAATGTGTAGCTTATTTTCTGTTGTTTAATGCATAAATGATGTTCTTTGTATAAAGCCACACAGATGAATAATTTGGAATGTATTGTACTCTAATAATTCTGTTGTTAGAGCACAATTAATTAAAAAAGAAGTGGTTCTGGTATCATAAGCAAAGTAGGTCATGAGAAGTATGGTGAGGCTTCAAATATTTTAGACTTGATATGGACGTTAAATCAAAAAGTACCTGTGTATTCTTGCGAGAGAAAAAGAACTGGCATAAAAATGTAAACCAGGGTGATTGAATGGTAAAGTGTGATAAGTTTCTTGCAGGAGGTTGATCTTGTGCAAGATAAATGGTTTAACCAGATTGAACAAAAAGTTTTTTAAGATGAAAATCGTGTATTAGGACCAGATAAACTTTTAAACTGCAATTAAATAAAAGCAGAATTTCCTCAAATAAGGAATGTGTTTTCATATAATAAAGCTGTGCTGATAGGGTGGTAATGAAGAAAAACTGATGAATCTAAGAAATTATCAAAATTCTTTCAAAGTTTACAGTATATTATCACTAAAAGAATAGAGTGGGCCCCAACAAAATTGGAGGTCCTCTACAGTTGAGATTAAGGTACGGTAGATGAGCTACTTTGCCAAATGAAGAGCTGATTATTGAACTTTGGACCAGCAGTTTTTATATGTTGCCTTTTAACTACACGAGTCTGAAGTTAACTGGACAAACCACTGTGGTCTTTCTAACTTTTCAAATTCATGTACTGCTTGAAGGAAGACTTTCTCAAAACAGTAAATTGTGTATAATCTGCTTGGATTATAGGAAGACTTCTCTAGCACCTTTCTTTCCACTCCTCCTGGCTGATTCCTTAAATGAAATGCACCTATGAAACAAGTTTCTTAGAAGGCCGTGGGTGACAGATTGTCAGAGTTCTGAAAGAAAAATGACTTGAAATAGATGGATACTTGCAGAAATTGGAAAGTAGCATATTATGATAGAAGACAGTATTTTATGACTCATTTAAAATATCTAGCTTCAAGGATAAGCAATCACTTTTAAGATGGGTAAGGAAGAAAGTTTCCCAGTGGTTACATTATTTTCTGTTGTGAACTTTCCAATTTTTGTAGTGTAATCCAGTAAAAATACTGGGAATATTTTAGTATGTCATGACATTACTTCTGGTTCTGACATGACAAAAAATAATTTTCCTTCCTCTCAAATCCAGCATGACTCTGGTAGTCATCAGTGGATGGCCTGTAAGGTCACAGTTCTGTTAATAAGTGGGCATCGTGTAATAAATTTATCCTGTGTCGTTCCTGTCGTTGCCTCCCCCCCCCCCCCCCCCCCCCCCCCCCCCCCCCAAGTTTGTTGAGGATGGCTGTTCATAAATAATGAGCTATGTTTGAATTAAGTTGTCTGTGTAGGTATTGCAAGCCTACAAGTATTTGTGTGCGTGTTGAAGATCTGAAATCTTAAGGTGGTAAAAAATAGTGAGGTAGTGTTACAATGATGTTCTGCTTCCTTTTAGATGAAACAACTGCTGTTTAGTGCTGTTTGGCAAAATAAACTTGAGTTCCTCAAGTCTCTGATTTTATTCAGTGTAGATTAGTCTCTTGGAATTTTTGAGTGTATTCTGACTAAGGCTTAAAGATGTATTTCAATAGCTTGCAGTAGGGTAAGAAGTTAATCTTGGCTCTGTTCTCATCTCCCCCACCTCTTCCTCCCTCCCCCCTTTTTTTTTCTTACAAGAGGGGTGATGTATTCACTTGGCTATAGATGATGGCATTAATTGGGCCATGCATTAGCAATTAATTTTCTATTTATACGTAGCTCTAAAAACATATACATAGCTCTCTTTTACCTTTCTGTGTTACTTTGGGGAAAAAAAAAAAAGCCCCAAATTTCACTTGATTTTCAGATTTGGTAACCGCATCTCTTCTTCCTGGGTTGACAGTAAAGGCCACTTGAATATATGTTGATTGAGTAACCTCAATTGTTTTATGTAAGTCTGCAGGTGTCATAGCCCATGAGGCCACCGTCTTAAGGCACGTTCTTCAGTTCCATCAGTCTCCAGGGTATTTTTGCCTACGTTAATTTCCAGTTGTTACTCTACCTGGTTGGAAGTGTTTAAAGAAAATTCAATTAAGAAAAACAACACCACCAACCAAAGTAATTTTAAGTGTGAGAAATGCCTATCTTAAGTGAGGATCTTGATCCCAGGTGGTGGTGTCCAATATGTCTTTTTACACCTACTTTGAAACACACCAAAACTTTTTTTAGAATTACCTAACTACAAGCCTGAAATCAAATCTCTACTATGCTAATATTTGTTAGCATAGATGAAACTGCGGTTGGTAGTGCAACAACCCTTAACCTGTGTTAGCTGATGTACCTAGACTAAAAAAGTTGATGGTTTCCTTTCAATTATTGGGTAGGAATTAAGATAAATTTCTTACTTTTTCAGAAGAGGAGAACTAAGTGGCAAGTTGATGTTTCCTATAAGTTGTAGATGAGGCTATTCAAGGTTCTACCCTATGAATAGAGTAATCTGTGTGGTGGCAGAATGAGTGCTCACTTAAACTGTAAGAGGGGCTTGGGATTTCTTTTATGCCTGCTACTAAAAATATTCTATACCTGCTTCTAGTTTAACAGGTTTTTCTTGATGCTTATTCTCAAAAACAGTATGTTGTTTCCTTAATTTTATGCATAGCTAGTGATATACTTTGACATTTGTGGTATTTGGTAAGAAAATGATCAGTGCTTAAATGAGGAAAGAATGGCTCGTTGTCCAGATTGTTTTCCAGTTCATTGTATTCCGTGACCTATACAATGGGACCAAGACATGACTTCTACTGTCTAGAGCAGGAATGAACTGTAGAAGGTTTAGGCACTTAAGAGCATGCCAAGATACTTGATGTTAATTGCCAGACTTCAGCAGTAAGATAAAATTTAAGAAGTTAGATGACGACTTGGTGCCAGTTTGTACCTTAGAGATGCCCTGTAGGTGCCAGTTACAATCCTGAAGATACCAACTTTACCAATAAAAGGAGAAAATTCAGATTTAAGTCCACAGTGCTTTTCTGAAGTCCTTTCAATAAGTACTCCGTTTTTCACCAGAGGCTTGTTAGTATTTTCTTGGAAGGATGAATGTGTTAAAATACGTTGATTTCAAAACTGTTGGGCTTTTGTAGACTTTAGCTAAGATACTACGCTTTGTCAGGTGGGAGGAATGTATGTATTGGGCACTGCATGTGCTTCATTGCAGTGGTCTGTGTTCTTGCAATTTTGACATTTTGGAAGGATTTTGCAATTATTCATTGTGCAGGTATTGAAGATGGGGGTACTTTGCTTCAGTTACTTTGCTTCAGTTCACTTGTGGAAAACCTTGTCTATATTAGGCTATAAAAATGCATTTGTTCCCTAATCTGTGAGTGGAGATAGCTGAGGTGCTATGTACATTTTCTCTCTATACTTGGTTGGGTGTTCTTCCCTACTTGGAAAGAGGAGTGGGAGACTAGTAATAACTGGCACACAGGTGGGATTGTTACATTGACTTGTGCAAGTCAGGCAGACTGTAGCTTTGCTCTACAATGAAAAACTACTACTGATTGGTTTTTAGTTTGCTGCTAAAAAAGAACCCCAAAACACCACAAAATCTAAAAGTGGCGCCCAGTGGATATAATGTCTTCTGATGGTGATCTCTTAAAAGGAGATGGAAATTGTTTGATATCATTATTGTGAATCATTAGAATGATTTTGGTTTAAAAAATACAGAATGGACGTTATGGTATTGTTTCTTTTGACAGCCTTAGTTTGTATCATGGACATTGAAATGTATTCTTTTTTTTTTTTAAAGTGCAAAACAAAAGTGAACAATGCTCTCTAAGAAATACTTGAAAAATTCTGTAATTAGGTTTCTCTTAAAAATTGCACCAACTGGGCTCTGACGATATAGAGCAGTAAGCAAACTTACTTGATGTTCAGTAAGTCTGCCATAAATCTTTGTCACCTCACTGAACATGATGAATGATTATTTTTTTTAATCACAAATTTAAATAATATTTTTGTCAGTTTGTAATATTTTTAAGTTCAGGACATAAGATCATCACACTTAAAAAGAAAAGTGAAGTTAAGAACTCTTAAAGAAGATTGAATGTTTTCCTTTTGCCTTGTGTGAAGTAAAACTAATGAAGTCATTGTGACAGATGAAAGTGTGTTGGTTTTTTGTGTTTTTCTTTCTTAATACATGATGTAAAATTGCCTGGCTTTAAAATGAACTGACTGAATCTTCTGCGTTTTGTTTTGTTTTTTTTAACAGGGTTTGTGGATGCACTTAGATGTTTGCAATGAGCACTGTGGCTGGCATGCCCCAGTGTTTTGGATACCAATGCATAGGACTCCGTAGTAATCGAATTTATCAGAAACGAACGTCATGAGCATAGTGATCCCATTGGGGGTTGACACAGCAGATACTTCTTATTTGGAAATGGCTGCAGGCTCAGAGTAAGTATGTGAACATCATTTGTAAGTTTTCTTACCTTTTTATTATTTTTATTTTTTCCCTAGCGAGTATTTTTGAATACAGTTGGAGAGGACTTGGGAGTCTCCTTAGTTTTATTAAATCTTTAATTACTTAAATTAATAACTGTCACTTTATTCTTAATCAGGGAGGGCAAAGGAGACATGCTAAACTGTTCTACAGATGTGTTTTTCTTGCTTATCAGACTGAGAAATACAGATGCTGTGTGGTTTGCTTTCCATACTTAAAATATTTTACCATCTCAGTTTCCTTTTAACTATATGTAAAAAAATATTTTTGATTTCCCATGTTAGGTAAATTCATTTGGCATGGTAAATTGCAAGAAAGTGGTAGTAGTTAGACATGGGTGCCTTTATTTTTGGAAGCTGAAGGCCTAGCTTAATTGTGTAATACCCTGTCTTCACAAAGTTATTTTATATTGAAAAGCAAGTAGAAATTCACTTGTTAGTAATTCATTTCAGTTAGTAACTTTGGATAACTGTGTATAAAGTCTTACCAAAGAGTTAATGAAATCCTGAATTCAAGAAACTTATTTGCATGAAAGCAGCATAGTGAATTCCTGGGTTTTGTGTGGTTTTGAGGGGGTGGGGCAGGGTGTTTGGGGTTTTTTTTTTGTTTGTTTTGGGGAAGGGCTTTGGTTTGGGTTTTTTGGTGGGTTTTTGGGGTTGATGGTGTGGTGGTGGTTTTTTTTTTTTTCTTTTCCTCTAGTGACTTCTAAATCTGTAGAGTATCAGTAAGCTAGAGTTTAGGTATAGTTGATCTCCGACTACAGATTTTTCCTGTCAAACAAATGTCTTTCCATGGGTGTAATATCAGCCTGGCTATGAGAAGAGAAATAGCATTTTGGGCAACTTGGTTCTTTGAGGGGTAAAAGACCAAGGTGGTGTTACAACTATTACCAGTGCACATAGGTATATTATCCCACTGAGCTCTGTGTATTTCAGAATAGTATCTGGATTTTTTTCCCCCTGTTCTCCCTGTTGCTTTTACATCAGTAGACTATATGACAGGTGAGTTTTTTAGGAAGAGATGGATGTCAAAAGATAGTAAAGGAGGTGTTAAAGATCAGTTTGTGTAAGCCACATTTTGTATATTTCTTGTATTTTGTATACTTTGCATAAACATAGGGGGGGAAACCCCAGTTCATTTCTTGGATTTAACAAAAAATGTTAAATTCATCATTTATATTAAATTGGTTTTTGGTTTAGGTTTTTTTAAGCACTTGAGATGCTTTCCTCTTTACTTTCCTCTGAGCCTTTCTGTAGTAACATTGAAGACTTCCCCTGTCTTTGGTTACCACAAAAATATATTTGTTTGTTTTAGGTACTGAAACAATGGATTAGACTTACTTTACATATGTGCTTGAAATCTTTCATAAGTCAAAAATAAACTTCATAAAGTGGTCCTTTGTTTAACAGGTGCATTGAATAACTAACGAATTTAAATAGTTTACATATACCCTTTGCTTGAGAGTGTGTGTGAAGTAATATCACTCTATTTAAGAAGCAAATGGCTTTTCATCCAAACTTTGAAAGAAATGTTATACACTGGGAGCAGAACTCATGAACAGCTTTTTAAGGGGATGTTTCTCTCCTGTGCTTTCAGTTATATATGAGGCTATTCTAACTTTACGCCATTTATCTGAAGAAAACTAAATTTGCAATTTGAACCTTTTTGTTGCATCAAACTTTTAAAGTTGTTCCGTTGATCTCTCCTATCATGAGCACTAGTTTGCTTGGTGCAGAAAATTTTTTAACTTGAGTGACCCATTCACAGCTGTCTTCATTATCTTTTCCTGTGGCTTTCTTTTATGTTTAGAGAATGTCACGATTCCCGAGGTTGCTGACGTTCCTTGCAGACACAGCATGCCATGCTGAAATTAAAATAAATAAATATAGTTGTCAGTATAAACAAGATAGAGTTCACAGTGTGGTATTTGCTTGATAACTGTGGCATGGCGACCCAGTTAGAAACTGCTTTTCCTCAGATGTTAAGTGGCTGTTACCACTTAGATTGACTTGTGTCATCTCTGCCATACTTAGCCTGAAAGATGTGTAGTTGCATGATTTGGCTTACACTGATTTAAAAGCCATGTCACTGTGTAAAGAAGTGTGATACAAACGTGTGTCCCTAACCTACCAGCTTCTACAGTTGTAAATGTTTTCTGTCACTGTCTGTGTGATTTACATGGGTTTTTTATGTTTTCTTCCAGAGAGTAGCATGTTGGGTATAGATTGTATTGACAGTGATCATAGGTAGTCTTTGAGCAAGTTCTGGGGCTTTCCCAAGAGGGAGGAGTTGGAAATTCTTCGCTGTGGCTGACAGGTCTGATATTGCTTCATCGTTTGCTGAAGCATGAACAAACACAAGAATGGGGGAATGGCAAGCCTGATTATGCAGGAGAAGGAGCCCAGGAAAAAACTCTTAGCTTAGTGTCATCTATGAGGGCTGAGAGATTTTTCCTTGTGCTTCAAATTAAGGGATAAGCCTATTAAAAAGGTGGATAGTTTATGTGATTACGTAGTTTCACATAATATTTTAATAGCAGTAGCAAATAAGTTATGTGGAGAATAACTTGAATGTCTGAAAAATTGGGTGAATATAGTCTGTCTCTTATGTTACTTGCACCTAAGTGAGCTCTGCAGTGGTGGATTGATGTTTGTTTGTAGTGCTATAGTAGTCAGAACGCGTACATATTTTGGCTTCATTTGTAAATGGCTTACTAAAGATGAACATGCATGACTTCTTACTGTTAAAGACCTTGTAATAGTAAGCAGAGACAGCCATTTTGGAAGGTTCAAAATGGGATACCTGACCTAAGAGTGTTAAGTCTAGCTTAGGGCATGATATAAGCTACACGTTGGGAAATACCATTGATGGTACTGCTCTACTGGTTTTAATATCTGTATATGTTTTCTTTAGAGAGAAGGCCTGTATAATGAACCTATCAACCACAGTATATGGATCATTGTGTTGAGCTCAATACTCAGGAGATAAGATCATGAACACTTGTCGTCTTAAATGAATGAAAACCTACCCTCCCATTACTGTTGCTGAAACAGGGATTTTTTTTTTTAATTTTTTTTAAAGTATTTTAGGGCGATGGGAAGCTTGCCAGTTCTTACAGACAGTATCGGGCCAGCCTATACATGTAGGGCCTGCTATGAGGTGCTTAAGTAGCAGAACTCACACTGTGGTAGAGAAGTAGTGCTCAGTTCTTTGTTGTCTAGGTAGTGAAGCCTGTCAGATGTGTTTGGTTAGATGAAGTGTCTTGAAATAAAAAAAAAACCTGGTTTTCATACAAAATACATTACATTCCTTTATCTGAGCTGACCTTCAGCCAGATACCGCTCAGGTGTGCTAGTGCAAAGGGAAACCAAACTTGAAGTCCTGGAAAATTAGACCTGTCAAACTGGCATATGGCAGGTTGATGCTGCTGAAGCGTCCTTGGAAGCAAGAGGTTTCATTTGGAGTTTTGACGAATGTTTTCAGGAAGTACTATTAGTTAAGTTTTCATAGCCTAAAGCTTGGATACCCACCTGCCTGTGAAATTTTTAATTTTAGTGAGATTTTCTTTTCCATTTGAATACTTATATTTTTATAGAAGTGGTTGATGGCCCCAGATTCTAAGGGCTGATTGTATTTTGGGTGTTAATCAAAAGCCACTCCCACCCCCCACCTCCCCCCAACTACTATGTGGTCAGAAACAAAACAGTATTTAAAAGGAATGGGGTGGGTGAGAGGAGACTTCAAAGAGCAACTGAGTACTGCTTAGAATGGTTGATAGTTGATTTCCTTGATAGAGGTTAACTGTAAACTTGCAGGGACTGAGTTTTTGTAAACTGATCTCATCTGTTACTTATTTAATTTCTCACCAATGCCATCTGCTGGCAACATGGAGAATACTTTCAGTTTGCATTGTACTTTTAAATAGAAACAGTCAGAAATGACCCAGAATATTAGTTGTTTCACTTGCAGAATGAAAATTTGAGTTTTTTTCTTCTTAGATATGCTTATCTTTGCTTTTTTTTATTTGTTTGAGAAAATACTGTGTTTCTGTTTTCAAGTTACAGGAGTGTCTTAAATTATTGCAGCCCAAGAGCATGGGAGAGGCTCTCTGTGGTGCTTTTTATTTTGCTCCTTGTGAGTATTTTGCACAGTTTTGAATTGCTAACCACAACACTTAACAAATACATATGACACTTTAGCAAAATGTCATGATCAGTTTATCATGGTAATGTTGGTCTATTTTAGGGCATAATATTAGGATTTTGGTCTAACTTCAAATATACTGTATTGTAATACAAACATTTCAGTTTTGATGAAAACTATAAATACAATAAATATCTTCCTTAATTAGACTTTGAGGTGAAGCTAAAAATGTGGTATGCTCAGAAGACTGACAAGCATAGTACCTCAGTCTGTTACAGAACTGGCTTACATTCAAAAATACAAGCAAGGAAAACCTCATAGCGTTCTTTCACATCTGAACGTTTACACTTTTTCTTCCTGGAAACTTGCTTTTTAGGATGCCCATAAGAATGTCAGTGGTACGATTGGAGGTGTGTTTGTCTGTAATACAATAGTTAGTGCCTTGCTACTTGAGCAAAAAATTTTTTTCTTAAATTGATTTTTAAGTTAAGTGGTATCTCATGCTTTAATTGGCCATACAATTAAATATTTTGCCAAGAGGTATTCCTTCACAAAATTCCCCAATTCTGAGATGCTCATTTGAGAAGGCGGTCTTGACCTTTTGATAAATGATAGTATAGAGTGTGTTTTCTGTTTAAGGACAGGGTTATACACGTAGTGGGCAGAGGAGGTGTAACAAAGAATTTGGGGAGGGGCATATCAAAGCGTTGGCAGACCTGTCTGCCAAAGTTAAAAAGTTGTCTGTAGTTCTGTGGAGAAATGATACTCATTTTGTACTACTTACGGGATGAATATCACTTTACTGTTGACTGTAAAGCAAACCTATGATGATTAACTTCTAGCTTCAGTGAATGTTCCACCACCTTCTCCCATATTTCTCGAGTCTCCTCCACACTGTTCCCCTTGCCAATCTAGCATTTGAGTGGATAAATAGAACAGTGACAGTTACATTCAAAGTTCTGGTGAGACTCTATTAAAATTTAAAGAAGTATCTGTGGCTCCTGTGCATAAGCATTTAAAAAAAGCTTTGCTGAAAGCTGATTCTGCTCTAATCTTGTATTTACGTCAAAAAAAAATTTCATACAAAGATATAATTGCCTTTATGTCTCACCTAATTTTCTCCCACCCCCTTTCTGGCTTTCCTTGCTAAAGTAAAGTTGAGCTTTTTTCCTTTTTAACTCTGTAATCTGAATCTGTTTTATGAGTATTAAAATATTTGTGGATAAAGGCATTTGCTGTATTTCGGTTTTGGCAGCTTAATCCTACTGCTTTCCACAGCTGTTATGCCTCTAAATATGAAACTTGGTTCTCTTTATAACTGCTAGAGTAGGTAGAAATGGATTTAGGGAGTATTGTATTGCCGTGTATTTTGCAAGAGATTTAGAACACCGTTTTAATTTTTGTAGTTAGCTGATGGAATAGGCATTACCTCTCTTTTTAGGACATTTCCATTCTGGTATCTTTCATTGAATGCTCCCACGTTGAAGTAGCTGGCATTTAGGTCATGATAATACTTATTTTTCATGAAGGAAACTCTCCTAAATTAATTGTGGCATGGCTGAAAGATGGGTTGTACCTGAATTCCCCTCCCTGTCCTGTATCAGTAAGCCTTCCTGCTATAAAAACTGAGTATTTTCCATATACTGATGCAGACAAGACCTAGGTTGAGCATTGAACACATAGTGGATACAAGTAATGGTGCTACTGCTTTTCCCATTCAATAAATGTTAAAGAATAGCAGTAGAAGCAATACAGTGGTCAGGACCCTCTTGAATTGGAGAAAGGTAAGTTAATTTCTGTCCTAGCCATGATGAATGGATAATCAGCGCCTCCTTTATTGCCATTTTGATTGGCTATATTGTGAGAAGGATTAACTGGATGACATTAATGTTGTATGATTACCACGCAAATGCGTTATGTCAGTGAAGGGGTAAAGGCAAATGTGTTGAAAGGCACAGCTTTTCCAATTTTGGTGTGTTTTTTAAATCATGGATTTGAACCTGCCAAATTCTGAGCTCCCTCTAGAACATAATTCCAACAAACTCTGAATGAAATTATTTTCAAGTTGAGAAGTGGTGTAAGAGAGTAAATGAGTATTTTTGGGGGTTTATGAGGTCATGAAGGACAAGTATCATCAGAGTTGGTTTTTCTCTCATGCTAGTCAGAACTTGTATTTCTAATGTTAGTGCGTCACATGATTTGTGCAATCACATGTTCGCACGCTCTCTAAAAAATTGCAGCTGGTGACTGTTAGAGACATTAATGTTTTTAAAAAGACATTTTTTCTTTGGGCTCTGGAAAGTCTTCACCCAGTAGTGTTTTTAACTAGTGTTTCTTTTTAAACAAGTTTATCATGTGGCAGCCTCACATGGGGAAAAACACAGGGAAAAAATGGGCCACCAGAAATGTTAGTAGGACACTTTCAAGGAGACATGAAAATACTGTATGTTGTTTTCAGAAAGCTAATGAATAATTACATTCTTAGAAAAAACGTTATCAACAACCAGAAGTTGCTGGTGTCCTTTTAAATCAAACTAGTATCGCTTCATGGGAGTTAGAAGAGCCTCTATTTAATATCTTAATGTCTAAGAAAAAACACTGATATCTATTGAAACTTAACGGTTCAGAAATACCAACTTTATTTTAAAAAAATCAGTTCAAGGAATTAAGATATCTGTGATGGGAAATAGATTTCAAGCATAATAAAACTAAAATTGTAAAAGTGAACCAGGCTTGATTTTTGATGTGAGTCAAAAGCCACTTCAATTTTAGATATTGATATTTTGCCCTACCTTTCAATGTAAAAAAATCAGCCAGCCAACCAAACAGAAAAACCCCCAAACCAATTAGATAACTCTGTGTTCATTTGAAGTTTGTCCTAGCGTGATTGAATCATAGTGCAATGAAAAACCTACAAGTAACTGAATAAAAGTGTCTCAGTCATGAGAGTATATATACGCTTGCATGCACACATTAACGTGACTGCTCAAGAAAGGTAACAAAGGTGTAATTTCTTATGCTCAAAAAGATCTTCCTATTTCCTTGTTCTGTTATCTTCCTTGTCTTTCATGTTGTGGTTTGGTGCATATGAACTGTAGTTTGTATGCTAAAGAAGGGACTGCCTTTCACTACAGAACCTTCTCTCGCAAATTTTTATTTCTATTTAAAGATAAATCGGTAAGTTGCTTTTTTTAGATAGATTTGCCCTACTTGGGATTTCTGTTTGTAGAAACAGTACTCTGCTGCCTTGAGTACCTGTTGGTCTGGGCGATTGCAGGAGGTGCACTAATGCTGCCACTAGATGTCACTGGAGAATCGAACAGCATTGGTGGCTCTGCAGGGTTCTGTTGGTTTCCAGCTCTCTGGATTACTGCTTCTGTCTTCCATCATGAGTAAGCTGATGTCCTTTCTGCAGCTCCTGTTACAACTCTGTAGACTTGGGCACACAGACTGATGACTCCCTGACAAAGTGTGTAACACACTTTCCTGTCCCAGTTTTGCAGGTTATGTTACATGATTCAGCGTGCACTTTTTTTTTGAGAAAAAACTTGTAACTACAGAGGCATAAGTTCTCTGCCACTCTGGAACCCTCATTTTAAATTAAAGAGGGTTGGCTTTCCCTTTTTCCTTTTCTTTTTTTTTTTGGGGTGAGTGGGCTATTTTGTGGGGGGGAGGCAGTTGAGTCTGTCCCCCTCCCCCTTTTGCATGCTTCTTTTAACACGATCAGTAGGCGATTAATTAGAAGTTGTGCAACAAGTACCTGTAATAATAAAAATTACATATTAATTGTATTTATCATTCTTCTGTCTTTTGCCTTGCAGACCAGAATCTGTAGAAGCTAGCCCTGTGGTAGTTGAAAAATCGAACAGTTATCCGCACCAGTTGTATACCAGCAGTTCGCATTCACACAGTTACATTGGTTTGCCCTATGCAGTAAGTTTCATGCTGAGTATTCTGTATAAAATAGATTATGTAAAATCTGGTGTTCTTAACTGAAACAACTCTGATTCATGCTTACATTTTTATGTCTTGTTGGGTAACTTGACTGAAGATGGTTGATTAGAAGCAGAATATAGAACATAGTGCATTTTAAATGTAGAACACAGTTGAAAAGATAAAAACCAAGAATGAGCAATGACAAAATTTTAAACTGCTACTGAAAATTTTAAGAATCCTCTTTTAAGTTCTTTACAAAGTGAATTCTTATACTTTGGCTTAAATAACCATCAGCATATGAACATTTAAGAGCTATAACTTGCCTTTCCACAAAAATCTAGGACCATAACTATGGTGCTCGGCCTCCTCCAACGCCTCCAGCTTCTCCTCCTCCATCAGTGCTTATAAGCAAGAATGAAGTAGGCATATTTACCACTCCCAACTTTGATGAAACCTCCAGTGCTACTACCATCAGTACGTCAGAGGATGGAAGCTATGGAACTGATATTACCAGATGCATTTGTGGCTTTACACATGATGATGGATATATGATCTGTTGTGACAAATGCAGGTAATGAATATTAAATTATTTTGAAAGGTAAAAATTACTTAAAACTTCAAGCTGCACTGAAAATAAGTGTAACTAAATGGTGTTCTAATTGTGTTGAGTCATAGGAAATTTCCTTCCATCAAAACATTGTTTGAAGGTTGTATGGCTTTCTAACAGGCAAGGTAGTTGGTTAAGACCAGTGAGTATTTTATGCTTTATTTCAGTCTGTCTTGACTACTCATACTAATTTGTTCATGGCATTACTTGTGCATTGCTTCATAAGGGTATATCTTTTTCCACTCTAAAAAGGATATCTCTTTGGCATTTTGTCCAGGTTACTTGTTAGTATGGTTTGATTCTTAGTCTGCATGTATTGAGTAATAAAGCATCTCAGTAAATCATGTATATGTAAATCAAGTAACTTGCAGGATGCAAAATAATCTGAATGAAATTTCTCAAATACTGGTTTCTCTGTGCATGATGTTTCTGGTAAGAACTCTTAATTTTCAAAGGACAGTTTTATAATAAGTATGAGAAGACTAACCTAGATTCTTACTGGGGAGGCTGAAGTTAAATCTTTGGTCTTCATGCTTAAGCCGCTACTTGATCGTAGTAAAATAAGTAGGTGCTATTAAATACTTGGACTTGGAAAAATGAGCTTAGAAATTTTTAGAGCCGATGTACTTAATGGGGGAAAACAAATCTCATGTTTCTGGACTTACTCGGTATTAGCCTGTATTTTTACATTCACTATGTTTAACGAACACTGCTGAATTTATCAGATCATTGTTTATTTCTAAAATGATTGTTGTGGTTAATTAAAACATTAATTTGAGCTCCATTCTTCTGTCTGCTTATGTAACAAGCCTGTTATTCATTTTTGATGGTCCTTCATTCTGATAAAATTTTCCCTTATTTTGAAACTTATTTATATGTTTTTTCAACAGTGGAGCTGTAGGCTGCCACCAGTTAGAGTGCTTCTTTTGAAGAAGATACTCTCTGTGAGGAGTTGGAGAGAGTTGTGATAAATTCACAAGTGGGAGGATAACAATGATTTCTGTGTCCCAGTTCCTTCTAGCAATGTGGGGATGAGCATAAACTACTGTCCTAGGTTAGCCTTCAGTCTAGCAAGCAGCCTCTCATCCCTGACTGTGGGAAGCAGTTGAAGCTCTTCCTGTGCTGCACAACAGTGTTACCAGTCATGTCCGGTGTGTGTATAAAAACATACATGTTCTATTAAAATATATAAGTAAATAAAAACATACATCTGTGTATATATATTTATATAGAAAAATAAAAATAATATTTTTTTATACATATAAAAGGAGGTGGAATCCTTTTGTTTAAAAACAAATCTCCTGTTACTACATAAAGCGTAAGTCTTGTTGCTGAGGGTATTTGTCTCTATCTTGTTCTCTATTGTGATAATTTACCATTTTTTATTTCCAGTGTTAGAGAAAAATTTCCAAGAGGGAAAATGAGTCTAAAGAAGCAGAGAGAGACACCTGGAGACAGCCACAAGATTGGAATTACAATGATCAGTGGAATAGAAAATCAGCTAGCAGAGTGGTGGTGAAGACAGTGATTGAGATATAGTTTTAGGCAGTATTCAATCTGAGTAAAGATCATGATGAAAAAAAGAATGGCTCGCTCTCTGTCTCTGTGTGTGTGTGTATATTATGCAAACAATTTAAAAAAAATTGTACTTAAAAATGTGGTGTTTTGTTGGTTTTTTTTTTTTAAAGTGTCTGGCAGCACATTGACTGCATGGGGATTGACAGGCAGCATATTCCTGACATATATCTGTGTGAACGTTGTCAACCAAGGTGAGTAGTTTGGTTGATTTTGAACTCTAAATAACTAGAATGAGTAGAGAATAAAAAAGAGGGGGTACTGGAACAACCAGCAGACAAAACACAGACCACGTAGCATAATCCTGACAATTCCAGTTAAAGGAGCTACATGTCTGATGCAGATGATCTTACCAGTCTCCGTTCCCTTTTTCACACTAGTCATTGTTTTACCTCACTAGGCGGCAGGGATAAACCCTTGAAATGCTTATTGAAAGAGCAGTGATTCCTGTATCAGGCTGACCAATACATATTCAATCCATTCTATATTTTGTTTCATGGCTGTCATACACTGAGAACCCTTAGCAGCAGTGTTTTCAGGCCAGCTGTCCCACCAGTATTTCTCAGTGTCTTTTAGTTTTATGGCCTCATTCCAATATGCTGCAGTGCTCACTCAGAGGACTTGCTCTGGAATGAGTATTTGTATAGTCCTGTCCCCGCGCCCCCCCCCCCCCCCCCCCCCCCCCCCCCCCCCCCCCCCCCCCCCGCCACCTCGAAGTCATGTGATGTGACAAGGAGGGCGTTGTGTTCTGACTGTGTGGTAGGTAGATTGTATCTGACTGTCATCATAGTTGTCCTGTGATGCAGAGTATAAAATGCTACCTGTTAGTTACATTGAAGATTGCTAATGAAACAGTGAATAAAAGACATGCGTGTTCAGAACACTTTAATTACCAATAAATTATTCTTTTATTTCTGAGAGATAGTTTGGACCTTGTGGTCATAGAATATTTGTTGAGTATTGTGGCGATTGTTTTGACGAATCTGCAGGAAAGTGGTTTAAAGCCTGCTTATCTGTAATCCATGAACTGTCAATCTTTCTTCTGAGCTATCAAGTTTCATTATGTTTTCAAGTGATTTTGAAACTTATACGTGCTTTGCGTTAAAATGGAATTGGACAGTGCACAACTGGTGGTTTTTCTAGGTATCTAATCATTCAGCTAGTCTACTGTTTATTCTGTAATAGTCAATGGAAAATGGTAACTATGAAAAGGTCTGTTTCAATACTTGTATTAATTTTGTATTTAATGCTTGTATTGATGCATAAGTGTGAAGAATGGAATAAAATTTATTTTTTAATTTCAGGAATTTAGATAAAGAAAGGGCAGTGCTGTTGCAACGAAGGAAAAGGGAAAATATGTCAGGTAAGTAAAGTTTAAAGATCTTTCCTTAGTCAACGTTATAAAATAAAGTATATATCAACTGTATAGACTTAAAAGTGTATATACAGTTTCTACAATTTTGATAGCCTTCAGCATATAAGGTTCAGTAAAGCAATGCCTTTTACTTGACTGTATCATTACTAAGATAACATTATATCAGAATTGTTACAGTTCCATGTGTTTTATTAAAGGTAGTCACCACTGCCTTTTTTCTTATGGTTGTGGAATAATTCAATCTGTTTGAACATTGTTAAAGTTTCATAATAATGAATGTAGCTTTTATAATAAGAACTACTTTGAGTAAGTTACTGAAGGTAAGATGGAAAAGGTTCAGATTTCATCTTTACTAAGTCCCTTTTTGGAAAAAAATATTTCACAGCTCTGTCATTTTTTTCCTTTGTAGTATAGGCTGCTCATATCCTCATACTGATCTTTTAAAACTCTTCCATTGCAGGTGATATTGCTGTCTCTAAGAATTACATAATTGAGATCTAGAATAATCTAGCATAGTTTTGAGAGGGAATCCTAATTCTCATTTGTTGTAGATTTGCGTGTGTGTGTTGGTATGTTTTGAGGTTTGTTTTGACAACAAGAGAAGGTGCTAAGCTTAGGTAATACAATTATATCATGTTTTGGCATTTTTTTAGCCTTTGATAACTAGATGAGGCTTGTAGTGCAAGTACCTATTTCAGTCTCTATGAAATCAGCTCTCATACCGCTTAACAGAATTTCACAACTCAGCAAGCCTAACTTGACAGGAGTTCTGTCCAGTTGTTACCAAGATGTGGCATGGGTTTCTTGATTGACAGGTGATACTTTCAAGTATTACAAAAGTCATAATTTGGGAGGAAGTCATCCTTAACGTGTTTTACTTTCAAATCATGTCTCAAATACTGGGGTACATGCAAGCATGTGTGTTAGGATTTCTTTAAAAAAACACCATGCAGATAAGGTCCTTCTGCCTACTTCAGATGCCTTCAGAAAATTCTGGTGTGTGTGATGTGGCTTAGAAGTGTGTGAGATTTAGTAGTGCTTCTTGGTGCAGTTGTACTTTCTGCTGTCCAGTGCAAAGCTGCCTGAAGTCATTAATGACTTATTTAGAACACTACAGTAATTTTTTTTGTCTGTTTTCATTTTAACAAAATGAAACTGCACGTTTTGGTTGACCAGCTAGATAGTACAAAGTTTATTTAGAGTTTAAAATTTTTTTGATGATTCTATTAAAATAATAGAATAAGTTATGTTTATAATTAATTTGAGTTAATGAGCTCAGTAAGTGGTATGATGATATTGTAAGTATGAAATTGAGTTTACATACAGGACAGGGGAAGTTGATGGTCCGTTATTTAAGTCATCTCTTAGGATTTGTAACCACACTATCTGATCATTTACCATAAACTTCAGGGAAGAGAGAGAATCAAAATCTCAGAAGGAGCTGAAGATATTTTTACCTTTGATGTTAGTGTTCAGTCCTTAATTCTGATGGTCTTTTAAATCTGCTCTATGCATTCAATAGGAAAAGAAACACTAAATGGTAAATCTTAAGTATCAAAACAGAGTAAAAACAAAGACAAATTCTGATCCTGTTTAGTCTCAGTTGAAGTGCAGAATTAGTTACAGTGATTTATAATACATAACTTGAATGTATGCTTGCATCTCTAGTTAATTTTCATTTAGTACATTTGCTTGGCTAAGTGCACTTTTTGTATGTTGACTGATACTACATGGTTCATTCAGACTTAAAGTAGCTCTAGGGATGAACTGTCTACCATCAGACATTAGTAAAAATGGCTAATTTTCATAGACGATTCCAAGAAGGAAAAGCAAAAGTGGCATCAATTTGAATGTTTCTTTTAAATGTTTTAACTATTCAAAAGCAGTAGAATGTTACTTGTAACTTAGTTATTACTAAGTTACAGGTGTTTGATTAAAGGTAAGATTGCATTATTTGGTTGTTCTTTGATGAGTAAGTATATATATACGGCACTTTTTTTTTGGCTTATGTATAATAAGGCTTTTCATTTAGGTACGAGAATACTTTACAGTATAATTGCTTTTATTGTAAAGATTTCTGAAAAGTTGCTGTTTTAGCCATGTTGCATCCGAAGCTAAACAGTGGGGAGCAAGTAGTAGATGAGTCGGTTTGCCTCAAAAAATGAGCTTTTAACTGAACATTTCACATGATACGAAATCAGGTGACAGTCTTAAACTTTTACGCGTAACAACATCACCTTTTTTCCCAGCAACATTAAGTCCATTGTCCTGTGCCTGTGGTTGTATGTGGTGGTGTTGGTTTTGTTGTTCTGGTATAAAAGTGTAATTCTGATGTGCCTTACTATGCATTGGATTGCTTACTGTGGTTAGGTGGAGTGAGCACCTTTAAGCCCCTAGTCAGTTCTGTCCTAGACATCATGGGTTTGTTTTTTTGTTGGATTTTTGGGGAGGGGGTGTTGGGTTTTTTTATGTTTATTTTTTAGGATATAGTATCTAGATGTGTAACTTGATCAGGGCTGTTGCTTCAAGCTGTCTGATCCTGAAATTAGTGCTGATGAAATCACTTGCTGCTTATGGGGAAATAACTCTGGGCCCATAACTTCTTGTGAAATTTGGAGAGTTTGTATCTTGCCTACCAAGATGCAAAATCTTCCCTTAGTGTGCTTGACTAAGGCTCTTCATAGTGAAAGCAAGTTATGTAGGTTAGGAAGGAGTGTCTCAAAACAACTCTGTGTAATTATATGTTCAGTTGAGGTAATTATTCTTTACAGGAAGTTAGGGCACAGTGTAGACAACAATATTGAAATGTTGCTTCCCTAAGGAAGACAGTGTTGGTGGGGTTTTTCTGGGGGGTTGGGGCCAGGGTGGGGGGGAGGTGTTTGACTGTGACATAATGATTCTGTAGGCACTAGTGTATGGGTGACAAACACTGACCATTTCAAGAGGCCCTTGGGTTTTCATTGCTCAATCATTGGTTATTCTACTATTCATTCTTCTTTGATTAGACATTTCTTCTATGTGTTTTTTTTCATGCTAGTTCAGAAAATAGTCCCAGCAGAGATGCAAACAAATTCAGAAAAAATCATCAGCTCCTAATAAATTGTTCAGAAGAACGACCAAGATGGTAAAATTGGACTGCTTACTATGCACAGAAGAATCCTGTTAAGGAATGTTGTGAGCAAGAAAAATCCAGAGTAACCAGTAGCCAGAGTTCTTTATTTAGTAAAGAAGGTTTCAAGAATTAGGACTGTTGAGCGCACTAATTAAGGCAACATCTTTCTGAGCTCAGAATGAGTGTTTTCTCTGCTCTCACATTAAGTATTTGTAAAGCCTGCTTCTATGCAGATTCAGAAAAAGTCTTGCTTAGTGTGAAGTAGGTTTAGTGAAGGCAGAATATTTGTAAAAGCTGGTAAAATCCAAGAAGTCCGTACTCAGCCCACATGAACAGTAGTCTCCTATCTCTGTGCACCATCTCTCTTCCAGTCCTTCCCATACTTCACAGCCTTTCATCTTGACAGAACTAGGGTAATCCTGTTTCAGGTCAGGAAATGTATTTGTCTGACATAAATGCTGATGTATGCTAAATTTCAGGCTTTGCTTTTAGGTCTGTGGGTGCACAGCACAAAGAAAAAATCTGTCAGTTTGTGTATGATCTTGTTTTAACAAGTAAAATAGACTTCCTTTTTCCCTGAGTAGTAGAATGTTATTGTTAGGGGATTTTGAGGAGAGGCGGCTTTTGGCTAAATTGACATATTTACCCTGAAAAAGGCACTTGACACTCCAAATCGCAGCTGAAGTAGTTAATTACAACTTACACATGACTGATTAATAGGGCTTCACAAGAAATGCTGGGCACTCATTAACTTTAATCCCCTCTACAGTACAGTCATCTGAGAAAATCCTAAAGCCATATTACAAGTAAAAACTATATATAAAGTGAATAACTTAACAAATAATTTTTTACCAATTTTGTTCTGATTCTAATTTTGCTTATAATCAAATATGTTTATATAATTCCATTCGGAAAACAGAATTAATCTGGTATCTTTTTCTTACCTGGCATTACAAACATCTGTTAATTACCAGCTTCTCATTGGTCATTCATTTTCATGCTGTTGCAACTGTTGGTGAATTTTGCATCTGAGTGCCTGAAGCATTTGTCAGTATGCATTTTTGTTTTCTAAAAGCAAGTGTAGGGTAACTAGTGAGTATTCTTTCTGCAGTGTTTCACCATTTACATAATGTTCTTTGTTTTAAAGATGGGGATACCAGCGCAACCGAGAGTGGGGATGAGGTTCCTGTGGAACTGTACACTGCTTTTCAACACACACCAACTACAATTACTTTAACTGCTACAAGAGTTACAAAAGTCAATGATAAGAAAAGGAAAAAAAGTGGAGAGAAAGAACAGAACATAGCAAAATGTAAAAAAGTAAGTGAACGTAATTTCTTTTTTTTATTACCTCTGTGTTGTAAATTATAACTATGTGACATCTCTTACCAAGAGACGCTGTTTTGAAAAATTAGGCTATTGTTAGTAATAATATTTTACTACCTCAGTTTAGATGGAAATGTAATATTCTGCAGTAAATTATACAATCTTCCCTGCCTGTTACCGTCCTGCTCCCTGCCCCCCCAATTCAAGTTAACGTGTACTAGCCACGAAAGTTCAATTTCATAATTGAGGCAGAATTTGCAAGGGGGAATTGCATTTGCTGGACCACTTGATGTAGTTAGGGGTGGGGCAGAACAGGCTTTAGATAACCAAAGAAGAATTCTGTGTCTGAAACTCTTTTTTTGTGGATTGTTCAGAAGATCAGAAGTGTTTGCTGTCAGTTGTCCTGATGTGACTTCATTTATTTGAGTTGAAATTATGTGGAAGTGTGCTGTCAGAAAGTTAGCAACTAAACTACTTCGATAAACAGGATACTGACATTATACTATTTAGCTACAGGTGTGAACAATATAATGTATGTGAAGACAAATATAATATATGTGAAGAAGTAAAGTACATGGAATTTCCTGAACTGACAAGTTCCTTTGTGCAGTTCAGTTTCACTGGCTTGGATGAGAATTTTGTCCTTTAAAACTAGAAGTCAGAATTAGTAACCAGTATCTTTTTGGAAATCTTGAGTAAAATGTTTCTTTTTCAGTGAACGGTTCTGAATATAAACTTACTACCGCATATTCTTCTGTTATCTCACAGCATTGTGTGAGATGATGCAAAGAATGAGATATTGTAGAATTACAAACTACTTTCAAAAGTTAACACTATGAGACATTTGTGATACCTGTTTCCCCCTCACCTCTTTCCATAAATAGTGTGAAGGATGTGGGCAATTTACAGATTTACTTGATAAGTATGGAGTGTTCTGTAAGTAACTTTTCAGTTACTTTGCCTTCAATTCTGAAATTCTAGAGGGTCATGTTGTCATATGGGAGAAAGGTAAGGGTACTTGGACTAGTTGCTCTAACATATAGTATGCACTTAGCTTGGAATGCTGAACTGGTTTTTAAAATGTGTTTTGTGAGATGTAGCATATTGCCTTCTTGAGATTTCAACATAGTTTGTTCTGTTGTCGTCATCTTACGTGTTTTATTGAGGATGGTCCACATTGAGAAGCTGTTAATTTGTTCATAAATTTTGAATTCCTTAAGAGATTTTGTATTTCCTCTAAAGAATATAAATATGTATTGTTTCAGGCTTTTCGAGAAGGATCCAGGAAATCTTCACGAGTAAAGGTAATGAGATTTTGTTTGGTTTTTGTTTTAAACCTTGATTGTATGTTAATATAATATGAAATATCTAGAGTGCAATTGGGGCTATATGTTAAGCACTAAAATACTCTTGATAACTAATGTACTACATATGCGTCATAGTAATTTTAAATTAAGGCATGAGTACTAGATCTTTTTGTCCTGCAAAGTTAACTGAAATAGTATAGTGTAAACTTTTATTCTGAGAATACTTGGTTTTCAAGAGCCAGTGGAGGAATTAGGGCTTGTTTGTGGTATGCAAGGGAGTAAAATTTGGTGCAGACCTCGTTCAAACTTAGTAGCTCCAGCTTTTCATAGATTTAAGCAGCAAAAGAATGAAATTACTATATTGCATTTGGAAGCTAAATTAGCGTTTCTGCTCTGTCGTACCTACGTGTACTCATCTGGTGAGACTCAGTAGTGCTGACATAGTTTTAAGGAATTGTGTTGGGATGTCTGCTTTGTAAGATTTAAGTGTTAACAGCAATCTTTAAATTTTCTGTGAGATAAAAATATGCATGGTGTGAAAACTAGGTATTTCCAATAGTTCATTCATCCTTGGAATATATAAAAGCAAGTGGGACACAATTTACACTTCAAATGTGTAAGATTTGACTTGCCAATAGCAAAGACAGAATTGGGTAAGAAAAAGCTCTATTTTGTGCTTTTTGAATATGGTGTTTTGTAAGGTTCCATTGTGTTTTTTCATGGTTTTCTTAGTATCACACCTTTTTTAATACTGTTTGTGTGTATGGTTCTCTTGATGCACAAAAGAAATGTAATCCATAAGAGGTAAATTGAATTGCTGAACTACTTGCTGTTTTATTAATGTTTAATAGTGTCTCTGCTCAGGTGGATAGAAAAGGGAGCGTTGGTTGGCTGCTGCTGTCCATAAGGAGCATTGGTTGGCTGCAGCCTGGCTGCTGCTTGTGAGGTCTGGAGGTACAATGGCACTTTCTTTAAAAGTGAAAGGATCTGAAGCATTGCAGAAGAAAATTGTTTAGTGAGGAACGGATAAGGGGAGAGAAACAATCTGTGCAAAGCCTGTAACAGTAGAGTCACAACCTTAATGTAGTAGGTATAGAATTAGTAAAGTTTAGTAAGATGTGAAGTGGAAAAAAGATACAGCGTGACCCTTGAAGTTGAGAGGGGAAAATCAAATCTGTGTATTATAGGATGGAAGCTGGAGTTCTTTGTATTTGCATATGTTCACAAAAGTTGAGTAGGAAGGGAGATCTGACCCGCCACCTCCTGCACTCACAGATTCATGATGCAGTGCAGTTGTGGGAGAAAATGATGTCAGTCTCCATTCTCATCCCACCAAAAGCTAGAATCCTTACTGAAGGGGGAATGTATTGCTGAACTTGGGCAATATTTATGAAATAATAACATTTATACAAGGACAAATGCTACTGTATTCAACTCGGTGCTTTTAAGTAATGCAGAATTTTATACTGGACTTCCTAAAAAAAAAAAAAAAAAAACAGTCAACCCCAACCCTTAAATCAGTGGCATACCTTTGCCCTTTGTTTTATGTCTTGTAGACTTACTTTTTTATTGTAATATCTTTTCCTTACCTTGTAATATCTCATCACTTTAATTTTTTAGGGCTCAGCTCCAGAGATTGATCCTACTGACAGTTCAAACTTTGGATGGGAAACTAAAATCAAGGCATGGATGGATCGTTATGAAGAAGCAAATAATAACCAATACAGTGAGGGTGTCCAGAGAGAGGCACAAAAAATAGCTCTGAGATTAGGCAATGGAAATGAAAAAAAAGAAGTCAACACCAGCAATCTGATTTTCAAGCCTCCAGTAGAGGTAATGAGCTGCGTCGTGTTGTGTTACTGCATGCTGGCCGAAGATACCCATTTAGATGCCTTAAAACAAACAAAGAAAAAACAAAAAAAGAAAAAAGGGGACTTCGCAATTATTTTCTGTATCTTATCTCACCACATCTAAGCATCAGAGTTTGAACAGCTTTTTCAGAGTTCATAATTGATTTTCATACATCCTGTATCGCCCCTGATTATGTTTTTACACTTGCATATCAGTTCTCGTAAAAATAACTAAGGTGTAGCCTGAACCTGAACATTGGATTGTCCTTAGACTGTCTTTTGTGGTGAGCATAATGCAGTAAACTTTGCTGCTGCTGTTTCTCTGGTCTGTGAGGAATATCAGAAGTGATTACAGTAGGTCATAGAATCATAGAATTGTATAGATAGGAGAAGACCTTTAAGATAATTGAGTCCAACCATAAACATTAAAGTTGGAATCTTTTTTTTTTTCTGATATGCGTATCAACATGTTAATTGTCCGCATTTTTCTTAAGATATGGTAAGTCTGTTCTAGATGTTTAGGTATTCAAATAGAACAGAATTTCATTGTAGTTTGTGAAGGATGTTCTGATGGTAGGTGATATTCTGATGGTAGGTGATATTCTGATAATGATTTTTTTTTTTTACTTTTGTAATTTCTAGTTTATGAAGAAATTGTGCAGTGTCTTTTTCTGTCCTTAACATCAGTTACTTGCCAGCTTAAAATCAGAGCCATACAACAGAGCGTAGCATTTTGTAGCAGAAATCTTGAGGAGTAGTTACTGTAGCGGATTAATGGAAGCATCTTCGCTTCTTTTCCTCAAAGACCATCATGGCATATGGGACACCCTCCTTAGAGGAATATCCCTGCTTACAGAGCCTTTGCCTACATAAAGGCTACTTCCTTTTTGATTGGTGATGAGAGTTATGAGAGGTGTGAGTCCATGAATTGTCAGGGTATGTATTGGTTTTTAATTAAAGGCCATCCTTCCATCTAAAGATACGGAAATAAAAAAAGAATCATGTGAGTTTCCAGATTTCTTATTATTTTGTTATTTTTCTGTTCTTTTACCTTGAATGGATCATGAATGTTCTTTTATGTTTACATGTTTTGTTTTGTTTGAAGGAGTTTAAGCCTTTTGAACGTGTTACGCAAAATAATGCCGCAATTCGTCTTAGTGGTGGTGAGAGTTAAGTGCACTGAGGGATATAGTACTTGAATTGTGCGAACATGGATTTGTTTGTTTTCAGCCATGTGCTGGAGAGCTAGGGCTAAAACATTCCTTGATCTAAATTCATAACTAGCTGCGTTGGTAAGGAAACAGAACAGTTCAATCAAATTTGTCTGGAGGTTTAATCGCAAAAAGGAGGGTGTTTTAGTTAATATAGTATTGTTTAGTAGCTGTGAAAGTGTAATCTGCTGTTAATAATAATAGAAAAATGGTAGAAAATGATACTTCATAAACTTACTATGTCTTTGTAGAGTTATGTGCAAAAAAACAAGAAAATCTTAAAAGCTGCCAAAGACTTGCCTCCTGATGCACTTATTATTGAATACAGAGGAAAGTTCATGCTGAGAGAACAATTTGAAGCTAATGGATATTTCTTCAAAAGGTCTGTTTATTCCAAATGTTTTAATAAGGTGACTGTTAAAACATTGTTTTGACAAACTCTTACTTCAAGTACAAGTGACTCTTAGTTACCAGCACTGTCTTGCATTTTACTGTTGTCTGATTAAAAATAATTGCAACTGGAATCTGGTCTCCCCCTTCTCTTCTGGATGTCCTTACAGATCTGTTCAGGAGTTGGTTCCCTCTTTCTTTGTTCTTCCCTGATTACAGGATTCTGCATTCTTAGGTAGTTGTGCACCTGAAACCAGAGGTTGGCAGGTTCTGCCATCCTAAAATAATTCAGAAGGTAACAGCAAAGATATTCTCTATTGTGAGAGAAATAGATTTTAAGTCCATCAGTCCAAGAACAGAATCGGGCACAGATCAACTTTGGGCGTTTTTACTGCCACAGTTCTCTAGTTGGTTAAGTTACTGAGTGGTGCATGAGTGTTTCCTTCTTCCTGTAGACCATTTTCAATTCTACCATTCATCGCACACACACAACTATTTGGGACATTGCAGGAGGCCTGTTGGAGGAGAGAACACAGAGCTTTTGCTCAGTAGAGATGGAAGGGTTCCCTGGCACTTGTTATAGCAGAACTTAAAGCATGTCTTGGAAAGCAGATGCCCCCTTTCTTTAGGAAAATTGGGTGCTAGTGATAACAGCAGGTGTTAGGCAGGGGTGTGGAGATGCTATTTTTATTCTGGTTTTTTAGATGATGCTACGAGGCACCAGATTTCTACCTGAGTTTCATTTTAGGACCTGCCATAAGAAAAGTTTAAGAAAGATGAAGAATCTTAACCTTGTGTCTTCCATGTCTAGTGCTTACCCTATTACTCTTCCTCCCTTTAGATCCTATGCAGAAGAATTACATTCAGGGCTGTAATTCAAATTTTCGGTATTCTGAGAATACATTTGGAGAATGTACCAGTTAAAATCACAAAGCTTAAATAGAAATGTATCATTCTCAGATTAACACACAAATTTAGTGTATCGTGCCAAACATCATGTTACAAAAGTAACTAATGTGAGAAATCAGTGATATTCGGCATCTTTATATGTGATAAAACTCTGTTTTTCTTGTATCTTTTTCAGGCCATACCCATTTGTCTTGTTTTATTCCAAATTCCATGGACTAGAAATGTGTGTTGATGCAAGGACTTTTGGAAATGAAGCTCGATTCATCAGGCGTTCGTGTACACCAAATGCGGAGGTGAGCATATACATAAATTAGGTTTTCTTTACTTAGAAGTCCCCTTCTCCTTGAGTTTCCTGACTTAAAATTTGAGCAATCCCTACAATTTCTATACAGGTACTTTCTGGGGAAAAAAAACCCACACAAAAATAACAAAAACTCAAACCAAACAAAAAAAAAACAACAAACAAAAAAGCCCAGCTTCACTCATGATAATGCAATAATGTTCTCTTGAATATAGGTGAGGCATGTAATTGAAGATGGAACAATTCATCTTTACATTTACTCCATCCATAACATTCCAAAGGGAGCAGAGATTACTATAGCATTTGATTTTGATTACGGAAATTGGTAAGTATTTGAGCATGCTGTTGTAAAATACATCTAATGCTTATTAAGTTATGGTGCAATTCAGAATGGCTTTTTTTAATATAATTTACTTTCTTTAATAACAGGGCTCCTTAAGCTCTGTATTTACAATGAACAGTGTCTGGGTGGGCAGGGTTTCTTCTGTATTTTTATTACTACGTATGTGTTGCTAATTTCATCAGTGTTGCAGTTACTTAAAAATGATGTGGAAAAGATACAAACTTAGATGAATATGAATAAAGATATGCTCTGAAAATCAGTTGTATATATGTGTCCCTTAGTGTGGGGGCAGTAGAGGGAAGAAAATCTAGAACTATTCAATAATACCCTGTTTATTTCAGAGTGACTCTGCAATGTAAGTTCAGGAAGACAGTGGCTGTGGAATTTAGTTATAAATAGTGTTTAATGCATGATTAAGAATGTTCAAATACACTGAATGCGTAGTGCCTTAGGTTCTGCAACCTATTACACATTTTCCTGAACATAACCACTGCCCCATTGATGAGTTGGGGAAGGCTTTCATCAGTTGTTACCATTGTTTGTAAGCATCGTTTTGAAATGGTAAAGGAAATAATTAAGTTCCACTGGCATATGTAGGCATTGCTATTCAAACACCTCTTTGAAATCTGATGGCCAAATAAGGCCTTTGAGTGATATAATCTAGTAATGATTTCTCTTAGCTAGTAGGAAATGTTCTAGGGTATAGGTATGTTGTGCAGGAACACCTAGGCTAATAGTAACCTTGGAAAGAGCCTGTGTCTTTATGTGCACTTGGTCGGGTCCAGAAGCAGTCCTCAACTGTTTCACATTTTGCTGCAGCAAGGTAATACACTTTCTTGTGGTCTGCTTGTAAGTCAGCTTGGGTGCAGTGCCGTGCAGATGTGACTTCGCTACATGAACTAGTTATGACCTGAACTAGTTATGTCTATAGGGTACTACCTGTATTAATCAACTTGGGTTCAGACTAACTCAAGATACCTTGCACTGCTCTGCTCTGTGTTATAGGTATACTCCTACATCCCTCACATGTAGACATTCTGAGAAATTGCCAGGTTGATAGGTTTTTTTTTTGGCGTTTTGTTATTTATCGTTTTAAAAATACATAGTAGTTGTTTAATACCTGCAGCTAACAGCCTGTATAAGTTGAATGTGTTTGGATAACAGTTCCTGCATATCTAAGTGAAACTTGAAATTGTTCAAGGTGACTCTTGAGTTCATTCCAGTGTGCTCATTCTGTAAATAGTGTCTACCATCTTTGCATAAAGCAAGAACTCTGCCTTCTATGCGTCTGTTAATTTCTTTAATGTGGTGGTCGTATTTCCACCCAGGATATACTCAGGTTTTAGACATCTTCCATCTTTTAAGCAAATACTAACCTTGAATTTAAAAGAACTCCCATGTGGTAAACAACCACAAATTCTATTGACCAGTAGATAAGATTTTTGAATTACAGCAATATTCTATATCTTGGTGAAAACTTGAGCCAACTGCTTTTAATATGGTTGGTTTGCATCATAGCGAATGTTTAATGTGAAATGTATCGGCTTGTGTGATTTAGTGTTGAAAAGTCTCATTGCTGTACAGCCTAATCAAAATACGCCTTCTCACATTTAATTACTTTTAGTAAATACAAAGTGGATTGTGCTTGCCTCAAAGAGAATCCTGAATGTCCAGTTCTCAGACGTTCTGAACCTACAGAAAACATCAATACTGGATATGAAACCAGAAGGAAAAAGGGAAAGAAAGAGAAAGATGTTTCAAGAGAAAAGGAGACTCAGAATCAGAACATCACATTGGACTGTGAAGGAGCAGCCACCAAAATGAAGATTGCAGACAATAAACAGAGGAAGCTCTCTCCCCTCAGGCTGTCCATTTCTAATAATCAGGTATTGGCACAAAGATGATAGAAAAAAAAAACTTTTAAACACAAATGCTGTCCTTTTGTAGTTACTAAAGGAATTTTAACAAATCACTGAAAAGGGGTAATGATGGATAAGCTGTTTAGAATTTTTTAAACTGTTCTCAGTTTTCCTGAATATTTGATTGTATTTAAAGATATGTTGGTTCCCATACCAGTTTTAACTCTACATCTTCCTTAGGCGTTTTTTGTGGATCTCTAAGTGTCACGCTTTCAGGAGCTCCCGGTCCACCTTGAAGTGTATTTTGGTTAGTTGCATGCATTACTCAGAAGCATAGTATTTTAAACGTAGGAATAAGTAATCCTCCTGTTGAAACAAATAAAACTTCAACCCAGAATATTAAGTGTTGACTGCAGCTCTGTGTACAAGATTAAATAGAGTTTGGGGAGTCAGGAGGAGGAAGGTGTCTTTTGAAGCTGAATACTGGATAATAAGTGGATAGTATAGTAAAGCTACCTGGTAATACACCATGGTAGTCAATTTTAAATTAGTCTTTCTTCTAATATGGTAGCTTGAAAGAACTAGTGGGAGGGATCTTGAGATGAATTATTAAATTAATCTTGCAGAACAGCTATTAAAGATAAACATTTAATATGAGAAGGTGGTTACCTTAGTAACTATATTTTCTTTCTTTTTTGGGGTAGGTGATGGTGGTGATTTTTAAATTTTTTTTTTTGTTATATGATGGTTTTTGATGGTGATTTAGTAGCAGAGAGAAAGGAGTTATTCTGGGAGGGAGCCATTTACAAGTTCTTAATCTTTTAATGTCACTTAAGAGTGAAGGAAATAAGGTGCAAACAAGCACATTGACCCCCAGTTTTCTTAAAATGATCAAATTGTTCTGGGGTTTCAGTAGCTAAATAATTTAAAAATGCTTGGAAGTCCAGAAGGCATGGCATGTGACTGACTTAGGATCTCCAGAGGCAACACTTAAACTTTCTCATCTTAAGGGATATTTTTTTTTTTTAACAAGTGATAACTGGTATTTGGAACCTTCTCACGAGCTTTTAACATAATCTACAGTGCTTATATAGAACAGTCACAGGAGAACTAGTATTGTTTTTTTAAAACAGAACTTAAAACAGTAGGAATTCTGAGAAGAATAAAGCTGTTAAAACTTGTGTCTAAACATAGAAGCCAGTCAATTAATAGCTTTTTTCTTGGGGTGAAATATATAATGCTGAGGTAAAGAAAGCATATGGGAAAAACGTAAATACACTTTTAAGACAAATGTTAAAAATACCCAAACCTGTGTAGTCCATATCAAAGAGAAATTGCTACAGGACTAGTGAACACTTCAATCTTTTCAAAGCTACTGTTTCATCTTTTTGTTTTCTTTTTTTCTTTTTTTTTTTTTTTCCAAAATGGGAAACCATTATCATAGAATTGTTAGGGTTGGGAGGGACCTTAAAGGTCATCTAGTTCCAACCCCCTGCCATGGGCAGGGACACCTCCCACTAGATCAGGTTGCTCAGAGCCCTGTCCAGCCTGGCCTTAAGAACTTCCAGGGATGGGGCTTCCACCACCTCTCTGGGCAACAATTAGTTACATATAATTTTTATATATATATATATATATAAAAATAAATAATTTTATATATTAATAATTGATATATAATAATATATATAATAATTAGTTAATTATTAGTTAGCTAACTCTTGTGTTTCCTTATGGTATGGCACTTGTCATTAGATTCTGTAGTGAGAGTGTAAATGGAAAATGCGACTTCAATAGAATACACTTTTGAACTGAGAAGAACTTCTATGTAACTGTCTGTTAACATCTCCTTTGACATTCATTCTATTTCATTAAAACTAATGTTTAGGTTTTTTAATGTGGGTGTAATGTAAAACTCCTAATTGTTCAACAGATTATAAAATGGCTGTAGCAGTGGCCAGTGTTAGTGCCCAAAAGCTTCTGTTGGTTTGGAGGTTGAATTCTGATATTTCAATTTTTTTTTTTTTTTTTGGTTGGTGGGGTGGGCGAGTGGGGATGGAACCCCAAAATTTCCATAAGGTAGCATGCTAAAGAAAAAAGATACAAATGTGTCTAAGCTCAGAATGGAAAAGTGATTATATTTACAGATTTGTATGAAGTGGATGTTAGTTTTTTTCACATTTGTGTCTTGGTTTATTGGCTTGGTTACTCTTGCTGTAGTGTTCTGTGGATTCTTAGCTCTGTGTAGCTTTTAGTTTTCCCTAGTTTGCTGGAGTAGTGGAGCTTCTGTAAAGCAGTTGTTGTCTGTCTTTCAGGAGCCAGATTTTATTGATGATATAGAAGAAAAAACTCCCATTAGCAATGAAGTAGAAATGGAATCAGAGGAGCAGATTGCAGAAAGGAAGAGGAAGATGGTAAGTTGGGAAGCAAGTAGCTGCCTGAAGTTGTCACTAAGGCTTAGTGACACCTGCTCTTCCCATGCTAATTGCTGCCGTTTTGTAGGCTTGTGGAATCTGAGTATATATGAAGTCAGATCCTTACATGAACCTGAACTTAAAATGAAAGGCTTGCTATTTGAGAGCATTTCATCTGGCTTGATCATTGCTTCCTGACAAAAACCTGCTTTTATTTTCAGCTGTATATAATTTTCTATTGCCTTTAAATATGATGTTGTAGAAATCATGCAGACTTTATTTTCTTCACTCTTTATTATTGCATGTTATTTGTAATAGCCACTTTATAGATAGTATGGGGAGTCAGGATTTTTGCCTGACTACTTTTTTTTTTTTTTGAGCTCCCAACGTAGAAAGCCTCAAAAACCCTAATTTTCAGAGGTTGGTAGAACAGTGTTATGAAAACTGACTTTAAGTGTGCCTTTTTGGGGGAGGCATTCAAAATTACTGAAATTACTGGTTAAATCTTCACCAAGTTGTATAATGAAATACTAATATTTGGAACTTTAATTTTATTGTTCGTGCTCACAGAACTTCTGATAAGTGGAGTTCAAGGTGGCACCAAAACTGTCTGCATCTGCTTGGACCTTAAAAAAATAAAAGGGGATTGGGTATTCATTCCTTTTGGTCAGTATTTCCTACAACTCTGTCAGTAGCAAAATTGATGACACTTGTGTTTATTAGACAATAGAAAGAAAAATTGATGACACTTGTGTTTATTAGACAATAGAAAGCAAAATCTTCTTAAGTAAAATGTATATTTTAATATGAAATCTGAAGACAGACAGCATGAGCTCTAATATTAACATATAACAGTATCTTGTCATGCTTGTGAGGAATAATTCTCATCACATTCTGTTGGTTGTACTGGTTTTGCTCCTGAGAAACTGCAAGTTTGCCTGAATTCCTGCATTTTACCAAGCAAATAGAGGCAGGTTCAGCGGCAAAACAAAATTTGGGTTCCTCGTTCAGTCATATGAGCAGTATATTTGTGGGTATTCTTCTTTCTTTGATATAAACACATTGTTGCTATCAGTGTCCTGTTGAGCTGCAGGCATTTAAAAAAAAAAAAGTTTGTGATAGAAGCCCCCAGTTCTGCCACCTCCTGCATTATGTTAAGCAGAGCTCTGTGCAGATGAAGAGATCTGCCTCGGTACAGCTCTAGGATCTGAATTACGGATAGACAGAAAATTTAGCTCCTCCGTGTGACCTAATGTTACCTTATTTTGAAATAGTGATTCTTGGATCTGATGTAGTTTTGATTTTTTGACTTGTAGCTTTTTATGTTTGGATGTAGTTTGTGACGCTTGGAAAATTGAGTCAGAGGGATAATGGAGCTTTCTGTTGTTCTTTCATGCATGTATTAGTATTTCATATCTTTCTGGTCATTAGTATTTAATTGTTTTTAAATACTATACATGCAAGTAAGTGGCTCAGAGCTATGTGTCCTTTTTACGCTTATGGGCCAGTGATTTGCTAGTAAATCACTATTTTTATCAAGTTCTTAAATCCAAAGCAGGACTCTTGTTTGTCAGGGTTGGTACGAATGCAAGCCTTTCTTCAGAAGTCTGTAGTAATTGCAGTCATTGTAACATCTCCCTTTCGTCTGAGTTTTCACTGAAATTGATCTGCCTGTCAACATGCACTGAACATGTTCTGAAGTACCTAAAAAAAAAAACCCACACACACAAAACCCCCCAAAAAACCCACATTTATTTACGTATTTACATATGCAAAAGCTGATGACTGAAACTTGATCATGATTATTATTAAATCCATCAGACAAGAGAAGAACGGAAAATGGAAGCTATCCTGCAAGCTTTTGCCAGACTAGAAAAAAGAGAAAAAAGAAGAGAACAGGCTTTGGAAAGAATCAGCACAGCAAAAACTGAGGTTAAATCAGAATGCAAGGAAGCACAGATTCTCAATGATGCTGAATTTATTCAGGTAGTTATCAGTAACTTTATTTTAAAGCTAGTTTTTAGCATGGCATATTTATATGTTTGGATGTTGAGCTGCACGTGAAGATGAATGAATTTTTTTTTTCCTCTGAACTCAAATACATTTGACAAAATCTATATAGTTCTTTGACATTATATTGTATCACCTCCTGATTTTTTTTTTTCAAGAAAATATGTGTAGAATCTGTTTGAGGACTTTCAGTTACATTAGTTTATGCAAATGTGCGCGCACACACACCAGCTCTGTAATTTGGTCTCTCTTTGAAGTTCAGGATAGGAGGTGTTTTATGATTCTTAATGTTTCATAAACATTTTTTTACTTTGTTGTTGCTGGATGCTAGTGCGCTTCTTACCTTGCAAATAATCTTATAGATTCTCAGTTCAGGTTGCTTCCCTGGATAATTTCTGTCAGCATGCTGTTAAGTACCTTTTATGACAATGCTGAACATTTAGTAAACTATAAATTACAAAAATGTTACTGGACTGAAAGACATCAGGATGTAACCAGCTGATTTCTAGCTTATAGATGAATGAATGTGGTATGCCAATTCTTACACAAATCTGTGTTGATCTGACCAGTGGCTGGTGTGTGTGAATAGTCTGCCAATGATACAGCAGGAAATACAGGAAATCTTCTAGTTTGCCTTGAAGAAGGATAAAAATACTGTATCTGAAGTATTTTAGTTCTAACAACAAAAATGAGATAAAGGCTTTTTGGACTTGTAAAGTGGGAACCGACACTTTCTTTTAAGAAAGATAAGTAGCTTTACACATGTGGGGGATCTGTTTACTAGACTTTTATTTTTGTACCAGGAACCAGCAAAAGAAGAAACTGCCACCAAGCCTACCCCAGCCAAAGTTAATAGAGCTAAACAGAGAAAAAGCTTCTCTCGGAGTAGAACTCACATTGGACAGCAACGTAGACGACACAGAACTGTCAGCATGTGTTCAGACATCCAGCCATCTTCTCCTGACGTGGAAGTAACTTCACAACATAATGAAACTGAGAATTCTGCACTGGTAGCTGAGCCTGAAACAGAAACTGTTGTTACAGAAATGGTTACTGAAACGGAAGCTCCAGCACTTAATAAATGCCCTACTAAGTATCCTAAAACAAAGAAGGTATGTCTCTTCAGGGATGGGGAGAAGAGGATGGACTTTAACAGAGTTTTAAAAAATTACAGACTGCTGCATCAGTATGAACTATGTACACACTTTTTTAAAAAATTGACTCATTTAAAAATCACCATTATATAGCCCCTCACTGGTAATAAATTAAGAGATTAAGGGTATGTGTAGCATCCATTGTTAGAAGATATTTTGGATTTTAAGAGATTTCCAAAATACATCTTTCAGAACAATTTTGGAACAAATGTTTTCTAAGGGAAATACTTTCTAAGAGGGCTGAAAAAACAGACATAACCAAAACATAATTAAAGCTGTTAATTTAAAATGAAAAAAAAAAAAAAAGGAACTAAAAGTTGCCTTTCCTTCTGTTGTTCATCATATGTTTTAGAAGGTATTTTAATGGTAGCAAACAGAATATCTCAATTGAAGTCATTAACTTCTAGTACTTCTGATATGTCTGTTCTGAAGTGAATGGATTTAAACCCTCAAAACTTACGTGCGTGTTTGGAGGGAAGATCCTTTGTTCTCTTTAAAGCTTTGTTTTTAATTTATTTTTTTATTGGGCTGCATTGCAATGAGCTTGAAGAAATGCTACAATATTTAAAGGCATCAAAAAATCTTAAATCTGCAAGTGTGAATGAAGCAGTAGAACTTTCTGCTTTAAAATTCTACAGACTGCATTTAAAAAGTGACGCTTTTTCAGTGCACTTTACAAGTTCTGAAAATTTTATTTGGTGGAGGGGAAAGGGGAGGAAGTCACAGGTTGAAACTTCATGAACAACAATTTCAAGATGGTTTTATTTTAAATGCCCAAACATACTTAAATTTTTTTTCAAAAGGCACCTGAGCCATCCTGTAACGCTGCTTATTGCATCACTATTAAATTCTTCTCAGAGGGGAGACTAGAATCTTTCTTTTTTGCATGTTGCATACCAAAAAAGAAGGAAGTTACCTGAGAAGGCAGTTGCACTGCACTTTTTGGCTGTTTCATAGTATTGTGGATAAATGTCTGAAATGTCTCATTGCATTGTACCCAGTGTACCTTAAGTGAGGAGAAGATCTTCCTTTAAAAATGAATTAATATAAATAAGCTTGTAAAAGATGAGCAGTTTAACGCAGATTATCATAATGTATTTAATTTTAAAGCCTTACTGTCATATTAATAATATTTAATGTGCTGTTTTTGCATGTTCTTCACTTTGTTGAACTACTGTAAAATTTAGGAGGTTAGTTTTTTGGTTAATAGGAACTAAAATCCACTGGCATGTTTTTCAAAAACACTTAACTAGCTAGGAAAGAATACCCTTTTTTTGAAAAGTGTGGCTTAGTAAATGTGTTGCAATTTATTGTAACTACAATAGAGAAGAATGTTCAAGCCTGACACATTGGCTGAGGCACGGTCCTGACAGTATGAAAATCTGTTGAGGAGTTTACTTTGTTCTGCTAACGTTACACTACTTCCCTTCAGCTTAGATGCTCAGGCACAAGTTTAAAATTTTTCTTGGAATTCTGTTACTAAATTCACATCATAAGTACAGTTGATCTGGGCACATGTATCGTACGTTCAGTGAGAATTAAATACAAAAGAACTAAATGTTAGTTTACAAAAAAAAAAAAAAACCTCAAAAAAAAACCCAAAAAGCAAAACCCCCAAAATCTTGGTATGTAGAGAAATCTATACTGATTCCTTCTGCTGTCCCCATTATTTCACTAAAACTCCTCATTCTTGCCCTGCGTGTTCTTAAACTTGCAGCCTGGAAACTGGCTATTTTCTGGGTTGTGTAACAGTTGACTAGGTGAATAACTAGACTAAAAAAATGTCTAAAGGCCACTGATAAAAGCACTCATAAAACACTAATTTTTTTTTCTCTCTCTCTGTTTAGCACTTGGTCAGTGAATGGTTAAGTGAAAAGAGTGATAAAACAGGGAAGCCTACAGAGAGTCTATCAGAAAGGCCTCTACGCATAACTACCGACCCTGAAGTTCTGGCTACTCAGCTGAATTCTTTACCAGGTCTCACTTACAGTCCACACGTATATTCAACTCCAAAGCACTATATTCGTTTTACTTCACCATTCCTTTCAGAAAAGAGGAGGAAAAAAGAACCTGTGGAAAACATTACTGGCTCTTGTAAGAAGGTAATGCTTCCCTTCACTGTGGTTCCCCATCCCATATTATTATTAATTAAAAATTTATTTAAAAATAAAAAAGTTTATTTGCTAGCATGAATTCAGGCAGAAAAAGGCTGGTTGGCAAACCAGTTCTGCCATGTGTATCGCATTTTGAAACATTTATCATTGAACTGTAAAGTCACTGATTTGAACTTGTTTTATTGCAGCGTTGGTTGAAGCAGGCTTTGGAAGAAGAAAATTCATCAATGATTGATAGATTTAATTCGCCGTCACAAGAGAGATCTAGAAGTCCAGCCATCAATGGTGAAAATAAAAGTCCTTTATTACTGAATGACAGCTGTTCCTTAACAGGTGAAGCTTTTACTAATGCAGTACATAAGAGCTCTGTCAAAGTAGTTAAATGTGGAAGACTGTGGTTTCTAAAGTGATGAGTTAATGAAAATTCCAGGGATATTTGCACTGTTTTCTGATGCTTTCTTTGAAAGAAATGCTTAGTTGCATAGTGGTTGGGATTTTTTTCCCCCCTTAACGTATAATTGCTACTATATAAGTAATTGTCATATATCATAGTCACGTTTACAGTTGTGTTTACAGTCAACAAAAGAGCAGTGTTTTTGACTATGAATATTAAGAGGTTAGATTATAAATTAATTTTCCATTCTGTTCTGTATGTTCAGAATTTCTTTTAAATTCACTGGGCCTGTGTTGCACACAGGGGAAAAGTTGTTTAGCCTTTTAGGCATAATACAAAATGGATACATGCTAAAAATTAAACACGGTTCCCTAAGGATATGGGGTGTATCAGATGATTCCTGTGTACAGTCCTGAACTTGGAATTTCTACTTTTTAGCTGAACAGTCTTAAAAATGCATAGAAGTTGACGTCCCCTATTGTGGAAACATTGACTGTTCCTCCCCTCATCCTAGCACACAAATTTCAGTTACTGATATATCTGTAGTCTGTGAAGAGTTTATTTTTTAGGAAGTCTGTAGACTGTTAAGAGTTCAGCTTTCAGGAAGCCTGCCCTTAGGAGATTTTTGCGATTTTACACATTTTTTTTAATGTGGAGTTTGTAATTTCATAACATCAAGTACTTGAACCAACTGTGATTACTGTATCTAGATCTCTTCTAGCTTCTGTTCTAATTTTAACACACAGATCTAACCACACCACTAAAAAAACGACGACTGTATCAGCTGTTGGAGTCTGCATTCTCAGAAACCTCCACACCTACTCCTTCTCCGTATGCCACACCAACTCATGCCGACATCACTGCCTCCGAGCCATCGTTGTTTGCTACTCCTCCTCGGGTAAAAACAGAAGATGAAGCTTGTAGAAATGGTTACAAACCCATATATTCGCCGGTTACTCCTGTAACTCCGTGTCTACATGGCAATACCATGCACTTTGAGGTGAGATTTAAATAAATTTCAGAGTGTTCGGAGAATGCATTTACACATTCCAGTGTAAATCAGTATTTGTACTGCTGCTACAAGGGGATATTTTATGTTTCTCGAGGCTAAAAAAGAAATTGACTTGCAATTTCTTCTTATTTATTTAGAATATTTCCTCACCTGACAGTTCCCCAGAAATAAAAAGGCGAGCTTACAGTCAAGAGGTAAGGATATTTGCCAAAAACCACAAATGGTATCTTGATTGCACCTGTATGGCTGCACTGTCCTTAGAAAATGTGTTTTGTCAGCCTTTGAAAGTTTCCTGGAATATAAAGGGTGGCTTCCCTACAGGCTTTATTTGCTTATTATTATATATTTCCACTTTACCTATTTTATATTCTATTTTAAACTGGTTTCTCTCTCGTCTTTTTTCTGTATCACTTAAAAATCCTCATGGCTGCCGTGGAAAGGAGTAACTACTGCAATTTATAGATAAGAACAGAAAAACAACACTTGTGCTTTTTGGGTTGTAGTTAGATTTAAATTAACATTTCTCCTTGCTACCAGCATCTCTTAATTGTTTTTGTTGAGCCTAAGTATGCTCAAAACAAGAGAGCAGAGCAGAAAGGTAATAAATGGATTTAGGTGGATTAGTTCAGGAGCAGCAAGTGCTGTTGGAATGCGCTTGGGAATATGTTGGAATACTCATAGCCTCCTGGGCTGAAGCCGGTGGCAGGGCCACTGGGGTGCCACAGGGACCTTCTGCCAGCACAGAGGAGTGAGGGAACATTGCTCAGCGAGGTGGAGCTCAAATTCAGTGTGATAACTGCACAGTTGTAAAGGTGTCAAACTACAAACTTAGTGGCACCTAAACAAATAGGTAAAAGAAAGTAACAATAAAAAGACTTGGTGTATTACACTAACGGAGACTTTCACTTCTGGTGAGTCATGTAAATGAATGATGCAAATACTCTCCCCTGGGAGTTAAGCACGTGTGTGGATATTTTTTTTTTAGGTCAAAATCTTAACAAATGTTGAAACGCACAAAATTTTTCATACAATCATAGCTATCAACTGAATATAACAATTACTTCTACACTATTGGAATTCAATATTTTAATGTTTATCTGACTTGAAAAGAGGGGTTTTACTTAGGAACTTTTGCTTTGTAATACTAATAATTTAAAAGGATTCATGAATACCTTAACCCATGGTGCCTTAGAAAAGGTACTTCCAGACATGGATATGTCCTGGCTTCTTCATGGTTAATACAGTTTGAAGAAGTATAAAAGAAGTTTCTGTAACTTAAGTAACTACAGAATTCTGGTTTTAATATTGTCTCAAAATTCAGAAGTGTCTCAGAAAAATTTTTCTTTATTTTTATTTTATTTTCTTCTTGAAGTAAATGTTTTGACACTGAAGATCCCTTTTATGTTGAAGTGAAGCAAGTGCTTTGTAACTTCTTGGCCAGGGACTTCCTCCTGTTGAAGCTCCTCCCCTTCCTCTGCCAGTCATAAATAAAACCTGGCATTTAAAGTTTATTTTTACTTTGGTTAATGTTGTTATTATGTTTGGTTAATTTTATTAAAATCCTTTAACCTAATACATCACAATAGTGGAAGTAAATATCTGGCTAAAAATAGATAGTGTTTCCTAAAAATAGATGTATTGATGGTACTGGAAGGCCTTTAATTCCATTTATAGGCACAACTGAATGTCAGAACAGTTGCAATTTTGTTGCAGTGTGGAAAAATAGTTAACATGCTTTTTCTTCATGCAGGGATATGACAGAGCATCAATTCTAGCACTGAATTCTTTCAGAAATTCCAACATGACAGAAATGGGCCTGCAAGAAATAAAGACTATTGGATATTCCAGTCCGAGGAATAGGACTGATGTCACACGGCAGTGCACTGGAGAAATGGAATCTGTGTCAGAGCTCCAGCTGGGACTCGAAGTAATTGAGCAAAGTGCACTGCATAAAAACCTGGAAGCCCCCCCACATGATAGGACTGATTCAAACAGCCAATTAGAAACTGCTCATTGTGGACGGGGCACAATTTATTCTTCCTGGGTAAAAAGTCCCGACAGGACAGGTGTAAATTTCTCAATGAATTCTAATTTGAGGGACTTGACCCCTTCACATCAGTTGGAGGTAGGAGGTGGATTCAGAATAAGCGAGTCAAAGTGCCTGATTCAAGACGATGCTAGAGGCATGTTCATGGAAGCATCTGTTTTTTGTACTTCAGAAGATGGAATTGCATCTGGCTTTGGAAGGACTGTCAATAATGACAACTTGATGGATGGAAATTGCACACCCCAGAATCCTCCACAGAAGAAAAAGGTTATAACTTTAAGAATCTTTTGGTCTCTTTTACATGGTCTGCTAGTGATGTTTCTATAACAGAAAGAACCATAATACAAAAAAAACCCACTAATGGCTCATCTTTAGATACTGCTATGTAGTAGCAGGGGAAATAATGGAGAGCAAACAGTAAAGCTGCATATTTCCATTAGTAAATTTACTTTTTCCAAGTAATAGATACAGATTCACTTTCATATGAGTCTTAACAAAGTGCTCAATAAATAATTGCTTTCAGGTTTGAAAATGGTTGCTTATGCCACCAAGTATTACAATATTCTGTTATACAGAATATGTACTAGCATCATAGAGATCATATACTGGGAACATTTGTTATGAATTACTGCAAGAAATTGTACTAACAGATTTATGATACAGAGTCTTTAAAATTCCGGGTTGTTTTATATACTTAAGGTATCTTGGTTTCACTATTAGAACCACACAGAAATCCTTAGTTGCAAGAAATCTTCTTGGCTTAATTTCTTTTTTTATAAAATACTGTGTTTGAAAAATAAGCACAATCTAATTTGCTAGTCTCATGAAACAGTTCTTGTAGGTAAGTTGTGTAGTCATGGGCAACTCAAACCAGAACTGGAAGTTTCCCCTGCGTAACTGTCTCTGACTGGACTTTACTGTCAGGTTAGACTCCTGTTGCTCCTTGCAAAAGGATGACAAACATGGAAGGCAATAGTCTCCAGTGCAGCAGCGTGCCAGTTCTGTGTCAACAGATGGTAGTAAATGTTCATGTTTGAAAGATGTGATTTATTTTCTTTATGGAAGGAATAATCAGGGGTTGGGGGTGCGTTCTGTGTGTGTATATGCGTGCACAGCGGGGTTTGGGGTTTTTTGGTCCCGTCCACACCCTCCTGTACACACCTCCTTCCCTGTGCTCTGGAGCATGCTGCTAGGGAGAACTGGATTTCTGTTTATTTTCTTTCAAATTAAGACAACTGAAGCAAGATAGTAGGACCTCTCTTCTTGCCTGGTCCTGACCTTGAGAATTTTATGGATTCCATGCTTGTTACTGTAACCCTGCTGTTTGGCAAAGCTAAAAAAACAAAAGAAGCCAAAATTTCTGCAGCTGCACATTCTTCTTTATCTGAAGGCTAAATTAATTTCTTTTCAAATCCCAGCAACACTTAGTGCTTCAGTAACCCTCCTTCCTTTCTCTTGCTGACAAGGATTCTGTCTGATTGTCACTGCTGAGGGCTTATGCTACACTAATCCCCAGATGAAAAAAGGCGTGACTTCCCCCTGACACCCCCAGGATTCTAGTCTAAAAGTCTCAGTTTGAAGAAACAACCAGGGAAAATTGTATCTGTACCCCTGAAAGAATGGGGTTTGGACTTTGCAAGGACACACGCAAAAAATGCATCTTTTTGCAGTGTAAAGGGCAGAGGGGGTAATCTCACTGAAGGAGAAGGTGAGAAATCAGGAATTTTGTAGAACAGTAGAAGCCTTTCTCTAGGATCACATAAGACATTAATGTCCTTGCACAGTTGTTAAAGGAGGTTTTTTCATATTGCAACACTTCTATGGGCACTTGCTCCTCTGTTTTCTCTGATTGTTGTGTAAGTTCATCCCATTTCAATGTGATCCTGTGCATAGTGCCTACACTGCATGATTTCATCCATTCTTAACGCTTAAGCTTTCTTTAAAGCCGTATTCTTCAGGGAATCCCAGTCATGTGATGTGGAAGTAATACAAATTGTTTGAAAGTAAGATCAGTTCTTAACATGAACTTTCTTTTATGAAAAATCAAATATTTTTAAGTGTTCTTACCTTGACACTCAGATGAGTTTTTAAATGATAGATGTGTTTAAAGCAAGCAAGCAAAAAACCCTAGGACTGCAAACAAAGCAAGCTGCCTTAGTTTCTCTCTCTGTGTGGAAATGGATGTCTGTTTTTATTGAGGACTAAGCCAGTTAAACATGGATTTTCGCATGATTACACTTTAATTTCTTGTTTTGGATGCTGTATGGTTCAGAGGAGGTTGTTGATAACTAGAAGATACAAATACATTCAATGTGATTTTCACCAAACTAGTTTCCTTACTGAATAAAGTAGGTCTGAAGGTCCACATTTCAACATTTGAAAATTTATTTTCCTCACTGAAGATAACTTACTAACATGTAAACTGCTCTCTATTCTTGAGAGGCTTCTGTGTAGTGATTTTCATATACATACATATATAAAGTAGAAACTACTTTTCCCTTCATCATTTTTGGTAATAAACTTTACCTGGAATTTAGCATTAAATTATGTTCTTAACCAGTCTCTTTTAGAGTGCAGCAAAGACACAAATTCAAAATAAACTGGGGAAAAAACCGAAAGTTTAAATTGAGAATTCTATACGTTAAGAAAAATGTATGAAGAACTTGGAGAATGCTTTGATTTATGCAGTGCAGTGAAGCAGAAGTGTAGCGAGTTTTTCTTATGACGGAGTCAGACTGAGAGCAGGATGTGATGTCTCTTAAAGTTAGCTTTTCTATGTAAGTATGGTCTTCCTCATGCTGCCGTTCCAGGAGAAGCTGTAAAGTCCCTTTTAGCTTCAACCAAGAGTGTGACTTCAGCAGTCACCCTTTTGCTGACCTGCATCATCTTCTGCTTCTTCCCTGAGGCAAAATGCATGCTTCCTCCTCTTGCAGTACCTTTGCTTTACATCGTCCTTACAGTCATTAGTTGTTCAGTACTCTCTAAGTTCACTGCACTGACCTATCCCCATTTTCTTTTAGAACCGAGTAAATGGTATGTCTTACTGCAAGAATACATCTTACCAGAAGTGTCAGAAAGGAAACAAGTCAACTTTCCCTCTAATGTTTGGGTTGTGGTTTTTTTTTTTTCTCCCTAGGTATCCTTATTAGAATACCGTAAGAGACAACGAGAAGCTAGAAAAAGTGGCTCGAAGACGGAAAACTTCCCCCTGGTTACTGTATCTCCTCATGCTGCTGGTGGAGGAAATACGAGTAGTAACAATGGTGCTAATGATGGGTATAACAACAGTGGTGAAAACGGGGAGCAAACTGATAACGCTGCAAGCCTACCTTTACCACTGCCAACTACTGTTTATAATGCAGCTCCAGAAGACGTTGGCAACAACTGTGCAATTAAGGAGTCTTCTTCCAGTGAGAAGAATGAACCAGAAGTTCAGTGGTAAGTGCAAAACTATAGGACTGAAGTGCTGAAGTACTATTTAATTAATTCCGAGTCTTTTCTATTTGAAATCTAGTTTTCTTTGATAAAGAGTGCAGAGTACTGATTGGAAGCCCTTCTGTCAGATTAGTAAAGAGTTGTCTTACCTCTTTCCTCATAAATATAGCAGATACCTCATAAAGATTAGAATGTATGAAAAATTACCGGTAAGATACTGGTTAACGTTTTCATTCTGCTTTGCCTTTTTATTTTCTACGTGCAAAATAAGTATTGGTTTGAGCAAGACAAGTTGCGTAGTTTTATAGATTATAAAATTGCGTAGGTAAAGTTTAAGTCTGTAGAAAATGGCATCGTGAGTAGGCGTGCTCCTTCCACCATCGCCCAAGCTGGGCCGTGAGCGCTTGCCAGGGTGTGTGGAGGAGGGAGCAGCAGTAGGATGGAGAGGGGGCTGCAATGGCTCTGAGATCCGAGTTCGATTCTCAGTGTGGCCTTGGCTCTGCACTCACATCTTTGTATCCCCGCTGCTTCATCTGTGGGCTGAGGAGAATAGTTTTCATCTTAAATCTCAGAATTTTTCTAAAAGTACTGTAGGGAAGAAGGGTGGAACAGGCGACTCGAGGATCTGGCTGGAGTGTGTCTGTGGTGTTTGCTGTTGTGCAATGTGCAGGGCTGCACGCAGCCTGTCTTAATGGGTCCTTGTGCCCAGGTGGAGAGCGTGTGGTGACACTTGCATCGCTGTTTATCATCTTTAAATGGTTCCCCTGTGTGCAGACCATCTGCTCTGTTGGATGCCATACCAGATACTCCAACCACCACAAATCCTGGGGAGAGGCACAGTGTGAAGGGGGACAAGATAGAATGACTTCAATCTGTATAAACATTGCACAACATTTTTCCACTAGAATTCTGGTAGCTGTCTCCAAAATGTTACTAGTACGACATAAACCCTGCAGATGTTCTTTGTGCTGTAGTGAAGGCCTAAAAGTGTTGGGGATGAACATGGGCTGAGGAGTGGAACATCCTTCTGCTCAGATGCTCCAGCTATTCCAGAATAGAAGGATTTTGTAGAGCCAATTGAAGGGAGAACGTAAGTGCAGTCTTCAAAGTTTCACTGAAACGGGGCTGTAAGTTCAATATGCAGAACCCAGAGTACTATACTGTAAGCAAAAAATGTGGAAAAAGGCTAAATGGGGAAGAATTTATTAGTAATTTTTTGCAGTAATCCTGCAGAAAGCACCAACATTTATTTTAGCACAACAGTATCATAATGCTGTATGTTCTTGCCTGAAAGACAAACGGAGCTTTGTAGAGTGCTGTCATTACTGTTTTTCTTGATCAGATTGTGATTGTTGGATGTAATTGATTTATAAAAGAGAAGATACGACTGTCATTTCATACCCGCTGTCTGGCAAGTTAAACACAGCAGCTTAAACAGAGCTATACTTGTAGTTGTGCAGTATTCACAACTATGGATCCACTATTAAAGAGCAAATTCTTAAAAAAACCCCAAACAAAAGAAAAAGCCAACAATTATTTCCAGCTTTGGAAGACAACAGTTTTCTACAAATGGAGAATATGAAGCAGTACCTGCAGCCTTTATTTTTTCTGAAGTGTAGTTTTTGACTTTTCAACTGCTAAAAAAAACCAACAAACCAACCAACAACAAAACCCCCACAGATCTACAGATGTTGTTTCCACATTAAGAGGAGTTGTCAGTTCTTGTAATGTAACAAAGTATATTCAAAGTGGGAGAAAATAGACAGAAAATACTTAACAAATCACATTCCTCATGTACAACCAGTTGTTTGGCTTTTACATTAAATTAACGCTGTAAATTTTCTCTGACCCAGTATTTGCATATACATTGTCATAAATTTGGTCCATGGGAATAAACTTAAAGTGAGCTTCTGTCTTCCAGGACTGCATCAACCTCTGTGGAACAAGTGAGAGAACGAAGTTATCAGCGAGCTTTGCTTCTCAGTGATCATAGGAAAGACAAGGACAGTGGTGAGTTGATTTATCATGTCGAGGGTAGATAAATCTAACCAGTTCCCCCGTGGTAGTCCATAACCGTTCTAATATTATGTTTGGGTCTGCTTCATCTGTAGGGGGAGAATCACCCTGTAGCCCCTGCTCACCGTCTCATGCTCAGTCTCCACCTTCATCTCATTCAAATCTCATTTCCCTGTTGCAGCTTAAGGTCCCTTCTTTCACTGAATTTATGGAAGGTCAGTAAGCAGATGACCTTGTATGACAGTTGACGTATTGAATAGTCTCTTACAAGAACTTTAATGGCTCTTTCAAAGTCAAAATATAAAGCGCTTAGCGATTTTTGCAAAAGACCTGGGTTTTCCCACTTTTATATTTATCTCTGCTTTATGTCTGTAGAACCTGATCCTGAAAATCCAGAGCCTGCTTCTGAATGTCCGTCCCCAGATACTTCACAAAAGACTTGCAAGAGTCCGTCAAAAGCGAGCAAGGTAATGCAGTGTGTACACGCGTGTGTTGTATAATATGTGTATGAATATGTACATACATCTCTGGTTTATCTTTAAAAAAATGTTAATCTCATGATTTATCTCTTAGATGAACATGTACGTATGTAATCTACCCGTGCAGTAATTTAGCATAGGGAAACATTTGTAAGAATGTTTGTGACAGTCCGTACATGCTAAAAAGGTTGGTTTGTGTGCTGTTCTTCCACTAGCTGTACCTGTTTCTACATTGTCTTGCTTCTGTAGACACAGGAGAGATAGTACCAGTGGATTCAGCGCCTCTGCAGCTCTGACAGCAGTGACAGGATTTACCTACTTCTGCCCTTGCCATGTCAGGGTTTGGCACTCTGTGTCAGTAGAGGTGCTGATTCGGAGAAAGAGATTGAGTAACTGCCTGCACAGTATTAAGTGAAGTCATTCAGGTTGTGATGTTTAGTCTGTCTGCTTGTACTGTGCCAGTTAAAAAATGTTAAATCATTCTAAAAATGGCTTTATTTTTTAAATGGTTTTGTCTGGAATTATTCCTTTCAGACTCAGAAATCTAAAACTTAAACAAATACCAGATTCTGACTTCTGTTACTACTTTAAAATACACTTGCTAGTCTTTGACTCTCAAGAACGATTGATACATACCTGCTGAAAATAGGGTCGTGCTAAGTTTAAGCTTCCTACTGTCGCTGTTGTGTTTTTACACCTGTGCCTCAACACTTTTTTTTTCACCACTGAGGGAGAGAACAATATTTGGAGAAGTTCTTTTTGTTCTCACGCCTGCAGAGTTGAATGTTTTGAGTGTTTTGCACTGACTGACTCTCTCTCATTCTAGCCCTCTTCGCCGAGTCCTGTAGTTTCAACGCAGTCACTTGGGAAAACACCCACAAAACCAGATTCGCACTGGGAAACTGCAACTAATGCACCTGAGGCCGAATGTGCGAATCATCCAAAATCCGAGCTGCAACAAAAACAGCTGACAAACAACGTCCAAGCACTTTCAAAAAATCATCCATCTCAGTCGCATCTGCGCAGTTCTGCTGAGCAACTTTCCCATTCACAGAAGTTGCCTTCCGCGCCTTTGAAGCTGCATTGCCCCCCTTCGCCTCACGTGGAAAACCCTCCCAAGCCCTCCACCCCTCACGCGCCCGTGCAGCACGGTTACCTGTCACCAAAGCCTCACTCGCAGCAGCTGGGATCTCCGTACAGACCTCATCATCCTCAGTCACCTCAAGTTGGAACCCCCCAGAGGGAAACGCACCGAAACTTCTACCCGGCAGCGCCAACCCTTCAGCCTGGTAACCAGCAGCAGGCTGGCGGCCCCCTCTTTACTCAGACAACTTCAGGACAATCTTCAGCTTCTTACAGCCAGTTTAACCAACAAAATTTGAACAGCAGTGCGCCGCCCCCCCCACCGCCCCCACCCCCTTCTTCTACTTACTATCAAAACCAGCAGCCCTCTGGAAACTTTCAGAGTTACAGCCAGCTGAAGGGCAGCATACCCCAACAGACTGTGTTTTCACCTGGACCAAACCAAGCACTTCCCGGCACTGCGGGTCAGCAAACGGTGCCGGGACACCACATAACTGCGGGGCATTTTTTGCCGTCCCAGAATCCCAGTATTCATCACCAGGCGTCGGCCTCTGCTGCTCCACCTCCTCCTCCGCCACCACCTGCTCCAGGACCTCACCTCGTACAGCAGCAAAGTACTCATCAGCAGCACTCTGTAGCACACGTCGTCGGTCCGGTTCACGCCGTGGCGGTGGCTCCTGGATCGCACATTCATTCTCAAGCTGCTGGTCATCACTTGCCACCACCGCCTCCGCCCCCCGGTCCTCTCCCCCACCACCAACCTCCCCATCCTTCAACTGGACACCAAGGTTTGCAAGCACAACACCAGCATGTTGTAAACTCTGCGCCTCCGCCCCCTCCGCCCCCGCCCTCCAACGTCATAGGCTCGGGGCACCACCCAGCATCGGCACAAGGGTTACACCACCCCTCTCATCAAGGACCCCCCCATTTTCCTTCAGGCGCTCACACGAGCGTGTCCTCCTATTCCTCCCAAGCCCCGCATCACACCACGTTAGGACCTGGACCTCAACACCAGCCTGCTGGAACAGGACCTCATTGCCCGCTCCCCGGTCAGGGTCCTCACATCCAACCTCAAGGACCAAACAGTATTGCAACCCCCGCTGCTGCGGGCTTCTGCCCCCACCCCGCCTCCGTGGCCCTGCCCCACGCGGTGCAGGGGCCGCAGCAGGCCTCCCCGGTGCCCGGACAGATCCCCATCCACAGAGCACAGGTGCCGCCCACTTTTCAGAACAATTACCATGGGTCAGGGTGGCATTAAAACAGATCCCTTTAATTCTAAACATTTTTAAAATGTTCTGTAATATAAACTGTGTATATTTCATATGTACCTATTCAAGGTACTTTTTAAAGCTTGTACATGATACTTTGTATAAAAGCAAACACCAGTGCTCTTTCATTGTATTCTTTCCATTTTTTGCTTTTTAAAATTCCTGAAGATGTGCTGTTAAGCCAGTATTAGGTATTTCTTTTTATTTTGTAAGTGAACATTCCAGCTGTTTTTTCTGGCAGTAGGTTTGATGCTGCATAATCTTTAAAATTTTATTGTTGCAGTTAAATTCATTTAGTGAATGTTTTCTATATTACTTTTATACATATGTAATTAAATAAGTACACAGGCTAAGTGATGGCACTAACAGGTTTTTTTTCATTTTCTTCTGTCAACAGTTCTTTGTGTGCATAGAGATAGAAAACAATGCAATACAAATTTTTATAGTTTTGGTGTGGACATGGCTTTTTTGTTTCATCAGTTATTTGCAGAAAATGTAATTTAATGTATAGACCATTTCTAATGTCTCTGACGAGTGCTGTAAATAATGTATTTCTTTTGCTTGTAAAATTGCTTAAAGCTTCTTTCATTTGATATAGTATTGTATATAATAAGTCTCTTTTGCAAAAAAAAAAGAAAGTGTGATCTTTGTGAAAGTAGTACAGTATATGATCTTTTTTTTTTTTTTAATATACTGTCACATTGCAGCACTGGTTGGGCATTTTAATTCATGTTAATAAATCACAACTATGTCAGTTTTAACTGCTTGTCCTGGCAGGGTGGTGTGTCTCCAGGGGAGAAGCAGCCCTCAGTCTGTAGAACAAACTCCCCCTGCGGTCGTGGGGGGGCTCTTCCCCCCCTGCTGTGGCCAGCTGTGCACAGACACGGGGGGGAGGTACTTCCCCTTCCCAGTCTAGAGGCCAGGAAAAACTGCCCCAAGCCCAGTAGGGTCTCGTGTCAGGTTACTGAGGGGTTAATGGTGTATTTGTGTACCTGTAATGGCTCTTGGACCTGGGGTACAGCCCTCAGAACATTCCCGTTTTTCTCTTCCAGAGGCTCTTCAGGCCCTCCTGAGCCTGCAGAATGTGAGACTGGGACCTTGTCAGGCTTCCCAGAAAGTGTAAAAATCAGCTCAACTGCACTTGTAAGGCAGCCTCCCTCATCACCGCCCCCACCCCCCAGCTTCCCTCATCCCAGGCAAGTGGTGCTAAAAGGAGGGGTGCAGTGTTAGGAACGCTAAAGCAGTATCTTTTTATTTTTTTATTTTTTTTAAGGATGTGGTTTATTCCTGCAGCAGCCAAGATGGGGCTGTTGCACTTGCCAGGTGCAGATTTATTCCATAATGTGTGTGACACGGTCCTCGCCTGGCAGCAGTGACAGGAGTGCTCGACAGCGCTGCTTCACAACCAGAGCAGAAAACCCGCACTGGGAGAGGAGGGAAGTGGCTGTTCCTACTCACTGAAAAAAAGTGGCAATTCTTTTTAGTATGTAGAAAAAAACTGGGGCTACTTTAGTTTCCAATTTGTCTGTAGTTGAAAAATTTTATTAGCAAAAAAAGTAGACTAGCAATATGCCCCTGAACTGCTGGCTCTGCAAAACACCCTGCAGGGAGGACGCTGCTGGGCGGTAGCAGCAGCAGAACAGGACTAGGCTCGCCCTCAACAAGCAGCAGAGAACCCCACCCCACCCACCCACGACTGCTCCGAGACTGATTCCGAAAACATCTGCACCACCCTCTGTAGCCCAGCATTCACATCTGGTTGTCCTGAGCCCCTGTTCCTCCACGGAAGGAGGTCATTACATCACCTCAACTGTAAGAGTGTAAATTACTCGCTCCAGGTGGACAGGTCTCGGAGCAGCGTGAGGAGCCGAGGCCCTGGGCTGCAGAACAGGCCTGGGACAATGCAAGGCCCCCCCGGTTCTGGCCCAGCGAAGGGCAGCGTCTGCGGGCACCGCACATTACTCACCTTGTGTGGCCTGCAGGTGAGCCCGCGCTGCCGTCGGGCTGGCGCTTCCTATGGACTCCGGGACAAGCTCTGCTGTGCTGCAGCGTCTGGGCGCTACCAGCGGCGGGTGAGGAGCCAAACGTAACTTTTACCTCTAGCTCTGGAGTCCGCTGCAGCCGCGTCCTCACCGCTGTTGTCCGTGGGCCATTAAGAGCGGTGCCAGTGTGAGGAGCCCGGGGCGCAGAGGCTGAGGGCAGCGGGTCCTGACCCCCCGCTGCTGGCAGGGCCTCGGTGCCTGGGTGAGTTTCTCCTGCCCCGTGGTGGCTCCGCGGTTTCTGTTTGGAGGAGCAGCCGCACCAGCCTCTCAGGGCCGGGGTGATCGTTTGCTTGTTTGTCCCAGTTAAACACCTTGTATGAAATACTCATTTTTGGTTTTGTTATGTTTCACCTCGCCCCCACTTCCACACAGCCCCTCCTGCTACATCACCCTCCGGACACTCCCATTTCCAGCAGGTGACGCATTTTATCCAGTAACACAGCTGCTTTTGCCTTTGGCCAGGCTAAAGATGCCACCCTCCCCCCCCCCGCAGCAGTCTACGAAGCAAAGGGTCAGAGTCATGGCTAGCAAAGAGTCCAATGACCAGCACACTGAAAAAACAAAACACTTTAATTAGACAACTGCAAGCACCTCAAACAACTGGTTATTGTTACAGCATGGGGCTACCTTCTCACAATCTAGTTATTGCAAAGGCATGTGAATAAATTTCATATGGACAAAGTCAAGAAAAAGTGGCACCGTAGTTACATGAAGATCCAAAATAAGCTTACATTCATCCCACCGACTTCTAAAAGAGGCCCAAACACACCTCTGTACTGTACATTCCAAAATCTGTATTGCCTATAAGCTTCAGCCTATGCAGCTTTTTTTTTTTTTCTTTTTTCCTAGAAAACACGTAATTGTTGCGTGCAACTTCCAAGGGGTGGTTGTACGTCTACTTATGGGAAAAAAATAAAGCTAGTGCAATTTGTTTTAGAAACATGTAAAGCTATGAATGGAATGAGCATGATCTCGCTTCTCGCAGTATTTTACCCACTGCACTGTAAATACTTGCAGCTCTATCCTTCCTGAACTGATTCCAAGCGCACACTTTTATTATAAAAGATCAGTAAATTCTACACAGAGAGTGGTTCTCATGCTCGATTTTTAATTTTTGTTTTTCTTAAGGTATAGTACAACTTACAGTGCTTATAAAAAGGCAACACCATATGGTACCATGTCTTCACTATCACATTGTAAGGGAAATTGCTATTTTTCTTTTCTTAAAAGCACTTAAAATAGGCAAAAGTTCTAAAAGGGAGTGCTAAATGATAATGCATACTTTATTAGAAAGAAGTCTAGCCTTCCTTTAAAGTGCCGTTTGGGGAATGAAATCCTGTAAACCAGAGCCACTTTGTTTAAAATCCAATGAACGGGAACTGCTACAGAATAGAAAGTTTACACAATTCCTTAAAGCAGTTTGAAGTCCACTACATGCAATTGGTTTGCTATAAAGCTCTCTAAAACTTAGTTGCTTTACTCTGAAATTGAGTCCCCAGTCCCATATTTAAATGGAAGTAAACATTTACAGGGTGCATTTACATACACTATAATACAAGAATGACGTCCCTTTGCCAGAAGATAAAATTGTACAATTCCTCGCCGTAACTCAGTTCTGACTTGATAAATTTCTTACGCTCGTAAATTATATAATATGCATCAGCTAAAATATTATTTTTTTTTTCTTTTCATAAATAGTTACAAAACTTGCCAAAACACATGGGGGGGAAGTTTCCTTTGTTCAAAAATCTGACATCTGAATGCCACACAGCACAAGAAACAATGCTTAAAGACACGGGTAAGTGTTTTCTGAAGAAAGTGGGTGAGGAAACTACCAGCTGCAGACAGACAGACGGACTAACCCTTCCCCGGGAACACAGTGCACAAAAAGCAAAATGTCAAACGGTACCTCAAGCAAAACAAAGGTCTGAGGGTTGAAGCCAGCTCACGTGTGATCCTGCTAAAGAATTTGTGACAGTCACCATTTAGGTCCGATGCATTGGGAAGTGGTTGCTGGCTTTTTTTTTTTCTTTTTTTTTTTTTTTTTTTTTTTTTTTTTTTTTTTTACAGCTGGGAGACTCTGCTAAGAATTGAGCCAGGGGTGCCTGAGGCATTCTCCAGCTGAAGCGCGTTTCTCCGGGACCATTTCTAGCATGGGGATCAGGAAATCTGTAAACTGTGCAGCATCTTCATGAGGCCAACCGTACTTCTCCACAAGCACATCAAAGAGACTCCAAGGCTTCAGCTTGGTGATGTGTCGGAGTTCTCCTGCCAACGGAAAGATTACTGGCATTAGAAAAAAACCCCTCGTTATCCCTGCAAGCGACTAATCCCTGTTTCGTTTTTCTCCCACTCTGCCTTCACAGCACCTTGACCAGGCCGAGAATCGTTATTGAGGAAGGGCAGCACATCGCAAGCTTGCGTGAGGTCCTCAAAGGAGACGAGTATGTCCGGTGTCAAGACCAAGAGACCATTCCTACGGCAAACTGTGTCACAGCCAGACTCTGCTCTACGCAGCACTTCTGATGTTTCCTGCTGTCTTTGTTCTGTCTCCCGCACACAAAGGCACTCGTCCACATGCACGGGCAAAGAACACCGTAGGCCTTTTGTTCTTAGCCAGCGCACCCAAATCTTACAAAACGGCCCCAATCCTCAGACGGGGGTCTCGGCAGCACAGGTCACTGCCTCGCTACCTGCCATTTGCCGGCCACGCAGCAGAGCAGCGATTCGTCGCAAGCCCAAGCCAAGCCCAGAGGTTTGGCACTGGGAGATTCTGCTCCACCTCGCAGACAAACACACTCAAGGGCATGGGTCTGAGTCCTTCCCGAGGAGGAGGCACCTGCTGCTGCCTCCGTCTCCTTCAACCCATCACCACCAGAATCAGTGGCAGCAGCCAGCTGCAGGATTTGAGTTACATCAAAGAGATCAATGTGCCAACCTGGCAACGTGTTTCCAACCAAAACAAGTGACAGAGGTGAGAACCTTTCTGCCGCTCAAACCAGCAACATTATCCATGTCTATTCTCAGGTCACCCAGCACGATGGGCAAGAAACACTCCTCTGGTTGCTCCCTGCCCCTTCATTGCCACCTCCCTTCTTCCCAGGCATGTACCTGAGCCGGACAGTCTCCATGCAACACCAGAAAAAGCACTTCAGAGACCCGTGTGGTGATTCTGCGATGTCCCCTGAACTGCTGAGGAGGGTGATGGGTTCTCAGACAATACTGGAAGCTGACCATGACTCACCCACAGCTTGACAAGCTCACTACACCGTCCGGGATGGGGGCACGCAGACCATACTATTTTTAAGCAAAGTGGTTTGTCAGCTTCATTGCTGTCCCTGGCTGTAATCTACCGCCCATAAAATGCCATCAGACGTCAGCTCACAGGTCTGAGTTTCTGTACATCCCTGTGGCTACAGAAGTTCCAGGGCAGGAGAAGAAACCCAAGTCTTCAGGTTGCTCCTGAGAGTCTAAGCACCTGAATGCAACAGATCAGAACCACCACGTGCCCAGCAGGACGCACTTCTGCTGCCTCAGGCCACAGCAGAAGGTTCTGTGCTGGGCACAAAACTTGAAAAAGCAGCTCTCTGGGTGCTACCATAAAGACCCCAAAAGAACAAGTGCACAAATGGTCGATTGCTCACAAGAAAAGAGACCTGCTGGTAACAGAAAGTCAAGATGTGCTGCTCACAGCTGGCCCACTGTCCTCTTCCCTTCCCATCTCGCAGGGCAGGAGGGGTGCCGAAATAGAGAGGAATGAAAGCAGAGGGTGTCTCTTGCTGGTTTATGTCTGTACAATCACAGTACAAGTGTGTCCCATCAGTACCTGCAGCCAGACAAAGAAGAGCTCTGCTCTGGGCCCATACTGTCCCGCGGGATGAACGTACAGAAAGGACAGCACAACTCGGAGAAGGGAGCTCATTTCCAGGCTCACTCGCAGCCCTTTAAAATCTTTGTGCAACTCTGAAATTTAAGGGCTGAAAATCTCACCCTCTTGAAGGTCTCCAAAAGTGTGCATCGGTGACTACTAACAAGAACAAGCAGTAAACTTTCTAATAAGAACACACGAACTCAAATATCGCCAAAAAGCAATAGAAAATAGTGATGCACTATTGACTGCAAGTAAATAATGGCTAAAAAAACCAACCAGGTTGTGTCCGTAGCTTCTCCAGCTTACTGCATTCATTCCAAGGGTTGCCATAACCATTTACCAAACTAGACTGATTTGGGGGAGCATGTGTGCGCTTCTGTGCAGTACCGCCTTCACCTTTGTATTAAAATTTTTAGTTTTAGGCATCTTTCCTCCCTCAGCCCGTATAAAGTATGTTTGCAAGATGAGGCTCCTGGTGTCACCCTGAAAGGCAAGTTCACACTGTCTGAATACTCTTCTGGTTTTGTAAAATGGAGGCTAAATTTGAAATACCGAATTTAAGACCAGCACACCCTGGGCTCACGACATTCTGTAGTGTTTTTTCTACTGAGGAACAAACTATTTTAGCACTATGGGTTGAAGTTAAATTCTGTGAAGAGTGTAAAAGCCTTTTGGAAGATGGGATACAGTAAAAATTATCTGTGTGGGGGCCAAGAATTAAACTAGTGCTTCAGTTTTCAATAAAGATCATTATGCTGATCATGGAATCAAAATAGGGTAAGTAAAAGGCAATTAACACAACTGAGGTGGATGAAAAACTCGAAGAGTTTACTTTAATGCGGTGGCCTCGTTTCATTTCCATCCTAAAGCCCTGGAGAGCAGCAGAGGAAATGGGGGTGTCTGGCAATATGTATTTTCATCTAGTTCCTGAGGTTTGTACCACGTAATTGGAGGACAGCAAGATGGTACCTGTATTTAAGGGAGCAACGAAAAGCACAGGCCCACCGGTCTGACACCATCAGCATTCAAGGCATTAAAGGGAATTTTCAAAGAAAGGCTAAAAATGTCATAGTAAGTGAAAACTTCCTAACAGAAGCTCTTTATTTAGGTTTTTGCTAGTGAAGCACACAGGAAATAACCAGAGAGGACAACAGAACTGTCAGAACTGTAAAACCCCTGTGGCTAAAGCAGAGGCAGCAACAGACCTTCTGAAAAATGCAACATTTAAGTCACAAGGAAATTACTAAAGAAATTTCTGAAGGACCTGGGTGGCGGGGGGGGAGATGGAGGAAGATGCTGTTTAAAGCTTTCCCTGTTGACTGTAATACAAAAAAAACAGAGCTAGTCTATGAAATTTTTCAACGACAAGTTTAAGATGTGCCTCCAGGCAAGAGGAGGATGGGTTATTAACAGTAAGAAATGGATGATGTGAAGGACTGGGGAAGTAACAGTGGGATAGAATCTGCTACTACATATTTTGAGGACGTGTTCCCGAAAACTAATGCAAGAACTGCTGGTGAGGCCCTACGGTACAGTAGATGGAAGTGAGGGAGGTGGAGAAGAGCCCTTTCCTTCCCTTCCAGCATGTTAAATAAGCAGCAGCACTTTTCCTTGTTACAACTTCCAACAGGCAAAGCCAGTCCCTAGCCAGCATCTTGCACAGGATTAGCTCACAAGGAAACGGGGCTGGCAAATGCCAGAAGAAAAACAAAAGGGACCACAGTCTAGAAAAAACAAAAAGGTGTTAAGTTTTAGTGCCAAAATGCATTAATCATTTCGTACAGACAAAATAGCTCCCATGAAGGTGCAGGAGAAAAGGATGCACTGAAGTTATTACTGGGCTCAGCCAAGATGAGACCCTATAAAAAGTAGGTGTGCATTTGTGTTCTGGTGACTATGCAGTAACCCATAAATGCTTTTCCTTTCTTAAATACGCTCTTCTATTTGAATGTCACAAACAGCTTCAGGCAATTACTGAGAGAGGACTCGACCCTGTAAACTCATTAGTTGATAACACCTTTTCTTTGTGCCTGTGAATACAGTGGAACAATTCAAACGTTTAAAGCTTCTCGCTGAGGTTGGACTTGCTTACGGACAGGAGCAACACCCAAATCATGATTTCCTGATTTTCACCCAAGGCCGACGTTTTCAAAACAGGAGCCTACAGTTAGATTTCTAAGCTTACCTTTACACCACAGCGTGAAATTTTCAGAAGAGACTCAGGCCTGTAGTACATGGCCTCTGATCTCAAGTGCTCAGCCCACAAGCAGGTGAGTACAAAATGCAGCATCTTGCTGGCCAAGTGTGAAGCCTACCATTCCCTGCCAGCCCATCAAACGCAAATCCCTCCTGGTGGCACCAGAGAGGCTGGCAACACTGGGGTGGCCAGGAGAAAGAAAAAGGATCTCTGGTGCCAGATTCAATGAAAAAAATCTCAATTAAGTGAGCAGGAAACTCACCACCTCCATTTTTCCATTACAAATCATCTCAGTTTTCCTGAGTTGCAAGAGTAGAATAACTGGTATGATCTGAAAATGCAGTTTGGGCTATTACTCCTTCATCTTGCGTTAGAGATTTTCTGTTTTGAGTAGAACAGGTGGGATCTGGTCTACTTAAGCTTCCACAGCAAACTGGCACTTACATTTTGTGTGGTGGGTGAATCCAGCCTTTTAAAGTGCTTAAATCCTACCCAGAGGCAGGGCAGATGGTACCTCTGAGGAATGTCACTGAAGTTCAGGCCCTAGAGGACAGCAGTGACACTCTGCAGTGGAAGGTGCTCATGGAAGCATGTGAAACTCTTCACCTCATGGGAATTTTACAGACTGCCCTCTTCTGTGCGCCACAAACACTCTGGTTATTGTATAACTGTTAGGTCCTTTTAAGGTTCTATGATGTCACTAGAAAATGCCAACCCATCTGGTGTAAAGTCAAAATCAGGAACGTGAGATCCTAATCGGGGGGGTCAGGCTGAGGGGTCTTTCTCATTCAGTGCCTGCCTCCAACAGTGGCCATGGGAAGGGGTGGGGAGGGCAAAGGAGCCCTTCTGCAGGCCCTGCCCTCGCTCCAGCAGCTGCCACCCGTCTCCCTGTCGGTGGGTGCCGGAGGGCACCTCCTGCCCAGCCCTTCTACCGCTTTATACATTTACAGACCGTCGGCCCCGAGTTTGTTCATCTCAGTTAACATGAGATTGTTTCTGAGCCTTCTAATACGTCCTCTCTCTACAACCCGCACAGCAGCCGGCTCCTGAAGCCCACCGCCTGCTGCGTAGGGAAGCGCTCCTTTTAAAGCCACCCCCTGCAAGTTTCACTGCGTGTCCCCCGGATCTCACATGAAAACAGAAGAGCAGCTCTGTTTGCAGCTCATCCACTGACTTCCTGGTTTTGTAAACCTTTTTTATTCCTCCAGCCACCTTCTCTCCTCCACACTAAAAAGCCCCGGGCATTTTAGAATCCCCCATATTGCAGTCGCTCTACCTCCTTCATCATCACTGTTGCCCTTCCCTGCACTGTGTTTAACGCCGTTACATCCTCCTTAACGCAACGAATGCACGCTGAGGTCCCTGCCCTGCCAGAAATAACTACCCAGAGAACAGGCGACTCTCATGCAAGCCGGGATGAATGGCTGGATTGTCTCCTGCCTCGTGAACCCAGCCTCTCGCAGCACAGCACCACCGCCTCGGCCCCCCCGGCACCCCAGGAGCCCGATGCAGCTCAGCTGGCCGGCGCTGGCCCTGCTGAGGAGCTCTGCACTCAGGCATGAGGAGTCACGGGCAAGAGGGACACCGCAGCACTGTTCGGCAGGAAACGTGCTCACCAGCTGTGGCTGACAGCCCCAGATGTTTCCCCACCACGTAATAGGATGTTCCTGACATACCCTGTCCCTCGATACGACACAGTGCTGTCTCATACACGGAGGGTACAAAAGAAACTTGAAGCATCGCCACATTCCCTCACATGTCAAAAACCTGTCGTAAAGAGCAGCCTGAGCAAAGACAAAGCGCAAAAGATAAAAGACAGCTGTGTGTCTACTGCCCGGGTATCCCCTTCCCACCTTGGTTATTCCTTATCAGTAGCATCTGCTGGACCACTGTGTACAATCAGAAGTAGCTGATGGATGATTTTCCACATCACAAGCTGTGCATCACTTGATTCTTTACGTTTACATGAACACTGGACAACAGACTCACACAGACATTTGTTAACATCCACACTTCATTGAATACATCCCAAAATGAATTTTAAATGTAATATTGAAACAAATACTGCAAACTGTAGCTTTTCTCAGAAAGCCAAGTTTACATCAAAATTCTTCTTTAATAAGAGCTCTCCATTTAAACTGATATATTTCTTCAGTACCCATAAATGAACATATTCTCCTTTTGGATAGTATTATGCTTTAAGTTAGTGTTGCATAAATACCGTTACCTTTTTTGGTGAAAAACTCCTTGGAATATTTCCCCAACATAGCGTATTTTCGAGGGATTTTTCCCAGCAGTTCAATGATCAATGCTATGTGGTCTGCATTGGAGAACATTGCCAGCAAAACAGAAACATACAACAGTTTAATCAGTACGTTGCATGCACACACTAACACTGGCCCGGTACAGACAGAAATAGATTGATCCTGGTAAAAAAAAAAAGAGACACCTGCACACTGCTCAGTGGCTAATTTGGAAAGATGCTTTCAGCAAAACTTCCTTCTCAAAACAACATTTGAGTATCAGCTGCTAAAAACAAGTTTGCTATGTAATTTAAAATGTACCAATAGGTATTTTCAGACAGTTTAGTTAAAAAAAAAAATCGTCACAGATTGCTGTGTATTTCATTTTTCAAAAAGAAATTTTTGTTGGGGCGATTTCTGGAAATGCTCCTCAGTGGGACAGGCTACAACCAGCAGCAGCAATTCCACTTCTGTCTGCATCACGGCACCTTTCAAAAAGAAGAGGTACTACCTCTGCGATTGAAGAATTCCCGAGAATATTTTCCAGATAGAGCAAAGTGCCTTGGGATATTGCCTAGCAGCTCTATGATGTGTGCTATGTGGTCTATGAGGGAGAGAAAAAAAGGACACGGGAGTGGAAGGGGCAGGGAAAGGATGGGATAAAAAAGAAGAGGAAAGAAACTGGAATTAGTAAAAAATCAGAAATAGTTTCAAATCAACAATGTTTGCAGCAAATCCATGCAGAGGTTTCCAGGACCAGCAGAGCTCTGGCATCATTAGTAGCATTTAGGAACAGTGAATGATGCCCACATTACCACTGCAAAGAGCATTTACAAGCAAACAAGCATGAAAATGGACAGGTATACAGATGGAAGCAGGAGTTAATTCTGATTTAAAAAAAAATTAGTAATTACCTAATTCAAATAAAAATACACAATGTAAACATTACTCTAGCATCACTCTTATAAAGAGAAAATACTATAAAGTTCTAATTTGTCGTTTCTTTTCTAAAATAAAATGTTGTTATTCTCAATCAGGTTTCCACACATATGCAATCTTACAAGAAGGGCAGTTTAATTCCTTCAGGCAGTTGTTAAGTAGATGAATATCTGCAGAAGGGAGTTTTTGCCCACCCATTGCTAGTGATGGAACTTATAACTAAAAAGAAAAAAAATCGTATTTATATTCTGAAAACAATGTGTATCAACAGTTTACTCAAATACAAAACTTAACCCCACTGTAAGCTCACTGGAAATTTAAGAAGAGGAGTGTGAAAATACACAGAAACTCTTAAAATATCTCAAAAGATTCATACCTTCATCCCTGGAATAGTCTTCACCAGAGTGTGGTTCAAACAAATAATCTCCAGTTGCTAGCTCAAAAGCCTATAACGTAACAGACATATTTATGGGTATTTCAGAAATACTTTTTAATCTTTAGATGTCAGCAAAACATCACAACTATCTCAGAACCAAGAGGGAATTAACATTCAAAGCTAAAGGTCTGCAACTGCATCTGAGACTGAGGAGAGGCCACTTACCTGGGGACCATCATTCCTGCAGCGCAACCGCTCCTGCACTGGAGAGAGCCCCGTGTCCAGCCCCGAGCGCACCCCACCAGTACGAGAGGCTGGAGGTTTGGCAACAGGCAGCACGCCCAAACCACAGGCGTTTCTCTCTGCTCAACCACAACGAACAAAGGAGATGGACAAGGAGTGTGGAACTGCGGTCCCTCCCCAGCCAGCAATGCCTGGGGCTCCACCAGCTGATCAGAGAGTATTTTGGTAGTGCTGCGAAGTTCGGCATCGGTCCCCAGCGGCAGGATGCAGTAAACAGCACCCAGCCGCAGAGGAAGCGATCCTGAACAGATCGGCTGCACAGGGGTGTGAAGGGGGCATCAGTGTAAGTTGACATTAAACATGTTTTAACATACTTAGGTGCCATCTGTTGGTCATGTTAAACATGCGTGAGTTAATAAAGCTGAGAGAGGGGTATTTCTCAATATACAATAAAGAGCTACACTTGTATCTGAAGGTTAAGTATGTGTCAGAGATTGCATGTTGGGGACTGAAATAAAGTCTGAATCAGAAAGCAAATCTATTTATAACTATAATTAATCACTTGAAATTAGCAAACAGGGTAAGCTTCCTTGATGACTGTAAATCTAGGACGTTTTTAAAAAGGTATTTTGGTTGAATCAGAAATCAAAGTAAACACCGCAATCATGGGGTAAATACTGAGAGCAACATTAATGAAAGAATCCAGAGCAGACACCGTGATGAGTGATCCTTCAGGCCATCACAATGCTTCGCTGGGATGCTAACTCTGTGCTAGGTCAGGATGAAATTGAGTTTCTCCTTATGGGCGTAATGCATATTAAAAGCCGCAAAGCGCCGAAATAACTATAGGGGCCCACACTTGTGTACAACATGGAATTTATATAGCCTAATTTGTTAGACTGTTTGCTTTCTGCTCTGGACTCACCCATTACCACGCAGCCACAGGAATCTAATTCTTTCCAGGTGATTTAAACATCAAACTATTTTCCATCTCCAAGACCAGTGAAAGCATCTGATCCAGAAAACCATTCCAAAAATCAGGCAGAACTCCCTGGCATAGCTCTAGGAAGGGACTTCACTCCGCCAGAACATTTACTACAAATATTTGTCTCCTGAAAATATACACTTTTCTGTTCCAGTTTGTCATCTGGAGTTGTTAGAACACCTATAATATAGCCTATTTATGGGCACTTGGCTTTTTCAAGCTGTGAACTGCAGTGTCATCCAAGTGGGCTATAGCCAAGACAATTCATGCAATCACACACAGCAGCCAAGAAAGCAAGAATGCCCCTTGTTGACATTTCTGTTGATCCTAAGAATGGGCCTTAATTTGTAAAGTCGCTATCACTAATAAACAGTCAATCACTTTTCTTTTTTCTTATTCTACTCTCAGCTCAAGATTGAGAGTTTTCATTTTAAAATTTGAAGGACTTAATAAATTACTAGGTATTTAAACTGAAGACATTTTAGATGAGCCAGAAGAGATCACTAGTTGGTATCTCTAAATACAACATGGAGAATAGCTACTCTCTTGAAATGAGACTGAAGAAGCCCCAAGTGTCCCCTCTGTATCTCATGGGAATATATTCAGCTTTCCTAGGAGAAACCATGCTGACGGGGCTGACTCCTGAGGACATGAAAAAACTCATTGCTATTTAACACAGATTCCTAGAGAACAAGGGAAATGTAGTTGAATGCAGCCACAAAGGAAGACTCCAAAAGAATACAGCTTCTGTCCCCAAAAATAAGTATTAATAGCTCAACATGTCTGTGTGGGACTAAAAGATTAAATTGGAAAAACTGTAAAAACTGTTCATAGAGAAGCACAAGAAGTAAGCACACCGCTGCGATACACTGAATTTTAGATCTGTTTGTACATAATAAGAGCTGCAAGCTCTCATAGATGGGGATCTTTATACCACCCTTGTGCTGAACAGAAACTAAAGCTTTTCAAAATGCTGCTGCTGCTTCTTTTTTCCTTTTTGTATATCTTTGACTCCATGCCCAGCATGGGCTGGAGCCACAGCATCTCAGACATTTGATTTCCTGACTCTCCTTAAAGGACTGCAGAGTCCTTTAAGAATGAATGAAAAAACTTCTGACTCAGATGCACACAGGGACAGCCCAGAGACAGCCTTGCCTTTTGGGTGCCACGATAAATATCTGTAATACTACTTCTTAGCATTCTTGCAGGACCATGTCCACATGTTCATCTGTAGCAACCTGGTGATAGGTTCCTAGATATTTGTAGATGGACTGGCTACACAGCACAAGATAAATGAAATTAATTGAGCCTCATTTAAAAAAGGGTAAATCCTTGACCTAGGTTTTTACCATAAAGTGAACAAATCGGCGTTAAAAATGCATTAATAAGCATGCAAATAGTCATAAGAAGGTCAATGACACCTCTGGATTTTATCAGCCGAAGTTCTTCTGCTCTTTAGGTCAAAATGTGGGGTGCACCAAAAGCACATGAAGTTCCATTAGTGAGTGCCACCAAACAAAGAGGTCTCTGCTGCTGGTACTCAGAACTAGAGTTTGGCAATGCAGAGCTGCTTGGACTTCCTGAGCACTTTTCAAGTACTTATTGACACTTTGCACCCAACTCTAGGTACGTAAAACCACCCAGTCTCCAATTGGTAAGTGCTGACTGACACTCTGTGATAAAATCAGGAGGTGGAAACCCTTGAGGACAGCAAGTTTAACACAGGTCAGCAGAGCATTCTCGTGGTGTTGCAGGCTAAACCATATACCAGGCTGTACGTAACAAGCTTTTACCAGCCCATGGTGGGAAGTGACTCACCTCTCATCTGCATCTGGAGACCTGGGACCACAAGGGACAGAGACCCTTCCAAACAGGAGAAAGACCAGGGAGGACCTCTAAGATATTAGGGGCCTGAGGCAGAGGATGCAGGAGGAGGAGGCTGGTGGGGCCACGTTTGTTCAGGTTGGAGAAGGAAAGGAGAAGGGGCAATTAACTGCTGTACTCCACAGTCTGAAAGGCAGTAACAGGGGAAGACCAAGATATACTCTTCTCAATAAAGGAGATATGGAGAACAGACACAAGCAGTAAGATGGGAAATGTCAACCTGATATGAGGAAAAAAGCTGGTCTAAGCGCTGGGACACGCTGCTCAGAAAGGCTGTGGAAAATGTCATCCTGGCAGGTATGTACACCTCACGGAATGAGGCTCTGAGTAACCTCACCTAACCCTGACGCTAACCCTGGTTCAAGCAGAGTAGACTACTGGAGATCCCTTTCAACCTAAATTTTGCTATTACTTCTATGACACTACAAACACAATTAACCATATTTTACTTACTTTCCCTTTGAAAAATATTTATTATAAAAAACTAGTTTCTTGACAGAAACTATGGCTTTGAAATTACCATGATCTTTTTTACTTAATGTTGACATTTACCTCAACAGAAATCAGCATTTCAATTATTAAATGGAAAACAGTGAGATGCAGCACACTCACATATGGCACAAAAGCCCAAGGCAATCATCTGTCCCTTATTGAATGTACTGGCAATTGCTACTTACCCCTTTCTAAGGTTATCACAGAAAAACAGTCTAGACTGCTCTTCTCCATCTGCAGATGAAGAACCTTTCATATAAATAGGTCCACACTGCTGCGTTTGTAGGCTCTGGAGAGGCTACGATTGCTGTCCTGCCACGCGATTGTATATGAACCTACCACAATACTAAACCGTTGGCATCGCTATCACATATTATGGATCCATGTCTAATCACACAATTGGAAATAGCTACATTTTCACTGTGTGACAGCTGTGTACTCAATCTGTGATTGAAAATGGATGCATGCCTAGGGAAAGCTGTCTGGGAGAGGACTGAAGAACAATCCACTTGGACTGCATCAGCCTCCCTTAATTCATCTTCTGAAGCCCAGCTGAAAAAGGACAACAAGCTATAGGCCAGAATTATTATTTTGACAGATGATATCCAGCTCTTGGCCAGAGTTCCTCTGCCCCAGCTGAAATGAAGAGCTGTGAATAAGAAGATACTACTTTAAAATAGGCTTAGTTTTAAGAACGCTGCTCCACAGGTAAGTGGGAGCATGGAAGAAGAGCAAAAAGCTTTTTGATATACACACACTAGCTGGCAGTTTGCTCTCCCATGGACATCTCCCTCTGAAGAGCCAGGCAATGGACAGAACAATAAAAGGCAATTTTGCATGGTTAGTGCTTGCTATGAAAGGCCAAATAACAAAACACAGACATGCATGGGATGCTTGAAAGGGAAACAGGTTTCTTATTCGCTGTACTCTGATCTCGGAATCATGCCCATGCTGAGTGGTTGCTTTGGAAAGTCATTTTGTTGGAAAATCATTTTCTTTGACTGTTTCAGGTTGTCCACCCACCACCTTCAAAAAAGGGTGTACAGTGATTAATAACAGCATTTTGTACCGTATCTGCTACTGAAAAATAGTGCACAGTGACTTGAAGTTTTCTCTTCTCTTTTTGATTTTCCATTTTTCCTCAAAACACTGCTTCTATGCAGACTCAGGCTTGTCATCACACCTTCAGTATGTGCCACTCGCACATACTAGCATGATGATACTCATGATCCATGGAGACACAATCATTTTTTCCCTGCTTACAACACAGGAAGAGTAGTTAAGGACAGTTACCTCTCCACCCCACATTAGAGGACATTATGCAAAAAAGTAAACACTGGGGGCTAAACTACAAGCATTTACATGCAGGTTTAATTTTAAAATCTTAAGTTACTATATTCTGCTCATTCTTCATTCTGTCCCTCCAAGATCTCTCACGTGAATAAAAATCCTAATAATAAAAACTACCCCTGTAAACTTGCTTGCATTGTAATAGCATCTCCCTCATTTTGAAAGCTGTTTGCCTGCTCCCTTTCCCTCTCACCCCAGCGGTATCTTCTTTCATCATTTTTATCATCTTTGGATAGATAAAACAAGTAGTACAATTTTCTCCTTCTCTGATTTCCTGACGATCTACAGCTATGATCTATTAGCTAGTTCTTATTATAAAAAGATATTTCAGGAATCACCACTCACCACAAAAGCCACCTAAGGTAAGTGTTAAAAAACACAGTCTTGTTAATGCCCTAGCTTGTGACATAGTCAGCTCCTCCCCACAGCTCAAGACTGTACATAATGAACAACAGAAGTCAGATGATGAGACTCATAATTTCAGGTGCTTTTCCTGTTTGCAATCCAAAGAGCATAAACAAGGAAAAGCAGTGGAATCATGGTGCTTGCAGTCATTTCCAGGAGCAATACAAAGGGATGCCCTCTCCCAGTACTAACTCCCTTATCTTGCCAGGATTTCTTGGCAGCAGTAGGGGAGTACTGTGTTCCATGGTTTTTGAGATTTAGGAAATGCTAAATCATGCAGTGCCTGTTCAGTTTCTGCTTCACAGCAAGCAACCCTCTCAATACTGCAAATGTGGAAATTCATCCTGATAAAATTAAATGATCAAGGGTGGCTTCAATCCTGTCAAAGGCCCTGCTGGCTCCAAATCTGTTCCTTTTTTGGGAGAAAATGAGAGATGCACCTCCCTGTTGGCGTAATTAAAATAGGGTTTAGTACAGCAAGGGAAGACAGAATTTTCTAGAATTTAATAGATGTGGAGAGAGATTCCCAGTGTCTAGCTTTCCATGAGAGCAGCTGAGTATGCCACTTAAATAGGCCACATCGTTAAAAGACAATGAAAGGGCACTGCGCGATTTCCTTAGCAAAACTTACAAACATCCAGCAAACGACAGCAACAATCAATTCAAACCCAGGTCACCAAAGTCTGGGGAAAAAAATTAAGTTACACTTTGTTGCATTCTTTGCTGAGCAACGAACAAACAAACAGCTCTGTCAGTCTGGAAAAGCCCCACTGGCACCTAACTTCCTTCATTAGCTTCAGCACATCGTATATGTGCTGATTATAAGCTTCCAAATATATGCAACATCCTCTTTTTTCCCCTGACTTTTCTTTTTTTTCTTTTTTTTTTTTGTCTTAAAGACTCTGAGACTCAGATCACCTGAGCACTTCCTCTCATCCTTTAAATCTCATTCAGAGGTACTTTTCCTGTCTGGGACACAAGAACTGGGCCATGCTAAATCATCTAAAATTAGAAGATTCAGCTCACAGGCTGCTGGCTTACAATGCTACTTATTCACTGACATGACACCAAAGAAACAGAACTGTAAGGTTATTAGCACCAAGTTACTTCTCCCTGTTTTGCACTGTTTCTCTTACACATTATTTGGGTAGAGTCCTTACATGGCTCTGCTTATGTACACTTTCAGCACAAGTAATCCTGATCAGAATCGCTGTCTACTCAGATACTAAAGACAATACAAATAAAACAAGATTATTATTTCCTGAAAGCTGCATTAACACATGGGGTTGGTTGGCTAAACAAAGCCAACTTGTGTTAGCAGAGCCCAGATGAGGACAGCCAGATTCATAAGGAGGGTATTCTGAACGTTGCTCTGCACACATGAACACAGATGCTTTGCATGCTTAGGGCAACATTATCAGAGGCTTTTGTTTAAAAACATCATCACTATCTGTCTCTCCTCATTACTAAAGACTAAGTAAAATTGATGAGCAAATGGTATGACAAAAAAACAGCCTGCTGCACAACCTCCATGCTCAACATGTTATGCCATAAATACAAGCCAATACAAGAGTCAGTAGCTCTGCTACTCTCAGAGACAATGCTATTCCTAGTGAGCAAGTCTATTTCATTAGCAAGCAAAAGGCAGTGAAAAACCTGAGGCTCAAATGGAGATCCATAAAGCACAAGACCAAGTTAAGACCTTGGGTGAATCCTGGTCCCATGCATTCCAAGTAGTCCTTCATAAAATCTACTAGCCAGGACACATGAAAAGACTGAGGTGTTCTATGTACACATCTGGAGGTCAGCCTCCGACACAGAGATTCTATGGACCTTAAACTAATTCAAAGAAAGGCCTGGGTTGTCATTTTTTTTGAAACAGACACATTATCTAGAGTATCTGACACAGTAGCGGATATGCAACAGATGGAGAATCTTCTATTTTGCAAGCTAAGCAGTCTTCATGTGTGCTGTTTACTACTAAGCAGAGCACTCTGGACTGCTTGCGAGCAAGCCCGTTTGGGAGAGTTCGGCAGCCACGTTGTGAAACTCAAACAATGCCCATTGAGATGGAGAACCTGACCGCAACTTTGAAGCAGATCTTCTGTCAGCAAGAGCCACACAGATGGAGGAGTGAAGAGCACACCTGGATCAGTCCCTCTCAGAGTTCTGGTCAGAAATCTCCGACTTGAAGGTCTTGGTTACACACAGATCTACAAGATGGATTTATACAAAATTCCATCCAAATGAAGTAAAAAATTTTTGAAAACTCTTTCAGTGCCAGTTCGGAGAACTAGCTCAGTGATTCAGTTGTGAGCAAGAGGTTTAAAAGCATAACATCTCATCTTTGCTTTGAAACTACCTTACTATACTTTGCATTCACATTAATTCACATCATTCATATCAGACACACGCTTTTGCAATGTGTGCATGTTCATTCAATTGAGACAAGAAAGCTCATCCAAAGTCAAAACCATAATCAGAATGAAGCGCAGGATCTGTAATTATGTAATGCAGCTCCCACGGCAAAGCCACATGGCACCTTTCCTATCCCTTCACCAATGTAGTATTTCTGACAGGTGGGTATGATCAGAGCAATTACTTACCTAACCTGAACACAGCCTCAAGCTTAGGTCACTTACTAACATATATAGCTACCCCTTAACTGACAACCTTTTTTTTTTTTTAAATTTCTTTTAAAAAAAGCAGTGAGTGAGAAATACCATGTGCAATCAGAGTGGCAGGACACCACTTCTTGTATGCTTGGTACTGCCACATTGGGCAAAGTATGGAAGGATGGAAACTTGCCAAGAAAAAAGTCATAGCAATACTGCTGGACCACTCATTCCGCATAGTACTGCTTCCAAAATTATCCTTAATGACTCTGGACTTGTACAAGCAAGGCAACATGACAAAGAAGTCTCCTTGCTCTCCTTTGAGAGTCTTAGACAACATGGCTAACGGGGTATTTGAGCTTATTTTGGCTGAAAATAAACAACACCTCCAGCTCTTGCTCCAGCAGACAATCCTTTTGAAAACACATGTAACAGTAAACATTAAGGAATACAGTGAATTAAATATGAAACAAGAGCAAGGTAACCTAGAAGGGCATTTTCTGAACCATATCTAAGTACAACAAGGAATACAAACTTGAGAAACCAAGTGGGACTACAATGGCATTAAAACACTTTGGTACTTCATAGTTCTTGGCTGCTTTCAGGACTGGAGACAACCAAATCATAATTTCCAAAGGCAGCCTAAATAAGTTAATTGGGAGTTTGCAGTTCCACATCAGGAATGCTTCCCTGGCTGTTAATCTCTGATACAAATACTCGTCAGAAAGAGCGTTAAGATCTTCAAGTCAATCCCTACCTCAGAGCTGTTTTCCATCTGATGCAGGACCAGGACTCACAGCGCTCTGACCCATTTTCTCAACCATACAGGAATGAAAGCAGATCCTAAGGGGTTTTGAAACGATGAATTTCTGGGGTGAGCTTGTGTCCTGGTCTGAGGTGCAGGTCCCTTAACCTTACCTCTCTTTATCTTTCTCCCTCCTCTCCAGAGAGAGAGAGGTGCGGGAGAGCATCTGTCATTCGTCTCAGTGGCCAGTCTGGCCCAAACCACGACAGCTTGAGAGATGGATCTCTGCTTTTTTACATGACTATACAATGACAACAACCAAATTCAACAATCGTATGTCAGTGCTGTAAGATTATAAAATTTCTACACATTTTTTAAAGGCAAAAGCCCAAAAATCTGTGGCAGAAAACAGAATTCCAGTGTTTCTGCCTCAAATGCTTTACTGTCTTTAAAGATTACATAGCAAGCAGAAGTATAATTTTCTCATTAAAGTACTGAAACATCGTGAATTTGAATTAAGATACTGCTAGTGGCAGAGATTCTTTAGGCTTTTTTTTCTTCTTGAGTTTGAGAAAGCATTAGCATGAAGAAAGCTGTGGCACTTACATAACATGGAAAAGAATTAAAGCATAAGGGGCTGGACAACCCCAACTATTCTAAGAACATTATACTTCTTAGGTGTGGTATTGCTGTAACTTTCTTTAAAGGCAATCCTAGATAGACTTCAGCCTTTTTCATGTGGCTTTAGCTACAAAACTATACATAAAATTAGCAGGGGGTAAGTACAATCTTAAAGGAAGATGAATATAGGGTATTCAATACCATAAAAAGCTATCAAGTTCAACCGGGGCTTACAAAATATCAGGTAAAAGAATGAAAAGTCTCTATAGTAATTTTGTAGTTAGATAAGAGAAGAATCATTCCAAGAATTAAGGATGAAAACTGTGGAATATTTTCTATGCTTTGTTTTCAATGTAATAGAAAAATTCTACATTTTGCCCCCAAATGGAAGAGTAAATTTGGAAATGGATGTTATTTTCTGTGTACTCAAGCAAAAGCTAGTATTAAACTCCAAAGAAAATATACTTGCAATTTTACTTATGGATTAGTTATTTCCAACAAATGGCTTTCTGAGCTTATAATATCTGTAGGATTTTATGTTCCTTTCAATCCTCCTCCTCTCCCTCTGAGCTCTGCAATTCTTCTCATCGCCCACGCCTGCAAACTGTGTCTAGTATTTGAGCCTTCGCCTCCTCACACACTTACTCTTTTCAGACATGTATTTGTAAAATATAAAGATCTGAATAAGTTTTCACTTTTAAAACAGACGTTATTTCTAAATGTATTTCCAAAACTATCTTTAATGAGAAGATGCATGTAGCTTATTTGTCCTCAAAGAGATATTACAAACAGATTGCTTCAGAAAGCTGAATGACTACATTTTTTCTCTTTCTGTTCTTTATAGATTTTTTAAATCTATAATTTCAGTTTTATTGTGATAAAAGTAATTCTACAGAACGTTACCACGTATTTTGCTAATGAACTAAATTCCTTCTCGTCAAAGTTTAGAATATAAAGCTGTGATTTGCAAGCCTAATCTGACAAATATTTTCACGGTACTTGGCCAGAATTTGAAGTATTTCACTGTTTTGCTACTTCATGCAAGAAAAAGGAATGGAAACACAGCAAATGGTTGCACAGATTCTAAGATGGGAAGGAAACATGCAGTTGTACTATTTCAGTTAGACTTTGACATTTAAGATATACATGTATTTCCCTCCAACTTGCACATTTTTGACTGCAAGTTTAACATGCATCAAATGAAAATCAGAAATGTTCTCCAAAAGACTTCCTTTTGATTAAGAATGCTTAAGAAATTGAAGTAAAGGGGAAAAATAATCAGTAGCTACCTGATACAACATAATTGATGATGATGTATTTGTGTCAAAAATGTCAGAACCAACCTCATCAGGTTTCCTCACCAAATAAACAACTGCTTTTAGGAGGTTTATGCTTGTAAAATACACATTGTATTGTTCTTACCATACATGCTGTACTCCAGATATCAGCAGGTGTACTGTAACCTGCTCCTATTAAAACCTCTATGGATCTATATTGTCTCGTCTGGATGTCTTCTGTGAAGTGTTTATGCTAAAAAAAAACCACATTAATGGAAAAAATTAACAATAAAAAGCCTGTTCTAAATAATGAAGGCTAAACAGCTAAGTGATGTAGCTATACTTACCACCCAACAGGCATTCCCCAGGTCAGCAATTTTAACTCTAATTTTATCTGCATTTCTTGGGTCCAGTGGATTCACCAGTAAGTCAGCAGCACGAGTTTTTGCTAACACAAGCAAAATGCAGAATTGTTAGTATTTTGAACATACTATTCATTACCTCTAAGCACTTTTGCCTTGACACGTTATCCAGTTTTGTTCATTGAAGACATCAAAATAATTTGTTACGAGAAACTTAAGCAATATAAATAGGATTTCTTACCTTACATTTCAAGTGCAAATTTTTTGCATGCTTTGACTGCCAAATAATTATTATTATTAGAATATCCAGAGAAGCTTCTAAGCAAAACCAGTGCACATGTTTCCAAGAATAGATTCACACAGAAAATGTTAAAATTCAAACTCCAAAAACTCCACATGAAAGATACATTCTTGGAACAGTGTGGTTGAGCAAATAAATTCTGCGCTTCCATTCTTGGCTAAGGTAAATAAAATTTGGCTGGATTTATTTATTTTTTTTAAATAAATCTGTCCCTCCCAAGGAGAAAATGACTCACCAAAACCTGTCTAATTTGAGAGCCTAGCGTTTGCCTAGCAGACAATTCAGCGTTGAATCAAAGTTCTCGGAAGGTCCTATTTGCATTGAGTATGATCCAGACTAAAAACGCACAACTTTAATCTAATTAATTCTTCAATCTTCAGAGGCTCTTGGGACACTGATGAATAACATATGACAGTGGAGGACTGCTGCTTTTCTGTGTTTTGACATACCACCTGCGAGCTCCTAAACTGCACTGGAAAGAAAACAGATTCACTTGAACGTGGAAGATGGAACCAGGTACCACAAATCACACAGCAGCAGAGGATTCATCTCAGTTTCCTTGTCACAAAGCTAAGAAGAATAAGTTGGAAACTGGTGGTAAGATAAGAAAGAGGTATTAGATCCAAAGTGCACCTGGGACTCCAATGGGGATATAATGATCTGTTAAACTGGCACAAGAACTGGAAGAGGAAAATACACCAGACATGGGACAAGGAGAAAAAACAGAGGATGTCTAATGGCGAGTTAGGAGTGACTGAAATTAGATGAGGATCTTCAACTGCTGGGACAGCAAGCCTGAATGGGCCATCAGGCATTGAAATACTGGCCAACAAGAAAAAAGTGGCAGGATCCATCAAGGGAAGAGAAGGAAAAAGAAAGGACTAAATGGCAAAAGACAGAATGGGCAGTGACCTCAACAAAACAGTCCTCTAAAACAGCTGGAACGAAGTCCAAGACCCGAGTTAAAAAAAGCACCAATATAGAGCATAAAAGTAAAATACACTGAGAGAATAAGGTTGCAGTCCAGCACTTAGAAACAGTTACTAGTAAGCTTAATACTAATGTCTTCCCTTATGAGTATGCTGTGTAGTACAGTATTTTTTAGAAAAACATAATCACACACACTATTCAAGAAATAACAGGACCTTTCTCTATTCAGTAGCGCTTGCAAAAAAAAAAAAAGGTAGTGCTAAATAAATCCTTCCCACATGTCTTATTGAAGGTGAAGGACTGCAGTAAAGAAAGTGGAATGAAGGAGAAGAAAAAGTGTCATCAGTAAGACATCTGAATATGACATTAGAAAACAGCTTTCTTCAATCTTCTTCTAACAGAGAGACCTGACAAGGTAATAGGCAAGGGCCTACACTTTTGTGTTTTCTCAGGAACTCATGTCCCATATTTTCCAAGAGATGAATATAAGACCTTGGATTCTGAATTTGAAAAACTTGCATCATTCACAACTGAAAGTGAAGTCAAAAGGAATGTACTTTTTAGCAGTGCTCTCAAATAAAAAGCATCCAAAAGAGCTCAACCTGAGCACAAAATTAGTGAGCATTTCTGATTTTCAGTTTTGTGTGTCCTAGTTCTGTAAAACTGAGAAATATCACCTCTTCTCACATGACAGTATATTTAGTAAACATTCAAACAATGGAATGAGAGGAGTCATTAAGAAATTAATAGATCTATCTTAAGGGCATATGGTCACACAGTAAATTTGAAAAAGATAAAAACTTAATAGCTGCTCATCCACTGAACACAAAGGAGTCTGTCTACTGAAGGCAAGTGTCCTGAAAAGTAATGAGACCGTATTACTTAATAAGGTATAGCAATGCCTAGACAAAGAGGAACAATTAAAGTTTACTTTTATATAGAAAAGTGCACTACAGTTAGAGTGAAAAAGCAGCACCATTTAAAAATTTTGAATAGACTTCAACTCTTGTATCTTTCTTCTTTCTAAATACACTATCCTGTTTTATTACTGTTTAACCCAACATTATTATTGATGCCATTAATATTAATAACGTTCAGCTTTTCCACTTTCTGAGGAAGAAGTGAGCTATGGCTGAATCTACTATCTTTCTTCTTTCTCTGCACAGAAGGTCTGTAGGTTGCTCCTGATGAGGAGTAATAAAGTAGGTTTGCTTCTCCGTCCATGGAGATAAGCTGCTTCCACGATGACAAAACCAGCTTTACTCTCTGGAGGCAGGAGGATTTTACATATCACTCCAGGAAAACAGCAGCAGAGGCTTTCTGCCTATATAATGCCAGCAGCACAAACGAAGAGGCTACCAGGCATCTAGCAACCTCCTGTACGTTGTTTAAGGGAGTACAGAGTGTAGTGACATAGACTGGAAGACGTATTAGCCTGGATCTTGACATTTTCCAGAAATAAAGTTCTACTCAGTTGTATTGTACTTCACATTTCTTGCCTATCTGCAGATTACCTTACCTGTCAGACTTTGTAATAAACTGTATGAATTGCTCTTCTAAAGTCTTAAAGCAAGAAATACACTTGACTGTATTTTTCAATACATCTCTATTTAAATTTAGTGACTTCATCTGGGACAACGTTGATGCAGGCTCGGTGATCTCCTAAGCTATCTCATTTTCTTCTATCCACTTACAGATTTAGTCTTTCAGTATTTTCTTTAATATTCATTCTTCCCATGTATTTATCATTTAGCCACTGGCACTATAAATAAAACCTATGCGTAATATCCTGGAGCTATTTAATTCAATGGCAAAAATCCAGCTTTTTGCAATGACACCAAGATTTCACCTTCCATGTCTTCTATAAACAGGATTTACAGGCAAAAATTTTGCATCTGAGCAGTTCTGGTGGCCAGAATTTAGATGCCCAAAACCATGCTGAATACAGAAAAGCCATAATGGCTTGGCATTGTTGGTTGGCAACATGCCTCACAGAGACAAAGACTTCGTCTTGTTGAGTTTTAATAAAAGGTTAAGAGAGGAACTGTTTGAAACAGAGAAGAACCATTAATGAAAGAAAATACAGCGTATTACAGATTTTTTAATATGACTGAGAAAAGCTATAATAAGAAGTAATAGCTAGAAGCTGCAGCCAGAGAAATCCAACTTGCTACAATTCTTCTGAAACCATTGGAATACTGACCAGTGGAACACACTTCAGCCACACTAGATTTTTTTATCATTTCATTTGTCCAAATCAAGAGCAGGTACCTGTTTTGGAAAATATGTTTAAGCCAAACATAAAGGTTACTGGGCTTAATAGAGGGTGTATTACTGGCTTTTATAAAAGGAAGTCACGTTACATGATCTCATGATCACCTTCTACCCTTTAACTATAGGAATAATGCTTACTTGTAACTATAAACTTCCCTTTCTCTTTCCTATCAGACTGACCTGTCAATGCAAATATTTCCATTTACAATAACTTATCTAATAACCTTAAAAACAGGTTCTACAGCAGAAATATTTTAAGCAAATAAATCACAGTTCTGCTTTTCTCTTAAAATTTAACATGGTAGGTTTGTTTGAATTTAACTAGAATGCTTTTGTATTGTGTTCCAAGCTGCATCTAACTCACTCCTAGGTTGGAATGCAAGAAAAATAATCCAATTTATTTAAAATAAGCTTAGCTAAGCTATTGCCTTTAATGAGACTACTACAATTTTTTCTTAACCTTACCACTGCCTTTCCATTCCACTTGTCTCTTTTTTTTAAATGTAATACACACCCATGTTACTAGGCAAAGTCTTCCATCAACTCAAATCAAAAGTGCTTTTCCCCCACCCCCTTCTATTTCTAAAAGCCATTCAAAATAACACATTGCTTTTCCTTGAAACCTGGTCCTAGGGGGCCAAAATTCATCAGAATACTTTGGGACCAAACTAACTTAAAAGCCTCCTCTTCATTTCTAGCTATCTTCTCTGCCTTTTTGCAAAAAGTCGTCTAAGATTAAAAACGAAGTTTAAAATAATCATAACTGAGATTTTGCATTCACACAACGTACAATTCAATGAGCAAAACGTTCAGTGTAGATGAAACCAAGAAGATGACATCAGCCAGCAATAAAAAAAGGGTTCCCAGTAGTAGGCTGCAGCTGTAACCCGATCCTACCTATGGTTAACCTGACCCAGCATCCCATGTCCCTCTCCAAGTCTGGGGAGTGCCTAGGAAAGACAGTATTTGGAAGCAGTCTGCGCAGATTTCTCTGACTGCAGAAGCGGGCACACAGGCACCATCTTTCAGTGGGCAGTCCTTAGACTCAAGCACAAAGCAGGTCAGGACATTAGTAGGTTTTGCACCAACCCAGGAACTAAAAACATTTAGAACACTTAACCTGTAGGTAGAGAAAAGTAAAGGTCATTGAGAAGTGCTAGACCTAGTGTTCAATCAGTCAGGGAAATGGTGCGATAGAGTTCTTGTCTGTTATCAAAAGGTCTTTTTGTGTTACTTAAAGAAGTGTGTGACAGTCTACCCATAAAGGCTTGGTACCAAATTTTCACCGGAACACCCAAAAACAAATAAAATGTAAAATCTGCACACACGTGTCACTGAAGACAGATAGAACACATGCATAGGGTTTAACCCCACTGCTCATTCTTCGTAAGACATCACCTAGAGCTCCAGAAGACTTCAAGTATGGTATATGCCACTAAGAGGAATACTACTTTTTGGCAAATCCCCAGTGCTTGAAGCTGAAACTGTTCTGCTCCTGTCGTGAGATGGGCTGCTCTCCTCTCTTTCGGTTACAGTTGATCCTTCAGAAACAGCAGAACCACAAGCTACAGACTCTAGAGCCCCAGAGAACACTGAAGCTGAAAATTCAGAGAACTCTGACTCAGGAATTTATGACGTCCATTTGGCAATTCACCATTAAACTGTTCATAGGAGCTGCTATACGAGTAATCACTTTTTGCATTTGGCTCATCAAGATTATACTCCTCTGTATTTGGACATTCTTCCTCATCCTCATCTTCATCTTCAATCTGTTGTTCCAATAGGAATGGGCCATTCACAATATGGCCATTTGTTTTGGGGGATTCTATCCACTTAGGGTCTGTAGGGTCAGCGTTGACAAGCTCCTGCTCAACGTCGTCATCTTTTTCGGTGTTTTCTTTCTCCGTGTCTTCTTTTTCATCCTGATCTTCTGCTTCACCTGAAAAATTGAACGAGCAACACATTAGATCATACATCAATATACCATTTGAAATTAGGCATTCTTAATTTTTAACTCTTCGGTAACTACTTGAACTTCTGACATATCACGCAAGGAACACTGATATCACTGAAATATGCAGACCTTAAAAATCTAAATTAAAGGTGAAAGAACGAACAAGTAAGGCTGCTGGAAAAAAAAACAAACAATGGAAGTGGTTCAGGAGGGAACAATTCAGAAGAGAAGAACGTTATGAAGGGAAGATAGATGAGGTCTGGAAAGCAAGCTTTACAAATCCGTAACTCAATCTGTGTCAAACAGGGAGTCACCACAGAAGTAGGAAAATTCACGGTAAAAGCAGAACAAAAGTAAACCAAATCAAAGGACAGGCACTGACAGTAGTTACACTTTTATCAGAATTGGAGAGTTGACAAGAAAACCAGGGAAGCCGGAACCGAGCTGGACCATAACAATTATGCTCCAACCACCGGGACTAAACAAGAATTTTAAACAAGACATCTTAAAAATTTTAGTGAAGAAGGTGCAATTATTACCTGAATAGATCATTACAATAACATTATAAGAAGAAAAAGGGAAAGTGAGGATAACTATAACTACATTAATGTTACAGAATACAAATTCATCTTACTTTTCCGCTATCTCACCAAGATGCTTGGTGTTACGCCACTTAATGTGGTATGACAACTGACTGTTCTGTTGAATTTTCTGTGCACGCTTTTTGTAGGGTTTGACAGCTAGATTGCTATTGATGTTTTTATTCACTTCTACAGTAGGTTGGACTTTTCTTTCCCTTTCCTTTTTAGACTTTGTAGTTATGATTTTACCTACTGTAGGAAATGAAACTTAATGATCTAGGGAAGTTTGGAGATTTGTTCATTGCATCGGATGCAATGCTGCAATTACTTTCCCCGCTAAAACAGTAAATTCAGGGTCAACAAAAACAGGTATACTAACCATCATCATTTCCAGGTTCTTCATCTACTACCTCTTCTATATCAGCTGTTTTTAGTTTCACCTCTGGGTGGTACTATCTTCTTGTTCATTTGATGGTACAGCTGAGGTTACATTTTCTTCTATTTTTTTCCTTTCAGCTTCTCGCTCTAGTTCTTCTATTTCCTGCAGGCGTTTTTCTAACAGCTCAGCTTGTCTCTTCTGTTTTTTCTTCAGTTTTTTCTTTTTGTTTTGGATATTTTTCCAACCTAAAGTATTAGTACAAACAAAAGAAAGCAAAACAAAACCCTAAGCAATTATTCTCAAGGCATCTCATACCAAATTCACTTGCAGTATGATTACTTTTTATTTGAAAATACCAGATGGAAATTAATATAATAAATAGGTTGCTTTTCCCATTTTACTTCAAATCAAGAACCATGTAGGGTTATACGAAGACAAAAAAGCTATCAAAATCTTACATAGTTATACATCTTTTTACATGGTTGTTATTAGATCCAAGAGCAAAATACATCTAAGATGCCACAGTAAAATTCCTATGATCCTATCAACTCCACTAGCACAATAATCGTAAACACCAGTCTAGATCAACAGATGACACTGCATGTGAAAGATACTCTGCCGTATCTAGTTATTTGCATATAAATTTTAGACACGATTTCTCTCTCTGTACAATGCAGGTAACGACCAGCGAAAGTATGCCGACAAAAATGATACGAAAAAGCCAGAGATTGAAAATGGTAAAGAATTTTAAATAAATACTGTGTTATTCATCTATTTCCCTAGGAAAGAAAAGCATTTTTATTATTCACTTCTGGCCCAAAACATATGAATCACAAACAACAGATGGCCATTACGAGAAGTTTCATGTTTTATATAACATAAGGATTGAAAAACTCAGGTACTGTAACAAGGAAAAGAAAAATTAACACATCTGATCTAGAACTGAAACAGTTTCTTATATTTTAACTCAATTCTGACTTCTGTTTTTACTGTTTGATCGATGTCATTCATTGTTTAGATATCACAGTAAGAAATCCTCATATGATTCGAAAATAAAGTACAAAGAACAAAGGGAAATAGTATTTTCTGAAAGGTTTATCTCTAAATCCTGTTATCTTCAAAAGAAGCTATGGGACAGTCAAACCAGACAGTTAATTTGACAATCCTATTAATTTTCATCCATGTTGTATGCCCAATGAAATAATGTATGTTCTGTACACACAGACGTAGGAAGTGGGTTTGACCTTAGATATTTCTAAACAGCTGTATTATCAGTGGTTATTTGCTATTGTACACGGCAAAAAGATTTTTCAGACCTCATAAAAAACCCCTCTCCTTTAAGGCTTTGATGATAAGGCCTTGAAGTCCTTAAGCAATCTGCAATGCGTGATATTTAGTGCATGCACCCATTTTTGTCAGGATTTGAATGAAATGGATTATTCCTCAAGAGATGAAAATGGCACTGCTTAACTTTCTTTTGAGATAGCTGTAGAATTATAAGTCTATGAGAGTTTTCATCAGAGAATACTGTGCTTAAAACTGGTAAGGCCAAAGACATTAAGAGTAAAGTGTTCTTTGAAAGATAAAAGCTTTATTCAAAGGAAGCTATAAAAAGGGTAGAGACTACCAACTCTCTAATAGCTATTAATATCTACAGAAACACAGAAAATAAGATAGTAAGAGTTATGTAACAATACTTACAGGCTTTTGTTGTGGAGCTGTACTCACTAAAAAGAAAAAAAAATATTTTAAAGGTATATTTTTACAAAAACAACTCTATAAAAGCAGAAAGTAGTATAAACTATGTAAAAATTGTTCTTAACTAAGTATAAGCCGTGATTTTTTTATATTTTTTTTGAGTCAGATTTTTTACTCTTTACAAGTACCTGCTGCCTGAAATCATTTGATGTTTCCACTAGGGCATCTGGAATTGGAAGGAGCTAGTATCAGTTTCTGTTCACTCTGTTGTGGTTGGTGGAGAGTTAATGAAGTCAAAGGAAAGTCTGAATCAGTAAAGACTGGACAGAAAACATTAAATGACTGCAGAGTCATCACAGATGGAATGTATGTAGACAGCTGGCTGAGCAGGTACAGACAGATTTTAAATAGTTCAGGGAATATCAAAGAAGATTACGTGTTGCACTCAATGAAAGTCGAATATTCCTATTTCCATCATTCTGAAACAAGATAGTCTGATTGCTAGGACTGGAGGCATGAATAAGTTCCTATGGCAAAAAGCACACTACCACAGAAAAAGCATCTCCAGCATGGACCTCTTCCCAAGCATCTCTCAGAAGGATACCATCAATGACTAGGTCTGATGAGATTACAATACTAACTGTGAAAATGCACAGAACAGCAATACAAGCCACACAACATCCCCTAAATAATCAAAACCAATAAAGATAACCAAATATGGGAGACAGAGGCAAAGTGGAAGTGAGAAAGAGGAACTGAACGGGGCAGGAGAACCTCTCACGAACTTCTTCAGACACAGAGGCGCATGGCAATTAACCAATGCAAAATAAAAAACTGAGACAGTTGAGACATCAGAGTTCTTTTATAGGTTCAGCTCCTGCTGCTAAGTTCAGGAAAAAGCATCCTTGTATGCCTCTAAGAGGGCAAGGTTTTCAAAATGTTGATTTAAGGTTCTTAAACTTGAGTACCATCACTGTTCTAAAAAGGGAAATTATGCAGAACCTGTTCTTGAAATGCTGTAAAGAAAACACATCTTCAGCTCCTGTGTGGAAAGCCACAGATTTAATTACAATTTGCAAAGAACAAAGTGTATTCCTTAAATAATATTTATTTTAATGTCAGGAAGCAACATAAAGTCTGCATGAACAAAATCAAGTTACTTCCCACGCAAATAACATACAGCCTTAGCTATGTGATTACACACTATGTAAAATTCAATACAATATATTCACGATTTATGAGATTTTGCATCTTAACATATACAACAATGTAAAATATTTATGGATTTTGACCACAGTATTTGCTCCTGATATAGCAGGTATTTTATTATACCTCAGGATTTTAATCTCTTTATATATTTTCTGACAATATTACAAAGGTATTTAAATGTTATTATTTCTCCACTGACGTAGCTTATGTGCTGGACTGCCAAATAAATGGCAACCATGGTACTAAAGATCACTAGAAAAGCCATACTTCACCTTTGCTTTCTTTACTGATTGTTGTGAACTTCTTTACCTTGGTTTCTCCTAGCTAAACATAATGTACAGTTCCTATCTAAACTCTTGGCAAGTTTAACATAAAACATTTTACATAGAGTGTTAGGGAGAAGGCTTATCACGAATTCAGTCAGGTACAATAAATTCCATTTTCAAGGGTGAAAAACTATGGACTCTAGGACTTTCATTGCATTCTGAGAATAAGTTATATAACTGATGAGAAGACAGATGATTTCACAAGGACACTGATTAACTTGTAATGGAATTAGACACATAATTTAGGTAACATTATTAATTACTGTCAATATTAGAGATGCAAGGCTCCAGTGTGGCTAAAACCCAGCCATTAAAGATTGTGGGGTTGGAGGAGAGTTAAGTTTATACCAAAACTCTTTTTCCCCATGTGGGGACCCCAAAAACTTGAACCTGCAAAACTGAGAAGAAAGCATTTCCCTGATAGATTCCAGAGCACGAGTAAGAACTAACTAGACATGCATTTTTCACACACAATTATTTAAAATCCTAATTTTTATTACATAAAAGATTATTAGCATAATATACTTATAGAACTTTACTACACATCATTTAAATATACTATCATACCTGCTGAGCCAGAGGGAGGAGGAGCACCAGCTTTCTGCCACTCGTTAGCTTCAGCAGCCATTCTACGAACGTAGGCATCATCCACGCACATCAAAATGTTTTCTGGTTTTATATTCCGTATGAATGATCTTGCACTTGCTGTGTAGATAATCTAGACCTTGAAGTACCTAATTACAAAAGGATTTTTTAAAATTTATTTCGTTACCCAAACCAAGCTAAATGTATTTATTAGTAGTATTAGATGTTCAACTGACAGCCTGCAGTCCTTACGTGGCCTAACAGGATAATTTATTTAACTCATAAACCCAGTTATTGGGACTTCCATGAGTAACACGCTTGCTGGCTGAATTGTCTTGATGACAGCAACCTGCTCTCAGACTTCCTCTTTAGTTGATCTGTACATGTGTAAAAAAAAGCTGATACATCTTCCTTTGAAAAAGGAATTTGGCTGCTCAGTAAGAAAGGCTCAGCCTATCACGAAAAGACAGTTATTCCAAAAAAAAAAAAAAAAAAAAAAAAACCAAAACACTGCAAGTACTGCATACTGTAACTGAAGTCTTATAACTGATTATAATAAAAAGCAAAATGGGAAATGTGTTGTTGGGATGAAATGCCATAAGAACTCGTCTACCTGTATTTGTCATGTGTATTTTTTCACTAGTCTTTCATACTCTCTGCAGGCTAAATTTTGCTAGCTCTTATCAAACCTGCGTATCCAAAGTCTTAAAAATGCATTCTGGGACATAAATTAAAACATTCTTTTTACACAATGAAAAAATTTCTCAAATTCTGACTGAACAGGAAAACAACAATTTGTGTCATTTTACAAGTATTGTAGGTAAGACCTAGGTATGATAAACTGTGGAAGTCAATTGTTACAATTATTCAGTGCAGAATAATGTAACAGTGTAAACCAAGCTATCACTATGATAACCTACATAAATACTGCAGAAAAATATTTAGAAAGAAAAAAAAACAAGAAAGAAAAAAAAGCAGAAACCTAGCTGACCCCATATAAAGACTTCTTTCCATTCTTAGAGAATGTTCTACAGCAGGAAACAGACCTCCAGACTCATGAGTTCCAGCTACAAGAACATCCTGCCATTCTAGGTATTTTATAAATAAATTAGCAAGCTCCTTGGTGTCAGGATCCTTTAAGACATAACTAGTTAGTGTGAACTTTAAAAGCAAGATGTGTTGGTTCAGAACAGCAGTAACAGAATACAAATACATTAGTGTACCACCCAGTCCCTGAGCAGGGCATACCAGAACCAGTACATCTGCCCAGCACTCAAGGTAGCTCAGATAAGAGCAGAGCAGTAGCATATGTATGATATTTACACTCAGGCTAATGTATCCTAGAAACACCTCAAGTGCATGGCTCTGCTTTCTTCAGTTCTGGAGCTACACTGGAACAGCAACCTTTCGAAAAGTTTTCTTTATATGCCTACATAAAAACCGAATGTTCACTTGAGCAGGACACAGTGTCAGTGCCAATGGTACACCTAAAAACTGTGGCATTCTTGTTAATCTGGATTTTTTTTCCCTGCATATCCAAAATATGCTTGACTACTTGCCAAAGCAACTGAAAGAATATACAGTATGTCTCAAAGTAAGTGTTAAAGAAAGATTGGTTTACACTGGGAAGGTAGCTAGTGGTTACATGACTTCAAATTTTGAAGGCATTAACAACAATAACAACAAAAACAGATTATAGTAGCCTCCTCCCTCCCCCACTACACTACAGTCTATCTTACAAATTACCACTGAACATCTGTGATTCTGAGGCCAAGAAAAAGAAAAAGATTCCAGAGTCTGTTGAAAGCCATAAACATTCAGAAGAAAAAATACCTGTCCCACTGCAATATGCAGAAGTGGAATTAATGTGAAAGTAGATTCGCTATCTCCCACTTTAAAAAGATAGCCTTTCCCTCTTTTAAGTACAATGTTAGGGTGACAGCTTTGCCTTTAATTTGGGTGAAGAATCTTCTTTGGGGAAAAAAAAAACAGACAACAGAGTACTTTTTAGAATCTCAGTCAGTTCCACAAGTTACCATAAGGACCATTCTGCTAGAATTTATAATTAGAACGAATGTTCTCAAGCAGTCTTAGAATGTGCATCAGCGCTTCAATCCCAAAAACTGGAAGTATATTATACCACTAAAAACATTAAGGAAATGTATACTACGCGGACATGTTTTGCACCCTTGCTCTGAGGATGATGGAGAACAGGGGAAAACACTCCTAGCTTTTATTTATTGTACACTGAAAAAGGAAAAAAGTGAACGGTAATGTTTTCTGACTGAAAAATACGACAGATGCTATTACTACAATTCAAATGTAAATTAGAGGCTGTATTTTTCCCTTGTAAAGGTCACACGGTTAGGTCACATCAAGAAACTCTTGTAATTTGCAGTTTCTAATTAATATTCACTTTCTTCATTTCTTTCTTTTTCATTCAAGGAAGCCACATCATATTGACCCTTTAAACAGATAATTTACTATACTGTAGATCAAAGCAGAAGTGTGAAAATTTCATTGATCAAATACACAATGCTCATTTCAGCATCCATTCTCAAAAGAGACCGATGCTATACATTTTGCAACCCAAAGTAAGGATTCCAGAATTAAAATAAATTGGACACTTCCAATTATCTCCACTGCAAAAAAGGAACTGCAGCAAACTAGGCCTTTTTTTAAATTCTGCAGGGTCTTCTCTTGCACGACAGTTCATACAACTGTAACCCACGGAAAAAAAAAAAAACTGCTTTAAAAACAAAATGAAATTTCTTACTAAGAAACTCAACTCTCAGCTGCATTTTAAAATAAGCCTAGTTTTGTCCCAATGCTCAAAGTACTCACAAATTGAGAAAATATTTTCCAAATCATATCATAAAAAAATTCCTTTTCAATTGTTAGCATGGAATTACAGTACTCTCTGAACAAAATGGTATTCTGTACAGTAACACCAGCGCAGTAATGAATTGTGTCATACTCAAGTTTCATAAATAAGTTTTAGAATGTGTGGCACAAGTAGAAGAAAGAGTAAAGATCTGTATTATCTTAATGAGATGAACAACCTGGAGTCTTACCAGTCTATGCCACTCTCACTAGTCCAAACAATTCATTCCAGCCTCACAAAAATTAACCTTTTAATCTTTCAGGATTAATCTGTTCCTCTTCTTTTGGGTATCAAGTGTTTGAATTACTTGGAATTTTTACCTTTGCTTACCTTCAAGGAGCAATTAGGTTGGAGATTGTGTGATTCAAACCCTCCCTAGTCATACCAGCTTCAAAGTTGTATCTAACCTCAAAATCAGGCCAACCCGCTCAGAGCCTTTATCCAGTTCATTTCTGACTATGTCCTAAGACACAGGCTGCGTAACACTGCGTAACGCTGTAGACAACCAGTTCCAGAGCCTGACCACCCTCACTACCAGAATTTCTCTTCTTGTAAACTCATGCACATTGCTTCTTGTTCTATCTCTGTGTATCGACAAGAGAAGTCTGGCTCCATTTTCTCTATCTGTGCTGAAAGTTTCCCCCTTTATTAGCCTTTTCTTCTTGAAACCGAACAAACCAGTTCTCCCAAGACCTCTCATGCAACATATGCTGCAGCACTCTCATCCTCTTGGTGGCCTTCCACCAGACTCACTTCAGTAAGCGAATGTCTTGCACTTGGAGCCCAAACTGTAGAGAGTCCTGAAGTGCTAAAAGAGAGGCCTCATTCTGCTGCCTACACTCTTGCTGATGTGGCCTACTACGTGGTTAGCTTTTGCCGTCAGAGGAGCCCACCACTGACGCACATTCAGCTTGTCTACCAGGACCCCTCATGCCAAGGCTGCCATCCATCTTCACGCTAGTTCTTCCTTATTCATAACCAGTCCAGCAAGGTGCATCTCCAACCTGCCTCTTGCTGAGATACAGCTCACCCCATGCTGAGAAACTTTCCTCAACACACTCCAGAAATTTCCTTGATTGCACGCGCCCCACCAGAGCAGATTATCAAGGTGGTTAAAAGTCCCCCATGAGAATCTCCTTACCTACTTCTGACATTGCCAACCTGTAGGAGATACATACCATGGTGTCACACTTATCAGTCTCCCCTCTGACCCTGACCCATTCTACAGCAAAGATTCAAACATTTAAACTCAATCCCTCTTCTCTGACCATCCTTTCTAAAGTGCCTTTATCAGGCTACTTCTGCTTGCCAGGCATCAGAGCTATCCCATCCCACCTGTGCGCTTCTAATGAGGTCATAGCTCTGCAACCACATACAGATTTCTAATTCCTGTCCTTTGTTCCCCATGCTGTATGCATTTGTACATGCCACTTGAGTCAGGTCCCCCCAGTCATTACGATGAGAAATTCTTTACTCTGAGGTGGTGAGACTCTGGAACAGGTTGCCCAGAGAAGCTGTGGATGCTCCATCCCTGGAAGTGTTCAAGACCAGGCTGGATGGGGCTTTGAGCAACCTGGTCTAGTGGGAGGTGTCCCTGCCCATGGCAGAGGGGTTGGAAGTAGATGGTCTTCAAGGTCCCTTCTAACCCAAACCATTCTGTGATTCTATCATCAGAGAAAGCACTGAGAGCCTCCCCCATATTCACAGAATGGTTCAGGACTGGCACAGTGTTTTTTCAGCTTGGATCCCTTCAGTGGTCTGGCTTACAGCCTGTTTCTTCTGCAAACAGGCAACGTAACTGAGGTAAGAGTAAACTGCAGCAGGGAGCTCCTAAACCTGGCTTTTTGCTATTAAACCCGGTGTATCAAGAAACTACTTCGTAATTTCTCAGGTTTGGCTAAACTCCAGGACAATGGTGCAACCAAAGCGAAACGGTGTAAACATACTCAAAAAAAAAAAAAATGACATTTACTGAAAACAGTGGATATTTATATGCAAATATAATACAGATACACACATTCCCATTTCTTGGCAGGCAGCTCAGTTCGGCTGGAGCACTGCAATACTACAGCTCCTTATCTCTAGTATCTGAGCAACCTAGTTGCATAGAGATTAATGGACCTAAACTTTCAACCATATACTAATAACTGCATCAATCAGTTATTTAACTATTTCTGATTAAAAAGTTGATAGGTTGATATTCACGAGTTGACATCCAATAGCAATTACAAAGAAACTTAACTACTTTAACAGATTGCTTATCAATAAAATAGAGGTAATGTTGATACAGGCAATACAAGTTACTTAAGTGACAAAATATTTCATTCGTCATGTGCAGTTATTAACTTCACACAGATTAACAGTATATACAAAATCACAGACATAAGACTTTTTTCCCTTCCTGAAAGGCTATTTCTCCTTAAAATCACCGTTCAACAATTTGATTTTCGTAGCACAGCAAAAGAACATATTTTGAAAGAACATGTCCCAGAGAAATTTTCTGAACTGTTTCATTTTGTTAGCCTTCTAACTCTACAAAAACTTAAATGCAGAAAGATAACAATTTTCAAAGAACAGTTTCTTCCTTTAGAACCCATTTTTCAGAGATAAAATTTGCGTTCAGTTTTATAAAAATAATATATTATTTCCTACTGTTTTGATGTTTTATTTTCCAGAAGATCTTATTAAGAAGCATGCCACGTCAACCAAAACTGCAACTGGATATGAATATCCTTAAATCTATGAAAAAGACTCATTGCTTCAGCTTTTTATCTTCTTAAGCAGCTCAGGAACCTCCCTTATCAGTGGGACATCTTGATTAAAAAAAAAACAAAAAACAAAAAACAAAACCAACCAACAAAACACCCAGCATGCAGAAATGGTGGCTATCCAGAAAGATGCTCTTGGAATCCCTCCCCCAGGATTACCAGTAAAATTATCTTATCTTACATATTCATTAGTAAGAGTTCAGTTGAAATATCATTATTTTTAACCTTCAAACTGTTAATAATGGTGGAAAAACCTAATTAAAACATTAACAAATCTTACCTGTCGAATTATACTTTTTACACAACGGATGGGAAGGCCCTGATAATTGGACTTGATAATCCATTTTAGGAGATGATGTCCAAGTACTTCGAAGACCATACAGACATCTGGGATTTAATTAAGGATAATTTCCAAATAAACTTGTTGATGAGATCAACACAAATGTTTTTCGCCTACTGGCTAAAGCAATCATCACCATGTTTGGAGGGCAAACAGTTCCCCCTAAAATGAGCAGAGCATGGTATATGCTTTGGTACTATATTTCAATTATACATAAACACATACAAGAACAGTGCCCAAATGTAGAACAAATTAAAATAAAAAATTTTCATTATGCAAATCTTGTCATTTATTTCTACATGTTAACAACAGCATTAACTGAACAATGAAATAGGTAATTGTAAAAAAAACCCAAAACCTCATTTTTCTTGTCTTTGAAGCAGTTTAAAGTACTGATTTGCCCTATTATGTCTAGTTTCTAATACATTTTAAATGATATGAAGATTTTAACAACAAAAGACTGAAGCAACAGTGTTTTAGAAAATGAACCCTACTAAACATCTTTTTGATTAGGCTCATTTAAGAATCACTTGACAACAAAGACTAAAGTAGCAAGAGAATGGATCTCTTACCACCTACAGTTTTACCTGCAGAGAATAATGGCAATCACCAAAGAACTCGGAAACAAAGAAAATGTGGAACTCAGAAGCAACATGCAAAAAACACAACGCCAACAAGTTTAATCTGACCCAGCATCTACTACTGGCCACCAACAGAGGCCATCAGTAGATGATCAGGAAAGAGCATTAGGAAAAAACAAGATGCAGGGACTTCCAGTGATTTGTGGTTCAAGGTCTTCTTAAGTTAGTGATTCTACACTTAATATACCTGGGTTGGTTGTCTTTCTATTGAGAAAATATTTGGATATCCAAACTGTGATTTTTATGATCTACAACATTCCAGCAAGAAATTATACAATTTGACTATACTGAGTTAATCCTCAGACACGAGCTGGGAAAGACCCTGGAAATCAGAAGAATGTTTGTTATGGTTTGAGAAAACCCATAACAATTTATTGTCGGTCAGACAATTATTCTATCACCCAATGACCCCTCCCCACCCAGAAAGGGGAATCAGGGAAAGCAAGGAAACACAAGGTTTGGAATATAAATAGATTTAATAGGATAAGACTAAAAAATTAACAAAAAAGAACCAGTATTAATCCCAATACTAATGTAAGATATACAAGAACTATACTCAGCCAATTCTATCAGCAGGAAGCTGTGCACTTCCAGCAGTGGACAGTAAATGTCGGACACTGTGAGCGCCAACAGCTTCGGGAGGAAGGGAAGGGCTCAGGGGTCCAGCACAAGGGCAGGGAGTTTCTCTGGACTGCTGACATCAAGGGAGAGAGAAACTATGCAGCAAACTTTCTAATTTACATAGAATGTGACGTTCATGGTATGAAATAATCCTGTTGGCCAGCCTGGGTCAAATGCCCAGGCCTCACTCGTCCTCATCCCTGCACCTGGCAAGGTTTGAAAACACTGAGACCTTGAATCCCACATAGCCTAGCTGGCTATAAAGTAAATATTTTCACAAATTCAGACACTAGAGTCTTCCAAAAATGGAGTTTTCCCCCAGCATTAGAAGAGAACTTAGCCCTGTGTTGCTCAACCCAGGACAATGTTAAAATAATTACACGATACTACAACCTTGTGAAGAATCATGTAATACAAATACCAACACAGGAATTAATTGATGGATCATATCTCAGAGAACATTCGCAGGGAACTACACTGTTAGGGGAGAACTACACTGTTAGGGGAGAAATCTTACCTAACTTCACTAAGAATTATTAACTAGAGTCTTGGCAATAATCTTAGAATCACTATCTTGTGTCAAAACAAGACTTAGTCTATCGGTCTATCATTTACATTCTTCTCAATATGCATATGCATAACCTATATGCATAAAGATAACTGAAGTTTTAAGATCTACATCACCTATGCTGGAGTTAGACCAAAGCTAAAAGGTCTCAAGATGGGTCAAAGCACATTGTGAAGAACTGTAACATTTTGATTGCTGCTACCTGTTTCATCTCACTTCATGTTCCTTAATCCTGTATTAGAGGAGACAGTGAATACTCATTTCTCAATCACAGCTATCAATCAAGTCTACTCAGAATATTATAAAACTCTATTCCACTCAGAAGAGGTAACAGCCTTGGTTACTTTACCACACAAGCATCCAACAAACAGAAGCCACCAGTAAAGCACCCAGCCATCAGAAAGGATTAGCACAGCACATCAGCTCTGCAGGGCTTATTAGCTTAGCCCACGCAGTGAAGTTGCAATGCTACAGCAACACAGATTTCAGAAAGGCACAAGACACTGCAGCACTCAGAAATGAAATTTAGGACACCCGCCTACAGTCCTTCAGACCACTGCTGCTGCAGACTCTCCAATGCACATTCCTGACATTCCTTGCACTTACAGAAGTGCTAAGCCTTGCCAGTAAGCAGAAGAGAAAGGGGGCGTAGGGAAGTGAATAGCTGAGAGGCAAGGGGAGGGGGTACCCAGAAGGAAGATGCAAGGAGGAATAGCAGAAGCAGACAAAGAGAGGGAGGGCCACAAGAAAGAGAAATGATGTCTACCTGAAAAAAAGATTGCAACATTTTGCTGGGAGGACTCGGGCAAACTCAAGGTGTGCTCAGTACTAGGGAGAAGACATACAGGAGGCTCAATGTTTGGAGGAGGTATGCAAAAATGTGACTGTAGTCTTATTTACTATCCTGACCTGAAAAGTGTTCACTGTAAGCCAGACTGCCCACAACAACGTGTGTATTAACTATTAGGAAACCAGCCTTGCAAGCCTCAGATCTTCCTACAGCATCCTGACAGATGTCCAAAAAATCCTCCAGCAAAAATAAACCTGAAGCCTACCCAGCAGATACACCTCTTCGGAAATGCTCTTCAAAGTGGTCTGGGGAATGTCTGAAAGGGGGAAACTGAGCAGAGCAGCAGAAGTGAGAGCGAACATACACTAATCAGCTGACAGGCTTACATACTTAAAACTGTTTTTTCTTGACTAAAATCTTACCTGTATCTATCTATCTACAAACACACGTTACAGAAGCATTTAGAAATCTCATGAGGATTAAAGACTAGTTAAACTAAATGAAGTAAGGCTCTGGTACCAACACAGAGCACTTCTGGATGCATCCCAGTTGCTTCTGGATTGGCAGCATTTAGGCTCTATGGCATTTAATTAATGCTATATATTCTTTGGAGATAAATGTATTGCAATTATTATAATGTCTGATTATGTCACGAATGTTTCCTTCTTTATTTTTTCACTGTCTCTCCAAACATTTGTTTCATTATGTGATTATCTGAATCTATTTAGAAAATGCTTCGTTCAAGTAGACATTTATTAAGGCTCTAATAAATATCCAATGCAGACAAACGTAATAATCTACACTTACTGAAAACACCAAGGTGCCCAAGTTTGGGAATTCTGTTATTTCCTGAAAAAATCATAATTGCAATCTTTTTAAAATGTACAAGTAGGTAAAAAATTACCAGTCTAGTGTAACATAACACACATTGTTAAAATCCCTCTGTATATAAATACTTACTACAGCTCCTAGGAGAAAGATGACTATCTTCAGACACACAGTGCAGGCCAATGGCTCTGCACATTTCCAGCTCTGTGCTACACAGTTCTTGACAAATTCCCTGTTTGGAAGCTCCACGACATTTTGTGGTATTAGCCATCCAAAGGATTCACCCACCTCTATTCTGTCTTGCTATAACTTTTAAACGTATTCCATAACCAATAATCAAGCCTCTATCAAGCCATATGTTGTTTTAAATTACAGTAAAGGAACAGATATTTAGCGACTTGCCCAAAGGAAGTTGGAAACAGCAGAGCATGGTAAAGCTGTCAAATTACTGTATTTCTCCCAGCTTCTTCAACTCAATCTCACCTTAACACAGCACTAATATGGCATTTTTAAAATGGAAACAAATACCAGCAAAACATTAAAATCAGTTACCTGCTCCCTCCCAAAAGAACCTGCACCAAAGATTTTTTTTTTCCCCTACAAGATAAAAAGGAGTTGATCAAATAAGCAGTGCAACCAATCGCTCCTCAAATAAGCAATGCAACTCAGGATGCACAAGCTGTTCACAAGAAAACTCAAAGCATAAGATACTTGATATCCTGTTTTCACTGGTGGCTAGGACTTTGACAGACTTCCAGCTGTAACTTAAACTTGAGTCCAGTATCAGCCCAACCTGCCTACTGCACCTTTCTGAAAAATGTACTTCTCAGTAAGGCAGGAACATTTGCCTTCCATGTAAAGTAACTTCTGTACTGCCAGAATTTTCAATATGGAGGTAAATCTGAAATAAAATAAATCAGTATCAGCTGTCTGGTTTTATTCTGCTAACACAAAGCTATTTGAACCCTTATTTTTCACGAGTACACAGTCTCTTTTGGCTTTTTCAACTTAAGTGCTATATTTCAAAAAGGTAAAGTTTAGATACGCTTTCAAAATATCATCACTAACAAAACTTACTCTTCACACTTAGAAATGGTTCTTAACTTTCTCACCAAGATTCACATGTGAATCTTAGCAATAATTTAAGAACATTACTGGGAAGCTGCTCTGTGAAACAGATAAGAGTTATTTCTATGTATAGTTATGAATACATTTTCTTATCCCCTATTTCACACTAGTGTTTTACAATGAAAACAGTAAGTCAAAATTTCTGATTTCTAAAAATTACTTTAATTATTCTTCAATTGTACAGCTGTCAGTTGAAGACCTGAAGTGCTTTGGTTGCATTATTTTTTGTGAACATAGTTAGACAATAGATATTTATAAAATACTTCTTAATAAGCATCTCAGCTCATAAATTAAAACCTATTTTTTGAAGCACAACAGCAGCACCAAGAAACCCTAACCAGAGTTCTTTGCCTCACTGTGTTAAGCAATTTCCTTGATCACAAACCATTTCTATTCAGGCTGAAATGACTACTGGCAACTGTATGGTTTAATTAATTGATTATAAAAAATTGATTATAAAACCTAGGGAAAAAAGCAGACTATATTAACCTCACCTACATTTAAACAGCTTTCTACCAAGCTAGCTGACCACCGAAGCTACCAGGAAACCACCCAAAATGGATCAAAAGGGAAAGAAAGCAGTTAAGACCCCATTCTGTGAGTGAGAATACTTGTCCCCATGCTCTCACTTATCACAAACCCAAAGGCTTCATAACTAATGTCAAGAGACAGGTGGATTGCATGAAAACTGCTTGCACACTTCTACCTGAAAGGATGCTTTCTAGGGGCATTCAGATTTACTAACAGTCACCTCCTAGACTGCTCTCCTAGAGGACGAGAGTTGGTGAAGAGCATGTTAACCTGATCTGCTGAAGACTGAAGGCACATCACCAAAAATCAACTTAGTGTTAAGCCCTTTAGAGCAGGAACTGTCTCTTTGGCAGTATGACACCATGAACAATGAGGTCTCTTATTAAGGCTCCAAGACACAACAAGCATACGCATAAATACCAGCTGTAACAGTAAACGAAAGCACAGTAATATAATAAGCTGCTAAAATATCTGATTAGCAAGGATAACTCACTTCAGCTCAACTCTAAATCCAAATATATTCATAGACCAACATTTTCGCCAAGAACAATATTCAGTCATATTTTACTTTGTCTTTTTTTTTTTTTTAAAGGAAGCATTCGAAGGTAAATCTTTAAAAGCTTTGCCAAAAATGAGGTTAACACCTCACCAAGGAAGATCACATAAACAAGAGAAGAATCTCTATGCCCTCATACTTCCCACAAGAAAACAGAAACCAGCTTCTTCATGACACTGCCACTTTCTTTCTCTGTACTAGTCTAGAGCAAACCACATTTCCTCTAAGCCTCGGCTATCATACAAATCTTTTCAGTAAAACTCCAGTTTTTAAGTAACTATCTCTAGTTCTAGCAGACCATGACAGGATTCGTGGGTATTTTTTTTATTTTGCATTGTGTTTAGAAAAGCTAAATTACTTTTACTCCAGTGAGTGCATTGCACATTAGACTATTCTTTGCATCTACATATATTTTGGTGTTTCTACATTACAAATTTAAAGTAAGACTAACTGGAAAAAAGCCGGAACTAAACGCTTACTTATCTCAGTAGATCATTTTTAATGAAGATGCCATGTTTTCAAAAGGATACGAATTCCATTCATTCCAGAAATTTTGAAGTCATCAATTAGCTGTACAACCATATCCTTGTTGGGATCATTAGGGTCACTTTCACGAACCTAAACCAAGAATGTAAACGCTGATATTTTAGGAAAAAAAATCCACTTTAAAATACTAATTAGTCAGCTTTCCAAATGAAGTTGAACAACATTTTGGAGCTTCAGAAATCATGGTAATACATAATAAGCCAGTTATTTAGAAAAAATACGTAAAAAAAGTTTAAAAACAATATTCCACTACATCTTTTTAAATTCATTATTACTATTATTATTGGTATTGAGTACTGTACTGCATGAGTGATACTTACACATTTGAGCAACTTTATTTCATCCAAGGCTGTCTCTGTATAATGCTGGGCACTTTTTACAACTTTCATCGCAACAAACCTTTTCCCCCTTGAAAAGAACAAAAACATTTTCAACACATGCTCTGAGCTAAAATTGAGAAATAGTAAATAGAGTATTTCATAACCTAATGTATTCTGACAGAAAACACTGAAATTATACTTAAAACAATTTTCAACAATACTCTGTTAACAGTCTGTTTTATTGAATATTTTGTCTCCTTGATGCTAGTATCTTTAAAAGAGGAATTTGGTTACCGTTTTATCATTCAATCAAGGTATAATTATGTTTTTTCATTAAAGATACAACAGAAATAAAAACATGAGCTTACTCTTGCATGTTCAAGACAACATGCAAATTCAATAAGCAAAGCTAATTTGTCAAAGAAAATAAAATCACATTTATTTCGGAGAGCTTTTATAAACTATACCCTGAAACGAGCAAAATAAGACTGCAGTCTTATGCTATCTGCATAAGAAGATAGCAAACATTTACATAAATTTATCATGCATGTAAAACAAAAGTTACTGTAAACAAAGTTAACATATTAAGAAAAAAATAAGTAAGTTTTCTTACTGCATATCCCAGCATAGCCAGACTGTAGAGAAGTGTCCCCATCCTAACTTTCTAATAACATGATACCGGCCATTGAAAAGATCACCAATTTCACTGGATGATAGCCTCCTTTCATGAAAAAATGAGTAGAAAAAGAATATTCAGAAAACAAACAACAATTCCCACATTTTCAAGCAATCCTTGTAGTATAAGTTTTCCTCTTCAAATTGTATTGTACTATAAACAAGAAATCTAAAGAAAATTTTACTCTAATGTTAAAAATTCTGCCTTACTTGGCCTGGAGGAAAAAAACTCATGTCCTGTAACTACTGTAGAGTTTATTCACCCTTCTCTCTTATGGCTTTTATTTGTGGTAATGTTACCATCTGTTCTATTTTCCCCAGGCTTATCTTCCACTTCACAGAGAGTACAGGAAAGATCTACATTATTTCTTTGTCATATTTGAAGCTTCTCCTGTCAACATATTTTGGATGATTGCAGATGCTCAAAAGAGATTGTTTTAATTCCCATTTGCTTTCTACTAATAAAGGCAGCAATAAAATACTTCCTGAGAAAATGTTAAGAACAATGCAGACTTTATTGATGCTCTTCTGCTTGACTCATGACCAATAGCAGCAAGGTATTTTTCCCACGTCTGAGGTTTTTACAGTGAGAAAGAAGAGAGCAGGCAGCTACGGGCTTTGTCTGAACTGCTTTTTAATTACCGAAGTCTGCTGAGTCCTAACTTACACCACTACATGGATCCTCAAAATCCCCACCTAGGCAGAACGGCCGACAGGACACAGCAGGCTGGATCCCAGGTTTCCAAGCAGTGTGAGGAGGTGTAAGGAAGCTTTTTATTTTCTTTGCATTTTAAGAGGCATTCCTCCTCCCAGTCAAACACAGGGAAAACAGTGATCACACAAGATTTTTATTCAGACCTTAACACGGTAATAATAGCATCCCCAATTTTGCCTAAACTGCAAACAAAAAAATAAAGCTGCACCATGTAACTCCTCCAGGACATCACCAGCAGCAACCTCAGAGCAGCTGTCAAGGAATCACTTCTTCGGCTCTTTCTGGTCCTTCAAAATGTCATGCCCAACTGTCCTTTGGCAGGATCCTCAATTATTGACTACTCCACTTAAAATTAGGAAAACCTGACACTACTTTCTCTAAATTGCTATATTTGTTTGCAATCCCCTGAAAATCTTGTTAGAACTGGTGCCCAATTAAGATAACAATGTGAACTTATCACTTAATTCCTTGGATTTAAAACAGGGACTGCTCTCTTATCTCCTTCTTATCTGTGGAACAGCAACATCAAATCTGGATATATTTATATCCTTTCTTTGCTAGTAACATCTTTTGCCTGAACAGAAGTTCAAGAGTTCATTTGTGAACTTTTCTTAAATGCTTCAAGAGCAGATTAAGAAATTTAACACAATAGTACAATAAAACTATAAAGATTACATATTCAACAGAATGATAAAGCTTAAATAATGTATTGTTTTAGACGTTGGTATGTCTAAACTGAAACTCTAAAACAGACACAGCCTGGATATTCGTATGTTAAGGTGTAACTTCAAGCTTAGCAGAGAGCAGACACTCGCTGGTTCGCTCGCAGCCCCAACCAAGAGCTGACCCATTTGATGTGGCTGCAGCTGCCCAGGCTCCTGCACGTAATAACACTGGCAGAGACTCAGACAGCTCCAGGGAAGCAGCACTCAGAAATATTCCTCTCCACAGGTCTGAATCAAGCGACAGCAACAAACAATTTCAGACATATGGACCCAGCCTAGGACCGAGTTCCAGGACTTCCCTTTGGGGGAAGACCTACCTGCCCCTCCATCACAGGGAAGGAAACGTCCATGAAAAGCTGCCAGGAGAACTCATCTAGCAAATCTAAAAAGATACCTTAATTTCCACTGCTGAACTGTGTCAACCTCAGTAAGAATGTGCAACATTGCCAAGTAGAAACTCCTTACTTTTCAAAGACAAACTCAATCACTTTTTGGAACACCCGACCGGATTTACACTCCGGGAAAGGGGACACACACATGGACTTACTGAGAGTGTTGACTATTATGTTGTCCACTTCATTTGCAAAAAGAAACAGTATCAGTCACATATGAAGCCCAAGTCTATTGCAGCTTCGTTACTATAGAAATTTTGCTGAATAAACTCACAGATACAAATCCATACCGAAAAAAACATTAAAAACTAAACTAAATTTTAATTTAATTCTATTTAACCATCCCTTCCAGTAAGATGTCATCTATCTGGACTTGTGCAAAGCATTTGACACTGCCCCGCATGACATCCTTGTCTCTAAACTGGAGAGACATGGATTTGACGGATGGACCACTTGGTGGATAAGGAACTGGATGGACAGTCACACTGAAAGAGTTGCGGTCAACGGCTCCATGTCCAAGTGGCGACCAGTGATGAGTGGTGTTCCTCAGCGGTTGGTACACTGGGTTTGGTGCTGTTTAACATTTTTGACACGGACACTGGGATTGAGTGCACCCTCAGCAAGTTTGCCGATGACACCAAGCTGTGTGGCACTGTCAACACGCTGGAGGGAAGAAATGCCATCCAGAGGGACTTGGACAGGCTTGAGGCGTGGGCCTGTGTGAACCTCGTGAAGTTCACCAAGGCCAAGTGCAAGGTCCTGCACTTGGGTCAGGGCAATTCCAAGCACAAATACAGGCTGGGCAACGAATGGATTGAGAGCAGCCCTGAGGTGAAGGACTTGGGGGTGTTGGTTGATGAGAAGCTCAACATCAGCCCACAATGTGCACTCACAGCCCAGAAAGCCAAATGCATCCTGGGCTACATCAAACAAAAGTGGCCAGCAGATTGAGAGAGGTGATTCTGCTCCTTTACTCTGCCCTGGTGAGACCCCACCTGGAGTACTGTGTCCAGCTCTGGGCCCCCAACATAAGAGGACATGGACCTGTCGGAGTGAGTCCAGAGGACGGCCACGAAAATGATCAGAGAGCTGGAGCACCTATGCTACGAGGACAGGCTGAGAGAGTTGGGGTTGTTCAGCCTGGAGAAGAGAAGGCTCCTGGGAGACCTTATTGAGGCCTTCCAGTACTTAAAGGGGGCCTACTGGGGAGGTGGGAGGGACGCTCTATCAGGGAATGCAGTGATAGGACGAGAGGTAGTGGTTTTAAACTGGAAGAGGGTAGATTTAGATTAGATATTAGGAAGAAATTCTTACTGTGAGGCTGTTAAGACACTGGAACAGGTTGCCCAGAGAAGCTGTGGATGCCCCATCCCTGGAGGTGTTCAAGGCCAGGTTGGATGCGGGTTTGAGCAACATGGTCTAGTGGAAGTTGTCCCTGCGCATGGCAGGGGGAAGTGGAACTATGTGTTCTTTAACGTCCCTTCCAACTCTAACCATTCTATGAAAAAAAAAAAAAAGTAAAATTATTACACTTCGGTAAATTCTTTCCATAAAATTTATCTAGGATGATGAAGTCATAGATGTGAGCAGAACACTGAGAGAACATACAGCAATTCTACCTTTCCATTACTGAAAAAGTTTGCATTTGTGAATGAATCAAATCTGATGACTTGGCAGCGAGAATTACATAAAACACTTCCACATAATTCACTATCACAGTATCGTTTCTTCTGATTTGAATTTTGTGCTGCATGTATCATTATATGAAACAGTGAGAAGTATGAAATGTTATTTTCTGTATAACCATTATTCCTGGTGCAAACAGATATTATTAGAAAAACTGAAAAATATTTAACACCTACTTTAATACTTCTCTGTGGTTTGCAAAACAGATTTTAAAACTCAACAATACAAAAAATTCTGGAACGTTTTACAATTTTCCTGAATATCTAGTCCTATTAAATCATTCCTTAACAGTTATATGGCTTCAGCTGTATAGGAAAACACAATTCATGCAGCCTTTTCCACTGCCAGAAAGGTGTATGCGGGCCTTCAAGTATATAAAGCAGTGTCCAGAAGTAATTTTTTGCACTAAACGATATATTTGCTTTTTTGACATGTAACAGCATAACACTCAACGATGAAGAATTTAAATACAGATAAACATATGTTTCTAAGAATAGTTTAGGTAAACCAGTGCCTTGTAAGTGTGCCTCTCTGCAGATAGCTTTTGGCATACTTGTGCTTCAAAGGGTCAAAAATAACCAAAAACCTGGGACAGGAGAGAGAATACCCTACAGAGGAAATCAGTCAAAGAAACCAAAGTCAAGGTAATAAACTAGGGGTTGATAAGTTATTTTAGTAAAATCTACATATTGCAAGAATAACAATACTATATATGTAACAGCCATGTTATTTTGGTCACTACAGCACTGTCATGACTAATTATAGCAATACACCAGCATATGTTACAGATACCAACAGCAGTAGCATATTCTCTGAGTAGATATACTTCACAAGATACTTTCTACTGTCATAAACCACAAGGACTAGTTTTGGAAATAACAGATTACCATACCTGTAAACATTACTCCCTGATTATTCGTGTCCGCAACGTATTCATTTACAGGTTGTGGAAAACCAGGTAACAACATGCTCAGTTAAATGCATTTTAAAAACTGGTGTCAACCTATAATGCATGTAGTTATTTACATTCTTCATGATACAGAACGTATTTATAAATAGTAGTAATAAGAAAGCATCTATGCAAAATTAGCGGGTTGAGAAAAATGAAGTAATTTTGGAAAAAACAATATTGGTATTTGAAAATATACAATGTATAAGTGGCACTTCTCATAATGTAACAAAAAAACCTGTTGTGCTATTTACTGCATCACACACAAAAAAACAGTCTCTCTCACAGCTAGATAGCTAGCTACATGCACTCAAGGAAGAGGGTGAGAAAAATGAGATCATTATTCCTAAACGTCTCCTGAATGTATTGGTAATTGTAGCTGGCTAGTTCTATGTTTGTATAGGGAATTATTCCCTTTGTGAACTGGATGAATGGGAGACATCTCCAGGGGGCAAAGAAGATGATCAGAGAAGCAAAGAATTCCAATTACATCCATGACATGAAGGCTCTTGAAAAAAAAAATCATCTCCAAGTGTTTCAAGGCTTTTCAGAAAAGAAGAAAAATAACTTCATTGCCTAAGTACCCCTTGAAAAATCACATAGTTGCACTTTTGATATTTCCATTCCTTAAACAAATAAAGATCTGAAAAGCATTTAACATAAATTCAGTGACAACGACAGAAGTCACTTCACAGATTAAAAAGGCCCTGGAGGAATCCCCCAGGGAACAGAGGTTAGTCTGCTTTACACTGATGGCTGTTAGTTGTCTCTTTCACATCAGGTGCTAATTTAACTAATCCTATTTCCTGATTAAAAACACTATTACGACTATTTACTAACCACCATGTAATGTGGCAAAGATGCAAGCCCAGCACACAGTAACATATCCCTAAAAATAATAAATAAAAATAAAATTAGTAACAAAAATACCCTGACAATGGGAAGTACAATTAGCAGGTAAAATGCTGAATTCATTAAAAAAATTAATTATACACTCCCTCATCAAAATTGCCCTCCTATGAAATTTCAGACTGGCATTGAGAACAGATGAAGTATGCTCTGTGCCTCACTCAAAAATCCTGGGAGATTGCCATTTCGGAGACAAAATTACAACAGGGAGACCGTTCCCATCAGCTCAACCCCAGCAAACTAGAAGACGGAAATGTACTGATCAGTCTTACAGGAAATTACAGACAGAAAACAGGTAAATCACCTACTGGAGCAACAAAAGTGCTGTTCTCGCAGAAACAAATCATAATTATGACATCCAAATGAACCAAAGCTACTTCCACCAATTCAGAGTTTCAAGACCAGAAGGATTCTGAAGAACCTTTAAGCATACACAAGTTCCCTTTACTTTTTCATGACATTTGCAAGTATTCTTAGTGTAATGTGTAATTCATTTTAAAAGCATATAGATCTCACTACTGACCTCTTACAGGTCAGAGAGACTCTAAAGGTAACTTACAAGCAGGCTGTAAACTTACAACTATTTTTTTTTATTTGTTTTGTGATCTTGCTTCTCCAGATGGTGACATTTTGCAAGACATACTGGAACACAGACACAATGGATTGTTTGAAATTAAATGCAGCCCTTACTTCATGGAGAATTAAGTGGGGGCCTTGAAACGCTTAATCTCGAGGAAATACAGATGTTTACAAGTAAACAGATGTTTAAACAACAAATCCTTACTCACTTATGGAAGATGTTACAAATACCAAAGAGTTATCTTAAGGAACAAATGTGTGGTAACAGAAATAATTTAAAAAAAAAAAAAAATACAAACATGCTTTAGCGACAGGTTTTTTCTTTTCCTTGCTGCAGACTTCAATATTTAGTTTGAGTTTACTGTTTGGTTTTCACTATTGGTATCTGTAAGTCACTTAAATATTTGAAATATCACATATTAATAAAACTTCTTACACCAAAATGAAATAGTCACTTTCAATTGCTAAATCTGAAAATAAAAAAACAACTTGTTCCAGGCTGGGAGAGAGGAGTCTTAAAATAGCACAGCTTATATAGAAACTTCTGATTAAGAAGACATCATATTTGACACAGCAATTGCTTCTTGATATGAGGCATACAGAAAACCAGATATAGTTAATGTGCACACAGTGCTTTTTGTCTGCTCAAAAGCTTTAATCTGAAGTGATAAAACTTTGGTGTTTAGGATCCTAAAGTAAATTCATATCCTTGAAATCCCCAAGACAGATAAATCAAAGTTGACAGACCTGTTCTTTACGATTTTTCATGTAAGTACAGCATACATTTTACCCTAATGGGAACAGACTTGCATCTTTAGTAGTGACATTGAAACAAAACTTAAGTATTGACACTGTTGTTCTGCAGTCATGTTTTTATGCTTTTAACGATATTTTAAAAAAACTAATATAAGCAACTACAAGAACTAAGGAAATCAAGAGCTAAAAACAAGATGTATAGAGACTCAGACCATGCTGAGGGCTGTGAAAGACAACATGTGAAAAAGAAGCATGTAACATCTCAGGCTAGTGCAGCTGATAGAAGGAAAAAAAGATATAGATTAAAAAATAATTGTAGTTGATGTTGTTAAAGGCATCAAGGCATTTTAGAACTTTTTGGAGTGTGGGAGGGGTCATTTGTTTTGGTCTGCGTGTTTTTATTTCTCTCACAACTAACATCAATCAAGAAGAGTTTTCTTCCTTATTCTTACAACTAGGACATATATTTGTATATTTACTGCAAATGTATAAATAAGCTCCAGCTAAGTGAAAAAGACAGTTGTGCATCTGAACCTGAAATGAGCAGCTTTTCATAATTCTTGTATAAACAAATTCCGTAATTAAAGAGTAGGTCTTTTAAAAACCTCCCAAGAACCAGAGTTAAGACTTGCATGACAACAACGTTTACCCTCATCGACGCTGCTGAATTGCAACACCTTTACAGTAATCTGCAGGATCCTCTTGCTCCTCATCGTCGGACCCCAAGATCTCCTCCTCTGGCTCTGGCGGGGTGGGCTCCGGCAGGGGCGGAGGTGGGGGTGGGGGTGGAGGTGGAGGTGCAGAGGGAGCTTTCTGTTGAGGCTCTGGCCTGAAAACCAAAGAAAGAGCATGCTTAGTAAAGAAATTCCTCACAGGAGTAACCCAACCCTTCAGAGGGGAGGCAGAAACATCTTGGGAAACACCAGTGAAGAACATCTCACTTACGTTCTCACTGTCATCTTTCATATCACCTGTGGGATCCTGTGGAGGCATGGACAAGAGATGCACCTGACCAGGCCAAAAGCAGGTCTCAAGTGAATTTGGACTTACTCACTGGAACAGCTTGGAAAAGATATAGAAACTATATAATCAGACACAGACAAGCTTTTAGAATTCCTGATGAGCAAACAAGATGTTAGACCTATCTTCTCGGGCATGATTGAGAAGAAGTATTTTCTGAGAATAGCAAGGTATTCAAAGCTCCTCCTGCTAGCTCAAGAAGATCTCATGGATACACAGCAAGAAACAATCTTCCAGCGACACTGACCCAAACCAGACGACTTAATGCACTTCTCCTCACCTGTAGCTGCTGCCAAGACTACAGAAAGCTGTATCAATATTCAAAATACCAAAACCAGCTATTAGGAAGTAAGAGAAAAAAATTAATCTTCCTTGGTAGCCTATGATACTCTCCCAGAACACACACAGCATGCTTTAATATGCACTAATTGAAAAACAAAAACAAAACCACCGAAACCCAACACCACCAGCCAAGAGGTGTTTTCTGACTGTCTTGCATCTCCAGTTTAGAAAAAAAAACAAAAAAAAAATGAAATATGTTTTATTGCCTGTTCCAAGAAGAGGTTGTACTTGGTATTTCTAAACACCTACGAATTACTCACTATTTCAAATTCTGAGTATTTTCAACACACAAAAAAATTAAAACCAGGGTTGAAGGATACCTGTTTGTCAAATAATTGAGAAAGCCTTCTTCAAAAAAGTTGGCGGGTTTTGTATTCATACTTCATACAAATAAAAAACATATACCTGCCAAATAATATGCTTGCCAAATACATTTACAAAGTAACTTAAAACATTTGTGCCATCAAAACTGCTATAATTTGCATTTATATCTACTTCAAATCTAAGCCATCTGAAACACACCATATTAACAGTATTCTGTCATTCATACAATAAAAAATAGAAATCCGTAATTAGCTGATTTTCAACTCCTAAAATTCAGATTCAAATACTTCCTTGATCATGAGTAAAAACGTATTTATGTTTATCCTACTCCTATAGTCCTCCTCCTTATAATCCCACCACCACTCTGTCTTTTTACACACTGCAATTGTTCAAGACAAAGTATTTGGAGTCGAAGAGTACACAGTTGGTCAGAATAAATTCCACTGGCAACATGCACCGCCTGCACAGCACCTGCTATTATGCCTTTGCTTTAAAGGACATCACTGGAAGTTGCATGCATACCAAATTTATCTGCCTGCTACCACTTTCAGATAATAACATTCTTCTATTTGTTCAGTACATGATCCGATTTAAAAGGAGTATTTGGAACTGATTCATTAATGGTTAAGTTATGATGAGAAATCTACCCAAATAAATAAATTTATGCAATTTTTAAACCACGTAAAGCTTAGGACAGAATAGAAGAGAGAGAAGGGATCCATTTGTAGAATAAACAATAAATATGTTTGCACGTGCTCCTACTTACATAAGTTATGCTTTTTTTTTTCCTGCCTTTACCTTTCCTCTTTTGTTGCCAACAGATGCTCTATATTGTACATTGTGAGGACAGTAAACTGATACTGCAAATGGAAGGTACAGCACATTCTCTGACCACTTAGTCTTACTACACATTAGATTAATGGCCCTCCAATAGCCTGGTTTCATGGTGTCAGCAAGCTGATGGCCCCCATGTCTGGTCTGATGTTAGCAGAAAGTTTTAGTCAAACACATCATAGTATAAGATCTACATTACAAACTTTGAAACCTCATCTGCTGGGCAGGAGGCCATTCTGGATACACAGATCAAGAACTATGAACACTTAAAAATTAATAATGCTAATGACGAGCAAGAAAAATAAAGCATAGTAAAATAGCCTGCACTTCATCAATATATCTGAAAGCAGTGTGCCAGGTAACACGGGCACATCCATCCATGCCTGGACCCCTTATTTTGGACGGTACCATCATTTTACTTCATTCTGACCACAAGTTTCCATGTTATTATTTTGGTCACGTAAGATGGTACAAATTTTCAAAAAAGCGAATATTTGACTTTAGTCCTAGAGAAATAGATTACGAAAACAGAGGTGCTTCTGAGTCTTTCTCAAGCTACTCTATTTGATTTCATTTTGAAAAGTGTTATTTTTTTCCTGTCTCCAATCCTAGTTGTATTTGGTATTCAGGAGTGTTTTCTTATTGTCCATTGTGGACATCAGGAAGGAAGGAAAGATATTACTTTATTTCCTTATGGAGTGATTTATGATTTTATCTGAGAATAACAAAATACTGATTTAAACTGAGGAAGATCTTTGATTTGTCCTTTTAGCTTTGCTCCTACCTTTTGAAGCAATCAAATATTAGTACATGAAGAAGGCTGAAGGAAAGAAATGCTGCTGAGTTATAACAGTCTGACTGACTTTGCCATTTTTTGCTTCAGTTTAGGATTCTTAGCATTGTTCTTTGGTTTTGCTCACTTTTACATTTCTGGGGTATACATAAAGATCAAGCCTTCAACACTTGCCTTGGCTGCTTAAACTCTGCCTACAAGTTGAACAACTCATCCTGGCATCACCGATGCTTGTTCTTCTGCCAACACACAATTTCAGAGTGTTAGGAAGGACATCAGTCAATGAGCAAAACTCCGGTTTTGCTGTTTCTTAGTAGCTCTTTTATGAATTGGAAAGATAAGCTTGATGAATGTTTCAACAGTATCTTCCTTTGCGATGTATGGCATGAACATATACTTTATTCAGCTTGGATTTCACTTTTCCAGTATAGAGTTTGTTAAAATGTGAATTATTTTTTCTTTAAAGTGGACTTTAAACTCTTTGGTATTAAAAATCCAGCCACGAAGCAAGCTGTGAGTAATAAACATGTATGCTAACCTCCTTTTCCTTTTCAGAAATATAATTCTCAAAAACTATCATAACATAACAGGCTTTCAACAGCTGCATGATTTCAAGTTATTACTCCTTCTTATTTCCTAAAATGTTGTATGTAATGACAGGCATTAGGTAACACATGCATGCAGAGGCATATACTAAATTTGTTATTTTTTCTGAAGTAATCTCTTGGTACTCAGTGGTCTACCACCACTAGGTTATTCATCCCCATCCAAGCATAAACACTTAATTAATAGAAGAAGATGACACACCATTTCCAGAACAGTATTCTGTCAGTAGGTATGCAGAGAACTGGTCATCTCCACAGGCTACAATGACAAATCTTATAATTGTATTGAAAGAAGCATTACAAACAATTAGCAAACACTAGCCAGAATGTTTTATCTTTTAAATTACTACTCTCTTTTAATGGACAAAAATAAATTTACAGCAGAGTCCAATCAAAATACAACGAATCCTATTTTTACCTGCTCTTAGAGAAAATCCTTAGTAAAAGACAAAAGAAAAGGTGAAGCATTTCTCCTCTACAGTGAACTTGAAGCAAAACACACCAAATGCTGCATGAGTCTTATAGAAAATCAAGAGCCCACTTCAAGAAATGTAAAATTACTGACAACCTAATTTACTGTTCTCTGTCATGGACATGTTGCTCTGTGTTCCAACTGGGGAACAGCCAACAGTGAAAAGCAATCTCTGTAACATTAAAACCTGAAAATACTGGGAAAAATATACCATGAGAAATTCAGGAAGAACTGATCAAGTTTTTGTTGTCTATGTTGTGGGGTTGTTTGCTATTCTTCTGTTCTGGGAAAGGTAAAACAAGAGCAGCAAGGGTGATTAAAAACACGAAATGCCTTCCATATGGGAAGCATCTGAACATACCAGAACTCTTCAGTCAGGAAAACAGACAGTGTAGATATATAAAATCTTGAGAGGCACACAGAAAATGAATAGGAAATGACTGTTCACTGCCTCTCCCCACACAAATCGAGCCAAATTGACAAAAAAACTAAAGAAAAAAAAAATTACTCACGCAACGTGATGTTAAAAACTAAAGACAACCTTTTTTCCTCGGATATCGTGGGTAAGAGAAGCTAGCTAAGTTCAAGTAGAGCTCAGAAAAACTCTTTGGAAGAAAAACTGACTGATAGCTAATAGAAAACCACCTTTGACTCAGAAAGCCCTTCAGCCTGAGATTGCTGGATTAGGAAAAGTATTCAGCACATTGGGGCCCAACCCTGCACTCTTCCCCTGGCAACTTGCTCCTGGCCAGATGGAACAAAGGTGCACCTTGGGTCTGACCTCATGCTGTCACTTCATCTTCAGACATTCCTTCCTTTTCCTCAACAAATGAATCACTTCCATTACTAAACACCAAAACAGACTTCAGGCCTCTTTATCCAAAACCCTCATAGGAAAAAAAAAAAAAGTTTTAATTGTTAGTATCAAGTAATAGATAAGAATGCATTCCAGGCAAGATTGCTATACAACAGGATTACTTGAAGAAATCCTCATGTTGCTCTCCATGGGGAACAAGCATATAACAGGAGACTCCTTCTCTATGAACTGTACTGTAGGCATGATGAACTACTAAATTTATTAACTTAAAGATTACTTTTAGGTAACAGAACTTCACCTTGAATGTAGATAAAACCTGCCTCTGATTCTCCTACCTTTAGGAAAGCATTGTCTCAGAAGGAAAGCAGACTGAGTCAAATGAAAAAAAATTGGGATGAAGGCAGAAACTGGTGCGATTAAACTAAAGAACTACCTCAATTTGAGGGGAGAACAAAATTCTCCTTAGTATTTTCAGATTAACACATCCAGAGAAGTTTTTTGCTAATAGAAAATGCAATTAAAAGGAAGTTAAATGACTCTTTCATATATTTAATAAAATAAAAATTGGAATAAACTATATTCTAACAATGTTACAACCTCCTGACATGTCCACAGAGGCTCTTTGGGGAGTTTCAAATTGAACAGAAAAAAAAAAATAAAAGGAAGCACAGAGAGGGTAAATATCAGAAGGAATGTGCTATAAGACTCCTAACACCAAGATGTGAGCTTTAAGAAATCTATGAGTGGGTGTGGGTCCATCTGGAAGGAGCTCCAGCTACGCTCCCCTCCAGCTCCAGAAGGCAAAATCTTTCATGCTCCTGGGCAAAGCTCTCATGTGCTAGATTCGTTCAAGTCTGAAATCCCTATACACAAGTTTCTTCCAGCTGTTATTAATTGCTTAAGGATTCAGTTATTTGGATCTCTTTCTCATTTGTCCAAATGGTGTCTGCTTTACTCATTGAACTCTTGCCTGTTCTTTTTCCCAAATGCAGATTTAGCTTAATTAGACAGGTACCTTCTAACAGTGAGCTCTTTGAACTGAAGGCAGCCTTAAATGAAGGCTTTCTAAATAAATCCACACCCATACAACATGCGACAAAAACACAAGAAAGACCAAAACAACCCCGAAGTTCTTGCTCAAGAAACAAAATGACGTCGCATATTTCAAGTAAGATTTTAAGGTTGTTGTAATTCTGAATAATTTCAAATTTTAATAGTTATTAAGATAAGTTATTTGTAATTTAATATTATAATTACTTTAAACTATGCCAGAGGTCATCTTACAGTTTTTAGAAACAAAGTCTATAAATCCAGAAGGAAACAGAGCATAATGAGATATGTTTTTAACTAACTCCAAGAAATTGTTAATATGAACTTCCAGAGACAGCTTAGCTTTACATGAAAAGCTCTATTTGTGTTCTTATACTAGTAAAGAACTATACTGTAATTTCCAATTCTAGAAAATCCATAAATAAAAAGAGAGATTGCTGGCATGTCACAAACATGAAACAGTTTCTACATCTGGTCATTATCAAACAAAATTATCATTCCTCCTGGGACTGTTAACATTCCTTCAAAAGATACCATCTTACTGTCGAACATAAATCACAGCACCAGTGGAAACCCCTCCCGAAATGGAGCATGCTGAGACGCAGTAGATTCTGCAACCTCAAGCAAACAGCAAGACAGAGAATGAATTTTTCATTCCCATCTTGCTTATTAGCCTTTTGGAGGCAACCTTGGGCTTCAACGTATACCCAAAATCAAAGTAAAATGCTCAGGAACTCTGCCTTCTTCTGTTCAAAACAATGGGTACTATAAATAAATAACATTTCAAGCAGCTAGTACTGCAGTCTTACCATGCCACCACCCCAGCCTAGCAGCAGAGTGCTGGGGCAAAGAGAGATCCTTCTCGTTTTCCACACCTCACAACAGAGCTTTTCCGTTGCCCTAGTGCTGGATCTAGTGATTACACAGCCATGATGGATAATGAATCCATAAACTGGCTCCCTCGCTCTGCAGCCACGTGGGAGGCCAGGTGAGCAGGAGGAGCACATCGCCAAGGGCAGCCAGAGCTGAGGGGAACCAGCAGCAGCCTACTGTTTCATCAACTCACATGTAACATGAAGCAGTAAGGTCTGCCAGGTTTGTGGACATTACAGGAGGCGGCTCTTTCGGGCTTTCTCTGACATGGAGTTACGCCAAGTTCCCTGAAGTAATTGGTTTCAAGCTCTGAAAGTCAGTCCCAAACAAAATTTTGTTCTCAAACAGATGCAATTCTGTTAAAATATTCTTAAGACAGCTAACCAGAAGCCGAATCTATCCAGCAAGCCTTAATCTCAACTGAACTTGCCAAGGTATTATGTTTTCCTCCTCAAATACTGTTCTTCTTGCAGAGTTCTACTTTCCAGACCAGTCATCCATTGCAGACTTGCAGAGGAAAAAAGTCAACAGTTAAAAAAGAAAAAACAGACGCAGCTGGTGAAACAAAACCAAAAATACCTAGATGTACAGTCAGCAGCTTGCACTTTACCTATATTTCCAGTCATCAGTGAAGTGTTGTAAAGGCTGAGAAAGATATATATATAAAAAAAAAAGAAAGGCAGCACAAATTCCTAAAAGCCAAAGAGGAGAAACAAAGCTGTTGTAAGTCCATGGAATATGGACTCCAATCAATGGAGAATATAGAGTTTCTTATATATGCATCCTAACATGCCAAAATGAAGCCTCCACCTGAAGTCAGTCAGTTAAGGAGCACGGCTCCAATTCTATGACAAACACCTAATTAAAAAACAAGCCAGTCTCATAAACCACATATGAAGCTTCACCTTCTCCAAAGCCTCTTGCAACAAGAGTCACTCCTTACACTGCACGGCTCCTTCCTCCCTCTCCCTGTGTATGGACCTCCACTTCTAACGGATGAGAAGACCCGACAGAAAACACCAGCACGCAGTAACAGAAGTAGCCACTATTTGCTTTGGCTTCTTTTTCCTCTTACTATGGCTAAGCTGTGTGATGGATCACTTTTAACAGAATGACTCACAAGTGTATAAATGGAAATTAATTTTTGAGTTTCTTTTTGGTGTGTTACGTTGTAGTATTCAATTTCTGACTTTCTCTTTAGCATATTAAATTATAGTGTTTCTAGTCTTTCTATTAATAAGATATAATCAGAAAACATGCTGTTGTTGCTTCAGTATCTTACAGTTGCCACTAGCAACAAATCTGCAAGTTTTGAAGGGGAGGGAGAAGAAGCACCCTCTGCTCTCCAACAGTCCTATCTGCCCCGGAAAAGTTTGTAGATTTAACTTAATTTGGCATCAAAACTCCTTAGTCAATGACCCTTTGAACTCAAAGATGGACTCAAATATGAATTCATAACTAAATTATGAACACGGGATTTAGTCTTTGTTTATCAGTACAAGCCCACAACTTCCTCGAAGTTAATATAAACATATATATACTACAAGGAAGTATATACTCCATTTATGTGTGTTAGAAACCATATGAAGACAACTGCGATAATCTTAAAATAAATGAGCAGGAGTAAATCAACAAATGCAGTGTTTCGCATCTCTTTTTACCTATTTAAGAGCCTAGTAGAAAAGATTTCATATGAACAGTGAAATTGTAACCCTTCGTTTCATATCAAATGCAGTCAGCAGCAGCATACCTCTTGTTTGCTCCCCCTCCAAAAAGTACCCTGGTAAAACATAATCCTGACTTCACGTAATCATCTCAATGCAAAAAAGCAGTTTTCTTCTCCATGCTTAGTTAATGTTTGGAAGACCCATTCATCCTGTTAGTGCAAATGCATCATGCTCTGGATTATGTCTGTGAACTCAATTCTACAGGCAATGAGAAAAGGATAAGCAGACAGGCGTTTTGGATGGGACAAACACTGAGGGACGTAACTGGCAGGGAAGGGAGGGGGAAAGAAAGAGCCTGAAGGAACAAGGTTGCATGAATAAATCAGCAATTAGAGGAACCTCTCTGTCTGCAGGAAATACAAAGCATCACTGCAGCAATAAATCCTGAATGCCACAGCTGGAAGTCTACTGATACCAAACTTCACCCCATTAGTCTTGCTTTTGAGAAGCTGGAACAAGCACTTTACATGAACTCTTCACATTAACAGTTGTAATTCATTTTCACTAACAGACCTTCTTTCAAAATGAAGGACTGATCTCAGTTCTTGTAAAAACACGCAAGCCTCCTCCCAAACTTCCAAATGCTAGTAGCATCTCCTCCACGTAACTTTACAAGAATTTTAACAAATCTCTTCACAATTCCTACTAGCATTTTATGAAAGTACCTATGCTTGCACTGCAGTATTAATAAATAATAAAAACAAGGCAAATGAGCAACCTAAAACTTTGTATCTTAAATATTAGACGTAAGTTGCAAATATGCCTATCATTCGAAAACATTTTGCCAGTGTTCAAGTTACTAAAATTCTTCCATCCTGGATATATGTGGCCGTAAATGCAACATATGAAATGCCTGCTTTGAGTTTTTTATGTATGTATTGCTCATTCATGGTAATTTAAGAATCCATTTTCATAACAGAAATATATAAAAGAAGCAAAAAGACTGCAAAGTCCTGCAGCGGTCAAAAGCAAGAAAATGGAAAAATTACAGACGCATGTTTGTAATGAAAACTCATTATCACCCAAATACAGATAAATAGTGAGTGGCTGATTTTAAATATGCTGTATTTTAAAATAAGGCCTCAAATACTTTGAGGGCTGCACCTATACCTGGAAGTGAACAAAATTTTAGCATCCATTCTTCTATATCTAGTATTATCATAAGCAAGAACATAATTTTGAAGCCTGAACACTGACCATGGCTAAGCCAGGACCAAGACATGAGCTGCCAGTAAGCACAAACATTGCACATTCTTGCTGGTGTGCTTAGATCTGCACACTGGCTTTGCTGAGCTTTCCTGCATCTGGGAGACAGGTTTTGGAGCAACAGTTTCATAGAGGTAAAAAGAAAAGGCATCAAGAACATGGTCACTCTTTAGCTCTGAATTACACTCCAGAAGAGACTGGCTTTTTATTTCCAGTATGAGGACTTTCACACTGCAGTAAGACTGACTCAGTAAGGCCTTCATCATCTTCTTTTCATTACATCATGTAATTCATGACCCTTTACTTGATCTTTTTGTTTTCTTGTCTTCATAGAGGCAGTAGCGTTTGTTACCATTCGGACACATAGAAACACATTTATTTGGATAATTGTTTGATAAACTGATCTAGAAGAAAACAGTAACTGAAGCGCCTGAGAGAAAAGTATCTCTTTTTAAAAAGTGCCTAGATCTCTGAATATTTTTTCACTTTACTTTGCATACTTTTTAATGCAAAGTTTACAGCTGATCTCTTGCCCAATCACCTTATAGAACATGGCATCTTTTATTTATTTTATGCAAATTTCATTACATATGCTTCCAAAAGCCACTGCATTCGGCGTCCTCTCCTGTCACACGTTCCCTCAGTGTAGAGGTCATTATTCCTCAGTCCACAAGATTCCTCCACATGCCTATTCAACATTCCCACTGAAATGCCTTTCAATCCCTTATTCCCATCAATGATTTGCCTTTGTAGATCTCCTTTTTTTTTTTTTTTTTTTTTTTTTTTAAGCTTGCAAGTGAGTATCTTTTCATTAAACTGGATCTTCAACAAGCAGCAGCTATTTCAGGAGAGTTAGGGAAGTCACTTCAGTATTTCAGAACCCCGTCCAGCTGGTTTAGCTGTCTTGGATGAGGCAGTTTTGGATACCAAATAGTGTGACAATTCCTGGTGAGGTTTTCAGAATCTCTTATGTGTCAGCAAGTCTGAGAATAAGGGTTATCAGACCATCTGACTCATCCCAGCCTTGGCGTGCTTTACCTCACAGCATGGATGCTGGATGACTCACTTATTGGAATATTCCTATTTCTAACAGCAAGAGAGAATCTAACCCATGGTGGAAAAGCACTCAAGGAATCCCAGCTGTTGTGGTACCCCAAATGAGATGAACATTCTCCTTTGTAGAGAAGACGCAACAGTAAAGATGCACCTGCCTCCTAGAGTGAGATCTTTCCATATCCTATGCCTTGATACCAGAACAATGTGACTGAAGCTTCCCCTACCAGGTCAGGAAACTGTACACCTCAGAAAAGGAAGTTCATCTTGTAAAGGTAAATTCTGAACCCAGTTTACAACAGTAAGTGGACAGCAACTATTACTACCAGGAGGCTATGGCCTCCAGTTCACCTCTTTTCCATGAGTAACCCCATCTCAGGGTTTCTCAGGGAAGAACAATGGTGTCTGCACCTGACCACTACACAGACCTGTTTGCAAAACTGAAGAACTTTCTGATTCAAGGTTTCAAAAGTCAAATGTCCAGGATAATTGGTATGGCACAGTAAAAATCAGAAACACTCTGGTGCTGAGTCCTAATGACAGTAAAGGACGGTGACATCGTGACTTCAAACCCATGATATACCACTGGCAGAAGCTGAGGTCCAAGGAACATTGTAAGTTTACTGCTGCTGAAAATGGAAACATTAAGGCGTTATGGTCGTGGCAAAGCTTCTGATCTGACTGGTGCTAAAACCAAGACACACTACATATGTTTGCAATGTATTGCCTCGACTTTAGCTAAGCTGAGTCAGTGCCAAAGCCATCTAAAGTCTACTCTGGCATTGGGTCAGTTATCTGACAAGCCTCAGAGAAGTCTTCAAGAAGGTATGTGGACTATTAGCAATAATGGAAGGAAACTCAGAGCTGAACCACTGTGTTTCAAGAGACAAAGCTGAGAGGAATGAAAGCGTGCCAGGCTCATCTCACCTTATGTACCTATAGTTACTGCAGAGGCAAAGTTGTTTTTCTACTCCTGAATGAAGATTTGTATATTCAGTCAGTGCCACTGTGCACATGGGCTATAACTTAGAGCTTTGATTTGCTAAACCTCTGAAAAGATGATAGCTGAAACACATGCTGATTGCAGGACGGGATGGAGATATTCCACTATAAAGTGAGACATCTTTAAATCATCAGTGTGACAAGACAGCCAAGCCTTCGAGCTTAATCCTGATTGATAGTGCGGGTGCCAGACACAGGGAAGAGGCTAATATTCCTCTGTGAACATTTTATCTACTTGGATTTCTACAAGAGTCCCAGTTAGGATAAATCAGTTCCCTTTAGATAATTGATGAATTCCTGCTAGGCAATACCAGATACAGACTGACTGTATAGTGCTAGATGATGACTCACTGAGATGAATGGAGCCCTTCACATTTATGAAGACTACTACTTCCAGCTAGGTTCATCTTCTCAGAAGGTCTGACTTCTCAGAACATCCCACTTCATCGAGGCAGAGCAAGTACTTTGCAGTGTAGGAGGCATAGAGAAATGCAAAGAGATGAGCAAAGCTTCACCCTAGTCCCATCAAAGACAAAAGAGAAACTGTAGGCTTTAGAAATCCTTTCCCTTAATGACTCCTGGTACCCAAAAGAAAACGTAGCATTTCTAGAAAGCTCCCTGATACCTTTAAATCATGCCTTCCTCACTCCTAACTTTTTCATTAATGACAAAGGAAAATAACTACCTGAAGATCTCATCAATGTACATTTAATTCTGCAGAAATATAACTTCTAGGGAAGTATAAGCAGCAGCATTTTTTTGTTTATCTTAAACACAACTTTCACTTCCTCCACCTCACCACACATCACCTGACGTCCCAGCCTATCCCTGTCAGCAATCTTCACAAGTACATGAAAGACAGTTTGTAAAATAATGTCCATAATTGTTCCAATTTCATCTGAATTCCCCTTATTTCTTGAACACATAATAACACCTAATATACAAATGGCAAACAAAAATATACAGGGAGGAGCAGTTGTACAGAACTACTAGACAGTCACCAGCAAATAAGGGGCATGAGGGACCTGGCTTCCTCACCATTCTCAGTGACAAAAGCAGGGGAAATAAAAATACAGGAGTCCATGTCAGAGCTCTCCCCATCCCTATGAGCATGCAAAAAGTAGAAAAAGGCACACTAAGTACCACTGAAAGATAACAGAGGGTTGAAAGAACAAACAAGTGAGTAGTATCATTTGAAAACCCAGAGAAAATAAAACCAGAGGGAAAAAATTGACATAAAAACAAAAAAACCCAAGATATTTCTGGAAGTCCTCAAAGACCTTTGTGAAAATGACTTTAAAAGAGTTCAGAAGGTGAAAACTAGACTGAAAAGGCTAGAAGACCAAGCCAAAACTCAGTCTATATTGTCCTTGTTTTGCCCCAGTACAAAACTTCCTTTGTCCTCAGTATAGAAGACTCCTTGCAATTTCCATTTCTATATTACTGCAAATATAGCAGTAATAATTGGGTATATATTTAACAGTGCTGTTCTGTAATGCTAGATAAAAATTGATTTTCTATTGCAAACAGCAAACAATAGGTTTCAACTTCCACTGTTATACAGATCTACTTTTTAAACAGATTTATAAAATTGTTACATGATTTTGTGCCTTGAAATACATTTCCTGTCTAAAAATGTAGGTCTGCATCTCTTCCCTTGCATAAAAAATACCAACCACAGCACAGCATCAGCCTTTCTCCCAGTGCTGCTGCGTTGCCATGGAAACTGGCCCTGATTTCTACTGCCAATATAGGTTCCTTGTAAGCACAAAAAACCCCTAAGTAATATTTATATAATATGCAACAGAGAACATATATGCAATGTTTATGATTTCACTGGAGGCCTGCAAACTGGCTGAAGTGACTTAAAGAATTCTCAAGACTGTTTCTATCAGACATTCAAAGTATGTTTATATGACTAGCCTCAAAATCATAGCACAGGAAACACATACATATGTGGAATATGTGGTATATTCTTTTCTCCCTCTTGTTTTCAGTTGAAAAGAAAGACAAGTTCCGTTCTTCACAAGTAAATAAAATCATGTGTTCTTGAATTGTACTGTGAAAAAACTAGAATTTAATTTATTCCTTTAAGAGTGAGACAAACCCCTTTGCCTTATTCTCAAAGAGCGATGATAGAAAACTATAAAGGCTTTTTTTGTAACAGATTTTGAAACAAAGGACAGTCAATCTAACCTTCAGTATTCCCCTTCTTTTAATAGGATGGCATGTCTTTCTTCTCTTCCCACTCACACTCCCCTCAAACAAATTTCCTGTAAAAATATTGCAGTAAAAATACTGCCCTGCAATTCTGGTGGGGTTTTTTTGTTGATTGGGTTTTATGTTTTTAGGTTTTTTCTGAATACAAGCTGTGTATGCCCACACCACCAGTCAGCCTTCACTGAATCACAGAAGGGTTAAGGTTGGAAGGGTCCTCTGGAGATTGTCTGGTCCAACCCCTTTGCTGCTCCAGCAGGGCCACCTAGAGCCTGCTGCCCAGAACCATGTCCAGATGGCTTATTTTCAGTATCTCCAAAGAGGGAGACTCTACCACCTCTCTGGGGAACCAACCCGTGCCAGTGCTCAGCTTTCAACACCAGGCATGATATAAGGAGACACATTCAAACTTCTAAAGGACAAACAACCCCCTGGTTAATGCCCAAAAAATGTTTTCAATATATAAATAACTTTATTAGTCAGCTTACTGTAAAATGACAGAATGGATAATAACTTTCAAGTCTATTTAAAGAGATGGTAAATGCTGCAGAGACTCTTACATGTAGTAATATCATAGTGAACGATAGCAGAAAGGCTCTTCTAGGACAGATCAAAAGATCCGCACAGGCCAGTAACCTGTATTTAGAAAAACAGCCATGTGCAGATGTCCAAGGAAAAGCATAAAAGCCAGCTAAGCACACAGGCATCCCTCTTCCCCAAGCAGTCCCCTGGCCTCCAACAAACTGCAGCTCAGAGGCCACCAGATGGGATTCCTATGTATTTCGTAACTCCCACCTGATACATATTCCACAAATCTATCCAGTTCCCCTTTGAGCATATGGAAACTTCTAACATCTGCATACTACTGCATGCAATTCCAGCATACTGACACCTTTTCCACAGGTTCATCTTCTTTTATTTGTTCTGCATCTGCCATCTCATAGCTTCAACTGACATCCTTCTTGTACTGACAGTGCCTGTGAACAGTCACTGCAGTCATCCTCTCCCTGGCACAAAATTTAATAGACATCTACTGTATCACCCTTCACCATCTGTTTTTCAGCCTTGAAAAGTCCTACTCAATTTTGTCTTTCCTCACAGGAAAGCTGCTCAATAATTCAAGATACTCTCCTTCACTCTTCGCTGAACCCTGTCACGCTGTACCCTTTGGATGGAATATTGATGGTGATGATAGTGCTGCACGATGGGCTTATATTTTGGCATAATTATATTTTCTACTCTGTTGTCTCCTTCTTTGTTTCTAATCATGTATTTGCCTTTTCTAACCACTACTGAACACAAAGCTGATGCTTTTATGAAACACCTATTTCAATGGTAGTTCCCTAAATAATAATTATCACCTCATAATCCATTACTTTATATTAAAAGTTATGATTATTTTTCAATGTGTACTCCTTTAACATTTATCTAGGCTGAATCTCATTTGCCGTTTTGAAATCCAAAATGCTGGTATGAATATAATGAACTAGACTTGATGTAGTTTTTTGACCAAGAACCACCAAGATAAAAAGAAGAAATGCATACACTTCCACCAAATAATATAACAAAAATAAGCTTCTTTGTATCTTCCTAAAAACAAAAAACTAGTATGGATTGTAGGTTTTTTGCCTTGTTTTTTAACATCCTAGGTCTATGACCAGCTCATACAAATGCGACACCCCAGAACTGCCTAATTATTTTCTAATGAGAGTGTAATTATAATATGGGTTATTACATCTTTGAAAAGAAGTAGATTAATCAGTAGCTCTAAAAGGAGATGACATTTCCTTTTAAAATATCATTTTACATAAAAATAATTATGTATCTCATGAAATTTAAGTAAATGAGATTTTGGAATTGTAAAGTGACCTGAAATTAAAAATATTTACCAAAGTCACGCACAAAGACTCTCGCTCTTAGTTAACATCAGACAGCCCCATAAAACATATCCTTTGCGAAATAATGCAAAGACATGCCTCTAAGATAATTTTATCTTTGGCTCGAAGATACTATCCACATGTCATCTCTCTTGAAAAAGAACATAGGCAATTTATCAATACAACCTGTGACTTCGAAATAGTCACCACATCCATAGAAATTCAAGTTTAAAGAAGAAATAATTGCCAATGACAGGAAGAAAGTATCCACATAAAAATACTAGATACTACAGACTAAACTAAAAGAGGAGAATAGTGTTCATCATTACAATTCTGAAGCCATATGCCAGGAAGATAAAACGTACCTTATTTAGAAAGGTGAGGAGACTATTGGAAAACTAGTTGGCTTCAACTTCAACATCAGAAAAAAGGGGACAATTCACATATTATAGGTAAGCAGTAAAAACAGGTATTTAATTTCAAGCAAATGATGAGTGCTATATTAATAAATGAATAAACTTTATTCAAATAATCTGCTTTTTATTAGTATGGGGGAGGATTACAATTGAGAGATGGGGCGACTTAAAGTTTCAGTGACAACTAAATGTTTACACTTCCACAGTACGAACAAAATGAACCGAACATGTTACAAAATTAAGTTTGATCAGAAAAACAAAGCTTCTCTGGAAACAACTGCACTAAAAATATTGTAGTGACAATAGGTAAAGGTAAATGAGAATCATTTTATAATCAATTGCATGGGCTTCATTGTTATCTACTTGCAAAAGCCTAGAATCAGTTCAGCCAGTGCAGACCAGACAGCTCCAAGCTTAAAGCAGATTTTGGCTAAGCAGTCTACAGAAGATAGTAACTGCTTCAGGCAATTTATAAATTGTTAGAAGTCTTCCATGTGCTTGTAGCAGGACAATATATTGAAATGTTTATTAAATTTTTTAGTGTAGTATGTTTCATTTTCATTTCATTATTATGATTACACAGGAGACCTAGCCTTTATAATGTTATTTATTTATTATTTTTCAGCTGATAAGAATATATTCAAATAAAGACCCTACAAAATAGTAGCAGGCTGCAGCTTAATCCAGTAACATAAAAAAAAGTCATTTTCCCTTCAGCTATTTCTGTACAGACAAATTGCTATTCTCAGAGATGTCTGTTATTTACCTATGTCTATCATTAAATAAAAAGTAAGTAAAATATCTTTATGAATCATTAAGATCTATAAAAATGAAAAGTTAAACAATTCTAGGTTGAAAGCAGCTGCTCATTTGAGCAAATGAGAACTCTAGTACTAGAGTGATCCTTGTTCAGATAGCCTGGCATCCAACAGGATTCTCAACTGCATCTTCCACACAAGGTGCACGTTCCACTGCACATGGACAATGCATACGTTTGCCAACAGTATTAGGAATTTTAAGATCAACTGGACAAAAGACTAAGATCACTGTAATAAATATATAAATACGACAAAACAAACAAGAATGAATCCTTAAGTGAAAACTGCTTTTTAAATATAAAAATATTAGTTTGCACTTAAATTTCATTATAAACTTCAGGCAGTTTGCTCTGACTTTGCTTTGAAGTTACTTTTCTTACTGTCAAGTCCCACTGGAAATAGCACCACACTATCTTATATGCCAACATATGCTCGCTTATATGTAGTTGAAATGGTTTCCAAAGATATTGCCTAATAATCAGATCTTTAGTGACCAGAAGCAAAATTATTGTGTTTTAAATGGGTTTTAAGTTCTGTGGGTTTGTTGTTTGAGTTTGTTTTCCAATCTGCAGAGTAAAATACAAATCTAAGCTAGGAGAAAGATCATGGAGGGGAAAACTCTCCTGTTCATCTTCAAGGCTTTGCTCACTGACAACTCCAGCCTCTCCGCACACAGCCTTCAGCTGACCTATCCCAGTGAGAGCAGCAAAAAGTTGTAAGATATAAACAGGAAGACACATTCATTTATTTCCTGTGTATTTTCTGACTCTGCTAAGAAAAGTATTTAGATTGGTTAAAGGAAAACAGAGACATCAGAAACGTGACTTAGCTCACGTTTTCTTGCCAGGTTTTGAATTGTGATTGAGAACTGCAGCTACCACAGCCTCTGCCCAAAGAAAGGCTGTGGTTCAAGAGTGGAGAACACAGAAAAAGGAGTAAATCCAGAGATTTTGCTTCAGTTGTTTTGTTTTGCCCCTTCAGCCTCTGCCCCTCCTTTTTTGCCATTTATTTCAGGCATTTATCTACGGCAAGTGTTTAATGCTTAGTTGCGTTATTATCCCTATGAAAGAAAACCACAATCTTAATAACACAGGAATTGTCAGGAGTAGACAAAAACTAAGCACTCCCTCTCCTTTTGCAAGGTATAGGCTTCTTAAGTTACATAAATATTTGATTTGCTGAACTGTTTCATATTCTATACAAAATTACTCTTGTGGAATTAAATGCAACTGTGAATGCAAGTTGAAGTTACTCCAGCTTCAGACAGTGAAACGAGCGAAGTGAGGGTGCAACAGGTGGGCGGTGACTAGGACCACATGAGAGCAGCCAATGTCACTGTCACCAGAGGCAGAGGTTCTCCTTAGGCATCCTCTACACCACTGTGGATTCTCTTAGAACCTTTACTGTGATGCTGCTATTTAGTAACTAGAGAACAGACTTACTGGTTCCCAATTTAGCCAAGGCATCTTCCCATTGCAGCATTCTATCTCCTACTTTCCTTTTGCTCGGGTTAATGCTTGTGTTTGTGTCACCTTACCAGAGACACTCCTTGCATTTGCATCAGAGCATGCAAATGAAAATAGTAAGTGGCACTTATTAGGTTCAAAGTTCTTCAAATGAAAAGTTAGCAAACTCTAAACAAGGATAAAATGTTTCAGGAAACATTTCCTGAACTTTTCCAATATCCACTGCATTCAACGCAACAATGACTGCATAGGAGACCAGGCCTTTATCATTTTATTCCTTTGTTACTTCTCAACAATGGCTTATGGAAGAGTAATTTGCAAAACACGGTTTTTAAAAGGTTTGTCAACAATGTGTAAAGGAAGGATCAGAATACAGTATCACCCTGGGTACTGTAATGAAACTAAAATGTCAGAATACACACATACACAAGCACAACACAGGTGCTTCAGAAGACACATAATTTGGGTTTTTCTTCCACTTTTCAAAAAACAGATTTGATACACAGCCACCACACAATTTCTAGGCTCAAAAAGAGTTTTATCACAGCTCTGTCAGATATAATGAAAGCAAAAGATAATCATACTTATTTTGTAGATGACTTGATCATCCTTAAATTTTGCAAAAGAATTTTATTGAGGTCAAGGGAATTCTCAGGAACCAGAAACCACATGAGCAAAACTGCTGCTACAATTTTAAAGAAATATGGTGGTAATTTGCATTGCAATTAACATGCAATGCAAAACGTATGTGGACAGACCTCACATTGAAATAAAAAAAAATATTATTTGCTCCTTACAAAACAAATCTAGGATTTTAGGGTCATATGAATGCCATGGAAGAGAGCTTTAGGAACTGTAGTGTGACACATTATTCCAGATGTCTTCCAAGAAACACAGGAAAAATATCTGAAAACTGTCTGAGGGTCTGAGGGAAATGCAAAGCTTTCAGTTTTCTTCAGCTTACTTATTTGTATATGCGTATCTGGCTTAGGAAGGATTTTCTTTGAATTTAAACCTGAAATGCAAGCAGTCAGGGTGCACATGGGAACATGTATGCATGTATGGGAACAGTTCTTTTGGAAAAACTGGAAATATTGGAAAACATAACTTGCTTGTTGTAGTGTTACTTCCCATGCTGTACTTACTGTAGTTTTATTAATTTTTAGAGGTTTTTTAATTATTTATTAATTCTTTAGAGATTTCTTTAAAGTACACACTTGGATGCGTGTACTCTTTAGTGCTACGTTTGACTACACCCCAGAGCAAGCTCCAACTATAGCTTTCCCTTACTCATATATGCATTGTAAACTGAGTTATCACCTGAAAGGCAGGTGCAGACTGCCCTGTGGTAGGGGAGCCAGGACAGAAACAAGGGAAGGAGTAAAGCCTACAAAACCACACTTTTTTTTTAATGCAGAAGAGAATATTGCCATCGCAACATACGTGAAATGAGTTGCTAAAACTTTTTTCTTTTTCTCAGCTTGTGACAGCTCTGCAAGGCTAAATAACTGAGCATGTGATTCCATGCCTAAAAAAGCTTTATCGATATAGACTTAGAGAAATCCCTACAATGCTCTGATGTTTTGGGTTTGGGGGTTGTTTTGGTTTTTAACTTAAATTACTCTGCTCTTTGAATGAGACTAGAAGAAATTCACTCATGGGAAGGATCAATTCTAAAATTGAACAGACTGCCTAAACTGTTAAAACCTTCACTAAAACCCCTAGATTTATCAAGCAACCTACCTAAAAAGCACAGGTACTAGAAACACAGTGGTTTTATTTAGCTTATGGATGAAAACAAAATAACAGTTCTTTTGTCTGCTTTCTTCTTCTACCTCGGATCAAATAATGATTAGGAACTATGCCCAAACGAGCCACATAAATTTGCTAAATTTAAAACTTCACACAATTTTTATTGCATTCTTTTCTTTACTGCACACTTGCATGAGCTTAAATAAAACTATTAATTTCATCTTCTACAAGCTAAAAATGACCATAATGGAAATGAAAAGGACACTTCATAATTGCATCATTAAGTATATTGCTGCCTAAGTGCTATAAAGACTGGACAAGGTTCTCTGCAAGAAGTTAGATGTTTAAAGTCAAAACAAGAGAATGTGGCCATGAACAAAGTGTTCTTCTGTATTTTCCCTCTAAATCAAAATACTGAAAATAGATCTGGAATGTAAGTCTTTGGAGGAATATAAAAAATAAAATAAAACTGAACATAGCAACTAACTAAAAAAAAAAAATCTTTTCTTAAAAATACACTCTGTAGATCCCATTTTTACAGCTCAATAACCAGCCCAAATCAAAGGAGGCCATGTTTTGCAGAACTAGTCTCCTAAAATAAGCATGCAAAAAGGACAGTAAATTCCAAGAACTACTGCTGCAAAAGTGTATGAATAGAACAGCAAGTGACAGTTTTGCAAGTCGGCCTTCAAACCAGCAGAATGTGCCCTCAATCCTTCCAGGATAGGGACTGTAGTTAAATCAAAACATGTCTGAACACAGGGTCTAATCCACACCTAAAGCTTATAGATGTGGGCATGCTCTTCTGCGAACTTACCTTCAAAGGCCATGGTAGGCCATGCTTCAAAAAGATTTACATCTAAATTGTAACACAAACAGCTCTTAACCTTTTATCTCCTTTACTTTTCCCACCTTATCTACAATACTTTGGAAACATTGCACATAATTAGGTAGTTAAAACAGAGCAAGTTATCCTGAATGGTAGGATGAAGAACCATTTTATGAAAACTCTAAATGGATAGCCAAACCTTGTAACACAAAGCAAAGTAACTCGGCATTTGTTGTAGGACTCAGCCTTCACTGGCAAGTGCAGCATGGTGGTGTTAAAGCTGTAAAGGCCTAAAAATAAAAGGAAATAAGGCTTACCAAGAACAGCAACGATCTTTTAATAAACAGTTCTTGATATTGAGAATGAAAAGCAGACTAGCATTCAGGCTTGGAGTTTTTCATCAAGATTAACAATTAAGTTGGTTCTTGTCAGAGTTGAGGAAAAAGCTCCGACCCAAAGACACATTCACTTTTTCTAACTAATTTGGTCTGATAAAAGCATAAGGTATTAACTAATGTTAATGGTTTGCCTAGCAAAGTTATTTCAGAAAATCACCCTTGATAACCCCCCGTATCCACCCAGATAGATGATGGACTGAGCAGTTAGGCGCAGTTCTAACAATGATCCTCCTGCACACACACAAGGCAGAAATCTTCAGATAAAGGCTCACAGATTTGACTTCATCTGTTTCTCCATTAGGCGCCCTTCAGCATTCCCTCTGTGATGGTCGCCCCAGAACACCACCACCATGTTCACTACAGGAAGACCACTCTGGTAGGCTGGCTGCCATGCTTCAGCCACTGCCCTCGGGCCCAGCTCCATTCCCTGCTCAACAGCACGTCCACCAGCTTTCCACAAGGTGAGATCTGCGCTCCTCTTTGACACTGGGTTCCAGGGACTTTGGAAGAGCATCGTATGTGTGAAAGTGCCTAAGCAAGTACACAGATGAGCACAGCCAGCTCTAGGCACAGTTACCCCTGGGTATGATAGTACAGCCTGCCTGGGCAACACAGCAAAGGTGCAGTAAGGGGTGCTCACCCCACGGCACTCTAAAGTCCCCGTAAAGTCTTGTCATTATACCTCTACCCACGTGGTAAGGTCAAACCATTACAGATATTGGCAGCCTTGTCAGCACAACCATGGAGCTTTAGTAGAAAAGTGAAGATGCCACCTTTAAACATAAAAAGATGAGGGCTTTGAAGGACCTATTGCCTGTATTGTGGATTCTTTCCCTTCTTAAATTAAGAAATGAGGGGAGAGAAACTACTGTAGCAAAGAAAATGACTCAACTATAATGTGAAGGCATCCAATTTAGACTCTCACTTTGTACTTGGATAAAAAAAAATGTTCTCATAAGAAACAGGATCATTGCATTTTCTGAACATGGAGTTACTGAATGTCTGTACAGTACTATCCAACAAAGCCTAGAGCTTAAGTCACTTGCCAATGTATTGTGCTCTCTCCAAAATCAAGAGAGTTCTTGTTAAAATAGAGCTTCACTTGCAGTGCCTGACAGTCAACGGCCTGACTTAGAGAGGAGGCTCTTTGTAACAACACTGTAGAACAGTCTGCATAAAAACCTAGCTAAAAATAACCTTGAGTTTTTCGAGAAATAGAGTTTAATGAAACACAATGAATTAAACCATATTTTTTATGAGGGTATTTTTCTTGAAGGAAGAACCTGCAGTCCAGAGTTACACAACTCACACAGTACACTAAATCCAAAGTTACACCACTTGCCTTCAAAATTGCAAGTTGGTCTGGCTGAGTACAATCTTACTCTTGAGCACTGCTCATGAACTGTCATTCAGATTTAAAAAAATAAAAAATATAGACAAGTGGGTGTAATATTCAAGAAGCATGTGCTGCACATACGTATTGGTGAAAGGGAACTCTAATTCTTCACAGAGTATAAGGAACTATTAACATCCATAGAAATCCAGACTTGAGAAGTGACATGCAAGGCAAAGATTTGCTTAATATTTATTTTTAGTTTCTAATTACAACTGATTTTTGCACTTTTACTATACTTTGACTTCCGTTTCCAAGAGAGAAGGAAAAAAGGAAGCACATAATCTATGTATCTATTGAGCATGGAGAAAGAACGTAAGAGGCACAGCTGGCATTCACACAATTGCCAAAGTCAGGGACATGCCAAATAGCAAAGCTTTGCATGGTGGTTTCTACACAACCTCACAGAGGCCTTCTTTGAGTTAGCTACGCTACAACTCGTTTATACAGCTTTTAAACTCAGATTCCCAAAGAATCCTGGGTTCAACAAAGCACTAATAAAGTTATAACTTTGTAATTTTTTGAGATAATGGTTTTGCCTTTACAGACCCTAAAACAGGTTTCATTAATACTATATTTTTTAAGAAAGGAAGTATCACGAGTATTAAAAACTTGAGAAGATTTTAAAGAATCTTTTCTTTCCTTAAGTTTACAGCAATCATGTCTTTTTTTTTTTAAAGAAACTTTTTGAGGAGTTGCAAAAAGATGAGCTAGTAGGGTAAACCAGCATTTTCTATGGAAAATATAATTAGACTGTCACTAATCTGAATGGTGTCAAAATTTCATTACTAACCTTATAGAAGTGCCTTCTCAGTTTGCTACAAAAAAAAAGGAAGAGGTGTAACTTATTTTTATACAAGGGTGATTTTCATAATTTTTAAATATTTCTAAAGCTCTGGATAAACAGAGTATCACTGAAAAAGGCTCATAGCTTTCAGTAAATGAATTAGTGTGTGGGTGCAACCAAAAAATTTCATGGCAGTACTACAGCAAACAAAGACTGAAGTTAACTTGCAAGACTCTTGTTAAATTGCTGTAAGAGATGGAAATCAGGCTGGGAAATCATGACAGAGATGTGAAGCACACACAAATGACAAGGTGGATGTGATGCCAGCTACCATATGTAAGCACCAGAGAATGGAATTTATGCACCCATTAAGAAAACAGGAAAGCAGGAGCTGAATCTATTTAAATTAAAAATGGACCTCATTTATCTGCAGAACAGGCTGTATAGTGTCTTGAAACATCTCAACTGTAACAGAAGCAAAAGACTGAATAAGAAGAAAACTGTTACATTTTTAAAGTTTTTAATTTTTAAAACAACTCAAAATCAGGATTGCAACCTGAAGTCATTAATATTAAGCCCTGAGGTTAATTCTGTACCTGTTCAAATTCAGAAGACAACAGAACTGAATTTTTCCAATAACTAATATTCTTCTCACAACAAAAAGTTCTGGCTTTGGTTCTCTACACATTAAAGGAGGACTCCAAAAGACTGCCATGAATCCACTGATTCTGCATGTAGTTCCAGTCCTTCTATTTCTATAAAAATGCATATAAAATGTATACCATGCATACATCAAGCAACCACAAAACAAGGAAAGTACTGAAAAGTTTTTTTTCAGTTTTGTGTGAACCCCATGACCTTGCATCTATCTCATCTATACTGTAATTACCTTGCTGCTGTCACCAAAAATTGTCTTGCACCTGCTTACCAGTCTACTGCCTAAAAACCAAACCAAACCAAAAAAAAACCCAACCCAAAAACCTCTGAAAACAGGAAGATTACATACCCTCCTTTTACAAGTTCTTTACAAAGTTTGGAAACTTGTAAATTTAAATTTTAGAATTTAAACATTTTTCTTGCTTGTTCTCAATTTAGACATTAAACAACCATCTATGTTAGAAGATTCTGTAGGTGGTTAAAAGAATTATGTGATTATGACTTTAGAGACACTCTGGATGATTAACCTGAGAATCAAGATGAGATGTAAGGTTTTATTCTGTTTTGTCCCCTCCACCCCAGTCTGCCTCGATAAGGATTCAACAACTCTGCCACTTTAATTGAAACAGTGAGAACTACTAAAGCACATCTGACTCGTGCAAAAAAACCTCCAGTAAAACAGAGAAGATATCAGACTAGAAATTCTATTTAAAAGATGTAAAGAGCTGGATGAGAGTATCAAAAACATTTTGGAGAGTAAGGGGGGAACAGTCCAGAACACCTTCATAAATTCTGTATACATTTCAAAAATAAGGTACAAGTTTATTTCTTCTTTATTCTGTACATATTCTTTTCAAAATAATAATAATTAGGGAGAAAATAGTTATGGCCTTTTGCTCAGCGCCTGAAGTGGCTTCAACAACTTACTATTCACCATTTCAAAGCCGTCTTCAAAATAAAGAATTATTACAGAATTATTTTCCAGAAAAAGAACACTGTGTTTGTGATTTTTACTATATACTACTGATCATTTCCAAACCCACACACATTAATTTTTTCTTAGCTACAGCCCTGGGACTTTGCTCAATGACATACATTGCCCAAGTTCTTTAAAAAATTCCTACGAAATTGCAACACTCAATACTTGTATATGTGATTTCACCAAAGTTCTGCAATTTTGATATGAAACAGCACAACTATTATTCCACTTTTTTGCAAATCAATTTGCTACAAAGTGGCATAGTCAGCAGGATCCTGAAAACTACATTCGCAACTTACCTGTAGAGAAATAATAATCAACAGTTGCATATTTTTATCTTCAAAAAATATTTTTCTTACCTGAAGAGTTCAAAAATTATCAGCGCAAAGTATGGTCCATGAGCACTCAGCAAGAAAAAGTCCAGATTTACTCGGGCCTCTTTTACATTACAACTCAATCTTCTCAAAAATAAAACTTACCACAATATACATAGCTAGTTTGAGTTCTGCTAGTGGAAGAATAGCCACACTGAGTCAGATCTAAGTTACATGTAGTCAGTTATCCTAGTCCTGACAGTCACTGAAAGTGGACATCTTGGGAAGAGTACAGGAACGATCAAACATGTGACAAGAGCCAAACAATGGCCCAGTCTGCAACCATGTGTTATGGGGACTTCTTGGTCCGCAAAGAGGATCTTTGTATTTAACAGTCTTCAGTGAAGCATTTTTCTATAAACTTGTTCAGTCACCTCTTGAACTGATGAAAATTTAACATTAACATCCTGTGGCAAGGACTTCCACACACTTAACTGCCCAGATTTGAAGAAAAATTTCCTTTTGTTTGTTCAGAAACTGCCTGCAAGCTTCCTGTATTGGAAGAAATAGTGAAAAAATATTTCTTATTTACCCTTTTCACATCACTCACAATTTTATAAATTCCATGTCAATTTTCTCCATCATTTATTATATTCTTTCTGAGATGGCAAGCAGGCACCAAGTGCCATATTTAAAGCGTGAGACACTGGTTATTTATCCACTGATCACGCTTCCCTTCCTGACAGTCCCTAACATCCTACTTACAGCCCTATTACAGCACTGAGCTGTGACTTCTGTGGATCCATTACTCCTCCAATATTGATCCCAACTGCACTAGATCCCATCCCTAAATGTAAAGGTTTTACCATCCCCATGAGCTTCATTTTACATTTATTACACTTTTACGTACGTTATCTCCCTCTTGTAGAGCTTTTTTCTGAAATTTTTCAGCAATCTCTCCATTTTACTATACAGAACAGATCAGTATGATCAGTACTAACATGACAACACTCCCTACTCAAATTTTTTTTTCACCTGCCTCCAGCTGCACACTCCTCTCCTGCTAAATCTGGGAAAAAAATCCCCAAAGCAAATCAAACTGGTTAACGTTTCTCACAAGTTAGAAGTAGTTCACAGAAAAGCCATGAGTAACACAGCTGATGCAAGACAGGGCATGGGATAAACATCAGAAGAATATGTACAGCAGAAGAAGGAATAAATCATCACCTTCCCTTCCTTACTTTTTTTGGTGGCACCTCCCCACTTCTTCCTTTCCTGGGGCTCAGAGTGGATCTGTGGTTCAGTCATATGTACAGAGTCAACCTGATAGCTCACTGTTGCTGTGAAAGAGTCAGTCTTGCTCCTCTCTCTCATAGTCATGGGCCCGCAGTCCTGCCCTCTCCACCAGCTCTAGCACTCATTTATTCACTTCTTTGGGAGATTGTTCTAACAAGCTGAAGCATAACAGGCAAGTTGCAAAGTGAGTGCAAATGCAAGGATGACGTGGACGAGACTGCACAGAAGATAAATTATTGTCAATGTCATGTTATAAACATTAATATACATATTTTTATATATAACATAATAAATTATGTTATTTCAATGTAGTGAGCTTTTGCATTTGCTATTATTTGGTGTATCTTCTGAGTGATATTTATTAGAATTATCACTTTAGAAACTGAGTGAAGCTTTACAATTGACTTAGGCTGATTCAAGTTGATGCTTCCCGTGAAAGGGACTGTCCTGCATTCTGCTTATTTCCAGGCATTTCTTCTGCCTGCATTGGTGCTCATGCCATCACGCTATGTCGCTCGCTAATCCAGCTGAAAAACTTCCCCCCATCCTCTCCGGCAATTTTCATGCTAATGAAACCGTGATGTACCTGACTGCATCAAAAGCACCAGTGCCAGCACTAGAGAAGAGCAAAAGCAGCAAGGGCTGGGGATAAGGTGAGACTTTAAATATAGGCTTAAGCCAACTGTGAAACTATGCTCTTGATGTCTATTTTCAATAGAACGTATCTCCACCATTAATTTTACAGAGCACCTTAAAAACTATGCAGTAACACATACAGTACAAATGGCTAAAAGTGTAAATACAAGTGATTCATTATGGACTTCTCAGAAAGAACAAAACTTTGAGGTTACAATAAACCTGGGTGATTCACCCCAACATTTCTCCTGTAATGATACTGAAACAAATATATATATATGCACACATACACAAATGAATCTTCTTACACTCTCAGTCTGTGTAATAAAGATGGCCTTTTATTGAAAAAACATTAGCATTCTACATAGGTTTCATCATCATCTTAACTAAGCCTTACTGACCTGATTAATTTTACATTCTATATTGTAAATTATAATAAAGAAACAAAGCATTTTTAACAGATCTTGACTTTAATAAGGTAGACAATCTATAAATGAGGGAAAACTTTATAAAGATGGGTATTATCTCTATTTTGAACTGAGATAGTTCGCCAGATGTAGAAAGCTCTTATGTTTTACTGCATTAAGAGGGTTCCTTTGCCAGGGGTTGCCCTTCTTCTCAGAATGAAACCGAATCGCGCAATATTTTTAGTCACTGATATTTGAACTATAATTTCTCAGGGCCCTCTTTCTTTTAAACTGTTCCAGTGAGACCAAGTGCCATCACCCTCTCTAAATCACCTTGTCAAAGGCTTGGTGAATTGTAAATACTCTTTTCCTACCTCCAAACACGACTATCAACAAGGCAGCCCTGCCTCCTGGGGTTACTAAACCTTAGATCAAATGTCTTTTCATACTAGCATAATCTAGCTATGCACTGTTCTAACTTTAAAGCTTAAACATCTTTCCTGCAAAAAAACATAACAGGTTTTGGGCAAAGTGAACTTGAAACAGTTGTTATGGTCTATAATGGGTGCTTTCATGTTTCAAATGAGTCTTTGATGGCATTTACATCTCCAGCTCCTGGCTGATGTACCCAGATCACTGAAATGGTCAAACACACAAGTAACAATTTTCTAGGGCTTTTTGGTGGTGTTGGTTGGTTCCCCCCCCCCTTTCAATTCAGAAAACCCTTCTTAAAATGTCACTGTTGAACTAGGGTTAGGTATTTAAAATTTTCCACTCCAAGACTGGTCTAAAAAACCTATAGTATTGATTACAGATGAGAACACCTTTTCTCATTCCACAAGTAACTATTTGTTGCCATTCATGACACATTAAGGAGGATGTTATACTGTGAACAAATCATTACTTGATATGAATTCTAACAGGATTGTCAATGTCTTGCCTTAGCAATATTTTAATTTTTAGAAATATAGAGGCAATTACAGAAGGTGTGCTGTACATGCAATCTTCATAGGTGAAAATGCTACACTAGTAACTAACCTACAGCTAAACTAAACTACCAATGGAAATCCCACTTGGCTTCCATAGCCAACATGGGACCAGAGATCGTCATCAGCCTTCCTTCCCCCTTCCCTTTCAAAAATGAAGTACCTGTTCTGGAGGACTGTAATTAACGTTCGCCAAATACATGTCCCCAGACAGTGATGGCACTGCAGCACCTTACACAGGTTTTTAAAATATCAATACCTATATTCTCAAAACTTTGTGAAACAGAATTAGAATGCTTTAAAATCCTAACAGTTCCACTGCTGTTAGCAAGAACTCCTGAGACAAGAAATTAAATGCCTTATACCACACAAATAAATTGTTGCTGTTGACCTGTGAAATAGAAGATAAGAAAGATGCTGGATTCAGACAGAGTGTAAAAATAAAAACTGTCAAAATGCAAGGATAGTCAGCTATCCTAGTCACTTTTGGAGAGAGGTGATAAAATATCATGCTCATGATGTTTCTATCAGACACCTAGGATCCAGCCAAAAAAACCCCAAAAGTCTCAACTTCTATCCCACCAAACTGGGAGGAGGTGGGTGATAAGGCTCTACAAGAGCAAATCAACCCATGCTTTGCAGGTGAGCTCTTCTTCCACATTGACCTTCAAGTAGCAACTGACTTCGTAATTTTTGAGTGGGAACCACATATCCAAGAATACTTGATGAGTTTTCTTACTATTATTTCATTTTAATGTACATTAACCCCCAAAATATCCAAGCAGTACGCTAGTCTGAAAATCCCGCTACCTAATCATTAAGATGAAATGTCTGCCTATGTAGCAGGTAGACATTAGAAGAATTAGTAAATAACTCTGTTACATGGAATTATGCATTAACTCTGTTAGGCATTTGATTACTAAATATACTGAAAGACACGTCATATTTGTACTGTATAAAACAAATGAGCATTCATCTATATTAACACATTCTTGTCAGAATTTCTGTTAAACCCTAAAATTTGAGTTGCAACATTTTCTTTTAGCTAATGCTTTAATGTTTGCAAACTGCAGCAACAAGTGGGGACTACAATAAAAAAAGTCCACAAAACAACACTGAATTGTTAAGGCTGACTTAGAACAAGCACAAGTGAATCCTAGGTGAATTTTTAAACGCTAATCTTGTGCTAGGAAAAAAAGAAAAAAAACATCTCAATAGATCGTGGTAAATGCAATTACTGTCCTGCTCACACGTTCTCTCCTCCCATCCAGCGTGTGGGCTCTCGCACTTACCCGATGCGCCAGTAAACTGATGTAGTTCACCAAGGTGGAAAACCTGGGGGTGCAGAAGGGAGAGAGGAAGGCTGGCACAAAGGAAAAAGCTGTGGCAGGACCACTCATTTCAGTTGCAAAACTGTTAGGCTGTGGTCAGCCCTTCTCACGGAACCATACTCAAGAGGTATTTATCCCTTGTATTTCAGTGAGAAGCATAAGGAAACTGGGTAAGCCTGTCATGTCACCAGTACCAAAATCCTGTTACAGAATTTGCCAACCAGAAATCCAGGAAATATCCACCTAGAGGACAGCTGTCACAGTATAAGATACTACTAGCTCTCTAGACAGTTCGCTTCTGTGCCAGAAATCTGCCTTCCTGTATCACAATGAATAGAAAATGAACTAATACTATACCCAGAATTAATCCATCTTCAATACAGGTACTACCAGAGACTGATTCCCTAATAAGCCTACGCAGACCCAAGCAGGGCAGCAGCACTGCCACATTAACTGAGCAGTCCTCACCCTCACCTGCTCAGTTCCTTACGGGCATGCAGACACAGAGCAAGCACTTGCTAAAAGCTTGAGAACAACTGCTATTTCATGTTGTAATATACCAAAAAAACAAAGAAAGCACAAGCTACATCAAGAAGTATGTTAAAAACATCAAAGTATGTTAAAAATAGTAAAGAATCATCGCATCCATGCCTTAGTTATTTCTGATCCGTAACCTCATATACAACATGGAGAAATACAAATGACACTGGTTGCAAGAGTGAACAAAATGGCCTAGAAGCTAAAGCAGTATGAATACAACAGCGCTTGATAATCAAACACAGGCCTTTTGCTTTGGCTGTCATAGGTTGGCATCATTTCAGACACAGCACAATCAGATCCTGAGGGAGAGTAACTTCTGGCGCTCTGCCTAAAACCCTAAGGACAATTCACATAAAGTTATTGATGAGTCCTGGAGGGAGATACATAAAGCTTTCCTTGGGCAAGGATGTTACAATCATCAGCCTCAGTAAAAGTAAGCTAGAAACAGGAGTAGAAGACGGAGATAGGAGATAGATCAATGTGGGTACAAATTAACACAGCTCATTGATACCAAGAGTTTTACCAGCCTCAGTCAGTATCTGCTTCTTTTAGCTAATGCTTTAATACTTGCAACCCACGGGTATAACACCAGTGGGGACTACTATTTAAAAAAAAAATAAAAAAAATCAACAAACAATGCTGAAGTGTTAAGACTGACTTAAAACAAATGCAAGAGAAGCCCACGTGAATTTTTTAATTCAGCATCTTTTATTAAAAATTGGCAAGAAGTACTCAACTAAGTTAAAATGTAACAATTTTTTAAAGATATATTGCATTTACATGTGCCTTTATGCTTATGCTTTACAGGAAACCATTAAACATAATTTCTCAAAACTGAAGTCTCATTCCTCCTAAAAATCAAAAACTAGGAAAAAAATCCTTCTCTTCAGAGTGCATACATATCATGTCTTTTGACTAGTCATCTTTGTTTGCAAGAAACACATATATGCATCCTTCATACTGAGAATCCAAGAAAAATCAAATCACTTGAGAGAAAACTTCTAAACAGACAAATCACAATCATACAATCAAAGAGATGTTAGCATCTCCTGTGAATAAAACATTTCCCTTTTGTGTTTATATTGTTAATGAAGCTAATTACATCATAACACCACCATCATCTTAATTATGTTTACGGATTCCAGTTCAACATGAGCTTGGACTGTTCTGAAGTATGCCAATACAACAATGTGCAATCGACTAAAACTGTTTTAAAAAAAAAGATAAAAAAGAAACCCTAAACAATGCACAATACAACAAGCAAAACACAGTATATTCAACAGATTTTGGAAAAATTAAACTAGTCATGTCAGCAACACTGGAACAGTAATTATCAACATCTACACATATTTGCCAAACTTAACCAGCATGAAGCCCATAAAACTAAGAAAAAAAGATACTGACAAAGGATATATTTATTACAATAGTATAAATACTATACTCTCTTCTCTATATTTCATAACATTTTTTGCCCCTTAAGTTTAACATAGTGTATTTCACGATTTCTATTAATTGTCTCTTAAGATTTGCATTTTGAAGTCAAATCAACATACAAAAATAAAAGCTGACTTACAAACTCACAAGTTCTCACTTTCCTATCCAGTTAGTGATTCACTCCGAACAAATCACCTCCATTGACACTCTGTCAACATCACCCACACCTCTACACAACAGTCATTCAAATCCTCCAATCTGGCACAAGGAAGCTGGTCTGTATTTCACTGAAGTTCTAGCAATTTCTATTACATACAGTGAAATAACATTGTAATTGAAAGCAGACTTTTGCATTACTATGAAATTATAGGATTGAATACTAACAACAGTAACAAACATGCCAAAAAAATAGCTAGAAAGAAGGTTTAAGACTTTCAATCTTCACTTACATTTTGAATTACAAAACTTTGATTTCCAACTCAGAAATAAAAAGGGACTCGATTACTTGAAAAGACCCACAGAATTTTAAAAATGGATATATCAATACCTTCCCTCCTGTAATCAGTTAAACCACTCACTGTGATCCATTTACATATGGCTTTTAAAAAAACCTTAGCACAAAGCCACACTACAGAACGTAATTTTTATTATCTCAGTGCTGTTTTTAAACAATATAAGTTTTACTACAGTCAAAACAAGAAATACTTTTCATAATCCCCCAAAGCAGCCTGTGACTGAACTCTGCAGACAGACTGAATATGAAAATCCTGTCAGTATCATTCTCTAAGAATTCTGCATAATCCCGCTTCCAAAAAAATCACTTTTACTTAGATGGAATTATTTTCTTTCTTGATTGCCTACTGATTCTTCATTATCTAGGTCATACAGCAGGCTACCAGCACTATTTGAAAAGCTACAACAGAAGTTGATATACTGTAACCTGTGACCCTTCTATCCAATCAAGGCAAGAAACAAATCAAGAGGGGACACAAAATACATCCAGGTGAGGCTAAAAAGGAAGCAGACAACATTCCGGTTGTCAGTACAGAATGCTTGCAGTATGCAAAATATAAATCACCAAGGTTTACATGTGTACTGTAGCCCACTATTTATTATAATGTCCCTATCCTAACAAAATGAAGTACAATGTATTTTACAAGTAAATCCTTGTGCACCAATATCCATGCTGACAGTAAACTGCGTTATACTCAGAATTAGTTTTTACTCATCTCTACATTAAAAGTTGTCGTTTCATTTAAAGAGAGAACAGTTTAAACAGTTATTCCATATCTTCCTTTGTTTTCATAAAAAAAGTTTCATTGCCAAATTCCTGTCAATGAGCTGAGTGTTCCCTTTTTTCTGTAATTTTGAATATCACTAGTTGGCATTCTTTTATTTAGAACGGGCTGGTACCAACTTAAAAGATACAAGTCACAGGTAAAAATAACTTTCTAGGTGTTTAATTATGAAGAAATTGTTACAGTTTGCCCAGTTATTACCTCACAGCAGTTTCCACAGCAACCAAAACGATGGGTTTTTTTTTTTTATCAGTGAATAAAGATGAGATTGACCAAGAAAAGGGAAAGTTTCTCTATTACTTGGCATATGACAAGTATATCAGTCACGTGTGTTGAAGGAGTTAAATTATCACATCATTAATATAATCTGGTAAAAAGCTTTCTCCATCACAATTAAGGCTATGAATTTACCATAAACAAATAAGTAAACAACCCCCCTTCCAACCCAAATCTTATTTTAGAATCTGCTGAATGTTTAATAAGTGGAAAGCGTAATTAACTACAAATAACTCAGAGCACCAGAAATTAAGATGCAGGAATACTATCTGCTTCTGAAATATGCAGGACAGCTGATGACCAACAATCAAATACCTCCTTTATTGATTACCTTTGTCTTAAGTCCACTGTAAAGCGTCTGCCTACAGATCTGAGAGCCAGTCCCTTCCCTAGATGCAAAACAGCTAAACACCAAATACAGAAGTGAATTCTAGAAACAGCTAGAAAAAAAAAGACAAAGAATTAATACTGTAAAGCTAGTGAAGCCCCAATTACTGTAGAAGGGGAAACAAATAGCCCGAAATAGAACTGGACCAAACAGACGTTTTTTATACAGGCCTTTTTCACAGGGTTTGACTTAACAACCAATAAACAAGAATATATAGAATAATATCAAAGAAAAGCTATGTGCTCTCACATGAATTACTTGACTACTGAAAAAGGGTATTTCAACAGAAAAAGATGACCACCAACTAAAAAAGCAACCGGTCTCAGGAATTACAGTTTAAGTACAGAAATCAGAAAAACAAATTCCTGATGTAAGGCGGATTTAAAAAAAAATAATAATTAATAGCTTTTAAGAACTCTAATATGTGTTTCTCCTGTTACAGTTTTAGCTGAAGTTCAGAACACAAGCTTTGTTCAAATACTCTGTTTCCACACAGTCATGGAACAGTTGAGGCTGAAAGGTACCTCTGGAGGCCACCTTGTCCCACCTAACTGCTCAAAACAGGGTCACCTTGAGCAGGTTGCTCGGGGTCATTGCCAGTTTGGTTTTGAGCATCTGCAAATACACAGATACCACAACCCCTCTGGGCAACCTGTGCCAGTGTTCGACTATCCTCACAATAAAAAGTTTTTCTGAGGTGTGAATGGAGTTTATTGTATTTCAGTCTGTGCCTTCTGCCTCTTCTCTGGTCACTGAGCACCACTGAAGTCTGTCTTCTTTACACCTACCCATCAGGTATTTATTTACACACACTGGTAAGATGCCCCTGCCAAACCTCCTCTTCTCCAGGCCGAACAACCCCAACTCTCTCAGCCTCTCCTTGTATGACAGGGGCTCCAAGCCCTTCACTTTCTTTGTGGCCCTTCAGTGGACCCGCTCCAGGACTGTCCCTCTAGACCTCTCTTGTACTGGGGAGCCCAGCACTAGACACAGCACTCCGATGTGTACCACCAGGGCTGAGCAGAGGGGAAGAATCACCTCCCTTGACCTGCTGGCAACGCTCTGCCTCATGCTTTTCTGGCTCATGTTCAACATGCTGTCTACCAGGTCCTTTCCTGCAAAGCTGCTTTCCAGCTGGTTGACCCCCAGCCTGCACTGGTGCATGGGGTTATTCCAGCCCAGGTGCAGCCCACTTCTCCAGCCAGTCAAGGTCCCTCTGAATAGCAGCACAACCCTCTGGTACATTAATCACTCCTCCCAGTTCTGTACCATGTGCAAACTTGCTGAGGGTGCACTCTGTCCCATCAGCCAGGTCATTAATGAAGATATTAAACAGTATTGGCCCCAGCAAATGGCACTGGTGTACACCATTAGTGACTGGCCTCCAGCTGGACTTCGTGCCACTGACTACTGCCCTTTAAGCCAAACAGTTAATCCAGATTTCAGTCCACTTCACCGTCTACTTATCTAGCCCATACTTCCTCAGTCCGTCAATCAAGATGTTATGGTAGACAGTGCCAAAAGTCTTGCTAAAGTCAAGATGAACAACAGACACCGCTATTGTTTAATCAATATTAAATATATCTTAAGCCTCTAACATTTTTGGCCTTCAGTACATTATTATAAAAACTTTGTCAAACATATATATATTTGCAGAAGCAAGTAAAGTACTACCATATTTTCATGTCTCTCACTTGACATAACCCATGTATCTTTCAGTGCATCAGTACTTAAAAATAAATTTTTAAATAACAAGCACAAAATCAAAGGCATGGGATAACAAAGCAAAGAGATGACAAGAGGACTGTGAGCAGAGGGTACCTAAACACAGAGGGACAATAAGAATGAGGACAGGGTGGGAGGTAAAGGGAAAGCTCTGTGATAAACCTCCTGTTGTATTATTTGCACATAAAACTCCACTGCAACTGAATATCGGATTACTTTTTGCAGGCAACAGTACACACATGAACTGCTAGTTGTGGACAAAACAATAAGATCTTAGAAGTTTAGAGAGCCAGGAAGTGATAAGTCTCAGAAACTTTCAAGAGTTAAGGAAGGCAACATATGTGTCAGCTCCAGCTGACTCATACAGGCTTAGACCGATGGAGTAGGGTGATCAAGCATCATGCAATAACCTAGAGTCAGGCTTTCTATAGAAGAAAAGCAATCATTTAGAAGGAAAAAAAATAAAAATGAAAACGCGACAGACTAGATCTAAGACATTCTTGCCCTAAAGAAGTCCAGTGAAGAGCTGGCAGAAGCCTGGAAAGACAGATCCTAAAGCAGCTCACACCTGTCCATGGGAAACATCTGACTAGAGCTATTTGCAGTAAAGGGCAGGAGTTTTCAGATGCCAAGCAACGTGACCTGGGAACAAACTGTGAGTCCAGAAAGTGAATAAAGGCATTATAGCACACAAAGAGACTTTTTTGGAAAGTCATATTTTAGGTGTGGCATTGTTATCCTAAAAAAAATAATGGCTGTGATCAAGATGCTCTCTAAAGAATTCTTTATTTGCCTGCAGTCAAAGCTGATGGTTGGGCTGAACACCCTCCTTTTAGTGTAAGTAAAAGAGGAACATTAGGTCTTTTACACAACAGCTGTAAAAAAAAAAAAAAGAAAAAGAAAACACTGTCCAAAGCACTGACATATCAAACCCAGTCAGACTCTAAAGTGTGTGAAGAATTAAGAATTTTACAAATAATAATGATGAAATCAAAGAAATTGGGGAAAACTGTCGCAGCTATATATGCCTCTGTGTTTTAAGCAGAAAAAACAGCAAAAAATGTTTTTCCTGAGATCTCGGGAAAGAAAGTTGTGTGGGGTTTTTTGGGTATTGTTTTTTTGAGGTTTTTTTAGTACAGTACTCACTAGACAGGCAGACTTGAAAACATCAGCAAAATAGCTGCTTGTTGCACTTTGTTTCTACTCTGCTCCAGCAAGCAGAGCTCTGTTTACATTCTTTGTAAATAAACAGGACTGCACATACACACACACAAAAAAATCTCACAACCCTCAAATCACATAATCTATTTCTCTCCCTGAGAGATGCAACTTGGCAAAGCCTCAAGTATTAGCTAGCTCTTGGGCTCTTATAGTAGAAATAATACACGCCAGGTTTTCTGAATACTGATGTTAGATAGCCAAATATTGGCTAATACACATTGTGGGTCTGGGGTTTTTGCCTACTCAGCTACCTTGCAAAGGAATTGAGCAATCTCTTGATGCTTGCAGGTCAAATTAACAACTGTCCTTCCTGTCCACCTTGGAGACATTACTCCCCTTCTAAACAAGGACATATACAATTGCTTTTTTGCCTTTTCTGAACTGGCCTAAATACTTTTTGATTGCTATTGTCAGACCAGAACGCATAGAGGCAGGATGTCTAGTCTGAGTTTGTTTATGTTCCAGAACTCCTTACTATTATTACACGTCCCTGTGCTATCTTATATTGAATGGGTTTTGCAACAAGCACAGAGGCCAAGTTCATCAGAGTAAGTAGCACTACTTGCTTGCGGTCATTGCTGGGCTTTGCCTTTATTAGATGTATGAGCCTAACATCTCCAGCAGGTGTTAAGTTTGAAGCATAGAGCATGTATTTAACATGCTGTAAGAGGATACCTCACATCTCCTTTCCAGCAATACAGGTCTGTAAACTGAATAGGAGTTAAGTAGTAGAGAAACCTCTGCAATACTAAATTTCCATGAGATTGAGAAGTAGTATCAAAGGAACTCTGCATTTTGTATCCTCAGCTGATCTCAATCTTCTGGGTGCCCATGTCAGATTGCCAAAAATCCAAACAGACCTAGATCCAGTTTTGACAGGTGCTACTAGGCCCCTGGGAGACCAGCATTAGGTTATCTGATTAAAGGCTAATCATAATAGAAACAGATCCAGCAGGGATCAGTGGAAAAACAATAGGTAGAGAAACCTTAACAGCCTAATCAGTGAAAATGGAGCACCTGAATCAGCTACTCCCAAGACCATCGATTAGACCATATTCCCCCAGTGTGAAACCCAGCAAAATGAGTAAAGGAAGAAACTCTCTCCCCAGAAACACCTTGAATACTAAAGGTTATTGCCTTAAGGGGTACAGGACTTACTATGGGATGCAGGGAGAAAGAACATTTTGAGATTGTGTAAAACTTACCATGGGACTGTGAGAATATGCAAGACATTATGAAATGTTATGGGGAAGGCACCAGAGGCAGAGAAAGACAGGTGTAAAGGTGGATAAGGGAGAAACAAGTATGGGAAAACAGCAGTGAAAAAGGATAAATGGGGCAGGTCCAGTGCAAATGGGTGGCTGGTCAGTGCACTTGGCCAACTGAGCACCACCCTCACAATACTCTAACCTATATTGTCATTAAACCCTACTCCTCTCTTCTTTGTGGATGCACTTTCTATTCTGCGTGTGTATGTGTGAACTCAAGCCAACTTCAAGCTAGACAGGCCAGCAAGTAGATAGGAGGTCTAAGTACCAGCAACTGTAGTGAGAACATAAACCTTGGGGGCTCATGGGTCTAGGTGCCAACAACTGGGGCCGCCAATGGGTCAAGGCTTCAGCAACTACACAGACCATTTGAAACCAGCTACTAGGGGGACCCATATAGCATGTGTGTGAGTTCATGCAAAAATTCCACTAGTGGACTTCCACCCTGAGGAGCTGGAAAGGAGGAACAGGACTGGGTTGTCTGGGCAGTTCTTGCTTGAGTGTTCTGTGCATGTTTATGTGGGTGCCAATAAAGGCACTGGTTTGAGTCTCTGTTGACCTGTGTGGCCAGCTGTGTACATATTTTCTGTATGTGTGCATGTGTGCATGCACGCACACCTACTGGGAGTAAGTGCTCAGTCTCATTACTGGCTGGCCCTGGGGACACAGAACTGCAGCAGTCTTGTGCGTACCTATTTAGCTAGGACAGTAGGTATGCCCCTGGGACCCAAAACCTTCCATACTCATCTACCTCTAACAACTGGCATGGCTAAACGGACACACACTTTTAGCAAGTGTCTTAGCAAAGCTACCAGTAACACTTTGAGGATTAAGTGTATGAATCTGCCTTAGATTCGAGTTCGGGGTAATCTATACCTGCTTAAGCTGTCCTGGAACCTACTGGAACACTCTCCATACAGTTTTGCTAAGGCATTTTGTAAACCACTGAGTATTTAAATGATAGTAAAAAAAATGTAGCAGCATTCTCAGGCACCATTCTACTTCAACTGGATGTCCTCTGGTTCTTTTAATAGCCCTTGAAATTCCTATGTGCTAAACATGTTTGAAAGGAATCTTGACTGATCTTTCCTGTTTTCTTTTCAAGTCAGGACTCAACTGTACACCACTATAACGGAATAGTAACACAAAGCAAAAATGCAATAAAACAAAGTAGATGTGAATTAAATTACAGGAACATATTTAATAAGTTTGCCTTGGAGAAACTTGTAAACAGTTTTCCATAAAAAGCAACAGCACCTAATGGTCTGCACGAAAAAAAAAAATCCTACATTCTCTGGCAGCATACTACAGCCGGGGTGCCCAAGAACAAGCTCTACACTAATTCGTTGTCTCAGTAACCCACCCACAGATATCAAGAGTACTTGTGAGAAAGGGGAAGAAGGGAAGACTTTCTTTCCTTGATCATCAATAATTTCTTTGTAAATTCTGCGTTCTTTCACTTCTGTTGTGAAACACAAGCATTCTGAGGAAGACTGTATCTTTTTTTTTTTTTGGCTTTCGACTCTGAAACATTAATTACCTAGGAAGGAGCCAAGTGAGACTTCAAACTAAGTATATAAAGACTGTACTCTCATTTATATTAGAATGAAACATTTCAATTGATAAAAATGTATTTCAGAATCACTGTGATTGATCATCTTTTTTCATATCTCTTCGGAAGTCTTGATCCAAAGCTGTATCAGAGTCTTCTCAGAAGCAGACACCTCTCACAGCTAAGACACCAAGCAGCAGTGGAAATTCCTGATTCTTGTCACATACGCAATAGGAGCTGTCAGAAAGGCTTTACGCCGTCATACTGGGAATGACAAAGCACCACTTGGAACAAATCACCATGCGTGGTCTCCTATGGGTAAGGTAATCCTTTTATAGAAGGATTCATAAAGAGCAGAGCTAATTCCAAACATCTTCCATTCTAGTTCGTGGCATGGAATAAACAGAGGTTGATACGTCTGTTTGGTATGCGGGCATGGCAGGAACTGAATGCTTTTGTGGCCAGTGGCCATGGAAGCTGAAGATGACAGACAACGAGAATCTGCAGGTCCTGATGCTAGATACAGACTAACAGAACAGCTGCCCACTAAAACCCACAGGAACTTCAGACCCCTTTTCCACCTCCACAAAAAAAAAAAGAAAGAAAAAAATCACTGCTGGATATTCTGATACAGTGGTTACAAAAGAAAAAAAGACTGTCTCTTTATAATAGTATTAATAAAAAAAACAATTCTTCCAGTTTCTGCCAGAGCTATTGCTAGTATTTAAGCTTTGACAACACAGAACAAACGTGTAGCTTAAGAATAGTGTCTGGACTAATATGGCCTTCTTTGCCCCCCAAAAAGATATACACTACTCTGTCCCCATGCGCAGTAGTTCTGAGCAACAGAAATGAGGACAAGTCCTTGCCTTCTTAGGAAGGCTCTGAACATCCCAGTAGATTTGGGGCATAGGGAGTTGCTTCATGAAACCAAAGCACTGAATTCTTAAAATGTTTCATGTTACTCCAATGACATTATGCTAAATAAGAAATAGCTTGAAGAAATTCTCCCTTCCACAGAATTAAGCTGCTCCCGGTTTTGGAAAAAGCAGCCTTCAAGATTAACTAGCACAACATTAAAATACAGATGTTTCACAAGCTTGCAAGAGAAGAAAATATGGTATTTTAGTAAATGAGGGTATCACCAACTTTCAGTCATTTGTTGTTTTAGCAGACAACAACATAAAGTCAGAATTAGAACACTTTTATCAGTACAGAGAGGTTATTTAAAGTGCCTTCTGAACATCCTATTAAACACAATGGTCAAAATTTCATACAAACAGAACATCTACGTGGTATGTGGTTCTGGTCCTGTACATTGCCTGGTCATGGAAGAGAAGCAATCAACCAGCCTGACTGAACTAAAGCTATAATCAGATGAGGAAAGCTGTGTAGACAAACTTGGTAAAGAACTGGCACTCATTCGTTTGTAGCATATGTAGCAGGCAGAGCTCGGAGCTGCACACATTTGTTTCATAATTGTAGCTTTAAAAAATAAAAAGAGAGGAAAAGACTGAAGCAAAATACGGGAAATAGCAATTCACTATCCATCTAGTCACAATCAGCAGCATGAGTCTGGTAGGCATCCTAGATGACATGACTTTCATATTTGTTTTTAAGGTAACACTGACTGGATTTTGTTAGACAGTTTATCCAAGCCTAAGGGTGAGTCTTGAAGAAAATACAGAAGCACCTGGGGCAGATACTGGCTCAGGAGTGTAAAATTCCTAAAGACAGAATTAGTAAAAGACCTTCTGGTCACAACATCCTTTGGACAGAAAAGGTATTTTTCAGTCAAATGGAAAGACTGATAGATATCGTCCAAACTGTACAGCAGTATTCACAGCAACTCAAGAGCTGAGAGATGCCACAATTTCCTGATAATATCCTTATAAAACACAAAATATGCAACAAAATGGAATGCTTAAATTGGCATACACTTGCTTAACCTGTTGCTTGGTGTCTTTTGGTAACTACATCAATTACAGATCAATGAAAATACACATATACCATCACAGTAAATTTACTGAATTATATGAACATCTAAATATTTTATAATTTTTTTGTGAGTCTATAATGTGAAGAAGCAGAAAACCACAAGTTAACAGTAACAACAGAAATGCAGTCATCTGGCATAGGTATACATTGTTTTATGGAATCTATCAGGTAATGTTCCCTTACTGCCTGTCTAGGGGCCTGGAGTAGACATTTTAGTGAAGTCATGATTAAGACTGTGATTAGGCAAAAAGTTTCAAGTCATGAAACAGGATGAATTTGTAATACAAAAGGTTTACTTAAAATGACCCGTTACTTTTTTGGTGACGTTTTACCCCAAAGTGGAATTGGAATACATATGTTTACCTTAGAAAGAGAAAGTATATTTTTCAGGTCATAGTTGTAAAATTTTTTACATACGTAGCTTTTTAGTCAGTAATTAACTGTGTTCTAATCATCACTGGATTGCTTGAATTAGTTTCCAGTGAATGGTTCTCATACAGGAATATCTCATACAACCCCCCAGCACCTTCAATCTTTCCCTTTCCCAAAGTTCTCTCACTTTAGTTCCAACAGTAAGTGCCAAAAACCAAGACCTGTGTTTTCAGAAGGTATATTAGAAACCTCTCTGTAATAAATATCTCATAAATAACTGCATGATGAAAACTTCTTAAAGGCAAAAAATAAAAAAATAAAAATTAAAATCAATCAAGTAGTGCACAGATCATTTGAATGGTAGGCATACTAATGATCACTTGTGATTACGTACCAAAGTAAATGATTCTCTTACATACAGCAGAAATTCCAGACAGACACGGAAATAAACAAAGTCTATCACTGAAAAATAAAATACACTTCAAATTCTAAATCTTTTCAAAGCCTACTGATGAACTGATACGGGCACTATCAGCTCTATAGAGTGCCGTGTCCCCTACTCGAGTGAAAAAGCCACTCCACAAGTGGCTGCTTCTACATAGGCTATTTCTATTTTTTTTTTTTCTACATAAGCACAATGGCATGTTGCAGCATTCTTTGTCTCTACATCCCTTTCATACTTCACTTAAAAGCCTTGAACACTAAAACAATGAGCCTGTGAAACCTTTAATATAAAAATACACAAAACATGGGATTTATTTTGGTCCAATTTTAGTAATCTAAAATTAAGTATCTAGTCTAAGAGAGCTATACAGGCACACTGTTACCGAACTGCTATACAGGCACACTGTTACCGAACTGCTATACAGGCACACTGTTACCGAACTGCTATACAGGCACACTGTTACCGAACTGCTATACAGGCACACTGTTACCGAACTGAGTCTGGTGGTGGAATGAATTGCCTTCCTGGGCAAATAGCTTAGGGCCCACATTAAGATAGGATTACTTCCTCCCTACTTCTGAGATAAATACATCAAATAGCAGCATTAGCTTGCAATTTGGAAAAAAAGGGAAAAATATGCACTGTTATGCATTGTTATCATATATTGTTTTAAACAAAACTGGAAAAAATGAAGTTGCATGACTACTAAAAATAAATTTGAACTGCCCTGAAATGGAAGTTAGGCAATATTTCTTTTACACTTAAAAAAAGTAAAGCAGGAAGACAGCTAAAGAAAAGATGGTATTTAAAAAACGTGTCTAAAAGTTAGTGGAACTGATGAAACAGTTGCAGTATTCTGATATTTATGTAAGTAACATTGAAACAAAAAATAATTAACAATAGAATTATTATCTTATAATGCCCCATTATCAAATAATTATTCCAAAACATTTATCTGACACAGTAATGTCAGCTCATACTGAATGTTGTGAGCTGATGGTTCTTCTACTTTTAAACATGTGTTTTATTTCTGTATTTCATTACAAGTGACACTTCTGCCTTAGGAGAAGTAGTGCATCCGTAATTAAATTTAAAAAAAAACCCACAACACTAATACACATAAAAAAAATAGAATGAAAAAAATCCCACATGTTCCTAAACCTGAAGGAATCCTTCAGCATCATAACTTGTTTCCCAGTGCCTCTTATATCAACTAACATTAGGTCTCTTAGAAAAGAAAGCAGACAGTATTTAGTCTCCATCTTTTTTCTTCCTGCTCATTATTTTAGATTTCTTCCTCCTTTACTTTATCCCTGACTGCATTCTTGGCATGACCTGATGAAGAAACCACGTAAAAGCACTGAGAAATAGATTAATTTGCTCTGCAAATACAAATTGCAAAGAGAGAAGGGTATATGTAGCCCAAGGCTAAAAGAAAAAAAAAAAAACCACACCACACAGTTGTCCTTAAACCTTGCCTGCACCACCCTACATACTTCTACACACTGAATAACACAAACTTTGCTGTCCTACTCTCATTTGAAAGCATCTTCCCTTTACTGCTATTTATAAAGCCCCTCAATATCATGAAAATGGAATTATACACACATTGGTTATATACTTTAAGATTGCTCATGAGTGGCTGCTATTAATTTTTTTTGAAGCAGAAATTCATTTTAAAGAAACATGCATTTACAGCCTTTGCAGAAAAACGGGAAATGAGTAGGTGAAATACTTCAGACTTATCAGCCTTGCTAACAACCTTTACCAGTAAATACCCCATTGCTAAGATGACAAATTTAGAATGCAAAATCAGAGACGAAAAAAATACTGAGTTCTTTGTCCTAAAGTATGAAAAAGAAAAGTACTGTATACATTAGGTTTGCAGTATAAAGGGTAGAAAGTGATCCAGGTGGAAGAACTGACTTTTCTCAAAACGAAAAAGAAACTTGCAAGGAGTGCCACAATCCCTTAAAAAGGCAAAAATCTGTACAGCTCAAAGGGTTGACTATAATGTACACAAGAAGAGTGTGTAACTCATACAACAGAAATGAAAGTATTTTTACTTTCTTGGAGGGTTCCTGAAAGACCATCCTCGTCCATCTGACTGCTGCTACTTGCTTTCTAATGATACTTGCAAGGCTTGGACAAGTAACCTCACGCAGCCTCCACTGAAACATGAACTACATAGCGGTACGCAGTAGTTAAATTACTACTTATTAGATAAAGAAATCAGGTGTGTGTCACATTGTAAGCATGCTGCAGGGAAACATTTCCAGGTATACTTAAAGATCAGACATCCAAACAAATCAATTCAGTGTAACAAGTTACAGTAGGTTACCTGATCCACGCTAACTGTCCATGTGCACACACGCATCTGTAGTTACCTGGGTTACCTTATCAACAAGGAACGAGGACTTTGTCACAGGCTGCTAATGTGTACACGGGCAGCATTAACTACTCAGAAATTTAGGATTTAAGAGATGCCATCCGATTGTGTCTGCTTAATTAAATTTCCCATACTCACCAAAATACAGGTATCTTATCCCCACCCATCTGCAATTACAGTTTTTCTAGGGTAGAGGTAAGGGGAAAGGAAGGATGAATCTCACTACAAAAAAAAAGTCTCAGATTTGTATTAATTTACTTTTTAACATCTCAGAGGATCCTCAACAAAGGGTCCATCTCACTTCCTTGCTAATGTCTCCTAAAAGCCTCTTAAAAACACAACCACCAACCATCCTAAGAGAATGCTGCAGATTTCTACCATGTTGGGCTTCCATAAGAGCCAAACCATCCATTATACTCCAGCTTTCTTCTCATCATTTTTTCCTTCTAGGATAGGATAACATGTTGAACTTGCCAAGTGAGGAGGAAAACCAAACACTAAACCATCTTCTAAAAACAAAGACCAACCAAAGAAAGAGGCAAGTAATGGGCTTTTCTCTTATTCCTTCTCTGTTCCCATTCCATCGGTTTCTGTGAACACAGAGCACCTCCCCTCCTAATATGCAACCCCTGTCTAGCAGCTCTGCTAGCGTGGAAAACAAAAAACAAGCCATGGACCCTTTCAGATCTTCCTTCCACCTAGCATTTCCACCCAGAGAACTCAAGCTTCTCAAAAAGTCCAACCACTAGGAGCAAGGGTAAAAACTGATAATAAGAAAATATGCACGTATGAATTCCCTTTCTGTGTTTGTCAAAAACATGCACATTTTCATGTCTGTATTGTATGAACACACACTGCAATTTTGCCATACAGCAGACTGAGGACAGTTTAGCAGACGCTCAATACAATTAATTAGACGCTCAATACAATTAATTGTGGTGTTTTTTTTTTCTTAAAAACATCTTATACAGTAATTTTGAAAGAGCCTTGAAAGGAACTGGCAGCTAACAGGATAGACAGCACTGTTTCGTAACAGCTTGCAAAAAAAAAATCAGTCTATTTTCAGATACATTAAAAAAATGTGGTTATTTTAAAAAAATCTCAGATTATATATAAAGTTGTTTTCATTTATAACTGACCACATAAATTGTGCAGCTGATGTGTCAAATCAATCTCCAGGTGAACAGTACCACATATTTAAATCCTCAAAAGAAATCTATGTGCATATACAACACTCACATTTTAATCTTTATTGCAAGATAATGCATCATGCTGTTATAAAATCTTACTTCTTAATGAATGGCATTTAAATGGGTCTCAGACAAATGCATCTTTTTCTAATTACGTGTTATAATCCTTCACAGGCACCTATTCATCTAGCACTACCATTAGTTCAACTATAAGCATGTTTTGTTCAAAACCAGACTGATCGGTTCCATGGTGCTGCATAACATTCATTTTGATAGAATAAGTATCTAATTTATATACCAAATTCCCCCACAGCAATGCTAACAAAAGCCTTTTCAAAAATCAAGTTAACATCTGTTTCCTTCACTATTTTCACCCCATCATCCTCTCTGTTATCACCACCATTTTATTAGTCTTATATTTAAAAATTGTAGGCATCAGGGTGGGATAGAGGTAAACAAATAAACATGAACTTTTTTTTCATGAGCCTTAACTTTGAATAAATAAATAAAATATCTCTCAAAGCTCTTCTTATATTTCTCCATTTTGGAAAGGTGACTTAACAACCCACTCCCCCCCCCCCACCATTTTCTGTATTCCTCATTTCTGATATTTGGTTTCCTACAGCTGGTGAAAGGCAATGCAGTTTGCTTCTACGTATCTTACACAAATATGCTTATAAATCAAATTAAACTGTTCATTTTGTTTTTCAAAACCATGCATGCCACACAGCAATCGTTCATTTTGAAAGATGTCTTTTACCCTGTTTCCTTAAGATAGCTTTCAGTGCATTATCATGTCTTTCTATGCTGAGCCATTCAATAAAATGTACTTTAGACACTAATTTCAGCTAAACATACACTTTGAGTGCTTAAAATTAATAATTGTATTTTTTTGCCAACATCTAATATTAAAATGGCAAAATAGAACATTGGGATGGTCTTCTGCATACAGCCGAAATGATTACTGTAAATAATTTGAAAAGAAAATGATACTATGTTGCTTCGGATTTAAGCAATTTTGAAAATAAAAATCTCTCCTAAAATTCAGTCGCAAGCAAAACACAAGTGAGCAGGGGCTGGATCATTTAAAAATCAACAAAATAATCACCAGGAGATTATTTCATGTCAGAAAACTTAATGTGCATTTAGTAGCTCAAAATATTTCTTTAAAACGAACAGCTACTTGAAACTGCAATAATCTGATTGACAGATAAAATAATTGCTTTAAAAACACTTCTGAGTCATTTTGTCCTTACCTGCAGGCATGAACCATTACTGCATGCAGCGACTGCTCCATTTCCTAGCACAGACTTGAACAAGGATCACATCTATCTTACAGAATGTGACTAATTGGAGGATTTGCGATTCCTGAGCTACTTTTGCAAAGGACACTCCCTTTCCACATAACAGGACACGAAACGCTTCACCAAGTTAAATTTCCTACGCATCTAAATTCAAAGGAACCCTTTGCAACCGTGGAACGGCTTTCTGCAACACAACAAAAACGCGAAATTCGTTGAAAAAAACGGATTTACAGGAACCGAGACGCCGTTTTGCGTGACAGTGAGAAGGAGCAAGGTCTGCAACACCAGCACACACAAACCAGCAGCCTGCTCTAGTACCATCTGCATGCTGCAGCCCAGCAGGCTTCGTTAAAAAATAAAAAATAAAGAAAACAATAAATCTCTGCAAAAACGCACAAAGCTTAACCGAAAAAAAAAAAAAAGAGGGTCAATGGATACGGTACAATAACCAGCATGCAATACGGAAACAATGCTAGCAAACTTGACGAGGCAAAGGAGAAAGCCCTGCGCCGCCGCTTGGCAATGCTACACCATGACCCGCTCATGCAGGAGATGCCGCCGTACCTTTCTGAAGAGGACGACTTCTCAGAGTTAACTGACATCAGCAGCTCAATCTTCTGCTTGATTTCTGGAAAAATCAGAAAATATTCACAACCCAGACCGCCCGCCCTCGCCTTCCGCACGCTCCTGTGGACCAGGCGGGTCGGCGTCCCTCAGCCCTTTTGTTCGGGAGGAGGCCGCAGCAGCCGCCGCGCTCGCGCCAGGGCCGGCCCAGCCGCGCTCTGAGGGGACGAGGCGGGAGGCGGCGGGCCGGGCAGGCTCGCGCACATGACGGGGCACGGCGGCGGGCGGAACCATTCCGCTGGCTGGGGGGGGGGATTGAGGGGATTCGGGGAGGGGGGGGGCGCCTCTCCTCAGCCGGTGCCCACACGGTGACCAGGCGGGTCCTACCGGCTGCGCAGAGGTGAGTTTCTGAGGGAAAAAAACCCGAAACAAAGGATTTATGGCGCGGATTATCTTCCTGGTTAGTTATCTAAGACGCATTGAACACCTTCGGAAACCTTTGGATCAAAAGCCCTGAAAAATATGGCTCTTTGAATCATTTTTGTCACAAAGAATGAAGTATTAAATCACTACTTTCATATACGGGTAAGAAATGAGGCACAGAAAACACTGTGCATACCTGGGGTTAGTTTTTTAGTGCCTGGCCTCTAATATCTTCCCAATATACTTTGAAAAGGAGTATTTCATTTTCCTTCATTTTTTTAATATCTCTTAATTACCAATCTAGCACTGGTAAGGACTAAGGGGAAGGACTGGCCAGGCTAACCCAGGCCCAGCACCGCGTTACAGCCATGACATGGGGACCAGGCCCGGCTGCACCGCTGGACACTGGTCTCATAAGATCCAGCCCAAGCAGAAGATGGAGACTGACGGAAAAAGAATTCACCAGGAGCTCTGCAGGCAAGAGATTTGTGACCCAAAAAAACCCCAAAGAATGACGTCAACGATATGAGCATCGTCTTAAGATCCCATCCTTGCCGGAGACCGTAGTGCCACCTGTGGAAACACTGGTAAGACCTGTATAACATCAAGACTTATGTCCACTTGTTTACAACCAAACTAAACTTCAACTATTTGGGATTAACCATTCTAGGATGGGAGAGCTTCAACCTGACTCTTTTTCTTTCTTTCTTTACATATATTGTTACTGTTACTACTACTTGAATGAGTTTATCACCCTCTTGCTCTCGTGGAAGGGTTGCAAGTTAGCAGCAATTGTCACCTGGTTAAGCGTACGCCACTTGTTCTTCCCAAAACATACTGACCAGAGAAACCTCCAAGAAGAATCTCAGTTGTCGCATCCAAAGTAGGTGCTTCTCAGAGCTTTCAAGGCATGTCTTTGAAATGTCCGTATGTCCACAACTGGCTCCACTGCATGACTGCAAGGACCATGCAAAACTTCTTTACCATTGCATCTCAGGCAGCAAGTCACAGCTGCTCTGGTCACAGCTACCAGGAAACTTCTCTGCCCACCCAGACTCATGTCTCAACACAGGCAGAAGTTCAGCTACCACAGGAATGTCCAGGCTAGGGGCTGGGAAACCTCCCAGGTTCTGGGCAACTCCAGAGCTGCAGTGTGCTGGAGAATAAGCTTCCTGATCTAGTCTCTTGGACCTCATTACCGAATATTGAGCACTCATTACCACTGAGCACTCCCAAACACCAAATTACCTAATTTAGTACTCAGTGCAGTCTCAAAAATGGCTATTAAGTATGACTTAGAACTGCACAGTGGCTAAAAACTGAAAACACTGAATATCCTCCTGATCACTGAAAGACCCACTCACATTAGAGTAAAAAAAAAAAATCCTGACATGTCACTAAGTACTGCATAAAGGCTCCATGAACAGCTTTAATACCTCTTCATTTTCAACTAACACAATCACACTTACTTCAAAACAGATTTTTAGTGCAACATATGACATTGGTGTTGATCATGCAAGTTATGCAACGCACTGTATATATTGTTGCTTATTTTAAAGATTGTTTTAAACAAGTGGAGGAAGGCTAAAGCTGTAATATTAAGGTTATCGTAACACAGTATTTTCTAACACATTTATGTTTAAACTGTGTGAAGGCAGTGCAAAAGATCAAAAAGACCAAAGAACAGTGGCACAGTGTGATAAAAATGTTTACTGCAGGACTCAACCATGTATTCAGAACACTACAAAAATATTTCTCCGAAAGAGACTGCCTTTAAGAAAATTCAGAAAAAAATATTTTGACAAGTCTCTGAACATAAGACTACTTCATATTACACAGGTTAAATGAAAGTATATGTACTTTTTTTTCTTAAGGACCAGCACACGTGCAATTCCTTATGGATTCTCTCTTCATACTCTGACCCAATATGGTTCAACAAGAACAGGATGCCTCATTACACACTGTGATGACACACTGGTGTTGTCAGCACTAAAAGCTACACCACAGAAATTTTTGTGGGATGGAGGAGACTAAAAGTTTGGACAGCTTTGTGGAGAAAGCCTATTCCTTTAGTACTCTACCTTTTTTTTTTTCCTTAAGTATGAAGGAATGTTAGAAGGCAGTGCTCTCAGTTGCTTACCCTCACTTTTGGACAGAGATAGGATTGACAATTTGGAGGTGCAAACTAAAGTTCACTTCCCCTATCACAGATCCTTGACACTGACCGACTAAATAAATTCCTCAATCTCGTAATTCAACAATTTTTTTTTTCATTCCTTCTGAAGATGTTAAAATTTAAAATGGATGATATGAACAGTTATTTACAAGGCAGGATTTTATGGCAAAACAAAATCCACGCAGCTTGGAATAAAGTGATCAAATGATCCATTCCATAAACAAGCCTCCAGACAGGCTTTTCAATGGATGCCTAGAGATTATTACACTTATACTTTATTGCTACCAACACACTACAAGATGTAAAACATAAAATCCAAGATATAAGTTGACTGTAAACTTGAAGTCCCTGGATGCTCTAAGAGATGCACAAAGACACTTCTCTCTGAGGATATTCAGCACATAATTTAGTTTCACTTTTATTCAATGGCAACAAAAATTTGTTTAATATAGTAGTAAGAAGAACTTAAATAAAATGAGACTTCTCAGAAAAAAAAAACATTCTAGCATCATTAATGAGTGTTCCATTCCACAAGTTGATAAAACTTCCATCACAAGGTTTTGGGGTCTGTCTTTCTTTTCTTTCTTTCTCTCTTTTTCTTTTTCTCTTTCTCTCTCTCTTTCTTTCTCTCTCTCTCTGTCTCTGCTCCTCTCCTGTCAATTTGAAATATTTTCTGATTTGAGATTTACCTATCTTTTGTCTCTGGTATCTGAGATTTTTGCAAGTGGACCCATTTAATTAATTTTTAAAAGCAAATCTGTACCTTTACACATCCATACTGCACCCCCAAATTCAGGCTGATACCACCATTATCACTCCTGATACAAAACTGATCATGGAAAATAACATCACCCAAATGAGACAGATGAGTTTTACACTAAGTACCTTTTAGGCCACAAGACAAAAAGGGCTGCAGAAACAGCAATGTTATCACTTGTTTATTTTGATTATTTATAAATTGCATATCCAGAAATCTGGGCTCATTTACAGAATTTATTAGAACATACAAATTGCATCCCAAGTCCAAATAAAAAATAAAAAATCCTCCAAATGGTGGTTACCCTACCACCTACTCAACCAGCCTTCACAGCCCAGAAGAATGCAAATACAGTAATATTTGTTAAACTCCAAGTTAAAAAAAAAAAAGAAGAAAAAGAAAAGTTTTACAACCGAGCAGCTCTTCCCAAAGGCCTCTTGGTTCAGGCCCCTCCAACCTGACACAGAGAACTAATACTTCAACTTTTGGTTGACCTCAAGTGCTATGGCACAGAGATAAATGCTGGGCTATTCAGGACCACACCCATTCTGGATTCAAAGAACAGCACCTTTAAAGGCTTTTATGAGTTAATTAGATGACTGTATTGATCAGCGCACAACCGTAGAGTGAACCTCTGCTTAGTAAGCAAGCACTTATATTGTCGCTGAAGATTTTTGGACTGTCCTAATTTCAGAGCCAACAAAAAATGGCACTGTAAGTAGAACCACATCCAGAGAAACAGATCATAACACTGGCTGAAAAAAGATGAACGTGAATGAAAATTAGTGCCTGCAAATCCCAAAGCAGCAGCTAATATATGTCCCAAGCTACAAAATAACAATAAATTCAGATATGGGCGGTAGTATCATGGTCACCAACCCCTCAGTCATTCCACACACTTTATCAGCCCACTTTGAGTAATTTTACATTGTGTACAGATTAAGTGGCAGACAATTGGCTTTCATCCAAAACCTGAGCAAAGCAGATACACTAAGTCTCTAAAGCCATACTATTCAAGCTGTGGTTGAATGAAAACAAAAAACAAGCTCAAAAAACAAGAAAGGCTCTGCACTGCCCAAAATGGCTTCATAATCATCACGATTATTTTTTTTTTTAAACAAAAGCAAAGCAGAAACTAACCATTTAGAGGAATCTGTGCTCAGTCTTGGTTTTGGTTTTTTTTTAGACCAGTTGTTTGCCTCCTCTGAGATGTTCAGGTGTAGGTTACATGAGAGAAAAACGCATCAGATAAAGCTAATACAGGAAGGGATCGCCTTTTAGAGAGAGATCAATTGCTCTGCCAAAAAAGAGGAGACCAGAGGCTTAGGAAAATGGAGAGCCCTACAAAGAGATGCCAGCAGTTTCTAAACTCCAAGAGGATTTGTAGAAGGCCTTCATGCCAAGAAACCTAAAGTTTCCACAATAAATCCAGAGCAAACTACCTCAGAAAGGATAAGGGAAGAAACTCTCCATACAAGCCAAAGAGGTGAAGCTATTTTATTTCAATAATATGAAAGAAGAAAAATCTGCTACGGGAATTAGGAACCTCTGTGGAATATATACCTAATCTGGAAAAAAGAACAGGGGAGCCGGTCTAGCCTGGAGTTCTCTTTATTTGTTTTTACCTATAAGAAAAAAAAACCAAGAGTTCTCCACAACAAAGGAAAAAAAACATAGCTGCTGGTGCGGACAAGGTATACAACAGTGCACAAACTGTTCCCTATGGCATATGGGTAGATATCAGAGTCACCACTATTTCACAGTCAACTGTCAGAAGTCACTGTTTCACTAAAAACTTAATCGCTTCTATTGCAAGCAGATTATGTCGATGATCTACAACATGTTTATCAGTCAAGATTAAAGTATTTTAGCGACAGTAAATGTATTAAATTTATCCAGGGCAGAGAACCACTGTTGCAGAACTCAACTAATACAGCTTCCCCCCCCCATCTTGGGGGCAAGGGAAGAGACAAAGTGGGAGCTAAACATACTACCTTCCATTTGTTGCAATGTAAGCCCCGCCATACAAAATACCATACATCCCTTTTAAAATAAACATTATACTAAGCAGATGCAAGAAAAATATACTCAGGTTTTAATTAATAAGTAGGCTTATCCACATGTTTTGTTAATCTAGCCTGATCATAAACTAGCAGGTTCAGTGCTTTTCTTCCATTTTCTGTGCAGCATATATGTTAGGACACAAGCTCAAGATGCTTTTAACCTTCCTTATACAGTATCTTTAAACATCTCCTTCCTCATCAATATCCATCCTAGTCTCTTTCCCACTGTCCTTTCCTTCTTTATGTCACATTAATGCTACAGCTGCTTGGATCTTACATTTTGCCTATTAAAACTCTCATCCTGCTCTAAGTTGACTGTACTTCTAGTGTTACTGTTAAAATAAATTATCTCACTTCCCAAATCCTATAAAGACAGACCTGAAAATATTATGCAAAGCAAATTAACCAAATGACACATTATAAGTAAATTTTCAGCCTTGAAACCATGAAATACATTAGGAACTTTAGTATAACTTGGTTTTATATGGATAGTTGTTGTACAAGTGACATACTAAACAGTGTAAAAGAAGGCAATAACTTAAAATTCTCCTGAGATGGCACCGGGTATCATGGGACAAAATTAGGCAGATTTACGCACAACTCGAGAGGTTCACTCCTTGATCTATTTCAGATAATGTGCTTTTAAAACAGGCAATATAGTTCTACAAAGTGAACTGCTGGAATCACAGGCTCTGGCACCAGGGGTTTCAAAATGGCACAAACGCAGAACAAGATTAAATTTGATCAATGAGTGAATGTTAAATGGGGTAGTATGGTGTCATGGTTTGGGCTGGCCTGGCCACTGAATGAACAGCAGACACTCTCTTTAACCTCTCTCCCTTCAGAGGAGGAGGAGAGAAAATAAAAGAGAGAGACTTATGAGTTTAAATTAAACTACCTTAATTAAATATTAAAATTAAATAACAATCATATTAATAAGAAAATAACGAAATATATACAATATATAAAAAACCTTACCAAGCTCCCAGGATGACATCACTGGCAGGCACTGGGAAGGTCCCAGAACTGGATTCTGAGTCTGGATTCAGGCATGCACAGATCAGGATCAAAGGCAGATGAACAGAGTGAGTCCTCCTTGGATGCCGGCCATTGAAGAAAGAGAGACTGACCCTTTTGATCCCTCAGCTTTTATACTGAGCATGATGCTGATGGGATGGAATACCCCCTTGGTTAATTCTGCATCACCAAAACTGTCCTGTCCGCTCCTCCCTGCAGGTGTGACCCCTCTACGCTTTTCCGCTTCCGACCCTCCAACAGGGCAAAAAACAAAGTTAGTGTCCTCAGTTGTTACAGCAACAAGTATAAGCAAGAGCCTCTCTGTGTACCATTCCTTGGCATTAACTATCAACATCAGGCCTTATCACACTGGTCGCAGAGACTGTCTGAAGAATAAGCTGTTAATTTCAGAGAGTTTGAAGAGGTTTAACTGAAAAGCAGAATTATCGAAAAGATAATTGGTTTTATTTTACCTCAAACCAGGACATATGGAAACACAAATAGTATAATTACCCTAAAATGAATTGTTCTCCCAGATGTTACAAAGCTTTTGCAGTGAGAAAAAAAAATAGTGCTCATGCCCTAACTTACTGTTATTTGCTGTTCAGGTGAAGAAGTTTCATAGCCCCTTATTAACAGACAATAAACCTCAGGTCATGCTTCTTCTGATGAGACTTCTTGTCTTTCAACCACTTTATATAAGCCAGGAAGAAACAGAGGGATGGCCTGACCAGTTTTCTCCTACTACAACAGAACAGAATTCAGTATAAAGCAGGCATCTTTCCTTTATGCATCGCATGCAACTTCAAGAAGACTGGAAAGATTAGTTCATGTGGGATTATACCACAGTTGACTTAAAATTTTTAAGAGCGCACGGAATGTAAAAGGCTGTCAGAAGTGGCAGTGAATGCAATGGGACTGATATCATTAGTCAATCTTGTCATCCAGCAGACCTTGAGAATCTAATACTGAGTTTGTTCATTTCTTTATTAATGGTGTAAAGTCAATGCAGTCTACAGTGAATTTCTGATCTTTTTTTTCATCTGCTCTTCTAGAGTAGTCTTCTGTTTTGTTTATAACAGATCATTTCCTGCTTGCTTTCTGTGAAGGTTTCCAACTTCGCATAAATTTTTCACGTAACAGGAAAGCAACCAAATATTCATGTCAAAGTTTGTGCACATTCATGGACTTTTATTCCAAGATATCAAGAATGGGCAGATTGAGAAGAACGCAAGGGTTGCCAGGCACCCAAAATAGTCTCTAACGTTGTCTCCTTTCATTAGCAGCAATAGCAGTTCTCATATTAGTTCAATACTGAAAAAATAAAATAGTAGCTATATGGACTTCTTCAGGTCTCTTATTTGTAAGATTTACAGCAATGCTGACGCACAAGCCAGTAACTTCCTCACTGAAGAATAAGTGACAAAAAAACCAGCTGTTTTCAATCTTCTGTTGGGGAGATTACATTAATATTTTTAGTATTATTCCTCTTCAGTATCTTAAATAATATTTCTGCTCAGGGCATGAGGAAATTACAGTAGAACTTTTAAGGTTATGCCATATTTGAAATATTAAAATCATCATTTTAAAAAACTATTTACTTCAAATTGACATAGCTAACCCCCTCCTTTCCTAAAGGGGTATATAAAAAAAGTCAGTAGTATAAAAATGCACAGCATTGTAAACATTTATGTAAGACTCATGTTTTAGTTGCTGCTCAGAATGTAAAAGTACATTTTAAAAAACACTCACACACAAATAGTTGGGACTGGATAAAAAAAGATACAGAGGGGGACACAGCTCCTTTATTTGTATACACCACACAAGTCCACACACAAGCAGCAACTAAAGCTGGGTCCCACTCATGCTCAGCTCGGCAGGCATACCTAATAGGAGTCAATATCTGCCCAGAAAAAAAAAAAAAAGATTTCTAGAAATCAAGAGAAAAATATGATGAAAAGAAGTATTTTATTTTCCCTTGCATAAAGCTGAAGATAGATTTACTCAGTATTTACAGGTATGTTAAGTAGACTTAACAATACCGAGTCTTTTTTTTTTTTTATTTAAAGAAACTATAGGTTGTGTCTGATCTTTTCCTAGCGATCTCAGAGATACAGAAACAAAGTTTTTTCACATTTCTGATATACTTAAAGCTCTACTAGAATAATCTGCTAAGGTACTTTTAAAGAATATATTCATAGTAATGTCACTGTTATCCTTCCAAACTGAGTTTTCCATACCTGAGCTGTGACCGAAAAACAGCACTTTTACAGAATATTCTGAGGAAAAGCTGTCTTTCTTCAAAATGGCTGCCACCCCACTGTTAATACTCAAGAGATAAGTCTACCCTAATTCTTAAAGACAGACGTCTTTCATCCAGATGACACTGCTAGTTGTTTAGCGCTGTTCTCATTAACACAAGCGGAGGCCAAAGCCAATTTGAAAGACAGTATATACCTTTAATGGTAGCTGTTGCCTTGTTTTTGCAGAGGAAAATGGAAGATCATTTATTGAGAACTTACTGAACAATGGTATTTTATTCAAGAATACAATAGCAAAACTAGTACTATAATTTTAAAATTTCTTTTCACTGACTCTTCACCCTAAGGAGGACACGGAAAAGCATGGGATACAGAAAGGAATGAAAACATGATAGGAAGGAAACGCACTGCAGGAGATCTCAGGGTAGAAACCAGAGCTTGGGAACATCTACCATACGGTCAAGTTTGTTTCTGCTTCTCCAAAAGGGAAAAAAGCACACAAAATACACAGATGAATTTGCCTTTTACTTGTTCAAATATCTAGTTTCCAAATATATGAATATACAGCTTGTCACATACTTAGTACCTCTAAAGAATTTTTAATACAATCAAATTCTTGAGTTTTTGTTTATATATGGAAATTTTTGAAGGAAGTTTGCAGTTAAATTCAGGAAGCATTAGGTATCTAAGGAGAAAAGCATTAAGATATGCTACAATTAATCTAAAAATGGCCTATTATAAACCTAGGGAAACAGAATTACAGTTAAATGTAACTATTCATTTGAATTTCTTTTAAGTCACCCACGTAACTTTATCTAAGCCTTGTTGATATAACCTGGCATTTGATCTTTTGCCAGGCTGTAGTATTCATTAATGAAGTGGTTACTGAAACACAAAGATGACATTAAGAGGAATTCTTCATCCTGGTAGATCTCCTGGGTCTGGCAGCATTCACTGTACCAGATGCACACCCAACACCAAGTTGTTGCTTTTCCCCTCCCTCCTCCCATCTCAGCCCAATAACCCACTCTCTATCCAATGTCTGTTTGAAAATCTGCAGTTATACAAAAAGGCATTTTTCAAAGAAAAAAAATACAAAATTTAAACTTACTTTTGCATAACTACTTGTCAGATTAAATACCAGTAAAGCACACCAAAGAAAACATTATTAACCCCAAATTTGACTATGCTTGTTATTTTCTAATTATTTATGTCTTTAACTTTATTACTTACATGTATTACCATTACTTATATTGTTTTTGTTATTTATATTGTATTAACTTTATTATTTATACGTATTTAACCTTTATGAGAAAGGTTTTGTTTGGAGGGGACAGGGACAGCGTTGAGAACATTTCTTAGAATTGCTGGAAAACAGAAAGCTTATTCCTACAAGTTTACCCATTTTGGGGGGGATGGGGGGACGACGACCCCCAAAATATTCACTAAGTATATTAAAATGTACCCTCCTGTCCTTTAAAATCAGATAATTGCTTCCTATTACTAGGCAAAAAAACACCTTCATATGGGAACAGCTGTACGTAAGGTAGCCTGAGACAGAGTGATTTAAGAAGCCATTACTCTGTTAGTTAAAACAGAAGAAATGATTAGCTGTATTTTCCAGATCTTGTATAGAGCAAGGCAAATGGTTTGCTGAATGCGCATGGTCAGCTTTTCTGTCAAGGCTGAAAGAAATTCAACCTCCACATAATAATGGAGTGGTTTTGTTGTTTTGTTTTGTTTTTTTTGGTTTGTTTTTTTTTTTTCCAACACCCTGAAACTAAATCACTTCTAATGTCTTTACAGTCTTAACTCACTGGACAAAATAGTTCATTTCTGATTTCTAGTCTGAAATATTTCTAATTTATTCCTTTTACAATCTAGTTAGTGTGCAACTGTTACTGTGTTAGGATTCTTTTGATAATAGCATTTTCTTTTAGGTCTGCAATTTGCCTAAATGCTTTAAGTGCTATTCAAATTTTCAAATACTATTATTTTTCCACTCATTTGTTATGTGCTTTTTCTTCAAAATTCAAGAAAAAAATAAATTGCTTTAATGTTGTAGAATGATAAATTAAACTCCAGTCTTAAGAAAAAACAGGTTTCTATTCATCCAAACTGAGTCAAGCATATGTTACCTTCTAAAGTCTAAAGCAATGACTCATAAGATCTTGCATGTACGCTGATTCCTGCCTCTCCTAGGAGATGCAGCTACATGATTTACCCAAAAGCATTAAACTGGGTCACAGTTATTGAATACATGTTATAACCTTAAATTCCAGGTTCGAATTTATCCTTCGCCTTACTTTTTATTATCATTCACTGTCCTAAAAAGCTTTATGTATTTACTTTTTGTTACAAATTTTACAGTTAGAAATCCTTATAGTGGAAATATTTTTAAACAGAGATATTTTGACAGGATATTCACAGGATGTTTTTCAGTATGTTCTGTCAAAGTTTTTATATTGTGCTCATCACAACGGTATCTACATAACTGGCTTTTCCAAATATTCTTGCAAGGTTTCCAACATTTCTTATCTCGCAGATCATCAGGCTCTTATACTCCTTGAATTCTCAGCTGTAAAGAGGACGTTCTCAGTTCTGTTCCTCTAGAACAAGAGACAGGATTTATTTCAACTTTCCTGGCCTCATAAGAGGACAAACAGTTCTCATCTCAGAAAAATCTCCATCAAAAAAGTACATGTCATCCTAGGCACAAAGTAAGCCAAAAACCTCTCCATTTCAGCACCGAGTTGTGACCCACTGGGACATGGGTCCACATGGTGATCACCCTACCCAAAGCATACCTCTTCAAGAAGACGGGAAGTTACAGAGTTGTCTCTATCAAACTTCAGTTAAGATGTTCCTTATTGTTCACAAGGCAGGAGACAAGGGGGGTGGGGGGGTGGAAGAGAGAAACCAAAAAGTGTTTTTACACAAAGAAGGAATGAGAGCATCTGTGAAAGTTGCTAGAAGCTTCCCCAGCAGCCATTAAAACTGCCAAAACCAAGATATTGATGTCAGCTGTACCATGCCACACTCACCAAATAACATCCAGTACTCCTTCTGGTTCTACCTATGGTTCCTTCATTTGGACACTGTACAACTCCTGTGTAAATAAGCCTGTCCATGTCCACTGTGTAGTCTAGGCTCTGGGAATCACTGGCACCACCGAACGAAATATGAAGGCTTTGTCTTACAGCAACCTTCCCAATATTACAACAAACCTCAAAATTCCATATCCAACCAGTTAGCCATCCTTCAGCATGCTCTTTGCAGCTTGTTTCTTCTTGAAAAGACAACTGAAGGGCCAATACAAACTCTTGAAGGACACTGAAATCCTCTGTTAGAGCCTCTTAGACCAACATCAATTACTGCATGGCACCTGCATGCAACACCTGTGGTATCTCTGAGGTGAAGCCCACAGCTGTCAGAAGAAACTTAACATGAAACTACCACCGCTTTCCAGTCATCCAAACTGCACGTGCTAACTGTTATCATACCTGCTTCTCGTGTGGCTCTGCCTTCCTGCTACCATTACCATTGCCAATGAAAGCAAAAAAAAAAAAACCCCGATACATTGCACAGAAGGAAATACTTGTCTATTGTAACGGACAACTAGTAGCAACAATAAATCTGTAACAAACATACCTGAGAACAAGTATGATTCTCTGTTAGTATAACATCTTTTTATTATTTCAAATTACTATTTTAGCTAAATAGATCTACCTATTCTTAAATTACATCTTGATCAAGTCTAAGCTTTTAGAAACTATTTTTAGTAAAGCTATAATACAGAAAAATTAAATTTGAAAATTATTACTGGAGATAAAATTGTACTGATGACAAATTTTAAACATGCACGCAGTGCCCACGAAAGGAGGAACCTTCTAATTATATTTCAAGTGTGCTTCTCACGTATACCATTTTCAATCTTTAATTGCCAGTGCCCCTGGATTTACATAGCAACATGAAAAGACACTTGGGAATTTTTCTATTGGGCTTCTCCCTAGCTAAGAGTGGACATAGTAGTAACACAGGAAAGTATTTATTTAAAGCAATGCAAATGTTAAACACCTTACCTTAACACTGATAACTTGGCACTCAGCCAAAATCTTCAAGTAAAGGACACTCTTCTATTTACACTTTCTTTTTTGGAAGGAACAGAAGTACCTTTAATTCTTCAGATGCCTGTCTTTGTGTAGTCTGAATGTAATTGCAGTATAATACATACATGTATTGAATATCTATCATTGAATATATAGGAAAAGAATATACTATACTCACAAAAATTGAAAGAAAAAATATGAGGTGCTTCCAGTTAAGGGAGTGCTATGAAAGCCTTCCAGTCCTGAAGGACTTCCATCAGGAATATTTTTAATTTTAAAGATAAAACAAACAACACACACATGCAAATACATCAAAATATCCCCTTGCTTTTGTTCTGTTCTTCGATGAAATGGGATATTTTTTTTTTTTTTAAAAAGCAACATTATACATACACAACAACAATAAATGATTGGAAAGGAATCTGGAGAAGTATCTACAAACTTTTACTGCAAGATTTGAGAAAAGAAATAAGTATGAGAAATTTAAAAAATCATATCAGAAAACATTCTGTCTGCTAGAGACAAAATATTTCCATAGGAAAAAAGGGAGTTAAAAGTAACCACAATCATAGAGGTATTTATATAAAGCAGAGGTCTGTCCAGACATGAGATCTGATCTTGCAATTAGTAAAGCTATTTACATCTCCACAGCTTTTTTTTTTTTTTTTTTTGGGGGGGGGGGGGGGGGGGGGGGGGGGGTCATTAATGTCTCATCTAATTTATATCATAATCAGCTCTTGCTGATGAAGAATTCAGAATGCGCTTTGCTGTCTGCAAAACCCACCTCTTGAACATAAAGACTTTCAAGATTTTTTTTTTAGTTCTACCTTTTTTGTTTTCACACCCTCTCCCCTTCTCCATCTGACTTCTCCATCACATGAGAAACCTGGTATTGCCTTGTCTAAAAGCTGACTACAAATAGTTTCTTCTGATGTAGGTGGCGAATCATCACCATCCACTCTGCAGATGTCTGGTGATGTCATTCAGGAGCTAGTCATGCTGTCCTTCGTTACCTCCCATCTTCTCCCACATTGTATGAAGCGGATTTTGTTGAGCGATGCCACTAAAAGTGTAGAAGTATGTCACTCAGCCTTCTCCTCCCCTGCACCTCTAGCAGCTCCTCTCTAGGTCTCAGCCCTGGTGGCTCGCATCTAATGAGTCGGCAAATGACGTCGCTTACGCATGTCCATACCCACCCAATTTCCTTCTCTAAACCACAAAGTTAGAACTCCCATACATTTCCATCTTTTCCTGAATACATGAGCAAAGCAAAACACTTTTGACTTCACTGTTGGCAAGAAGCATCTACAAATTTAGGTTTTCAACAACACAGTCCTGATTTTGACAGCTGTTGGAGCAACACTTAAACAATATACAGTGTCAAACAGATTGCCAACAGTGTCAGTTATGCCTTTCATAAAAATAAAACCCTACTGGAACTAAAAGAAATTTTATTTAAAAAATAGACCAATGCAGATAGTCATAAAGACATCAAAAGGAAAAATAAAATGTGAAGAAAAAACAGATTGGCAAGTAATACTCTACCTACTATTTTAGGTTTCACTGAGGCCTCAGGGAAAGGGTCCATCAGAGCATTTCCCTTTTTTATAAATACGGGGAAGGGGAAATTGAAAACTATGTTAAATAAAACACCTCATGAAAGAGCACTGGAAGTTAAATTATCTGAATTCTCTTCCAGTTTCATTATCCTATTCACCATTCCCTAAAGTATCTAAGTTTACAGTTATAGCAGATACGTGCTTGAAAATCAGTTCATTCAAGTTTCAACAGGACTGGCAAGTCTAGCCCAGACAAAGCCTACGATGATCATCCTGGCTCCCTTACAGTGAAGGAAACACGCTTCAAAGATTATATGTATTTTAAAATAAATGTCACCACTACTTCACCCTACTTATAGGAAACCTAGAATGTAAATAGATTTATATAATCTTTATTTGCTCCTGCTATTTAACATTCATAATGAGATACTTTTATGTATGCATAAAAAGTAAAGACAAAAATTAAGTAATAAGCAGCAAAAAGCCAACCTTACAAGTCAATTCTAAACAACGGCATTTTGTTAAGTTCTAAGAATTACCTTCAAATGTTAATTAAGAACTAGATGAAGGAAGAGAGATGAGGAAGAGTACAGAGACTGTTGGGAGACACAGGGAGCAAAATAAAACCAGGAGAAATCACTGTGAGTAGAAAAAAATCAAGCAGGAGAAAAATAAAGCAAAAATTCTGGGAGAAGGGAAGAATGGGGAGAGGGAGAAAAGGTATGTTGCCAAGGTGAAAAGAGATAGCTGAAGACAGCAGATAAAGAAAGATGAGAAAGCTCAGGAGAGTGTAGGAAGAAAAGAAAACTAAAAAAAGATGAGGACTGAATCTTGCAAGGGAAAACAATGAATATAGCAGATGTGCTCAATTTAAGCGAGCTGATGTGTGGTTGTTTAGAAGGAAGGAAAGAGCACTTTGAATGCTTTAAGGAAGATCAGTGTGTGCTCTTCTACACACTGGCTACACAATACACCAGAATATGTACTGGAAAATAACACATCCTTCCTTTCGTCTCCAAAAAAGGGACATGACAGTGAACAAGTTACTACTCCCCCTGCCCCTGCACTGCTCCTTCTACTCCGACAAACAACTAAGCAATGACAAGAGCAGCTGAGGAAGCGTATTGTACCCAGCACCTTACATTTAAAACCATGTTTTGGAGGATGCTATATACTGGAAAACATGATATATTGAGTACAATTTACACCTAATTTACGAGAGTCCAAAGTATATTTAGAGAACCTGTAGCATCTACTTTTTTACATTAGAAATTCAGCTTTTGCCCATAAAAAAAACCCTTGTGAATAAGGCAGTAGAATGACATCACAGACACAAAGAGTAAAAAGTGCATTTAAAAATAGGATCTTTTTCAGACTTTTGTTTATTTTTGCTGTTATTTTTCATGCTTATTTTACTAGAATCCTGGGGAGAAGAGCTTGCTTTTTTTTTTTTAAAATACGCAACACCCCCAATTGCTATGTTAAAATTGGAAAAACTCCCAATCAACATGAGTCATCAAACCACTCCTCCAACGAAAATAAAAAGACAGCAAGACTTAACATTGCCCTGGTTTATTTTCACTTAGAAATATCAACAGGAAAAGCAATTGCTTTTTTCAGACTTGCTTTATCCCCCAAGGATAATTATTCCAATTATTTTGTTACTTTGTTAATCTGCTTGAGAAAGCACATAAGGTGACTAGATAAAGAAAAGGCCAGATCCAGAAGAAATATGTAAGAAAGTGTGAATCAAATTATTTTACGTTACACTTGTCTATGTCTTAAAAATCTAGCTGGAACAGTTTCAAAAACTACCAAACCCAGCATTTGTAGTGTATAAATCCCTAGGGTACTATGGAGTTCATTGAGGATATCAGCATTATTCTTAAAGAGACAAGAAATTGCCTTCCTACAGTACCTTGTTCCACTGACTGAAGAGGCATGGTGACAATTTCCAAGCGCTAACTTTTAGACAGTTTAAATGAATTCTACCTGTTAGTGTCTACCTCTGAGCTAACACAGGTTCCTTTTGCCGTAGATGGGGAAATGGGAAGCTCAGGACAGAGTTCATCTCATTAGTTGGTTAATCTAATCCCAAACAAGATTAATCACCCCAAGTGCCAGTGTCTCTCCACTGATAATAAGGAAGTCTGGGTAACCTGATCGGATGTAGATGCCTACACTGGAGACATCCATATGAGGTCAGGTGAATCCCATCCTTACTGTATGGATTCAGGTAGCTGTATCAATGCATACAGTCTTCACTTATTTAGTTACCAATTCCTGTTGTGGTTTAACATGGGATTAAAATATCATTTAGCATCACCCTTCTTTGTGTATTAATTATACCAACTCACTTTCCTTCCATAAGATATGGAAGGAAGGCTATGACTGACTTTTTTTTGTTTTACAGTGGAGTCACTCAGATATTCAAAAATGTTTTTAAATTGCTGTTATTCATTGCAATCCACATATGATAAAGGTTAGGAACAGATATTAATATAGCTACATTAGCACATAAATCCCCCTATATAGAAGCAAGCCATCAATCATATTAGCATTTATTCTTCCTTGAAAAAGAAAAGAACGTGGATATGACAAAGTTTGAAGGCAGGAAAGGCACAACAAATCAGGAAGAGTACCAGTGAAGAAAGAGTGAAGCACTTACAAAAGTTAAAAAAACCAAACAAAACAAAACACTGAAAGAAGAGTGCATGAGTATGCTGGCTGAGAAAAATAATTTAAAAAAAATTGGACAGGGAAAAACAAATTTCTGTCACATTTCCTTCATTCATTCTCATTCTTCGTATTTGTGTAAAGTAACACAGAGGCTAAAATTTTTTTTAAGAAGTATCATGGCAAGATAAACAATCTAGTATACAGCAGCACAGGGAAATATAAATAATGATGCAACTCCACTCAGGCTGATAAAGTTAGATGGGATAAGTCTGAGCAGATATATTTCTGGATTATGAGATACATACAGGACTATAAGAACATTTTTAGCCCTATATTACTCCAAATCTCTATACGTATGAAACTTCTGGTTGTCAAACCAAACTCTTAAAACCTGGGATAGACAAACTAAGGACCACTGCAGAATCACTATTTTTATTTACTGCCCTAAAGAATTTAAAATTTCAGTGGAGATAAATCATAGAGTAATAGAATGGTTAAAGCTGGAAGGGACCTTAAAGATCACTTAGTTCCAACCCCCCACCACAGGCAGGGACACCTCCCACTAGACCAGGCTGCTCAAAGCCCCATCCAGCCTGGCCTTGAACACTTACTCACCTAAATCTCCCCTCTTTCAGTTTAAAACCATTACCCCTTCTCCTGTCACTACACTCCCTGATAAAGTCCCTCCACATCTCTCCTGTAGGCCCCCTTTAAGTACTGGAAGGCCTCAGTAAGGTCTCCCTGGAGCCTTCTCTTCTCCAGGCTGAACAACCCCAATTCTCTCAGCCTGTCCTCATAGGAGAGGTGCTCCCACCCACTGGTCATTTTTGTGGCCCTCCTCTGGGCTTGCTCCAGCAGCTCCATGTCCTTCTTATCCTGGGGGCTCCAGAGCTGGACACAATACTCCAGGTGGGGACTCACAAGAGCAGAGCAGAGGGAGAGAATCACCTCTCTCGATCTGCAGCCCAGGATGCAGTTGGCAGCCTGGGCTGTCAGTGCACATTGTTGGCTCATGTCCAGCTTCTCATCCACCAGTACCCCCCCAAGTCCTTTTCCACAGGGCTGCTCTCTATCACATCATCCCCCAGCCTGTATTGATAATAGAAATGTTAGTCCTGTAACCATTCATTGAACTGAGGTTTTAACTTAATAAGTCTACTAGGAGGTAGATGAATGATAGAATAAAAATAAAACTTCTACAAACCAAGCAACAGATAAGAGAAACAGGCCAATGAAGATGACCTTTTGCTGTGTAGCAAAATCTATCCCAGAGTGTTGACATATCATGTCTTTCAGTTCTGACATCACTTTTACTATAAACGTTTATACTGAATTATGCAGATGGCTTAAAATATAGATAACATGCAGTTAAAATTCAAGCAAAAGTGTGATCATCAAAGTGAAAATATTACCTAAATTGTAGCTAGCTTTTATTATTAACTATGTCACAAAGTATAAATTACTTTATTCTGCCAATTAACCTACAGTGTCAGAACCCCTAAATAACTTTAATGAAGCTAACCAGAGGCTGTCTAGTGATGGCACCAGGGAGGGCAGGCTCATGTCCTGCATACTGCCATGCATACAGTTTGGTACCAAAGCGAGCTTAAATACCTCTACATCACACTCCTGACAACAGTATATGCACAGTTGTATGACATACTGTTGATCAGATTTTAAAAATAAATAAATACACAAAATACAGCCATACTCCAGCTACTTTCTGTGCATCTCTGGCACAGCACCAACGAAAAACAGTCAACTGGAGGATGATTTGTTTCCCTCTACTTCACTTTTTTTTCTTTTTACTTCTCCTCTGAGATAGGGACATAAGTGTTTTCCAAAATGGCCTGAAATAGCAGAGGGCTCACACAAGTGTGGGATTCCTAGTCATTACAAGGTTACAAAATACCAGAGGTGCCTAACTATTAGGTATTAGCCTTGACCATTTGGCCCTATTTGCACAGTCTCGGTGTACAAGCAACTGGGGCAGAGCCTATTTTTGCCTCTATCAGAGGGTTTCCCTTATTGATTACTTTGTTTGAAAGCCAGGGCAATATTGGCATGTTTTCTGTAACTGCTTAGAGTTCCATTTCTTTGTTCTTAAGGTCTCTCCTCAAGCAAGAGCTTTTGGCTTAAACTGGTTTTTCAATACTGCTTGTCACACAAAGCTCTCACTTTCCTCAGTATGCTTTGAAGAGGACCTTCCTCCTCATTCTTGTCCTTGGAACACCCACCACAATCACAGATTCCAGATTGCTGCTAATTTCACAAATATTGCCTTAAAGGTTTGAAAGTTTACAGACAAGATCTGGCCCTCTTTGCCAGTTAAAGGGTTTTTGGCGAGGCTAAAACTGACACAAATGCGAGACTGTAAAATGTACTGCACTTTGGCCGTACAAGGACAGATATAACTCTGCGCACATCATTAGCTGCTAATACATGCCAAAAGCAAACCTGTGATCTCCACGTATTACGCACATGTGGTGTTATTAGTCAGAATCCCAGTTTAAGCCCTCCAGCAGGCCTTTACTCATCTTTCCTTACTCAATTGTGAGTACGTGTTTGTAAATCATGTCAAGGATTCCTTTTTTTTTTTTTTTTGCCTTGTCCGTAGACTATTGTCCTTGTCCTAGACACCAGACAGACTTTCTCTATGTTTTAAGCTGCATATTAACCTCTTGAGACCCACTCAGAGAAAACACGTTTTAGACTACTAGTCTCCTTTATATTGTGTGGGAACATTAAAATGAGAATTTTTAAAGGATGCTTTTCTTTCCTCAAAGACAATACAGATTACGTAGCAACAGCAGTATAAAATTAGAGACACGCTTCTGCCAAAATCTAAATATGAACACTGGAGATGAAGATCAACACTTCAGTAAAGTCTAGAGAAAAATCATAAACATGGATTAAAAACAATGCTTTTTTTTCAGATGGCAACTTCCATCAGGCTGAGTTCATTTTTCAAATAGTTTTGTTACATTGTGGCATTGCTGTGATTGGCTCGAAAACCAGCAACCTATTGAATTTCAAAAGAATATGTAAACAGTTATGTAGTAACTAGGAAAACAAACACGGTGAATTGTTGTATTTTCCATTTTTAAACACAAAGCTGTATACCCCACAGCTACCTGAATAGATTGCTACTGATTTAAGTATTATTCACTTCAATTCATCTGACCCTCCCTGTCAATTCAGTGTTTTCCAGGTTTGAAGATCTCACAGCAGGTTTCTCATGCTGAGACAAGACCCATTTCAGCCTTGCTGTACCAACAGAGCTAAACCAGCTCTCTGAAAGAGGAGTTCATGTTTATTACTGACCTGAGTTCTGCCCTGTAAGACTCATTTTGACAAAGTACATGTTAATGAAAACTTTCAGTAGTACGGTGGAGTGGAAAAAGGGTTGCAATCAGTATTTTATTGCAGTCCACGTTTACCACTAAATCCTTTTAGTAATCCCTGTTACTTAACAGTTTGCTTTACTGTTTTAAAAAAATCATTAATCACCTTTTTCATTTGGCATTCCTCAAGGCAGACTGATTATAATACTGCCTTCTCTCTTTTTGTGAGCCAAATGCTGCAGAGGACACTACTGTATGCAGTGCCTCAACAAACTACAATCATGCCCACTAAGTATCAGGATATATTTGCATTTTATTGACACAGCACGGTAGCAAAAGTTCATTATAAATACAGTGTATTTTTTTTCCAGTGACTGTGGAGAATGCCGACTGTCAGCAAAATCCCCAGGTGACAAGTCTCCCTTTCGAGGACTGTTTTATCGCCTTCCAGTTAAAATCACTTAGGTGTTTTCCTTTGCACATTTGTAGGTATTTTTTGTACCTTTACAAAAAAAATGCTAGGATAAGTGTGCTCCAAATACATATCCACGTTATGGTATTAAAGCTGTTTTAAGACACACCTTGATGCTAAGTCCTTATTTATATGTCCTTCAGCTTTATAGCCATGAAGCGTTTGTGACAGACCTCAAAGCCTCCTAAGACTCCAGTTTTCCATATTCTAACTCCAACTCTACCATCAGACTCAGAGACCACAGCAAATGCTGAGGCTCCTATTTACACCAGCCAGAACATCTTACATAATAACAAAATATTCTTATACCGTGTTTACATTACATTAGCCTCAGTTAGGATTAGAACATACTGTTCCATATAAAACCAGAGAGGAGACTGCTTCCCTGAATGAAGAGTTCACAGACTAAGAATACAAGGAGTATGCCGTGGGGGAAGAGAAGGCAGGCATGGGGAGCTAAAAGCATTTATAATGCCTCTACACAGACACCGTTTATAATTAGAGTAACACAATTGCCAACCATATCCATCATCCCCTAACTCCTTATGGGAATGATGACAGAAATGGCTAAGGAGCTTGAACAAGAAGAGTGCATCACGTTGGTGATGGAGGGTATTTATAGGAAAAGGAACACCACAGGAGGAAGAACGAAGCGTTTAGAGGAGATAAGGAATGAGTGGGCAAGGCTTACAACGTTGACAGATATGAAGAGACAGACAGTGCAATCAGATTTGCACATGAGGGAGGAACACAGTGGGCAAGTGCAGATAATAAGAAAAATAAGCTGGATCAGCTTAACAGCAAATGTTGATGAAGAAATTTTAAAAGGATACTTTGGTCAAAATAGGAACTAGAATATATTCCACATGCTTCTTGAAAGGATTCGAAGGGATGATCCTGCAGTGATCAAGTTGGTGGATAAGGCATACATATTTTCTTTCTTGCATAAATTGGTTCTACCGACTTGAGAAGCTGCCTTTTAGCATATAAATATATTTTATTGCTCCCAGCCTCAATTAAGATGCTCTTCTGCATTTTGTATCTTAAGTGATAGTACATCAAGCACTCCATCTTTTTTTTTTTTGCTTTATTTTTTAAGAGCTTTCATGATTCTACACTAACTTCACATAAAACGAACTGGTAGTCTAACACAATTTCATCTGCAAGATGGTATCTTTAGCAGCACAGTGTTCTGTAACATATGGGATTAATATTATGCAAAATACAGAATCTTGAAGGAAAAGGGATTAGTAATTTCCTTGCTGTAATCCTCAGAGCAAGAGTATGAAAATATTATTAATTGATTGTGTCTTTTAGGATCATATACTTCAAAATACCTTCCTCTTAGTTGTTGTATGATATCATTAGGATGACAAAACTACATTGATCTCAAATAAATATCTATTCCTTCTAAATCTCAACTGAATTCTGTACTTGCTAAGTTATATGCCTGAATGGTAGGTTACTAGCACTATTTCAGTAATATTGTTTAACCTTTAAAACACTGGTGCATACACTTAGTGCCATCTATATCTGCTTTTTGCCTCTGAGTATGCTGCAACACAGAGAGCCTGCTACAGTATGTTCAGTGTCCCAGTGTCTTTTGTGATTCACACATTTCTGTTTCATGAAACGGGTAACTGCAGTGTCACTGACTGCTAGTAATTATGAACAAAGTCACATGTCCGGTCAACATTTCCTTTCTACAGCTGACCCCAAACCACAAGAGATACTAAATCACTCAACTACCTCTCCAAAAGATGGTCACGGGCCTCTCCTCTCAATTATTTTGACACTAGAGAAATCAAAGTAGCCTTTGCCCACTACAGCTTCCACTCTGAATCTACTCTCAAGATCCAATGTTACAATAAACCCCTCTACCCAAGAGAAGAGGGCTCTAAGCACCACTTCAAGGACAAACTTAGCATGCAGAATTTCTAACTGCATGTGGCTTGCCAATTCACGCAAGAGGAAGGTTAAACAGCTTTACATATATATGTATAAAAATTAAAGGGCGTACATCTAATGATTGTCTATAAAAAAATACCTGCTAATAAACAACAAAGATCAAAACCTTTTTTGTCTATCAATTGCTTCTGTCCTCATTCTTGAGTAGAAAGCCCTATATTAAATTAAATCAAATGATGTTAATCAAGTGTAATGATCTTGTAGCATTATCACTCATAAGCACTACCTGCTCACTGAGAAGAGCCTCTGAGGACTTCAAATTGTAATAGTCATCAACACACGGATGAAACAGCTCCAACTCTCCCTATTATCAGGACGACACAGTTCAAGTTCCTTGCTTTTCTAGCATCAAGGGAACCAACTAAAAGAAGTTTCATGAAACTAAATCTAGAAGCGAAAAAAATCATGTAGAAAGAAATTACTCAAACGCCAAGTTTTACACATGGCTGTCAGATACCCAAGTTTTAAGGACATCTGCAATATTTATTTCAAAAAGCTTATGTAGATTCTGCTGGCTTTATGTTCACGTGTAATCTGCGTACAAGCCTGAAGGTCTTACCTCTTCTGTGAGCTCTTTAACTGAATGGTGTATTTAATCTATATCCCATTAAAAATAAATACAGTAACTAAAAAGGCAGAAATATAACTTCTGAAACCTAATGGGACAGGGTTTCACAGGATAATGCTTTAGTATTTGTAGATCACTAATCAAAACGTGCAGGGCCACACTTAAGGACATTTGTTTTCAAAGCAATACCTATTGCAATTACTTTAAAAAAGTGGACTATTGTACATTTAATCATTATAATCAAAGAATACAATAATGTAGAAGAATTATATTTCTCTCTGAAGACAGACATCACAAGCAATCCCCAGACTTGTGTTTGTGCTTAAGGTATTTTTCCGTATGGGAAAGATACCTCAAAATCCAGAGCTGCTGTTACTGATGAGGGAATTCATGAGGCAGCCTGAGTGAGGAATGTCCAACAGGGCCTCCAGAGCCCTCAGCTCAAAATTACTTTCTAGGAGGTGGCAAATGAAAGAATATAAAATCTACTAAAAGGGTAATTTAAAAGAATGCACAGTATTTTTCTCTGTTGGAGAGCTGGCAGATGTTGAGCTATCATAATGTTCAGTATTATTTACAGAAAACAATTACAGAGCTTATCATGATCTAAAGGATAAGTCACTACACCAGCTTTAAACTCCTGCAAAATTAAATACATGCATAGGAAGAAAAATGAAACAAAAAAAGACATCACCCTCAAAGCTAAAACAAAGAACATACACACAATACACAGTACAATAGCCTAATGCATCTCTTAACTCGCTACATGCCTTTTTTTTTTTTTTTTAGGATGACAATACATATTTTGACAAAGCTGAAAACTAGTCAGGATCGAAGCAGAAGAAAGGTCCCTAGACCTTTTGTTCCCTGGCCAAATCACTTCAACTGTGCTTAGGAAGCGTGTAGTTAATACACACAGATGCCATTCAGTAGTGTCACCGTGTGAACAATTTACAATTCAGACACAAATAGGATGAAGAATTCCTAAGAGTACACATGACTTTGCACTGCTAACTGCTGATTCAGTTAAGAGTTTCTTTTGGTTTTCATACTATTTTTTTTGCCTTTGCTGAGTAACAGTAAAGGGCAGGAGGAAGCTAAGAGCAGATAAAAGTGCAGCTGCTCTAAAACGTAGCACAACCCTTTGCCAAAGGAATTTCAGATACATGTGTAACACCACGCAATCCTTGCACAACTGAGTCTTCCTTATACTGGTGGCCTGTGTTCTGAAAGTTGAAATTAATGCCAACAGGGAAATCTTTCAGATAAAGACTTGGAAGTAATGACGCTCAACAGAAATATTTTTCTCTTGGAAGGCCGACTAAAAATCAAATAATCCTCCAAATTTAAACATCTTGAGAACATTTATAGGAATTTATCTTTTCCCTTTACTTAGAGGCTATTGGTTAGCTAATTATTTTCTTACCAAAGCACTGGAAAAGCTTACTTTCACCTATGATGTATTAGGGCTCCAGGTTTATAATTATACAGTTAAGATAAAGATACTGCTATATAGAAGAACTTCTAACATCTTCAGTCATATCTAACATAAGTATCAAGAGTAGGCACAATGAACAAATAATTTCTAAAATACATACAGTAAAAGATATATAAAAGATCTGTCAGTCCACAAATGAGTCCAACAAAAAATTATACTTTTGGAAAGTCTGTAGTACACAGATATGTCACTTGAAGGGATAAAAATGTATTTGCCCTGTTCAAAACATCACAAGTGTTAAACCCACCCTCTTAATTTTGATCTGCTTTTGATCTGACAAGTAATTCCTGCTGTAATGGACAATCTGATTGTACAGATAATCTGAGTGCCTAAGACAGCATTTAACTTTCATTTGGTAATGTAATAACTGCAAATGTGATGCACAGAAACAAAGAATTTGTTTGGAGAACGCACCAGCTGATGTCTGAGACAGGAATGAAAGGTCTCCTTTGCCTACCTAAAAGATGCTTTTCTAAGTGACCTCTGACACATCACTTAAATTGAAAGTAGGAGCTTAAAGCTTTCATGAATCTGAGGTTATATTCCTATGTGACCTTTGCTAAAGACTTTGAACTTACCTAGCATAAGTTATTACAAAAAACGGTTTGTCTAATTTAGAATATCAATGTCCTAAAAGTAACATAGAAAATGAGCAATATGAAGTGTCCAAAACAAAATTAAAGGTAGGCCTCATGCAAAATAGAACAGCCTGATTTACTGATGTCTTAAAAATAGCGATTCAAGAGCACTTGATTCAAATATATGCACCTAAAAATCAGTACAACAACACTGAAATTATAAGTCTAATCATATTCACCTCCTTATACTAGATTTATTAAGTTACCAAAGGTCTTGATTTCAGTTCATCACCAGCAGCATCACAATCAAATAATGAAGCAAATTCAGAAGTAGGCTCATGCTGGAATAATCCACTGTGACTTAATATTTTAATTATGCATGTTTCAGCCTGCTATAAGCTACTGTAAGGTTTTCCTTTAAAAGCCAGATTCTCCCCTCCCTCCCCAGTCATTGCCTAAATAAGTAACTAAGTATTCCTAGTTGCTTTGGTTTTATATCTCCATGGAAGTCATCACAAATAATATGAATAAATGCCCTAATGCCTGATTAAAAACTTTATTCCTCAAATCTGACCCAGAAAAATTTAATATGCCAATTTCTATGATTACTTTTTTTAAATAATTCCCAAGCAGCCTCCTCAGTGATCTAATTTATTTAAAGTAAAATTAGCTTTCTCTCCCCGTTCTTCTGGTATTAAAACTAAGCTGTGTCCCATTGTATTTTTGGTGTTTTAATTTGATATAGCAAGACTAGCGCTTTGATTGCCCTTCTCACACGACTGAATATGAGCCTTTCAACCACTTCTGCCCACTCCATACTTTTCACCTCAGTGCAAGTGCAAAATGCCACATCTCACCCAATGGCGTCATCCTAATAGTATTCAAAAATTTAAATAACATAATATTAGCTTCACTCGCACTAGTAATTTCTCTATGCACTGTTAAATAATACTGCACAAGCTAAAGAACAGCATAAAGTTGATACCTATGATTGTCTTTGAAATTATAACCCCAGCTCACTAAAACATAAGTAGTCCTAGAACACTACACAGAATCATAAAATGTGTTGGGTTGGAAGGGACCTTTAAAGGTCATCTAGTCCAAGCCCCCTGCAGTAAGCAGGGACATCTTCAACTAGATCAGGTTGCTCAGAGCCTCATCAAGCCTGGCCTTGAATGTCTCCAGGGATGGGGCCTCCACCACCTCTCTGGGCAACCTGTTCCAGTGCCTCACCACCCTCACTGTAAAGAACTTCGTCCTAATGTCTAATCTAAACCTACCCTGCTCTAGTTTAAAACCATTGCCCCTCGTCCTATCACTACATGCCCTTGCAAACAGCCCCTCCCCAGCTTTCTTACAGGCCCCCTTCAGGTACTGGAAGGCCGCTATAAGGTCTCCCCAGTCTTCTCTTCTCCAGGCTGAACAACCCCAACTCTCTCAGCCTGTCTTCATAGGAGAGGTGCTCCCACCCACTGGTCATTTTTGTGGCCCTCCTCTGGGCTTGCTCCAGCAGCTCCATGTCCTTCTTATGCTGGGGGCTCCAGAGCTGGACACAGTATTCCAGGTGGGGACTCACAAGAGCAGAGCAGAGGGCGAGAATCACCTCTCTCGATCTGCTGGCCACACTTCTTTTGATGCGACCCAGGATGGAACTGGCTACCTGGGCTGTGAGTGCACATTGTTGGCTCACGTCCAGCTTCTCATCCACCAGTACCCCCCCAAGTCCTTTTCCACAGGGCTGTTCTTTATCATGTCACCCCCCAGCCTGTATTGGTAATGAGGACTGTCCTGACCCAAGTGCAGGACTTTGCACTTGGCCTTGTTGAACTTCATGAGGTTTGCACAGGCCCATCTGTAAAGCCAAATCCACACTCCTGATCATCGCAGTTAGGACATTCAGATAACTCGTAGATTAAAGCCAAAAATAAGGCAGTATAGGAATAACTAATATTTGCTTTAAGTTTTAGTTTTAAAAACAGTGATAAGTTTCCATAAGCTTTACTTTCTAAAGTCATCCCACCATAGCCCAGCAGTGAGTCACAAATGCAGTCACAAGTCACAAATCCCCGTTAGACAGACGTTCCAGGTTTGCAGAACACAAAAGCACATTTTCCAAAGCAGCACATCTCAAGTATAGCATAAGAATGATCTTCACAGCAGCACAGCTCCCTCCCAAGCACAAGGCAAGGCTACAGCACAGTTGGGTCAAAGCTGTACTGCAACCAGACAGCAAAACTCTAGGTCAAAAATTCACTGAGTGGGTACTGCAACAAACAGATCGGCTGCTATTTATCAAAACCATCTCTTTTCCAATGTTTTGTAGAAGTTAAATTCCAATTATCCAGTAAAAAAGTCCAAAAAAAAAGTGTAGGTGTATTACTAAAAAGTGCTTCCGTTTATGAAATAGCAAACGCAAATCGAATTGCAGCATCTCAAGTCTGACAAGTCAGCTCTAATTTTAGCAAAAGTCTTGCAGCCTAATGGAGCCACCACCTAAATTCCCTTTAGACTGAAAACTGAAGGAAAAAAGCATGAGAATTTCTCCAAACAATATTAACTGAAGTCACATAAGCTAAGCACAAAGCAGTTCTCAGAGACAGAAACTAGGAAAAACTGCCTTCACGCTTAGGGGAACATGAAAAACACAAAAATCTCATATTCCAAGAAAACTCAATCAAATACTCAAGCTACATATATAGATTCCACACCTCCTCACTGAAAGGTAAAAATTCAAAACTAGGACTAGAAGAAGCAGTGCGACACAGGGAACTTACTCTTGCTGTAAGACATAATTCCACAATTTTTCTTACTCCTCCAGAAGTACAAGGAAGCACAAAATGCACACTCTCAGCAGGAAAAGGGACAACAAGGTCATTCAGGAGTGCCTTCTTCTTAATGACAATTATGGTTAGTATTTATGTTGATTTTAGGAAAATGTTTTATTTAACCATGCCCACAATTTAAATAAGGACACAAAAGTACCCTTTTCCCTTTCCTTCCCACACTACTTTTCACAGTTAGTAGTATTTATTAAGATAATGTAATTGGTTTAAATTGAATTTTAAAATTATTAAGATTTGAAGTATGTTCACAAAATAAATTGAAATGGGTAGAAATACTTGCAAAAAGAAGTAATCACAAGTTAGTTGTCATAAGTGAGCTGTATAATTAGCAGATTCTGATTTCCTGTGATTTGAACCTTTTTTCCGCCACCGCTTTCTTACTTGTTACTGCAAGCTTCACCAATACTGCTCTGATACCCTTTCCTGACACAGGAGGGCAAAATTCAGCCACCTGCCCAAATCAGGCGTGTGCAGTCCACCACTCCCTGCCCAGCAGGCAATTCCCATGCATTTTGATGAAGGTCTGTCTTTGAGACTCATATCTCTTTCTGATGCAGTTTAGGGACTAGCCTAAAAAAGGTACTTGCTTACAAAGCCAGTTAGATCCCTGGAAGATCTTGAAGCTCTCTTGACCTCCCTGGAATACTACCTGTATTAAGTAGTTACAAAATATGTATTTTAGTGCTCACTACTACTCTCAGTCTATGCCTGATTCATATGCACATCAAGGAATTTATTAACACTTAAAGCTCATCTTAGCCCCTCAACATGCTAACGTGGAGGTTAGCTTCAATAGCAGATACAGTTTAAAACAAATTAGAATAGAATTTTAAATGTACCACAGGATGAATAAATGAGACCTCTTCTACTTGACAGACCATTATAGACAAAAACACAAGCCAGTGTGCTCCCCACTCTTAAATCCACCAAAAAAAATTACATAATTCCTATACCGAAGAATAAAAAGAGAAGTTTTGTTCAAATAAAACTTCACTGTAGAAGAGGACAGCGCTTACAGAAAATCTGAACAGGACAATAGTTGGGATCCTTCACCCATCTCAGAGCAGGATATTACTTGTAAGTTTCTCATTCTTCAAGTGAGAAAAATCAAACTGGGTGCAATATTACAACAGTACAAGGACAGATCACACAGAATCACAGAATCTTCAGAGTTGGAAGGGACCTCTAGAGATCATCTAGTCCAACTCCCCTGCTAAAGTAGGATTGCCTAGAGCACATAACTCAGGACTGCATCCAGGCGGGTCTTGAAAATCTCCAGAGAGGGGGACCCCACAACCTCCCTGGGCAGCCTGTTCCAGTGCTCTGTCACCCTAACCGTAAAGAAGTTTTTCCGTGTATTTGAACGGAACTTCCTGTGTTCCAACTTGTGCCCATTGCCCCTCGTCCTGTCATTGGGAACCATTGAAAAGAGTCTGGCTCCATCCTCCTTCAACCCACCCTTTAGATACTTGTATGCCATAATAAGGTCTCCCCTCAGCCTTCTCTTCCCCAGGCTAAAGAGTCCCAGCTCTCTCAGCCTTTCCTCATAAGGGAGATGCTCCAGTCCCTCAATCATCTTAGTTGCCCTTCGCTGGACTCTCTCCAGCAGTTCCCTGTCCCTCTTGAACTGGGGAGCCCAAAACTGGACACAGTATTCCAGTTGTGGCCGCATGATCCTAATAGCAAACTACTAAATACCTACTTCTGTGAAGGATTTTAAATATGTATTTTTGACTGATTTTATTGATCATGCAGCTGAGTTGTAATACTAGCTGATGGACAATGTCCCAACTTGCTCCCACAGGACCCCCAAACCTTGTGAAAGATTAAATAGAAAAAAATTTATAATTTAAAAAAACGTACTAACAAGTACTAAAAGAAGCAGCTTTTTTTTTTTTTTTTCATTTGAGCTGACTTCACGTTACTCTTTATGTTCAAATTATTCATAGCACACAGATAGCTGGCTGTTTTGCCACCTAAAATTTCAATTTTAACCCTGTAGACATTGCCTATCATTTACACAGCTCTTTTTATTTCCAACTTCATTCATGTTTGGTAGTCACCTTTTATTGCAGTAGAAATGAAGTAAAAATCAACATGTACCCTGTAAACAAACAAATACTTGAACACAAATGGAAAGAAATTTTAATTTAATGGGAACACCTCGATTTTGTAGTGTATAACTTATTTATCTTTCAGAACAACATCTTGGGCCTACGCTACTTAGATAATTTCCCTATTAAAAAACAGAAACACACTGCAGAAAACTGCAATACAATAGAAACACTATTTTTCTTTGTATTCAGTATTTACTAAATGAGTCATACAATTCCCTGCAGCCAAAATGCATTGCATTTGCTCTTCTTTTTCAAACAAAAAAAAAACAAGTAAGGAAAATAGCTCTACTACACACAAAGGAATGTTTCTGTATTGCAGCTACCAAAAATAGATCTGGGCTTTGCTGATCCCATTTCTCAAAAGCATGCAGTACTGAAGAATGAAAATCCACACAGGCAGCAGATGGACTCAGGAGATTTTGGAGCCAAAACCACTGCCATCCCTCAAAACTTCTCAGACCACCACCACCACTTACTGTCAATTTGGTGTTTCTTGTAGCTCTGCAAAGTCACTGCAAATTGTTTTTCCCTGCCTGTCAGGTCACGTTTAAGGAGCCACTGGAACACAGATGAACCACAGACTTTTTATTTACCTGGGTCTACAAACACACACATACTGGTAGCGCCTCCTAAGCACAGGTAATAAGGTACAGGAAGCAGCAGTAAATTATTTTAAGCAATTCTGGTGATTTTAAAGAAACAGTGGATCAATTAGTTTGGTTACTGAGTGTTCAACCTCTACTGCTTTAGAGGCTCTTCTCCAAAAGGTCTTCTGCTCTTCATGTCCCTTACCTCAAGAAGCAGCCTGCAGACCCTGCTCCCTAGGGCAGCGCTGCTGCTAGGCACAAAACCAGGTACTGTTTTGTCACTGGGAGACAAAAACCAAGTGCATACCAACAGAATTTATTCTATCTTCAAGAAGCAGAAGGGAAAATAACAAAATTCTTACTTGCATGGGGAAAAATTATTGAAAGAATGTGTGGTCTATAGGCTTTAAACTGGAAAGCACTGCAGAAAAAAAAATCACATTAAATGAAAGGAGTTAACAGAGCTAACATTTGCAGCATGTGAGGCAGACAAAAAAAACCAAAAAAACCACACAGGCATCCCACGAAACCTCCCACTTTCTGATGTGCCTTGTACAAAAACACATGGCTCTCTAAAGAGCACCAATCCCGATAGGATACTTGCTGTGGCAGGTAGTTCAAGCAGTCCATCTGTTAGTTTGCTGTTGTGGGTTTGTTTTCTTTTTTTTTTTTTTTAACTTATTCAAAGATTCTTGTTTCCAAAGAAAAAAAAATGCTCTCCCAGACATGAATGTGATCAGGGACCAGCTTAGTGACTAACCCAGCTGAAGTCAGTAACAGAAGACCCAGCTTTTACAGGAATAATGGCATTCAGGACTCATTCTTAATGGGATTCCTCAGAAAAAAAAATATTCTAATGAAGGACCATTCAAACACCAGAAAAAAGTCAGAACAAGCAAAGCACAATGGACACCGAATCACAAGGAACATTCAGTTTTGTGTAATGTCTGTCCTGGTCCCTATAGAACCAGGAGGTGCCTGAAGAGGCAAGGGAGAAACAGCAAGGTGGAAATTACAGAAAAAGTGTTAAAGGCGAAACATTTGGAAAGGCTCTGACACAGTTGGCCTGTGGTAACATGGACACCATGCTATCACAGAAAGAAAAGCGTTTGGAATAAGAATGCCACAAGGGCACAGACACCCACTCTGCCAAGTACAAGCCACACCTGGAGGAAAAGCTGGTAAGCAGAAATGACACAGCCTTATTTTTGGCTACAATACACCCTGAGAAAAAGGATGGCTAAGAGAATTACAAGTGTTTCTTTATAATAGAAGAAATACCACCACAATTCAAAATCAACATGATGACAGAAAATACATCCTAATATATAACACAAGCAAGTTTCTGCTTTGCACTAACATAGACCACTTCAGACACAAGCAGGATACTTCACATACAGGAACACGCAACAATGAATACCAATAAGAGGAAAAACATAGCAAGAAAGTCAGCAACTCTGGGTCAGAGTCTAAAAACCTTTAACAGCATTTCCCAACTCATTTTGCCTCACATCCCTCTCCTAAATGAATTTTAATGTTTACATTCCCTGCTCAATTATCCCAGATACAGTATTAATGTGGCTCTATCGCTCCTTATGCCTAAGATAGCCCACACCCGTGAACCACTTTCTACACATCCTCTGAGGGTAGATAAACCATGAATTATTAAACTTAATAAAAATCTTAATAGCAGTAGACTCTACAGACATAGGTCTTACCACAGAATAAAGTTTTTGAAATATTTTCCTTTTGTCCCAGTAGTGTTTAAATGTCTACTGTAACACAGCAAGATTAAACTATCTGCACTTACAAAGGTAGTGCATGCACTGAATCAAGTTACATGCCAATCATAGAATCTTCATGGTTGGAAAGGACCTTTGAGATCGAGTCCAACCATACACACACAAAAAAAACCCCTACAATCTCTGTCACTAGAGCATGCATACTACCTCGTATGGTGTAATTACTTATCTTTAAAAAACATACAGAAGGAGTTAAGTTAAATCAAACCTGTAAAAACAAACAAAAATGCAAAACAGGCATGATCCTTATCTGCCTAGACCTCACATACCTAGACATAGCAACTTACGGGAACATTACCACTGATTTTAAGAAGCACCACTCAACCTCTCTAACAAGCAGTCCAGTCTGGTCTATAACACAGCTGACCAGGCACAAAGACCATTAAATTAAGCATTTTCAACTCCACTTGAAAAACAGCACTTCAAGGGAATGCTTTTGCTGTATCATCCTCACCAGAAATAGTTTAGGAGAAACTGCATGATGTCAGGACTGAAAAGCAAATTCACTGCAACACCCTAATACACAACAGACAAAAAGAACAGAGAAAAGCAAAATATAAACGACTTCGAGATAAATTACCTCCTCTAGCCACTGCCTGATAAAATTATTATAAAACCTGACAAAATAAAGACCAGAAGTTAAAGCCAGAGAAAGCACTGCCTTCTCAAAAATACCCGAGAACCACAGCAGGGTTAGCGACTTACCCATTAGTGACAGCACAAAGCACTGGGAATAAACCCCAAAGAATTAAAGCTCCCAGGAAGAGAAACAGGCTATCACAGTCCAATTATATCTAAGGAGAACAGCATGCTACATAGACTTTTCAGAAATGCATGTCGAGTGGTACAGGCAGGATGGAGCAGGCAGACAGGAGCTCCAGTAGAAATGCCACTGTTACTGCATGCCAGTAATTTCATTGTACGTATTCCCTATGGAATAACCCAAACAGGACTGTGTTATAAACAGTTCCTAAGCAGGAATATTAGAAACATCATCTTCAATTAACACGCTGAAAAAGAAAAATTATATACATATCTAAATAAAAGGACAAGCTACCTCTGATAAGACAAGCCCTGTGACATAAGGGTATGGTTTCTGTATGTGCTAAGCTGTGCAGGAAGCAGACTGCGGTCATAAACTATTTAATGACAAGTCTCTTCAGTCTTCTACTTCCCATGCAAACCCAGCATGTGTGCTGGGTGGCACCTACACAAAAGAAGATATAATCAGCACATCCGTTAACATGTGTCTGTTTGTAACAAACACATTCGATTTTTCATAAGTTCCTCCACAGCCATAAGGAAATTCATACTGATTTTACATTAACGAGTTTAAAATGTTTTATATTCACACCAGCGAGAATTTGTTTTTCAAGTAGCGCTGATACAACACCAATGAATTCTTTCTAACCATCAGGCTAAAACAAGTTTCATTAAGAAGCAGTATGATAATACTTCACTTTCTCAAATGTGTAATATATATCGCAAACATATGAAAGTGAAAACGTTTCCTCTGTGTCCAAGCAAATACACCCAGCTGTCCCCAGTCACCAATCACCCCCACCAAGTGCTTTTGCAGAACACCACCTCTCTAGATCAGGACAGTTTTACACACAAGAAAGTTTAATGTTTTCACTTTAATCAAACCTACTGTTTAGTGTCCCATTTTAGATGACAACTTTAATTGCAGTTCTTGGAATTTTTTTTTTAATTGATATTGCCACCTAGCGGTTTGTTTCAACAACATTAAATAATCACAAAAGCCAGCATGAGAACATCAACGTCTACAGCAAGTTTGAGAAAACCCATCAGATATTTTTTTCACCAATACAGAAAAATCTAATACTGCTCTACACCCAAAACAAACAAAATGGCCAAGCACTACTTATAGAATTAAGCCTAAGGTAGTACATTCTCTTTAAAATGAAGTTATTTCTGTGGGCAGAATAAAACAGTATCATAAAATCATAAAGTGATTTGGTTTACATTATGTAATAACCCAACACTGAGTAATTCTCCAAACGCATAATTTCAGAGAAAAAGTACTGTTACTAAAAAAAAAAAAATCTATTTTTAAAGCTTATTTCTTTCACTTTCTTGAATACAAAATAGAGAAGAGGAGCATATTTTGCATCTGTCTGGCCTTTGGTCTACTGTAAGTTTGCTGTTATATGTTTAATGGCAAGATGATCTAAGTACCCTAAACACAGGAAATAAAATGGAGAACAAGTCCTCATTTACCTAATACAGAACAACTTTTCAAAACATTTCTCCTAGCAAATTCAGCTTAGTTGTAATAAAAGAAAAGAGACAAACTGGACAAGAAGTTCTTAGTATTTATGCAGCTTTCCATTGCTATTTCGCTCTGATCCAAACCAATGGACCCACGTAAGAGTTCTACAGACAGCCCTGTTCTTTGTTCACATTACAGACATCTTCAGTATCTTGTGGAAACCCAACTGCTTATTATGCAGTATTAATAACAGCTGATTGACAAAACTATATGTCCCTTTAATCCTTTCTGCTTCTATGTCCCTACTTCTAATAGACAAAAAAAAAATCAATTACATGATACATTAAATGACATTTTAATGAAAAATTGAATTTTTCAAACAGTTGGCTATGTTGTTTCCAAGCAGTTCAGCAGAAGTGATTTTAGTATTCTTGGAAATAAAACATGCATGCAAAAAACTGATCACATTTGAACAAACATAATTACTTCCAACCAGTAATTTGCTTTTAAATCAATTTTTCTTCTAGCAACTAAATATAACTCCCATCTTTCTTTTCACCTCACTGCTTAAGAAACACAGCTTGTGTAATTTTAGCGTGTCTATCTAACTTTAAAAAAAAAATCATGTTTGCTAGGTCTAACATTTGAAAAAGTAGATGGAGACCTCCGAGCTATTAAGTTTTGTGGCAGCTGGAAAGAAAAAACCACAACCCTGTTAGTACCTCAAAGAGGGAAAGTCAAGGTAGTCCAGCTCTCATATAGTCCATCTGGCTTGTGCAGCTGCTGAGGGTCTGCTGGTGATCAACCAGCCCAGATCCAGCTCCACACCAGTCACCACAAGCACCGCAATCCTTGCCCAGCTAGCATGGGTAGTAGCTACAGGAGAAGCTCAGAACCTCACACAGGTGGCCACTGATTTCAGCAAGGGAGGTTCAGTACAGCAGTAGGTAGGCTTAAGAGCCAAGGAACAGGTATGTTTATAGAAGAGGGCCCACTGAAGAAGGGGAGATAGAAAAGGCACAGAGACTCAGTGGGCATGGGGAGAGAAGTCCCCATTTGGGACCTGTGGAGAACAGAGAGGAGTACCCGCAGCACAAGCGAAAGACAGCCAAGGCTATTGGGGTGATGGGGCACAGGTGATGTTGTATATAAATGCACACAGAACCAAAGTTTTTAATACAGCTTCTCTAACTTATGCAGCACTCCAAAATACGTAACAGCACTGAATTACCTGCTTTACACTTTCCTTTACCTGTATTATATGCTTTAACCTTTATCTAATTGGTATTATTACAGCACATCTCATAAATATATAGATTTATACACACATATATATAATATAGAGACTGGTTATTATTACTGCACTTTTGTTTTGGTTTTTTTTGTTTTTTTTTTTTTTGTTTTTTTTGTTTTTTTTTTTTTTTTACACATTTCATATAAAAATCCTACTGATGTCATAGTCAGGAAAGAGAAAATAATTCTTTTTTCTCAACCTTGAAGAGCTATATAGACCAGAAGGGCTTTTGCTTATAACATCGTTCTCTAAAATCTCTCCGTTATTTCCTGACATATTTTTGATCTACTTTAGAACACAGAGAGTATTTCTATAATGAAGGAAGATCATACCTTGGAAATGCATTCAAGCCCTTTCAACTATTTTAGCTAAAATGTCTATTCAACAGACAATGCTAACCAGCTTTGTGCACTTAGACATAGCCCCTAGAACTTGTTTCGTAATGGCAGGTACAGAGGTTCTTTTGAGAGAAGTAACAGTTTTCTAACGAAGTAATAACTACATGTTAAATGTAAATAAAACCAAAAGCTACTCTGCAAACCACCAATATTTTAAGATATTACTTTAACAAGATTCAACCTTCAGAGGTCTTTACAAAGCCAATTTGCAAATGAGAACTTTCCCACTAGCCAAGATTTTCCCACTATCTACTACTGCAGTTCCCAGCAAGGAAGTAATTTTAAAAAGCTAATAGAACAGTTAAAGATCATACAGACTTTCTGTAAAAACAAAGCAGATTGTATTTGAATTTTAACTCAAAGCTAAACCCTTTAAAATTTTTCAAATGTACAGAAAGAGCCCCTTTCTCTGACACAATTTCTGCGTACAGTAGGAAAGCTACTTGCAAATATTCCTTCAGATGTGCTGATCTAAGTACCATCTTTCAAATTCCAAGGTCATCGTTTTTCCCGGATAGAGGTCCAAAATGCCACTTCACCTATGCATCACCAGATCAGCACTATATTTATGCCTTATCACTTTCCTAGCTCCCTCTTGCAAACTTTGAAATCACCCAAGCAGTAGCAGCAAGGTTCAGAGCATGGCAGTAATTTTACAAATTCAGCGTATTTGCATCCCGGTCACCTGAACGAAGAGCAGTGGTTGCTCCTCACCACAGACCACACAAGACCACGTAGCCCATAAATATGGTGTTGCCTTTGTTTGTAATGGGCCATAGGCTTTATTTTAAGCTCATAACACAAGGGACTTAACTGGGGTCTGCTAAACGTGTCTTGGCCTGCCTGGACATTTGTTTTAGCATTGAACAGCAACAGTCTACTGATCAAATAACTTTGTTTACATACTTTTTTGGGCGGGGGATGTATGTTTACATACATACAAAGTATTACATACTTTGTTATAGCTATTGCTTAGCTTTGTACAGTTGTGCAGTGTAGCACGTTATTATACATATATCTGGAACTAACATAGCAATAATAATTATTCTGTGTGAACTATTTAATACGCTGGAATAAAAAGCAGCATAAAGGGGTGAAGACATGGAACAACTGTATAGAACTAAAAAGTCACAGGATGATACAGAGTCCCAAGGCTACAAACACCTCACCAACACTCAGTTGCTGGCCGCAGGACTGCAACCTGGGAGCTGGGCAAAGCCACTCATAGAGGGAACAAAGAACAAGTTTCAAACATATGGAAATACACTATTATATAGTAAATCCGGATGGATTGACATGGATTTACAAGGCAGCACAGAAAGGACAACTTGCAGAAACATAAAAATGACCAAAGCGGATTCTGAAAGAGGAGGAAGCAGCTCTCAACACCAACCTCACAGACCTCCCAGTTGGGGCTCAGGCAGCTAATGACTGGCCATATTCCTCCCTCATCCCAAATGAAACCATCCACCTTAGAAGGGTGGGCACAGCACTAGAGAAAGAGCAGTTTCTGCATTTATCATTTTGACTGTACACAATTTGAAACCAATGCTAGTATCACTGTAACTCAACTACAAATAATTACTTGATTTGACTGTTAAGACTTTCACTAGACTAACTGCAAAATCTTGACTCTGCAGGGATCATTCCTTTTGCTTGTTGCAAAATTTTGAGCATAACAAACTCAAGCAACCTATGTGAAACCTGGATGCAACAAAGCAGTGAGAAGAGACTCTAAGATTTGCAAGGAGAGCAGGTACAGATGGATCCATTTTAGTTTGAGGAGCAACAAGCTGCATTAGTACAACACCTCAGCGGCTGGTGGGTGAGGATCATGTTTATCATGGGAGATAAGCAGTGAAGAACTTCAGACAGAGAGCATACAGCCAGAATAGCCACTGGATTCCCTCCCTCCCTGCCTCCACAAAGAAAACCACGAGTTCAGAATGAAGTTAATTTATCATTCTCTAAATAAGATAAACAATGCATTAGTAGGAAGGGAAACAGAAAGCAGTTTTATTTATACGTACGTTCACATACAGAGACATGCTCTCATCACCTCACTAAGTGCCATTTTCCGATTTTCACAGACTTATTTGAGCATTCTGGGTGTTTGCTCACACCAACTGGAGTGCATACACATTTTCTTCCCTGTCAGTGAAACCCTACATTATAAATCAGACTTTTCCTTTTCTGCTAAAGTAATGGTCCCCTTACTCAGCCTCTGCCCTGTCTTCTATTTCCTTCCTCCAAATACATCCCACCATATTCATGTATATCTGCTTAGATAAGGAAATGTCATTACACACTCACTTTTCATTCTGATATGCTAGGTATACATTTATCGGCAGCAAATCTCGGCTTTGCTGCTTTCCATTGCTGCTGATAAAAGCAGAAATTAAATTCCTTTTGGTGAAATGGGGTGAAGATACTTTTAATTCTTGATTAAGCTTTAATTCCACATTATCTATGGTAGTTCAGTTTGAAGGAAACCATATCATCTTAAAACAGAAACAAGGCAGCCTTGATCCTTTTTATTTCACTTGCTTATAACATTGTCATGCTTTGATGAGAACACCACAAGAAGCACACCCATGAAGAAAGGTGATATTACTAGGCAAAGAAGTGAGAGGGGACCCATTTTTCTACTTTGTTGTTTTCAGCCTCTCCCGAAACACTAAGAGATTACACCTTTCATCCCTCCTATTAGACTAATACCTTTGTAGAGTGTTAAGAGACTTTATGTACTGAGTTTAAATGGTATTTACAGACTCCCAAATTAAGTTTGTTATATAAAGGCAATATTTTATCCACATACACATACATAGCCATTATTTATTACCTATACCAATCAACTACAAAATATTGGCAGAATTGACACTGAATCAACTGTGGAGAGAAAATTATTAAGGATACAAACATTGAAAAACAATAAACTCTTTTTCCTATCACTGCAATGTTATTTTAAAACGGCTCCTTCATTACCAATGTAAAATTCATGGCATTAAACTGAAATATTGCTATGGAACAAAATCTGAGAAGAGGCTTTGAAAAACGGACTCTGAGAATTAGCTATCAACTCATCTTCAGCAATCATTGCTAAATCAAACGTGCCAGCGCTTGGTGCACCACAGTTCAGAGTTTAACCTATTAATTTAAACCATGTGCAGTTTCAATTCAGCTTAATACCTCAGGCTGTGAACTGTAATTAGGAAGAAGCTGGCACATGATCAGTTCCATTGCACTTGCATATGAACATCGCTATGTCTTAAAAACACTCTGAATACAGGACAAGCAAGTTCTCTGCATTTTCTCCATCAGCAACAACTCTCAGAGGTCCCATTTGGTCTGCTTTGCTTTTTAAGTTTTTGCTAACTCTTGCATTATTTCCGTTATTTTTGTCATAATTAATCACATACTTGTTGGGATTTAAGAGATGCTGTGAACATAAATAATGCCACTTTCTGATTTAAAAACTCCAGCACATTTTTCTGCTTAAATGTATGTCCTGCAGAAAAATGAAATGAGGTTTCCTTCCACACTTCTTTAAGAGATCACATAAAGTGATTTTCAGCAATCTATGAATCTCACAAAAACTGAAAAGATATTTTTTTGCTGTCACTTAACTTTTCAGCCTTAAAACAGTCATGAGAGGACTTCCTTTTACTTTTTTCATAGTTTTATTTTTAAATTTTACTGCTTGACGTATTTATCTAAAATGTTGATTAAATGCTTTTAAGTGGGAAAGGAGATAGAACAATGCAAATACGTCAAAGTCTTTGGTTCAGATGTGTCACAATTAGAAGGGTGAATTATTCCTTTTTGCATGTATACAGCCTGAGTTAAGCTAGTATGTGTTCCTTTTTCCTCATTTGCAAAGACAGAACGTCACAGACATTAAGAAAGGACTAGAATTTTAACTATTTTTAGATCTTCACAACATGTATGTAAACACAGTGCCAGAATTAAAGTATATTTATATGCCCAAATTAGTGTCTATTATAAAAATATTAAAACACTCTAAATGTTTGGTTTTCTGTGTTGTTAATGAACTCGGTTACAACATGTGAAGATACTTTATTGATAGCTTCCCTATGATCAGTCACACCATGTTAGTATTTAAGCAAGCTGTCCTAAAAAACAAGGAATATCAGAAAACTAATGTTACATACTTATAAATGATGACATATAAGAATTATTACATACAAGGTCAAAGTTTTCTGTGGGAGAAAACGTACCTTCCCTCCTTCCCTTTTTGTAAACTACTATGAGTTCACAATCTCAACATACTCATGCTCTCCAAAGTTGCGGGTGATGAGGTAGTTCCAGTTTTGGTTGTACCAAACACTTATCCTTACACTCTCCAAAACTGCATACCTGTTGACTCCAAAGCAATGAGCTTTGACTTTATGTGGTGTTTGTTTCCAGAATCCATTTTCTTTTGTCTTCCTGCAATGCCATGGCAGCTCTGGCACACTTACCTTTGTGCCCTCAGCCATGTTACCATGCTGAGCAGCAGTGGTGACTAATCCAAGGCCAGAGAACCTGATAGAAGACACAGAACCGCCCAAGCACAGCAAACACCAACATTAAATGAAAGGCTCAAGGCCTTCTTACAAGGGAAGTCAGCAACATCTACGGATTGTGACATTGAAAAAGTAACAAAAGAAAAGCAGCAAAGCCCACAAGCCAGACGCGCAACTGCTGGTCAAGTCTCCCAACATATTATCAGGAAAAGAGAACACCTAATTTACCAGAAAGAATAATGGATCAGATTACCAACGAAAATTTCTCTATCAAATTCACCTGATAGCTTCAAACCATACTGAGTTTACAACTTTGTCACCTTTGGCCATAATGGTCAGCAATGTGTGTCTTAAAACTAGACTTACCATTGCATCTGATTAGTCTTAGATTGCCATGTTCTCTCCTATGAATCCTTCTGAGACAGACAAAGCTTTCCATAAAAGGGTGTTTATTTCAAACAACAAATGAAAATTAAAACAATGCATTTGGTTCAATGAAATATTATCCCAAAAATAAACTTAATCCATTGATCTTTCCCAATTCAATTATCCAAACTACATTCTCAATTAATCACCAGTGATCTATAATATGATTTCTGCACACCAGGCACTGATATATGGAAAAAACTATAATGAAAACAGCAAAAGTCTCAGAACAAATCTGTAAGCATTTTCACTTCAATATATATATTCAGTTGTGGTTTATGTTAACATTGCTTTTAATTGCAGCTATTAAAAATACTCTCTTTTCACCAGCCTGGCAAAGTGCAGGGCAAGGGTTAAGACTTAGTAGCTATCATAAGAAAGTGCAAGAGGAGGAGAAAGGACTCTGGTCTATTTACACTTCATCTCAAGTTTTCCCAGTGTTACAATTAGGACAAGATATGGCACTCTGTGAGACACAAGCTAGTGAGAGTCATTGTGGAAACACAAAATTAGATCAAAATGATCACTCTACAAGAATAACATCTTTATTTCCAAGACAAATATTCTCATTACACAAAACTGATTTTTTCTGGCTTCAGAAATAAACATCAGAGAATACAGTTATTCTGTTTCTCATTAATAAGAACAAGAGAAAATTTGATTTTCTGCACCATATTTCCTCCAGAATATGCAGAAAGTTTGCCAGCTTGGGTGCAACATTTTTAGATAAACTAATCAATCCTCAACAATACTTACTTTAAACAACTGGGGAAAAATAGGTATTGTCTATTGAATAAATAGTTTTAACCTAGTTTCTAGATGCTGCATTTACTAAACAACTTGGATTAGCAGTGAGAATGCAATACTTAGAAGTAACTCTTCCATACTGAAGACCGAAGTAGTTATCTAACAGGTATCTGGTGAGCTAAAATACAGCGGTAGCCTCAGCTTAATTCTTTATAGCTCTATCTCACATTTTAAGTCAACTTGAGATTCACGTGTCGTGTTTTCACATCCAGCTTCTCCAAGAGCCTTGACTGGCAGGTGTGCCCAGATTATGTCTGCCCACAACAGCAACACCGAGTCCATCACAAAGCTCCCAGTTCCCAGGACTGCTCGCCCCTGACTAAAGAATGACTCCATAAAACGCACAATGCTGGAAGCAACTACCAAAATTGCTGTGTGTCATCTTCTCAACACTGTTGACATAATCCAAGATTTATGAGTTGCTATATACCAAACATTTCTGGGAAACAAACAAATAAAAATATTAAGATCTCCAACTGACATTTAAAAATACAGGCAATGCTCTAAATAGCATTTGAGTAGAATTTTATTAAATATCTAGGACTTGGATTAAATATCATGGACTTGGACACCAACATGTGCTGGAACACTGTGTAACTAATATACAAAACAGGTCACCCCGAGCAACAGACTACCTTAAAAAAAAAAACCAAAAGTAAAAATTTTTTTCAGATACTGTTACCTGTAAAGATGACTCCTATTCTTTTGAGCTAAAGCTCATAATGGTATCATGAAGCTCACAGTCTTTTCCAAATTTCCCTGACACTGCTAAAATTAAAACATTCACCTGGGAACAGATTCTGGCAACAGGGATCTGTCATACTGTGCCTCGTGACACCAGGGAAGGGGACTTGAAAGAAAGTTTAAGCCTTTGATCTCCTCAGGGCTTCCTCTTTCATAAAAATGCTGAATTGTGACTGCTATTCTACAAAGAAAAAAAATCATTTAATCACCCAAACAGCCTCACTCTGAACAAATCACACGTGGTTTGTTTTGTAACTCAGAGTTACTTGACTGCAGTCAACCAGCATGCCGATACCTGTGTATTAGTGAAACTTGACAGCAACGCTTCCCTTTGAATCACTTGTCTTCCATCAGTCTGTTGCTCCTGATTATTCCGCAGAAGAGATGTAAAGCTACTGGTCATCCCTTAAAACCAAAGCCTAGCACAGCCTATAATCCTCTGATTGACACTTGTACATGGCAGGCTGAAATAATAAGCTTGAAATTCCTCAGGAATCTAAACTCATATTTCACAGGTGAGTGAATTATTGAGCTACTACATAAGCACGCAATAAGCATGAGAGCTGAAACTTGAAAACAAAGCTAGCTGTTCACAGCAACAGAGGAAATAACCCAAATTCTTAGATTCACAACTTTAAATCCCAGCCTTGTTTTGGCATCAAACTCAGACCTGCAGATGGCATCAAAGTCTACCGAAAAAGTAGCATTTCAGGCACGCCCATTCCTTCAATATTCTGCACTGCTTGGCATGCCTCCCCACCCCTTTGTCATTACCTTACTGTTCTTGGGTTTATGAAAGCTCTTCTCAAACACACACCTCTCCTGATTCACTGTGGACTCCGATTTAGTAGCTAACTCCAGTTCCAGAGCTCCTTCCAGAACCAGGTACAGGAGTGCCACGCATTAGATCACTCGAGCCCCGTTTGGATCTAGGCTCACAGATACCATCAGGCATACGCATACCATCAGACGTTACAAGTGATCTATTGAGGTGGCCTTAAAAATCTAAGAGCTGCCACACTGATATAGACCAAATACATACCTAGGCCAGTATTATACCACTAGGTGCCAGAAACATATGTTTAAAGATGAGTATACAAGTAGATCACTCTATATTAGGAGAAACTTACATGATAGGGCTTCAGCAAATACTGGCTTCGAAAGTCAAATTGCACCGATAGTAGTATACTTTAAAACTACTGATGGTTCTAGTGTCCAGTCTTATCCTTCTTAAACCCATCTATAATTTAGCCTCTACAACATATTGCAAAGCCACATTCTGCCATCTGTACTGAACAAAAAGAAGTCTCTTTTTTTGCATTAAAGTCACTCTTTGGATACCACTGTTTTTTAATGAAAAAAGGGAAGTTATTCGTTCTTCCCTTTCTGTACCAGTAATGATTTTTCAGGCATGTCAAAATGTTCCTTAACTGCCTTTACATATCTGAAAAGCACAAGTCATAAATAAAGCTGTCCAACATCCTCAATCACCTTTACGACCTCCTTCTTTGGGCAATTTGTAGTTCTATATCATCTTTTTTGAGATGGTAAGACGTGAAACACGTAACGTGAGCACAAATATAAACCACAATTTTAAAATATTTTATAATTTGCTTTCAAACATTAAAATAGCCACTTAAAATATGGCTTAAATAGTTGTCTTGCTATGTACCTTACTAACTATAGCCTCAGCTGCACTTAACTGGCATTCTTTTAATTACTTTCTACTTGTATTTTAATAACTTATGCCTTGGTTTTTTTCTAGGATTCAGTGTTCTACTGTTTTGGTTCTACAGGTTACGTGATCTCAAACTGCCCAACTGTCCCTCACCAAAGGTGATAAGTAACCACTGAGTACTCAGGCTCTGGCAGGAGAAAGGAGTAACACCAGCTGCCTTAACACACCTACAGTCCCACATAGCTCAACCAAAGCCCAACCTTCTGAAGGTCCCAGAAAGGAATTTGGAGTTGCTTCTTTCCTAAACACTCTGGAAGAGGGAGGAGTCAACCTGCTCTACTGACTGTACCTTCACTCTTGAAGATGCAGCTCAATCATGATTTGCTGTCCTTGCAGCAACCTTTCAGGCAACCAGCCTCAGAAACAGCACTTCATACTTTACCCATCTTCAGGCTCCATGCAACTACCCAAGAACCTCTTCTATAATGATTTTATACAAACATGTATGTCTCAGGCTATGAAGAAGGACTAAAGTCACATATAGGTGAGCAACAGCAGGAGGGTAGCACGTGGGAGATAAGCACAACTATTAGAGAAATTCCTGGGGCGAGAGAGGAGACTAGAAGAAACAGATTGATGCAAAGAAAAAAGAGACGTCCCAAGAGAGAATTTTCTTTAGAACCATGAATACAAGAACAGTATAATTCTAGTACAGTTTGAAAATTAGCAAACAATTGACTTTGGTATCAGAATTTAAGGTACAGATGTTGTACCTAGACAGCTCTGACCTTTATTGCCGCAACAAGAACAATAGAGATATTAACTCTTTTCCTCAGGGATAGGAAAATATAATTGACCTCTAACTATGGAATTCTCCCTACCATTTTAGAAAACTGCAAACTAAGAATTGACAATAGCTCAAGGCAACTGAAGCCCTTGATTCTTTTAGTCTCCTACATGTAAATTATTGACTTTTAATCGACTAACTTCAGTTGAGGAAAAAACAGTAAGGCACTAATACTGTCAAGAAGCATCATTTCACCAGAGTTTATTCTGTGGTTTGCCTTTAAGCAACAAGTTCAAGATAAGATTTCTTTAGCAATAACATTCAAAGAGACTTTGTAGCAGAACATTACTTCATTATGTAAAATCTTGATATCAAAGTCAAAAAGTCTGCCAGCTACTTTGCTGGGCAAAACCAGAATATGTGGTATTTAGACATACGCTCTGTTTTAATCATAGAATTTCAAAACGTGTAAGCTAAATTAAAAACAGTACACATATAATGCAAAAAAAACACCTTTTTCAGCCAAAAAGCTTGTTCAGAATATCTTCTGTTAAATACAAGAACTTTTTCGATGGCTACCTTAGGCTCAAGCAGATACACGCTGCTGCAATTCCGCTCTGTAACGTGCTTTATTACATTATGCTTATCTTTCCAGCCATTTCTCCACATACCTTCTGCACATTGTCAGAGATCCATTCAAATACAATAGTTCCAAAAAGCAGAGCTCATCCTAAAAGACATATTACTGGGGTAGAAAGGGGGGACAAGTGGAAGACTACTACCAGACATCTGCCAACTTTAAATAGAACCATCCCTCTTACACTGTGCTATAACTGTTAACTGTTAAAAGTGAAAAATGAGAAAACAACGCTAAGGGTCTTAAAAAAAAAAGTATCAATAGGAAAACCAGGAAGCAAGGATTATCACTTCAAATATATGAAGGCTGAAACCAACAGTATTTTAAAGATATGAATACTGGGAATTGTAAAGACAGACAGACAATTTTTTATTCCTTCAAATATTAATAGAAGATTTTTTTAATTTTTTTTCTTTTAAAAACAGCCTAGCAAGATGGAGCCTATTCCCAAAGTCCCCACAGGCAATTAGAACAGAATTAGTTATTGATTATTAAAATACAGGCTAGATTACAAAGGTAAGAGTTGGGCAGAATGACAACAGGAGTAATCAGTAAGAAAAGCGAACGATTATGAATGCAACTGCTATATAGTTATGTTTTCATTTTTAACACTCCTGTCTCTTTCTTCTGTAGAGAACTGAGGTCACCTCATTTGCTTTCATTAGATATTGGCATAACTTTGAGTATTATCCTTCTGAATCTTTCCAAGTCCTCCTCTTTAAAAGCTAAAAAAGCTAACGTTAGCTTCTCTAACATTTTTCAGCAAATCATCCCAAGCACACAAAAAAAACACAACAAAAACACCCACAACCCAAAACCAACCAACAACAAAAACAACCAAATTACAATTGAGAGGCAGATACAAGACCACCTCAGAGTGTGAGAGTTCATGGTCATTCTTATATCAGAAGACCAAGAGGTATACCTGTAGCCTTTGATCAGTGACCAGAATCCATTCAGCATGGGCACAACAACTACCTAATAGATGCTGCTTTTAAGAAAAACAACTTAGTTGTCACAATACAAAATTATTATTTTGTCTAAGCATAACACATACACTTGAGGAAGCCCGAAACACTTTTGTAATTTCCTGGACAATAGCTTTCTAGTCTTCCTCATCCATACCTAGACCCAGGCTTCCTTCAAACAAGGACTAAAATAATTCTTAACGTATTTATACAGTTTACATTATACATTCATATAATATACTTCATATACATTATTATGTATAAATATGTATATGTAAATTATGCATAAAATATGTCTGTGTATATATGTATATATGTTCCCCATCCCTGGAAGTGTTCAAGACCAGGCTGGATGGGGCTTTGAGTAACCTGGTCTAATGGGAGGTGTCCCTGCCCATGGCAGCGGGGTTGCAACTAGATAAGCTTTAAGGTCCCTTCTAACCCAAACCATTCTATGATTCTATGTGTGCATACTAGCAAATCTAGTAGTATTCCCACAGGAGAAAACAGGAAAAGGAAGCTAGATAAGGCTTATTATCTAAAGCTCATTGTCTTAAGCAATCACAGCCAGAGACCAAATGAAAATGGTTTTCAGTAAAGCTATAGATTTATTCTATTATTACAGATATTAGGAAGATGAATAGATCAGCAATCAGTGAATCCACTCAAAGTACAGGTATCTTACAAGAAGCATGTGCAGTTTCCACTATTGCCCTACAGTTCACTAGTCAACGTAGAAGCAGTTCACCTTTGCCACCAGCTTTCTCAATGAAAATAAGACAATCCTTAAAGACTGCAATCTTGAAAAACACAAACAGAATTTAAAACAAAAATCAGATTTTAAATATAAAAACCTTGTCTCTTAAGAGTAAATTAATAAAACAAGTGTCTTCTGTCTGTTCCTCAACAGGACCAGCAGTTTTCCCCTAAACAAGGATATGGACACAGTTTAATTCTATACAATGTTCTGATATAATGTTCTCATTGTCCCACATTTCTATTTCTTTAATGGAATTTCTAGCTTAACTAGACACATTTACATCTATAACACTTACTGCTCCAGAAAATGCTTCAGACTGACCACAAACTTTATCTGAGAAGATTCATGCTGTAAGGTAGCAATCAAAAAGTTGAATATTTAGCATAGCCATGAGAACAGGCTTCTCTCCGGGTTTTACTGTTGCCCTATGTCTAAATAATCTGTGTCCATCAAAAAGGATGGTGTGCATGCTTTCAGTCTGTTTTTCCCCACACACACTAAATCACTTAAATGGTCACAAAGCATATTTAGGACACCATCAAGAAGCCAAGTAATAAATGAATTTTCTTCATGGTAATGTGTGGGAATTCCATGAAGTTGTCCAAAACTAAAAATAACTTGATTTAGTTCAGTCTTTATCAAACCAAATTACATTTGTTATACAAACTGACATTCTTATTTACTCAGTAAAAATTGTCATATACATCTTCAAATTGAAGTATTAAAAAAAAAAGTGTTAAAAGCTTCTACAGTCTGTCATAATCTTGAGAAAAAAAAAAGGAAGAGAGATGTTTGTATTTCAAAATCCATGTCCAGGCCTTGTCCACAAAATTTATTACCGTCCTACTCTGTAATTACAGTAAATAAAACCACTGAAAAAATAAAAACACACTGCAGAACAAGCAGCCCGGTCATCATGAACATTACATCCCACATACTGTGGCCTCAGAAGACTAGTGGTCAAAATGAGGTCCATTTCACATATACACACACTTCAACCCTCTCACCCTTGCAAAAAGCTAATGAAAAAGCTGGCGGAGGGTTTGCAAAACTACTGCAAGCAAAAAATAAATGAAGCTAATGAAAGCCACTGTAACACTGTGCAAGATGAGTATTTTTATTCTCCTCAAAGAGTTACTGAAAGAGGCTGGAAAACACTGTGGTAGAGAAACACTGACAACCAAAAGCAGTGAATGATTTTCAGACATTTAAGATTCCACAGTAATATCATATATCCAAAACCTTGATAGCTGTACAATACCTCTGGGTCCAAGAAGTTAGTCATCTGGCTACAGAAATCTGGCACTTCCCATTTTATCTAACATACACACCCTTCACTACTATAAAGCAGTATCACATGGTCTCTATCACCTCTTCTGAAGTATTGCTTAAAGACAGAACCAAAACACCTACTCTACAAGAAAAGTGAATTTTGAAAAGTCAGTCTTGATATCTGGATTTATGCATTTGTATTGAAGTTTTCAACACAATTCTTTCTCCACACATCCGCACAACATCATCTGTTTTTTTTTTTTTTTTTATTACATACAAAACTCTATCCTTTAACTTTGCATAAAAAATTACAGTAAATATGTTAAAGATGACAAATCTCTAACTGGGTATTAACTTGTTGTTTTGTCATATTCACTTAGAAATAAAGTCAAGCAAAATAAAAATATCCTAGATAGAAGTTTGTTCCAGTTGAAGCCAACACTAGTCTGAATATAAAGAAGAGCCTACCATTCTGCTGAATGCAAAAGGTAGACATACCTGAGGCCATCTTTACATAACTAGGTTCTGTTAGCGCTAAGTAAAGGACAGTACACAGGCTTGTCTATCTGTAAACAAGTTTATCTCTGAACACAGACTTGGGCATCTGTCAAAAAAGCTATTTCACAGACCTCTCTCCATTTTAAGAAATAATTCAGAGGACCTGAATTTTGATTAATCTTTTGTCCAACTCAAAAAATATATAACCAGTTTGTACACATTCCATGCAAGTTCATCTATTATAACCAAAATCAAGTGCTGTTACCTTAAAATGGTGATATACTATTTTTTTTCAGTAGCCTGGATGATTGAATTCAAAGTGAGGCCATACCAAGTAGATGTTACTAATACATGCAATTTTAGACACAAAGTGCTTTCTCTTCAGAACATGAGCCACTTAACTTCTATTTTATATTTTTCCACCCTATTACATAAAAAATATGGATTCACCTCCACCAGTTCTCATCATTGACTTAAGGGGTCAACACTGAGCAGTTACAGGACCGATCGTGCAGCCTTCTATGGTAATTAAGGTCATAACAGACAAAAAGCTATTCAGCACTAAAGAGCACTGTAATTTTTTTCTTTTTCTTGTGTCATCATCTTATACTCTTCAAACAAAAGCCTGCAAGTAAGCTACAATGCAATATAACTCTCCTAGCCAATTCTAGAAGAGGAATCCTGCAGTTCCTTTGAAGCACATTGTTACCAGCAACAATGGAAGTTGCTCTATAAAGCTATGATCTGGCAGAGAAGAGTCTTCCTAAGAACCACAGTTAAAAAAAAAAAAAACCAGCTCTCGATTCAAAACCAAGTGACAATTTTCACATAGTGAACAAGTCCACTACAGGGAACTTAGGGTATAGAATTTCCACCCCTCAAATCAACATTTTCATTTGCAGCTACTGTGCATTTGATGTGCATCACAGATACTGTATGGCTCTAACACACTAGTGTATGCTGCAGCAGTTGGATTTAAAGCAAGGCTAGAAACAGGACAAAAAAGACACTTTTGCTAAGATTGTCTTCTGAAACAGTGTCCAATGCTGGCTTTACTTTGGGGGCATATTTAGTCCTATGCAAGGAGACTTAAAAACTTGAAAGGAGTTTCCCTTTCATAAAGAAGCATAAAACAGAGTAGGAGATCTCCACGGCATAAAAGTGGTTTCAAGAGAAAAGAAAACATACGTAGCAGAAAAGAAGCAACGGCTCTGTTGTCTACTGCAGCAAAACCACTGTTTCCCAAGGCAACTGAACAGATTGGGCCATTGCATCTGGAAATGCCGACTCAGTATGGCAAATGGCCAGCTACTGACTGTGCACCCTGACTTAACAGTAGCCAGTTTCTTCAGCAAACATGAAAAGAGTACAAATTCTGCACTTACTAAGTGTCTGTGAAAGCAAACTTTTGACAAACTCATTCAGCAAGACATCCTGAGGCAGCCCTGCTAAGAGGTATATTAAACACCATATCATCTAAGTAGAACAAAAGTTTATTAATAACCCTGTGGTTAAGACTCAACGGGAAGCTACCAAAACAATTCTGAACCTAGAGTTACAATAAAATTTAACCTATTTCTGTTTTCAAAGTAGCAAAAGAAATCCATGTAACGCTACAAACTGACTTTCCAAAAGGTTTTTGGAAGCAACGGAACCAATCCAATTAGGCCACATATCTTGCACATAAAATTTCATTTCCATTGCAATAACTCCAAATTCACACAACTGAAAGCATAATGCAGCTTTCATGTAACACTGGAGGAAACAGCAGTAGCAGAACAGGATGTGAACAAAATTTAGCTGTCAAAGTCTGACAACCACTACAGCAGCATTTCATCCTACATTATTTTTACCCATCTTAAAGGGGGAAAAAAGCCCATTCATCATAACTAAAAAAAAACCCTCCAGGGTCAGGGATGTATTATTATTTCTTTCTATATAAATCAGAAAGAAAAAGACCTTGCCCCTTGAATCATTTACCATAGCAACATCTTTACCCCATCACATATATATCCATCCATCCACCCACCATACCCTGCTTCCCAGTTCTAAAGACTGGCTGACTAAGAGGAGAGGGTGATGAGGACATCAAGACATGTGTTTCCCTGTCAGAACAAAGCAGGTAGACTGGATCCCCAAGCAACAGGAATAAAGACAAGAGTCTACTGGTGACTTAACAAGTCACCAATAAAGTCTCACTGAACAAAATACAGTAAAAGTTAGCGAGGAATTCATCCTACAAGGAAAAAAAATAAAATAGGGAGCAGTCCAAAGCCACATTATCTTAGGAAAGAGTAGTTAAAGTGGGAACACTACAGAGATGGGAGAATGTTCCTACGTTGTTCAGTAAAAACAGGTATTGCAAGAATGAGAAAAGATGAACTGGACAGTGACAAGAACATGAAGGGTTAGCAGAAGACGGCAGGGGGAAAAACAGACCACAACTTCTGTCTGTTTCTGCAAGACCAACAGAGATTTAAACAACAACAAAAAAATACTGGTATCGGTGTTGCTGGCAGTTAGACACATCTGGGAACGGGAAATAATCTGATGGTACCGAGCGGGAGGCAGAGAACAGGATGGATACATCAGGCTGTCAGCAGGATAAGAAAAAGTGCTGCCTGTAGATGGGACAATGCCGCCAGCAAGAAAACTCAGAACAGAAAGCACAGGGAGCGAAAGGAGACCATGAAGATGAGCGAAGTGGAGGGCGATTCAGAAGGGACAGGAGGGCCGCGCACATCCCCGACGAACAGGGGTTTCTCGGAGAGGAGCACCGCAGACCGGGAGACACCGGCAGGCCCTGCCCGGTACCCGGGGGGACGTGCCGACAACCCTGGTGGGAGGGCCCGGCCCGGTGCAGGCGGAGGGAGTGTGCTCTCCCGGGGGAGCTGCCGCCTGTGCCGGAGGCGGGAGCGGGAGAGCTCCCCCGTGAAAGCAAGCGGTGGGGCCGGGACAGCGCGGGGGCTGCGGGGCTGCCCTGACAGACGTTACGAGGCGGCGTGAGGGAAGCGTGAGGGAAGGGCACATAACGAAGCCGTCTCGTGGCGGGGGGAGGCTCCGTCCCGGCAGGGCGGGGGTCCCCGTACTCACTTTTTGTGGGGCGGCGGGTGCTTGTCCCTCCTGCCGGCCGCCGTGGACTGCTTGGGCCGCCGCCTGCGGGCCTGCAGGGCCAGCACTGCCGGAGAGAAGAGAACAGCCAGGAGCCGGTGTGAGCGACAGCGGCCGTGCAGCCCCCCTCCCTCCCCGCTCCCGCCCCGCCGCCCGGCACCACAGCACGGTACCTTTCCGCGAGTTCATCGCCCCGCGCCGCTCGCCGGCTCGCCCCGGCCCCGCCGCCACCGCTCACCGGGCACCGGCCGGCAGCCAGCGGCAACCCACAGCCCTCGCGCCGCCCGCCCCGCGCCGCCGCTGGTCGCCAACTGCGCAGGCGCGGCCCTGCAGGCGGGGCCGCGGCCGGAAAGGCGTGGGCGGGGCGGTGGCAGGTGGCGGCGTGGGCGGGGCGGCGGCAGGTGGCGGCGCAGGCCCGGCGGCAGCGCACCTGAGGCGGGGCGCGGTCCCTCGGAGCCCGGCCCCGCCCCCTCGGCGCCCGGCCCCGCCCCTCGGCGCCCAGCCACACAGCTGCTCCTTCCGCCGAGGTGGGCTTCGTCAGGGCGTCAAACCAACTGGAAATGAGTTTTGCCAAATTTCGGGCCGTGGCCGGAGTAGCCAAGTGGATCTTCCCTGCTGTCATGCTGGGAGCTGTGTCAAGAGAAAGAGGAGGGAGCTCTTGGCAGCAGCCAGGGCGAGATCAGCTTTAGCTTGTCCCCAGTCCTGTGTGGGGTGAGATGCCAGAACCAATTAACCTCATGATGCAAATCCAGGGAAATTAGATTTCCTTAATTCTGATTCTCACTGAGTTATGTGATTGTCATGATGGACAACTCTTGGCAATTGCTTTTTTCCTGCTAACGATGTCTTTTTGCCTGTGACACCAGGCACTATTCAGATTTGGCCTAGTAATGACCTGTTGAAAACTGATACTTCTTAATTGTGCTGTGCATAGCACGGCTCAGTTTTTGACAGCGTTATGACTGAAATTTTGTGTCATCTCTAATTTATGCGTAGTTCAGAAGATGATTTGGGTCATATCAAAAACTCCAGTATGAGTGTGAGGCTTATCTCCACATGGGAGTGGAGTTTGAAGGCATAGTAACGGAAAGATAACAGGGGACCGTCATTAAATTTTGAGGCAGAACCACCTCCCTACATGGCAAACAAAGAATCCATAAGGATGAAGATCTAAAAGCAGCTGCAGTCAAGGTATTATGAGAGTGAAGGGAACTAGCAGTAATCACTGGTCTTAAGTAATTGGATCATTGAGATTTCACCTAGACAGAAAATTGAATTCCTACTTAGGGTTAGTTCAGATTAGGAGTGGGACAGGAACAGAAACATAAAGCTAGACAACTCAAAGAGGAGGTACCACCGTGTATAATAGCTTTTTGTCTGACTAGAGAGCCTGGTGAACAGAAAACAATAGAACCATGAAGTTCCTAAACTATAGCTCTTATGAGACACAGCAGCTGCATTTCTAAATCAAAACATTTTCTGTGTCCCATCCTCCATCATACAAGAACACAGGAAAAAAACATTTCCAGTATAAACTACTACTGGGGTAAGGTGCAATGTTGGTATGTTACATCTCCCTTGTTGTGGTTAGTCTTTTAGTGATAGGTCAGGCAACAGAATGCTGTACTGAAATTTTGAAGGCTTTCTGTGGAGAATTTTTAGATGCATGAAAATTAATAATAGTTGAATGTTAAAAAGCAGATTACATATTTACCCTTTGTTTCCAGGCTAATTTTAACTTCATTGGTTAAACTGTGCTCCTGCATGAATACTTGTGCCTGTACAGAGAATGGTAGAGACAAGCAAGCAGCTGATGATGGAGAAAAGGGTGAGATTACTTTTTTCTTTGTGCAGTGGTGGCTTAAAGTTACCTCGTAGCTGTGGCTATAGAGCAGAAACCATATCAGGGTCCCAATCATATTTTCAGTTACTTGTGTGCAATTCTATTTACTTCATTAGGAGGTTTATATGTAGAAGTGATTGGACAATTGGGTCTTAGATAAGTACAGTGAGCTTTGCTCCATCAACAGGATTATAAATTTGCCAAATCTGGAGTCGGGAAGGAATTTCTCTCACAAGCATAATGTCAGCAACATAATCAGGGCAAGGGAACAATCTGGTAGTGCACAGAGAAGGAATTATGTTAGGACCAGGTGGGTGTATACTCACAGTCAATTCCTTTCAGTTCTAATGGACACGTATTTGGGGACTGTATATTTCCTGGGTTTTGTTGTTTTCTTCCCCGTGTGTCCGTCCCCCCAAAGAGCCACTCAGAGGATGCTTGCAGCCTTTCAGTACTTAAAGGGGGGCTTATAAGAAAGATGGAGTCAGACTTTTTAGCACGGCCAGTTGTGATAGGATAAGGGGTAAAGGTTTTAAATGAAAATAGGGTAGATTTAGACTAAATATAAGGAATACATTTTTTACGATGAGGGTGGTGAAATACTGGAATAGGTTGTCCAGAGAGGTGGTAGATGTGCCATCCCTGGAAACATTCAAGGTCAGGCTGGACGGGGCTCTGAGCAACCCGATCTAGTTGAAGATGTCCCTGCTTACTGCAGGAGGGTTGGCTAGATGACCTTTAAAGTTCCCTTCAAACCCAAACTATTCCAGGATTCTAAGTGCAAAAAAAAATCACTGAGACTCTATGCATAGAGGATTCCCATGTGCAGTTAACTAACTGGAAAGTAAATTAAAGTCAGTAGAGGCTACACATATTTCAGAAAAGGAAAAAAAAATGACCACCTTATATCTCAGACTCCTGGGAGTGTAACTCCCTTCTTGAGAACACAAAAAGTAAGTGAAAATTCAAAAAATTACAGAAATAATAATGGTTGTTAAGAATGGATCTACCCTGGATTATTGTTTATTTGAATCCATCATTTCAGTGAAATTCTCCATCCTCCAACATTCCAATATATGTTTTATTGTGTGTAACTTCACTTTTTCAAAAATAAATTATGCATCAAGGGAGAAGACAGACTAAATAGCGAAAGAAGGCATCTGTAAAATCAGTACGTGACATAAATAAAGAACAGTGGGCTGGGTCAGAATGTATCTGTTTCTGGCTGTCTCTCTGAACATACTTATGGGAACAGGTGTCTCTTTTATGACAAGGATTACCCTAGAGCTCATTCACTCTGGGAAAGGAGTCCATGAGGTTTAGGCGACATGACCTACACAGAAAGGAGGGTCAACAGCAGATTTAGGTTATCTTAGGTGCAAACATCAGGGGAGAAGGAGAAAATATCACATTATAGAATAATATTTTTACCTGTTTATAATATAGTTTGGACCACTCACCTGACACCCTACAGACGTTTGGTTTGTTTCCTTTTCACCTAGCTTTGAAATATCCCACCTACACAAGAAGACATTAACCTTTCAAATGTGAATGGAATACATTTGTACAGAATAAAAAGTTACCTAGCAGCAATCCCATAAACATGATACTGTCATCTTTCTGAGAATAATTCAAAATTTTTCCTTCAGCAGAGGGATGTTAGCAGCTTTTGCCCCGATTTCTGTACCAGTTCCTTTCAGCACTGCTTTTCCCACTGTGTGGTAGCATGCTCTCTGAACTGCACTTTCTCTGAAATCAGGATATGAGGCAACTTCATGCTGCTCTTGCACAGAATGGAACAAACGAGAAGTAACACATAAGGAGAGGAAGAAAAAAAAAAAAACAGTGGGTGGTGGAAAAAGGAAAAAGAAAAATGTAGTGAAAGGAAATTCCCAATTAAAGGAGAGTTCTCATTAATATGCAAGTCCAGCCTTCTCATCCTCTCGCCTTTCATGTTTGTCTCTTGTTCCGTCAGTTCCCACCCCCATTCCGCATTTCTTTAAGTATGATACACTTGTGTAGGCATACAATGTTCTTGTCTGTATTCTTTTGTTCACTTAAAGAATTTTCTGGCTACCAATGTGCTTTTTTTTTTCCTCTCTAGTATGTAAACAGAGCAAAAAGGACAATTCTTAGCTTGGGTTTGAGCAAAACAGACAACAAACTTACAGATAGGAAGTATTTAGCAACAGTAACTAATAAGCTGGGTTTGCTTTTAAAGTCAGGAGGACTGTTGGCTCATCACCACTTGAGTACAACCAGTTAACGTTAATAGGAGCAATGCACACAAACAAGAAAAGTAAGCTTGTTATCTCAGTAGTGTAACTGGAGAAAAAAATAGCAGGAAGCATGAGTTGGGATTTCCAGAAAAAACAGGAGGTCAGAAATTCCTGAATTTAGATTCCTGGCTCGTTCACTGATTCATTGTGCTCTTCCTAAAGCAAATTACGTGACTCACCTGACTCGTTTTCTTCATCTATAAAATGTATGCCAGCAGCAGAGAGTTAACATTGCTAGAGAATTCTTGTTTATCAAGTAAATTAGGATTATTAATAAAAGAAGAAAGATATAAAGGACAAAGTAGGCCAATTTAACACCCATTTGACATTAAATTAAAGACTTACCTGTGCCCAGAAATAGCTGCATCAACCCAGATACGTATTGTACGTAGTATAAAATAGGGCATGACTTAACTCAGATCTGAAATAGGATTAAGCCAGACTGTGGCAATATTTTAATATTATTTCTTCTAGCGTTGAAGTACCCAGATTTCCAGAATGTCTCATTCTAGCTTCCCCCATTACTTCCAGCAGGGCCACAAACGCCCCTTCAGTTAAACTTCCTCCAGTTTCCTGGGTCCTTGTCTTAAATTTCTTCATTAGCCCTCTCTTCTCCTAGTTACCAGCTCTTTATCCAGCTTGCCCTTCTCATTTCAACCTCCCTCGTCTCCTTGTTCTAATCTATTGCCTTTTCTTTTTCTATTTAAATTGTATGTTTCTTCCTTCATGCTGATTAAAGGTCAGAAAGGGAAGAGAAGATCACTGAAAGATTAGCGACTGCTCTCAGTTTCCTGATCAAACACAACACAAGCAATTATAGGGAAAGTTTTTCATCAGTGATGCAGCGGTGGTTTGGACTCATGCCTACTATTTCTCTCTGAATGGTAGCTATGCAGCCTAGTCATGCGTGTGAGAGATTTATCTGATAAGTGAGCATGGAATATTTTGAGACTTAATTATTAAACTCTCACATGTCTCTATCCACCATGTGAAAAATGCTGTTTTACAAAGTCTCAGAATTTGGCCAGATTTGAGAAGATTTTCATAGGGATTGCAAAGGCACATCTTTGATATTAAGGCCTCTTTCTATGAAATCTCAGCTTCCTACTAGAAGGTAGGAATTGCCAACCAGTGAGACGAGAATCCAATTAGAAATCAGATGCAGGGCTTAGCCAGTTTCCTTTTCTCTTGGTTTGGACACCACAAACAATAGTCACAATGAAAACGACAGGGGATGAACTGTTAGCTCAGGCTTAAAGAGGAAGCAATTGACTTATTTTCTCTTGAAGAATAAAGCCTCTTTCTTCTCCACAACCTCCCCTGTACTTTTACTTGATACAAGATGTTTTCACAGCCTTCAGAAAAATCAGACACCAGCTGACTAGTAGGATGATGCCATGTTATGTCAGTAGTGCCCCAGATGTCCTTTCTTCACACATCCTTCAGTGTGACATAGCTACAACACCCTCACCAACACCTTTCTGGGAAATTAACAGCCATTGCCCTGATGCATCTCAGTAAGGACCACTGTTCCTTTACAAACTTTAAGGTTACAATGCATTCTGAAATAAACTTCTGATAGTGGAATGGCCAGTACTGGACATACTGGTTTGTCTGAGTACAGTTCGAAAACTTCATCTTGACAGCAGAGTAAGCTTGTCCTGCTTTGTAGGAAGCAGACATTTGGTAAATGATGGCTCAGTTACACAGGCAACATGCATTAGCAGCTACAATTATCAGTATACTATTGTTTACCATTAAGGCACAGAACAGTGCCGCTATTGCTTAATTAGTCTTGACTACATACTGGAGCCAAGGAACTACTGTGCTAGAGGGGCATTTCTGAGAAGTGTCTCAGGATTCTTTTAATATGATCAAAACAACATTCTTTAAAAAGTGTGAGTTATTTCATTACTCGGCATGGGATATTTCATCCCATATGATTAAAATTTTACAAAGTTAACAGTAACTGGATCTTACAAAGTGAAATGTCATCCAGCTTCAATAGTCATAGGCATTACCAGCCTGGTACATAACACGTGTGAACTAGCCATTCAGTTTCATTCTGTCTGGATTTGTCTATACATACATCTATACCATGTAAAACAGCAAAATTATTTTTTTAAAAGCAGAAAATGTTACAGCTAATTGTTTTGGGTTTTTTGTTTTGGTTGTGGTTTGTTTTTGGTTTTGTTTTTTTGGTGTGTGTGTGTATGGTTGGACTCTATGATCTCAAAGGTCCCTTCCAACCATGAAGATTCTGTGATTCTGTGATTCTGTAAAATAAAAGCAGAACTGGTTTGGATTGTTAGCCATCCAGTATTTCTTCACAGCCTTCACACAGAACACTCTTAAATGAACTTTGTTACTTTCAAAGAACTGAATAAAGACTGATTATCCACCTTTAGGCACGTGAAAATTCGCTGTGCTCCTACTATAAGATGCATAACATCAAATAACAGTGAAAATATTATAAACACTCAGCTATGTTCATTCAAAGCACAGAGAAGTAATCCATTGCAGTTTGACCTTGTGCATTGTTTCTTAGAAATTAATTCAGTGGGCTTGATTTTTTGGGTTTGATTTAATCATGTTTTACACCCACTTTGCCACTCATTGTAGTAACACAAATGACTCTGGTAGGAAATATACACATGCTTTTGCCTTCAGAGCTGAAAAATATTATAATAAACATTAAGAATGTAAATATTGTCACCAGAGAGTATGTATTCATTGCAGTATTTATTCAAGACAGGCCTTTAAAATCACTACCACTGTAAAACTGCATTCACACAACATGTCCATCTATTGACAGTAACTCTGAGTATCAGGATTTTTACACACCTTCCAGAGCACTCAGTACTTTACTAGCTGGGCTGCCCTGATACAAAAAGGGATTAAGCACAAACTGAAGGATTATGGTTGTTTCAGTTCATAGTGAGGAAGAAATCTTGTGTAGGACAATTTCTTCTTTGTCCAGATACCTAACTTTAACCTGTTTTGAAAATAAGGGCTTTTATTCCCTTCAAACACTAGTTACAATAGGCATATAAGTCCATTTCCTAAAATCTCCTCCTCTTTCCTAACCTCTGCATTATTCTTAAAGTAAGAACAGAATTGCAGAAAAGCAGAAAAAGCAGAATGGCAAGAAACAATTGCAAAATGGTAATAGAACGCACATCTGATGAGCTGATGGTAGGACACATCCAAATCTGTTTGTTTACCAATATGCTTGGCACTATTTGCATTCAATGGAACAATACACTGTACCATTTCTGAACGCACTGTACCATTTCTGTGGGGTCAGAAGCAAGAAATGGTCCTGTGAACTCAATACACTGATAAACCCAGCGCATACACTCAGAGTACGCCTCTAATCACTGAAAATGCAGGAGAACAGAGTGTGCCTTTTATGTCTCTTCCTTTGAATTGTCATTGAAATCCATGTGGAAAAGGGATGTTGTTGATGGTTTTGTCCACATGCTGATTTATCGAACACCCTTCTGGTTATAGTATCTTTGTCTGCCCTGTTCGAAAGTTTGAATAAAGCCCTCTGTCTCATCTTTCTTTCCCCAAAATACTACGTAGTTCAAGAAGATCAAGAATTCTGTTACAAACTAAAGTACCATATGAAATAGTACTCAGAATCTACCTGCAAGTAAGAAAAATATGCAAAACTCTTACTTGCCGTGAAATTAACAATTACCTCAATTGTAATGGAAATCTGCATTGCCAGCATGCTGTTCTCCTTTTCTCTGTAGCCAGCCTGGTCAAGTACATCTGTCCAGGTGGTCTTCCATTTCAGGAGTTTATGGTTGGCTGTCACCCTTTAAAACCTGGAATTGCTTGGACAGCTGAAGAATCTGATGTGAAATATGTGGCCCCTGTATATCACATACAGCCTGGTAAAGATGTGGGGGCTGCAGCTTATCGGACATGAGGGGAAAGAGCAACTTAAGAAACTATACTTGATTTTGTAACTTGTGTATTCTAACTTTCCAGTTGTTCTCTAAATTATTGGCAACACTTTTCCATCTTTCCAGCTCCTCTTTCAGTAGAAGTCAAGATGCACATTAGACCTGTGTCCAAGGCTTATTTGCAGCAGGTTATCCTTGAATCTTTGCTGGCTTGGTTTTTGTTTTGTTTGGTTTTGGTTTTTAATATTTGCTGGATCGGGGTCCTTTTCACCAAATATGTATCTGATTTTGCCCACAGAGAGAAGAAAAGGGAAAGAAGTATCACCCTGTCACATTTTGTATCATACAAAGCCTTAAATTAATATTTTACGTGTTTACTGTGCTTTCATTTCATCTCTTCTATTTAGAAACAGTTATATCCCATGCTGCCAGCCTACAGAGCCTAGTATTTCATATTAATGCATTCTTACACAGAATTTTTGATGGTTAGGAGGCCCTTGCTGAGGGACTGGGACTGTCAGATAAAAGGGGTGTTTACAACTTATGGTTTCAAACAGCAGTGCCATGAGAATATATTAATCAGTTGGAGGTCCCAGATTGGAAGAAGAAACAATTTTTCCCGGCATCTGGTGGAAAACTATTATAATGTGGTGACCGATTAGCAAACCACTGAATGGAGAGAGCAAATAAGCTGTAGAACAGATACAGGAAGTTAGCTCTCTCCAGCAATTTCACTGACCACTGTGATTTTCTCATATTTCAATCATTTGTAAAACTCATTGTGCGGGAACAGGGAAAATATGCAGTTGAACATTAAAATGATACTGAATTAGGATGCCAAGGCTGGCTAAAAATAAATCTGATCCTTATCTTTTTGGCTGGAAAGCACACTGTGAACTAAAAATGAGAGGAGACCAAACACTGCAAGCACAAAATTATTTCTTCACCTAAGTGGGACTTGCCATAGACAGTCCCTGGAACTGTGCTTTAATACTAGTACCCATGTAACACTCACAGAATTCAGTAGGTATACATACAAAGATAGGCACTTGGTTCTTGCTAAACCTCTAATCCCAGCTTTGAATAAGTTTAATGGTTACCAGTTAAACCATGGCTAGACCAAATCTAGAGTAAATTTTCCTCAGTTGGAATCTATAGTGGATGGTATGTGCACATACCCACTAGAATAAGGGGCTCAAGTGGTAAAAGGGGACAGGGGAGTCATGCAACTCCTGTCCTTGACCCAAGGAAGGGTCATACTGTGCCATCTGCTGGCCCCTACACTAATACCTGCATAGGTAATTTTTTTCCATAACACAGAACAGACCGTTTCCCTGATGGCTTTGTCATCAGTTCTGTTTCTGTGTGAGTCTGTCCTTTGATAAATCCATGGTCTCTGTCCATTTGGTTGTTCTTGAGGTCTGCTCCATATCTAAGTTACCACTTCACTCCCTCTGCTGCAGGAGTTTCCTGCAGTACGGCCCTTTTTGCACTGATCTAAAATCTGAGACAAACTGCCCTAAAAGCTATCCAGTGTGATTGTGCCAGTAGATGCATTTGAGGCTTTTAGTTTTCTTTTTCTGGCACTGAATTATTACTCCCTGCTTGATCCTTTCCTCCTCAAACTGAGAAAAAGTAATAATCTGTAAGTGTGTGCCATCCAGAATTATCTTCCTTGCTATGCTCGCCCCAGAGTACTAGTAGGACGTTGTGCAAGTCTCCAGCTAGCTCACAGCATACTGAAACACAGCTGTCCCAGAGAGTCTTTTTTTGCATTGCTTATTGAAATATATGTACAGAAATGGAAAAAGTCATGTGAAAACAGGGACTTAAACTGCTGTATGGTCCCTCATACTCAGGAGGTAAATGGAAAAGGAGTAAGTAGACAGACGAAAAGAGCAGTTGTATTGAATTGTGCAGGCCCCCAGAATAATATCACAGGGCACATGCCATAATTCATGTTTACACAGCTAAACAGGTGGGATGGATATCAAGTAAGCAAAACATGACTTTCATTTATCCCCTTAGCTATGCAGATGAGACTAGACATGGAGGACTTTAAGAACATTTCCTAACATGACTTTTTCAGGAAGAGATTGCAAGGTATAAAAGTACAAGCCATGTTTCCTCTCCTATTTTTGGACATCAGTGGTCTTGTGTAACTATTAACTTTTCCTCTCTCTGAGAAGAAATGGTTCAGCTTTTCATCATAGCCTAGTAATTTTACTTTTTGTTGCCAGGATCAAACATGCCTTCCTAAAATTTTTTCAACCACCCACTGCAGACAAAGATATAGGTGCGGCTTGCATGAGCAGGTCCGTGTTAGTTTTAAATGAGCCAGCTTAGGTACTATAGCAGCAGCCTGTTATTGGTGACCTGTGGTTACCCTGCGCTAAATTATTGAATTAATGAATTAATAACCTAGAAAATTAGCACTACACTGCTGGATAAACACAAACTAAGTAAAGTTAGCTTCAATTTGTTATTACAAGCTGTAGTTACACAGGATCTGCAGAGCTGAGAACTATTTCTGTGATCTTGGACCCTAAATAACAGTCTGTCATGTAGCAATACATTGCAGTTGCGTTGTCCAATAGATCACTGAGTTGATCTGAAATTTAGGACCCAGAATCCCCAGCTATTTCTTAGCCTGACATTGAAATGAAATCCAGCCACACTCGACCTTCTCCACCACCTGGTTTTGATGGGTGGAATAAGAATTGGGCATAAGGCCAGAAAGCAGCTGTACCACACTCTGGTCTGGTCTCCAGTCTGGAGGAACTATGGGACCAGAGGTGGGGTATATTGTGCAGCTCAACACTTCTGCCATTTAGACAGGACTTGAGAAAGTTTAGACCGTTTTAGATTAATAATGAATTTGTTGAATGCTGTGTGCATAAAAATTCCTTTTTTTTTTTTCTGAATAATCACTGCTTAATCATGCCTTACCAGCAGACGGTAAAAGAGCATAGGTATTTCAGATTCTTTCTCCATTTTTCTTAAAGTAACATACCATTAATTTCCTGTTTCCTAAGTCTTACTTTTTTGGGGGCTTTCTAGGCTTGACCTCTGGCTAAGGGAAGAATCCCTATTTGTACATAGTTACAATTCACCCAGTATATTTAAGCACTTAGAATTTAAAAACATCTCTATTTTTACTGTATTCATCCTTCGTGGAACGTTTAATTTCATTAATGAGGTCATGGGACCCTAAGTCTCAACTTCTGTTTGCAATGTCTGAAAGCTTTGCAAAACAGCTATCTCAAAATTTTCATGTTTTTTATCATGCTGCATTTCTGTTTGTTTTCTAAGCAATAGAACAAAAACATATATTAATGAATACCAGACACTCAGGTCTTCATTAAGACACAGACGTAGTTTTTTTATTCAAGCAGTATTTAATTAAATTGGAAAATCATCCTTTTGTAGGGCCAAAGATGCTGAATCTAAACAGAAATATATGTCAAATTGCTGTCTCCTGCATAAGTACTACAGCTTGCAACATAGTCATTTTGAAATGCCAAGAAATGCTAGCACCAGAACATTTGCAAATGTCAGAAATTTTTAGTTAGGTTCTTAAAGTTTTAACTCTGAATAACTTATACATCTCATAACTCATTTAACCTCTTTCTAAATTATAATCTTAAGCTTTTTTTTCTGAAGTGGAAAATAATTTATTTGTAGTGAGTGCAAGCAATCTAATACTCTAATTAAAATATCTAAGACGATCATCTCAAAAGCTATGCTAATTGTATTTTACTCCTGTTTTATTTTTTTTAATAGGATTTCTATTAATATTTTCTTCGTGTATTTTCTAATAAAACAAGGTTTGTATGAAGGGTTGGTCCCCATCTGATTACTGTGGTCCAGACAAGAAGCTGGAAAAGGGCAAGCAGAGGGAAAGGTGGCATCCAGAGCAATGTATAAATGAACTGGAAATATTACAAGGTGGGGAGAAGACATTTGAGATACAGAAGGGAGCCAAGGGTACTGGAAGAAAGTGCAGGAGGAAAAGAGGAATACTGGGAGAATATTTTGATGACACCATGGTGGGAAGACGTAGGGAAGACAGGATACAAATTTATCCAAAAAATGGCCTTCATTTGCTTTACTCGTGAAACAAAGTAGTGGTTTCATAGGCCAGCATCTTCTTAGTACTTTTTAATGGAACCTATCTGCCTCTTAATTGCCAAAGTTGTTTGAAAATGGGATTTCTGGATGGTGCTTCTACATATTTTCTTTAAAATGTACCTGTTGAACTTAGAATCACAGAATATCTCAAGTTGAAAGGGACCCAATGAGGATCATAGAGTCCAACTCCCTGGTCCTCGCAGGACTGCCTAAAACTAAACCACATGACTACGAGCATCACCCAGACGCTCCTTGAACTCTGACAGGGTTCGTGCTGTGACCACTTTCCTGGGCAGCCTGTTCCAGTGACAGACCACCCTCTCAGTGAAGAATGTTTTCCAGTTTGAACTTGAATCAGTATTTAAAATTATAAGAGATTGATATAAATGACTGTGTAATTTGGACACTGTCTTGGGATTTCCATATCTTTTTCAAACTAGAGAAGATTTGCAAATCAGAGAGTTTTGGCTTTACAAATTTGATAAGTTTGATTGTCATCACAATTATTTTCAGCTATTGAACATATTGTGATTTATAAATAAGAGAGGTTTTAAAATTAGTATTGAACCTTACACCTTGATTCTGATTGAGGGTTGCAAGAGAAATTGCAGGGTTATGATTCTAAGATAATACTAGCTCGTTTGCACCAAGTTCAGCTCTTCTTATTTATTCTGTCGTGGACTAGTTGAACTGCATTATTCCCAATGTCTAAATTCTGTTCACATTTTTACCAGTGTCTCAAATACATTTGAAGTCAAATAAATACAGATTTTTTGAGAGTATTCCTAGCTTGGAAAGTACAATTGTCTCTATGTCAGTTATGTGAACTGTCTAGTCTTACAACAGAAAATCAGAATTTGGTGTCTTGTTCTTTAAAGCAAATTGTGGGTTTCAAATCAAAGTTGCATGGGCTGCAACTTTGCCTAAGGCGCATTGTTTCAATTCCAGGGCAGGAAAACCAACACCAAGAAGATGAGTGGAATTATTATTTGTAGATCAGTGATGACTAGCAGTGGCACCAAAACTTAATGGACCCATGGATAGAACAGTCTATCCACAGAGGAGTGTGTTGTGCCTAGGAAAGTTGCTGTACAGAAATAGGCCACCTGTGGCTGCTGGGTGATGTCGCAGTGCAGCAGGGAGTTTCTCTGAAGGCTGTTTACTTAGCATGGCTATCATCATTTTCAAATGGGACTTTCAGACTGTACTGGAGGGAGCTTTTCACATTTTCTCGGCTTGTAAAGGGCAGTTCCAGACCCTATTGTAGGGAGGAGTGTGGAGCCAAATAGCTGCTGAATTATGCCTTCTGTTTTGTGCCTGATGAATTTTATGGATTATAGTGAATAAAAGGCTAATTTGTCTCCTAAAGCATATATTGATATAGATGTGATCACTTTGCTGCACTACCTAGCTTGGGTTAATGGAGTGTTGCTTCAATATATTGTGTTTCTGGCATGTTCTGACTGTATCAATAATGTCTTTGTGTGGCCTGAACTTCCTGTTTATTACAAATGGGTGAACAGCAATAAGCACTTCAACAAACAGATATTTCTTAAGCTGTCAAACTCAAAGCCTGGATAGCCTAAAGAGGGGTGCAATCAGACCTGCCAACTGTAAACAATAAATACTTTTCTAAAATGCAGAATGGTTTACAAATCAAATAAACCCAAAAAGTTAGGTTGAACTGCAACTCTGTTGTAGTTTATGAAAACATTAATACACAAAAGAATGAAGGCAGCACCAGTGCCTGATGCCAACTGCCTGCTTTTTTCTGTTTTCCCTTCCTAGTTCTTTCATGCACAGTGCAACACACCACAGGCACACAAAGGGAACGGGCTGCAGGGTTCCCTGAATTGTTCCAGTGAACTCTCTTCATGTTTGATTGCTATCTCCTGTGCATAGAGATTAGAGAGAGACTTGAAGAGATTTTAATGTCTTACTAAGAAGCTGAAGTAGCAGCAGAGCAAGAAGTAGGTGTTCATTTCTCCGTGCAGAGGCCTGAACATACACAGCTACTATCCGTCTTGAGTTTGGCCCTTACCTTTAGCTTCTACCTATAAGAAATTTTTCTGAAATTCTTGGGTCTGCACACACTTGTACCTGAATTTGAAAAGATAATGTAATTTCCTTAGTTACTTTTCCCCCATAATCTCCGTTCTTGCAAGATGCTTTTTCTGTTCCTTCTTCTTTTCCTGCAGTAATTCAGAATTCTCTACTGAATTTTGGACTTAAAGTTACATGCCACGCATTTCCATTTGGTCCTCTGTGGCAGCATGTGCATGCTGAGGATAGACAGGAAAATGCCCAGGCTCTCCAACCTGGAATCTCAGACCACAATGAAAGCCTGGTCATTTTTTGTGTGTATATGGTAGAAACAGAACCACTCACCACCTTCTACTTCCACAGAATAAGGGCATCAATCACAACTGTATCATGTTAGAATTTTTACCCTGACTCACAGGGAGCAGGCAAATATAGATTAACAAGAGAAAAAAGTCACAATATATTCTTTTGTTATTTTAAATATTATTTTTAAGGTGTCTTACTCTAAGAGAAAGCAGTATGACTATCAGTGAAACACTTACCAGGGAACAGAAAACAAATAGTTGAATTTATTAGTCAAGGCTGTCTGTCTTTCATAGTGATTCGTCAAAAACATGCATATTTTCGAGGCTCCAGAATGATAAAAAGGTGTCTTTTCAGTCTTGGAAGAGGAGAGTGTCCTTTCAAGGATACAATGGCGCTTTTCAGAAGACCAGTGACTGTGCAACATGTCTGTCAATGGAAAGCTCATTTGAGAGCAAACCTTGCTCTACCACTTTAGGTAGCTATTGACTAACATTACTGATAGACTACAATTCTTGATGCATTAAAAATCTGTAAATATACCTCTTTAACATGAGTAAAAATCAGGGGAAAACCCAGATACATTGCTTAAGCAGCCACTTTTTGAATGGTGTCTGTTGAACCAGGCTCCTCCCTTGCCACAAGTTAAGGGGAGGAGGGAAGAGAACTGGCTGGATTTGAGCACTGAGGGCTTGCTTGTCTGAGTTACCCCAGCTGAAACTGCGACTGGCCAACGGGACTTCAGCCAAAGACACTTCACCTCTCCTTCTCTCTCCCCTGTTTTTCCTATTCCACTCCAACACACAGTTTCCACAGAAACAGAGTAGCATGAATAGTACAGGTTTTGGGTGCCTTTCTGCAGAAGTAAATGTTTTTTAAACAAAAGAGTCTGAATATAGTGTTGACTAATTAACATCTCATTTTGGTGAAAAGCTTTATTAGAGTTTAGATTCAGAGGTTATCTTGACACTAAAAATCATATTTGGAACATTTTAAACCTCATGTAGCAATTCCATGGATTGCATGACTGCCTGGCAGCAGAAATAGGAAACTGATATTGTATTTTATCATTTGGTTTAGGGCTTTTTCAGATTTCTTTTCCCCCTAGTATTCATCAGCAACATTGGCAAGTGTCTGACAAAAACAGAATCAAGCAAACCACTGTCTCAGCCCACTGTATGGCTTCCACCATGTCCGATAGCCAAGCTTAGACTCAAAGCAGAATCTTCCCTAACATTGCACTTATTTCATAATTACAAGGTAATTTTGTACACTGAAAAATACAGTGAAGGTGGTTGCTCTTAGGACATACTCCATGTTCCCAGCTGACCACTGGGAGCTGAACCTGGGAGACTAGGTTCACTGAAAGGCATACCATAAGTTTGCCACTGAGTCACTCTGCTAACCTCCTTACAGACCTTCCAACTGTCTGTGAATAATTTCCCTATCATAAAAATGTTGTCATGCCAGTCACTAAGCTCAAGGATTAAAAATTGGTGAGTACCTCTCGCTCCATATAACAGGCAAAGTTTGCTGGGATGTTTTCAGGATTCTCGTTCTCATCCTCAGCTGCATAGCAGAGCTTATTTGTGTGCTCGCAGTACCGACGCACTGGCCCAGTGAATGCCCAGCTAAACAAGCTGATGGGAAGTGATGCTGTGGTGGAATTACCTATTTCCTATTTGAAATCATGAATGCTTACTGTACGCCTTCTAGACAGTAGCCTGAAGTCAGTTGTGCTCCTTTTGTCAAGTAGCCAGGAGAACCCAGGGATTACTTTTGCCAGTGCTAATAAGCTTGGACAACTCCATAAACGAATGAAGGATCACTAGTATCTCCAGGCGGCAGGAAAGGGAAGGGTGATAGAAAGGTGGAGTATTGCCTGTATTCTGGATTTTATCATCCACATACTACATGAAGAATTAGGCATGTAAAAGAGGGAATACTACAATGTGGCTACAGCCTAGAAGTTAACCAAATGTGGGTATCAGGATTTTCTGTATGGATTATGGGGAATGAGATTCTAAAGTCATTCACAGCTATGAGTAAAAAAATACCATAGGTATTGCCATAATCCATTTTAGTTTAATGTCTGTTAATCTTTGACAGGAATGCTGTGGCTTCTGAAGTGTTTTTAGTGAGCAGATCCAGTCGTACTAAGGATCACAGGCATTTTACCAGGAGCTTAATAGGGGACAAAATTTCACACCAATAACAGTGATCAAAGGCAGCCAAAAAAATCTAGGGAAAACCCAGCGTGACAGCAGGCACAGGGAAGGCAGGCAGGCATATAAAGAGCACACTCTGCTACCCTGCAGGCCAGCGCTGAGCAGCATGAGCTGCCAGGATTGCTCATCTCCCTCCACCTTCCCAGCCTTCCACTTTTCCTCCTGCGTGTGAGGCAGCAGCTTTGCTGCAGGAGACGGTCTCACCCAGCCCCACTCATCATCCTCGCTCTTCCACAGCCCTTGCGAGAGCAGCGGGAGCAGCCAGCCGTGCCGGCAGCTCGTACTTCAGGCTCTGTGTCCCATCTCAGCTGTTTTCCTCTTCCCATGCACTTGGCACAAGCCCAAATACACAGAAAAGTCTTTCAGCCCTCGGAGGTAAAAGGCCTTCCGAGACAATCGTGATTGAGGGCAGAAATATATAATTATTCCCCCAGCTCAGATTCCTATTTCTTGTAATACTTGCTCTTTACCGTCTTTGCAAAAATCGAACGCTGCCACTCAAAAATACTTGATCTGTGGGCGATAACATCCTGTTTTGTCTACACTGCTGCAAAGCTTTACAACACGCCTGAATCAAACTTCTAACACTGAAACAAAAGTACAAAAAGAAAATGTATTTCAGTTACCTCCCAATACTATGGTTAAGGTTTTACTTCATCTTCTACAGTCACATACATTCTTAATTTAAAATTACCCTGTACAGCACAGTAACTGATGATTTGTTTACAGCTACCTTTATATCATTAACTTTGTAAAGAGGAACAAACTTGGTCAAAAACCCCCAGTCCTATCTGCCTAAAATTCTCATTGTCTGTCTAGATAAGATGCTTTTCCACCTTTCTCCTATTGCAGACTAATTGACCAAGGGATTTGGAGAGATTAATTTGAAAAATAAGCAGCTTTTCATTTTAAAAAAGGAATGGGGGAAGAGAAAAGGGGAAGAATCAACTTAAAGGTGACGGTCTATTAAAGCGCATTAAACCTTGATAATTTGTGTTCTCTGAAAAACATTTTTTGCCATTATTTTGGAAATCTGTATGATTCTTTTTGGACTGTTTTCAACATACTTCAAAGAATCTCCTCACTGAAATGACTTACCTTGTTCATTAAGTTCTCTATCTCCGAAAAAACCCCAGTTTTTTTCATAATACCGTACTTTTAGATTTTGCATGGTAATCAATTATCACCTCCACTTTTCACTTCATGCAAGGCTTCAAAATAAGCATTAGAAATGCAAACAACCTACATACGAAAAATACATTAGGCTTTTAATAGTTCTTTCATTTTAATTCTCTGCGGTGCTATTAGTGACAGGTAAAAATCGGACCAGTTAAGTGCAGCGGGTGCAAAGAGGTGTAAAATTACAACTTATCTGCCTGACTGTCTGTGCCCCTGGGAGGCATGAAGCTGAAAAAGAGTGAGTGCAGTTATTGCAGCTCTATTTTGTTAGTTTTTTTCTATGGAGTGGGAACAGCTCAACTTTGTACCTTTGGGTTTTCGAGGAGCATCTTTGGAGGGGACTGACTCAACATGCTTCTCACTTGTGTTCTCTTCCTAGCCGGATTTATGTTCCCATCTGTCAATATGTGCTATCCTGATTTCCCCTCCTGGGGAATCTGAGTGTAGAAAGACATTATAAACTTATTACAGGCCATAACTATGGTCAGTTATAATTTTTTTCCTTTAGGTTGCATGAAAATAAAGTTTCTATGGGAATGTACTGATCTTCACATTTTAATTGAGATTAAAGAAATACTTTAATGATACCACCTGACAGGTATATTAGACCACTTATAATAGAGTATGTTTAATTGTTAAACCAACCAGAGGAAAAAGTCATGCTGAAGTTGCAGCCATATCATTATTTTCTTATTATATTTTACACTATACTTCTGCACGTAAAAGGAGCACTTGACTAATGGAAAGAGAAAGTGGTGATGACTGCAAGCCCTTTGCCAGCTCACAGTTTGAAACCATGTAACCACTGTAACAGAAGGTGACTGAACATGCCATCTTTTAACTACTACTGGTCTCGACTTGCCAGAATAGCTCAGTTTTATCTCAGAAGCAGAACTAGAGATTCCCTCCTTCCAGCCCCTGACTCATAGTTCTTTAATATGTCAGAGTTTGCGTACTGGTATTGGGAAAGGAGTAATAAACTTTGCTGAATATATTAGAAAACTTGAGAAATACATAGTAATGATCTTATTAGCTATTTACCTTGTGGTAGCACCTGCAGGTCCTTCAAAATGCTTGTTCTTCACTGTGTGAGGCACTTCATACCACTCCAAATTCTATTCAGTCCAAGCTGATGGTAATGGATGACAGACGAGCAGTCAACAGGGAGAACTAACAGTAGGGTAATTACCATACTAAGCACAGGTTGTAACATACAACCTACTTAATTACAAGGATTTTGTAGACAGGGAGATACTTAATGTAGGAATTTGGAGGGGGAAAAATAAGTATTTTAGGGAACTTCGCCCACACGAGATGAAAGAAGTAAAGAGTTACACGAGAAAAAATGTTGGACCAATGCATGGTAGAAGTCTTGCTGAAGGATCCCCCCAGCCAGATATTTTCAGCAAGATAGTATGTCTTTGCCTGGGAGAGGTGAAGGAACTACCTTTCAACACCTACATACCGTGGGTATAGTAATTGGTCAGATCACAGCAATGTTCAAACAATGCATACCTCTTTTTGTGTCGCCCCTACCACTGAGACAGCCTGGGAATCAGACAACAATCCTCAGCGATGCTACAGTCTTCAGAAGCACCACAATCTGCCTTGTTGATTGCTAATGTCTATCGCTGTTTTCAGTCCACTGTTGACCTGTTCACAGGCGCACATTAAACCCATTCCTGAGACCCCTACTGGTTTCTAGTAGGTGATGTAAATTCCAAGTGTGAAGGGTGGAAGGGGGGGTAAACTGAAGCTCTGTGATAAAGATACAGCTTTGATCCCCTAGTACTTGATAAAATAAATCTCTATGGATCCATCTCCGCTCAGAACTAAGGATAGACACAAATTCTTGCTCCTTCCCTTCTAACTACAACATGCATTTCCTTGATGTGGTCTTTTATAAGTTAGCCATAGAGCAATGCCTACCTACTGGGGATTTTTTAAATCCAAACCAAAGCACTCCATTGTGTCACCTCCCCTTTTGGAGTGGAATAAGAAAGTAAGTACAAGGGATGAAAAAAAAGTCACCTATATATGCACAGCAGTTATAAGTCTCATCACATACAAGCGTGTGAATAGAATACAACTAGAGAATGAGGAGTAAGAGAAACTAAAGAGTGGCATTAATAGCCTGGCAAAGAGGAAGTCTGAGGCTGGCTAGGATTAGATATGACACAAAGGGTCTTAACAGTAAAGACAAATCATATGTGTTGAAGTTAATGAAAAGATGTTCTTTGCACCGCTGCTTAAAATAGAAAGGAGGGTAGAAGATGACATTCTGACAATGTCAGAAAAGACTCATAGTACAGACCCAGCCTCATTTTATTTAGTTTTAAAAAGGTAGCGTGATTTGCATAGAGATGGTGTAGGTTTTGAAATGGTACTTGAACAAGCTAGCGTCCTGGGACTAATGTTCAATTAGCACAATCTGTTTCAAATGTTAGGGGAGCTCAGGAAGGCTGATATCTCATATACATCACTCTCCTATAGCTTTGGCTATAGCTGTATTTTGGAAATTAGGCTTTTTCCTGTAGAGCTGCTGCTCGTTTGTAAATTCTTGTCTGCTTCCCCTAGATGCTTCAAACCGTTCTTTCACCACCAAAGCAAGGTTCAGCAGCCCAGAGGCGACGGACAGGATTCCGGAACAGCCCCTGGCTGGGTGCGTGAGTACCGCCGGCTCTTCCCCCTCGCTGGAACCAGCCGGGGCCGCCGCTCCCGCACCTGGCCCGGCTTGCAGAACCCTTTAATTAAACACGATTACGCCACCGCTAAGGAGCCCTGCTAATGGCACCTCTCTCCTTCCGCTTTAGGACCCAACCCGGCGGGCAGTGCCGGGGGGGTCTTCGCCGCTTTTCCACCCAGGGAGGAGGGGCCGAGCCCCGCACCGCAAAGCGGCGGCCCTGCGCGGGTAGGGCCGGGGCGCGGAGGCGCTGCCGCCGGCAAATGGCCGCGGCGGTCGGTCGGTCGGTCTGGAGCGCTGCCCGCCGGCTGGGCCGCATGGGCCGGGCCCCCGCGATGGCGGGGCCGGCCGGGGGCGGGCGCAGGCAGGCAGGAGGCCGCCTCCGCACACGCGGAGCCGGGGCGGGTCCGCGCCGCTCGCTCCCGCCGCCTCCGCCTCCTTCCCCGCGGCGCTGGCGCCTGGCCCGTCCTCCCGTGCCGGCGTGCGGGTAAGTGGCACCCCGCTCCCCGGCTCCTGCCTGGCGGTGGGCGGAGGCGCGCCCTCCCCCGGCAGCCGCCCCGGGCTCCTCGGCGGGCGGGCGCCGCGGCCTCCGCGGCGGGGCCGGCTCCCAGCTCCCGCTCTCAGCCCGGGCGGCCGGGGGGGGCCGGGCCCGGCCTTGGCGCAACTTTCCCCCACGCCTGCGCCGGGCTTTCCCCGGCCCGCTCCAGGGCTCTGGCGGCGGCCGCGTGGTGCCGGGACCCCACGGGCAGCCCTTTTCTCCCGCCCTTCCCCGTCCTCCCGCCTGCCCCAGCCCCTCTCGCCCTGCCCCGGGCAGCTTCGGGGCTGGCAGCGGCAGAGCCGGGCCGCGGGACCCGCCGCCGCTCCCCCGACCCTCCCGGAGCGGTGCCTGCCGCGGCTGCCCGGCCCGACATCGCCGCGTAGGGGCCGAGCCGCTGCCGCCTTCCCGGGCCCCATGGCCGGCAGAGGCTCCTCGCTGCCGGGCGGGTTCCCCGCTGTCTCCTGCCCCCGTCCGGAGGGGCTGCCTTCGGGCGCTGCTGTATCATCGTGCCCTCTCATCGGTCGCCTTCTTAATCCGATCTACCTCGTCTCATGCGAAACCAGCTTCTTACCCGTGCTCCTGCTCTTTTATTTATTCTAAGTAGGAAGTAGCCTGTGTGCCTGCCTGACAGGTACCTTGCCAGAAGTCATCACGCAGCATTTCTTGCTGGGAAGAATCAAGCCCTTTATTTGAAGAAGTAAATCCGGTCTCTGTTGAAATTGCTGTGGAGTTGCTGTTTATGCAGATTTTGGCTTTTATAGAAACACCTGTTTGCTAGTAAAAGGACCAAGATGATTGAGCAGCTGTCAAAAAAATAATAGGCACCTCTCACAATCTGCACAAGTGAGACAGTGTGTGCCCCACTCACTTCAGCTTGCTCCGTCAAGTAATTATCTTGCAGAAATTATTCCAGATGATGGCCACCATTTGGCACAGGATAGTACTTTGTTGTATGTGAGTCATTCCTCTGCTGTGAGAATAGGCCCTGTCTGACAACTTTGGAATATTTGTATCCAACATTGAATTATTCTAACAGTTTGGGTCATTCAGTAACTAAGTATTAAATTTTATTTTAGAAGTATTTTATTTTAGAAACATGAGACTTGTCTTGTTACCTTCTTTGGCAGGTGTCTTAGAGGCTTTCGCTGTGCTGCGTGGTGTTTTGTTCGCCATGTGAAAACGTTCACAAGCTGTGTAGAGGCCTTTTCCGCAACAGTGCTTTATAACCCAGGCTCTGTAAATTTGAGAACACAGGAGAAGAAACTGGAAATGCTGGTAAATTGCTTCTCTTGGCTATGATTTTTTTTTTTCTTTTTAAAGAAGGATTTTATGTACTTTCATTTTTATTTGAGGGCAAACTGAAATTGGTGCTTTCTGCTTGAAGGTACATTAATTTGCTAATTGTTCTCTTTCTTCTGCATGTGTTTTGTCGCTCTTCTCTTCAGGCATCACATACAGGTTTTTTGTAAGTCTCTCCTTATTTCCCTTCTGTCCATTCTTTTTTCTAGCGTCCATTTTCAGCTCTTCATTTGAGCAAAACATTTCAGGTGTTTCTAAAGCAGTTGTGTCTGCTCCTATACAACTGCTGATGCCTGGGTTCAGAGGTGGCCTGTTTCTGTAATGATCAGATGTTTTCATAGCAAGTTTTTTTTGCCTAAAACTTTCTCAGAGTTAGTTTTCCTCTGTTTTTCAGATCTGAAGGTACTGGTTCTGCTGACACAAAGGTTGCAGCTCAAGTTGCCAGGGAAGAGTCAGAGCTCTGCTCCACCAGCGTGAGTACTTATGTTCTTCTTGGAGATCATTTAACTTCCTTGTTGTTTTGTTTGTCACACTCATTCAATGATTTTGTTATCTCATCCCTCTTATCTTTTAGTCTGAATGGCTGCCACTTTGAGTTTTGTGTGGGCTTGTATGTGTTAGAAAAGATGAAGGTAGAAAAGGAAGAGATGAGATTTTGGGTTTGGGAGAGTTGAGCCATCTGCTCTCAATCCTTACAAGACGGAATCTTGGTAGAACAAGGAATAGTCGAGAGTGGTCATGTTTAACAGAAGGCTTAGGAACAAAAAGTTTCTTAGACACTAAATTGCTATCGACAGTAGAGCCTGTGTGCACAGGGCTGAATGCAGCTGTGGTAAGAGTTGGCAAGAATGATGACGGTGGTAAATGCTTGGTGTAGTATTGAATCCTGCTCTTCTGTAGCCTAACATGCATGCCGTCTTGGGTGGCTATTAAGTCCCCTTAATATCTCCTTTCTCTCTTCCCAAATACATATTGTTTCTAGCTATACAAAAATCTTTACTTGATGTTGAACTTAAAAATGCAGAAAGTTATATGGTTTTCCTGAACTGTTGCAGGGCACGGAGTCCTTGGAGTGAAGAGACTATGTATTGATACTGCTCTTAAGCAGACGGGAAATAAGCCATTCTTCTTGCTCCTCAGGGCTTTCTATCCTACACTGTGCCTTAAACATGGAAACTGTAGAAATGAATAGTCTATCCTTGAAACGTCCTCACTCTGAGGATGATGTGGCTAATGCAGATGAAATTAAAAGACAGAAGACCTCAGAGAAGTCAAAGACAGGGAATGACTCTGGGCAGAGCATTGAGACTGTAACAGAACAACCTGACAAATCTCTGCTTGAGGACACGAAAAATGAAATAATCCCCCGTGAGGAAAGTGAGGAGCAGGAAGATGAGGAACTAGAGGACAGTGATGAAGATGGAGATCCAGAGAGCTTTGCAGACATGATGAAGCATGGACTGACAGAAAGTGATGTTGGCATAACTAAGTTTGTTAGCTCTCATAAAGGGTTTTCTGGAATCTTAAAAGAGAGGTAACTCTTTATCTTGTTATGTATATATTAATTCCTTGTGTTAAGCAGTTCTCCATTTTGGTTTTCTTACTCAAGGATGCAACTGGATTACGTGCAGCCACTTGGGAGGTTGATCACTTTCTTTTCCTTGTGCTGAGACTGAAAGAACGGTTTAATTTGGGACTTTTCTAGGTTGTTGTGTTTTGCTTTTATTTTTCTTCTTCTTTCCTGTCAAATGGAGCTCTGAAGAAAGAAGCTGTGTATGGGTAGAAATACATGATTACACTGGCCTTTGGCCATTTGTCTTTCTGTCTGGCAGCAGCATACAACTTAAAACCTCATGCAGTACATCCATCTTTTGTACTACTCTTCAGTGGTAATACAAGATGCACTGGAGAATGGTATCGAAACCATCCCTTTTTGGTTTTTCTTTTCCTTTCCCTGAATTTTTTGTGCTAATGTCTTTAAACACGTTTATTGCCAGATGGTTCATTAGGCTTTAAATTATAGTCTGATCAGTTGTAATGTCATTTACAAAACATAAAGGAAATTTATAACCCAGAACGTGGAATTTTACATTATATATTTAATAAGATGTTTGGGTTTTAGTGGCTTTTTTTAATGAAACTTCTAGGGTTTTTTTAATTAAATAACATCTCTGAATAAAACAGAAGGCAAATACAAAAACTCACTGAAGAGAGAATCATTGTTGCCCTGATTTAGCAAAGCAGTTAAGGATGCTTTGTTTACACACCAAGTCGTCCCTATTTTTAAGTATTGGCTTCATCTATGGATCGTCTTACATAATAAGGCGATATTATGTACATAATAGGGAAAAAAAAGTGATACTAAGTACATATTGTGTATGTATTTAATCTTTATATGCAGCATTAAGCAGCTGGCATAATCCTTCACTGGGGAACACAGTCTGTGCTGGACCTCCTTCTGGGAAATCTGCCAGTTTTGAACTGAGGTGGCCAGAGGTAGCTGGGAGGTAAAAACGTTCGTGGGCTCAGGGTTTTTCTTTGATCCTGGTTTATAACACCTGACATTAATTTATTCCTGGTGTTTGATGGTAGCAGTCACTAGCATGTCTAGACAGCTACAGATAATGTGAGAGAGGACACAACACTGCTCAGGGAGGTGTTCTACCAATATGATGTATGGCAAACAGGGGCTTGGGGGAGCCACAATAGAAAGTTTTGGTGAAGTTTTCTTCATCTTTCAACATTCATAGACTACATTTTTTTTCTTTTTCTTTTTTTTTTTTTCCTTTACAAGTGGATGCTACTTAAAAATCATTTAGCAATTGCAGCATAGACTGTCTGTGTTCTGTTAAGGTCAGGATGTTTTTATTATTGGACATAATGACTTGATCAAAAATGTCACAGTCAAATTCTTCATTGCTATCACAGAGTATGCAGAATAACTGTTTACTTGAAAGATGTTCTCTGTAATTGAATGTATGTAACAGAGCTGAATTTGTCCCCTTTCCTTAAAGAGTGACTCACATGCACTTCATTCTGCAGGTTATTTGAAGTGACAGAGTTAATGTATTTGTGTTCACCTTGTAGCAAAGCAGTAGATTCTTAATTATCAGTAATGACTGGGATTGAGGATATGCATTACTAATATCTGCAAGATAGTGAGAAAATGACTCAGTATAACTACAGGAGGTGCTTGGTTATCTGCAAAGAAGTCTGCTGTGTTTAGACATGACAGACTTTCTTCTGTGTTCTCATGGTGTCCTTCTGAGGGGTGAGAACAGGTACAGCTTTCTCATGGTTGGAGGGGTTTTTATGTGAATTAAATTAATTGAATTCAGAATTCTTGAATGAATTCTGATAAGAAACAGTTTCGTGGGAAAGGACTTTATGTGATTTGGGATTTTTATTTTTTTATTACAATTTTAATGGGGGTTTCTTCCTATCAGATACTCGGACTTTGTTGTTCATGAAATAGGCAAAGATGGACGTGTGAGCCATTTAGACGACTTTTCTGTTCCAGTGGATGATGAGGTAAATTCTGAGGTAAAGATTTGGTAATAGCTATGCTCCTTAAGCAAAAACATTAAAAAGGCTGAAAGTTGTTCCATGAGGGTTATTGGTTGTTCTGTTTTTCCCCCCCTCAAATACGCATTAGGACCCATCGGAAGAAACGTTTACAGTTTTGTCAGATGAAGACAAGCAGCGTTTAGAGGAGCTCCAGCTTCTTAAGAATAAGGAAACTAGTGTTGCCATAGAGGTAAAACTATTAAATGGTATGAAGTTCGGGGAAGGGAGGAGGATGAGAGAGTGAGTGAGTGGAAGGTATGTGTTTTCTTGTGCACGTAAGGTGTAAGAGCAGTTTGAGCATGATGCAGCAGGTAATACCAGAATGTTTCCAGTTTAGTGTTCAATTCTGTAAAGCCTTACAGATAGACTCAAAATTCATGAATGTGAGTTGCCATTTTGATTTCAGTGCTACCATACACATGAATTCACATACATATCTTAATTTCTGTCATGTTAAAACTTTCTTGCAGTATTTTTGTTTTCTGTCTAGTAGTATTTTATAGGATAATTATATAAGAAGGATTAAATAAAACATCCATCCTGATGAAGGACTATTTTCAAGGTCAGTGTTTAGTGATTTAGTAGAAAAGAAGATAAATATGTTCTTCTGTAGCAAGAAAAATAAGAAGGTACAAAATGAAATTAAAACTTGGTATTTTTAAACATCAAAATATTCTGTATATTAGAAGAATAACTGTTGAGCTAAATTTGGGACAGAGAGATGAGTAGGATTAAATCTGGTAATTTCAAATAAGCATTCACACATTAAATAATCTTATCTAGCCTTTTTTGCCTTTAATGCATATAGAAAAACTTAGATTTGCTAGAGTTTTCAGTGGAAGGGGAAATCTTATTAAGCAGAGAAGAGAAAAATAAATCTTGAGAATTGCCTTTTATGAGTGTTCAGTCTGGGGTTTATAGCAGAGTTATTTATTTTTTTTCAAGCTAATTTTAATGAGTAGGCCAGACTTAAAAGTATACCTGTTTGTTACTTTAGTGTGATTTGGTAGGTTTTCTTTAAGCCTGCAAAATTTAACTCTGCGGAAATCCCTCCCCTTTAATGTTACTTTATTTGGTTTCTGCATGTGTCTGTATTAACACAGGTAATTGAAGATACCAAAGAAAAAAGAACAGTTATCCATCAGGCTGTGAAGTCCTTGTTTCCTGGACTGGAGACTAAAACAGAAGATCGAGATGGAAAAAAATACATTATTGCTTATCATGCTGCTGGGAAAAAAGCACTGGCAAGTGAGTTTCAGTATCACAGCAGTTGGGTAAAGTAAATGCTAAAATTATCCCCAAAATAAAAATCGTTAGTAAGTACTTCAGGTAGAGCGTATCTCCTAATGTAGCCTGGCTTTGCTTTTTCTTCTTTGCAACTGATGCTGTGCATCTAAAACTACTAGGAACACAGGAGTACCTCATTTAAATTACTACTTGGTCTGGGTTTGGTTTTTTTTTTTTTTTTCCAAATCATTCATCAAATACAAACATGTTAGAAGGGAGAGGATCTTTTGCTATTTCAGTGGGTATAGGCAAATAGGGACTTTATTGTCAGTATTGTTTGAACTTAGCTTTCATGAACTTACCTGGATATGTGCATTGTGGAAGTAAGAGGTTGTAGCTGAAATGCCTACGTTACATTGACAGTCAGTGTAATCTTGACTGTTTGAAAATCCAGACAAAATTCTCAATGACTTGAACAGAGACAAGCACCTATTTGTTTTCTCAGACTTACAGATTTGTATAAAGATAATATATTTGCCATGATCTTAAAGGCTGCTTCTTCTTCCAAAGCTATTTATATTTGCAGAAATTTGTCTTTATTCATTATAAATCACAGTTACTATTCTGGAATAATCAAAGTAATGAAGAATTTTCAAAATGAAGCATTATCCACCTTAATCCTGCCAAATACAGTTTTGGTCTATGTTTTTTAATGTTACTACATATTTGTTGCTACTGTAAGTTCAAAGGATTGTCTACATGCAGAATGTTGCACATTTAAGAAAGGTATAAAGGTTTGGTTTGGCTTAAACTGATTGCTTTCCTATGTCGTTTCATCCTAGTAAAAATGACAATATGTAAGCCTAGCCCTTTCATTTCTTTAAAGATCAAGGAGATGGAGAAAGGATAAGGAGATAATATAAAATTGGAAGTAACACTATCTCCACATTCAGTTTATTTATTATTTTTTAAGGTTTGTTCTAAGCAAATATGGGAGTGTTGTACTTTTATTGGTACAGTTATAATGTGTTATGTATCTTGTTTAACCATGTTTAGAAAATTTGTATGTTTGCATGCTTTATGCATGGAGTATGTATATTTACCGGCACAAAATTCTCCTCAGCCAGTTTTGTCTTCCGTTGGTTTGTAATGGTTTTGCCTCCACCTTTGTCTTCTGCTGCTTCTATTCTTTAACCATTGTTACAGTCAGGTAGTTGTTATTAAGCTGACCAGTCTGATTTAAGAGATACTGTGTAAAAGAACTTAAGTATTTGAAATATGCTGAAAAGAACTTAGTTATGTGTCCCTAGGATTAAAACATTATCTGGAGCACCATCTTGTGATGCAGGGTAGCATCATCTATTTAAACCTGGATTCCTAAGCTGTGATTCTACAAACACCTGTGCACGTTGGTGGAAATGTGTGCAGCTTCAGTGAGTGTGTGTAAATGCTTATGAATGTCGGATTTAAGAGTGCAAGAGTCAGGATTATATTTTTCTTTCGTATTTATATAGCCATTAACACATCTTAGTCCTGAGTGGGTTCCCCAGGCAAGAAACATCTCAGAAGTGTAGAATATTTGAATATTAGCTGAGATACCTGATGACTTTTGTTGATAATGTAAAAGGTTACCAAACATGCTTTCCTAAAACTTAAAATTAGAAGGTGCTTTCTGTCTATAGTAAGTTTACACCCAAAATACTTAAAATACCGCCTTACTAAATTGTCAGTCAACTGCTGTTTCATCGTTGTCCACAAATGAAGTTCGTTGCATCTCCGATTGAAGCTTTCCATATGTTCACTGTTTGCCTCTGCACGATTCCATTGCGTAACTGTCTAAATTGCTGTCATCCACCACCTAACTGTTGGATGCTCCCTAGAGCATAAACAATCCCATAACCATAAACCTGCATGTTCACCTCTAAAAACCCTTTGACAGTCTAAAAATTAAATGCTACTCTTTTGTGCTCTTTATGCTATGCATTGGGACAGAGGTCAGAACTGCAACAGGTAAGAGATGTTGACATTTCATGCTAACAAAATGAAATGCCAACCATTATGACCTCCTAAATAGTGAAATGACTGGCCAAACTAGTAACAATTAATTCCTTAAAAAAACCTACACATAAGTAATGCTTAAAATTCCCTGAAAGAACCAAGAATTGGGCTTGTGCTGCCTCTTTTTCTTAGTGCAGTATAGGTAGTAGTCATTTGGTGCAGAGGAAGTCTGTCTGTAATAAGTGATGTGAATTACCAGTTGTGACAATACTGTTTGACATCTATGGTAATTTTTCCATTGATTTCATTAAGCCAGGCCTTTGTCCTTCAGCCTTGTATTTCAGACATCACTATCTGTATTTAGATGACTTTAAAAGTATATATCATACATCCTGGTATTGAAAAAGAACTTCCAGCCCTCGAGTTGCAGCAAAAGGTTTGGAAAAAGGGCTTGGAAATACGATTTTACTGTCAAAAATGTAACCTGACTCTGAAACACAGCAGTAAGGACTGCAAACTCTCCCTCTGGTCCATCTACACAGTTGAATAGTTTGAAGTATTGGGTGAGGAAAGGCAGTGCGGTGGCTAGGCACATGGCTGTGATGCCCAAAGCGTGAGGAGCCCATTGGTGTATATATAGTATCTATAGAGTCCTTTTAGTCTAGCCCAGATTGCAGCTCGCTTTGTGCAGGGTGTTGAAATGACTGTGTGCAAGATGAATTAGTCTAAATTTAAAAAACGATTCCAGCTGGAGAAGACTTTCCTTGTCTATCATGCTCTGTCTTCCTCTCTTCCCTTCTAATTACGGAGTTCTTCATGAAGGACCTTGCTCTTCAAGCTGAATTCAGTGTTTCATTGACTGTGTTTAAGAGCAGTGGTGGCTCAGAAGGGAGACCAGCAGGAGCCTGAGGTCTTCTAACAGGCTTTGGACCATACCACTCAGTTTAGGTCCTGGGAAACTCCGTAGCAGGGGCTTTGCTTAGAAACTGATGGTACAAGGCAAGTGTTGCAATAATTTTTAAGTGACTAAAAACTAAGTGTGTAGTGTTTTATACTGCAGCATTCAAAATGGTTTTTGCGGAAGTGTGTGTATGGATGGCAGCTTCTCAAAAAAAGCAAGAAGAATTCTCTTTTACCAGAAAGTTTCCTGAAAATTAAACGTTTGCTGACTGTGGGGGATATGTGGGCTTTATTAAACTAACGTGAACAAAACGAGCAAAATTTCCCAAGAACTTCCTTCCTGCATTGGCGTTTATGTGCTGGAATAGGGCTGGCTTTTTCAGTTAGCTTTTGCTGTTACAGAAGACGCTTAAACCTTTTTTTTGTACAAAACCAGGAATGTCTGCTTGGTGGCTACCAAGAGATAAGGGACTTCTTATTTAAAACAAAACAAATCCTTAGCTTTGTTCTTACAAAACAAAGAATTGATAAACAAAGCACCTCAAAATCCGTTGCTAAACCTGTGTAGACTCAGTCCCCCTTCCCTGTAGTGCCATCTACAGAGAATGATTGTAAAAGTAAAGTCTTACTTCTGGAGGCTTTTGTGTGCAACAAAAGCTTGACAAATGCATTGACAGTTTTCTTCCCTCTCCAGAAAAACGCCAAATAATGGTACAGAATTGTAAATCAGTTGTTAGTCTGCAGGAGATGAAGTTATCGCGCCCTCTGGCCTTCTCTAAACACTGCACGGTATCTGGCTGGAATGATTTGTTAATGTCTCTATTGTGCCAGATTTCTCCCCTCCCCCCCGTAGGACTTTTAAAAAAAATTCACCTTAAAGTAATTTTTTGTGAGTATACTTTTTTTAGGTGTGTGTAGAGATACAGCCCATGCTTTTGCGTGACACACAGAAAAAATCCTACAGAAATGAAGAATATGTTAGTACTATAAATAATAATAATTGTAGTCTTCCCACAAACAGGGCTCCAGTGGTCCTCATCTATTAGTTACAGAGGGCACTAGATGAAATGCGGAGTGGCTTTTATTGCTGAAAGTCAATGTAATTATAATGTTTTTGAGAAATCTAATCAGGCAATATGTCAGTTGAATGATTAGGGTATATTTTTACATAACTTCATGACAAAGGAACTGTTGCTGTTTCATTCAAGATTTTCTAGGTGACAATTTTCAATGTGCTTTGCAGCTTTTGCTGTCAGTAATTCACTTTTTTCTTTTTTTTTTTTTTAAAGCAGAGGAAAATTAGAAGAAATTGACTTTTGCATGTTTGTCTTAAATGTAGCTGCAATGGCAAAGATATTATTTGAATTTTAAAAATTGACACTTTACGAATTTTTAACCTTTTGTTTTTAAAGATCCAAGAAAACACTCTTGGCCAAAATCTAGGGGAAGTTACTGCCACTTCGTACTGTACAAGGAGAACAAGGATACTATGGATGCCATTAACGTCCTGTCCAAATTTTTAAGGTAAGGCTGTTTTCTGCCAGCCTGGCTAGTGTGCAGTCTTCCCCCAACATGTTTCACGTTGCTGTAAATGTTGTGCTTCAGAATCATGTAAGAGCAACACAAGTAATTACTATTGCCTAATTTCTAGGCAGTGTGTGGTTTTGTGGTGTGGTTTTTTTTGTTTGTTTGTTTTTAAAAAAGTAAGTTATTTTAGAATATCAGGTTTGAAACTTTTAGTTTTGGAAGGAGGTGAGAATGCAACAAAATGATCCCAAGAAATTTAAAAGACTGTGCTCTACTACTTCAATGGAAAAAGGTCCACAATTGACGTTGGCTGATCTGAGAAAGGCTTGGCAGCTCAAAGCCTCGATGTGCGTAACCTGAATTAAAAGCCACTTTTCTCCCAGCGTGTGAATATATGCAAGTATGTTATGAACCTGTCAGATATTGTTGTGATAATATGCTGATCAGTTCTTAAGCAGTTACAGTTGATAAACTGTTGTTCCATGTATTAATTTCTCCATGGCAACACAGGCTTAGTTCCTTTCACCCCGTCAAGTGCAGCAACAAAAAGATTTGCCAAAGGCGTGATGTGAACACAGTGAATTGCAGAGGAGAAGGACTATTTTAAAATTGGGTCAATTCAGTGATTTACTCGTAGAGAAACTTACCCACTTCTCCCCTCCTTTTCCCTTCCCCCTTCCTGTCCAAAAAGAAATGTTTGTAATCTAGACTCTAACCAGTATACTACTAGTATTTGTATTTGAGAACAGAATGGTAGGAGCACAGTTTGGCAGAAAAATGTATGTAATGACAATCCTGCTACCCCCTGGTGCCCATGGCTGGAATAACTGGAAATATTCCCTGTGTAACACAGGCTGTAAAGTACAAAGTGGAAAGGAAATTTTCCTCTCAAGGAAAGAAACGGATCAAATTTCAAATTATCTTTTCATATTCTCACATAGTGTGCATGCATGGTATTCAAACAGACGTGTTATTTGAAGTTTAAGGAAGAAATGGATGTGTTTTGTGTTTTGGTTTTTTTTTTGTGAAACTAGTTGCGGTTGCATGCTTGTGCATTGAGTGGATGTGTGAAAAGAAGTACTTCAAAGCTTATATTCTTGAAAGCACAGTTGTGGTAAAAATGAATCTGTCTAGATATAATTACTTATAGATGAGATTAGAAGATGTCACATGTCAAATTGTAGGGTAGTTATGGGGAATATATTTATATTTTCTATTTGTAATAGAGAAGATTAATAATTCTAGGTAATTATGCTGATGATTATGTTTGATCTATAGCTATTTTAATATACATGATATCTGTTTCTGCTGCTTTTAAGAGTGAAGCCAAACATATTTTCCTACATGGGAACTAAAGATAAAAGAGCTATAACAGTTCAAGAGATCGCTGTTCTTAGGTAAGTGAAAGTATACTGGAGTATTTGTGCTCCTACAGTGATAGCTTGAATATCTCGCTAAATACCTCGACGACTCAGTGTGCATGTGACACAAATGGTCCTGATCTTAATGAAGATGCTATAATCCTTTTTTTATTTCATGGTGATTGCTAGTATTTTCAGTCAGTGGTGCTCTGAATCATAGGCTGGATACGCGTATTTGGCTGAAGCAGGGGGCCAAATTGCCTATCTGCTCTTATGCTGCATGGCTGCCATGCAACAGCAGAAAAACAGATTAACACAGTGAAAGTTATGCCCTGTTTCCTTCCTGACTTTAGTTTCCCCCTTCCTCCAGCTGGAATCCTATTTTCTTTCTCACTGAACTCTCTGAACAGCTCCCAAGAAGGCTAAACATAACCACTGCCTTTGCTCATCTGTGAATGGCCAGAAGGGGCAAAAAACGATGAAGAATTTTTCTTACCTTAAGCTATTCCCTTAAGTCACCTTCTAAGAGAAAATAAAATTTATTTTGTCATATTCCAAGATAATTATATGGTTTCTGGGCACCTGAAATTAGTGTTACATCTGTAACTGAGAATGATGGATGCCTTGAAGTTATATATTACCATATCTGTTTAGCTAGCTGGAATATTCTGCCTGGACTACTATTTACAACTCTTCGAAAACCACACTGCTCAAGTGAGGAATTCCAAGGTGTGAGAGCCAGAAATTTGATCAAATCCTTGTTAAAAGGAGGGCGTTCACTGCTTAATTATTCATATCTTTCCTCCTAGTGGTTTGCGTGTGCATACGTTTGCACATATAAAAGCAGTTATTAATTTGTGAATCGTGAGAAGCCCCAGATTCTCCCTGCTGCAGGGCAGGTTTGCAAAGTGATGATCATTAACCAAACTTGCGGGGTAGCTACCTCAGGTGCTTTTCCGTTTACTTTTAACGTGATCACATTTAACGTTGTGTCCAAGAGCTCTGGTGTGTTGTAAGCATTGACTGGGGGGGAACTTACTGATTTGTGATGCCTGTTCAGTAGTGACATGGTACCTGGCTCCCCTGCACGGCCTTGGAGGAGGATGGTGCTGGAGAGGAGGCATTACCATTTATCAGCCCACACTGAGCCGAGTACGCTGGCCAGGCTACTTGATAAACTTGTCTACCCTGGTATAAATTTTAGCAGAAGTGTCAAAGGGCAGCTCAGTGATGCAGAGAAAAGGGTGTGCTTCCAGAAGTACTAGCAACAAAAACGGCAGATAGCAGTGACAGATTGGATTTCATCTGCACTAAGCTTACACAGTGGCTAATTACTTAACTCTGAGTTCATGATTGTGCTAACTGGAGGGTATTTGTGATGTAGTTACTCAAATAAAGCATAATTCAGCTTGTGGGATACAGTATACATCAATATTGCAACACACTTTTTTTGAGTGCATACTGTAACATAGGTGTAAAAAGACAGAACTAACGGTCTTTGTCATAGTATAAATTTTCTCTTGTATGAGTAGCCTTGAGAATTACCAGTTCTTTTCTTTTAGCTATTCATTAAACTATTTTGAAGAGGCAACAGTAGAAAATTGGGGAAACTGGACTCACTGCTTTTTGTTTTGAAGTGCCGGCATTTCTGTATTTATGTAATTATCTACTTTTCTAAGGACAGGTTGGTCACTGTTGTCTGTTTCTTTTTAGAATCACTGCACAAAGACTTGCTCATTTGAATAAATGTTTGATGAACTTCAAATTAGGAAATTTCAGTTACAAGAACCATCCACTGAAATTAGGAGAACTGCAAGGGAACCATTTCACTGTTGTTCTCAGGTAATATGTTAGGATGTATTTAAAAGTTCTGTAAGGTTTTTTTTTTCTTTAAATAGGTAAAACACATCAGTGCATCTTGTGTTAGGAAAAAGAAGAAAAGTCCTTCTGTAGGCAGGAGTCTGTTGAATTTGATATGTGATATGTAATGTTGATGTTGAGCTTTATTATGGGGATCACAAAATAGTGTAAGCCCTTAATATATCTATAACTTTTTTTTTTTTAATGCTAGAAACATAACAGGAACTGATGACCAGATAGAGCAAGCAATGCACTCTCTCAGAGAAATTGGATTCATTAATTACTATGGAATGCAAAGATTTGGAACCACAGCTGTTCCTACATATCAAATTGGCAGGTATGTTTTGTTTTCATCCCCCCCTTCTTTTATTATTGCTTTGTTTTATTTTGTTTTATTTTTATCCCTGTATAACTTCTAATGTGTTTTCGGGAACTCTTTTTCTAGCATATTGCATGTGCCAGTTTTAATTTTAGATTCAAGAAAGAACTTGTTTCAGAACTGGCTTCAGCAGGTATCTTGCATAATACCACTACTTCTAATATTGCATAAATCTAAACACACTTCTTTTTTTTTATAAGTTGGCTAAATCTCCTTAAAATGTATTTAGTCAGTTCTTAATACACTTCCCTGTTTGAATCTTAGAGCTATTCTACAGAACAATTGGAATGAAGTAATGGATTTGATATTAAAACCACGACCAGGAGGTAAGGGCTGAAAAATGATACATTAAGTGTTTCTGTCTCTTCCTCCTCCAAGAACCCTCTGTTCAGGAGAAACACTTTTAGATTCTTTTAATTTGAAAGGACGTTTTTTGAGGACAGCTTTGCATATGTAAAACTTGAGCCAGTTTAGCAATGGACAAGCAGTCTTCAGACTCTGCCTTTGTGCTTCTCTTTCCTTGCTGTGCAGTTTCTTGCAGCAGGAGTGAAAAGAGATGGAATACACAAGTCTGCTCGGACTCCATGTGGAGCCTTCCTACCTCAACTATTCTGTCATTCTGCTAATCTGTGTAATTACCATGACTAAAACTTCAATTTTTCAACTGTTTTAACGAAGGGCGAGATGGATGCTTTTTTCGTGTGTAGTTAAAATATTTTTATTTTGCATCCCTGTTCTAGCTGAAAAGGGATACTTAGTAAAATGCAGAGAAGAATGGGCAAAGACTAAAGATCCAGCAGCAGCCCTCAAGAAACTACCCGTAAAAAGGTGCGTGGAAGGACAGCTTCTACGCGGACTCTTAAAGTATGGAATGAAGAACATAATCTCTGCATTCGGCATAGTGAGTGTAAAAGTGCTGTGGGGTATTTGAATAAACGCTCTTTTGATGGTGTCATGATGAATTTGAAATACTCACAGATACTTGATGAATAGAAGGTTAAGTGTAAAATCTTTACATTTATCCTGCCTTTTTGCTTGAAGTAGTGCTGCGTGGTAACTGATGACATCTGTAATTAATGTATGCATAATGAGCTTTCCAATTGATACAACAGTTTCTGGTACGCTGGAAGCAATACAGTTATACTTAGTAACCATGTATAATACAGATCTGAGAATTGTACAAAAGTTCATTATCACAGTTCTTCTCTTGCTTTAGAAGTATGAATCAAACTGATAGTGTGCTAATGAATCAGCTTGGCATAGAGGTGGTGGATTCACTGTTATTTTCAAGTACTGTAATCAAGATCAAGTCTTTGGAGAAAATGCCTCATCACCAGCAAACTACTGGGCCCATTGTAGGAGCTGAGGAATAATTTCTTGTTTATGAAGAAGATAATTAGCATAATACTGTGCTTTCACATCTGCAGAGTTTACTTAAGATTTCGGGAGGCAGAGTGTGAATTTAGTGTTTTGTAATAGCCCCATGTGTTTGAGCTGTTGAATGGAAAAAAATTTTTTAAAAAGCTTTTTTTTAATTTAAGCACAGGATTTTTTTTTTGTGCGTATTTCAAACATATAAAAGTACTATTTCTTCACATACCCTTTTCCCAAATAATGAACTAAACCCAAATCTGTATATCAAGAAATTGTGTTAGTCTTGCTGCTAGAGTAGGTAACATTTCAAATATATGCCTTTTTGGTTATGATTCAGAGAAAAAACCTAAAAATACAACTTTATAATGTTTCACTTTTTTTTTCTTTACCTGTAGATACCAAGAAATAATCGTTTAATGTATATTCATAGCTACCAGAGTTATGTGTGGAATAATATGGTGAGCAAGAGAATAGAAGAATACGGGCTTAGAGCTGTACCAGGAGATCTCACACTTAAAGGAGGTAAAATCAGACAAAAAAAAGCCAGACGGGCCCTGTACTTCAAATTCCTAGGAAAACAAAGCACATACCTGTTTATGTGATACTGTGTACATGTTCTCTTTTCCCTCTCACCCATTTTGGTTCAGTGATTTCTGAATCCATTGGCCAGTTTTAGTCAAATTTTACAAGGAATTGGAAGTTACATAATACGCTTCCATGAGCTGTTGGTTTGCTTGTTTTTCCAAATAGCTGGATAGGGAACAGAGAGTATGAAGGACTGATTGTTCTCAAGAATGGACTCAAACCTAGATGAGCTATGGAGAACTATGGAAGTATGTTATCAATGTTTTAACCACAGAAGTTTTTGTTTGCATTAGTATCTTGTAAAGCAGAGACTCCCCTCAGTTAAAACTTTCTTCACTTGGATTTGCTCTGGCATTTACCTGGGCTGAAAATCAAGTGGTTAATTTTAAATTTAGCTAATGTTAACTGTCACAGGCATCCATGCTGGTAACTCTTCATTTTCTGTCCTGATTGTAGCCACTGCTGTTCATATCGAAGAAGGAGATGTTGATAACTACACTATCCACGATGTAGTGATGCCATTGCCTGGATTTGATGTTATTTATCCAAAGCATAAAAGTAAGTCTGACTGATAACTGACGTACTCAGTCTGAAAATCTAAGTCTGCTTTAATCCTGTTCTTAAAAGGAAGATTAGATCTATGCAACCTTGGTGACCATAAAAAAAAAATGGACGGTTTCAGAGCTCTGATACACTGCCGTCAGCCTCTCCCATTGTGATAATAATAGTCTGCATTGTAGTTTGTTTCATTTAGTATAAATCTGTTTCTCATTTATTTTTAGTTAGTAGCTTTTCCAAAGCAAGAAACTTTCTACTGAGGCACAAGGGGGGAAAAAAAGGGCGAAATGTTAGTTGAAAAGTGTATGCATTTGATTTTTAAATTAGAAAACAAACCAAACTTCTAGAACTTGTAACCCAAGCAAACGCTTGAAGTTAGGAAAAAGATCTGTTTGTTTAAATATTAAGCAAAATGAATATTTAAAAAAAAAAAACAACAACATGTCTTTCATCTCCTGTATATCAAGTGCATTGGATGTAAATTGTTTTTAATGAAATAGGTTGAGTGTTCTATAATTATCTGCATGCAACATGATGCTATTATAAAGGAATAGAGTTGTAGAATCGTTTTGGTTGGATGGGACCTCAGAAGGCCATCTGGTCCAACCTTTGGTCAAAGCAATGTCAGTGCTTTATTCAAGTCAGCTTGCTCAGGGCTTTGTCCTGTCAGGTCTGAAACTTTCAAGAACAAAGAGTCTCAAAGTTCTCCTCTAAGTCTTCTCTAAGCTAAAAAAGCCCAGTTCTCTCAGACTGTCCTCACAGGGCATGTGCTACAAGCCCTGGCCATTGGGGTGGTCCTCCATTGGACTCATTCAAGTTTATCAGCATCTGCTTTGTACTGGACACACTATTCCAAGTGCAGTCTTATGAGTGCCCCGTAAAGGGCAGTAATTGTTTTTCTTGGTGTAGCTTCTGACTAAACTCCTGTTGCTATTAGCTTTTGTTGCTGCCAAGGCACTCTGTGAAGTCTCCTTTCCACTGGGAGTCCCAGGTGACTGTCAGCAGAGTCGCTCCCTAGCCTGTATCATTAGAGGTAATTACTCTCAGGTACAGGACTTTGTCTCTGCTGAATTTCATGAGGTTCTTCTTGGCCCATTCTTCTAGCCTGCCAAGGTCCCTCTGAATAGCAGTCCTGCCTTTGGGTATATCAGCTGCCACCCCAGCTTGATTTCATCCACAAACTTGTTGGAGTGAATTCCAGCTCATCCACTTATGCTGATAAATGTATTTAACAGGACACATCCCAGTTCCTTGAGGAACTCTGCTTGTGTTGTGGTTTTTGCCAAATTGGCCAATGGCTGGCGACAGATGCTTCCCCCCGGCCCCAGCCTCTCGTACACAGAGGGGAGAAGGAGAGAGAAAGAGATTTACAAGTTTAGAGGAAACTAAACTACTTCAATGAAATATTAATAATAAAATGAAAAATAATGAAATGGATACAGTATATACAAAACAGTATTAAGCTCCCAGGATGACGTCACCGGCAGGCACTGGAGAAGTCCTAGACTGGACTCAGTGATGGGTGGGAACTGGATTCCAGAGATGGAGTCAGGAACCCACGGATCAGGATCAAAGGCAGATGAACAGACAGGGTCCTCCTTGGATGTCAACCATTGAGGGAAGAGCAGTTGACCCTTTGATCCCTCAGCTTTTATACTGAGCATGGGGCAGATGGGATGCAATACCCCTGTTGGTCAATTTTGGGTCACCTGTCCTGTCCGCTCCTCCCTGCAGGTGGGACCCCTCTACAATTTTCCGCTTCCGACCCTCCAACGGGGCGAATAATGCAATAAGCTGACCTTGGTTGTTATAGCAATAAGTATAAGCAAGAGCCTCTCTGCATACCATTCCTAGTACAAATTGTCTTATCACTCTGAGTGAACCGTTTTAGACACAACATGCTGTTAATTTCAGAGAGTTAGCAGAGGCCTAGCTAAGAAATAAAATTACTGAACAGAAAGTTCGTTCCGTTTTACCTCAAACCAGGACAGCTTGTAATGAGCTTCTAGGTAGAGCTCAAACCAGTAATGACGACCCTTTGAGACAATGAGCTAGACAGTTCTTTACCCATCTAGCGGTCCACCCACTGTAATGTTCTAACCTTGGGTACAAGGATGCTGTGGGAACACGTCAACAGCCTTGCTAAAGGCAAGGTAGGCAATAGTCACTGCTCTCCCCTCATCCGCAGATGTAATAATTTCATCACAGAAGGCAGTAAGGTTGGTGGGCTTTTTGTTTCTTTTCCTTTTCCCCCTTTGGTAAAACCATGCTTGCTATTGTTTTCATAGTGTGCCCAGAAATGTATTCCGAGAGGATTAGCTCCAGTATTTTTCCTAGGGACCAAAGTGCGTCTGACTGGTCTGTAATTCTCTAGATCATCCTTCTTGCCCTTTCTGAAGACAGGTGCTACACTTAGTTTTCTGCAGTCACCTGGGACCTTCCCAGAGCTCCACAATTTTTCAGAGATGGTAGAGAAAAGCCTTACCATGACATGAGCCTGCTCTTTCTTCCTGTATTTTCTTCCACTACTGGTAGTCCCTGTCTTTCCTGAATCTTGTCTCTAGGAACAGAGGCCCTGGGAGACCTCGCTTGTCAAGACTGAGGCAAAGGAGCTCTGTCAGTAGACCAGCTGCCCCATTTAGCAGCAGGCTTTACTTCTCGTATTCTTTCATTCCTGATGTTGCAGTTTGACTCTTGTTGCTCTTGATGTCTGTTGCTGATTTCAACCATAGCTGAGCTTTGGCTTTCCTAACACCATCATCCCTACATGCCTGGATAATGTTTGTATGCTCCTCCTTTGTAGTCATCCCTAGCTTTTAGCTACATATGAGCTCAGGCATGAGTTCCCTACTTAGCCAAACCAGTCTCCCAATAGACGTGCCTGCTTTCTTCAACATTTGGTTGAACTGCTCTTGTCCTTGGCTGTCCTTAAGGCCAGTCAGGTCTCTTGAAACTCTCTGCCTGTCAGAGCTAAGTCCCAGAGTTGGGATCCCATTTATCACCCATCTCTGAAACTCTTGGAAGGTAAAGATCTGTTTTTGATGAGGGGTGGCACTGAATCACTTTGAGTTAAAAGATTGGAAAGAAAAGCTGCTATTTTTTACATTCAGTGTACTTATACTGGGATTTGCCCACAGTAAGCCTAACTTACACCTGTTTAAAATTGCCAGCTGCATGAAGTTTATGCTGGCTATTGCACTAGAAATCAAAGGTGCCAGACAGCATTTTAGCTGCAGTATATTCTTGTATTTCCATTGCCTTCCCTCTCTTCTCCAGGTGTGTATGCACACACCCTTAAGGAAACAAGACTGTAATAGAATTACTCCTTCTGTTGGCAGTGTACTTAAAGGTCCCTATTGGCTAACTTCTTCAGAGGGCTCCCTTCACTCATTTCACTCTGCTGCTTTTTCAAAAATAGAGCAATGGGTAGTCTGACCCAATGTATTTTTCCTCCATATACCTGATATTAGTCTTGTGAACTCGGATAATTGGAAAGCATGTATGAGATGCCAATAAAATATATTGTAAATCTTGTTTTCAGCTGAAATTTTGATTTGTTAAGATTCTTTCTTGGTTACTGCCTCTACTAATCAGATTGTAGAAGGAAACATTTTTTTAATAAGATTCATAATAAGTAATTTAAACTTCTGTGTAACATTTGTCCCATGTATGCTGCAAACTACTAAATATAAGGGAAGGAATGATCCATGAAAATGGCCTGTTTCAATAGGCTGCACTATGTGCTCTCCTATTAAGTATTTTCCTCTCTTGCAGTTGGTGAGGCCTACAAGGAAATGCTAGTAGCTGACAATCTCGATATCAACAACATGAGGCATAAGATCAGAGATTATTCACTTTCTGGAGCGTACAGAAAGATTATCATTCGACCTCAGAATGTCAGTTGGTAAGTAGGAGGATCAAGGAAGTTATACTTGAATTGACAGCACAGAGTATATGTGGGATGACTAAGTATGAGAACTGTTAGATTGACCCAGGGGACACACATGTAGACTGAAGCATAGAGAGGGAGGAATCTCTCTGCATTTCCCTCGTGGTTTTTTTCGCAGTTGAACCATAGCCTTATTTCTTCCCTGGTCCTCTGGTTCTGTGATGCATGAGTGTCAAGACATCTGTCTAGTTGTTACACTCCTTGCAAGGGCTTGCCCGAACACTTCATAGATAATTATGTTGAAACCATGATAGATAATATTAAAAACGGGGTTTTTTTGTAGTCTTGCTGTGAGAAAGTTGCTCTCCAATTACCTATCTGTCAATCAGTGAGATTTGTATCACTTAAACCTACTAAATCACTGTTGTTAGAGATACAATCTAGTTGTCTCATGGCAACTGAATAAATACCTTTTAAACAGGTGTTTAAATGTACAAATGTGCAACTGTGTCCTGTACAGATGTGCAGGACTTCATCACTGATGCATAGAAAAAAATATAGAGGGTTTAGGAGAGAGACAAAAAATACAAATGTTTACACTTCATTTTAGTTAGTGCTGGTTTAGAGCTTATCTGCTTCCCAGTTACTTTTTCAGCCTTGTCATTACATACGGAATTTCTGTTCAATGAGTGGCAGAAAGTAGAATATGTATTTAAGCCCTTACAAAATGAAGCCCCCCCCAAGTATTCTTAAAGTTGACACTGTTCTTCCCATAATTTCATAAACTATACTTCTTGTATAGCTGGAAATCCTGACAGCCCATGAGAGAAAACAGATGATGAGTTACGCAGAGCAACTTCTCACTAACTTGCTATTTTTTTTTTATATAATCTTGCATCAGAGGCAAGTCTTCTACACAAAGCTTTATCAGTTATTGCACCATAAATGCCGCCTTACCTTATTTTATTAGAAAGTCAATTCCATTTCAGTTGTAACTGCCAAATTGTAATAGTAAATAATATTATAATAAAAACAACAATTTATAGAAAATAGTAATATATAACTTTTATTCTAAATAACTAAAAATAATAATTAAAAAAATCTTATCTACATTATGAAGGGAGGTTGTTGCATATGATGATCCCAGAATCCCGTTATTTACTACGGATTTGGATAAGCTGGAAGGAAAACCATTACCAGTTCTTCCTACAGGTAAGGAAGGATTTTTCTGCTGATGTTTGCAAAATAGAAGTTTGATCTGGCAGTTGCTTTGAACTGATACATATTGAAAGGTCTTTTACGGAAGAGCTTTCATTTAACTAGACTGTTAAGCAATGGCATTAAAGATATCCAAAGTTAGGTGTCTATTTAGGACCCTTATTTCTCAAGAGTGCCAGCAATTCTGCCAGCAGTCTGTAGTGACAGTTACATTTTCTTATAGACATCTGTAAAATCGAGTAAATGCTTAGCAATAAATGTGTGTGAAGTAGGTATTCATGAAGATGGAATTAAGCCACAATTGTCTACGTGCTTGAGCATGTATTATTTGGGCTGAACGTAAGAGACTACTCCAGTTCTTAACAGAATTCAATGGATTTTTTTTTTTATAACTCTAGTCACAATGTCTTTTGACTCTTACTTTCCACAAAAAGTTAAGACAGACTAGGTATTCCATTTTGAAAAACCAAAAGTTTGCTTTGTTTTTGAAATAAAACCCCCAAAACACCACTTCCCTGCTGAGAGAAAATGTTAAAAAGAAGTTGTTTTATAAAATTCCATATAAATGCTAAGATCTATGAAGTTTATAAAATGGATTGCAAATTGGAGGGTGGTGATGGTGGTTTTGTTTCATGGGTTCGGAGGGGTTGGTCATGGAAAATTTTAGTCCAGTTTAAATAGCATCCAGAATAAGCATTACTTACTGCCCTTAACAGCTTTTTTTTTTTTTTTTTTTGCTTTGTGTCTCCTCTTACCCTTTATGATAGATGGTAAATTCAGGGCACTAAAGATGGAGTTCTCCCTTCCCCCATCCACTTATGCTACCATGGCGATTCGAGAAGTTTTGAAAATGGACACAAGCATAAAAAACCAGACACAACTGAATACTACCTGGTTACGCTGAATGAACTGCTTAAATGATTTGATTTTAACATATGTAAAGTGTTTTCATATTTACATGTTCTGTACAAATCTTTAAAGATTGGTAGTAAGAGATTTGTATTTTTTTAAGTTTTTATTAGTGCTAGCATTTAACTTCAGTAGTCATTTGCAAGATGGTGATTGTAATATAATATAGATCTTAGTGACTGGTGCTTTTTTAATGAATAAGTTGCTCGGGGTGTAATATGGTTGTATCTTTAAGAAATGGGCTTGTAACAATTTCAGACCTGGAAGAATGTTTAGCTTGTGCTTTTTGTGGGGGGCAAGCACTGAATGTTTTTGTGAGTTCAGCACACCTTGAAGTCCCTTGAAATACATTAAATTGCAGCTTAGGAAAATGAATGACAACGAAATTTAAGGTATCACTGAACACTTGTATTGTAGGAGGGTTTGCTGGTACCACTTGCGCTGATGCTGTTAGCAAGGCTTTCTATGGGCTGTAAAGATGTACAGCTGTTTTAATTAGCTCATCTTTTTATTGAGGAAAGACTTCTGCTTTACTAATACGTGTACCAAAGACTAGGTACTGACAATAAATTAACCTGAAAGCCTAAGCATGTATCAGTAACTACTTCCTTTACGCATTTCATGTATCCATTGCTGGCAGCGAAAAAAATATTGTAAAACTGTTCTAAAAAGGCACTTTTCAGCCTGTTTCCAAACCAAATAAAAAGCTTGCGTTGTTAAAATCCTGTCAGTAGAAGCCGCGGGATGCCGCGGTGTCTGGAAGCCTCCTCCCGCCCGTGAAGTACCTCAGCTGAGGAGGCGGCCTGAGCGGCACCAAGCGCTGGAGGCTCCTGAACCAGCGGGGCTGTGCTTTCCACACAGAATCAGCTGCTCGCCCACCCCAGCCCAGCGTTGCCTGAGGCGGGCCGCCGGCCGCCCGGGGCGGTGTGAGGGGCCGGCAGATCCCAGGGGCCGTGCGGCCGGTGCCGGCCCGGCGCATGCGCGCTGCGGGCGGAAAGACGGGGACCGGCCATGCGCATGCGCCCAGCGCCCACGTGACCCGCCGCCCGCGGGGCTGGTGACGTGGCAGGGGCGGGGCCGCGGTGCCCCTCCGCGGTCTGTCAGCCGCCTGCCTGTCAGCGCGGCCGGGCCCGAGGGCCGCTGTGGGGACCCGACCCAGCGGGTAGCGGACTCCCCGGGGGGAGCCCTAGCCTGCCTCGGCGGGCCCGGCGTGAGCACGTCACTCTCAGTTCCACTCCTTGCGCCCGCTCGCTGGGCGCCGTCCAGGGAAAGCGGCGCCTCGGGGGCAGGGCCCGGAGCGGGGGAAGAAGGGCTCGCCGAGGTGTTAGCGGCTGGCGGGGAAAGGGGCTGCTTGGTGGCCTTGCCTGGGCCCTGGGCGGCAAGCGGACTCGCCCAGATCTTCCCCGGGGCCCGCCGAGCCTTCTAACGCGCCTTGAAACGGGCTGTCCCTCCGGTGAAGGTGGGTGCCGAGCTGCGTGCTGGAACAGGGAGATAGCTGGAGGATGCTCCCCACTGTCCTGTTCCTCTCTCCTCCTGTATCCTGATGTTTTCCTCTAGCAATAAATGAGAATCCCTTGCTTAGTAGTCTTCCGCGGTATTGTTTTCATTGCTGCAGACAGCATGGTGCTTGTTACTACCCTCTTATCTGTATTCACTTTTTCCTCAGCAACACACATGGTCTCCTAGTTTGTTCTTCCCAGTGCTCTCTATTGCTTCTCCAACTTCGGCTCATCAGTTGCACCATTTTCTCACTCTTTTCTCTTGTCTATTTAATAGGGGTTTTTGCTTAATTAAAGCTTGTAGTAGATAAAGCGGAGGTGTATAAATTTCATATTTAAATACTGTTTTGAAGGTGATATGAAAAAGTCGAGAATTGAGCTAGCCAGACACTCGTCATTGTTGCCTTCTTTTGTTGCACTGTACATGATCATGCTCTCAGTTTCAACTCTGATTTTCTCTGGCTGCTGCCAAATATGTGGATCAGCAAGTGCCTCTTCTGTTATACTGTGTGGGTTTCCTTATAAACATTTTAGTGGTGCTTTTACTTTAAAATTATTGCAAGACCTGAGTGGATACTTTGCTAGTAACGTGTCAGTCATCAGTTGATATCTTTGGAACATCCTAAGCTGTATGAAAAGATAAAGATATTGTTATCTTTCTGTGTATTTTACAAAAATATTTTTAATCAAGTTTTCTGTATTACATATGTAGAAACTGCATATATATTGAACTATTTTTAATAAAATTCACACTTTTGGAGAACAAAGAAATTAACAAGCATATTTCTCTTCAGTAATTAATGTATGATAAACACCAGTTGGATGTGTAAGCAAGGTTCTGTGGTATCTCAGCTAAGATTTATGCCAGCAAGTTGTATTACTTAAAGCAGTATATTTATGGAGTGTCTTATTTAAGTTTCAATTTAAATTGAACTGCCCAGCTTTTCATGGAGTTTTGTGTCCTCAATAGATCAATAGTTGTTTGTGCTGTCTTAATGGTGACTAATTAGAAATTGTATAATTAGTGTTGCAGAGAAAGAAAACATGGCAACCATTGCTGTTAGAAAGAAAGAAGTCACTAGAGATCTAGATCATTGTGATATCCCATACTATGTTTCTGAATTTGTGGAAAGAGAAGTTGGAAATGACTATGATTCTCTGAGGAAGCTAGACAACCTTATTGATAAGCTATCTGAAAATAAAAAGCAGTTAGAAGAACAGGTAAGCATCTTTTTTTTTTTGCCTTCTGAATATGTTGTATGACTAAGTATATTTAACTAAATTAAATCAATGTATTAATATCTCAAATGGTACTACTCTACATAGTGCAGTATTTTTATGTCAGACTTAATACTTCTCTGTGAATGTAGGTACTTACAGTTTCGTCAGAAGTCCCTAAAAGAATTCAGAATGCCCTAAAGAATGCAGAAGATTCTAAAAAATCTCTGAGTCGGCTTCTAGAGGAAGAAACTCTTCTATCTGATTCAATCAATAGCCACTTACTGAAAGCTCAGCCATGGATGGAGGATCTTGATGTACTGATTAATCAAGTAGAAGAGATTGAACGACACCTGGCCTATCTTAAATGGATTTCACGAATAGAAGAGTTAAGGTAAAGTTTGAGTACTACATATATGTTTTGAGACTAGTAACCCAATTTGTCCCATCATTAAAATGTTTTAGATTTGAGAAGTTTTATCTTCACTTTTCAATATACAAATGATTATTTTCTGTTATCTTTAATGAATTTTTGGCCTTGACTTTTTTTGTATTTCGTAGTGATAGCATTCAGCAATATCTGATGACCAACAATGTTCCAGAGGCAGCCAGTACTCTAGCATTCATGGCAGAACTGGATATTAAACTTCAGGAGTCATCTTGTTCTCATCTTCTTGCTTTTGTGAGATCCACTGTTAAATTCTGGCATAAAATTCTTAAGGACAAGTTGTCGAGGTAAGAGATGTACTGTTGCTCCCTTGTCTGTGCATTGTTCGTGTTAAAGTTTGTGTTAAAGTGCATATTTTGTGTTGCAGTGACTTTGAAGAGGTACTAACCCAGCTCCGCTGGCCATTTGTGGGGCCACCACAGTCTCAGGCATTTGGCCTTGCGGTGCCAGCCAGTGCTCCTGATGTATACAACAATTTGGAGATGTTGTTTTGTCAGCTTCTGAAGTTGCAAACCTCGTATCCTTTTAAATGATTGTGGTGTATTTTAGTAAGAGTAATAAATGTCAGAGATGCACATTCTTAAGGAGAATTATTTAAAATTTTGTTCTCCCTAAAGACAGACGATAATTTGAATTTATGTTACTTTGTATTAATATTAGAATGCTTTTGGGTTTTTTTTTTGTTTAGAAAATATCAGGTGCCAAAGTTGTCCTTTTTGGCAGTAGCAACGTTGTAACTCCAAGTCATCAGATCTATTGCTCTCCTGGTAGCCGACAGTTCAAGTTTCGTGATGATCAGGCCTTACATGCTGCAGCAAGATTACCTGCATTAATAAATGGTGATGTATATTTTATTTTACGCAGTTAATACTTTTCCTTTCGTAGCCTTATTTGAAATCAGCCTTAATCACTTTAATACGTCCCATCTCAGAAGGAAAGGAGAAAAAGCTAAAGATGTATGTCTTGGAAGGAGATTTTGCAAAAAGGGGAGACTACAGAAGGGTTTTCATTGTGCAGTGATAGTAGTCGGCTTTTGAGGTTAATCAGAAGGCACTGCTGCCCATCCTGTTCCTTTTTTTTGTGAATTAAATCACAACTAAAGCTCAACAAAACAATTTTTCTTGGAGTGTGGCTGCCTTTTTTTTTTCCTTTTTTTTTTCCTTTTTTTTTCCTTTTTTTCCCTTTTTTTTCCTTTTTTTTTCCTTTTTTTTCCTGTTTTCCTTTTTTTTCCTTTTTTTTTCCTTTGTTTTCCTTTGTTTTCCTTTGTTTTCCTTTGTTTTCCTTTGTTTTCCTTTGTTTTCCTTTGTTTTCCTTTGTTTTCCTTTGTTTTCCTTTGTTTTCCTTTGTTTTCCTTTGTTTTCCTTTGTTTTCCTTTGTTTTCCTTTGTTTTCCTTTGTTTTCCTTTGTTTTCCTTTGTTTTCCCTTTTTTTAATCATGGAGCAGGAAGATACATAACTGAGTTAGTAGCAGTTTTGTTCTGGCAGACTGAGTCACTTAAATCAGTTATGTGAAAATGGGAAATAACGTACTGAATTTATTAATCTCGTAAGTCTTTTATTCTCCTTTAACAAATACGAATAAGCGTGTCTCTTGGACAGCCCCTTTGTTTGGTACTAATAATGAGGGATTTCTGTGTTTTTTTTTGTTTTTTTTGTTTTTTTAACGATAGGAGTATCCTAAGTCAAACTGACTTAAGTGACTTGTATTGTCATTGGATAAATAATCCTTAGCAGCCTGAGTTGTATTAAATATTATATAAACTGAAATATTTTGACTATTCTTCATATTTGAGGAATCTGATTGCATAATACTGCCTTCACCCAATGAGGTAGAACTGAAAAATGTTCGTTTTTATAAACCTGTTCTACTAAAATGATGATGTCGGGAGAATTCAACACTTAAATTCATCCTTGACTGTTAAACTTAGAGATGAACTGTTAACCAAACCTAAGCAATTGCCAGAAAAGTACTCTTTACCCCCATCGCCACCTATTATCCTTCCGATACAGATCATGCTGAATCCTCTTCAGAAAAGATTCAAGTATCATTTCACTGGAAATAAACAAACCAATGTTTTAAACAAGGTATGGGAGAAAGCAGTTTGGTTTTTTTTAATTGCTTTTTTAAACAACAATAGATTGCTGTATTTAAATTGTATAGCTTTAACACTTTCCTTTCTGAAATTAAGGTTCTTCAAAACTGTGCAGTTCTTGTGCCTACCTAAGTGTGGACAGACATCAAGGTAACTCTTGGAGACCTTTCAGAGACACAAGCATTTTTTTCTGGGCCAGGTGATATTACTCCCTTGCCCAGATCCTTAAGAAAGCGTTACTACGATCTTAGACTGATTCCCATCATTTCAGAAGCTTTGATTTATTTCCTCTGTCTCTTTGCAAACGGTTTTGCACTGTTCCTTACTACTCAAGCTCAAAAGCTGTACAAAGCTGTGACTTTGATTTTCAGCATTGCATTTTGCTGCTGTCATGTAAATGAAAGCATTGGATTCTGCTGTTAGTACATAAAATGCGTTTAGTCTAAAGGTACTGTTATATAATTAGTTTTCTGGGTTAAATTTTTTAATTGACATACAACAAAAGATGTCCAGTTTACCAGTTGGAAACTGACTCACTTTTTGTATGAATTATCTTCAAAGACTGAGGATTTTTATCTGAGAATTGTCACAGGAACAGGTTTCAGTGTGTTAATGCTGCTGTAATACATCTGGGGCAGAGTTTGAGGGCTGTTTCTAACAGTTTAGTTGCACAAGTCTGTGTGCTTGTGTTGACAGGCTTGGGTAAATGTAAATATATTTCCAATCTTGATAGTTGCTACTACAGTGCTTTTTAAAACAATGTTACGTATATTAGTGGGGAAGAGTTTTAGACATGAAAAAAATTATTTCATAAGCAAACGAGAAAATTACATTCAGGAGATGAAATTTGTGAACAGCAAGAGGTGAACAACTATTTTTCTAAAACACTTGTGAAGAAAAGTTTCCAGGTAACCTAGCGTCAGATCAGAAAGATATTCCAGCAGAGTCTTGCTCAAATTAGGGTTGGGTTTTTTGTTTTTGTTTTTTTTTTAAATAATAACGAAGGGATTACAAGTATTTCAGAGGACAGGCTCAGAGTTCATTCACAATGATCTTAGCAAGTTGGGGAGGGAGTGTCCAAAAAAAAGTGATGCAATTCAGTAGACGAGTGAAAATTAGTACAGAAATGAGAAACGGACACACAAGATGTGGATAATGTGAGTGCAGTTCAACAGAAGGTTCTTTGGCTATTGGGAGTGAGGAGGACAGGAACTGCTTCCACTTGGACTAACATTGAAAGAAGCATTCACCAGCCCATGTTTGTAGTGGAAAGTGAAAAAGCTTAAAGGCGTTATAATCTGAAATGAGAAGGCCATAAATACCCCGCTTCCAGTGTGGATTGTGGTTGGGTACAATGACAGTAAGAATGGAGCTACAGGGAAGAGTTTTCTTAGGAGTGCATCCTTTTTGCTGTACCAAGAAATAAAGACCACACAGAAGAACAGGAGGAAGTAGAGAAGCAGAAGAGGACCTTGTGAGTGAGACAGCAGTAAAGAAGGGGGAGATAAAAAACGAAGCTCTTGCTTGAGAAGAAACAGAATAATTGGCGCATTTAAGATAATTCAAATCCAGAAACACTTTTCTGATACTGCTTTTATGAAAATCAAAGCTAAGTAAAACACAGTGAAAGACCTGTGTGATCTGAGATCAAGCGAAGGCAGGGGAAGAGACTGATATTTTTAGTTTGTCTTAAAATTTTAGTAGCACTTGAATAAATGTTGTTTGGATGCATTTAATATTTTCTTTTCTTTTTTTAAATAAGCCTGAGTGGTATTTAACACAAGTACTTATGTGGATTGGAAATCACGCAAAGTTCCTTGATGACAAAATCCAGCCAATACTGGACAAGGCAGGATCTTCAGTGAATGCTGGGGTAAGCACTTTCATGGTTTTATAGATAGTCATATGTAAGTCAACTTCTGATAGATATTTGTATGAGCCCACTTCCACTGGTTTCCCTAAGTATGTGGTGAGACTTAAGTCTAGTAGCAGTTTGTTTGCACATGTCAATACTTCCTATCTCTGACAGTTCATTCACTTTTTTCTTTCAAAAGCTCGAATTCTCTCGTGCTCTAGTAATGCTGATTTTGGAGAAGCTGGCTGCTGATATTCCATGCCTGTTGTATGATGATGCGCTCTTTTGTCACCTTGTGGATGAGGTACTTCTATTTGAGAGAGAGTTATACAGCGTTCATGGTTACCTCAGCAGCTTTCCCAGTTGCATGCACATTCTCTCAGAAGAATCCTGCTTCCAGAGGTGGCTAACAGTGGAAAAAAAATGTAAGACTTCCATTAGATTTTGTTGGCCTCTATATTGCACAATAAGAAAGGAAGTACACGTATACTTACACAAATAGTCTTCTCAAATAGGATAAGTCACTTGGACAGGGCTACTACGTAAGACATACATATTTTTATACTCTGATTTTTTTTTGACTAAAATGTAGTTTGACGCTAATAGTGCTTATGTAGTTTGTAGGAGTCTTGCCCCTAAGCTGTATGGAATCCATAGGCTGGATTTTAGACAATGTTGTATTTATGTGTGTGTAGACAAGGATGGTCTTTAAATTGAAATAGGGGAAGCGTGTTAACTTTTGAGAAATGAAGAGGAAAAATATTGCAAAGGAGCAAGCCAACTATTAAAAAATAAAACAAACCCCTCAATCAACTGTGATGTAACTGTTGACAGTATTGCAAATGCAGATACGTTGAAGCTGGTTTTGTATGAAGCCAGTCATCAGTAGTTTTTATAACCTGAAAGTGTAAAATTTAACTTACTAGAGATAAGGCTTTTATGTTTATATATTTTAGAGGGATGTTTGTTAGAATTTTTTTTTATTAAAAACTTAAACAATTTACAAGCTTTGTATATCTCAGTTGCTCTTCAGAAAATGGACTCTATGCTTTCATCAGAGGCTGCGTGGGTATCGCAATACAAAGATATCACTGATGTAGATGAAATGAAAGTCCCAGACTGCGCTGAAACTTTCATGACTCTGTTGTTAGTTATAACAGGTAATTATTAATCTATGCACGTTGCTCTTGTTTGTAATGAATAGTAAAAAAACTTCAGCTAACAGATTTCTTTACTAAATATCCATTGTCAGCAGTAGTCACCAAATAAACTGCAAACATCACAACTTTGCAACATTAATAAAAGCTTTCCTGTTCATTTTGTATTTTGAACACTAACTCAAGCAAGAAGAATCTCGTGCTAGTGACATGTTTACAAAATAATAATTAAAAAAATACATTTGATGTTTAGCATATTAAAACTCATTCATACTTTAGAGAATATAATTTGTTACAATGCAGTGATAAAAAAAATCCTACTGTTCTTTTTGACTCTGTGACAATTCAGAAGCTATTAAGTAATGCCTGCTTTCTTGGAAGAGAATATAAGAGCAAATAAGTTTTCAGGAGACACTTAATTGCGTGTTCAATGGCTTTATCTTACTCTGTGTGAGTAGGCTTTAGGGGCCACGGTAGGTGGTGTGATATAATCACATATTGCTTAAAGTATTAGAATACAAAATGCTGGTGGAATCAGGAGGGGGAAGAGTTTATTCAGTGTTGGAAAGCCTAAAACATTTTATTAATGTCTTTCCAGACAGATATAAGAATCTTCCAACAGCTTCCAGAAAACTACAGTTCCTGGGCCTACAGAAGGAGTTAGTTGATGATTTCAGGATACGATTAACTCAAGTAATGAAAGAAGAGACTAGAGCTTCCTTAGGATTCCGATACTGTGCAATCCTTAATGCTGTTAACTACATAGCAACAGTGTTGGCAGACTGGGCTGACAATGTAGTAAGTAATTATTTTATTTAAAAAAGCAAAAAAAAAAGAACTTTGGATTTTTTTTTATAACAAATATTTTATTTTCAACACTTTTTGCCTCAGTGTATTCAAAAGAATTAATTACTGAAAAATTAGAATGAGATGCAAATTCAGCTTTAATAAAAGATGTATAAATAAGGACAGATTATTGCTTGAGATCTAAGCTCTATTAATTATAAACTTTCTAGGGAAATGCAAAGAGAGCCTGGGGATGGAACAATCTGATCAGACAAAAAAGTAGTCTCCTTTACATGCTTTGTATTGTACGAAATTAGTGTGTTGATTTTTGAGATCTCTGAGCCAGTATTAACAGCGCTGATGTTGAAGTGCGTGCAGTAGCCTGTGTACAATTCATGAACTACTCCCGTGGCAGGTTAGCTTAAATGGATTCAGCCTGGGGGTCCGCATTGCAACACAGTTTAGGTATTGCTGAGAAAGGCGGCTCGCTGATAACTGGGAATTGGGAATTAATTATTTTGCTATATAATAGCCTGGTGTTAGCATGGCTATTCTGTAGCGTTTCAGCTTTTCTATGATTATTGGTACAAAAGGTCAAAAAAACCTATTACACATGATTCTACGTGTGTAGAAATAGGTATTGTGTGCGAGATGGGCAGCCTCCAAATTCTTTTTGTCTTCACAGGAAACTGTAGCTCTAGCAGAGGGTAATCTTGATTTGATAGGGCAGCAGCCTTCATGTTGTATAGCTGCCTCTACCTATGCATCTTGACCTGCTTGAAAGCAAAACCAACAACGTTACCACTATGTCACATTAAATTTGATCCATTTTCTTGATTTACCAGCCCAGTAAATTTATGATTTAATGAACATTTATTCCTAATACAAATTACTATTAAAGATTCTAGTTTACTTCTTCAACCATTAAAAAGAACAAAATTGGGTTTTTTAAGCATTCTGCTGTTAATCTTAAAATATCTTTTTAGTATTTCTCTATATTCCCATTATGTATTTGCTGTTGTATCTGAAACCTGTACACGTTCCATCACTGGGTTTAAACCACCATGTTTTGTTTTTCACTTAAGTCAGGAAAGACAAGAAAGTGTTTTTAAAATCTTAAGTTTATAACTGTGTCAGGGGTGTGTTTTCTAGAACCATGCCTCTTAAAGTACTGATGAAAAGTTCAAATGGTAAGATTATTTTTTGTACTATTCAAGTCTGGTTTTGTTTCTCTAGTTCTTCTTGCAGCTACAGCAGGCGGAGCTGGAGGTTTGTGCAGAAAGTAACGCTGTCAGTAAACTCCAGCTAGGGCAGCTGGCCTCCATGGAGAGCTCTGTCTTTGATGAGATGATTAACCTCCTGGAACGCCTGAAACACGACATGCTGACTCGTCAAGTGGATCATGTCTTCAGAGAGGTCAAAGATGCTGCAAAGCTGTACAAAAAAGAGAGGTGATTCTGTCTGCTTACTCTGCTCGCATATTACAATATTATTTCCTGTTAAAAATACTGAGGTAAATAAAGGTAGGAATAGCTAATAGGCAAAATTATTTTCCTGAATAGGAATGGCACAGGGTAGTAAGTTTTGGAAAATTCTCTGAACGCTTACTTCAAGACTATGTTTTGTTTAATGCTATATTTTCTAAAGTACTTCCACAATCAGAGGGGGTGTTATCTTAAAAATCCTGGGAAGAATTCTGGAGTGCTCTTATTTGGACAATAATTATTTTCTTCATAGTATTATTAAAAAGTTAATATAAAATGGCCTGTAATGACTGTTCTGTCTTCACAGACTCATAGGGCTTCTTTGATATTTGCTCCAGAGTAGAATTTCTTGTACCTCATAAGAGGAATACAACAACTCTGTGATTTTTCTGGATTAGATGGGGTTTCTCTGAATGGCACGTACAGAGATTTATAACTAAAGCATGAGTTTAATAGTAAATGAAAATTAAACACAGCATTAGACTGTGATTACTTTTAGATTTGAAATGGGAAAGGAGAACTCACTCTCTCTGAACCATTGTAAATGGGTAAGATTTTTTTTAAAGGATAAATTTTACTTCAGTTGTTGTCATATGAATAATTTCATTATAATGACTTCAGTGTGATAATTTCTTTCAGGTGGTTATCTTTACCATCTCAAGCAGAGCAAGCAGTAATGTCTTTATCGAGTACAGCTTGCCCGATGTTGTTGACCCTACGAGACCGCTTGCTACAACTGGAACAGCAGCTGTGTCACTCACTGTTCAAAATTTTCTGGCAAATGCTTGCAGAGAAAGTGGATTTATACATATATCAGGAAGTAGGTATCAGCAAAATGGGACCTGTGCAATGCAGTGTAGGTGTTGGTGACAGCCCTAAACAGCAGATGCACCTCTGTCTTTGTAGATAGTTATGGCAAATCATTTCAATGAAGGAGGAGCAGCACAACTCCAGTTTGACATGAGTAGAAATCTGTTCCCTTTATTTTCACACTACTGCAAGAGGCCAGAAAACTACTTCAAGCAGTAAGTAGGCAAACTTCTGATATATGGGTATTTCAGAAGTGAACGTCCAGATGAATAAATATTTAGTCTAGAAACAATGTGTCAAAGACAGGGTATCTGTTCCCTAATGATACTAATTAGAGAAAATGTTCAGATTCTAGCAACTGTCTGTTAAACTGTGCTTGTAAAATATACTGAGTAAGAACTTTCTAATTATCTTAGGGGAAAATGTAGTTAGGGAAGGCTAGACAGGTTAAGTGGTAAGTTCTATTCTGTGTTTTTAATACTGGTGGAAAAATTTAAGAAGCAAAAGCCAGGCTGAGCACTGGAAGACAAAATACTGATGCTTATGGAATGCACATCCGTAATGGGAAAGGCTGAGAGAGTAGGAACAAGTACTTTTCAGTGCAATACTTCTCATCCTTTTCAGAAGTCCATGGAGATTTTTTTGTTAATCAGTGTGTGCACAAAATTAAGTGTATCTCATGGGTGCTTCTCATATTGATCCATACAACTTTTTCCTCTAGCATAAAAGAAGCCTGCATTATCCTGAACCTGAATGTTGGCTCTGCCTTGCTTCTGAAGGATGTACTACAGTCAGCTTCCGAAAATGAACCCACGTTAAGTCCAAACCAGCCATCTGCAACTGCAGCACTAAATGAACTGGGCGTTTATAAATTAGCTCAAAAGGATGTTGAGATTCTTCTCAATTTGAGAGCTAGTTGGCCAAATACAGGAAAATAAAGACTTCAGAAATGGTGCATAACTCGGTCTAGATTACTTATTTCAAACAAAAGTGAAGCTAATATGTTGTAATATACTTAGGTGAATTTTTTTCAGTACTGTATGCTGGACAATTGCTTTAATCTAATCTTATGCCTTATTGTATACAGTTTCAAAAAAATTTCAAAATGCTCCTGCCTTGGTTTTGAACTGCGCGGATCTTATTTTCCATGACCACTTTGACATTGCATTTAGAAGCTAAAACTGTCTTCCTCTCTAATGAATATGTCTGCCTTGTCAGTGCTGTGTGCTGTAACATCATTCTAAGGAATATTTACAGTGTAAATACACCTTTGTACAATATGGACAACTCTTCCTTATGCACTGGTCCACCTTCACTTAAACACACGTGTTTTTACATTTCTAAATCACAGGCAATGGATGTTGTGTGTTAAAATGTGTATATGTGGAGCACAGAAGGAGGGAATGAAGGAGTATGAAGGAGTGTGTCACTTTGTTTTCTTTATTCATGCTAATTCAAGCTTTTTTTCTTGGCTGTACCGGAGTCCTCTTTTTTTAAAGCTTCTCCTTAAAAATTGCACAAATACTGTGTTGTAAGTTTGAAAATGGCATTTTACTTGGAAGTGCCACCTTTCTTTAACTGTGGACAGTTGTCATAACTTGCTGAAGTTGGTCCTTAAAAAAAACCCACCACAACACAAGCTCAAAAAACAACTTAAGAAACAGCTCAACTCTTAAAGTTAATTTTATTCAATGGTAATGAGCCAACAAGTAACAGCCCCTTACTGTAAGCTACAAACTGTAGGAGGAAACTCGAAAATCCTATTTTAGTTGTGTAAAAGAGATCTCTAGGGTTGTTTTTTTTAACCACCTAATTGTATTAAGAAAAGCAATTCTCAAAATATCCCCCTCTAGTGCCAGGTAAACATGAACAAGTTTTTGTCATTTATCCTTTTCAGGATATCCTATCCTTGTTCAAACATGGGCGGGGGGGTTGGGGGGTGTTGGAGATGAGAAAAAGAGAGTACTGCTAAAAATCAATTATCCACAGCTGACAAACCAGAAGAACTGAGCAAGATGCCTGTTTTTAATATATATAGCAGACCACTGCTCAAACTAATATGCAGCCCAGCTCTCCAGCATCTTTTTCTTCCTAAGACAAAAAAAAAGAATTTTAGTTAAATAGCAATGAGGATGATCAGTTGCAGTTACCTTTCAGTGATTGCAACAGTTACCAAAAAATTGCCCCCTGAACCAGACTTTTGCCATGAGAAATTATTACAATGCTGAGCTTTGAGCTTGTTTTATCGACAGGTGTGCTACTGCCTCTGGAAAAGAGGACAACGCTGCTTCACTAGCTCACATTTCTAGATGAGCGTTTGAACCCCTGGGCTCCCCGGTAACCCTCTGTCTGCGCTGAGGGTGGGTAACCCGAGAGGGCTGCTTGGAGAGGATCCTGGAACTGAGGTGGTGGAAGACAATGAGCTGGAGGAAAATGAGGTTGGTGGAGTTTGGTTCACGTTACAGCAAGCCCAGCAAGGTCAGGCAAAGTAAAGGGGTTAAGCTTAAACCAGGAAGTCCTTTCATTATATAGTTATGTAAATAAAACATAAATCTCAGTAAAGTATCATCTCCTGTGCATATACCCTCCCCCCAAAAAAACAACTTTAAATAAAACTTACACTTCTTCCTTGAATACATCCAGTGTGATACGCGCATCGTCTCCAAACTGCAGCTCTTCAGTGCTCAGTCCCAAAGTTTTAAGAGCTAAAGTTAGGGAAGAAGAATTTCCTATGCAAGTCTTGGAAAGATTAATTTAACATCTTAACGTGTCCTAGGTACGAGAAAAGGTAAACATACATAACGTAAATGTAACTTCAACATATGAAATTTTTTTTTTCAACTTTCCAAGTTACCAGGTTGTGTATTGGCAGATGTGCGGCTGCTTTTAAACTGTACGTATGCCTGGCTTTGAAACCATTTGAATAATTCCATGTGCAAACAAATACAAGCCCTTTAGCGTGGCCTGCAGCTCAGGTGAGACGCACCTTCCCTGTACTGCACTGCCGTGATGTGGCCTTGCCCCACAACGTCCAGCAACTGGAACATGGCGTCCAGGTTGGCCTCGTCCATGAGGTAGGGGTACTCCCCCTCGGCCCGCTTTCCAGCCTTCACCCTTTCCAGCGCCTGGATCAGGAACTCGCGTGGTCTTTCTGCAACGAAGTAAAATTACCCACAGCCGCAGGCGATCAAAGGCCGCACAGCCCCCTTCCTTCTACGCCATCCCCATGCGTTTCGCGGCCCCTGCTTTTCCCCGGCCCTGCGGTGCCGCACCGGGTCGGTGGTAGAGCAGCAGCGCGCCGAGGCGGTGGAGCAGCTCGGGGATGCGGTGCCGCTCCAGGTAGTCGCGGCACTGCCGCTCGCCCGCCGCCATCCCGCGTTGCCGGGAGACCGCGCGCGCCCCGCACCGCGCGCAACGGCCGTTAAACCCTCCCCGCCCCGCGCGCAACGGCCGTTAAACCCTTCCCGCCCCGCCTCGCCGGGCTGAGGGAGCCGGCGGGTGAGCAGCGGGGGCGAGAGCGGCAGCCGCTGGTACACCGGCGGGGAGGCCTCAGGGAAGACAACGCCACACGGAAACGGCGGCGGGGGCGCGGCGGGAGGGAGGAGGGACGGAGAGCAGCCGCTGGCCAGAGCCGGCGGCGGGTCGGGGGGGCGCTCGGTCAGTCGGCTCAGGGGCCCAGGCGGGGTAAAATGGGATTACCGAGGCTTTACCGACTGCGCGGCCCCTGCCGCCATGGGCAGAGACGGGGAAGCACAAGTTAATTTGCTCAGATGTCATCGCGTTAGCCCTAGAAGCGACAGAAAATCGTCGCTTCCAGATAAGTTACTAGTTTGTGCCGCAGTTGCAGTAATTCATGGAGAAAGCAAATTACACGCTATTGTTTTTAGCATTTATGCAAGTCTTGCCCCTTTCAGACCTATTTCCTTCCAGATGCGGTAACGCAGACTACACCTTTCGCTTTTTCCCATACACCATCCCGTACCTGGACTCCCTTGCTAAAGGTGGGCTTGCTTAATCCTAGTAAACGTGAGGGGATAACAAAATGCTCAGATGCCACCTAGTGGAACTCAAGCATCTGTGCTCAATACTGGTATGATACACAATATCAATGATTAGCAACTAAGACAGGTTACATTTTTGAATAATTTTTTAGGTTTGCAGCGTAGTCTGTGCAAACAGAGAGGAGCCATCAAAGAACATTTTTATTGTACAACTCACTGTGCGCAGGAGAAAGAAATTAAAGTGCCCCACTAAAAAAAAAAGTTCAAACAAACCTACAAAGACATAACCATCTGCCATCAAATAAAAATAGACAATGATACATAAGCATATAGTAAAGAGAAAAAAATGGTATTGCTGTGAAAAGTCTAGCACTATCCACGTTTAACTATTTGCCAAAACTAAAATATCACAAGACAGTAATAGAATTCACCTTTTTTTTTTTTTTTTTTTTTTTTTTTTTTGGAGAATGAGTAGGAGAAAGGCAGGATCCCAAACTGCAAAGATTGTACAGCCATGGCCATGCTCTGCCTGTATTCTTTAATGTTTTAAACTGATTACGCTACCTGCTTTAGGGCTAGAGGAATTGTAGGTTCGTAACAGTCACCACCCTTGCCAGCGACCTGGCAGTCATGAAAACCTCCTTTTCCTAAGGAATACAACTACTGAACTTATTCCTGCATTTGACTTTTCTGTGTCTTTCAATAGAGACTGCAAAGCACTAAGCTTTTTTTCCTAAAGAAGAATGATGGGAGAAAGTGTAGACTGAAGTGCAGAGAAGTATAAACAAGAGACTGCGCTGGCCAGCAGAGGAGAAAAAAAGACATGGAAAATATTGGACTGGAGAGAAAGGCAAGTCAGTCAGTGTTTGGGACAGGGAAAACAGCATTTGGCAAAGGAAGTTTCTCCTTTAGTGGTCAACAAAGATAACCAATATGAAATACATAAGTTGAAGGCTGAAAGTTTAAGAATAAACACTGGAATTACAGGTTGAAGTGTGTTTTTCTGAGGAATGGTTCAAAAATCACTAAGCAGAGCAAACCCCAATTTGATTTACAACTAGGAATATTTTTTTATTTTTATTTAATTTCACTGTTAAGAAAGCACAATTTATTTCCTTGAAAAAAATTACTGATAATGCATTATGTAGGGAGTTTATTATCCTCAGATCATACAATGATATATCAGCTATATATACAAATCCTAAAAGTATGACAGTTTAGGACAATTTGTGAGAAGCTCACTTGGTCTATTGTAAAGAAAAATTGAACTTCTGGTGGCTAAGAAAAACAGGATTTGACAAACATCTCAAAGTTTTCTAGTTCCATTATAAAGATGCTGCTAATTGAGTTTTAATCAAGAACTCAAGGATCAACTCTATTTTCATGTGTTCAAAGTGTCCTGGTTACTTAAAATTGAATTTGGTTGAAAGACTTAATACCTGTTGTGGCAGAAGCTGAGCCTTTTGCAGAATATCGTTAATAACTTAAGCCTTTCATCTAATTACATAGGACTAAATAGACTACCAGGAGTCTTAAGGGTTGTAATGAAGAGGAACAGGGACCGCAGGTCAGATATGAAGCTGGTTGCAGAACAAGCATTTGTCTTGCTGAGGAAAACAGGCAGATGGAAATGTTCTTCCAAATGGGAGCGTTAGGAGACTGAAGTCTAGGGCTGTGGGAAGAGACAGGAGCAAAAAGGGCTGGGAAAGATGCCTAGGTCTGCCATACACTTACCGTCAACATGCTGAGTAGCAGCTCCTTTAATGCTTTACCCGCCCCTGCTCCTCCTCAGCGTGGACATTAGAAAGCACGCTGTGTTAGGGAGCACGGGGTGGAGCTGTAGGGATCGGGTCCTGCCATTTCTGTAGCTGCTTTGGAGGAGCTATGCTGCACCCTTCCATTGTGTATCCTCAAGGACTTCCAAGATACTCACCAGGGGATTTACACTATACATTTATAAGGGAAAGTGATTAACAGCAGAAATATTAAGCTTCTGGGTATTAATTATCTCAACATCCAGAACCATGCCCTCTCCCCCCCCCCCTTTTTTTTTTCTGTATAGAATGGCAGAATAATTTAGGTTGGAATGGACCTCTGGAGATCATGTGGTCAATCCCCCACCCCCTCCAAATTGGGCTAATTTCAAAGTGTAGATGAAGTTGTTCACAGCCTTGTCTAGTCAAGTTTTTACTGTCTCCAAGATGGAGATTCCACAATGTTGCTTGGTCCCTGTTCCAGTGCTCAACTACATTGCAAAGAATTTTTGCCTTGTGTCTAATGAAAATTCCCCTTGCACTACCTTACATCATTGCTTCTTGCCATTTTATTGTGCATCACCAGGAAGAGTCTGTCTCCAGCTTCTCTACAATCACCCATCTTGTAGCTGCATACAGCACTTGGACCCCTCTCCCCCCTTAATCTTCTGGTCTTAAAACTGAACAAAACATTTTTTTAGCATATCCTTATTCGTCATATGCTTCAGCTACTAATCGTCTCGGTAGTGCTCCACTGAACTCGCTTCAGTATGCATGCTACACCTTGTATGGTGGAAGTCTAAACTGGACACGGTTCTGCAGATGCAGTCTCACAAGTGCCAAAACAGAGGGTGACAATCAGTTCCCTCTGATTGCTGCCTACAGTCTTACTGCCGCAGCTCGGGCTGTGGTTATATTTCAGCACCCCAGGTCCCGATACTGACTCACATTCAACTTGTCCACCTGCCCCTTTTCCTGCAAAGTTGCTTTCTTGCCAGTCAGCCCCCAAATTGCTCAATGACATGGGGTTATGCCTCCCTCCCAGGTGTAGGACTCTGCATTTGTCTTTGTTGAAGCTAATGAGGTTCCTGTCAGACCAATTTTCTAGTCTATTGAGGTTCCTCTGAAGGGGGCCCTGCCCCTACTGTATCAATTGCCTCCCTACCCCCAATTTGTTGTTATCCATGAACTTGCAACCCATCCAAACATCCAGGATGGTAATGAAACCCTTCAGCATTATTTGGCCCAGTATTATCCCCTGAGGCATGGTACTAGTAACAACCAACCAACTGGACTTCAAATGGCTGACCTCAACCCTCCCAGGCCTGCTGCCGAGCCGATTTTCCACCCACCTCATAGTCCACTCCTTGAATCCATATCTCTCCAATTTATTGGAAGAATACAAAAGCGGATGGTGTCAAAAGCCTTGATACGTCCAAAGTAAACAACATTCAGTGCTCTCTGGTCAGTACCTGAAGGCAGTCCTTTCATCACAGAAGGCAAGCACGTTGGTTAGGCATGGTTTCCCCTTGGTAAATCCATGTTGTCTGGACATGGCTTCTAGGAGAGTTTGTTCCATAATCTGCCTGGGATTGAGGTTAGGCTGAGCAGCATACGGTTCCCTGGGTCTTTCTTGAAAATGGGCATTTGCCTTTTTCCAGTCCTTGGAAGCCCTGTAGCCTGTTCACCAAGATCTTTCAAGGATGATGGCAGTCTTGTGATGAAATCAGCCTGCACGCTTGAACTGAGTCCAGCTTTTCCCACAGACTGGTATAAATTCAGTGTAAGTACTCCTTAACTCAGGCTGCCTCTTACACAGGTAGTACCTCACTCCCCAGACTCTGCCCAAAAATCTGAGCCCAGACCTCTCGAATTAAAACCTGAAGCAAAGGCAGCATTGAGTGTACCTCAGTCATTCCCATGTCCTTTGTCACTAGGTTACCCACCCCACATGGTGCAGACATTTCCCTTAGCCTTCCTTCCACATTAACATACAGAAAGCGTCCTTTACATCCCTCACTAATTCCAACTCCAGCTTTGGTTTTCCTAGCATGCCTAGGCAGCGTTTCTCTATTCCTCCAGGGTAGCCCACACCTGCTTCCACAGTCTGTGTACTCACCTTTTGGATTTGGTATCAATCAGGATCCCCATTCAGCCATGCTGGCCTTCTCCCATGTCTGCTCAGCTTCCTGCGTATCAGAATGGACTGTTCTCATGCTTCAGCTAGATCCACCGGGCCCTTCAGGGCAGTTTTCTAGGGGATTCTGCCAAAAAAATGTCTGCAGGAGACAAAGTCTGCTCTCCTAAATTCCAGGGTTGCAATTCGTCTACTTCTCTTCCTCACTTACCTCAGAATCTTAAACTTTGCTGTCTCGTAATCACTGCTGCCAAGGCTGCCACCTATGTCAATGTTCTCAGCCAGCCCTTCCTTATGTGCGAGTAGCACGTCTAGCATAGCCAGGCTCAGCTTGTCAAGAAACTGTCTGTGATGTAGTACAGAAGTAGCCTGGATCACTTGTGCTTCCACCACATTGCCATCCCAGTCCTCTCCAGAAGAACAACCTGCAGTCACAAGGCTAAGCTGTGAGTGTTGGGGTTTTCTTCCAGTCAATGGCAAAATAAAGGCTAAACCTGCCATCAAAAATCATATACTTGAGAAAAATAAAATATCAGGAATTAGAAAAATACTGCCACTTACTGTTTCAGAGTCAAAGAGAAGTAAAAATATGTCACAGAAAGGCTAGTTTAATATCAGGAGACTTAGCTGTCTTACAGAACTGCTTTTATTCTAGCAGTATCTGTACAGCGAGTTTACACTACACAGGGTGGTGGAGACCAGGGATCCATCTCCATCAACTTAGTTTCTCCAACCCACCCACAATCCAAAAATGAGACATTTTGAACAACAGAAAGGCTGGGCATGCAGTTGCAACGCAAAAGTAACTGGGGATTATGCATCTCCAAAGGCTCAAGTTACTGATGAGTAACCTCAGTCTTTTCCTGTGTTTGACCATTAGTCCACACATCTATTCTAACAGCTGTCACTTCAGTCAGCACTCTGTAAAAGTACAGTTACCAGGAAGAGGTCTTGGAGTGCTTCCTGATGTCAGCATTGCTCTACCAAATCCAACACTTCTGGATGCATCAACATTTGATGAAGGTGAACGTCAAAGTAGGTGGTTTCCCACAGGTATCAAGAATGAGCATGCTCTCCTTATAAGCTGCAATACTGCATGTGCTATAATAGACAATGTGCTGATTACCAGTACATAGATTTAGAAAATGATGCCATCTAGTCTGTTACGCAGTTAGCCATCCTTAGTGTAAAGATGTTTGTCGTTCCTCAAAAAAGAGATTAACATTCTTGGAAAACATCTGAAGTGCTTGGTTCTGTGAATGTAAAAAGACTAGACTTAGAGAGGACAGTAGTTGCTCTGCCTCGTCCTGTGCTGTCTTAGAAATAAAGCAGGTAAATTGATTCAAAGGAAATTCTGTGGTGTATCTCAGGGAGAGATTTGGAAAAAATCCAGCAAAATATCTATCTAGGAAAGACATCATAGGAAAGACATAGTAGAGTGAGAAAGGCCAATGATAAGGTGGCATCACCAGCTCTGAGTGGGAATTATAGCTACCAAAAAACCTGGTTAACAAATAACATAAAGACAAAGCAATGAAGAGGGTTTGGTGTTAGGAAAATAAATACCCTAAGAAGGACCTAGGGAGCATTTCTAAGAAAATGACCCTGCAAGATCAGTCCTCAAGAGAGAAGCTGGATCATCATTATTGTTTTCTTCACATTTGGATCATAGTTCAGGAGGTCTGTAATCCAGCTTCCAACTCAAAGCAGGGTCAGCTCTGAGGTCAGACCAGGCTGCTCAGAGCTTTATCTGGTTTGAGTTTAAAAACCTCAAAAGTCAAGAGATTGCACCTACCTCTCTAAGCAACTTGTTCTAACGCTCGACTGTCTCCATGGCAGGAAAGTTTTTCCTTGTATCCAGTCTGAACCTCCCTTTTGTCAACTTATGTCCGTTGTTTCTCACCCTCCCACCGTGCAGCATTGAAGAGCCTGGCTCTGATCTCCACGTGACCTCCTCATAGGTATTGCCAGGCTGCTATTATGTCCCCTTAAGTCAGGGCAAGTGGCGAGTTGGAGCCAGAGGTTCATTACAGTGCTGACCCACTCACCTCATGCTACAATTTCTTTTTCCCTTTTCCTTTCTTGGCAATCTCATAAGGGATTTTGAAGGCCAGTCTGGGCCCAACAGCCCTGGACAGAAGCTCGAGATGGAGAAGCTGGTATCTTTCAGGATTCATTGGCATTTAACTTCAGCTGAAAGAAGTTTGGGATTGGAAGATGAATAGTGGAGGTCATGGGGGTGAGTGGTCCAGTAATACTCTTGGGGCAAGTACAGGAGGCATTATAGAATTGTCTGTTCAGAATGAAAGGCCCAGTGCAGAGTCTGTTACCTACTCCAGGAGCAAACGTGCACTTGGCTTGTTGTAGATTGAAAGGCGCACAAATGGAACATGTCCCTTTGAATGTTTTCTTTCTTGGGAAGCATCCACACTCAGGGGGTGAAGCTGTAGGCCTTGGAAGCACTCTGCAAAATAACACAAGTGAAAAACAGCTTTCTGCACCTTCTTGGTGTCTCCTTGATAATGAAGCAACAAGCCCAGTGCGTTGGTATTAGTGTTCAGGCTATGTAGTCAAAACACATATCTTAAAGGGAATTAACAAGGAATAACCGAAGGCAAGCTTAAAAAAAACCCACAACATGCAACATCCCTCCCCAAAAACCACACAACACAACCCCCCGGCAACTGATTATGGGTCAAAATAAAAGAAAACTAAAGGAAAAGGAAGGCAAATAGTTGCAATTTAAGAGTGGAGCTGACCAGAAGGGAAAGCTTCTTGTGTAGGCTGTTGAGAGGATCTTCAGAGCTGAGGCTACAGACCTATACATTCTGTATCTCTGGTGGGAAAGGCTGAAGGCTTGAGCCCGAGTAATCCTTTTTCAGTGACCCATCTACTCACCTGTGACACAGCTCTCCAAATCAGCACTGAGTACACTTGCCACCGGGAAGGGATGATGGTTTCTCTTCTGCAGTCATGCTTGCTCTGTCCCCATTCCCTCCTGTGCCTCAGCAGGGGCCAGGCTGGAAATAGCTGACACAGACACGGCACTCACAGGGTTGCCGACAGGATTTCATCAGGCAATTTGTACTTATACCAACAGGCCTTTACACCTGTAGCATTCGGTAAATATACTTCGTTCATGCTAAACAACTTTTATGAAGAGCCAGTCTCTTGTGGTGCCACATCAACCTTGTTAATAACTGCTCCAAATTTATCAAACTCAGATTTAATTTCAGCGCTAAATCTTTCAAGTCTGGTAAATCTGCAAAGGGGCAGCTGAATGTTGTGCACTGTCTCAGATCTCTACTAGTGTCCTTACCCTCAAACCCAGTTTTCCTGGATCCTGATTATTATTTCTGGCAAGCTGCCCCTAAACAGCTTCCCTAAAGCTTCCCTTCTCCTTTCTGTGGGGAGAGCAGATCACAGACTAGATCTAAATATTTCTGCAGGTCAGCCATAAACAACAGAAAACCACACACAAAAGAATCCTGCCCGTGTCATTTGTGATGCATTACAAAATGAACACGAATATACATAATCTACCCTGGATTCTCCAGTCAAAGGGCAAGCAGGGACATGCCACTGAATTATCAGCTTTGTCTTTCTTCTACTTAGGAAAGTATGTGTTAAAGGAGGTCTGTACTTGTTCTGAGTAGTAGCTTTCCAGAGGTACTCAAGGAGCAAAATAGCATAAAAATTTGCATGAAATAAACATTCTTGTGTTCCGAAGTCTGAATCTCTTGTATGAATCTCCTCCAAATATTTCTGGAATCAGTATTTGGCATTTCTTCCAATTGTGAATCCTGACAGATTTGGAAGAGTAAAACAGATACTGGTTGCAGACAGCAATGACTTTCTTCAAAAATAAATATTTCTGTGGTAAAAACAGAAGCATAAAAACTAGAGTGCAATGAATAAAAAAGTTACAGTGCGATCTGCTTCCCTCTGAAACTGGTGGTATTTAGAGCACGTTAGATAATACAAGAGTACTGCTACAAGCAAAATACTTGTTGCATAACCAAAAAAAGGGTGGGGGAAACAAACTCTGCATAGAGAACAGCTTGTAAATCATTTAACAAACCTGCAAGGGCTAAAAAATGACTCAGTCATATTTGTAAAATAGATTTAGTGGTCTTTGGCCTTTGCTGGCCACAGCTTTAATTTCTAATGGCTGCTAGAAATAGCAAAGCATCTTACAAACACAGTGTCACTCTTCAGCCATACACGGGGTCCACTCCATCAGATGAAACTTCAGTGTCTATCGTTACTTCACAATGTTCGGTTTTTCTATACTAGAAAAGATAAACTCAAGATTAAAAAAAGTTTTCAAAATATAAGCACCTCAGACCAAGGCACAAATTGGGCAGTAAAGAGGAAGGTCAGGATTCGCTTTTGTCACATGCATCAGAACACACAAGATGTTCCACAAAAACCTGTTTACCTAGAAGGTAAAACTTCCCTCCTTTGAGGGCTGTTTCCTGTAACACGGGCCAGCTTTCTGTCTCCTCTGCCAGTTCTGAGTGTATGCATACAAAAACACAGTTTGCAGTCCAAATTTCTTGCTTTTAAAGAAGATCATACCATAATTGGGAGCATCTTCCTAACAGTATCTCCAAGGCTGAGTTTCCAGATACTTCATAAAAGCAGCATAAAAATGTGCATCTTCCCCAGATTTGCAGAAGAGGTTTGCTGCAAGAGAAAAAAACTGCAATCCTCTCTGCAGAGCTGACAAGCCACTGAGCAATTTAAGACTCATTTGATCTGTAATTGGAACAGGCTTTACACAGAACAAGAATCTTAACGCCTAGATAAAAGTTGCATTCTTAGTATTAACACTGATAAAAAGACTGGTTATAAATTTGTACTGCCCATTGAAGTGAGAATTCCTAAATCTAACAGCTCAAGCAAAGTTAATTCTTACACTGATAAGGAATGAGAAAATGCATTCACCCAAGCAAAGGAATTTAAAAATGATTTATCAGTGCAAAAACCTCAGTAGCTGATTGTCACACACGTCCTGACATGTAAATACAGAAATATTTCAGACGCAAATGCCAAAAATAATCCCAGAGCAATCCAGCCCTGTACAGCGAGCTGGGCAGATCTTTTGAACTACCCGTTGAATTCTCAGTGCTGGCTATCGGCACCGTCTATTTCAGCCTCTGGGAAGAAAAAGGGCAGTCTTGCAACACATACCATTTTTGCTTTGCAGAGATAAATAATGACAAAACCCATCTGTTTCTTACAAACATATAAATTATTTTATTTACAAAGCCATGTTACAAAAAAAAAAAATAATAATAAAGCAAAAAAACAAAAAATACAATCGCTCACTAGAGAATATCTCCAGGCCCGGTGTTGAACCATGGCAGTATCAATCAGATACATGTTTGTTCTGTTTTTCCTTTTTTAAACTGTAAGCCATAGAATTTACTATTTACACCTACTTTAGACATTTATTCTGCTTACAATTATCACAAGCATGGAATGAATTCTATTTGATACTGCTAATACATAAAGGTGCAGGACAAAGAATGAAAATACTTAGTGTTACAAAATATGGATTGTAGAAAAGAAATTGGCTGTACAAGTATGGCATTTTTTTTTTTCTTAGAATGATTGGACATGCTTTCTTCAAAAGTCTTCTGGAAAAGGTTCTAAAATCTGTAGTAGGAAAGCACAATATAGCAGGTGCAAATTCATTTCTGTGCAACAACAGTTATTTAATATATCCCATGACTGACCAGCTATGCAAAACCCACAGAGTTTTGTTAAAGTGCCATGGGTCAACAGCATAACAAAATATAAGGTGTAAATAGAAAAATTTCTTTTTTTCTTCTTTTTTTTTAAAACAATAGTTCACTGAGAATCAGCAATAATAGAATATGCTGTATAAACTATTCTCTACAAAGGTCGATCAGCACTATTTACAATTGTTACATCAATACAAAAGAAGGCATACAAGTTATCCAAGTCGCTTTTTATGGCTGACGGGCCTATGCATTGCGTATGTGTAACAACCAAAGCTTCTGAGCCTCTATTGCTGGAAACAAATCACAAGATTTTCAGGCAAATGGGGAAGAAAAAGAACTACCGAGTGAATGCTACACTAATAATGCATTATAGGCTGGTCCAGTTTGTATCCGTTTTTTTCAAATGTTTACTTCCATTTAACTTTTCAGGCTGAAATTTTGATACATATAATTAAATAATGATTCTTTGATGATGAAAGAACACTGTGGGATTTTACTTGGTGCTTAACTTTCCTGAAATGCTGTCAGGTGTAAGCCAGTTGAAAAAAAATTTAAGCAGCATTCAAAGGACAGGCTCCATATTCCAGCTTTCCAATTAAAAGATGCATGGAAAGAGCTAAAGCTTCCTAAAACTACAAAATTGCTCCTTCAGTCGTTGATAAGCATTATGTCTCAGAAGCAACCACTGAATCTCACAACCACTGTTTTCCCTCAACAACTAGAAATAGCAGTTCATTGATTACAGAGGATGACTTTGTTACTGAGATTTTTAAACTCCTGCAGTTTTATAACTCAAAATAAATTAAAAAAATCAACATAGTACTGCTCCTAAAACTGAACAAGACAAAAATTGTGCAAAAATAACAAAGATATGTACACATTTTTCAGTCTGAAGAAATGTACAATAAAAACATAATTCAAAGAACATTTTAAAAATATAAACATTGCTTAAACTTTCCTAAGTTTCATACTGTTTCTGAAACTATACCGGTCAGTTAGCTCTGAAGTATAGCAAAACATAAATTATTACAAAATTAACACTATAAAAATTTATTTTAAGAATATTTCTAAACTTTTTTCAAAGGGTCTAGCCTTGTTTATAATTGCTTAAACATTTTTAGTCTTAAAATTTGCCTTAAGCCTTCTTTTTTTAAAAAAGAAAGTAGTAATAATCTCCCTATTTGCAGTCTCTCGCCTTTCCCCAAGATGTAAATAAACCAGCATATAAGTGCACTTTTAACACTGTAGAAATAAAAATTAACTCCTCTGTACTATTGTTCCAGTACCTAGTATTGGCTTCCTGATTATAAAATCTATATTTTATTAAAAAATTATTCAGTAATCCTATAAGAAACACTGTCAGTGCAATTCTATTAATGCAAGCCAATCTGCTCAACTCCTGTCCCTGCAAACCCAAACTGTTTACCGAAGTTATCAAGTGCTGTGATCTTAAGTGTCTGGAAACCCACCAAGATATGGGGATTTTACATGGTGAGCCCTGATAACATTAATTACAGTTTGGTGCAAAAATCCTCTATGCATTGATTGAAGCATAGATTCCTTAAGAGCCTGATCGTGGAAGAGGCTGAACACTCAGAATTCCCACTGAAATTATTAAATGCTGTAGGTACAGAGCACCAGTCAGGATTAGTCCCTAAAGTTGCAGTGCCCCAGCTGTTTGCAAATTACTAAGAAATGCACTCGATTTTTATCCATAGGACAAGCTTAAATACAGAATTACTGTAATTTTTAGTTAATGAAAAAATTTGGAGATCTTTAAATAAATTCAAATCATGATCTGGATTTTTTTTTGGAATGTCCGCTGTGTTCTGGTAAGGAAACAAAGGGAGCATTGCAACGCTAACAGCTTTAAAAGGCATGAAACATAACCAAGCAGAACGCACAGATCAGTGGCAAATACAAGTGAAAAACTAAACAAATCACTATTACAGTTTTCTGTAAATTTAATTCTCTTTAAAATCACAAATTCATAAAAGGTTAAATCCATCTGCAGGACATAGAAAAGAAAAACCCTGTGGAGCAGGGCTGCTGAGAGCTAGAGATTATAGGCTGGTTCCTTTTCCTTGTTATGGAAGAGTCCTTATTCTACCAGTCCGGTTTGATGTCTTCTAAAAGAGAAACCAGAGCCAGGTTCAAAAATCACAAAATGTCTTTCAGTATATAATACTTTAATAACATCTGCATCTGACAGAACTCAAAGCAGGAATTTATTTCAAGTGCCTGAACTAAATTCCGTCCCTATTTACTGATTGCATTAGACCTTTAAGAAAAGGAACTGCTTTGAATAAACAGCGTATTTCCTTCTGGGACTGTCTGATTTTAGGGAGCTTTGGCGAATCTCATGTTCATTAGCTTGGTGTATCATTACAAATAAAGAGCAGCAATTAGATGACAACTCTGAAGAATCTTTTCCTCTACACAGCATGTTTTCATGCACAAGGAATCCCCACACAGCATACACGTTGTCACCTTCCCCTAATAAAATGATCTAGTTTACTCAGTATTTAAAAACCACCGCATATTGAGGTCTTGAAGTGTTAACACATTCAGGCACCTAAAAGCACTATGAAGACAAAAACACTTGGTTAGTTATAAACCTAGAACAAGGATAAAATCTGGAGAAAACAAGCTTTTAATACATAATCTGTATTAACAGGTACAAATAAGTTGACTCTAGAACTACCGTTTCATTAATGTTTGTTAAAAACCAAGTAGGTTATGTAGGGAAAAGTAATATTTTTTATTAAAGCAACAATACTTGGAAAAACAGGCACGTTTTTCTTTATACAAGCCTCTGTTCAGGTCTGAAATAGATGCAGCAACATTCAAATTAAACATGAATTGAGAACAATTAATCTGAGTTTAACCTGAGTTTAATGCGAGGGGAGAGAGGAGACAGGCCCACAACAGTTATCCTCACAGCCACCAGTCTCCCACAGGAGTACCCAAGAGTACAGTGTACTTCAACAAATGTAGCAAATAACCAAAAGAAACTACTTGTGTGAAATCAAAACAACTATGGGGCACCTTTGTCTTGCAACTAAATAATGAGAAACGCCCAGTTATGGGTGGCAGGTGACTTTCACAGCACTGCCGCATGTCCTCTCGGCTCCGACTGGACACCTTTGGAAGGTGAGCAGGGAAGCTATAGCTTTGTCACCAGGACAGCACGCAGCCAATCACAGGTTCATACGAGACTGGTTTTACAGCCCGCCGCAATTTCCCAAGTGCCTCATTCTCACCCAGTCAGTCACTCCGTGTTGAGTAAAGGACCCCTCTCCCTTCTCCTGAGAAACAACAATCTCCTCCCTTCTAACTCCCCTCTGCACCAGCAGGTGACCCCGACGGGCTGCCTGAGCAGGTAGCACAGCGGAGGCAGTCAGTCCAGAGTAACTGCTCTATACTCACTTGTACCTTGATGGCTGCGCTTCAAACTGCGTTGCTGAAAGTCTGTTGGTCTGACTTGTATTTGTGAAAACTTGCCTGTTTTTTCCAACTGTAAACCCCAGTGTATAGCAGAGATTGTCTCTGCCTACAGACCTTGCTTCACTTGGACTCTCTCATTATCATGGTTATAACACCACTAACGTTAAAAACAAGAGAGCTCAGGTTCCCCCAGTAATACCTTTACTGACACAGCATATACTTGCAGATCCACTCATTGTTACCCAATTAATAACACCTTTATAAAGAAATATTATAGCACAGTTTAAGACTAAAATTTTCTTTAGAGACTACAGTTGCTAGATTGGAGAGGAAAACTGTCAACAAAGCAGCTCAGACTTATTTTGACAGTGACAAGCATTTATTAGGTAGGTAATCATTATTCATGGTTCCAAATACTAAAATCCTGTGGTATGAGTTTAAAAAAAAAAGTTTAATAAAACTTAATAAATCTTGATTTTCTTTTGTATTTGTATTCTGAGCTCCATAGTCAACTGACAGAAACTGACCAAACCGACAGAAACATTTTTAACAATAAAGAGCTTGCGGGGCTTAAAACAAGCAAACACTTCTATTTTTTATAAAGTTATGGAAACAGGCAGCTGAAAAGATCAGCAATAGCCTCTGTTTACATAAGGCTGCCACAAAATTAATGTTTTGTTCTGGTAGGTTTTCCCCATGGGATCTAGGCAACAGATCCCAACAAGCTCTGCTCCTCGGGTAGTGTGTATTTTATACTAACACAGGAGCAGGAGGTTAAAGCAAAAACAGTTTTGCACTTCAGAACAGCTTTATCCCATGTTTGTTACTGGCAGTTGGATGACAGCATCTCACACAGGAAAATGCCACTCCCTGGAAGTATAAAGAAACTTTCCACTTTTTTCCCTTCAGAGTAGTTCTTCCATACATAGACTGCTTCGCATTCAGCATCAAGAGAAAGAAAAATAAATTACTGTTTGACAGTTCATCTCAAGATGTGATTCGGAACATGTTTAATGGGGATACAGTTATGGGTTATCATTAATACAATCGTTACTATTCTTTTGCTGTGTCTACACAGCAGAGGCTAAGCAGCACAGCCATTTGGAATACGTAACAGAATTCTAAAGTACTGACTGGTTGTACAGAGAAGTCCTCTGGAATTTTTGTTCACTTGTGACTACACCTTGCTGAGGTGGGAAACCTTTTCATGCCAAGGATCTCGATGATGGATTCTTGATGAACTACTCAACTTGTAAAGTCAAACAGTAAGGGCCATATTAAAAAAAATAAACGAGTCTATCAGTCCGGCAGACAGATGAGGGGTGGATCACAGGTCAAGCACCTGTCCTCACAGAAAAGCTGAATTACAGAAATTATAATTATCTGACTAGCAGTCTGTGTGATAAACAGGTATGGTGGGAACGCTAAGGATTTCTCACAGTCTATGAAGAACTCAGATTATGCTTAGCTTAGTTATGCTTTCAGATTAGTTTCTCTGAATAGTCAAGTGCCCTGTCTTCTCTGTCCTGTTTCTGTCCTCCCTTTGCTGCTTTCACTGCTGGCCTATTTTTAAACGCTGTCCCTTCTATGCCAGTTTGGGGACTCTGCTGTGCCATCTTGCTCAGCAGAGGAAGCTGGACAGAAAAACCACATCAGCGCAGCTGGATCCTGCGCAGTTTCTGCTCCTGCTGCTGAGTTTGTATCACCAAAGCAACAGCCAGCGAGCAGCGTAGAAGCCAATCTGAGGCCTATTACAGGTGGTGAAAAATGGTGAAAAACAAGCAGAAAACTTGTTACTCATAAATCTCCAAGGGGAAAATAGCTGGGGAAAAAAAATTAAGTGAGAGGAGAAATCTAATATTAGTTTACCAAAAGACAGCTTCTACAAAGAACTGTATTCATAAAGAAATAGTATTTTAAGGTTTTACAGTATAAAATATTTCAAAACCACTTACAGACTACTTAAGTACACGTTTTTTAAAAGCAACTTACTTGTCTGTTGTGTACTGGGTTTGATGTACTCGAAGGACTGGACTGTGACAAAGCTACACTGCTATTTTTTCCAATCTGAAAGACATTAATTGAGCAGTATTGAGAGGCGTATTTGTCAGTTGAATGCAGATGCTGGTAATGGCCTTCCCTTTCCTGTGTAAAGTGGCACTAATTGCTTTGCATTTGGAACACAGGTATTTTGCTATTGCAAAAGATACACTTCAGATAGAATCATAATTATCTCTCAGAGCCTGTATACTTTAAATAAACTCTTAAAAGGCACATAAATACTATTACAAGTCAGAAAAAAACCATAAGAAACAGTTACCGAGGGAATATATACTGTAAAACCCTACCTCTCTAGACCAAAACACGAGTTTCTTTAGTTACTGGAGACACTTAGAGCAGCTGGTCAGCAATTGAGAGAGCACAGAGGGCTCAGGGTCACAGATTCCCCCCCAGGGGACCCTCCCCACTCCTGGGGAGTTTAAAGCAACTGGCCATTCACCACAGCATGCCCTGCGTTATTCTGTTTTCTTCCATATAGAGTCTTCATTTATTATTGCTCAATAAAGCAAATATTAACTAGAAGAATCAAACTCCAGAGGTTTAAATTTGCCGTTATATCAATTTACTGCATCAGAGAATTTCTTTGGGAATGAGTGCAAATTGATAGCACACATACATACATTTTAAAAGTACTTAGTTAAAATATTACAATATTCAATCTGCGTATTTCAGTGCTCGAGAGATTACAGAGTACTTAGTTAAAATATTACAATATTCAATCTGCGTATTTCAGTGCTCGAGAGATTACAGCACTCTGCACGAGCCGTCTGTCTTAGGTTTTTCTACAATGACCCGTAAACATAGTGTAGATGTTTACGTTGTGATGCAAAAGCGGGGAGAGTTGCTGAGTGAGAGGAGTAGTTCCTCCAGGGTTACAAGGCTGATAAAAATTAACCACAGACACCTGCCGACAAATGGCAGATGACTGGAGTCTGAATAGTTACTCACAAGGTCAACGGACATCAAGCGACATCAGCTTTAATCATTTGATGGAGAGGTAGCAAGGACCTGTCTTCTAAACAGTGAGAAACGCAGTTGCAAGTTTCTTACTGCATAGATGGGACCGTGGCATTGGCCGGCAGGGTTTGCACCAGCATCACTTCTCTCCTTCCCTTCTGCAACATCACTCCTTTATTTTGCCACTTCACATACATAGTGAAAGGTAGCCTTTGTCTCCCTCTCCACATCTGCCCTTTCTCATAAAGTGACTGTTTAAAACATTGTTCTCTGTTCACATTCTGTCCAGAAGAAATGTGTCAGGTTTTTATTTACAGCTCATTCTGAAGGCAGCTCCCGTGGTGCACGAAGATTAAAAGGGCAGGCCTCTGTCTTACTGTGTTCCCTTCAGCTCGTTGTTTTGCGTGCCACAGCTGTTCTCTAGTAATGTGCTTTTCTTCAATACACAAATCCTGACTAAAAATATGCAACCTTGTAAAAATCTTTCCTAGCCATTCAGAACATCGTGACACATCTGCAAACCTTTCTTTTCCATTCATAAAAGCCTTCCATAATAAAATACATGTCCATCTTTTACATGGAAAAATAGCCACCAGGAAATGGACCTGCTGAGATCCTAGAATCCATGACAGGGAGTACGATACTTCTTCAGGCTTTCATTCATTCAGTGCTCCTGCGACTGAGAGATGACTCTCTGGATAAGACAAAGCAAGGAGCAGCGCAGCTGGCAGCACTGCCGAGCTTCGGGCTGCTTTCCCATCCTGTCCTCCTTCAGAGCAGGAAGGGCAGCGCTCCACGACAGACAGGGAATTCAGACAGACTGAAAAGTTACAGCACTCAGCAAAAATAAGAAAGAAAGATTCCCAGTTGTGTTGGGTCTTTAATGATGGAAACACTGTTTCAAAAGGATTAGGGTGAGGCCAAGACTCAAATCCCTTTTTTTTTTTTTTTTTAAGTGAAGTATACTGCAAACCCCAATGGTTAACACTTTCAGTTACTATCTATCTACACCAGACTTGAATTAAATTTGAAAAAAAAGATACCTGAGCCTGTCACGAGTCACTTGATCTTTTTTTCTGTGCTCTCAGTCTTTTAATTTAATTTGCCCTGTGACATCAGGAAACAGGAGCAAGATTTTAAGTAATACTGATTTGTTTTGTGTGGAATTTTTACTGTGATTGCATTCCTAAAACTCAGCAAGTGAAAACAGCACAGCTCAAAAGTGATTTTGAGTACTGTATTCTCCAGAGCTTTAATATTCACATGTAGAGTACGTAATATTATTTGACCCATATGTTTAAGTGGGTACAAATCTCATTTATTTATAGCACAAATAAACAATAGGAAATGTCTATTTTGTGTTGCATATAATTCAGTATCCTTGTCACAAAGACAATTAGCTGCCAGCCAGACATCTGAAATACACTCTGCTTTACCTCCTATTTGTGATTACTAGTGTAGCTCCAAAGACCAGCAGTGTAAGAGGAACATGTGACCAATTTTTAAATATACACACACACATATATGCATGGACACGTATATATGTGTATGCACCTGTACATGTATAAAAAAGCATTATGTTTAAAAATCTGTGTATCATTACACTCATTACATATATTTAACCTTTTACTTAAGGAAAAAAATATTAGCACGAATTACGTATTTACAAATATTCAGAAAAGCCTTCTGATTGATTCTTTGTAGTTTATTTACTTCCATTACCATGCAACATGCTGAAATACATCACAAACTGGAACAGGAACGGCCCATAGGAACAGATTTAATCACTACGGGAGTCAGAATTTGAACTTGGAACCTCCTGCGTGTATCTATACGACTTCCTCAGACCGCACTAGCTACAGACAGAGCCCACCTACTGTGAAAAGACAATACAGCCCATTTCCTACTACCGATGTTTGTACCCAAGCAACAATTTGTACTTACTTTGCTCCCACTTGAGATCGTATATCTTGGGGCAATTTAAAAATTTTTGGGCAGGCACACATTTGAAAAATCAGATGTGTGACAAAATGAAGAATTTACAGCATTCTCCACTGAATTCAGTGACTTAAAAGATTGGTTGTGATTGCAGGACACATTTAAAAGGCTTAAATAGAAAGACAACGCCACTACCTATTTTTAAAAGCCACACAAGTCAGCTCAGTTGCACCTCTGCTGGAAGCAGGAAAGAGAAAATATACCTGCTAAGCCCTTCCTTGAGACCGTCATTCTGCCAGCTATACCAGTTTTAGAATTCATTTATTCCTTTCTTCCACTCGCATTTCTGTCTGCTATTACCTATAGATTTCCTTGCCCAAGATCCTACCCTCTTCATTTCCAGACTCCATTTTATGTGCAATATCCTTAGGAAATGAAAGTTTCACAAACGAAAAAAATTTTCCTAAGCTACCTTCTCTGGATTTTCTGAGGTATTCTAATTTCTATGCTTTTGTCTTCCAGATGCCAGGGCCAAGCTGTGTTTTCTGTGCACTGCACAGCACTAGACACAGTATCAGAATGAAACAGTAGATCATTATAAAGATCGTATTGGCAGTTCTTCCACCAAATTTTAATTCACGTATACTTTTGCCTTACATAGCATCACTGAAAGAGAAGTCAAAGCTCTATTGCTGGTGACAATGCAGTAAGAGTGTGTAACTGTATCTGTTGCTCTGACCTCAACATTCTGAACACATGCACACTGAAAAAGATAACCAAATGTCCACTGAAGGTCATCTGGTTAAGATTTTAATTTCTTAATTTTTTCAGTTTCAAACAGGAAACAGCATCTGAGGCCAGGCATCTCAGACTCTCCCCAGGGGAAAGGTAGATGTACACATTTTACATAAGAGGAATTAGGAGACTTGCATAACATTAAGAAACGAATCAGCAACAAGTTTGGGAAAAGAAACAAACAGAAATGCTGACTCTTATCTTCCTGTTTTAATGACACGATTTATTTAAGAGAGATGAGAATTAAGATAAAAAATTAATTTCTAAAAATTATTTATCCATTGTGGACATTCAATTTTACTTTCAGAGATACAAATGCCTATTTTATTAATTGAATAAAAAAATTCATAAAAATATTTTAAGAAAGTAGATATATATATATTTTTAAAAAACTCTCAAAACATCCTTCTATGATTGGTACAAACCAAATACAAATATGTTTCTGGATTAACCTAGAAAGTAAGTTGTATGATGAAAAACAAGCTGAGGCAAACATACTATTTTCCGAACGCATGAAGTATTTCAAGTCAGTCAGACATGACCTGCAAAAAAAAAACTGGAAGAATCCCTTACCTGCCGAGAGATGGAGCTGCTTGTAGGATCTGGCACCGCAGAAATAAGGTTGGCAGTGCTCTTTCTATGAACACTATTCATACCAGGCATTTTAGTGATTTTACAGGCTTTGCTACTAGAACTAGAGTTTTTACGTTTTTTTCCTTCTGATTTGTCAAAAGAAAGGGGTAGAGAAGACACTGCATTATGCGCTCCCAGGGAGTGGTCCCCTGAGTGGTGCACAAGAGAAGATACAGACAGATTAGAAGAGTCAATACTGCTTACTACCATGCTCATGTGTTTCACTGAGTCTGTTGAACTACTTGACAATGAAGTCCGTCCTGAGGGCTCCGATTTGGCACTGAGTGGGCTTGTTCCGTTATTTGTATTGTGCACAGACATACTGTTATAGGAAGATGTAGCCTGATAGGAGTTCAACGTTGAACTGGGGTTCAGGACACAGTTCTTTTTGTGGGACCCTGAAAATGAAGACGAGGAAGATGTCTGCAAAGATAATGAGGATGATGATGACGACGACGACGACTGCGGCTTTTTCTTTTTATTACTTGAAGACTCATCACTCCGGGATGACAGGTCTTTCACTTTTGAGGATTTGCTGGTTTTTGTTTTGGATGGCTTGTGGGATGGGGAAGGGATGACTGCTGGCACTGGTGACACAGCTGATGGCGCCTTAAAAGTTGAGTCCATGATACTTAAGCTTGCAGCCACGTGAGGAAAAGCTGTAGTGTGTGACATGATGGAATTCGTATCTGACGTTGTCACAAAGGCTGCATTTGATAACATGGCTGATGTCATTATGTAAGAAGAAGAAGTGATTCTTGAACTGATAGGTGTTGAGGGAATATACACCGCACTGGGGTTGCTGAAAGGCTGTAAGACCGATGCTGGAAAAGGAGTGGAGACGTGTGCTGCTGGAGAAGGCATGGGACTATCTGCCGCAGGAGGAATTTTCCTAGAGACAGAAAAAAAAGAAAAAAAGCACCTTTCAAATACCTAAAAAACTCCACCCAAACAATGCAGATGCAGATAGGAAATGATTTCTTGGAAGGACCAACTTATTAAAAAAGGCAAACCTAGTTCATTCTAATTTTGATTCCTATTCTACAAATCACATATATTTTAATATTCACAGTTCAAAATCAGCTCTGCATTCTACAAAAATCTTAAAAATGCTTTTACTTCTGATTTTTTTTTCTTCTTAAACTTGCAATTCCATTTTGAGATTCTTTGGGACTTTACACAAACAACAAAACCCAAACCACATGTGTTTTAATATTGTAGAGATTTGGGAAAGCTGGACAATGAAGTATATTTTCCTAAAAATTAATTTTGAAATGAGGCACATTAAATCTGCGAAGGCAGTGGAGACCTAACAGAAGATGATTAGGTAAAGAACTACGCAGCGTAATTTACCCTATAAAATTCTGTGATGGCACATGAGCCCTGAACTGTGTAACTCAGTTAAACCAGAACTGAGCTCCAGTTCAGCACAAGGGCCCCATGTAGCAATTAAGTACGTAGCGCTACAATTCAATCACTTTATTACAAAGTTAATTTCCTTTTTTCCTCTCCTATTTTACCGAACAATTAAAAAATGCAAATAAAATGCCTGAAGGCAGGATCTATAAATATTCTAGTCACCGTGTTCCATTCATTGCACGTGCTTTGGTTGAAAGTTCAAGTTGTGGAACAGTTTCAGTATCAACCTAAACTCACAGGTTACATTTGATGAGGGTGGTGAATGAGCCAGTCTGGGGGGTTCTGAAGCGCTTAATTACTGAGGTTAAAGAGGAAAGGAGGAAAGCTCATCCCTTTCCCAATGTAGTGCTACTCCCAGGAACTCATTTGAGAGCTGGTTAGCCAGGATTAACTAGGTAAGTTATTGATTAATTTCACTGATATTGAAAAATTGACAAAATATTAAACAATGCTTGATAAGCTTTATAACTATTTGAATACTATTCTGGTAATAAAATTTAATAATATTACCTGTGAAATTAGTAGAATGAATTCAAATTCCTTTCTATTCAGTCACCATCTTCTATTATTTTATCTTGTCCAGTGCTAACAAAGAACCAGACTTCTATAATGTCTCTTGGAAAATTATCATGTGCGATTTTCTCATTATTTAGACTAAAATTTAATTCACAGCTTAATCCTATTTCTTTTTGTTAAGAACCTGTACAACACCATAACTCTGCCCTTGTTATCCTCGCTACTGACACCTTTTCAGTTTTTAAAGGCTTACTCTTGCCCTCAAAGAAGTATGATAAAAGAGCAGCACTGGGTGTGCTGTTTTATCATAAATCAAATCCTAATTACAAGTGTTCTCTCCTGGTATTCTTCCTATGGAGACTGTCAGCCAGAACGCTGTTTATGGCACAATTACGTAAGGGATTACATACAGTCCATGCTGCCAGAAATGAGGAAGTCCTACCGCCTGTGACTTGCTACGCGAACAAAGCTGCTTATCAGATCCATTCTTCAGTTTACTTTTAAAGAAGGGCCAATAATTCTTACCCACCTTTGTAAAGTACTTTGAGAAGTAGGGATAAAAAGTGCTTTGTAAATGTTATTAATGTTATTAAATGTTACTATCGTTCTCAAATTATGGCCTTGCATCCCTGTACCTTTAGCAATAGCTACAGAGCTGCGTTAGCACCAGTTACGCATACCCCTGCTTGGGGAAGGCAGGAAAAGATCAGTCCAGAGGAAGGTGGAGGACAACAGGAGAATACAACAGGGGTTAAGCACTGTGAGCTTCCTGTGTTATACAGAGAAGTAAGTACGGGTGGAACTCATTAAAACATTAGAGATTACATAAACAGCTAGAATTTGGGAAAACATTTACAATTGGATTTAGTGGGAGCAGGATGAGGCCCGTTTATTTCTTGTATCGTATAACTACTATAGAGGTTATTTTTGGTTTTCATGATAATAGTGGCACTAGCGACACATTTTCACAGATGCCCAAGTGTCTTTTCTCCTGACAAACAAAGCCAATAGATAACAAGTCTTAATCTTCCTATTTAAAGAAACCAAATTAGTTTTATTTGTGGAAGGAGACAGACACTAGTTAACAGCAAAATTTACAAAGTAGAAGAGAGGAACCCTCTGCAGACCAAGCGTGATCTGTCTCTGAACTGGCCCTTTTACGGCAAACCCAACCATTTCCAAACTATGTCTCCCAGCACAGTAGCACTGTTATCATCAAGTTACCAGGTTAGTCAGACAAGCCAAGCTTTAGTGTTTCAAAAATAGATTTAAATAAAAATCAAACCTTGTTTATCTAATGGCTGGTATCCAATGAATATAACACAGTCCTGATAATAAACAGTGACACGAAACACTGCACTTTAGTGTCATTACATTGGAAGAAGAATGCATGTTCTGTAGCAGAATACCCCAAAAAAATCAACCCTATCTGCAGATGCCACGAGCTTTTCAAGTATTTATTCTTTTAAAAAGAATTAGCATCTTTCTTAGAAGTGCAGTCTATGTTAATGTATCTCACTAGCCAAAGCCTATAGTGCTTGTAACTTGCGTACGTGATATAGAGTGCTTCAATAATAAGTAATAATCATAATTTTAAGACTGCAAAGCCAGTCAGGGCACTGTGGACTAAAAGACTATCATATTCCATCTTACGCAACAGAGAAATGTGTACTGAGCTCCTTATCTTACAACACGAGTCTTACAGAACAAAGTCTGAATGAGTGATAGGGGTGTGAAGAGAAAAATTGTACGCGTATTACTGCTATGGCTTAATACAGAGGTAATTTTACAAATGGTTCCCGTGGAGTGTTTAATTTAGAAGTTTTACAGAATTAAAACTGTTTAACTACACACCAAGTGTAAAAATCCCACTTACTTCCACATCTGTGAGTTCAAGTGTTTTTCTACCATGGAGTTTAGTGCGAATCGAAAATGGTCCCATCTTCTGTCAAAGACATAGTACCCTCTTCCCATTAAGCGACTGCCATATGAACAGAACTGAAAGAAAAGATATTTCAATGTTGTTTATAAAAAAAATAAAAATTTCTACATTATAAAATAATTATCATTTACGTATCAAGGAACACCTTTGTAATTTGTATCATGCATATAAAACACCTTTAAAAAGGTGTTTTTTACTGTGTGCAGCGTAAATACTTTTTGCATGATATATGAAATATATGCATAATGTTTCAGCGTAGTGTAAAGTATATTTCATACTTGACTAACAAGTCAGTTTACTATCAGGTACCTATGTGTGACAGGGAAAGCATATAAATGCTGTGGTACTGCTAAGGAAGCAATTCTGGCTAAGAATGCTCTTACTGCCTCAGAATGACAGTTACACCATTCTGAGTGCATTAAATCTTGTAATTGTGTAACAGGAATAAATATGTAACTGAAGAGGAAAAAGGTGCAATGGGAGCATCTATTTAAAAACCCAAACAAATCAGTGACATTTCAGTAAAAAAATAAATTATCATCCATGGCACCTGTGCCACAACAGAACACCAGGTACACTCTTCACAGTGTATGAAAATCATCTAGAGGAGTAGTAAATATTTTGAGAATTCGGCAGAGTTCAGGAGTATTTGCACCGCTTCCTCTGGAGAACTTCCTGCAAAGTCCTACTACACTGAAATGGCATGATCAGGAATCTACCCTTTCTTCAGTTCAGTCTTACTGATCTCACATTACGCAGAGAACTGCCGCAACACCTATTTGTGGGAGAGAAACCCATTATAAATCATCTTCAGAAAACAAAACAACTCTCCATCACGCAGGGACTAAGTCACACAAATGCTGGCTGAGAGCAGAAGCTACTGATGCAGTAGAAAAGCATCAGTTTAATGTACTTTTCAGCTTAATGGATAGCGAGCGGTGACTGTAACTGTTTATCTTAAGTCTGTTTCACAACAAGGTTAAACAGGTTAATTAAAATCACCACCTACGTTGATTAACTAGCCTCACCTCCCAGTGATACAGATCAGTTACTGCTAAGAGGTAGTTTAAGAAGTTACTGCCCCGTCCCCATGTATTACTACCACCTAGCTGAGACGGACTACGTAAGGAAAATGATCCACTTCACTATGAAATTTAGCAAGTTAGCATGAGCGGTGCTGAAAGCGATTTACGCCATCTTTTCTGACTTCACCTTGATATGGACTAAGAACACTTGCGCTGTCAGTAACTGCTTCAGTTGAGAGATGCCAAGATCCCAAAGAACAAATGAGTCAGTGGGATTTGCCTTGAAACAGAAGCAGGATCCTAAACCAAAATGGCTATTGACGGCCATGCCTCACTGATGATGCCCACACAAGAACTGGCTGCACTTAAATTATTTTTTAAATTATGTGGACACACATGCAGTGAGCCTTTAGTTTTTAATTCATAAAGAAGCAGCCAGCAAAAATGAAGTAGAATACAAGAGTAGCAAGGAAGCAGGAGGTTACTGTGTATGATAGTATTATACGGACTATAACGATTCTTACTGTCTGTGTAAGAACTATATACAGAATTTCATCTGACAGTCATTTTATGTTCAGCTCATACTTCTTCCTGGTGTCTGACAGTAACAAGTTCTCCTTCACTCTAGGGAATACAGACAATGCTACAGTTATCGCAGTGTTCGTTTTATTGTGCATATCATATGGGAAACACTTCAGGGAAGTCTTCATTAATTTTATTCCTTGGCTCAATTTTGATGAGAACCAACTGCTTAGAAGTACAAGAGTTCTCCCATTGCTTCTTGGTTCGTACAGTGTAAACAAATTCACACTGCAGAGATAACACCACAAGGCAGCTCTTAATACTTACAATGAAATTTCTCACAAACACAGGAGAAAGACAAAAACAGTTGCCAGAGAAGCACACACTTGAGCCACCACCAGAGCAGATGGGCTATGCTGTGCTCTAGACTTTCCATTTTCAGATGAAGGAAGGAATAGCTTCTAGGTCCACATACACTCACATAAAGGATATTTAATCACTGCTTCAAACCAGACTACAAAAATCAATGAAGCACTGTAATAGCCTTTGCTGCCATATGATTTTCAGAACTATAACCAATTGCAAGGTACAGTTTTGTAAAAACTATGACAACAAAGAGACTATCTGTTCATATCACATTTAAAACCATGCAACTTTTCTCAGTTTAGCAGAATTACAGGAGTTGTAGTCTATTGAGAGGAAAATCTAAAACTAGAACTTTTGATTTTCTGCTGCTCATCCTGTCCTGCAACCTAGCAATGTTTGTCGCATGCACTGACCACTCTTCTCCTCCTACCTTAACCCATCCCTACCATTGTCGAATGCTTTTGTTGTCTTTAGAATATGGTTTTCAGAACATAAGGTCCCCATTCCTCACATTTTTACTAAGTTACTTCTTTCTTCTCCCCTCTCCAATCACATAAGAATAATGGCAAGGCATGCCAGAGACAGACACATACCCCAAGAGGTCTGGGATGGTGTCCAGAAAAATGACAGTCTAATTTCTCAGATTCTTCAGCTCCATCCGCTTCTCCTTCATCACTGGACAATCTGCTCGTTAAATCTCCTCCCATGGAAGGCAGTGGCAGTTCTGGTACGTACCCACTGTGGTTTGAAGAACTGTTGCTGTTTATGCTATTTGCAGATGATGGCCTAGGAGGAGAATACACATTTAAATCATCGGTGTTCAAAGGCTCTGCAAACCTACCTGCAGGAGTCAAGCGCCAAAGTCAATTATACCAGAAATGATCACATCGTAAAAGATAGGACAGTAAAAGATACAGAATACCTGACATTTGGTCTTGTCAGATTATATCACAGGTTATCATCAAGTTAATGTTAGCAGAAGCACCTTTGTATTGCCTGAAATTTTAAATTTGCCATGAAGTTGAGTTTAAGATCTTGAAAGAGGCAAAGCGTATTAAAAATGCAAACAAAAATCAGATGTGTAAAATCTTCTTACATTGCACCGTTACTCTGCTACTTGATTAAACCCAAGGGTCCAGTTATGAAATTTTATTTCATACCAAAATCCCATTGAAATTAGTGTACTAAATATGAGAGTGTTTAGCTGACATCTTCTACAGCTAGATTAGTAACTGAAGTAACTGGGAGAACCTCTTACAGCATTGTAGGTTTTCTTTACCTTTGCTAAAAATCCAGTAAAACAAAGTGGGAATGCCTTTGCAACACGGGGCGCGGTGGTGCCGTGCCTTTCAAAAGTAGCTTGGAAACAAATCAGGTAAAAAGTGGGGGTGGAAAAGGATTCTCAATTACAGTCTGTACAACCGAGTATGTATGTGGACCTCTGAGGCTGGGGCAGCCGTCCACACTGAGCAAAATCTGCAGAAATCTTCTTCAAACTCCTGAATTTATGCTGTCAGGACACAGTAGTCACTGAGACTGTGGACAGGTGCCCTCTTCTGAACTGAACGGGGATTGCTCAACAATGCCCATCAGCTAGAAATACCTGCCGCAGCTGCTGTTGCAAGGCACAGATTGTGCGAGTGCTCCTCAGCCTTCAGGAGAAGTCAGGCAGGTCAAGCCGAGTCACCGCCGGTGACCCCAGAAGCTTCGCCTCAGCGGAGCAGGGAGCACTCACATAACCCCTTCCAGCAGCAGAGCTGCAGCCTCGCTGGCTCCCCGCAGAGAGGGAGCAAGGCTTTCCTCTGGCACGGCTGCTTGCAAAAACAGAACGGAGGACAGAACAGAGGCACTGCAGCAGGAACACAAGTGTAGATAGTACAAACACAACGTGTCACTGCTAAAATCCTCCTCCTCATGTACCACTACCTTTGCAATTTCTTCAGCTGACTCTCACTGAATAGCATTCCAGTTTTGTTTCTTTGACTGTAACACCCACTAAAACCAACGTCTGCCTGTCCCTCTGCGCTACTCTCTATGTAAGGACTCTGTAAGGTCACTCCTCTTACAAGAATTATGCAGACTTCTCACCACTTTATGTATTTATGGGTTTTCTTTTATTGTCCTTTCACTCAAACCCCGTAAGACCCACCTCTGCCACTGTATGAATAAAATTTCATTATGGCTTGATGAACACACCAAAACCATAGGAAATGGTTGTCTCTGTAAGACTTGAGATAGCAAATACAACAATCTCTTCGAAACAGGGACTATCTTAGCACAAAAGCCCCCAAATGGGCACTCAATCCTGACCAAGGCTTTTGCAAATAAAAGAAATATGAAACAAAATGAATATGAACAAAACCAACTAGTTCAGCTCTACCTACTCCAGCCAAAACTTGTACCAAAATAACCCCCCAGCCAATCACACAAAATATAGGGGAATTTTACCAGAGGATAAGTAGAATTCAGTAGGTCCCATACATCACACTAGTTTTACTAAAGGGATGACTTTAGAAGTTTGCATTGTCTGTCAGAAGACTGCTTTTGTCCTTAACAAGAAAAATCTTCAAAATGAGGAAAGACGTGCTACGGTAGTTAGAAATCAATTGTTTTAAGAACTAGCTACTTACATTGCCATTTACACTAAATTACAGCTTTTTTTGCAAGACATTCCATTAATGTAATTGGTGAAGTTTTTGCAGAGAAAAATTCTACACACGTGCAGAATTTCACCACCGGTACCCACCCTGATTTATGCAAATAGACTTTTATTCACAGAAGTGTCAGAATGACTCAAATGTAAACTTTCCTAATTATTACCGACCATTTTAGCAAAAAAGCACAGTTAGTCTGAGATTCCGATCAGAGGGTGGACACCACTCCTCACCCCATTCCCAACCAGATCACAGGCTGCCATGGACAGATTTAGGCTAATATAAACATGCTAAGAGAAACTCTTATATTAATATGTTTTACAATGCAATAGCCTAAAGAAATACCAAATGCTTATAAAATAAGCTGTGTGAAAGGCTACGACATTCCAGACTGGAGAATTGCTTACCTTGGAAGTACAGAATTTGGTGGTCTAGACTTTGCAGGAGATGTTACTTTAGATTCTTGCCCAGAGTTCACTGAGGATCCTGACAGAGAGTCTTGTGCTGGTGCGGGCTGGCTCTGATAGCTTTCCCTTGCAGATGGTGGATGCTCTTTGTCTTTTGCAACTTCTTTTTCCCTGGATCGAGCTTTGTGTTCAGCTAGAAGGATGTCAAACTGTTTTTTACGGCCTGGAACTGCTCGTCGATGATTAAGTGAATGAGTCTAAAAATAGGGTGGTTAAAAAGCATTTGTGTGTGCATGACATTGTTTATGAGTCCCCTATACTTCCGATACACCACAACTCTACAAGATAAAATCTACTTCAAACAACTTTAGCCACAGTTATGGAAATAGAGCTGTTATTCCATATCATCTTTGATAATTTATGAAGTCATTCTTAAGAAATGCCAACATCAAGGCTAAAATTACTTTTTGCAACAATTTTCATTTAATAGAGTCTATTGACTTACCTTTTCCAAGACAGAAAACATAATTCCAATAATTTTAAAATATTAAGAAGTAACATCACTATAGCTCTTAACTTACAATGAAAAATTGATTTCATTGGATTGAAAAATGTGAATACATTTTAAAGCGAGTTTAAATGATCACCTCTACTGATAGGCAGCACATACACATACAAATGTTCATTCCAAATCTCTTACATTGCTGCTACTTTTTGACATGAGACTTATTACTATCACAAGGTCAGCGTCCAAGTAATTTATTATACAAAAATCATGTTAATTTTTTACTAAAAACTGACTATACTTCAGCATTGTTGCACACATGGACCAAAAAAGGAGCATTTAAAATAACGCCTGTGCTTCTACATGAAACATTAATGCTTTTTGCATAACAAAATGACAAGAAAAAAAAAATCTTTTTAGAAATATCAGTGGAATAATGCAGATGCTCTGATTCAAAGAAACAGAATTACTCAAAAGAATTACCTGAAGACAGCGTCTGAATACCATACCCATTGTCTGTAAGACAGGAGCAGGTATGACCTCTCAAACTACTGTGGTAGGATTTAAACTATAACAAAGCATCTGATATTTTATCTTCTAAGAAAAATACCTTGCAGGTGAGCGATCTTGTGCAAGGTTTCTTTGTTTCAGGATCCAGTACTCCACAGTGTTTATTTGGGTCAAATTCTCTTTCTGTTTGGTGGGGGGGTGGGTAGAAAAAGGAGAAAAAAAATGGATTATTACAGAAATTTTAACCAGAGTAGCGATAATTTTTGCCTGATAGAACTTAATTCAGTCAGGCTCAACCTTAACCACCCATCCCACCCCCAGCACCCCATAACAGTGGCACGTGCAATTTTTTGTCCTTACATGTTTCAAACTATTTAGAGCAGGATTTCAGTCACAGACTTTCTAGAAGCAAGTCTGCTTGCAGGGCTGGGCTCAGCAGAGTGGCCCAAACACGGGACCAAGTCAAACACCCGCGAGTTCCGTTCCCTCTCTAACACTGCCTGCCTCCGGGGCTGTGAAATACAGCACGTGCAAATCTGGCTTCCGAGTTTGGCTAAGACACATATAGACTAAATACCACGAGTGCTGTCAATGACATTCCTTTGACACACTCAGAAACTCTGAAAAACCACCCAAGTCTCTCAAAAGTTAATGCAAGATTGCTAGTGGCATTTTAAAAACAAAATTTATCTAAATCTGTCCCGTAGGTCTGTGTGAAAGTGACACGTATGTTAGTTCTTATTCCCCTAAGTGAAGGGAGGCATGGAGTTTAAAGTTTGCAGACATTGTGAAAAAAGGCATTTACATGAGTTCTACTCATGATTAATGTTAAAGGTGCATTAATATTTAATATGCTGTATTTGCATGTTTCACTTTCATTAATATTTTAGTATTTATATACCACAGATAGCATCACCTCCTTTAGGTTATGTTAATATGATTTTAGGGTTTGCGCTACAGAGCTGTGACAAAACTAAGGACATACACCTTTTAGTTTATGCTGCCAAGAAAAATATTTACTATGATATTTGTATACCTTTGACTATCTCTTCATTGGCAGACTGGTTTGCTTTTGTTTGATAGTGGAATATAAACCATTTGCTAAAGCCTATTTTAACTATACAGTGGTGTTACATTCAGATATAATAAACATCCTGTACTCAAATACAACATTTTATCTGAGGATCTAAAAATTCTTTATAAACAAACAAATCAGAGTTAAGATGAAGGCAGCAATTCACAGCTATGTTACAATGTTGTGACAGCATCCCAGCAAGCCGAACAGCTGGAAGAAGAAACATGAGACTAAGTACCCTATGTTACAGGAAAATTAGCGTCCAGATACCACAGTTACTAGCAGTTCTATGTATTCTGCTAGATGGACTTAAAAATGATAAAGCAAGCATTAAATAAGTGGTTATGTTATTAACTTATCAGCAGAGACATCCCAAAAAGTGAGCTTGGAAAAAATAGTCAGAACTAATTTTTTAGGTGAAATCTACAAAGGGACTGAAATCTGTCACAAGAAGTTGTAGTTTCTGTGGCCTTCACAGCACAACAGAAAAGTATCTGTGTATGACCATTATAAACATTTGTTTCTAGTTAATAGATGAAAATGCATGCTCATGTGCTAAAGGATTTGATTACTCCTGTTTTTTGAGTGTATGATGTTCCCACCATAGCTTCCCGAATCCCTCACCTAAAACCCTTTAACACAAATTAAAAAAAAAAAAAAAAAAAATTCAAACTAAATAGACTATATGGACTTATAAATATGTCTTCAAATGAAAAAATCCCTAGGGTAACCATAAGGCTGTGGAATGTGTTCTGAAAGTCACCAGGTGAGGACTGTTATGGATCAACAGGGAAATCTACTTCAAAAAAACGCAAAGTGCCCCCTTTGGGAGCATCCAGACTGCAACCTGTCGGTAACGGTGCCCCAGCCAAGACTTGGGGACTTGCAGGACTGATTACAGCAAAGCCAGTTTTTAGGAAGGTAAAATCAACATAGTGAATTATAGTCAGAAAGAGTGGACTTGCTCCACCGTCTATCGAGCAACACAATAACATGCTTTTCCTGAGAAACAGAAAATACTAAACAAACAGGGAAGCACTTCTCCTGGCTGAAGTGCACGTGGCTGTTCCAGAGCAGTCATGAGCATCTAATTGCCAGCTACAGTGCCTGCTTTGGGCAGCACATTAAATGAAGATTATCACCTCCTTATTAGTAATGAAATGCAGCTTCTGACCACCTCTGTATCAGGAACCATGTAGCCTGAGACGCCCTAGACTGCAGCGCACAGGCACAGCTTGGGAAGGCTGTTTCTCCAGAACGGACTCCATGTTTAGTGCGCGGAATAAAGGGTGCTCATTATAAACCCACTGAAAGAAGAGGAAGGGTCAAACCCGAACTCTCTCAAACTCCTGTTTGCAACACACAGATACACTTGGTTTAAATTGGGCATCTGCATTCTTTAGCATCACCCCAAAGAGAATCGCAACTAAGGAAGACTTAGAAAAAATATTTTTTTTTGCAGTTTGCTACTAGGGAACACTGATCCACTTATGCTGGGCAGCTACACACTGTCTTTTGTGGTTTCACAGGCAGGTTCATTCATCACCCAAACAACCACCAGCTCTCAGCAAAGAAAAAACCCAAATTTCAGCCACAGTCAGGGAAAGGGTATGACAGAGAGTGGAAGCTGCTAAAAAGGAAAGAAAACAGATGTAAACCAGCCAGACCTATTAAGGAGCTTCAAAAATTAACAGCTGTACAGTTCCACAGCAGCAGACTGAGGGAAACCTAAATCCCCCAGCCACCATCACATTCTTTTAATGTGAAATGAATGAAATTTATGGGATATCAAAATAATCATCTCATTGACTTCCAAGATCTTTTTCTCAGCCTTTCACAGTTCTGTATAATAATGGAGAGGAATCCATCATAGTGACAGACAATCTGCAGGCCATTCATCTACGGTGCTCTTGTCCTATTTGCATCATCGCTAAATGGCTGTGTTCCTGCATCAATACGTGAGGCAGCAGAAGCAAGACTGAACGGATTCTAAATCTGATAATGACAGAGGAGCTTTAAAAAAAAAAAAGGGTATAATTTCTGCGGATTTGTTAACCATATAAAAGTAAACTTATGCCTATTGGAGTGCTCAAACAGTCCTGCGCAGAGTCCCAGCCTGTTTGGAAATTTCCGCCAGTGAGATGTTCCCTAGCCTAGAAGACACTGCGAGTGACAGCTTAGAGACGTGACAGCGACGGAGTCACTTCCACTGAAAAAACAAGCAAGCTGAAGGAAGGTCCTACAGAAATGATTCTCCTTTACAAAATTTTCAGCAAGCACTTGTATAAAAAAAATGTAGAAGTATCACCTACAGCCCTGTGGTGGAACATGGTGACGTGAGAAAAACAAGTATCTAAAAAAGTATCATTTCAATTGCCAAGTAGAAATTCAGAATTGATTAGCTAAATTAAGCATCTAAACCATTAAAGGAAATAATGGTTTAAAAGAAACCAATATTTTAAATTAACTGCAAAATATAGAGTTTTTATTAGAATAACAAATTGAATCGTAGCATGTGAAATGTAAGGTTTAAAAGCCCAATCAGCTACTGTCTCTTAGTATTTTTTTTGTTTTGTGGAACACTACGATAAACAACGGTTCTCTTTTCTTATATGCCACTAGTTAGGAAAGCAATCAGTGTACTGAATCCTTTAAGGCAATGGCGTTGTTCCATACCCCACACAGCCCCAGCAAACACCTCGCGCTGTGCTGGAATCAAGCCAAGGTAGCAGTACTATAGGCTAACTGCCAAATTTGAGAAAATGAAAAAATAAACCTGATATTCAGTCAAAAATTAGGGCATGCTCATTAACTGGAAACCGAAGCATTTATCTTGTACAACTTATACTTGGTTCATAACTAGCGGACATTTAGAAATCATGTGAACTAACTTTCTGCCAAGCTGACGATCTAACGCGGATCATGCTGCCATTAGCAAAATTAGCCTTTCCGGACACACAAGAAGTTCCTGACCAAATCACAAAGTACTGCCAGCTGATGAATAGACCCTGCACAGCGTCTGAAGCCGTAAACTTGAGTCAGTTACTTTTGTTTAAAAAATAAAAAAATCCCTCAAAACACTTTGTTTCCTTTCATTCAGAACAAAAATATGTTTTCAGCTTTTGGGGGGCAAATTCTCTACTTGCTGCCCAACAGCTGGTATGGGTCACCTCCGGGGAACTCCACGGAAAATAATTCTTCTTCCCAATGAACAGCAACCTTTCTAAGGGAGCCTCTGCCCTCCCGCGATGGGGCGTTGTGTGCTTTGGTGGCAGATTTGCATGGGGACCTACATCCTCAATATTGCCCTGCCTAAGGCCATCCAGGGCACCTCCTCATTAACGTCGCTCCCTCAACCCCACCGTCCCGTCTTCCTGAGAAAGACTGAGATCCCCACGCCACAAACACGTGCGCTCATACGTGAATCACAGGGGGAGAGGGGTGGAGGAGAATTATGACTTTTAAGTATATCTTCTTAGAATTTTCTAGTATTGAAAACCAAGAAAGAAGATTCTTTAAAAACTCATGACTTGGTGGATAATCCAATGTCTTAAACCTCAACTGTTCCACTTGATCATGACTACACTAAAGTCACCCAACCAAGGCACATTTTCTTTTGTTGTAAGCAGACCCAAATTACATTACAGAAGGCTTGAGAAAGCCTTCTGCCTTTCTGTTTTAATGAATTTACTTCCATAAAAATTTATATTTGGCCTGTTGACCAGTTGAGAAACGCATTAAACACTAATTTCAAGCTAAACAGAATGTGTACTTTGAAAATATTTTACACATGCTAAGAGTGTGAAAGCTTTCTTATTCATATATGCAAACTGGCATCTTACAGCAAAAAAATCAAACCGAAAACAGGCTACAGCACTTTATTAGTACATTATTTCCGAGCTATAGAAATATTAATGAAGACAGACAGACTATCTCAAAAGACGAACTACAACATTACTTACCTGAAAGTCTTTTGTAAGGCTTGTTACTGCTTTTAGTGCCATTTTGGTGTTTCTTGTCTAATGATGGAGCTAAAATTCCTTTGCCGTTCAGAATCTTTTCTGGTGACGGTGGCACTGACTTGGATGTCAAACCAGATTTAACCAAGGTTGGAGCAGGTATGGTGGCTGCAGAGGCTGAGGAGGATGTGATGGTGGTAGTGGTTGCAGAATTCATTTTAACGTTGGCACCATCTGCCTTCACTAGGTTAGGAATTTTCTCTAGACTGACTACTGGAACAGGAACGCTGCAAAACCAAAGAAAAATCTTCAAGTTGTATTTTCTGTACCAAAGATTTACAGTTACTTAATCCCTTTCCACAGATATAAAAATTTTGATGCAAGTGATACAACACCTTCAGACCAGACTAAAATGAAGCATTTAGTACCATTATCAACAATTTTTGTTCAATCAAATGTTTACAAAACCAGGCATCTGTAAAGCCTGGCCATGTAGAGAATTATGAAAATCAACGTTTGTATTTTTTTTTTAAGATCGAATCCCTACTATTCATAAGCAAAATAAGTTTTTGGTACTAAGCAAAACATACCTCCTTACATATATGGTCCCATGCCTTTAACACAAGCACGATCAGGTATGTTTATGCTGCACTAAACTCACCCTGATAATGACGTAGTTTGCTAACAATATTAATATTTTTAAATAAACACAAAAATAATTCATTTGCTCAGATGTGTCTGAATGACATACAAGTGCTGGAAACAAGGAGAAAAGAGATTTTAAGCACAGAAATCTTAACAGTGGTCCCTTCAAAAGCATTAAAATCCTTGATAAATTGAGCATTATTAAAGTGTATTTTTAGTAAAATCTTAGGAACTTAAAAATAAAAATTCCCAATATAATTATTAGCTTAGTTGGCCCTTTTCAGAATACAGTTTGCAATAACTAACTTTTCCTAACTGAACTACCACCACAGTGTATTTGTGACACTAACAAATGTTACCTTCTCAATTTGGCAGCAAAAAGAGATTGAGACAAGTGATTTTCAATACCAACGTTATTTTAGCTTTTTCGGCTCCTATCTGCATGAGGAAATACCCAACAACGGTAACTGCTTTTTACATACCCAACAACTCCAAAATTGGATGTCTTGTGACTACCAATTAATATATACATTATACACTCCTCCTTACTGAAACACACCCAGAGAAAAAAATGTTAATTAAAAAACCTAAATTCTCAAAGCTTTCAGCCCAGGTTTCATTGGAGGCCACAAATGAAGGTCTCACTTGATTCAGTTCTCCTACACTGCCTGAAGAGGTGACTTTGCCAAATAGCTGACTATCTTCCTTGTAAGCAAATTCCCATATGGATCATGCAAAAATGACAATTTTCAGACTATCATTACACAGTGAACAAACAAAAGAAACACAAGTTTTCTTAAATACAAATGCAGTGGTGATGTTTAAAAGGTAAAATAAATTCCTCATCTAGAAGCAGGAGGGTCTCCTTAACAGTATTCCTATATTTTCCTTTCTGAATTGCACAGAACTAAGCTAACCTCCATAATTTTAATCCCCTGCATAAAGGTGTCAGTCGAGGAGGCTGACCCATACAGAAAAACTTAAAACTCGGTGAGTCTTTAATCTATTATTATCTTAAAGATTTAATTTTATGTACACACTTAAAGGCAAAATGAAACATATTTATAAAAAGCGTGAAGTTACTCCCTAGCAAACCGTACTCAAAGAACAAGCGGTTCCTTGCACATCACTGCAGTGATTGTGCATGGCAGTGCAGAGCTTCTACCAGGGCATTCCTCCTGTGACGTTTGTTGAGCACAACCGCTGTTAAACCAGGCACGTTCTGAAGCACGCTGGCATGCTGCAGCTCAGCTCGGCAGGGTTTCTTGCCAGAGACCACACCGTTGTCAGTCTCCCAGGACAGGGCACCATTTGCCTGTCTGCACATCACTGTACGGTTTGGGGCTTCCCCCCGTTCACAAGTCTCACATAATTTCAGTCTATTTTGTCTGAAAAACGGCACCTTTGCTGCATTCTTCCTATGGAAGGAACTGTTAACAGGTATGGAGTTTCTGGAATCAGGAAAAGATGACTTTGAGATGGCATCCTGCATGGGACACCCTTCGGAAACACGGGAAGCAGGGTCCAAAATAACTCAAGTCTTGACCTTCCTGAGCTACTACAAAACCTCTTTACAGCTGCTGAAGACGATACGCAGAAAGTGCGGCGTGTGTGGCTGGGGAGGATTTTCCCATACTGGAAAGCTGGTAATCTCTGTTCTAAGTGTATTTTAACATAGAAAAATATACAAAACCTGATATAAGCAATATGTATATAAAACTAAAAAAAAAAAAAAAAAAAAGATTTAGACACCAATACATATTCTGGAGCTGAAATTATATGAAACATCCATATCCTGTGGTACCAAAAATACAGCAGGCAGCTAGTCAGAATACAGATCTGACTGCAATAAAATATAACTAAGGAACTAAGCAAAAAAATTTAACTTGCAAAACCAGAATTGCATGAAGTATTTCAATGAATGTAAACATGGAGCTATGAAAGAGAATTTGATCCTTTACTTTTTTAAACGGCTCTGAATTTATTGAGTTAAATGATAGCCAAAGATTGTAACATCTCAGGGTAGGAATTAATTTTTTTTTTCTTTCAAACAGATCACAATTACCTTTTCTGAGAATAGGAGAATTTTTTTACTCTAGATCATGTAGTTTTACTTTATAAAAACTATGTGAAAAGATATGAACAAATCTTAACACCCAGTTTCTAAGATCTAGGGCCAAGTGTATTATCTGGTCTAATAGTAAAATAGCGTTAATAAATATGAAAAATGTTTCTCTGTTTTGCAGTGCTCAGAACCTCAAATCCTAGGGCACATATGGATGTATCACTGTGATAATGAAACAAGTCCAGGGGAGGAAACAGTTTTGCTTAGTTTTGTTACAGAACAAGTGAACCTTCATTATGCAGTTTATTGCGATGTAGAACAAAAAAGAAAAATACTCCAATATTTGAAGACAGACGTTCTATAGGACTCCTGGCAGACTACAGTAAAGTATTTGAGATTTTAGAAGCTACAGGTGGCAATTTCTCCTTTTTTTTAAAAAAATTAATATAAGTGGGTACTGCATTCAACATTAAGGATCTCTAGTTTCATCTCAGCATAACACATAAAGATAAATCAATAACCAAAGGGCCAGCTGGAAGATGCGTAGGACCAGTCATCGTGGCCAACTGCTAAGGACTAAGAAGGGAAATAAATCACAAATGCTTATATTTATATTTGATGGTTAAAGAGAGTTCTTTTCCCAAAATGAGTTTTTTGAGTGAAAATTGAAGACTTCTTTAAAAAGCTTGTTAGAAAAATAAAAAATAAAGTTTTAAATCACATTTACTATATTTTTAAGAGAATTTTTGAACAAAGAGCCTGTTTAGATTTATTAAAGACAACTGTTGAAAGGGACAATTAGAAAAACAACATGCAACAAACATAAAAACTGAGGAAGGGCACCTGACAAGCAGTAAAAATTGGGAGTACAGACTATTGCCAAAGATACCTAAGAAAAATCTGTATTCAGGTAAAGAGAAGTTTACTTTCTTTTACATAATAGAAATCCTAATAATAATAGCAGTATCTACCTAAAGGACAGCAAAATAGTTATTAGCGATGCAAAAATGACAGAATGGTTCAGAATTTCTTCTATACTAAGAAGGAAGCATGATAATGCTCTCCAATCAGATAAAAATGTTTTTTGATTCCCTCCGTAAATGTAAAGTGCCAGCTGAAAAATCATGATTTTTTTTTTTTTTTTTTTTTGCATAAGCAACTCTGGCCATGAGTTCCAAAAGAGTTGGGTCTCAGTATATTATTTCCAATTGAATCTTGGAATATTTCGCAACTTAGAGAAGCTAGCTGAGCGCCGCTGTTGCATCCACACTGAAAACGCAAACCAGAGCGTCTTGGAAGAAAAAATGGAAAAAAATAATAAAAATAAACTGAGAAACAATTAGTTTACATGGTTTTGCTGAAAATGAGATATTGGGAAAGAAATCTGGTTTCACTTTTTGATGAGGTTACCAGTTAAACTGACAAAGATAACTGTGAAAATGTTCCAACTTTTGAGAGGCATTATAAAACACAAATAAAAATGGTTTAAAAAGCAAATGTTAAAACAACATAAAATTAAAAACTAGTTTTTCAGAGATTTATGATTCAGTAAGGGTGCTGGCTAGGGCGACTTTTTTGCCAGCATTACCAAGTCTGACATGACTGAAAACTTCACTGGCCTTCAGAAATAAATACAAGATTACTGGTGATAACATTTGCTGATGGAATCAGGATTGAGGGAAACTAAATAATGAAGAGACAAAGGCAGTTATAAAAAGTATGGAGTGTTTGGTAAAGTTCATTAGTTCAAAAAGATATTTTAATACAAGCAAATGTGAAGTTACACATGAAATAACGAGCTATTCAGTCTGCAGTGAAATATGGGGAAACAACATACTGAAAAATAGCAAGAGAAATATTTAGTGGTCACAGTGGATAAGCTATTTGAACCTTTATTGTATTGTTGTTCTTATATTAAAAAAGATGATATGGAAAATTAGATTAAGGAGCAAATTTAGTTTTCATATGTCCCTGGTTATACTGATACTGGAATATGGCTTCCAGTGTTGCTCATCAGTGGTTCAATACCAATGTTGATGAATTAGAAGGAAAGTAGAAAAAGGCTACAAAAATATCTGAGGGCTACACAAAGTCCTTGATTATGACAGGCTTCAAAAGCTCTTTCTCTTTTTCAGATACGATAACTGATCTTCTTGTTTTCTTATGTTCTTGGTCAGGCAGCTGGACCAGATGATTATTGTAGGTCCCTTCCAACTGCAATATCCTATCCTATCCACTCCTTCAGCAGAATCTGTGACAAACTCCCAAAACAAGAGTGAATTTCCCTCTTAAGTATCTTGTGGCAATGTTATTTTAGTTCCAAGCCATTGCTTGTCAGTGTCATTACCAAGCAAGAAAAATAACTGCAGTATGTCACAAAACTCCTCATACCCGGAGCTCCTTATTAACTCTGTTTTCCTTTCTTCAGGCTTTTTAAAACTATTTTTCCTTGCTGTTATGTGATTTTGCTGGGTGGTTTTTTTGGTCATTCGTAACTGTATTCATTCTAAAATCTCAGACGGTCATTGAACACTCTTCAAATTTGTGAGAAAAGAAATTCACAAACATTTAAAAACATAAAACATTGTTCTATTCTACATTGCTGAGATGGTCTCTACAGTGTATTTGTGATTTAGTGGTTAGAATATGTGCTCCAAGTTAACTCTGATGAATTTTTATTCCAAATCCATGCTGCATTAGAAATAGCCTTAAATCTTGACTAGCTTCACTTTCTCAGCCTCAGTATGAATAACGGTGTTTCCTAACACAAAGAAATAAAGACTGAGAGATGATTAAAAAAATCCTTTGAAAGGTGACATTATAAATTTTAAATGACTACCCATAGTTATACCTTTGTGATCCTATTTCTGTTTACAGTAAGAGTGTCAGTTTTCTACATGTTGATGAAAACCACGTAATTTCCATCTCGTTTTCTTCATTTTCAAAACTTCTGGCAGGCAATGGCTAATCCTTGTGGAGGTCAAGGCCAAGGAGACTCGCTTCAGCTGGTATCTAAGGGCTAGCTTACTTTAACATTTTACCCCAATTTTACACTGCCTCAGGATCACGGATGAGTGGAAATGAACATCCTGTAGCATCACAGCACCAAAATCCTCCAAGGCAGCGCTTGGAAGCTGCGCTGGGGCACGTCAAGCCAAGTGGCATCCTTCGGGCAGGTCGGCAGGGAGGGAGAGAGCTCCTGGCCATAGGAATGCCTTTTATAAAGGCTAAGTATCTGGGGTATTCTTATTAATTAGGATCACTTGTTCATTATTATTGCCTTTTTCTCCCTATTTCCTACCCTTTTGCTATACCTCTTACCACCTCAACTGCAAGCTTCAGAAAATGATGGTTTACATTTCGCTTGCGCACAGCACAGTGGTGCTCCAGCACGGCTCCAGTCTCTAAGCACTGCTGTATTAATAGCAACAATGTTAGAGATACAGGGAAAAAAATCAGAGCTGACAGATATTTCTAGATGATGTATTCACAATAATCCTTCATATTCCAACTACAAGAAGGGAAGTATTAAAACAGTGTCTACAAAAACGAAACAGTTCCAGACCTCTTTAATCTGATCATTCTGATCATGCTTTTTAAAGCATTAGCCGAGGAGCAACCTGAACTTCTGCAGGGCATCTTTGAACAACACAGGATGTGAAGGAGAAAGAGAGCTGCTCGGTCAATGTTAACGATGATGACTCAACCAAAAAACCCCATAATGAATTAAACAACAGAAGAGTTGGGTCTCCATGCAGGCAGGCATGACAACAGACAGACCTACTGGGCCATGCTGCTAGAGAGGCCATTGCTGAAATACTACTACTAAATGTAACAGCTAAAATTTAAAAGAGATGCTGTATGAAAGAATCAGGCAAGCACAACAAAGGTTATTCCAGGTCTGGAGAGCAATCATTACAAGTGATACAATTCCCGAATTAAGCTAATTTGATAGCAGTCTGGAAGAACCTATGTCAAGTAAATATTTGTGGCGTGAGAGTACAACATAACAGACAAAAGCACTGAATAACTGGAAGCTTCTGAGGATGATAAATCACAACACGCTTGGATACATGATGAATCCTATTTGCATTTTTGAGACAAATGTATTTGTGTCAATTGAGTATTTCTTTCAAAAAGGTAAGTGGGTGAAATTCTATGGCTTGTACAGACAGCTGAATGGAAGATATGATCTTTTCTTAAAAAAAAAAGAATAAATTTTATGAATAATTTCTCCTTTAAGAAAATCAGACCTGCTGAATAATTTCTAGAATTCTAAATAAAAATTACAATCCAGTAATGAAATAGGAATAAACACTTTCTTCCTTAACAGCTGTCAGCTCTCTACAACCTGTGATAATTATCAGACTGATTTTATTCTTTAACAAGTCATGTAATCCAAGGCACTTAACACTAAATTTTGAAAGACAATTTCACTGATCTCCACTTTAGACTGTTTGTGATTTGTTATGTGCTGATTACAATATCATTAACTACTATGTACCTCATTTTTCCCCACTGGTAAAACAAACCCACAGCATTATCTCCCAGCAGAGCTGCAGGAATCAGGTAATTCACAGGTGCAACTACTGACATACTCATTGCTAAAGTATTAACAGAGCAGTACAACAGTTTTAAATGGCTAAATCTACGTTGTTAATCATCAGTCAATGTTTGGGATGTTCCCAATAAAGGGAAAAGGGATTGGTGGAAATGCTCAGATCTTTTGTTCCTGTCCAGCTTTTACTGACTGACAGAATGCCATCTGTTGCCAGAAGGGAAAAATATTGTTTATAGATTCAGTTAGTATGTGAAATGTGGATATGTAAGCTGCTGTCTGTAACGCTAGGATGAGAAACAGGTTTATAGTCAATAGTGTTAATATTCTAAAGTCCTTTCTGATTTTGTTTTAATTAGACTTAAAAAAAAAAATCCTCTCTTGTATAAAATTCCTCTTCAACACTGAAAAGGGCAAGAATTCAGTCAAGAATACTTTTTTTTTAAACAGTAAATGAGGCACATCCCTGTGTGTGTGTAATCTAAACATCCAGATCTTCTGTTTTCAGAATTATATACCATAATTGTCCAGAATGCACATCATGCTTTTAGAGATGGTGGGTTCAGATTTATAGGAAGATTAGATTTTTATCAAATTTGTTCCAGTGCAAGGTAAATTCTACAGCTAGGCAGAATCTGCTCTCTTTGAAATCGCAAAAGCTAGTGCACGTTTCAGGCAGAAAACATGAGCTATTACTTTAACATAATTTGAGTTTATGCTTTGTCTCTGAGTGAATGGTTTGCACCAGGTTATTTACTGCTTTAAGGCAGTTGTGTCCAGAAACCCTACCTAAAATCATGACCTTCTTACACTAGATATTAAATATAAAAGGGAAGGATGTTTACACAGTTAGCAGATAAAACTTAAGAAAAAGGAAGTCTTACTATCTCAAGTTTACAGACACAGAACTAGGCTGAGGAGACTAAGGCGTGAGAGTAGCCTGTGCAGAACCAGGAACTGAACCCAGATCTCGAGTCACCAACCTAGTGACCTAATCACAAAGCATCTTTTCTGTAGATAACAAAACAGTTTTTTATGGTATAAAATAGTGACCCAGTTCTGCTTTCATTTACATTTTTGCAACTCTGCTGCTATCATCACAGTCACAGGAGGATGGGCCTGGCAGTCTCAAAGCCTATATGTGTATATATATCACAGTATATGATGTAAGATGCCCCCAAAATAGTGATTTCTGCAGCCAGAATTTTCTTCTGCCTTCTTATAAGGCATCAAACATTATCAAAATACAGCACAAACTCCAACAGCAGCTGCAGTTGAAAATAAATGACTATAACCAGTAAGTTTTCATGAACATCAGTTAAGCCAATATTAAGAACTCTGCAAAAAAATATCCTATTGTTTAAAAGTATCAATTTTAAGGGACGATACTGTAACGGAAGACAGACCTTAAAGATAGCAAACTGGGTCAATATCTCACTTGATATATGCATCTCAGGAAAGCAGACATTTGATGGAACATCAGAAAAGCAATCCAGTCCTTTTCGGTCTTCCTTTATATCTACATATTTTTAATTTAAAAGCACACCAGTTTCCTCCCTTAGGAAATGTAGAGGCTTAAACTGTAAACTTAGATAAGAGCATGGAGGTTTTTTTTTAATGATTGTGAAATATACATAGAGATACTTGCTAGTTTTTGAACACCAACATCTTTGGTAACTATTATTTTGGTACTTACCATGGTTTATCCCGTGATACTTTTGACGGAAAGACTGTGTGCTGTTTGCTACTGGAGGTAAGTAGATTGTCTTTGGGCGTTTTGAATGGCTTTGAGTTGCTGCTGACAGGGTTATGGCCGCTGATACAGGATTTCGGTTTCATCTGTACTAGGGATGTCCTGGAATTGCAGGCTGGAGAAGCTGGAGAAGGGGAAGGTTTACACATTGAACCGTGTCTTCGTTCTGTAATGAGAAAATAATAAACTTTATAATATTTCATAGGCTAAAAGGAAAAAAAAGAAGTCAGTGAAGAGGAAATTGTTCCTCTCTATGCTAGTTACAATGATTTCATCACTCCAAAGAAAACCAGTTCATTACTGTTGTCAATGTAATCAAGCCAAATGATAATTCAACAAAATCAACTCTGTGAAGTGCTCTGAAAAATGCAAATGTAGTAAAACAAATGCTAATATAATAATCCACCAGAAAATTTCACCAAGAAATCTCAAACCATTTTTTAAGCAATAAGCAACCACCAGCATCGTGTGATGTACACTACGTGTCCCAGCTCTTTCACATAAAGAAAGAGGAAAGTAGGTAACAACAGCCCAAATGACTCGGTGAAATACTCTCTGACAGACATGAGATTGCTTCTATAATGGTTTATGAAGAATTCGTGTGATCTGGTTATTGGGCAGTTTACTTTATGACTACCTTGTTTCGAGTTTAATGGGAAGCTATAAAGAAAACAACTGGAAGACTGAAAAGTAGCGAAAGGTCGCTCCCAGATCTTCCAGAGAGGCAGGCTCCGCCTGGTTCGTAGCTTGGAGGTTACCTCCAAGCACCAATCAAGATAAAAGCTTACTTTTTTCCACATAGAGCAAACGGCAAGTGCAAAAAAGCAGGAAGTCCATGTATCAGTTACAAACATTGCATCTAGAAGTCAGGCCCTTGTGTAAGCTCTGTTCACCCTCACACCAGAGACCTCTTAAGTACTGCAAAAAGCAAGGCCTTGCTGGCCCCCCAACAGGAGAACAGGCTTCAGGACAGACAGACAGCAGTAAAATTGTATGAGTTTGGTTATTATTATTATTTTAAAATCTAAATGTCCTGTCCCTGATATAGTTAAATAAAGAGATTGTTTTAAGAAGGTATTCGGTCATTCTTTACAAATTTTATACTTCTCCAGTATATAACCTCCAGCTGGATCAGAGTGTGCTGCAAAGGCTTGGTTCTGCGAACTTAAGCACAGCCACAAAATATTGTATTACAAGAGACGGGAGTTGTTTTTTGCCGAGAGATGCTATAAATCCTTAAGAGTCCTGCCCCCCCATTTGCGGGAGCTCCCTTTCCCCAGCGGCATCACCCCACAGGGAGCCAGCCCCGGTGCTCCCCAGCCGGAGGCAGCGGGCGGCAGGGCCAGCCTGGGGGAAGAGGAATTTGCCGGTCAGCAGGACCATGCCTGCAGCAGTTGACTCCGGCTTGTGGCACCCTGGCACCAAGAGCCTCTGCGGAAGGGGACAGCCAGGTACCGCCGCTACCGACACAGTAATCGAATGTAGCAAGTGGAATGTAATTATAGACCCAGAACTTTGGACAAGCTGGAATTTCTCCTTCAGCACGCAGTGATTTTTCCTCGCCTAAAGCCTTCAGCACTTCACTCGAAGAATCCAAGTGGGTGCTGCTCTTTGAGCTTGCACAGCATCGCCCCGGCAGCCAAGAGCAGGCTAAGGATGCAACAGCGACCTGCTGCTGCTGCTGCTGCTGCAAGGGAAGGGTTTGCATTTACATCAGCAGCCCCGTGCTTGCCAGTTTGATATTTCAAGGGTAACTAAGAAAAATTTTCCCACAGAGAATCAAAACACAACAATTTGTCTGGCATCCTCACAAGTAAAAACTTGCCAGTAGCAGAAGGATTCATCCGTGATTAATTTGCAATAGACGAATACCTCAAGAACAAAGATAAATGCTTAAAAAAAAATAATTAAAGAATATTTCAAAGTGTTTCTATTATACCTCCAATGACTAAATAAAGGCATTTTCTATTAAAGATCAAGCACTTCCATATCATCATAATCACAGCTTTAACTGCAAATGCTGAAACTCCTCCCAGATTCTCCTGCAACTGAAGAACTATACAGTCTTAGTTTTTTTTAATACAAAAATATTTTTAATTTAAATACAAAAATATTTTTTAATACATTATTTTTTTTAAATATGAGCTCCCCTCACACCCCAAATGCCAACTGTCATTTGCTGGTTTTCACCCCACCACACACCTCAGCGTGCAGCCTCTGCCTTTAAAAGTCCTTTGCAGGATGCAGTTAATTTACATTCATTTCACCTCACATTTGTGGCAGTACCTGTTTAAGCTCTGCATCTGCCTCTGAAATGCAGAGTTCCATTCACAGAGTATTTATTTCATTAAATAATAGTTATTGCTTCAAGACTCACCAACCTTCTCAGCAACTACTTCACTTAAATTAGCTTAATAAAAATTCGCAACTTTCCCATTAATTACTTGAGGGCTGATGAAAAGGAACTGCTATGTAATGAACAAACCCAAGCTGTATATAAAGTGAAACTTGGGAAAAAAATTTATTTCCATACACAAATTATATAAATTCAGCATTAATTACTCCAGTCTTCACATCAGCTACTGGTTTTCTCAAGACTGACTGCCTTCCAGTAAACTGTGTCTTCGATGTCATCCCTATGGATATATTTGGAAGTGAAATACACTACTCTGTTATTAAAATTAATCTTCCGGAAAGACGGACATTCAAGATACTGACCATCTAAAATTATATTTTAAAGTCATCTAAGTATCACATGCCATAGCAAATTATTTTTTAACAGTGTCTTTACACTGAATTTTCAGTCAAGCTAAACATTTGGTGCTTTTCCCTAGACAACTTTCTCAATTTATTAATTCCCAAGAGCAAACCAGTATATTAACTTTGGATTTTTTACTATAACATAGAAAAGGAGGGAAGAGGCACTGTTGTGATATGACAATGTAATAAAGTGCATGCCACGATTTTAAATAAACGTTTACTTAAAAGACTGGGAAGGAAAAGATTGCAAGATTACTTATTTTATCAGAGTGTACCAGATTGGTGGTCATTCTTGCGATCAGAACCAACTGCTATTCTGCAAAACCAACCTGCCTTCTACCTCCTCAAACCTCCCTCTGCCCCCAAAACACAGCTACATAAAGTCTTCTATGTTTTAGACAGACCCCGACACATATTTGAGAATTATCAGCATTACCCAGATTCTCTTGAAATTTCCTAGAAGCAAAATAGAAATTATGACCACTGTAAAGTCATACAGGAGGAAGAACATAAATAGCCAGCATCACACAGCTGTCGGTGTTCTCAGATGCTGCTCGGACGGGGAAAATCGCACGTTTGCTCACACAAGCGAACATCACTTTAGTGTCAAGCAGGAGAAGGCAGCAGCAACACCTTACATTTAGGGCCACTGTAGAGCACTAGAAGAGTAACTCCCTCCAAGGGGGTAGAAAACCCCTGTTTGAGCTGGGCAAACACGGCCACAGGAGGCTGGACTTGCCAAAGGCGTGAAACCTCACAGACAAATCTCGATGGTGGGGGCATAAATCATAACTAAATACTGATATAGTCCTTCTCAAGAACCATTGGGTTGCCTCTTGCTTCCTCCTTCCTTACTACATATGTGCTAGCGAATCTGCCTTAGACATTGGTAATAAGTTTCGAAGAGAAATAACAGGAATATGAGACAAAGCAAGAAGGCTGTCAGCTGTCAAAATCAACTGCTTAAACACTACCACGCGGCAGCGCTCCTCTATCAAACTGAGTTTCCTGGTTACATCTGTTTTTAAAAATTTATACTAATTTGTCTATTTGTATTTTACATATATATATAAAAATACAATATAGAAATCTGCTATTATACAGCCTATGTAAGAAATTAATCTGTGAACAAAAGACATTTGCACACCAAATAGTTGCTATAAAATTTGATATTCACATAATAGCACATTCAGGAGACAACCAGTCATCTGTGTAAAAATTTCTATGCTCGCTTGCAGTTCACGTGTAGATAGACCAGATCTATCAGGGCAGGTGAACTCATACACACACAAATCTGGACATGGCTGTCCCTGGTTACATACAGAAGTGGCATAGTTACTGGACATAAATGAACCTAAAGGAGGTTCATGAAAATTTTTGCCCCTAAAAAAAGAAAAAATCCTGCAAGGCAACTAGAAAACCAGTTACCACTCATAAGATACTAACCTAAATTCTACATGCATTTCAGCTGCTGCAGAAGCCTGCAAATGCTACGAAACCTGTGCTCAAGTTTAAAATACGAAAGAGAACTTTTCCGATTCATTTAAATGCTTTCAGATGGATGTTTACTCTCCACATAAATAACAACACATATTCTGTTTTGTTTCTAAATACCAGTTGCTGTCAAATCCAAGAGCAGAGAGAACACAATCAAAGTTACAATCCTCTTTACCGCATTAATCCCGCTGCAACCTCTCAGCTGTCTCAGCGCAGCCACTGCAGCAGGTGACAAGCAACATGTGACTTCTGCTGTCAAACAGTTAATGTATTAATGACATTAATCTCAGAGGAAAGTTTAACACTCTCTCACTGAATTAACTGCACTTTCTAAAGAATCAATTTCAGATCAATATCTGTTATTTTTTCTACTTAGTGGCAAGATTCTAAAAGCACAACACTATATATCGTCCTAACGCGCAGTACAAACTCTGCATCAGTAGCATTGCAAGCGATCTTAAACTATTCCAGGAGATTCTCCACGTCCTATGGAAACATGGACAGAGTCCAACTTTCTCAGCCAAATCTGAATTGTTTGCTAGATGTGAAGTCCTTATGTTGTTGGAGACTTAACAGTCCCTGAACCTCCAGAGCGCCTCTCCCATGCCCTTGTATTCCATTTCTAATCCTCCTTCCTGCATCCTGCACAATGCAAACCCCTACCTTTCCCCAAAACCTCTGCTGCAGCTGCCAAAGTCCTCTAGGTCTGCCTTTGAATCTGTAATTCCACTGGATCCTCTCTGACGGGTCACCAGGGAATACTGGCAGCTGTTTTGCAGGAAACGCCACATCTCCTTCTAATCATAAGCAAAAAAGCAAAGCAATAGAGGCAACATGAGCTCCACAGCCACAAGCACAGTATGTGGGAAAGAGAGGCAAAACCACATTCTGAGTAGAAAGTCTCTTCTCGAATTTTTGCCTTGACTCTCTCACACAAGATCAAGCACTCAGCTCACAGTAAACCTTGCAGACAACGACACAACAGTAAATATGTTGCCAGTAAAATACGCCAACCATATGTTTCCAGTTGGACTGCAGTAGTTTTGTACCCAAAAAGATCTTTATATGATCCTGAAACTGCAGATATCTCTAATTTGGACTACAAGCAAAAAACATTTCTTAGCATATCCCACCTACCCATTCTTACCCAACATGTGCTACTCAAAATTGATCAAATGTCATCAAGTGAACAGCTTTTGCCCACAGTGAGTGCCTTCTCCATCGGTGAGATACAGAAGATTGCAAAGGAAAAAAGTCACAATACAGCTTGAGCACAGAGAAAGATATGCTTTTGGTCTTTTAGTATTTTTTTTTTTTTTTTGCAGGTAGTTGAAACTAAACACCAACTAAAAAATCCTTCTAACGTTGCCAGAAAAGAGATACTAGAACTTTGTCAGCAGGAGTCATTTTGAAACATTACTCTTGTTGAACACAATCTCACTTCCTGCGTACAAGAGGCCTAAAGCAAAAATCAATTTTAGGTTCACCCACGAATAACTCAGAGACCCCATGTTATGGACTATAGCTTGGCATTACACTCAGGAAAAACAAACAAAATATAATTGCTAAAACCCAGAAAGGTAAGAAAGTTACTTGCTGTTAGTAAACATTACGAAATAATAAAACTCCTTTTACGCTCATATTCATCACAACCTTTAAGTTCATAGCCCTTTTACTTAAAATAGCATAACCTAATTTATCTGACTGCCCCTAACACAAGATTAATACTGTTTGCTATTCCCCATTTACAGTATTTAAGCAGATAGCAATGAAATTCAGTATCTCATCCACAACGTGATTCTGTTCCAGTAACATATCACAGTCTTGTTGATGAAGATGTTACCTATGGTAACTCCATACATCACCTATGTACAAATTACGGTTTTTCTATTTACAGTATATCCTGGGGTGTTTTGTTGCACAGCCCTTCACTGTGAAAAGTTGAGCAATGCATACTTACAATTTCAGTAAATAGTAAGTGAAACCTGCCACCTTGTACTGATCCCAGTTCAAAGTTTGCAAATGTACTTGGCATTAATTCTAATAAAACTAAAACGGAAAAAACCCCACACATGCCCGAAAAGCGACAGCCAGCAACCAGAAAACTGAACAACCAGACTGCTTGCAGAAATGTGTCATCCTGCAGTAACTGGCAGCTGGTTCATAACAAGAGTTCATAAACACCTTGTAAGCACTTTCATTTTGCAGCCACAGCCTACGAAAACCTAACAAAACCCAGTACGAGACGTTAAGCAAAAATAAACTTGGATTTGACGCTAGCAAACTACAGCATAACGTTGCAAGACCGAAGGAGAACTTTACCAGCTTTTTTGACAAAACATTATTCCAAGTCCAGCTGAAAAAGTTTGGAAATAATATCTGCAAACCGTTCCACCCTTCTTGCGCTGCGCACTGGAAAGGAAACAGCACAGTCGGTTTCATTTTGATACTTCTTGTAAACTGACAAAGGAAATAAACTGCCAGCTCAAACCCTCGGACTGATCTGCTGCATAAAACGCAGCTCCACAATCGCAAGCTTCATTCCAGTTCAAATGACATAATTGGGAAATTATCAAGTGCTAAAATAACCACCCTTCTGCTGGTGTTTATTTACAATAAACACAAGCTTCGCTTTCTGACATAAACCCACTAAAACGATTCTCCATTTCACGAAGTCTGCAAGTGAGTAGGATCAGCAAAATTATGCAAAACATCCTGCTAGAAGAAGAAATGTAAACTGAGCCACTTACAGAGAGGAGCAGGCTGCCAACTTAATCTGATTCTACGACGACTGTAAACATGTACTTTTGGAACGTGAAACGATTCACATTGCCACAGATGCCGTCAGAGAAACACAGCAACGTGATTAGGTATTCTGCACACGGTAAAAAATCAGGCAGATGACCTGCCGCAGCAAATACCAGATCAGTGCTCGCACACACCAACTGTTTTGACTACAGGCACTTGTTAAGCACCAAGTTTCAGGTCCTACCAGTTGGACACCAGAACTGATCCTGTGCCAAGAACAACAAGCGCTGAAAACGGCTGCAGGGTTTTTTTTTTTTTCTGTTTTCTTTTTTTTTTTTATATAATTGTTGATACAACTCAACTAGCTGCAGAAATGAAACATAGTGCAAAATTAAAAGCAGCAAAAACCACAAGTGTATATTTAGAGGAAGACACTGCATTTTTTTCTTTCTTGATTCAGGAAAAAAGGAGGGTGTTTTTGTTTAACACAGTAGGACAAACCTGCTGTTCTCCTGAAAAATCTTTTATTCAGGGCATAACTTGGCATTTTCCAGGGTAATTATAAGAGACAGAAGGAATAATCTCTAGAATATCAGTAAATTACACTTAAGTGGCCAAATCTCTTAAAAATGGCCAAATTCCACAAAAAGCCACACACTCAGCATTTCCCAGAACATTTCCATTCCTCTTTGATAGAATGCACAGAGGGGGAAGAAAAAAAACCCAACCAAACAAAAAACCAAACCAAACCACACCACAAAAAACAAGTGTCAAATGGGAACTCCGGCACAGCAAAAAAAAGCTTCAAATAGTGCAATTAATTATACTAAATGCAAAATGTACTTATCTGCTTCTTTTGCAAGGATTTTGAGATCTAAAGATGAAACTCCAAGGTGTTACTGATGTATCAGAGACAGGAAAATGATAGAAGAGTGAATACCTTGCCCTGGTGACAATGTCAGTCTTCACTGAGCTGGAAGACCTAGATTTCACTCTGGTGTCAAGGCCTGTTTCTTCAACTATAAAAGGGGATATTAATGATTTAGGGTATTAACTTGATTACAAAAAGAACTGGAGATTTAAGTAGGAATTCATCTCTTCTTGTAATGACACAGTTCCACACGTGTAATCAGCATTTGTCACCTGACGCACCGCTACTGCAGAAAAAATGACAATTTCCTACTACAAGTCATGTATGTTTCTCAGATCAGCAAGGCCAAAAATCCCCACGCATAAAAGAAATAACGGAGCAAATGAATCCCGGTACATGCTTTTTTGAGTGACACTCTACCAAAGAAAAGCAAGCAGAGCTAATGGGCGGAAATTTCCCATTCTGCTGGAGGAGATGCTCTGGTAGTCCAACACCAAACTAGTGAGACATCCTGATGTGTCTGGGAGCGTCTGAGGTAAATACCATCTCACACCGCTTGTCCGGTGCTTACACCAGGACGACAGTGCTCACAATCCTTTTGCACCAGGTCCTCCGCAGTGGTATCTTATTACCCACTGACCAGTGATAATGGTATTTCTACCATTTTTGCTCAGAGCAAGGAAATGCATTATCAGCCCTAAACTTGATGGAAGGTATATCAGATGAAATGCTGAAATATTTCTAGCCATCAAGCAACAGTACTTTCCTTCAAGGAAAGGTAAGCACTGCTGACAAATCAGAATTTTGTGGGTGATTTTATATGTGAAGAGAAATCTTTTATTTGGCTATTTGTTGGATGTAAGAAAAAAGTATCTGTACATTTAACACTGAAATATAACAGGAGGAACAGCACTCTAGTTTACTAAATATACAAATTTAAAAGCAACTCATCAATTCATTCCTGCAAACACCTGATTTAAATAATTTCATTTCAGACACACTGTTGCAAATAGAGGAAAATTTAGAATTGCTATCCTCTCATGCTTCGTATTGTGTAACAGACCTGTTTCCTCAGGCAGATCTTTCACATTCAAGGTCATCTGATGATATATATTTCTGTTTACTGACTTATCAGGTAAAATATTTCACTGTATCTCTATCTCCATCTTTAATGATATTTACAAAACAATAACAAAAAAGTAATTCAAGTACATTATTGTTTTAGGAACTTGGATATTTCCCCTCATCTATCATAGAACTATTACAGAAAACTGATACTTCTTTAATGCTAATCCAAACAGATATAACAGCATTTCTTTTCAGATAAGAAAAGATAAGCCACAGAAGACTGAGATGGGACTACTGACGTGGTTTGGCAAAAAACAATGCTGTGCTACGACTACGAGAAAACAAGCTATCGTTTTTAGGAGACATGTTCTTGATCTGGTTTTGTGCATAATATCACGTCAGACTTTATTGAATATTGAGATAACACATCACCAGCTCATTTTATCATTCCTTAGAAGAAACCTGTAAAAAATGGTAACTTTACTGAAATTAGCCCAGAATAATAGCTTTGCAGGACTTGTATATAATCTATTGTTTAAACCTTCTGGCTTTTCAGCTCCAAGTGTTATTTGGGATCCAGAACCAGCATCTGGTGAAACAATATATTTCTTAACAAGCTGTTTTATAGGCAGAGAAATAAAGAAAAACATTTTTCTAAAAATCCATGGGTTTGATCCCTAAATTTGCTCCATCTCTGTTACCCTGAGCTTCTCTATCCCCCAGCACCCTCACCGTTTCATCCTGTATCCACGGTCCTTTGTCCCCCAGCAAAAGAGACAGGATAAGCTCTGCCTAGTCCGTACGTAACACGTGTGCCAACTGCCAGTACAAGCATGCTACTGCCACATGAAACGCTGTTTCCTGGGGGCATGTTAATTAAGGTGTCTCTTCACAGTTGCTGATTTTCATAAGATTGCTTAAACTTTGTATTTTTGAAGCCAAATTGGTTGAGTTAAAAATTCTTAGACAAAATTGGTATAATCACATAAGCCTTCTTGCTATTATTATTAGTAGTATTATCACTACCATCATTATTATAATAATGATAATATTTTAGGAAACTCAAGCTGAAATTTATATATGAATTTTTTTACTTGCTATTCTGCGCTTGCCACTCCTCATGGATATTCCCAGGCATCAAATTAATCCTGGAATATTTTGACATCTTTTGAAAGTCCATGTAACCAAACAGATCTACCCAACTAAGGACACTGTTTTGTTTTGAAAATTGAATAAGCTTATATTTAAGTTTCAATTAGCTTTATCAAAAGCATAACTGTCAGTGCAGAATATTTCCCCATTCCAGACATTTTAGATAAATTAGCTCACTCATTTTTCAGGCACATTATTTAATAAAATCTATTATTTAGAATGCTGCAGGACCCACAAGTGATAACCCCCTAATACAGAGCCTCCTAAGTGAATGTGCAAAATAATTCCTGAAGAGGTCACTTGGTCATGTTTCCCTCACTACATACAATAGCTCTCACAAACAAGAAACGGAATTCTTAACCTTCTACAGAACAAAACTGAACAGACAACACTGAGAGACATACCCAAATACAAAAGTGGGTTTGTAGGGCATTTTTTTATCTGTTCCTCTCCCTTAAAAATCTCTTTAGTTCTATATTTACATGCAACTTAAGATATAAACGGACAGTTTCTACTTTAACTTGCATCATTTATGACTAACTGTGCAAACTAAAGGAACTCAGACCTAACCACACATGGATGAAAAAGATGCAAATCAGCCTCTGACAGTCCAAGTGACAGCTACTTCATATTCACCTCTTAACCCTTCCTCACTGCAACGAACTTCAGGTATTACAAATTACTTGCTTTGGACAAACTATTTACCTGCTCATAGCACTAACAGCTTTCCCATCATTGCCCTGAATGGGAGAGAGCATTTTATGTCTACAATTTTAAATGTTTGTTCTACCTATATAAACGATTTCTTTCAGATGGGCCTTTATTCACTTTTTGGAAGCTACCATATATTCAATAACAAATCGAGACTTGAAAATTTGTTGGAGCATGGTCAGTGTTTCAGATGCTGTATGAAGGTAGGTATTTCCCAAGGCCACACAGCGATGAGAGTGTGGATCTGAATTTAAGGCATTCCAAGTTTATTCAGCCACTCATGTTGCCTCTGTCATGTATTAACATGGCAGGAATGGCACGGGGGGAAAGAGACAGTTGATATCCATTACAACTACCTACCAAGGTGCATGAACACCATAACGTTGCACAGCCGTGCACAATTGCACAGCTGTGCAGTTCAGCTTTCCCTCCTACCACTTCCAGTGCCTTGAACAACTTGTCATCCAGCACAGGTGGTTCCAACTTTCTACACATCTTCTCAGAAGCAAACACAGACTGTATTTTAGAAAAGCTTTTAGGAAAAAAATAAATGTATACATGCTTCCCAGCTGAAAACACGGGATATTTTTCCTACAAGATGCTCTAATGACTTTCTATAACTACTTACATAAGCTTATTGGGGAAAAAAAATAAACCACTTGTCATTAAAGCAAGGCATAGCTCAACTCAAAACAATTCTTGTGGACGGTAAGCAAACAAACTGAGATCATTAGAAGTTCAACTTGCAAGAAAATCCACACAAAGGAAGCAGTTTTACCTGAAGACATTTAACTATGAGGTATGCAACAGGAGGTCTCTAAGAACAAGCGTGCAATAAATATCTTTCTAAGGTATCAAATGTTTGATATGTATCAGTTATTTTTGATTTAAACCACCTGAGTCAATTGGGGCACAGATAAAACATATTAGGATGATTATTTCCTACCAGGGCTTAGCTGGCTTTTTATAGTGCTAGAACCTGGCTTCATCCATGCTTGGTGTGACATGTCACTTCAGGTGGGAAGAACGAATAGTACATCTGTTTGTCAAGAGATGAGAGTAGCCTTTAGTCAGCCAAGAAATGATTATAGGGGAAGTAAGCTTGGAAGCTAACAGGAGGAAGAGAAAACAATTTTAAGACAAGGATTTCAAAGTGGGTTATTTGTAGAGTCAACACTCAATTATCCATGGTCAGATTATCTGTACCAGAGATGCAGAAACAAATCAGCTCCAGCTGGGCTCATTAGCCTAGGTGCAGCTTGGTGCAAGTGTTCCTATACTTCTAGGGATGGTGTGGGTCCAGAAATTATCCAACAACTATTTTTTCAGCATAAGACTGAAGAAGCACTTTGGTTGTCTCTGTATGGCATTTCCAAAGGCAAGAGCACTGGGGAAAACGGCAAAGACTCCAGATGAAGCCACCATCTTGCAGTGCTACCTCCATGCTCTGGGTCCCAAGGAGTTTTATTAACTCAGGCACAGCATCAAGCCCGAGCTGGCTGTGTGCATTCCTGCCATGCTGCGTCACGGCTGCGTCCTCTGCCTGGACACCAGGGAGCTTGGGAGCTCGGTGGAGACAAGCACAAGATACTTGTGACAACGCAGGAACCAGGCACCAGCCAGCATGACAAACACTATTAAACCCAACTCAGCTGGGACGGCCTCCGCCCAGAGGGACTGAGCTGTGAGATCACTTGAGATTCTGATTTACAGTTAAGTTATTAAACCAGATATTCTAAATAAAGGATAACTTAAAAGACAAGTGCTTTCCTAACTGTAAGAAAACATAGCAACAAACAATACAAATCCAGCTTGAAGCTGTTTTCCTGGCCACAATGCCAAAAGTGTAATTGACAGTGAAATAAAAAGGTTGACAGGGAAGGAAATGGAAGAAGCCAACATTATATTTCCTACCTGCCAATTGCTTCCTCTGAATCAGACTATCTGCGTTCATGCTGAAGGGCTGAAACCTTTCTCCATCTGTCAGCAAATAGCAAACTCCAGAAGAGACTTTATACTCTTTAGACTCTTCTGGAAGTTGTCCCTCCTCATCAAATTGATGCTACTATAGCTGAAAGAAATCTTACTATTTAAAGACGAGAGATACTTCTAAATTGGAGGAGACTGAGATTCAGCTTATTTTTTTCCAGCAATGGCAGTCACTTGACCAAAGAGGCAGGGAAAGGACAACAAGTGGGATACTGGCATGAAAAAATCTCGGCTATAATCAGCTGACTCCAGCTTGATTACAGAGGAGGAACTAAACTCTGTATTTGGCAAATGGATCACAGAGCAAGTCTTTTCTAAAGCTTTTTGCTGAGCCTGCCAATTGGTAGCTAGACAGTACAGCAGATTTAACCAGCAATGGCTAACAAGTGAAACAAAACTAACCATGCCCGAGATACCACCCCTGGGATTTGCCTACTGTATCTAAATACTGAGAGAAAATGGTTTATTTGCACTGAAGAGCACAGTACGTAGCAGAGAACTGCTCAAGGAGTTTCAAATGATAGCAAGAAACAGAGGCTCACAGAGTGTAGGACAAGGTAGCGGAAGAGGGTCACCTGTCCCACCAGAACAACATTGTAACACTTGTGAGGGAATCTGCAGATCCTAAATCTACGACCTTATCACCCCTCCTTTCGATTTCCCTAGTCCCAAATGCCTTGACTTTCCAGGTTGCTTAAGGTCTGAAAAACAAGAAATTCAACAAAAACAATAGCTCAAACCCAAAATTCACTATGACAGATATTACTTATCAGAGAACTCCGGCAGTTTTAATTTGTTATTATTTATTTATTATTTATTTATTTGTTATTATTTCTCCTTACATTTCAGATCCCTAAATGTCTACTGCCTAGAAGATGATTGCAGTAGAAGTTACAGACGGTTTATTGTCTTTCTTTGCTGTTTTACCTTAAGGCATGAAGTTTATTCTTGGTATTAGGGACTAAGATATTTTGGACCATGTAACATTCAGCAAACAAAACCAGAAAACCTATCTTCTGCTGTACACTATTTGCAGGTCTTGTCTATGGTATTTATCTTAGAATACATACTAACGAGGACAACAGCACAAGCACTAGAAGGGAAATGACTCAATTACTGTAAACAACAGGGAGCAAAAGACTGTTAAACATTGAACAATTGACATCGATAGAAGGTTTAAAAGTTTTCACCTCTTATTTGATGAAACAAGATTAGGTCAACACTGCCCTCCTCTGCCCCTTAAACCCCATCAAACTAGGGAAGACCATATATGTAAAACCACTGCACTACCCTCACTGGCCTGCTGAAATTCTCAATTGCTGTAAGGTTTGAGAAAAGACACCCAAGGTATTTCCCCTTCCTGGGGGCTACTGCCACAGCAAATTTCAGCCTGTAACTTCCAGGTAAATTGGCTACGTATCTGTCAAACACATACACATGAACGGTGCTTACACAAACTTTCAGCTCCGTTACTGCTCCCCCCACCCCAAGATATCAATTCTAGCCAGGAACTGGATTAGCAACACTGTGAAACATTTTCAGAGAAGTTCAGAGGTGGCACTTAAAAAAGGACAGTGAAATTTTATGGCCTGAAGGCCCCAGAGCAAAGCGTGGCAGCCGGCATCAGGCCGCACGTGTTACAGCTGCATTCGTACCATGGATCAAACAGAGATGCAATTTTTATTCTTGCTCTTCCTCCCTTTCAAAACATTCCTGGGTCACCTTTGGCTTCAACCTGGTATTAATACATGGCTGCATTATAGTGTAGGAATAGAGACTGGGCACACTGTAGAACAAAACCTTAAGTCTTTCAGCAATTGCTTCCTAAAATAGGCTGCTCTTGTCCTGCAAGTGCAGCGTGCATTGCTGCCCCTAGATGTAGCCTCGTAGATCCAGCATATTGAAATAAACTTGCTGAACCTGCTTTCGCGATTCAACCTGTATAAGGGACCTCTCTCTTTTCAATAATTTTATGCTAATTTACATGTCACAAATCTTACGTGCTCCCCTCCCCTTCTGTGTTAACTGTAAAATTATTAAATACTTTAGTGATATGGACTACTTTTGTATGACTTCTGTCTTCCTCTTCATAATTAACTGTCAAAATCTGTTACACAGCAAGTTTAAAACAAATTATTCTATACTGCTTTTGTATTTTAATTAAATATAAAGCAATACTGGTCAGATACCTCAGGACATTTCTAGCCGTACAGAAATCAGATCACATTTAACAGCCACAGTATTTCACAGATTGAGACAGATACCACCTCCATCAGATGACACTGGTTCAGGTAAACAAGAAAGTTCTCTTTTTCCCTTGAAAACTCTACTAAAGTTTTCTAGTGTCACTTAGATTTCATCGTTATAATAATTTAAATATATATAGAGAAGAGATACAGAACTTTAAGTTTTTCTCCTTCTAAATTCATTAGTACAAATAGAGGGAGACTGTAATCCATGCACACAGCAAGTAATTTTGCTCTAATTCATACTACAGCAGAGCAGAGGTAAAGCGGTAATGCCGACGGTAAACCTGATACTATACAGCCCTTAAAGCTTGCAGGTAATCCCTCTCTTACCAAGAACTCCACACTGAGAGACATCAGATATACTTAAAGAATAATTCAGTATCATGGAAGTACTCAGTTCCTTTTAATTTAAACTTACACATCTAGAACCATATCAAAGCTTCCAAAAGCAAATGCTCAGCAATTGCCTTGTTCTTATTTAAAAAGCTCTAAGGAATATATATAAAGGAGTCCATAAAAAAGTTGACAGCTGCTAATTCAAGAGTCAGCAGTTTGCCATTATAGTGGCACATTGTGTTTAAACTGCTTTGGTACCACTGTCATGTTGTTAGTCAAATACCAAAAAAACCTCAAAACCCCTAAAAATGACATATTTCTAAAACACTACCCACTACCAATGTAATCAGACACAGTTTGCACTATTTTTTTTTTTTTACCATTGTCACATGTGTGACATGGTGACATTTCACCATGTGAAATACATGTGTGAGAGCAAAACATACAATATACAGTTACATACTATGCATAAGTGAGAAAGCACAATAACTTCTTTGCATATATGGGTCTAGCTAAGTTACTAGTTACCTGCCTCTGTTTTTCTTTAACCTTTCCGAAGCAGCTGCAAGTGGAGCTTAACGTCTGCTCACAACTTAAAATCTTTGCAGTAATTTGTGTAGATTTGTGCAAATAAAAATCACAGTCTATATTACATTCCAAGACTGTAAGCAACACAAGCGATCGTATTTGCACAACAGCATGCTGATATAGTTGGGGGAAAAAAAGTAAGTCCCAGTACAGATAAGCAAGGGTCAAAGTTCTGGTTGTGCTTGAAGTTTCAGCATTGGCACTACCTGATCCGAGTCTAGAATAATACTCTTAATTAAATCTATTTTGTCCTTCTATGCTGCAGTAATGAACTACTATTCTCCCCCCTCCTTCATGTATCTACTTCTGATTTGCTCACTTGCATTTCTATAAACCGTTAGTCCAGTTTTAAAAGGTCTTCAGTCCACAGAAGGCATTGCCACAATTAGTCACCCAGGCCAGAGCTGCTTTTAGCCTTGCTGCACGAAGCTCAGCCCAGGAGAAACCTCCTGGAGCAGGGTGGGAGTTGTAAAGGTCCCCTTGCACCCTTTAACGTCTCAGCTACTTTGGAAACCATAAGAGTTGCTGACAACCCTGAGATACATGCCACCTCCCTCCACATTACAAAGGTATATAAAACTGTGGATGTTTCCAGCAACAGTTGTGTCCTATAACCTCGTACAGCTCCTGCAACAGGTTTCTCACGCCGCTCGTCCTCGGTGGCAACAAACCAACGCAGGGCCTTCAGCGGCCCAGACTCACATCCAGACCGCGCTGCGAACCCCGGGCCAGCGGCACTTTTCCCTGGTGTTGCTGACAGGATCCCCTGCGGAGACTCGGAGCCCACCGCGGCGGAGGCGGCGGGAGAGGCCGGCCCGGGGACGTGCCGGGAGAGGCGGGAGCTCCCCGTCCTGTCCCGGGCCCGCCGCCCGCCGGCAGCGCCGAGCAGCGCCCCGTAAACAAGATACACGGCCACTGACGCATGCTCCCGGGGGAGCGCTAATCTTTCTGGTTTTTAACCCTCCCGACTCAACGCCACGAGCAGGAAAAGTCCAAACCAGCGAAAAGCTCAGGATTGGCACAGTAAATGCAAAAATCTTCATCGTGAAAACCCCGTTTCATTTAACACTCGATTCTTCACAGGAAAAGCTGTCAAACTCCCCGTTTAGTTTAAAGGCTCACAGAGGGCAAGTCCTTCAGCAAACAACCAGCCAGCAGCACCGCAGCTTCAGCCACCTCCAGTGAGGTTACACGCTCCGTCCACCTCTCACAGACTCCAGCACTTCCTAAACTCCCCGGAATAACGCATGGTAACCGGTAATTAAAAATTAAGCTTCAGAAGATCTGATTATCTTTGATTTTTACACAGCGGTGTCCAAGTGGACGCAGAATTAAGATCCTGTTACAGTCAGCTGCTGGATAAACACTAAGTTCTTTATCACCTATTTTTCTTCTTACAAGTAGCCGGTACTCATAAGTACGCAGATATCAGAGCTATGGTGTCACCACCCAAAATAAAAAGCTACATCAACAAGCTGAGCATTGCTGCGGCACAGCTCTGCCTGTCAAAGCATCCCCCTGCCAAACCCTCACCCAGACTGCTGCTGGAAATGGCAGGTTCGCCGTTAACCTAAAATACTTCCTTCAGCATAACTCCCAAGATTTGGAATGGAAGTAGGTTTAATGCTTACCCAATGCTCTTAGAAGTAATTTGTTTTGACTGTACTTAAAAGGGCAGCCCCTCGGCTCTCCCCACACACATGCAACTCCTCTTGCAGCCCAGTAGTTGTTGGCTTGTCCACTAAAACCAGACAAAACCATCAATTTGCAGCAGACCAGCATGGGACCCCAGTTTAAATGCAAATTTATGCTCACATCTGCATCCAGCATGAAACACACTAGCAAAGGCAAGCTTGTATCATAAGGTATTTACAAATGTCTTAGGATTAAATTCTACATATTTGCACACATGCGTGGAGTGGCGCTCCCCAGGAATTTAAGCTGAAAGATGTTCTCTGGAGTGCAGCATTCCCCGGCTGCACACCCTCCCCGACTCTGCAGGGATCCCAGTGGGGCAGCAGCGGGAATGGCCCCAATTTATTCAAGTTTCTTCCTTAATCACAGAATCATCTGCCTGAGGCCTTGGAAGAAGAGAGAAAGTGGACGGGGAGTGTGAAAACGCAGAACCAGCCTTCTCAAAGATTAGTCACGATAAGTAATCTCTTCAGCGGGTGCTGCAGGTCCTTCTGGATTCAAGAACTGGATTCAAATCATCCTGACCCACTGGACCCAAAATGGAAGACAGAAATTAAGCCAATAGATCTTTGAAGGTGCATAACCTGTTGGTTTGTGGGGTTTTTTAAATTTAATTTGAACACAGGGCTTGAAGTAGAAAATAAAACAGATTAGATGTTTGGGGCATGAGCCTACCTAAGCAAAATAAAACTGAATGCTTCCAGGATTTCTGCATAGGAAAGCATTCACCGCAGGTGTACCTGCCTCAGAAGAAGCAATTGCTGAAGCCAAGAAATAATGAAACAAAATAAAACATGGAAGGAGAAATACGCAGAAGAGAAACAACTTGTAGGTATAGAAATAATAGGTAAGTAATATCAACATGTAAATAAATAATAAGACAAATAGGTAAGTAAAAAATTTAAAACTTACTGGAAAAAAAATCCAGGAAAAATATATGCTCATAAAAAGCTCCAGCAAAGCCGAGAAATTGGAGGCTGAAAGAAACTACGGGTTGTGTTGCATACCTCCATCATTTTATGGCTAGGATGTTAGACACTGCTAATACCTATTTGTACGTCTCAGGTTCGTGCCCGTGGAGCAGCTGTCAAAGCACGCTGTAACACATAATCCTGGGGATCCACGGGGCTGCAAGGCTGCTGCAAAGTGAGTGGTGATTGCTGCCTCATGTGAGCGTGTGATAAAGGTCACATCACAGGTCTTGAACGGCCAGTAAGTCATTGCGTGGCTCTGAATGTTTAAAATATAACACAAGGTCATGGTAAGGAAGGGCTGACTTCCATGGAGAAACAAAACAACGCACCAGAATTTGGGGAGGGGGGGAATCCATGGTAATCATGCAAACAACCTAGCAGAAGTAAGTTCAAAATGATGCTTTGATTATCTGAAAATATAAATCCATCTTCTGAAGAGTGAGGCTAATGTTATCTCTTGTTTAAGATACAATCAGGATGTTGTCAATTTTCTGTATCGTAATATTAGGCATCTCAAGTGATCCATCGATAGATCGCCTGAACCAAATGTTCCAGGAAGTGATAACCAGTGCTTTCATTTTCAATCTAAAAAGGGGAATTTAACAACAATATCAAGACACTTATTTAAATTTAAAAGCACTTCTAAAGTTGAGATGAAGACCACAGATGACCTTATATATTAACTTCTTGTAAATGGTTTTATTTATTCAATGTGATACCAAGAGAGACGGTTTGTGCTAGTGACAGACAAGTTCTGCACTCAACCATACAGAGAAAATATTGCACAGTAAATAATTATTTTCTAACTCTAGAATCTTAATGCAGAAGTTTTATCTACAGAACGTACAATCTATAAAAAGGCTGAGAATAAAATAAGCCAATAGTTAGAAGTGCAATTCATTGTAGGTAATACAGGGGAAAAAAAAAGGATTATTTTTTTTTTGTAAAGGATCACTCTCTTTGCTCATCTTGCAGGCTTTAATTAAGTGACTAAGAAATAAGGAGCAGTTAAGAGTGATTCCTTTGTAACCTGCTTTTTTTCAGGCTATAAATATGACTCTGGCAATACTAGTACTACATAAAAACATTAAGACGACCGCTTATTTACCAATGCCTGGGTATAGACATTAACTTGCCTGATGTCAGCACAAAGCTACAATACCAGGGTGTTTTTAAGACTATCTTGAAAAGAAAACGCCTAATCCCTATGGTTAGTTTTGGACTGATGGAGCTGGGTTCGTGTCTATTGGGGGAAAAAAAAAAAAGCAATATGCCAGCAGCACTTTATAGCAACTTTTTTTGTGCTGTGCATCAGAAGAATGTTCCCATAGAATTTTCAATAGGAGGACCCAAATTTAAATATTAAGTGCTTTCCTGACGGACGCTGGCACTATCAGACAGCTTGCACATTTAAGCTACTTGAACCTGGGAACATTTCTTAGTACCCAGTACACAGAGACTGCCTAGTCAGGAATGCGTTCTGGGACTAAAACTTCAAAATGCAGAAACAAGAGTCCAATCTGTTGGGAGTATACATGTTTCTTGTTAAAGCTGTGCGGGCCTAAAATAGCGCCAAAATTAATTTTGTTTCCTCGTATTGCTAGGTAGGTCAACATGCTGGGTTTTTTTTTCCCCACACAGAAACAAGGCTACAGCTTCTGCAACTCAGTACCAGCAAAAACAACAGGACAGACTTCAGGCAAAAAAATATAACCCGCCAGAGAAATGAAACACCAGCACATATAATTGAGTGGCAGCTCTATGAAGTGTTTCGGGTTTTTCTGTAATTGTATATTAATCTCACTCTGAACCCCAAATCAGGTTTCTTATGTTTCAGTGACAGGGATATTTTGGCACCAAAGGACAGAAGAGGGGTGTTAGAGAAGTGCAAGTCAGAGCACTTGGGAAAGCCAAAATTGTACTGATTTTACCTGCAGAGATTGTTTCAGAAGAATCTCTAAAACTCTAGCTGATTGTTTCTGCAGACAGCTGTCTAAAACTACCAACAGGTAGTTATCTAAACCATATTTAGCAGAAAACTGGAGCGGGGATCCAGATTTCTATGAATTCCAAGTATCCTGACTCAGCAACTCCAACAGATCAAGCATCTGATCCATTTTCAGCAATGCACCCTACGAAGCTGTGTTTGTGGCCTATAAAACACTCCTGCTACTCTTAAAGCACCATAGACCTTCATAAACAAATCAAACAACTGTTGTTGTACTGAGGAAAAGTACAAAGCCCCGACTAACAAGTGGTGCTTGACAGACACTCAGTTATGCTTACTTGACCCTGCAGATCAGACTGATGCCTCAGCAGTCCTGAATTTTCACAGCAGCTCCTCCAGAAAGGCCACGGCATTCTGGCTTCTTGTTTAACCTCTTATAAACGAAAAGTGGTGAATGTGGATTTCACTAAGGAGTGCCTTAGTCTTGCACAGTTCACTCCTAAATCCATAAATTAGACTATTATTTTGGGGAAATCCTAGAAGGCCTGAGATATATCCATATACACCTGAGATATACTCTGAGATACTCCCTTTTTTTCTGCTTGCCCTATCCACGTATCTGAGATTTGTCTGTATTTCAGGCAAGGAACAGCTACTCCAGTGCCTTTCACTTGATTGCAGTCAGTCCTTACATGAGGTTTGCTCTAACCTTCCCATACGGAGATGTACAGCAAACATAGTTCTCTCCCCTTTTCATTCTTCATCCAGGCCAAGAAGGTGTTACCCATTTAGATATCAATATGCATCCAAGTGACATTTTTAAAACAGCTTCAAATACTGTAACAGCTTAAGAAAAGACAACCTACCATCTGCTTTCTTAGGAAAAACGTCATCTTTTCAGAAAGTGCTTATTTAATGCCTAGCACAGGGTTTCACTGTCTTGGTCATGATCCCTAGGGGTTCCCTTAGAGGTAAATTTCCCTTATTAAAAATAAAATACTGTAACAACAAAATTAAGAACAAAATTTTGTTTCCATTTTGAGTTGAACAGCTTTCCTTGATGTAAAACTTCCAGCCTAAATTGTCTACGCAAGTTGAAGTACCAAGAAGTGGGCACACTGTCCTTGCAAAACCGTAGCTGGAGTTAATATTGTACAATCACATAAAAACCAGTCTTTGTTCTCAATTGCTTATAAATGATGGTATCAAACACTTGGGCACCTCACCAGTGCCATGGAGTTCAGCAGTACCACGACAGGTGCAGCACCGTGCTTACGTGCTTCTAGGATAGCTGCTGAAATTAACTCAACAAGGAACAAATGTTCCTCCTCCAACACTTAAACTTGTAATTCTTCAAGCAAGGTCATGGAGAGAACAGATCCTTCAGTACTTCTCTCATACAACTTTTTCCACTGCTCTAGGGCTCTGAAAGCTTTTGAATATTTTTTAAAGAATATTTACATGTTAAATGATACATAGTTAATGAACGCACAAGTAAAATATGCAAAACTAGTATTTCTCATAGGAGCAATGCTGCTGTAAGAAGCACCACTACACCACATTGTAGTGGTTTCCTAAGTTTCTTACTTTTGTCCTCAAACACATATTGCTCCCTTAAAGTGTTACATGGAGAAGACATCAAATGTATCCTTTAATGACTTAAAGCAAACAAGAGCATATTTGTTGCTTGATGTGTGCAACGCTGCATGCATCTTCACAAGCACCGCAGTGTTACATTTCTTAGCCATGAGATTCCACAATCCCAGATATTAGTTGGTATCTCTTACTGACTTAATTCAACCAATAATAAAGGTTTTATTTCAATTAGTCTCTTAGTCTCGCATTAGAATCAGGGATTTAGATTTAAATTCACATACTTTTCACGTCCTGTGGGTATGCACGTTTTGACAGTACTACAAAAAATGTACTGCAAGCTGCATATAAGTTGATTGAAATCGTCAAATCAGTATTTAATTGCTTGCTGACATGTACCTCAACATTGACTTCTGAAAAATAGTCCAGAGTGGGTTTATCTGAACATACAAAAGTACATTCAGAAAACACGTTTTCAAGTCACCTGTATGCATGTAAGGAATACAGGTTTTATTACTACATTTTTAATTCCCAAGTCACACATCACAGCTTTTTTCTATTATTTGCTCTATGACTACATGTATCAACTCAAGCTTCCAGATTTTTTTTCCCACATAACGGATATTATAAATTTGTACTTTTAAGATTAAAAAATATTAAAAGAAGTTTTAAACAAAATTCCTTAAGTCTTCTGTTCTGATCCTCAGCTTTTGAAAAACTGTAACATACGTTTTCTCAGATAATGTATAATAAAAGCAGTTAGTGAGTAAAATTCACAAAGTTTTTGCAGAAACCTGTGTTCAGTCTGTTATCTCTTCCCTCCTCAATTCAGTGCTGCAGAAGGCAATATTCTGGATATGCAGTACAGCAGTCTTCACCATTTCCCCCCCATTTTCTATAATTTACAACTTTTACTGTAATTCTAGTCAGTCAGAATATGTGGCATTTTAGAGTTGTCCTTCTAGACTTTCTATGTCTTTTGATAATATTAGCAGGCTTACTCCACACATTAAAACTTCCTCCCTGCCACATCCTCCCTTTTAGGGCTTTGAATTCCTGTTAGAGACGAGCATGTCTTTTTTGGCGAAAAAAATAGGACACCACCACCATTTCTTAGATATATCAACAGTCTGTAGATACCAACTAACAAAAAACATACTCAAATGCAGACAGGCATAGCCCAGAAAAACACCACGTTAAGATCAATTCAAACAGTAAATCTTCCATCTTCAAGGTCAGGTGTCCTTTTCAAAAGATACGCTTTTATGATTGTAGTTTAGATAAGACAGGCAAAGCTGATTTAATAATTAATTGCTGCTGGTGTTCCCTCTGTAAGTGCTACTCTGAACCATGCATTCTCCCTGCTTTTTCCTTGCACCGTCTCTGGCATTCACCTTCCGCCCTGATGGGCAAGCTTAGCTTGCTAAACCAGCAGAAAACTAACAGAAGAAAGGTGGGAAAGGTGCAAAACCACAAATAATCAAAGTGAATAGCTTTCTCCTATTATTTGATAGCAAGCTGAATAGTGTCACTACATGGTGAGATGAGCAGCAGGAGTGCTGCAGGTAAGGAAGAGGATGCCAGGGCTGGGTAGGAAGGGCGAGATGAGAGGAGCGCGCTCTGCCCTCTCTGCAGCAGCGAGCCATCAGATCCACGCAGGTGCCTCTTAGATGCCCAACAAGCGACAACCTGGCACAGTAAGAGCCAACAGAGGTGTAAAAAGGGCACCGATGTCACCAACAGAGAAAGCATCCTGGAGAGATGGTAACTTTTTAAAGCTGCTGAAGGTTTTGCTGCTGTTGTAACAGGTTCTTGCTTATTTTACAAGGACTGCGGCTGTCACTCGGTGATCAGTCCTCGCTGGTAAAGAGCACCGCTGCACCTCGCAACCTGGGGCTGCTCTCACAACTCTGCCTCCAACCTGTATTGTCTTCTTCCAATCTATGAACATTTACCACCGAGGGTCAACAGTTTATTTCCACAAAACATCACTGATCTCTGCCCCGTTTATAACCATATTCTTTTGGTAAACAATGGCAAGCGTCAACAGTGTGGCATCAATTGCCTGATACTTGTTGCACACTGGCTGGTCTTAGCTAACCTAGCTGCCTTCAGTTATGGCCTTCGTACAGCAGAGAGGACATGACAAATGTGGTAAGAATGAGTAACTGACTCTTCACACAGAAATATTTTGAGAAATGTAATAAGGAGTCTGTAAAGAACTGGATACAAATGTAGTAAAACTCTTCATTCACTATCTCTGTACATCACCAAGAAACAGCTTGCTTCATTGTCAAGAAAAAAACACTAGAATAACTTAGAGCTGCTGAGCCTACTGGACACTGCAGACCTTCATCAGTGACTTTCACATATCTAAGAAAAGACTATCAGAGAAGTAATGCAGAGGCACAGGGAATTTGTCATAATGCTTCTATACTGAGTGCACCATGCCACACTTAGGACTCAATGCTTTCATAATATTAGTACCTTACTTGTGAGACTAACACATTTCGTTACACCAAAAATCTAATCCTGCTACTGAAAATTCTCTAGAACCTAAACTTTAAAATAAAAACATATTGCATTTTTAACTTGCCCCAAAGTTTTCAAATAAAAGATGAACTGGAAATTCAACAGTTGCACTTTTTATTTTTTTCTCGTAGTTAATTAAAAACCATTTCTTAAGTTAAATTGAGAATTAAAAAAAAAATCTCACTACATTTAAAACTTAGTTCTATATTAAAACAAATTTTCACTATACTAAAACCAGTAATTCAGCATGGGATAAATAAAACAGGTTGCCTGTCAACAGAAAAACCAGTAGGAAAGACAGTATAAGACTGTTAAGCATGAAGATGTAAATGTTTGTTTGCGCAACAAGCAAAGTAGCAATTGCACTTCTTGTAACACTATATGAATATTCCACACATTAAGGAAAGAGAAATCACTAAAGCAACAGACATCAGGAAGCCTTTTGATAATGTAAGAATAGATGGTCTGTAATCAAAGTTAAAAGAGCAAACTGCTACAACATGAGAATTTTTCTGTAAATGGCTAATCCACATTGATAAAAACACTACTAAACATCACTGCAGTTAATCTTTTGCTTCAGATTAATATCGATTAAGACAAAACGTATTTTAATGTAACAGTATGGGTTGCACTCTATAATTGCTCGGTCATTTTTGCCATCAGTACAATCTAATGTTTCTAGGAATGCAAGTTATTTTTATCAGGCAACCAGCTGCAGATATTGCTGGAAGTTAACTACATGAAGTTCCAGAAAAACTGGGAAAATTACCATTCATATGCTTTCAAAAGCTTCCCAAACACATGAATGGAAGCTGTGTTTGAATGGCAAAAGTCAAACAATTTTGAAACTAGATTAAAGGCAGTAAGTAGTGATTTATTTGCAATGTATCTTTCTATTCCACATAAAACTGCTTGTGCTTAGAGACCAAGATTTGGTCCATGCTTACAAGAAGGTACTACTGCAGTGATGTATTATGAAATAAGCTTTAAAAAAAATGAACTATGAGTGACTGCTTTAAAGAATTACTTTTGTGCACACAGTGCTAGGGAAGGCAATGATGACTAATGGGGAGAAGCGCTGCTCGGCCAGCTGAGTCCCACAGCACGGGGGAGGCACTGCATAGAAAGGAATGTGTGCAGGGAAGGTAAAGCAGATACTCTTACATCGCAGTGAAAATATAAAGCAATAAAACAATCTGCCCAGCCTTTCCTCCTGTAGTATTTTTTTACAGAATTAAAATAAGCTGCTAAATGTCAGTGTAAAATTATATAAAAATTCCCTTTGCTATCACTTACATAAATCTAACACTGAATGACTTACCTCACATACAGATGTCTATACTGTCTTCACCTAAAGACAGGTAAGCCTAGGTCTCTGTGTCCATAGCACATGATAATATGTGCAAAGCTCACATGATAAAATCTTATTTTTGTAATAATAATGATTCTCAAAATTTCAACATTCTTCCATTTTATGGATAAATCATCAGACAAAAGGTATTTTAAGCCACAGCACAGCTTCCTATACAATACTTAGCACAGCTGTCATTCTTCAATTTAAACAAGTTATTAATTACTACATCTTCACTCAGCAACACTTCGTATGCGTATTTCTAGATGATCTAATTAAACTTCTTGTTCTTAGTAAAAAAAGTTTACTTTTTGCAAATAGGTATACTTTATTTTTTAGACAACAACAGAAGACGTTTCAAAATTTCCAGAAGGATCTTCAGGTGATTTGAATCAGACACGTAACACAACCACTGCAGCCTCCAAAGGTGTAAAAAGTAGCATCACCTAACATTATGTTGACCACACTTTATCCTCCGAGCATGCAAGGAACGGCACTGTCTCAGCGCTGTGGCCACTCAATTTTATCAAATCTTAGAAAACTTACATGGAAGTTCTTGGCAGAAACTCAGAATTCCAAAACTATTTCTCCCAAACAAAACCAGTACACATCTTGCTAACCAAGGGGATCTCAAAGAAGCCAGTTCTACCTGCATAACGTAACATGCCTGTCCTATATCTGTGGTCCTTCAGCTTGGAGGGTTGAATTATTTAAGAACAAATCAACCTCCCCCAAACTAACCGTTAAATGGAACATTTTAAAAAATAATTGGGACTGATCCGTGTGGTTCAGCTGAAGCTGAGCTTTAAAGCAAAGCGTATCGGAAAAATGAGAGGGGCAAAGCTTAACCAGTAAAACCAGCTTAGGTCAATACTGATGCTGTCTCAACCAGTGCAAACATCTTATGTGAACTGCACTAAGAAAAAGAATCATAGTTTAAAGAGGAAAAAAAAGCAGAAAAGAAAAGGAAAGAAAAAGCAGGGCCAGGCAGGGTGAAATAGAGCCTTTAAAAGCACAGCACGACTTGCAACACAAACACTGAGGAGCAAGTAGCTTCCTCTTTGAACGAAGCAAGGGTCTGACCCCTTCCTGTGTCACAACTCCCCGCACTTACTTAATATGTTTTCTACTGGCAGTAAAACAAACACCAATTCTATCAGCTTCACAGACATGTGTGCATCAAAAAAGATACCATATTGATATTACATCCAGTTTTAGAGGAGGCAGAAGATGCACTTGAATGAACACCTTCAGATCTTTGCTGTCTGGACTGCCCAGTAAGATTACTTGTGGTGAAATAGCTTACAACTTATACTTTATAAATTAACATTAACTTAAGTTTAAGCAGATGCTGTACAGACACATAAGAACACAAATGACTGCTCTAAAATTTACAAGGAAAAATACAAGAATACCACAAAGAAAATGCTACCTTGGTATCCAATGTAACTCCAAAGGTACGCTTTGTAAAGCTGAGCTAAGCCACGCTTTATGCATCCATTTCCTTCACTGACATAAAATGCCCAGGCCAGATCTTCAGTTAGCTGAATCTTACACAGACATGCACACAAGTTCCAAATGATTATGTTAATTGAAACTAAGAAGGCTGTAATACTTTTTCAAGGAGATTTTCTCATAAAAGCGGTTTCAAAAAATGAAAATAGTAGTGGCCCCCTCAAAATCCTGTTTGGGTAGATCTGAGAGGAGTACAGTTTCTATTTGCCAAAGCTAAAGAAGGGAATGCTGCAAAGTAAAGGTGTGATACGCTGCAGCAGCAGAGATGACAGTTTTGTTAGATCATAAACACGTAAAAGCATCACCTGTTTTACTTGCTTAACAGTTGGTATTGTGCAACTCTGACAGCAGAGAGTCACCTGGCGTACGTATATTCTTTTGCCATTAATCAAAACTTTCCAGTAGATGTTCTAACTTTCCTTAAGCACTAAAGAAAATAATTACATTGCGTTTTATTTTCTGTGTCATATGTATGTTTTCAAAAAAATAAAATAAAAAAAATAAATCAATCCAACTCTATGTTAAACATCAAACTTTAAAAAAACAAATCCAAGACACCAAGACACAAGACAATTCTACTAAAATGACATTCAACTAAGATAGTTTAAAAACTGAAGATCTTTCTGTTTTATAAAATGGAACTATGGAGCAAAAACTCAATGAATAATTAATGGTTAAAACAAAGCCTTGCATTAAGCTAACTGAATTTTTAAGTGTTCAGTGGAATGCATTTGTTTCTACAGCTCTCCTGAAACCATAATACTTGAAGCTCTATGTAACATTTAATTCAATTTTGTTTCATCTCAGTGAAACTATCTAGCTAGAATTGTCACATCCATACCTGTCAGTTAAATAAAAAAACCAAAGCCAATTGTCTGCTTAAACAGTGCTTCTAGTGCAAATGCTGGCAACAACTTTGTAATTCTTTAATATAATTGCATCACATGATAAGCAACTGGAAATAAAACTGTCCTAGCACAGGGGCTACTGAGTAACTTGAATCCCTCTCTGTGGATGAAAGCAAAGCAGAAGAGACTGAAGCCAACTTTGCCAGGTTTCACTGACAGATCTTAGAAATGCAAGGGAGAAAGGCACTTCACCGTCTCCTGCCTGCATTTCCAAAATCTGCCTTTATATTTTGACTTTTCATCACACGAAGAGCGAACAGGCCACTCACAGGTTCAAGATGACCGGGCATCCTCAAATTAGGGGCAGAAGCAACAATTCAGCTTTGTTCCCTTATGCCTCTCCACAACCGGTTGCTGCGAGTGCTAAGAGAGAATTGCAATGGGAAGGCAGGAAAGCACGTGGATAAAACTGGCACAAAGCGTCAAAGAGGAACGACCTCAGAGTATGCACAGGCACGATCTTCACTTGACCCACGCTAACTGTAAGATAAAAATCTTTTCCACTGTCTGTTTCCAAGAACTCCAAAATTGGGGAATGAGTGAATAGGTATTGTAGTGATCTCAAAACTACTAATGTGTGAGAGACATGGTAGTCCAGTATTTGTTATTTTGTTTCTCTAGTTTATAAAAATAAAACTAGAGTGAAAGCTGTGAACATAACATGGACTGGATATGAAAATATCCTGACCTGCCTCTCTTCCTAGTACCCTTAAAAAAACCCCAAACCCTGCTAAGCATGTTCCTCGCTGCAGCATTGCTCTTGACCTTTCATTCTTGCACCTTTTCAAATGCAAAGAGAGGCCATGGAAGAGAAGAAACCCAAAAATACTCCAGTTTTTCCCAAGTCTGACAAACATACACTAGATGAAGTTTTCACAGCCTCCAGGATTCCAAGCTGGGAAATCTGAACTGTGGCGCTGGGGTTGCGGGTAATGCCCTTGTGCGTGTCCTTCCTCTGATCTTGGGGGAAAATATCAAGGGTTGGTTTTTTTTTTTGGTTTGTGGGTTGGGTTTTTTTTTTTGTTTTGTTTTTGTTTTTCCCCTTTTACCTCTTTGCAAAAAAAAAAAAAAAAAAAAAACCAAACCCTGTCCTGAATAGGGCAAATGTTACAGGGCATTTGGGGTATTATCATGCCATGTGTTAGGGAATATTTAACTTGGTGCATGTATAGCCCATAGCCCTCCACAGCCACCAGACCGATTGGACGTGAGCTGTGCAGCGATGAGACAGACGAATCGTAAGTGAGGGCTCAGGCTTTGTCAACCCACCCACTGCTGGTAACTGCTGTCTGAGCATCCTGACTGTCCTCAAAATTGTTTTATATTCAGGACACATCAGTAGTTATCACTGATCCAACAAACACAGGAGCTGATATCATTGTGGCTTTTTTCCCCCCAAATATCAATTTATGATTCTCTGACAATTCTGTGACTGGCTTTATTTCTCTTTTATGACCAACCACTTTGGCTTGCTTCAGAGAGTGGATTTGTTTTTAAAATTCTGACTGGTAAAATACTAAATATTTCTAATTTTTATTTTTTATTAAAAAGCCATTTAAGTGCTAAGTCTCTAAACAAGAGGAAGGTGGTGAACTCCAGTTAGATGACTACTTCCATGATTAAAGCACTCACCTTCCTGTAATCAATCTGACCCCAAATCTTCCCCTCCACAGAAGAGGGCTCTGACTATGAGGACAAAATATTGTGAAGGATGTCAAGGGGGTTTGCTCTCCCTCCCTCCTGCTGAAATTGAGCCATTTATAAACATGTTTCCTGAACTACAGATTGGATCCCAAGTGAAAAGTTAGGGATTAACTCTCACTCTTACCCTGTTCAACAGTTATTTCATTATTTTATGCAAAATAAAAACATCAATAGGAGAGAAGAAGTCAGTGTAGACTTGAACTTGTGTCTTCCAGTAGAGAAGCTCCCAGTCCCTCAGCCTGCAGCTAATTCTGAGCCGCTCTTAATCCTTTCCATTCCTTTTCCATATAAAACACGCGACTGGAGAAGCCAGCAAAGCCTTGCAAGCAGAGTTCTTCCACCACTCCCTGGCAAATAAGATACCCCAGTTCCCATCAGCATTTCTTTATGGTAAGGAGAACCATGTGAGTGAATACAAACACCCATTGATACCGGCTAGCCTGCTTGAGGTGCTCTTGATTCAACTCCCCTCAGATTAGGGAAGAAAAGGGTAAACAGGATGTCCCACATTGCACACTAACTGTTCTAATCTCCACACTAATGTCTAAAGGATCAGAAATCATTTTGAGACCTAGACTTTCATTTCCTCTGTTTTTTCTCCAGTCTCCTAAAAGAAAGATTTACCTCAGGCCAAGTGCAACACTTCACCTCTACAGGCATGAAATTTATTTTGGTAAAAAAAAATGAGAGAAAAATTTGTTATAGCCAAGACATTTCTTTAATGGGAAAAACCTGTGTGTTTTCTTCTTCAGCAAGATACAGAAAAAAATCTCATTTTTTCCAAACACACCTAAGAAGTGTCAATAAACCACTCCCTAGTAGTTATTCTAGAATTAAGGATACAATTACATTCTGGGTGCAATGGATTGATCAGACAATATATATGTATACATACAGAAATCCACATGCACACATAGACACATATGCATAAATAAAACTTTGCTTCATTTCTAGACCTGAAAAAAATGACCTTCATGGTCCAGAAGCTCCAAAGGACTTGGAGCTCCTGTCTCCAACTAAGGCAGTAGCAGAGGAGCCTGCAAAGAGGCTGAACAGAGCCGGACCATCTATATTCACCCAGGAGCTTCCCAGAACCCATGGATACAGTTACTGAGCTATTAATGAGCAAGCAAAGCCTCTCACTGAAAACCACCTTGTACCTGAAGATCAGAAGGCAACATCAATATGTGGGGAAGCCCAACGAAATGGAGAGTAGCAAGTCTGAAATATATCCAGGCCAGAGGGGCAGAAGGTGTAGGAAGCAACCAAGTCAGCATACATATGGATAAGTATGATGTATTGGGGAAGAGAGTGTAGTTAGACTGTTATGAGTCACAAATGTTCTAGAAGGCAAAAAGGGACATGTGGACAAGGGAAATCCAATTGACACAGTCAACTTAAATTTCCAAGTGAAATGAGGCCATATATTTACATTTCTTAAAGGAAAAATAACTGCTGTGAGACAGCAAGGAGAGTTCCAACCCCCCACCTGAAGGCTAAGAAACTACTTACAGTGCAAGGAAAAGAGGGTAAAAATGGTCCTCAAAGAAAGAATTTCAGCAGTGGCATGCAGCAAGGGCCTGCATTAGGGCCTGAACTATTCAACATATTCAGAAATGATCCAAAAAAGAAGGTGGTTAGTGAGAGAACAAGGTCTTTGGTATATAATTACTCAGAGTACTAAAGACAAAAATCAGTAGATTGTAGAAAGACCTAACATTACTGAATGGTATAATAAAGTAGTTAATGAAATTCCATGCAGAGAAATGTAAAGGGACAGACATGGAAGAAGAAACTAAACTTTATATACAAAATGATGGGTCTCTGAGTCATTATTACACGGTAATGAGACACTGGTCTTGTAACAGTTCTATGAAATTATCATCTCGATGATCTACAGGGGTCAAAAAGGCAACCCAAAAGTTAGGCAAGGAATATAGCACACCATACCACTGCTCCCTCCTTTCAAAAATGGTTTAGAAGAGTTCAGCAAGATACAAAAAACACATAGCAAAGACGTGGAGAGTCTCTACAAGAGTGACAATAAGACAGATCTGGACTTGTCAAACTGGACAAGTGATGGCAGAGGAGGATTATGATGCACATTGTTATGAAGATGGGCAGGAAATGATTGTTCATTGCTGGTTCAAAAACAAACTAAAAAAGGAGGTATTTCTTCACACAGCGTATAGCTAAATTTTGAGAATCCTTTCCACAGGACCCCACAGCTCTCAAGTTTCCATTAACTTTAAAATAACATTGGGTCAACAAAATTGTTTAGCAGCACAATGACAAACACCAGACTCTTATTTTCAAGGTTAAATTTTTTGCTGCACCATTTCTATACTCATGGTACTAAACATGCAGTTCTGCACTGCGCTTTTCTCCACAGCCTTAACTGTCTGCTCCTGACTATGCCTTTCCTGCCCATGCAAAAATGCTGAAAAGCTTTACTGCTCATTTCAGCATTCCCACTAAATGCATCTGGCATCAGGCAGTGACAAAAAGATATATTTAAATAGCAAACTAATCTTTGCTGTCCTAGCCACATTCAAAAGCATTGTTTTTAATCATACCTTACAGTTTTCATCTGCCTACGGTCACAGAATGAGAAACACTTGTCTTCAGACTTATTTGGACATCCACAATATTATTGCAAGTTTGAGAAAGCTTAAAGTACACATGAGGATGCACTGATCGCCTCAGTTCATGCAATCCGATCACCATCAAACACACATTAAGGCAATCTGAAACACATATAATCACTGTAGACCTTTTCAGTATTGTTGGCCAATTACTAGTCCATGTTTCAGCTTGCACAGATGTATTCCTGCTTCAGTATTTTGAAGCAAAAGCGGCACCAAAAATGAGACTCCTCCCTGCCAATCCTTCTGCTAGCAAACTGAATTAAAAAATGAAACATTTTTTCAATCACCAATCTCAAACCTAAAACTAGATTTAAAAAAATTAAAAAGTTCTCTAGTTACACAATTACGAAAGCACAACATTGATGATACTTGTGAAAAGAATACCTTATACAACACAGGGAACAAATTGAAAGCAGGTGTATCAAATAATGATATATTAATGCTTGCCTTAAACACATTTCTCAATATGCAATGCTTGATATTTTATGTAAGTATGGTATTAGGTATACTTCACAAGTTGCATAGCAGATGCTAGGCATGATAAAAGATTATTTCACAGAAACAAGAAGCCTGTTCAAAAAGGCGGGGGAAATCTGTTATTTCCCAGAACACTAGTCAAAGAAAATGTTCCCGGTTAACAGCATCACTAGTCTCATAAACATAAATAGCTAATAAGGCAAGTTTCATAAGTTTTATTTTGGCATCTTAGCATTAGGCAGGTTTGGGGGCAGGAAGCTAAAGCTGGTATTTGAAATTGAATAAAAATCAAAATATACATGTAGTGAGGTAAACGAGTTGCCCATCACCATTTGCCTAACATTTTAAACAGTTCTTTCATTATGCCTTGTAGAACGTAATTTCATTAATCTATCTACATTAATGCAAATAATTTTATTTTGAAAACAGAAGCCTGTGTCTAACCTATCTGTAATAATAAAATATATTTTAGAACAAGGCCTAATTCAATATTTTAGATTTTAATATGACAATTATTACATTAATATCACCAGTTAAAGAGAATAGCAATAAGCTATTAAGATAATTATATGAATCACTACAGGATTGTGAAATGGGAAAACACATGGAGCTTCAGCTATATTTGAAATGATCATCATTTTAAGTACAGTATTTTATGCATACAAATAAAATGTTTGGAATAGATTTGGCACTAGTCACGTACCAAGAGGTTGTGTACTACTATTACAATGAAATAAATAGAAATCACTAGATTTTAAACATGGAGCTGTGACAAACATGCTTGCATACTAGAGGAAAAAAATAATATTAAAATAAACAAGCAGAAATATTTTAAAAATTAAGAAGGTATACAAAATCAGTGATAAATATTATTACTGAACATTGTGGAAAAAGTATCTAAAGTAGATTTGCAAGTGTTGTACTAGCTAGTTTATCACATCTGAGATTTCCCTCTACTAAAAAATAAGGAATTTTTAAATACCAAATTAAAAAAATATTTAGTTGTGAAAGGCATTTAATGTAAGTACTTCCAACTTGAAAAAAACATAAAGCTCTTGAACTACAGCTGGGTATTTATTTCAATTGCTCTCTATTGCACCTCTTTGGAAAAGGACATATGACTATCCTATCATCCTCCTGCATGTCAAGGGACTTCTGTCTTCCCCATTGCACCCCAAGTGGCCTATAGATGTTAGAAAAGGCAACTGAAACATCGTTGGAAGGCAGTATTTCAGACTATCAGAAGCAGTACTCCTGGAAAGTAACAAACTGCCATTCCAGTTTTATTTCCACTCACCACTCTACATAATAGTCTAATCCTGGCAGCTGTGAGGACCAGAGGTATATTCTGGGGTCATCCAACCTCCTCCCTGGCCTGGTTCTCCAGCTCTGAAGGGAGTCCTGAATGCACAAGATGAGTTGCACCTCCAGCCTCACCTGCCAACTCACATGCAGGCTCAGCAACCACAACTCATGGCACAGGAGATGTTCAGCTGCTAGAGAAGACACTACCCAAAAATTGCTGCTGTTTCCTTTGGGAAAAGTCAATAGTCAACGGACGAGAATCAATTTTATGAGTCTGCTTATAGTAAAAATTTTATTACAAGCTGAGTAAGAAGTTCCTAAACTTGTAGTATGCTTTGCAAGAAATTGCTAAATGATAAAATAGTAGAAATTGCAACAGTTATAAAATTAACTAAACCCAAAATGTTTAGACAACTGCTAAAAGTCATTGTCAATAGGCAGGGCCATATGCAGACAAGACTTCTACAGACTTGAAACGGAACTTCTAATATTTGGTAGTGACTAATTCAAATGTTAATTACCTTCTGTAACACATGTAGAGTAAAACACTGTACTACCAAAAACCCCCACACCCTACCCTCAAAAACTCCACCATATTTTCCTTGCTTGATCACATGCAGGATAAACAGAGAGCAGAGAAAAGAGACTTGATCTTAACACTTCTATACTTTTGAATACAGCAAAGAAACAATGACTTCTTATTTGGGCCTTTGGCAAATTCAGATTCCACATCAAATTTCCTTTCTTTACAGTGCTTCACAATTTGATGTAAAAAAGGATTTCCTCTTGCTTATCTTTTACTCACCAAAACACTTCTAAACAGTGAATTCAAAAAGCTCTTAATTCTGTTTTGGACTTCTATCTAGGAATAGGACCATGAAGTTTATTTTTTTAAATTATTTTAAAAAACATTCCTTCTCTAAGATTGAAGACATTCAAACTCAGCCCAAGAAGACACACTATGAAAAACTTCAAGCCAAATACTCTGATTTTTAATTTTGCCAGATTTTTACAGGTTACGATGGAAAATTTTCACTATTCTTTTCCCCTCTCCCCCACTATTACAACCCCCATCTCTCCGTGAGTGAAGCAGCTGGAAGAATAACACACTAAACACAGCCCTGTAAATTATAGTATGTAGGAGATTAAACTTAAGCCTAATGCTGCAGTCAACCTTCAACAGCTGAGGTCTATTAATGGATACTCCTTAAAAGAAATCCTTATTGGTTACTATTTAAAACCACATCTCTATTAAAATCTTGACTGAAAGAAATTAAAAGTGATATGTATCTCCCATCAATGCCATGACAACAACATGCAGTTCAAGTATGTACTGCATCATTTACCACAATTTATATGAAGTTAAAAAAATACAAAAGGGTTCACTGATCAAATACTATCAATGAATACACTACGCAAGAGACATAAGCTAGTTTATAATGACAGGAAATATGTGTAAACTAGAACAATACACTTGCAGTGTCATTATTACTCTTTCAATCTCCTTACTATGTTGATTTATTTAAGATCAGCATTGTAAAATTACAGCACAGTCAAAGCACTGTAAAGGCACAACTTAATAGAAAAAAAATAGGGAAAACACAATTAATCAATGTTTTACTTCCAGACTTCCAATTTCATACACAGGTCTAGAAATAGGTAAGGGGGACTGAGAGGGGAAAGGTTACTATGCTTAATAGCAACTGCATACACGTGTGGCATTCTCTTCACTGCAGAACGTTTTCTTCTGCTGAATACTCACTGCTCCCCAATGGGCAATCCTTTGGGATTCAATGCTGCCAAAATGTTCCTGCTTTCTCATTCAAAGAGTCTTTTGAATGAAGAAATTTTCAATTATTGACACACCAACCTAGGGTGATTTTTTGAAGTGCAGAAGTTATCTATGGGAAGTTGTCAGCTTCCTGCTTACACCTCGTAACTCTATACATCATATCTATTTCTACATCTGAACTTCTCTCTTTTAGGCTCTGTCACTGATGATAAATTAATAACAACAAAGTAGAAAGCAGTTTAAGCAGTGGGATGATAGCAGAAAATATAAAAAAGCCAACCCTATCAAATATTGTGCTACTTGTTTCTAAGCAAGCAGCTCAGCAGGTCTGAACAGAGCTCCACTTTTAATTCACAGGCTAGACTAAGGACGAAAACACAACAAACCCCTTCCAGCCTCAAGCAGATCTCAGCAGCCTGCAAGGTAAAGACATATTACGTTTGCTGTTGCTCTGAGCATCAGCTGCACATTTTTCAGTCCCTATCATCAGTCCATCCCTTGGATCTGGGTGTTACTCTCTACATTCAGGTTTACTTTGTCTGATACATCTCCAATGCAAAAAGCATGCACTGGTCTTGTTTTAGCCTGGGTTATGGTGTTCCTAGTGGGTAGGACATTTTCATCTCCTAGAAGTGGAAGATAAGAGAATAGTTCTTAGACGGTAAGGCTACTAAATCCAAATCTCTTGCTTCCTGGACAAGCAATTACAGAGAAGGCAGGATTTCCTTCTCATTTTTCTTGAATGAACATGGCCTTGTCAACGTATCTTTCATTGAGCTTTCTCCAGGGCACACATGAAGAAAACAAGCTGTTTGCAGTCCTGGATAAGCACAATCCTGAAGTGAACAACACTCTCACACATACAAGCAGCTAAGAAGCATTTTTAGTTATTGCTTCATTTGAATCACGTATTAAAATGTCAGTTGGTTATTTTTTATGCATCTAAGTGCTTTTCTGAGTCTGGCCAGAGTCTATCAGCAGTTAGGATATAGAGCTGATCTCTCCAAGGACTAAACAAAGACAGATTTTGCCTTTCTGTACCTATTCAGAGTCTCAAGAATTGCTCTGATGGTCTAAAAATACAGCACTCCAAGAATATATAGGGAAAAAGATTAATTCAAAGGACTGCTGTTTTAGTTTTACCTCTTTAAGGGTAATAATCGCTCTATCTGGATTGTCCATGCAACAATGTACTATTTAAGTTCTATGGGAATGGCACAAAAGATGGCTTGTGACGGCAGTTTCACAGTGATTGCCGTTACACTGGGCTCGGAGCACTTAGAATGGCACGGACATGACAGACCCACATAACCTGCCTGTACCATTGCAGGAACTACAGCTTACATTTTCATCGCAGACAGGAGACAACGGGTTATGCCACTGCTGTACTTTGGTCTCAAGAACAAGATTTCTGATAGAAAGACTGTAAAGCTAAAGCCAATTTTTTGTATGCTTTCAGCTACTAGGAGTTTCCAATGCAAAGTAATGGAAATGAAAGTTACAGGCAAAATCAGTGTATCCTAGGCAATTGCACAAGTTAAAATGTACAAACAAGATACACACAAAACATTCAATTCCTTCTACCCCCACCAAAAGAAAAAAACAACTGAGATTCTTGTCAGTCTAGCTGCTAATATTTCCACATTTAACAAAAAGCTGGGGGGGGTGGGGGGGGTGGGGGGTGGGAAATGAGAGTAATTTTCATTATTTTAATTCTTTTATGCAATGAAACCTAACCACGTGACAACCAGAAAGTTATTTAATCAATAATGATATCATATAACAAGTTTTGACAAGGCTGTGAAAAAAGAAAATTGCAGTAACAGAAGAAGAATCACTCAAAATGCCATTATCCTTGAAGGGCACAAGTGCACTCCCCCCAGTAAAAGGTCAAATGCAATGGATAAAATATTAACAATTATAAAATCCCAAACAGCTGTATTTAATAAAAAACAAGGCATTGAATAATTGAAAATAATATAAGAACTGAGAATAATCCATCCAACGTGACAGTGATACATGTATCAAAATCCTTATGCAAAAAAAGATGTCAGCTAGTAATGTTCCAGCTCATGTTAAGAAAGCAAATCATTCAAACTGTAAGTTCAGCCTTCTTGTCTTTAATTGTGGTTCATTAAATTGTAACGCACAACTAGTACAATGTAAAATAGCTAGTCTGAGTAATTCAAAATATATAACTTCTCTTAGGAAAATAATTATGATATGGAAGGGAAAATAATTTATTTATATTCTTCAGTGCTCCATTACTTTCTAGCTTGTTTTTCTTTTAAATGATGTTTATACAGCCAAATAGACAGATAAAAAGGAAATATCCTTTTCCAACTTCCGTAAGGACATGAGGATGTCAACCCAAGAATTTATAACTCAGAAGTAATGCAAATCAACTGTAGGGTTTTTTTCTTATTTTAAGGAATAAGAATTTCTACTTCTTAATTAGAAGCCTGTTACAATAACCTTAGAGACAGGCAGGATAGATAGCAAAAAGAGTCTAAAAAAGGAATTAGCAAAAGAAGAGATCTTCACGGTCATTTCGCCTTGACGAAGCAAAATTCTTTTCCTCTGTATGCTACAACTTCATCAACTGAGGATGTTAACTATTTAGTTCATTAACATACCCTCTGCAGTTTTGGAAACTGTTCCAGAGTATGTTTGGAAACTTTCTTTGATGATTATATTGCAGTTATTGTTTAACCAAGCTGCATTATTTAGCTTGGCTAATTCACCCCTTCCCCCCAGCTTTATTTTTAACACTTTCCCATCATTAATTTATTTCCTTATATTAAAATAAAAGGTCAAGATGTTTTGACAAGCTTTCTATACGTACACTGCTTGTTCTTCACTGTGCCAGAGCTACCTTTTATGACAGACTTTCCCTTCAACAGGAAAAGACCAACGTTAATGAGACTATTATTATATGCAACATTTTTTTAAAAAATAACCAGAACTGTATCTGATGCTCTTTAGTCTAGTAAAGGACCATGCAGTATAAGAATATGAAGCTTTACCCTCTCTGGGGCCAAAGAAAAATAGAAACATCTCCTGGGAAATGGTACGGGTCCCATCTAAACAAGTAACAGAGACTGTCACAGAATTGGAGTTAACAGAAGTCATATGGACAGAGCTCAGCATAGGCTGCCACTCTAAAAATCTTCTAGAGAACAGATATATTGGAGAAAAAAACCTAAACAAACAGCAAGAACATTATGGCACTTCAGGGATACTAAAACACTACATCTTTGGTGTCCCAAGAAGTGTTCTATGTCTTCATTGAGGTCATCATTTGAGAACAAAGTCTCAAAACTAAAATTCCCCACATGCCAAGTACACTTAGTAATGCTACAAGCTGTATAACTAGACTGACTTGTCATTTCAAACTACTTCATGGAGAAATAAACACAACTACATGTTCACACATTAAAAAAAATAATAATCTAAGACATTGTACACCACTGCAACAAGTTACTCAGAAGAACTGGCTTCACAAGCAACACTATTTCAACCCTATTGTTGATGACATTATGATATACTATTTTCTAAGTGCACAATAATACTGAATGACCTCAAGAAATTATTTGGTTTATATAGTTGATCCAGCAGCCTATAACAGCAAGTGTTTCTTTCAGTTGGGCTTACACCATATGTACATAAATGATTTAATCCTCAGAAATGGATATAAATGTTTATCCCACAGATACAAGGATGTGAAACTGCTCTTAAAAATAATTCAGTATTTCTCTGACTTTGAGGCTAGAAAAGATCTACTACTTTGCAACACTGAGTTTTATGTTTTGTTTATTACAAAGACTCTCAAGTTCAGCAAGTTAGTCCTCTAATTAGCCAGGTCTCTTCTTTTACCTTCCCAATTTCTTTGTATGATGCATCGCCTCCCATTAAAAAAGCCTGAACCACCACCAGACTTTTCTCTTCTTCTGCTTGATGTTCTAGGAATCAAACCCTTAAAAGTTAAATAACATCTGCCTCTATAATCTTCACAACTTCCCAATGCCATCAAGGATGGCTGCCACATGTCTGAAATTAGAGACAAATGAAACAGCAGGTCTTCTTAGGCTCTGAAGAAAGGCAAATGCCAGCAAGGGCTCAAGGGAAGTGTTACAAAAATGTTTGCTAAACTAAGCATTCCAGTGCTGTTCCAAAGCCAAGACCTTCACGTTACAATGCAGGGAACCTAGAAACATAAAGCACGTGTCTGGCACGGACCTACATCCTTACTGAGAGAATATGGACTGGATCTTACCAGGGATATTACTAACAAACCACACTTTGCAGGAGACTCTGGGATAGATCTCTACAAGTCCTTGTCAGTAGCAATAAAGACTCCCCATGACGCAGCCTTCAAGAGCCAAGAAAACAGTAGAGGCTTCTAATGCTTTCTCATTCCATTGTCTTTGTTACGACTTTAAAGCTGCAATTCAAGACATGTAAAATACTGCATTTTATGTTAAATATGACAGTCTAAACTACCTCAAAGTCTACTGACACCATCACTGAATTTACAGGTATACTGCTGCATGTCCTAACTAATTAAACAAAATCTGATCCACCAAATAGATTGTGTCCAACAGGTGATAAAATGCTACATAAAACTGAAAATTAAATATTCCTGCTTCACAGAAATGCCCAATGCAGTCAGAACTAATGTCTCAAACGAAGCCTTCTCCGGACCTTTCTCAGTGGACTATTGATATCATAACATACCCAATGAGAGATTATTCAGCCACAAGCAGCTCTCAGTTGATCTGTTTTCTAATGCAATATTTTTATAATTTTCTCACCAGACAGATCAATTACTAAGATCCATGTGTAGCTCTTCTTTAGTCTTACTCATTTCTTATCAAAACAACTATATGTTAGTAGATGCATGTCTCTTATACAACATGTAGTACTTTTAACAGATTAATTTTTTGAAAATGAATTATTAGTTACTTTACAATAATTGCCAAGACCTTCAAGAAACCTTCTCTCTTCTAAAACTTCTTTTACATAGTTTTAGTACATCACCGTTTCTGTTCCTTCTTTAAAACAAAATATTTTATCTACACAAAGCTCTTCCACAGGCCTTTCAGCAATATTCCAGTATACCTTTCCTGAAATAAGTCTGACTAGATTAAGGACAATCTTCAAGAGCTAACACCTTTGCTCAATTATTTTCAGTATTCTCCATTTCTTTTAATACAGTCTACTTTTTTTTTTTAAAGTCTTTATTGACCTTAGGCTCTTAAATCAAGCAATTCAGAATTTAATGCTCACTTGTTCAGTTTAAGAGGATTGCTATAATGAAAACGAAGTAAAAGGAATTGTATAAATAGTGGAATAATGGAGAAAAGAGAAAAAGAAAAAAAGACAAGTGACTCACAGGATCTTTGCAGTTTACAGGTAAAACACTAACACTGATGGTAACTCGTTACTTCCAAAGAGCTCAAAAAGTTCCTTCTAACATGGATTACTTTACTCTTATCTAGAAGAAACATCATTCTATATGCCTCCTACACAAAAACTGGACCAACTTTCATACTGCTCCCCAAACCAGAAGGTCATGCCCAGGAAGCAGTACAACTACAGAAGGCCACAGCAAAGTGTTACATGGGTTCTTCTGTTCTGTAGCAGATCTTTTCTTAATGCACCAATTCAATGTTTATGGTGCCCACTGCACCTATGACCATATGGAGAGAAACTTTTCTGTCACTGAAAGAACCACAAGATACCTGAAGCTGGGTAGGAAGAAACCTCATACGACTAAGGGCAAGGAACAAATTTTGAAAAAAATCACAGACGGCTTGGTGCAACACTGAAATTAACACCTGCCCCCACCATTAAATTAATAAGTCCATCTCCCACTACACTAATACTTCAGACCCTTTCTTATTCACTGGATATAAATGCTATATTCCACTATTACCATTTTTTCACGATTATTTCAATCTGGGCCAAAGGTAGTGGTAACACGTGCAGCTGCCTTTCAACATGAATGCAGTTGCTCCTGGTTAATTGTTAGCAGTCCATCCATAGAAACCCAACATAATATTTTGGTAATACCTCTTCAAAAGTAAATAAATTTTTATATTTTCTGTTCATCCCACTTATATTTTCTCCTTACTGTGTCGCTTTGCTGCCAAGAAGACTGAAAGGGGCACAGGATGTGTGAAATTTATTTGTTCTGTGCAGGCAAGGAAAATCTTGCTGGGTCTTTTTTCTTTTTTCTTAATGTTTTTAATTGACTCTATCCTCAGTACAAGCTACCTAATTTGATTAATCTCATGCAAAGCTAGCCATTCCAGCCACATTTTGAAATCCTTTAAAAAAAAACAAAAAAACAAAAAAAAACCCAAACCCAAAGAACCCACCACATAAACAAACTACTAGACAAATGAAAAATAAAACACTGGATAAGTAATAAATAAACCAGACCTCGGGATGAAGTTTTTCAGACAATATTTGAAAGTAGTTTGTTAATCAATAGCAAAAATTTCTAACTAAAGTAGTTCTGCTTACAAATAACATAAAAATTGTCACCTAGCCATTGTCATACTAATTAAGAAATAAATATCTGCACATTTCTGCAGCTTCTCACACGAACATTTTTCAAGAGAATCTTAACAAATATGACTCAACATGCCAATTATGTAAAAAATTAAACTCTATGATAAATATAAAAATAAACCCTATATACACCTATGCATAAATCCCATCAGAAAACAATCCATAACATCCAACTTCTAGTTAACGTAGATCAGTATCGCAGCCCTCACTTTGCAGCTTTGATAAAAGACAATCCAATAGTTTTAGCCTAGCTAGTATCTAACTAACTGGATTTCTTTGTTGTAATAGGTTAATACAGTATAGCACGTTCACCTTGAAAAGCCCAGCTTCTAGAACAACTAATTTAACTTCCTCTACAAGAAATATGCTTATTTGCAGGCATCACTGGTATTTTCTGTGGAAAGAACACAAGATAACCAGAAAAGTATATCTGCAATGCCTCTGTCATGATCGTATGCAATGATCTTTAAGAGAACCATACGCCAGTTTGGCACTGTAATTCAGGAAAGAAAACATTCACTTACCGCAGTGTGACTGGAAAACCTGTGGCTTGACTACCTGATTGCAGATATTGCACACTACAAGATAGAAATCATCATGAGCTGGATAATGGCCAAATAAGTGCATATCTGTGGGAAAGTTAAAAATATATACAAGAATTAGAAATTATGCTTTAAATATATATTAAGAAAAAAAAATTGAAAATACTTTAGGGCCACTACTGTTATATTAATTTATACAAAGCAAATTTATACATTGCTCCATAAGAGCTTCTTATCTACGTTAAAGAGATTTTTTTTTCCTCTTCTAGATTTCAAGGTCCTATACTAATGCTGCAGTCACATCCCTCAGTCTGAGTCAAAACACAGGCAGCAACACCTTTGTTTTAACACTCACTGACAAGAAGTGGAATAAACATTTCTGTACTGGTCAACTGTTGAAACAGTAAAAGAATATCTCTTTCAAAATCTCTGCCTAAAGATCCTTTTAGAAAACACAGCGCAAAAGTTATGCTCCATGTTAAAATATTCCAAGCTTGACTGCAGACTGCTAGAGAACGTCTCCTGCTTAAAAGCTAGTTATAGTAGCCAAGGTCAAGGATCCTACAGCTTAAAATACAGTCAGGAATGTCATCCCTGTTTTGAACCAGATGTCACGACATGAAATTTCTGATTCTGCGTGAACATCCCTCCTAGTTCAAACACCCTGTTGTTTGTTTCCCCAACAAAAACTCTGGGAAGAGACAAAGTTGGTTAATGAGGTATTTCTCAATGACGGCATGAGGAATTTCATGAAATCAAAAGATGTGTATAGTCAGACAATGACAGGCACTTGTCCCTCACACAATGCAACACATGCATTCTTAAGCCATTACAAACACAGAGTAAAATGGCCTTAAATTACTACAGAAGGTCTCAGAGCTCTAACATTACAAGTGAGGTAACTTGTTTCACTCTGCATTGCTGTAACTTAAGAACGAGCACACATACTCATCCACCACAGCTCAGCTTAGAGGGCAGAAACTCCAGTCACTTTTATGCACTTTGGCGTGATCATGTCACCACACCCAGTGTTGTTAACAAAGGTGTTGTTGCATTAGTAACCCCGTGCTGAGTATCGGCCGCACAGATCGTGCTACCTCTCAGAACAGGGCAGTGACATCTTTATTTAAAGATGTCATAAAATGGCATTCCAGTGTTATTCAGCAGCATCCGAAATCTATTACAAAACTTGCAAAAGCGGCTTCTGACTCAGGCTGGAATATCAACCTGGTGCCTTTTAAACTGCGAAGACCCTCAGTGAAGACAAACAGGTAAAACAGCAACCGTAACTGATAAACATCAGCAACTAAATGCTACTTCTCCAATAATTATAAGTCGCATTTTTCTTTAAAAATAGTATTTTCTTTCAAAAAGCGACTCAAGCAAGTACCTTATTTCGTGAGTTCTTAACCAAAGCAAACATCTTCACCCTAGAACTAGTTTTATAAGTAATTCTGCCCTGGCCTGTGTAAGTAACATCACTGCTTAAGATGGCAGTATGTGGCATGATCAAGTGCAAAGTATCTTCAGTCCCCAAAAAACCCACAGAGAAAAGGAGCACCCCTCTCGTGGTAATTCAGGCAGTATCACAGGTAGATACAAACAAGGTTGTCCAAGCATCCTTGGGCACAAACCAGCACCACTGACCTGCAGGTATTTCACAGTCTGATACGATGTCAATGGTTCCTTTATCCCCTGAAAACCAAAAGTCCCTCTCTATGTTACTGCTCATACCAGGCTATGAAATCCAGTTGAAAGGTTAACTAATCACGATCCCTTTGCGGTGCTAGGCATGGACTAACCAAGCCTTTAAATGCATTACAGCCAGATGAATGCAATCAATTTAATGCAATAAATTTAAAAGAACGGCAGTGGTGAGCTATAAACTCCTTTGGCAATTTCTTGTAGGTAGTGTTAATACTGATGAAGCCAAAACCGCACAGTTAGATTAAAGCAAATCCTCCCTACTAGTAAAACAAACAAACAAAACCCTAAGCAGGCACTGTGTCTGGCCTGTTTATTCTTGGTTTTAATCTGAAAAGTCAGTGATCTTAAAAAACACTTTACACTGGCAATTCTTACCAAGGATATATTTGATCAGAAGCTACAGATTTCCACTAATAGCACTGTAAACTCCACAAAAAGGAGTATTTCTTCCAGGTATAACCTGACACAATGTCTCAGCTTAAAAACATGCATTTAATTACAGCTACGAAATAATTCAAAAATGGTTAAAACACCTCAACAACTTAAAACCTTTTTTTCTGGTACTTGAAGAGTCGGTGACAATCTTTTTAGGAAAACATACAGACTTTGCCCTTTATAAACATAAAAGTTACAACTTCTTTCCACTTTAAATTCCTTAAGTCCATTTAACCTTCACAGATAGTCTTTAAAATATACCCAGCTCTGAGGCGTATGAAGTCCGGCTGGGTCTGAGTTTTTATGAAGTCTGGCTGTAACTTATGAAAACACAAAAGGTACTAATACTGGAGAAATCTATCGAAGGACATTGATGGAATAAAAAAATCAGATTAGTTCATAGGATCACAAAATTATCTATTTTTTTTTCAACAGACACTGCCAAGGAGACAGAGCAGTGAAGGAAAAGTTCTGGTACCTGTGAGCTCGCTGCACAACCCTGGCAAACAGCACTGCATCTAACAGGTAAAAGCACCATTTGAGTTTTTATGGTACTGGGGTGGCAGAAGTCGAAATGCAAAGAAACTGCAGAGATGTGTATGAGAACACATCAAAAGGCTGCTACGTGGAACACAGCATGAAAAATAATACACAGATGCAGAGTAAGTGACATTCTGAAGTAGCACTTTGGAAGTTTTTTTTATTTATTTTGCAGATGCCTAGAAATAGCCCAGTGGAGGTGCAAGCATCTATTGTAAATGTGAGTCTCCTGATATGAAGTTATTAGCTACCTTGCAAAAGTCCACTTAAATTAATCCAAGAGTCTCAAGGACACAAGACCACAGGTTGGAAATCAGACACAGGAATCACTCTACACAAATAAGTTGTTCTTATTGAATCAGAATAGCTAAAAAACTTAAATTAAACACTATCTTTCAGACTGAATTCCTTAAAAACTTCACTATGCAGGAGTTTTTAAGAGAGGAAAATTCATCAAGTCCAAACAGGTTCAACTAACTAGTAGTTCATCGATGTTAACAAGATTGGCATGAATCAGTTTTCATGATTAAACTCAGGATTTATAAGCACACACAGAGTATATATAAATTACTTTTTAATTAAAACTGTACAAAGCATTAATATTGTCTCACCAGAAATTCCAACTGGGGACTCACTTTACTAGGCATGATAATATTACAAATGCAATCCAGATCAGAGAATTTACAATGAAGGAAGTAAAGAAAGTTTGAAATGAAAAAGAAAAAAGCAGAAAATATAAACAACTGTGTATCTTTTAATACAGGTTTTCTCATTTTTAGTAAGAATAGTTCAATGTTACCATGTCCTACTTAAAGCAACCAGGACTGAAGTGTTATTCTGAACACTGGTTCCAGTGATCATTCTTGGATCAGATCACAGCCTTTGGACAATCTAGACCTTGTACACGCACCAAAAAGACAGCAGACTCTCCAAATAAAAGCAACAATCACACCTCCCTGCCCGCTTAGTCAGAAACAATGGTGATAAGCTTTTCAGGAAAGGTTAATTTTGGAGAAGAAAACAGCTATCTCCAAAGTTAGCTCAGGAAAGAATTCTTCATGGAAAAAGGTAAGACCACTGAAGAAGACAGCAGATAATCTGTGAATAAGGTGACTGACTATCAAATAATACTGAAATAATTATCAACGTACAAAAAGAACAGGGAGGAACAGAAGAGCAACTGCGAAGAGTATTTATTTTCTACCAAAACTTGGGTTCCCCTAAGAAGGAAAACAAAGTGACCAAGATCTGCATGACTCACTGGCATGATCCCTACCAGAGCCTGTGATCTGCTTGTTCCCTACGTGCAAAAACAGGTAACTACAAGTCTGAGACAGAAAGAGCTCCCCAGCCCCTCTGCTAAGTAAAAGCAGCCCACGGCCCCCATCACAGTTACCTCATTTTACTGGAAGATGCTTTCAATAGATTCAAAGTAGACTCTTGATGGCAAGAAAGAGCAGGTAACTTATTTTCCAGTACCTACACGCTTTGCAGAAGTGCTATCTATACATACCCCATTCCTTGCAGTAACTGAATCGTCGTCCCCTCAAAATGAAATCTTTTGGCCAGCCATGTCTGTTGATACTGTACTGTACACTGACAAAAGCTTTGCTTGAAAATGAGCTGTTCGACTAACAGGATGCAAGAGCGACCCATATCATGTGAAAAATATGCAAGATAGGTGGAAATCAGAGACAGTGAATGCTGACTGTAGGAAATACAACTTTTCTAGATTAAAATTTTACACCAAATATTACTTTGTGTATACTTTGCTACGGTGCTTGGAAAATAAACACAACTTCTACTTATAGTTTTTATATTACTAACATTTGCAAGTAAAGAGACAAATGTAGCCACATGACACGGTTTTGTAAGACGTCAGCTTGGTAAAATGTGCATTAAAAACACAAACACCATAGAAACAAAAGAAAATGTTGCTTCTGCAATGTGTGGTACAAACACAAAAATGCAGGTGTCAGATACGACTTTTTATCTTCTCCAATAATAGACACAAAGGAATTATTTTTAGTAACAATCAAAGCCAGATGACTTATATGAAGTTCCTTCTCTATTATTATATAATTCATAATCATTTACATCCAACTGTATAATAAAACACAAGCTAGAAATAATCTAAACCATTCTTCCACTGCAGAATTAAGGCTGTTGAACAGCAAGACCTCACAATATTGCGTGGGAAATTAAACTTTTAATGATGATCCTTTGCTATAAATTATACACACTTTAAACATTCTCTTATGTATCAGTTGCTCCACTAAATATACACACAAAGTCTGCCTTGAAAAATATTAGTGACGTTTATGTGTAAAGAGAGAGAAGGGGAGGAGGAGAGGAGAGAGAAAGACTATTCAGGACACACTGGTTTAAAATTAACAAAGAAAAGCAAAAAAAAAAAAAACCGCAACGGCAAAAATGGCAATGGACACACCAAAATCCATGTGGTTTCTCCAGCTCCTGGAGACACAGATATTTAAACTCTGTGTCTAGAAATGTGCTGAATATTTCCCTCTTGTTCTACAGAAGTGACAAATCTGTCCATCATTCAAAAATGCACAAAATCTTTCAGTGCATTAGATTACTTAAAAAACTAAGTAATTTGAATGGTGAACTGAAACTTGAAACTGAAACAATACAAAGACATCTTCAGGGTATTACTCAGACAGCAGTTAAACACGCTTGCATAGACAGGACAGTCTTATCTTAGAAATAAATGTCACACTCTTTCCATTTAAGATCAGCTTTATTCTCCCCCAAGTATGGTTTGCCTTTAGTTTTCCTTTTTTACGCAAAAGCCAGTAAGTTGCTTCAGTAATTAGTGAGCCAGTATAAATTGCATTTTACCCCTGAAAATGCCAGAGTCACAGTTGCCATTAATCACAGAATAATTTAAGCTCAAAGAGATCACTGGATGTCATTTCGTCCAAGCCCCTGCTCAAATTGTGGCTAGCTTCAGAGTCAGAACCACAAAGCAACGCTCAAGCTCATTTCTTTTCTGATGGAAAAATGGAGGTCATGGCTGAAGTAACCATGAAATTGAGGAAGAAGTAAAATTAAAATATTCAGAACAGAACTAACATAGGGCCAAACACAATTCTAAGTCCTGACTGATGTCCTTTGGGTGTTAATACGAGGAACTGAAGATTCTGCGTGCTAAAAGCATCAAGTGATTAATGAAAAGCAAACAGAAATACTGGACTTTTCAACAACAGCAATAATGAATGAGACGAAGAAAAAAAATGCAGGGAAAAAAACAACAAATAGACTTAACAAGAATCAGTGTGGTAAAGAGTCAAGGTGATGACATCTTTAAACCAGACCAGTGACTTCGAATGGTATGCTGCCTCCCAGGTTGGAGCAATCATGAGGATGCTGGCAATCCTAAAGAATGCTGGGAATTTTTCATTAATTATAGTTTATACAGGAAATACTACCCCGAATGACTTGGAAAGATTGCGTACTGCACTGCCTTATCTAGGCATTCTGAAACTGTATTGAAAATAGAAGTGGTGCCTTCCATTCCCAAACACCCGTAGCAAAAGAAAAAAAAAAAATGCGTAATTGGAAATTAGCGATCTAAACAAACATTGTGAATTAACAGTATCTGCATACCTTTCATAACAACAATCTGGTTGGAAGGGATTATAAAGTAAGCCACATATCGCTAATGTCACTAATTTGCAGAAGACACCATATATTAAAAAAAAAAAAAAAAAGAAGAAAAAAGAAACAAACACGGGAAAATGTGACAAAGCTTTTCTTCCACAATTCTGAATTTCTGTAGGCTATTTGCCATCCCAGTCTAAAATAATTTGGCAACAAATGACCAGAATTGCTACTGAATTAACACATCACAAGAATACTGGAAGAGAAAAGCCCCAAACTCACAGGTCTAGAAAGTATGCTGCATACATATGACACAAAGAAATCTCAGCTTTCCACATCTTAAGATATCTAGAGGGTAGGAGAGTAGCTAATGTTATGTTTTTCCTCCTTGAAAAACCTTCTTCTTAAAACTTGCTTACGTGGAGGCGCACGGCCCCTTACCTCCTGGAGTAGGCAAAAGACATCTCATCTGCTTACGGAGTCTTTATTTCACTATTCGTACACAATTCTGATAAAGTAGAGCCTCCAACACCAAATAACTAGCAAAGTGCTCAGCTACTCTTTTGTGTTTGCAAAGGCATTTAATTTCTTCTCTAAGAATCTTCTTTCTGTAACACTGTACAACACTCAAAACAAGCCTTGTTTTGCAATTTTCTGTTTCAATAGTAAGTCAGGCTGCCGTTCCACAAGAATTTGAAGTGATCAAAGTTAGCCACTGGTATGGTCCTTTTTGCCTCCAAGCTTCATATTCCTGCCCCTCCCTTGTGCTGGCACCATCAATTAACTGACTATACAATGAGTCAAATTCAAGACAACTCTGAACGAGGAGCAAAGTAACAAGATGAAGGACAAAACAAATCGGGAAAAGGTTTTCTGACAGTTTAATTCCACAAGCTGTTCCACTGCAGAGCCTGATGAACGCTGCCACTAGCATAAGGGAGGGGAAGGAAACACAGAGCCCAGAACTGGAGAGCAGGAGGACCAAGACGAGTTAAAACCGCTATGGAGCAGCAGTGCCTCTCTAGCTCGTGCTGAAATCTGTCACACAGGTATCTGTGCAATATTAAAGGAAGACACTTGGCTCCAAAAACAGCTTTGTAAAAATAAAGTTACTTGTCCCTCAATTAAAGATAGCAGTAAAGAAATTTATTAATTTGTACTGTATAAAAATATTCAGAAGCATATAATCTGCTTTTATATAATTCTTTATGTTTCTAACGCTTTAGATTACTGAACTAATCTTTAAAACAGAGTTCCCACTTCTCCATTTAACTTTTCAATTATTTTGTACAATATAACCAGACAGGTTGACTTTTACCTTTTCAGTTCCTGAACACACTGGCTCTCCTGCCTGTCCTTCAGTTAAAAAGCCTCCTCATTTCTGACGTGAAGGGTGTAGGTAATACTACTAAGAAAATACTACACATTAAGAAAGGGTCACATACCATTGAGGTGCATTTGGATGGTTATGAGAATTGTCGTTAATGCTTTATTTTTAATTTTTTATCATCAGAATTTAAACTATAGGGCAAATACAAACATTAAAGCTGCTAAAACATATTAAAATTTAGTTAACATTGCATTTGGCCACTGCAGCCCAGGGCTGGAGTGACAGGGGATGGTCCTGGAAAGGACCAGCTAGAGCAAAGACAGACCGTTCACAGCCTTGTCCATGCTCTGCACTGGCCCTTCTCTTCCAAGTCTGCACGGAAGAATTTGGAGAGTGGAATAAGACTGAAAGGCAAGGGCAAAAGACAGTTTAGCAGGGTGACAGGCAATAAAACCCATGCTTGTAATTGAAATGGACATCACTCAATTACACAATATTTAGTTTTAACTAGGTAAGTGTAATCATAACATATGAACATAAGGGAGTTGTAACATCAAACTATCATCTACAAAGTTATAACTGTTCTTACTTTTCTCTTTAATGATTAGATTGCTTCAGGGAAATTATTTCAAGGAGCATCCTCCTCATGAACCTGGATTTTGAGCTGCCTCCCATTTTACATATAAGAACATATTGCAGGAACTAGAGCAATACAAAGTCTACTATTATGAAACTGCACAATGTCCATACCCAGAAGAAAATCCTGTTATGTGGTAAAATATATATCAGTTCAGCATATTAAGGTCTAAAGACACAAACAAAAGAAAAGAATTCCAAACCTTCCACACATCAGTTAAATAACTTGCCTCAAAAATCAAGGTGAGCAAAATACAAGGAAGAAATAGGCTTTCATGTGTTTAAAAGCAAGCTAGAAGAGTCATGTAAATGTAGACAGTATCTTCAATTACACTAACAGCTAAACAGTTAGATCTGGCTTTTGGGCTTTAAGGAGGTGTGTGCCCCAAAATGTCTCTATTTTCCCTACCAGCTACAGTTACTCTAATTAAAGATATCACCTCCAGCTCCAAATTTTGTCTTGCTTATGTCTGGAAATCTTCAGGACAGCAACAGTATTATTAAATGACAGCAAAAATTAAATTACTGAAGGCAAGGAAACATTAAAAGATAAATTATTTATAAGGATCCAGACTATGCACTCCATATCTAGAAGCTGAGGTGACATCCCATTCGTAGAACATACAGCATAACTGTCCCCAGACTCCCGAGTATGGAGAGCATGGCAAAGAAGTCCTGATCAGGAAACTTTCTTACGCTGCAGAAACAGTGGATTTTTCTTGCTCACATATACCACTATCAAAAACCTTGGAGAGTGAGTGTGGCTGCACGCAGGTGCACACACAAAGGATAGAGAACGTGCAGGAGGTTTATCAGTCTCTGCATTATACCTCTGATTTCTCAACTTCCCACAGACAGGCATAAAGGGAGGACTTAATTCAAAGTAAACGTCATGCACCTTGACTAGAGAGTCTCCATGAACCACTACATAGCAACAGAACAATTCTTTCTTCCTTGAACATGTATCAAGAGAAGTCTCACTGCAAATGAGACTTGTCAGCATGAGTAGTATCCTTCATGGATGATGGCACTGAATTTCAGCTCACATAGATGTATGCCTCTCCTGAATTAGATGCTTGATCTTTAGCAACAGTTAGAGGGTTGCACCACATACATACTTTCTCAGAGACTTCTACAGCAGGTGGAGTCTGCCAGCTTCTCCACTGGGAGAGCACACCTTGACACAAGACGACACATGGTGTCTGCGAGTTAACTACAATAATCACAGAAACACACAGTGTTTCAGATTTTGATTTTCTGCCGTAAGATGGTTAAGCTGTCTGATACCTAGCCAAATACACTAAAGAGGCAAGGAAACAACATTACCATACTGGTCCTGCAAAAGTAGTAAGGTGAAAATCTGGAGATATCAAATATTGGATGAAATATGTGGGGTCTTTTAAATTTTTTCCTCAGTATTTCTTGTATTTCTAAGCTACAGAAGTACTCAGGCTATACAGAGGGTACCTGGGACCCCTTCTAGCTTTCACCTTTGGCATTACAACAGCTTATGACTGCTGCAGGGCAATAGCTTGGTATTGCTGTCCTTCATTAGTGGAGTGAGCAACCTTTGTTGGAGCCCGAGACATTAATGGGTTTCAGAAAACCATACTGGACTTCTGCAGGTCATTAGAGCCCTGAAAATCCAATTATGTTAGTCTGTCTAGCGCCAAAGGTGAAACCACAGTATTGGTGACAATTAGGGAATCTTTTACTGGAAAGCTGGGCCATTCAAATACTCCTATCATAGGCATAAATTGTTGTTAGTCTGGCACCAAGAGTTTGGCTAAGAATGCTAATGGGGAAGGAGACTTCTTCCCTTTTTTCTGTGATGAAGACTGTCTTCTTTACACCTCTACAGCTGTACTGGCATCCATCCAAACATAGGTGATTTCCAAGACTGCCAAGACTGGCACCAATCCAGCCACCAAGGCAAATGGTGTCTGAAGGAGTGGGAAAAAGGCTTTTCAGGTCCTTCAAAGAAAACCTGCAGAATTTGAAAGAGACAGCTCTGCTTGACAGATGGGAAAACATACCTACTTTATGGTAACAGAGAAAAACTATTCTTTCAGGAAGTTGTCCATATACAAGGTATTTTGACTTATCACAGAACTTATGTCAATGCAGGTTATAGCCTGGTACCAGCAGACCTGGATCTGCCTAAATCTTGCTCTCTGAAGGCAGATTTAGTTCGAAGAACACTGCTAACACTTGCACCCTGCATAGCAGTCTGCTACTTCTGTACACATCTGGGTTGTTACAAAGCCTCCCTGTCCCTTTTGATATGAGACTGATCTCTTCTTTCTATCTGAGCTTCTTGGCCAGCACTTGGTTTGATGCCATTTGGTGCTTGACTTACGTGAGCAGCAAAGCTTAGTCCAGAGGATGGTGATCAGATCATAGCAGTTGAAGCAAACAATAAAGAACAAAGTTTGAGAATGGGCATGTAGTAGTAATGTAAGATATTCACCAAGTACAATCTTGCTGTCATGACATGAAACTGGGGCAGAGATGCAACTACTGTCACCACCTCCAGACTTTGTATATGGAAGACTTTAGCTTCGCAAACCTGCTGGAAGAACCTGACACAGTTAAAAATACTTGTTCTCACATATGAGAATGGCATGCACTACTGCAGTGGCACCAGCAGCAACATCTGCTCCAAGAACCTCTTCCATGTACAAAAGACATTTCCTCTGTACAGGACACCAATTAAGACTTCTTAAAAGAAATCAAAATACAAGAGTGTTCATTCTGGAGAAAACACAGATCTTTCTCTACTCCAATGAACATCTTGTAAATATGTTTTTAATGTTCAGATTCAGTTGACAATTGCTAGCTGACTACCTCAGAGAATAAAATGAGCTCTTGTGAGGTTATTAGAACAGCTGAGGAACAGCCAGAGTGATCAGAGAAATTTATTTTAATTCACCATACATGTTGCTTCTGATTGTGGCTGGCTGAAGAGGTGAGAAGACAGCATAGACTACTGTCAGTTTCTCTTCTGTATCACAGCATAATAATCCTAAGGGTTCACTATCAATAAGTATTTACTGATGACATAGGTACGCTATACTTGATCTCAAACCAGCAGGGTTTCTACATGGACTTAGCGCAAAGACTTGAAGTTTTCCATTGTGCACGTAAAAATAAATACTTGAAAACAAAATAAATTGATAACCCATCTGCAAACTACACAACAGTACATCTGGACTACAGATCACCTTTACAGTGGGTCAGGGTGAGTACTAAAGTGTTTTTTTCCTTATTTTTCTCTCATTTGTTAAAACCATAGCTTCACTGATCTTATATTATTAGGTGATCAAATATTAAGTGATCTGAAAAATAAAGTTTGAACAGAACATAACTTCTCTGATCTTTATTGACATTTTCTGGTTTTCTTTTCTTTTTTTTTTTTTTAAGAAATGTTGAATACAGCCATACTGTATGTACACTAACGAATGTGGAGCAAAAAAACAGAAGTCTTTTAAATACAATTAACTTGTAATACTTTATTTTAGTTAGTCCATCATCTGGAGTGCTAGTAATGAAACACTACAAGGATTGTAAGTTTTCTTCTTTCATTTTCTTGTCAACGCACTCTAACAAAAATATGTTATCTATGCAGTCAAACAGTCCTCAGGAGGAAAATCCCAAGACTGAAAAAACCCTTCACTCCTATATCTTCTGTGCAGACTGCCATGAAACAGACTTTAATCCTCCAACTGGTGTTTTCTTCATAAACACTCAGCAAGACACACTGGCACTCACACGCTAGCCTGCGAAGCTGTTGTTATCTTCTGCAGAAGAGTGACTCTGGTTTAAGGCAGTACAACTGCACTGAAGGAGAGCTGGCTTAATTCCTGGCTCCCAAACAACATTCTTGCATGACCCTGATTAGATTTTTTTTCTGTGCCTCAGTATCCCATCTCTAAAATCAGGATAATATGCTCTTTGTCTGCCCTGCCTGTTTAGATTGCAGCCTTTCAGTGTTCTCTTACTATTTGTCCATACACTGTGGCCACAATGGGGCCCTTCATTTTGGCTGGGACCTCACTATGACTATAGAACAAGCAATGAATAAGATAACTTTCAGTATGTTTTAGAAGCAGTGTGTGACAAATGGAATGCTATCATAAAGACTTGTTAAAGAAGTCTTAATAATGTTTAAAGGAGCATTTTCATATCCAAGAGGCATATATAATTGCAATAAATATTCCTCTTTGTTGACATTTTCAGATAAAACTTTTATTTTGCATTCTTTACAGAAATCCCACTTTTTTGAGTAAGAACATAAGTTATTAAGGGTTAAAAGAAGTCCCATGAAAATTTCACAAATTTCTAGCCCAGCTCTTTAATAATAAGATTATTATTGTTACTATAACAAAAGTTTAATAATAAAGACAGAATCATTGGAAAAATATTTCTCAGACAATGACTAATGACTATACTCTTCTAATTTTTCTAGCAGGGAAAATGATGAGTATGAGCAAACATCACTGCGAAAAATAAAATATACAGTCTCATCTATGTCATTTTACAAAATGCTAAGTATCTCATTGCTTGTCCATGTACAGGAAGAGTGGAACCATATGCTGTTCCCATTTCATTAAGTGTTGTTGTGGGTGCCTTTACTGCTGTTGGAGTATTCATTACTGCTGAGGAAAGTCAGGATTTTTTTCTACTCCACAACTTGGCCATCATAAAACTCACAGAAAACTTAAATCTTAGCTCCTCCTTTCTCAAAGTGTTCTATATAGTTTTACAATCAAGTTACTATTTCTTTATGACAAATAAGAAAACCCCCTGTTGTTTCAGTAGACCTAAGAAAAAGATGCTATATCCAGTAAAAGTGTGTATCATCTTTCACTACTAGGTTGCTACTTTAAAGCAAATCGCTGGTGATTAGTACTGTCCATTAAATATTTGGTGATCATCCTGTACCTAAACTTGTTAAGAATAAGTTTGCCAACAGATATAATCACAGCTAGATCCAGGACATCACTGGTACACTATAACAGAAATGGAGCTAATCTTTTGCAAATGACATCATAAGATACTATGAGGCAACTTGCTGTTTACCTGCTCTATCGCCAATTTCAGTTTCTGGGTCTGTCAGCTCTTCAAAAGCATAGCTAAAAAAAAGTCAAACATAACTAGATATCTAAATACTTTGCATCTCAAAGCAATCAGAAACACCCTCTGAAACTAATTAGTCATGACATTTACAACACATATGCACTTTACAAGCGAAACAATCTGTAGCATTCAAAAGCTGACTGACCAAATTCAAGAGGGCATTTTTTATGCAGCCACGTATATCAATTTCTATTTTTTTTTCCAATAATTGCCTGTTCTTTTCCAATCCCTAAATCCATCACCAAAGCTACTTTTGTTTTGTTACTTCACTTTTCCCTTCAACAAAAGTCAAGGGCAAGAACATCTTTTAATTTAAGAACTCTCTTCTCACCCAAGATGGAAGGTGTCTGCTTAATCAACAGCTGGATATTAAATGAAAACATACTGTCTATATGTGCTGTCTAAAAGGACAGAAATAGTTCTTATGCCAATTCTCTGTGCTTTTTCTGTGTTGCCTCCTATACCTATAACAGCATCTCTCTTCAGGAACATTGCCTCTCACGTAACTTGTCTCTCCTAGAAGTTACTTTCTGATAGGCTTCCAATAAGATAATCTTTTTCTTTCACACAATTCTAAATGAATTGGATTTCATTCTCTTTCTCGTTGGCGTGCAGATTGAGGTACCGCTTAAAGTGCTCAATTGTGCTTTTTTGTAGTTAGAGGCCTTTACGACAAAGAAAAATATATGAGAAAATGTTTGTTAATGGATAACAGGATATGGAAATATGAAAGAGAAATTTTTAACCAAAGTCCAAATATACAAAAACTCTACCCCACGGCCAATGTCAGGGTGGTGAGACCCTGGAATAGGTTGTCCAAGGAAGTTGTGGACGCCCCATCCCTGGAATTGTTCAAGGCCAGGCTGGATGGGGCTTTGAGCAGCCTGGTCTAGTGGGAGGTGTCCCTGCCCATGGCAGGGGGCTTGGAACAAGATGATCTTTAAGGTCCCTTCCAACCCAAACCATTCTGTGATTCAGTGATTCTATGACACTTTAAAAAATGTACAGAGGTAGTCTAAAGAAGCCTACCCATGTAGTAGTACTGAAAGAGCAAAAGAAAGAAATGAAAAAGCAATAGAAGACACATGTATTACTTGCATCTGCCAAAAAAGATCTTCTGCACTTGTTATGCTGCACAGTACCTACTCATAATACAAATCATCAGTTTAGTATTGTCACTCAAAGGCATACACACTAATATAATAAAAGCTATTAATGGGGCTCTTTTCTTTTAATGAAAGAATGAAGCAGTTTATTAGTTTAATCACATTATTGTTCTATTTCAATTTCTGCCACACTGAATACTGCTCAAGTCATATTCTGACCCAATACTATGTAATTCTCACTATATAACAAACAAAAAATGATGCAACAATTTCATTTCCACATTCTCAAACAGAGACTTGGAAAAGCTTCTTTGGAGCTGTTTTGTTTATTTGTTTCCTGGACAAGAGAAAAAGGTGGCTTTTGGGGAATGAACGACTCAAAATACAGGACAGTAACTGCTTTTCCTAATTTTAGTCTTAAGTATATGACTACTACAAGGATCTTTCCAGTTCACTCTTCCTCACAATGTTACCTCACTTTTCACTACTTGGCAGCAGCAATGACTTACTAGTACTTGGTTAGTACTTCAGGGGGCAACTCAAATACCACAAGGTAGCATTTCTGAGGCTTGAGAAGTCTTTCATTTTAAAGGAAGATGACTGCATGTAATCAAGAATCAGCAGGCTGATTCAGATCTTGAGATGTGCTACACTGACCGAAAAAGTAAGAATGTTTTAGAGCCAATTGCCCATGGAGGTAGCGAGCCTGCTTCTCAATGCAGCCCCCTGAGCTCGTTTTCCTTGCAGTGGGTACGCTGCAGCTTCACTGCTGTTGACACCTGACTGAGGTTAGGATACGAAGTAATCAGCCATTTTTACTGGGGAGCTAAGAACACCCTAAGAACAGGCACAAAGAAAACTGCACTGAGATTAAATCAAGCTGCTAAAACGGGTCTGCTCAGTGACTGTCTCAGGTTCTCAGTATGAACGTGTGAAAGGTCAGCAACAACATTTGCTGACACGACCTGGTCCCAGAAGTGATGCTTTCACCAGCACCCAGCTTCCCAGTTTAATCTCATCCACCTAACAGCTCACTGACATGAGCAGACCACTTAACACTTCTGCTGCAGCCTGATGCCTGTCAACTTTGCTTAGAAGGAATCTACCTTCCAGCATTATACTATTCTGATGATCTGGGTGCAGCAAAGCAATTATTAATTTATTTCATCCAGTATTACACCGTTGTGCTAGCTCTGCAACAGCTAAAAAAAAAATAAAACAAAAAAAAAATCAACAAAGCAGTTCTGTTTAAAGACTGATCTTCACATATTTGGAATTCTTTTTTTTTCAGCTTTTCTTTAAGTCTCCTGTGCTTTCTAGTACCCCATGACTTATTTAATTGTAGGGTCATTGGAACAAGAGGTTTCCTAGACAGACTGCAAGACACAGCTTTTCAGAGACACCCTCAATTCTCTGGCACATACCTGGCTTCAGCAGTGATAGTGCCTTGAATAGACAGAAGAAAAAGGAGACAGAGAAGCAAAAACACACTGCCTTATCTTATGCATTTAAGGTACACTGCAGCACCATAAAGCAATAAAAAGTCATCAAGATTCATGGACAGAGACTACTTAAGAGACCTTTTCACCAACCCCATTAAACAGAAATATCCCCCACACTATTACAAGGAACAAACCTTACCCCCATTTACTGTAACAGTATGGGTCCTTGGAGAGCTCTTACTAATTACCACGCAACCCAACAGACAGGACAATGGACAAAGGAGGAGTCAAACCCTGCATTCTTTCATCACCTACTGGGAAAACCTTTAGCCAAAATTCTTGAATTTCCTCCCGTACATCAGGCGGAATTATGTACGTTGTAACTCCTAATTAAACACTTTCAAATTTATTGATGAAAAGCATCACACAAGAAAATAAGTATATCCATTATTACATGTATCTTAATATATTTTAACAGCTCATCTGCAAGTTTATGTCATAATTACAATGGCATAAGTGACAGCTAGTTCCTATCACAACATTTCATCTGGAAAAAAACCACTGCTATTATTACTTTTCCAAAAGACTGGGTTCAACAAAATTCAGCTTCAGAAAAAAAAAGCAGAAAATAGCCTAAATTTTCTGGTACAGCAGCCACGTGAGTGAACGTATGTCCACCGAGAATTGTTTGCATGTTCTACAAGTGGAACTACATCAAGGATCAGAAGCAAACTCTGGAGCTGCCTGTTTGTGTGAGCTGAAGCTGCTTCAGTGTGAAAGAGGTACCTATGTACCTTGAGGGACGCAAAGTATCTCAACGCAGGACCACACTGCGTATGCTGTGACAGCACCACACCTGTGGAAGGTACCTGCCCCAGGGATCTTGGCAGCAGTTGGGTGACAGATTAATGTGGTACACGGATTTAGTGAAGGGTAAACGAACGTAACATCAGCCAGAATCACTATTCTAACCAAAACAGCCTATGAAATTCTTTGTTAAGGAGGCTAAATACCTGAGTATAGAAAAAAGGCAGTATGCACTAACATCCCACTCAGTGCAGTACAAGGAATGACCACGTACATCTGTAAAGTGCGTATTTGGAGTATGACTCATGAAACCTCCAAGTTAGTGATGTGCACCTTCCTCCTAAATCTCCTGTTAGATAGACATGTATTTTTTTTCATGTATTCATGACAGAAAGCCTCTGCCTAAGCAAAATTCTTAAACCCAGAATACATTTTCTTCCACCATGTTAAAATATAAAGCATCTTCAAAGTTTCTGTTTTAGGTAGAGGATTCCTAAACCAGTTTCATACCTCAAAGTGCATTTGTTCTTTTAAATCTCCAAGTTCAAGTGCAGTACATCACTCAATACTTAAACAGAGTCAAATGGCCACACTTTAAAACTACCCTATCAATTGTGAGCATTAAAGAGTCAAGAATCCTTACGGTTTATAAAAACGGAACTCTTTCAGTTTTGACTAGAACAACATGTTCCTGCAATGTAAAAAGCCCCCAATAGCTGTAAAAAAAAAATAAATCAATCACTATGTGGAGGCACATACTCTGAGTAAGTCACTAGAATGCATAGTTACTGCATGACTATACAGTAGAGTTAAGGCAGTCTGGATACCTTACCTATAAGTTTCTTTGCTGATTTAATGAGTTTCTTTAACATCTGAATTATTACTTTATAACTTTATCTCATTATAACTCATTACCTATATTTGCAATACTTGAAGGATACTTGCAACATCACTTTAACTATTAAAAATCTTGTAATACCACCACATTTTCTCAACATAGTTTTACTTTCTATGATTAGTGAATAATAAAAGAGATTTTTTTTCTTCCTGGCTGTATCATCCTAAACTCTTCACAAACACAAATGAAAACTTGCTAATAACAATTCTATTTCTTTATCACTTAAGTGGAAGCAATTTCCATTTCATGTACCAGCTGACTTTTACAGCTAACACTACCAAACTCATCAGCTATTAAATTCTGAATCTAAAAAAACCCAATACACTAACAATTTCAATGGAAACATAGGCATAACTAAGATCCAACCCTGGATTCAAAATCTTAGTCTAACTGCACGCATATAAAGTGGGAAGATTTAGTTTCATCTAAGAGTTATACTTTACAGCAAGGAGAATGTTGCAACTATCTACCACATACAGTTCAGAAGCTGGTCATTTGTCCCCTCACAATTAATTTTGGTTCAGTATCAACAGGGTAGCTACCAGAAACTAAGAGATGACAACTCCCCTTGACAAAGAAGGCGGGGGGGTGGGGGGGGGGGAGGAAAAAGGGAGCAATAATGGCAAAGAAATTATAACACAATAAAAATCACTAGTAATCATTCATGCCCAGTTAATTACCAAAACATGCCCCAATACTTATTTTAATAACATAGCTAGCTCACAATCACCGTTTACATTCCAAGATAATTTACAAGTGCTTTACAACTGCATGTTTCAATAACCTTACAAGGACTTTTATTCCTCTGTGGAAACAGAGCATTACAAAATGTCAAACCTGTTGCAAAACGGCTGATGAAATTGTGAATAAAATAATCTCTGCTAAAATTCCACCAAAAAAATATGCTATACTATACAATAAAGAATTAAAGCATTCCTCTCACGTGAGTATTTCCTCTTTGCAAAAAAATATTTAAAAATTTATGTAAATAATACAGTACTATTTTTTGCAGTTCTATTGTCAACTGTTATTTCACACACTGGAATCCTATTTCACTTTATTAAAGTTACACAACAAATGTACCAAGGCCTAAACTTATAGTTTAATGGCTGGATTACTATATTATCCTCGTGACATCTGCATACAAGGATATAAGGATCTCCTTAAGAGACATACACTGGTTTGACTGCATGGCTTTCAATTACGTTCGGAAGACTTCTAGATTTTACAAAGTCCAAAAATAAATGAAGAATAAATGTTCTCATTTTCAAAATATTCAATATGCTGAACTTTTAAGACAGGTTTTTAGACACATAAGGTGAGCAAGATCATTCATAATGGGAGCTATCCCGATGAAAACTTTGCCCTTTATTTTGCCATGCAGAGTGTTGAACACGCATACCAAAGGAACTGTAAGCCATCAGTAGCCCAGACATAATCAAAACTTGGGACACTCTAAGCAAACAAAAACTTAATCATTTACCACACTTCTTGATTCCTTCAAACAGATTCTGGCTATTTGCAAGCTCCCATAGTATTCCCATTAGGCATATCTGAAGCACTTACACATAAAGCAAATTAGGCAAGAGGGCACGCTACCAGCCAGGACACATTCCCCAAAACTTCAGAAGATAACACTCCCAGAACTCTACCACGGTGTGAAATCCCCCCTGCTCCTCTTCCCTACCCTTCTTCTCCAGGGTAATTTCCGCTCACCTCTAGCCCTCTTTGCCCCTTCACCTGCCCAAATCCCCCTAATGAAAAGCAAATTTATTGCAGAAAACACCAGTAGCAACTCAAAAACCAAGTAAAAAACGATATCACATATAACAGCAAGCCCCTTGCTGCAAAACGTCTCTCTGAATGAATCAACTCCATAGGAGCACTCTGACTTTGCTCTCATAAAAAGAAAATAATGAACTGATACATACTAAAGTGAAGGGAAGCCTCCTTCAAGCTATGAAACATATACAGTAGCATCAAATTGCTACTCTGTCAGCAGGTTGGATCTAAGAGGAAAACGACCCCACAGTTCAAAGCTATCTGAAGCTTCAGTACACAGGTTAGTACAATGCAGTCCACAAATATTCCTGTATAAATAATACACTCCAAGGTAAGTTTTGCCAGTGCTGTCTGGACAGACACCTGGATTTTGCTAGGTACCTAACTTTGTTTGACTGAAAGTACAGCAAAGTTTTAAACACAACAAAAGAGAAATACAACAACAAAAAACGCACAACTATTCTGATGACAAAATCTCTTCCATAACATAGTCCAATAAGATTGGCACACTCGGGAGAGATATGGGAAAGCAGGTTTTCTCTCCTCAAAGGAAGAATCAAAACTTGCCAACAGCAGTGTAAAGCTGTGCCTGGTATCAGTCTCCAAGCTCCCACATATGTACCTGGTCCTTCATTACCCTGCTCTTCATAAAAACATCAATGGTTACTCAAAGTGAGGCAAAGGGGATGTAGCCTTTGTACAGATGCAACTAGCTACAACGTGTAAATAACAAGATATAGATCTCTGGGGAATGTTGTTGAAGATGTGCCATGTGATGCAACTGCATGCAGAATTTTTGGTTTGGTTTTTTTTTTTTTTTTTTTAACTCACCTCACCCTCATACAATGTCCAAATGAGGGTGCATCTAACCGAAGCACTCCAGCAACACAAATGGAGATTTATCTTACATGTTTGGAGCAATTCACTTCACCTCTCCATGTTTCTGTTTCTCCATCTGTGACACTTCACAGAAAGCTCAAGAGGCTTAATTTATTAGCAGTCTGCCAAGTGCTTTAGACAAGTGTATCACTAAAGCATTAAAACTGTGTTCATTGGTTCTGAAAGGGTAAACCCTTAGTCAACCAAAATAAAACCTACAATAACCTGAAAAGAAGGTTACACTTTTCAAATGCATAAGTATCACGTTTACCTTATTTGCCTTTACAGAAAAAAAAATCTCCAGACTTTAGGTATTTTATTATAGTAGGACATCAGAGATTTGACTTTCTTCTGAACCCCCTTTCCCTCCATACACTGTTACACTCCTGGAGGAGGTGATAAGCAGAGAGAAACAACATCAAATGAAAGTGACACGTGTCTAGCCAGACTCACTGTCCCCAGGCCACAGGGGAAGACCTCTACACACCAAGGCCCATCAGCAAGCTTTAACTGACAGCAGATGTCAACTACAGGTCACCTGATCAGGGCAGAAAACAGTTTGGATGCTAATACAGACAAGGGCAAACTGGTCTCCACACCCACGGAAGACAATATATTAGATACTGGCAGTGAACACTATTTAAGCACTAGACTTCTTTCAAAGCAGTATCCACATGGAAGTTTTGTATCTATATAAATAAGCACAAGGTTCAGGCTTTCGCTCTTTTGTAAATGTTGCTTTTGCTGCAATATCACTGAGAGAATTCTCACAAAGCCATTCCTGGCAAGAGAAAAAATCCACCTAAAATACTGACAACGGACAAGGATCATCTAAAAATACCAGCTGTATAATACCGACATATATTGACCAACTCCCGAACACTAGTTCCACTTAATATATATATAAACCCAGTTGCTATAAAAGAGACAGCTGCAACAAAATAAGAAACACGAGAGACTGACAAATAACACTACACTAATTTCTTGTAATTTTTCAAATTATTAAAACATGAATAGCTAAATAAGATAAATATTCTCCAATGCATCACAAATTAAAACCAGCTTTCATTTAGGCAAAAGACCCCCAAGCACACCGTATAAAAGTTGTAACATCAGATGAGGGACCATAATCGATGGCTTGAAAGAGGGTCATTTTGAATCACCAGATACTTAAGAAAAACCTCAAAACCCCAAAGCAAACATGACTACAGAGAATTTTATAAACAGATGAATATATGTATACACATATACACATATTTTTAGGATCTCTGATGTAATCTGCCAGTAGACTTTCAGTATATAAATCTGGTAAATCTGCAGTGCCATCCTTCATCTTGTTCCTGCTAACCTTTTTGTGTGCTTTAGATCTTTTTCAGACTGCAAATGTGTGTTTGTACTACACTCTCGTGCTAGTATCCAGCACACAATTTAAAAGATGGCCTGATGCAACTGTCAGGATTGTGCACTAAGTCTCTGCATCCTTTAGCTCCCACATCAGTATGAAGTATTTCAGTCCCACACTTCCAAGTCCACACTGCAGAACCTACCCGGCCGATAGCATCCTGAAGAGTCACTATAGTAAAAGTAACATTTTTTTCCTCCTGACAGGTCAGTGTGGCTCACTCTCAGCAGGTGACTGGCAGTAAGAAAGTAGAGTTTCACAGTTCCATCAGACGCAGAGATGGAAGTACTCCTCTCCTGGAGCTGGCATCTGACTTATGTGCCATATCAAGTACATACTGTTTAGCAAGAGATAATGGGCTTCTTCACATCACTGCCATTCAGGACAGGAACTCTTCTGGCGTGAATCAGTGCTGTCATTTGTCTCCCACAGAAGCACACCTTGACATTTTGGTAAGGGGAGTGGGGAAGAGAGGAAGGGCTTCTTCATGATCAACAGACATCAGATTGGAACACATGGCTCAAGATGCCTTTTGATAGGCAGGACACAGATACAAAAAGCCAAGGAAATATCCTGAATGGTTTGGTGCCATCATATGCTGTATGAGGCTCTGAAGTTTGTTTCTCCTGAAGCAAGCACAACTTCCGGAAGATGACGGTCCTGATCCATTTAGACTTTAAGACTGTGGCATGACAATCTAGAGCATGATTTTTTTCAGCATGTACCTTGTTCCCGTAGAAGGCAAATGAGAAATAAGAACTTCGGTGCTCTTAACTTCCAAATTGAATAATAGCTATGAGGAATACTGCCCCAAAGGAAGGTGAAGCTTTGAGCTTTCTACAGTACAATGGAGTTTCCATACATTTTATAGATCTTTATCTGACAGCAATAGTGAGATAGATCTGCCTAATACAGCCCATCAGACCACTACCTTGGCTGGTCACACCATGCAGGCAGAACAACTTTATCTGTCAGCTTCCTCCAGTTTTTAATGAATCTGTCCCTACTGCAGGACATCAGTTGTCTTCTTGAACTCCTGCTTTCAGATTAGAAATTACCCTTTTTAGTGCCTCATGTCAAAGCAAATATCAGCTTTTGTTGTTGCATTTGCCATAGTCTCAAATACAATTTACCTGAATGAAAATATGGATTAAATGATGCTGGGAATGTTAAGTAGACTAATCGCTCGATCTTAGCATGGTCGTTAGTATTCTGCAGAGAATACTGGCCTAGTGATAGATCCCGGCCTAATCCAACATTTGTGAAATTGTGGACAGAGGGATCTACATAGTGAGGGGACCATGACAGGGACACTCAGTCTAAACATTCAGTCCATCTCGATAGGAAGGTGACACACTAAATGTGACTTGGAGCGTAAACTTCTAAATATTTTTGTATCTACTCAACTGAGAAGTCATGGATCAGACACTTGTCAAGCTGTGCCACCTTGTCACAGGCAGCAACAGGGAACTGAGGAAGATTCAGATTCCCTGGAACTTTAGAACCCCCTCATAGTACTACTACAAGGTAGAACAGGACATGTATGACCCTGCACATTCCCAACCAGAAACAGCCTGAGCTCATGCACAGAGAATTCGCATGACTCTAGAACAGAACACAAACCGACACACAATTGGAGCAAACCTCATCTTCCAATTCACAGTTTGTTTTAGTCTTTACAACTGCAGGAAAAAACAAATGAAACTAAAACCATTTAGTTTCAAAACAAAAAACATTTATTCTGCAGTCCTGAAATTCTTTTGGTTTTGTTGGGTGTGTAGGCCCAAAAACCTAACATTTGATAAAAAGAAATCCAATATTGCATTTTTTTCTTTTTGAGAACCTCAGTTCATGCTGCAGCCTTTTACAAGTTTTTGGAGTCAGCCATACTGGTAAGGGGATGAGGGAAGAGAATTTATAAACTCAAGATGGAGCACATTTGCTTTCCACTTATTTTGTATACAGTGCTTACAAGACCACTGACGCTGGGGAAACCTCTGAAAGTGCGTCTTCACTGAAAGTAGGTTAGGTGCTTCCTTTAACCCCACATACACAACATCTCTCATCTAAGTTGAACGGTACCTTAAATTAGCATTTATTGGCCTTGCTGTGGGCATAACCAAGAGAAAAGGTAACACTTTCACTCAGACTGGTGATGGTTTTACAACAGAGGCAAACAAAATGATGTAAGCTATAATGTCCTTCAAAAGATTCCTACTATTTCTTTTGCAAAACCAGGACAAAAGGAGTTCTCACACAATTCATGAGAAATTACAGAGCCATACCACACCTTACCATAAAGATTGAACTGCTACATCCTCAGAAATCCATGTAGAAAAAGGCAGCACCAGGAAAAACATGTTAACAAAGGTTGCTTTGCTTTGCAAATTGGTAAAGCCAAAGAAGGCATTCGGTTACATGAATTTGCAGCACGAAAGCACAAACTATCTGCAGTGCTTCCAAGAAGGCTAACAAGTATATTGGTAAATGATTAAGTTATGCTTAGAATTAATGACTGGAGGGATATTTGTGGTTTTCATTACCAGGAAAAGAGAAAGGGAAAATGGAAAGTGTTACCTTCTCTTTTACCTGCTATTAAAGGATGGTCCCTTCTCCCCCATCTGGCTGGAAAGCTGCCTTTTTCTTTGATCACCTCATCTTTCACATGGACTTCTCTTTTAACAAAAGAAGCACTTAAAATGTATGAAATTTTAGGGAGGAGGAGAATTAAGAACAAACATCTTCCTTAAGATCCGTACTGAATTTCTACGTTAAAACAGGCCACAGAATTTCATCACATTACTCTAACTTCAAACTCAAGCTTTCTGGCTGGCTAAAGCATCCTTTCGGGGAAAGCACCAGGGTCTTAACGCAAGGATTTTGTGCAACAGAGAGTGTACTACATCCCTTGATAAGCTGTTCCTATTTAACTGTATCATTAGAAAACTGCACCTTATTTCTAGTCTGAACTGATCTAGCTTCAGCTTTCAGCCATGAGAATCCCCTTAATCTAGCTAACAAAGAACTATCTAACTGTCAGATACCTTCACCCTGTCTAACTACTTATAGACTTATCAGGTAGCCTCTACCGTCTGTTGATAAACTAAATAGATTGAGCTTCTTAAATCTTCCATTCTAAAGCTGATTATCCAGACCTCAAATTAATGTAGATTTTTCTGAACTCCTTCCAGTTTTTCCAACACCTTTGTAAAGCATGCACATCAGAACTGGGATATGGTATTTCAGTAAAGCTATACAAAAAGTAGTAGTATTCACCTCCCTCCTACTCTATTTCCCAGTCACGCACTTTCAGCCTTCTTCAAGACTGCTTTACACAGGGAGTAATACTTACATTAATCAACCCTGTAAGGTAATTCTTTCTTCCCTGCTTATATTCCAGATACAAGTTCTTCCTAACACAACAAATTCAGAACAGACCATGACCAAATTTACTTCCGTTTGTTATACATAAAAATATATATTTTTTTTAACCTCAATTGCATGAGCTCTATGTATTATGGAACCTATGAATTCAGTGCCTGTATTTTACAAGAGAAAAACTGCAGAGAAAAAGATTACGTTGCAATCATGTAACAGTTACCCAATTTAGTAGTTTAAAGGGGTAGCTTTATTTCATTTAATAAACCCACCACTCCCAGCCTATTTTACACTACAGCATTCTGATGCTCACTTGTATATTCATCTCTCGAGGTGCTGGGTGGCCACAGTAGATTTTATTTTCAGCAAAATCCAGTGGGCACAACGAAAAATTGCTTCAGGCTAGAGGCAGTGTTCTACCAGACAAAAGGCAGAGCTGCAGGCTAGTCATGGAGGATTTGCTAATGTTATAAATCTACCCATGTAGTGAAAATTAATTGCCAGTTATAATCATCAATTATTACTGTATCACCAGCTAGTTTCCCTTCCTATCTTGGATGAAAAAAGAATCCAAGTAAAATCATGGAGTACCTAGGATGACCATTTCCACAAATAGAAACAAAATACAAACAGCCAAAAAAAAAAAAAACCCCAAAAAAGAGTTTATAAGATCACACCCTATTATATCTGGTAAAGCATCCATGGTCCTCACTGGCTGCAGAAAAGAAGACTATGCTAGTGATGTTTGCACAGGAAAGGAGGAAGCAAAATATCTTTTGGAATGTTAACATCAAATTCTACTTTTAAGTAATTTTAAAAAGGTAGTAAAGCACCATACTAATATTTGTGGTGACTTGCTAAAATATAGTGAAGTACTGTGGTTTTTTGCTATAAATAATAACTGGTCTACTCTAACAAGCTTGGTTTGGGTAACTTCTTTGGTAGAAAGATTAATCCCAACAATGTATTCTGAAAAATGGCAATCTTTGATCACTGCTTAATTTTAATGAGCAAAATTTGGTGCCAATGAGACCATCATCTTTTGGAAACTGGTAAACAGAGCTCTAGTCAGTAAAGCCTGTCATGACCTCTCACATGGAAAGGTAACATGCTTTGGTCATTTTGCATTGTTTTGTGTTTTGTTTGTTTGTTTTTTAATAATAAATACATTCTACATACCTGTATTCTCTTTGTAATCTAGAAATACGGTATTGTTCCTTCCCTTTCCAAATCATTATGCAATAACATATTTCAGTGAGGACTGAATTACACCCTATCAGTACACAGAAGGTTTTCAGTGTTCTTTCATTTATTGAATGTGCAGGTAGGATTAGGCTTTCAGCAGCAGCCATATCTGTGTTCAAAGATGCCCACGCCCCATTTCAGTGACAAATGTATTAATTTCTGCACATATCTGATAGAACATTTTGGGCCTTTTTCCAATGAAAGGTGATCTATAAACATTATCAGTAGTCAACTTGTTTATTCTCATGATTTCTTCCCATTCACTCGCCCTCTCTGCCTCTCCTCACACTGATAGGTGGACTGTAGACATGAACCACATTTCATACCCTTCCTCTGTATATACACACACTGTCCTGATTATTACTCAAAGCAGCTTTAATACACAATTTTGAACGCAAGGAAATTCTCTCTCACAATCTCATAGTATTAAAGTGAACAAGCTTTTAAAAGCTCTTGTTCTGCATATTGTTCTCATAGCACTCTATGGTTGCACATGGCACATCAGAATTCTGCCTTGAAAAGCCCACATTCAAGTTCTCCTGAAATAAATTCAAACTTCAGAGGAATTTGGACACGACAGACTCACTCTAAGGTTGAAAGTCCACAATAAGAGTCAAAGCTGCTTAGAATTTTGCATGTCATTTATCCTCTGATCCTGTAATATACAAACAAATGGGCATAAAAGAACTAATACAGAAGAAGGAGGAGTATGAAAGAATGATAAATGTTGTCGCATACACAATGTGTTAAGTTTCTCTTCACTTTTTGTTTAGTATCAAAACTAGGGCACCATTCAAGAGAACAGATGAGGCTGAAGCCTAATAAAAAAGGGAATGTTTAAGTATTTGGAGAACAGAGGGCATGTTTAGGGAACTGAGTTAAGGAAGATTAAGATTTACCTTTCAATATTTATGTTATCTTTGCAGTTTGGCAATTACAATTGGTTTCACTTTCCAGCTCCAAGACAGTAAGACAATATTAATAAAACAGGGAGAGTTTATTTTTATAAATAAACTGCTTTCACTAGAAATCTCTTCTGTACACCACTTTCCTGTGCGCTATACTACCAGCTTTGATGCCTCCTTCCTCCACATCAACTGATTATTCTTTGCCTCCTTCAAATTCTTCCTTAAAATAGCTGCCTGCATGAAATTTTTCAACATTCATAGACCAATTTTTGTCTTCACAAGATACTGCTTATGGCTTTCTCTGAAGTGCATTGTAAGCTCTCTGAAATATAGACCACATCTTACTGCTTTTTAAAGCTACCACATTTATACGTTACATCATTTGAACATGTTACCTGCCTCTTTAGAACTTTTCCAAATGTATCCTTAATAACAAGAAATTAAAAAAAAAAAAACAACAGACACAAAAACTAACACACAAAAACCTCACATTCAGGATAAACTCTGACCTTCCAGGAAAGTGATAAAGGTTTATAATAGCTTTGATTTGCAAAAGAGCTTGGAAAACAAACAGAATAATGACAGGTACCTTGAAAAGCTGGAAACAATAATAAATGCCACAAAATAAAAATTTTAGCATTCCCTCCTTCAGAGATGCAGTCAAAAATATATTTTTCTCATAAACAAGAAATCCAAAAGTATGTAAAGCTGCATTACCTCTTTCAGAATCTAAATACCTACAAGGCTTGGTAATGTTCACACCCAGTCTGTTGCGAGTTATGGGAATAGCTGAAGAAAACTTACACCAAGCACAGAATATACAAAGACTCTACTAAAAGCGCTATACACACAGCTCATCATAATTTCAAGAGCTTAAACATTTTTTCTCCCATTTCTCCTTATATGTTTCCATTGCCATGCACTCAGTTTCTTAGTATATTTGAAAGAGCCCAAGTTTCTCCAAGTCTTCTAAAAAGCCAAAAATAAAACAAAAGCATGAATATAGATTAGAACAACAAAACTTTATGATAGTGCACAAAAAACCCCTGAGAGACCCTGAAGAGAAAATCTGAAGACTTTTTTTCTTTTCTTTTTTTCTCAGTAACTCCACGAGACAACGTGTATAAATTGTTGGGATGACTGAACATTAATAACATACAGGGACAGGCAGAAAGTTGCTTGGGAAAGGCAGGCAAGGGAATGAGTAAAACCTTCTAAGTCAAAGGATCAGCTCAATCCTCTGTGCGTGAGCAAACAACTCTCTCCTGCAGCATTCTCCTCTTCCTGTCTCTTTCCTTACACAGATATTTAGATCTACTAAAGAAATGTGAAAACCTGAGATTAACTTCTTAAACACTGAGGAGCCTGCATTGTGAATGACAGACATTCCATATAACACCTCGAAAATCACAAAGTCCTGCTTTCTTAAAAAATAAATAATAAAAAAAAAGTGCTGTATCATAAAGCATGCCTGCTTGTAGCATGTAGAGAGCAACAAGCTTGCTTTGTCCTGCAAGACAAGCAAAAGCCATAAACGATGTTTACTGCAGCACTGCACCCAAGCTCTGATGATACACCCTGTGCAGTACAACATTAGCCGGGGCCCAGTCCACGATAATGTAATCCTATGGCCTTGACTTGGCTCTGGAAGCAGGACGCTCAGTGTCAGTATAGAATAGATCACGTAGACATATTATCTACTTATGATGCACCACAAAGAACAGAACTACTAAGCTAGAAACCAGCAAGCAAACTACTTTCATGTCCATCACACGATGTGGTAGGTATGACCAGTCACCAAAGCATAGAAGCATTCTGCTGCCATAGCCATGATCTACACGCTCTTCTCTCTCCTTGGAGAAAAGGCAACAAATGCTCTCTGGATTTCTCAAAAATGCTGCTCTTCTTCAAAGCTTTGAACTTTCTCAAAGGCACGTTATGGATTCAAGCATGGGTTTGTCAGAGAGCACAAACTGCCAACAGTCTTCTCGCCGGTCATCTCCAAAAGAATCTTTCATCCGAGAACCTGACTGAAAGGCTGACCTGGCATATACTTAATGGCATCAATTTACTCTCTCAGCACTGCTTATTATTCCCATCCCATTATTTCTGATACACAGGACTCCACCCTCTTTCACACTAACACAATATTTTTTGCCCTTTTCTTTTCCACCCTTGATGGCTTTTGCTTCTCCTCCTCACAACTAGGTTCAACTCCACCAATCCTGAACCCATGCTCATCTTAACTATCTATTTCCTTCACTTTATTCTTGCCTGCCCTAGAATTTGCAGTGGAAAACGAAACCAGTTTGGAAATGAGGTTACTGCACATTTTCTCTCTCTCTCCTGCTGCTTACTAAGTTGTGCCATTCCCCCAGTTGAGCTGAACCCACACCTGCAATTTCAGCCTTTTTTCCTCCTACTTTTGACTCACTCCTCAAACCTTCTCTCTTGTATCCATTTCTTTCTCCACAATAGAATGCAAATATTTATTCCAAGAGAAAGCCAGAAAACATAATAATCATTTCACCTTCTCCCTTCCCACTCCCTTTCTCTTCACTGCAGCTCTCCCTTCTTCCGTGTACCATAGATACTAAACACATCTGTCCCACTCTTTTCATTTGCCTCACCTTACGTCACACCTCACATCTTCTTTCTCCTCTTGCTCTGACAGAACAGCAGCACAGCCAACCAGTCTTTCCTATGTTTGGAAATCTACCTCTGACCCCTTGCTTCTCTAACTACTTCTCTTTCTATCCTTCTTTCACCTCTAAGCTCATTATGAACCGTTTGATAACAAATTACACTTTTAATTTGTCTCTAACTTCAGCCTGAATTCCCTTCAGCTGTCCCTTGTACTACGCTGAAACCATTTTCACTAAAATGTCTAAAAACCTTTTACTATTGCAACATCAAAATAAGTTAATCATTTCTATCATCTATAACCCTTGGGTGTTTTTCATAAAAATTAAACCCATTTCTCCTTTTGAAGCATTCATTATCTTTTTCTGACTTCCATGACTCTCCTCTCTCCTGCTTCCCTTCCTCCCTGTACCAACTCCTTCACAGGTCACTGGAAGGCTCCTTATTGCTCCTTTGTCTTCTAGTAGGGCTCCATTGAGCTACATCTTTTGCCCCTTCCCTTATGTCTGGGAATTTCATCCACAAACTCAGCTTCTAAGGAGACAGGTCTCTAAGCAAAAAATCTCAGCCTATCTTTCTGACACCTCTTGTCACTAAAGTAGCTGCCAGCTTCAGCTCAGTACAGCTAGAACAGAACTTAGATCTCACCTCTCCCACCCTCTTTTCTCCTCCTCCTTTCTTGATCACTGTGGACAGTGTTATCATCTTCTCCATCATTCAGATAGGAAATACTATGTCATCTTTGACAATGACTTCTCTCTTGATCTGTTCATTCAGGCTACGTCTATATCTAAATGATTCTTCCTGGCTTGCCTCCTTAGGACAAAGTCTTCTCTAAACATCTTCAGAGCTGAACATTTGTCTGGGCCTTCATTTCACATTTGTTACTAAAATTTTCTTCTTTTTTGTCTTGACAAACATTATCCTGCTTGTTCACACTGTTCCAAAAGTTATTTCTTCTATATTGTCATACTGATCTACCATTATTGTCTCTGCATCCTTCTACACACAATCCTCCATTCCAACTTTCAACACTGGGAACGATTCATCTTTGCTCTCCAGGCTCCTCTGTCTTACCTACACTATACTGTCTGCATCCTACTTGCTGTCACACCATTTGCTCACATTTCTAGTTGGCTCATGATGTCAGTATCCATTTACTAAGCTTTTAACAACCTGTCTGTATTTTCATTCAGGTCAACTTCCATACTTGAGTAAGGACACCTTCCAAGCTTTTGCAAAAGTAGTTCACTGCCCTCTGAACATCACCTTAGAGCTTTTCTTGCCACAGTTCTAAGAAAGCCACTTTAGCTTCGGCTAAAGTCTACCACCTATCATGTTGCACAACTAAGTGCTTCTGTTTGTCAATATTAAAGCTCCTGCTTCGTCATGTATTAAAAGATTAGTTTTCTGCAGCACAACGATTTCACAATACACACGCACACACCCTTCCTTGCTGCACCGGTACCCTGCACAGTAGCATCTAGTCACTGATAGGGCTGCTAGGCATTAGGATCGTGTAAATATTAATACTTCCTCCCTAATCATGGCAGTAACAGATCAATTACTTATATTCATCCAGACCATTGTCCTCTGACTGTCTCCATTATCAACCCCAAACAAACAAGGTTTTGGCTCTGTCAGTGGTTGTTGTGGTGGCATGGGTCCAACAAACTTTTCAGATTTACATCATCCTGTCTCACTGAGACACAGCTAAGAGCAGCTTAAAAAAATAACTGGATAAGGTAACTACCACCTGATAATCTAATCTGGACAATCACAAGAGGACAGCCTAAAGGCCACTTGAGGACAGAATACCTGTCAGAGATTCAAAGATGAACACACATGATGATTTACAGTTCTGTAAATCTCTGCTTCCATTCTGACCATTTCAGCTTAGAACAATGACAAGCTGAAGTCACCTTATTCTCCCGCTGGAGAGGTCCAGTCCACCCTGTTTTGTCTTTCTAGAGAAGACACTTTCGATCCAACAAACTTGTCAACAACTATTACTTATACGATATTAGCAGTGTTTAAATATAATTTCAAATTCCCAGTCTTTGCCCACCCCCTATATCTAGCCCCCTGCAGTAGGAAAAGGAAGAGATAAAATGACTAGACAGAAAGCATCAAACACTATATTAGGAAAAAATTACAAACAAAACAAACAAAGAAAAGAGCACAGCTAAGATCGCTACACAGAATCAAACCCCATGAACTCTTGCCCTTTGACAGTCATTCTTACGTCTTGGTGTTACTTCATCAGTCACCCTTCTGTCTCTTCTGCTGAACACCTGCTCCAAGAGAACGGAAAGGGAAGCAAGCCTAAACCCCTTGTGTACAAAGCCCAGCTCTGTCACAATACAACTGCTTCCGTTTTACAGATGATTCGGGAGGGGCCCAGGGATTAAGTGAAACTGCACTATACATACATTGGTATCAGTGGTCGTGCAGAACCTAGAATAGAACTTTTGCCTTTAAGTTCTTTGCTGTTTCTAGCTGATGCTCTTTCTGATCTCAGCAAACTCCACTTATTTTTTGACAAACACCATACATTTTACAAATGCGCACATACAGAAACCAAAAAAGCAGCAAGACCAAATAATGCTAAATTCTAATTGCTGTCAAGAATACAGATAAATAGGAAGATGTGTTGGGCTTAAGGGCTGCATTATTAATATAACTTAGTAAATTATGAAAGGAAATTGCTGAATAATAAACACAACATTTCAGAACCCATCTCTATTTCCACTGAATGCAGGACCAAGAGCAATCAGAAAGCCCACTTTTCCAGCAACATCAGTGGCTTTCAAGAATAACTTTTAATAAGCCATACAACAAGTTACGACAAAATCACTCCCTTAAAATCATCAACATTCAATCATAGAAAGAGACAAAAAAAGAAAAAGAGAGAAATGATGTGTGCAATAGTTGGTTTTCCGCTGCCCCACATCGGTCTTAAGTAACTGTGCTGGATTCCATCTCCAATCTGAGTCAGCTTAGACAGCTGCACAGCACTATGATAAAAAAATGGATGATTTTACCCACATGGCGTCAATCTTTCTCATCCAGCAGAACCATCAAAGACTTTTTGCTATAGGCTTGCTGAGAGACCTCTGTCAAACACCTTTACCCTGTCACAACAGCATTCACCACAGGTTTTTTGGCATATGAATTACCTAAAGACACCAACTTCACCTGGCATCCTGCACCATTAACTCCTGAATCAGCTTTTTCAAGGACAAGCTGAAGAACTTCTGCACCAAGCTGAACTTGGAAGACAGAGAGATCCAGTAAATTAATCAATTCCCATACAAACTGAAAATCTTTCTTGCTAGTTATTTCCAAAATTACTCTTAATAACAAGTTGTCATGGCACATATAACCTTATGGTGCAGTTAACTCCTTAAGGAATACTCATATCTATATACTATTTTTATGGAAGGTGATGTTTCTTAATAATGCATGCAGTGTTATAAATCTAAACTTTCACTGGGACTATCAGAAACTTATGCTGGGTGCCTACAGGACTCCTGTGATCCACAGCTTAAACAAAATGTGAATTGAAACATGTTTTCTATAGGATTTTCCACTGCTTCCATCTCATACAACTCAGCTTTGGTTACATGGCTAACATTTTTTGCCTCAAAGGTAAAACAGAACCTGATAATGTCCTAATTTTTAATTAGCTAGGAACAAAAGGCCCATTTCAAGGAAATTACTCCATTTCACAGTAGAAATGGTTCAACTCTTTTGTAGTCTTTTTTTATACATGGAAACCTATATTTCATCTATAAGCTATTAACCACAGACAGAGGCAGATCAACAAGAAAACACACGTGTTTCTATATCTCAATCAAAGTTAGATATAAGAAGTCATTTCATTTTCTGTGGTGACAACAGGGCTTCGGGTATGCTCTGGTAAACACGTCATTTCCCTCTTTCTCAAGTCCTGTTATAAATTACAACAAGTAGAAGGAATGTCAGAGACAGATCTTTAGTGACAGCACTGTCGGTTGACTGAAAACCACACATGGTTTCCCCACCAGCGTTCAAAAGAGGTACCTTAAATTCCAGATGAACTAACCTTTTCAGAATAACTGTTGCACAAATACTGGGAGAAATATCACCTGAACTCCCATCAAGATATGTGCCACCTAACAGAACCATTTATAGAATACGTATTCTATAGAATACGTATTCTATAGATACATATTAAAAAACATCAAAATCCTGATTCAAAACACAGAATGTCTGATCAGAGAGCTTTACCGTTACTCCGCTCTTCTTATCCAGTGTGTGGGCTGATGAAACTAAAGGACAGCTTTCAGAAAATAACTATGTAACTATGAGGATAAACTACAATTCTGACTAAATTTCTGGGCACTATCATACATAATGTTTCATTCTTCCTCTGTCACCATTCCTTGAGACGCATTAAATGAGGTGACAGCCACAACCAGGAGCCACACCACGCCCCTGCAGAAGCTGTCCACAAGGGAGAAAAAAAAAAAAAATCCAAGTCAGATATCATATACTAAACTGATTAGGCATTTAAATACCAGAAAGCTCACCAGAATTCAATCCTACTGTCATTTCTCACCCTAAGGAAAAATAAGGAAAACCTCCACGGGGACCTTTGCTCACTATTCTTATTCCCAGTACAAAGATAAGAATGACAAGAAAAAGTTTCTCTTGACAACAGCCACAGTTTTGTACCCTGCCAATTCTTTCACTCGTCGAGCTCCACCTGAACATTACATCGGTTTAAGAACCCTGCGAGCTTATAAAAGTCTTCCAGAGATACTGGAAGAGAAAGAAAATTATACAACATTCACACGTCTCTTTTGCCCACTGCAAAACCAAAACCAACACCAACCCAAAATTACCAACTAAGATGGTCCAAATTCAATAACCTCACCACTTTCTTTTGGGGTATGTGTTTAAAACTTCGTTAGAACTTCCTTTCCCTCTCAAGCCCTTTCCAACATTCCCTACCACCACAAAAAGGTGAAAGATGAAGGCGGCTAAGAAAAACAAGAATGTCTTATTCTTACGTTTTTGTTTGATATGCTTTTAAAAGAGACAAACAGCAAACCACTAGTAAACAAAAAATAAATAATAATTAAAAAAAAAATCAACCCCAACTCCTATGCTTACATTAACCAGCTGTTTTTGTCGTCTCCTCTTCTTTCACAATCTCCTCATAAATAATTTTAGTTCTCTTCCTCTTGCTTTTTATAAAATAGAATGTGGCATGCTATATGCTTTTTTTCTATAGAAGTGTTCCTACCATCTCTCAGCATCCTTAACTCCTTATTTTTCCATGAAGAATGATAAAATCATCAAGATATTTTTCTGAAGAATAAAAAATACTGAAAGCAAAACTAATAGGTATCCCTTTGATTTTGTTCTGGTGTTGCCAAGGGATTTACCAAAAAGCTCTCCATCAGATATTTATGTGGGAAGTCAAAATAGGTAAAATATATTGTAAACAACTATCCAATAGATTTAAAACTCCAGTTTGCATGTGTAATCATCAAGTAAAATGGTCAAATTTGGTGTTGTACAATAAGCATAGACAATCTCAAATTTAATACAACATCAGAAAAACAGAATAGAATTGTTTATGTAACATCCCTAATGCTAAACAATAATGAGCCAGTATGGTTAGTGAAAAGACTATCTAAGACAAAACACACACATCATCAGATTGAAACCTCAATAATACAAACCCACTGAACTGAGAAACTGAAGTTGACTATGACACCAAGTACCCAGATATAGATCTAGATCCCATAGGTCACATTTAACCCAGCTGTAGTTAGTGAAGATACACAGGGTATCTTTTGCTGCTTTACAGCCTGTACCTACCTAAAGGTACTCCCAGCACTTAATGACTGCACATTTGCTAAACCTATTAATAGTAAAAGTTCTGTAAGTAAGACAACAAAATTTACATTCTTCTATTATTTTCTTAAATGTTGTATAAAGTAAAACACATGCCTCCAAAATTAATCTGAAGTCAGTTACAGGTTATGACCAATAATAAAAGATCACTGTATCTACCTCAAGCTACTGTGACTTTTTACAGGACACAAATTGACAACTATATATAGACTCTTTTTACTATGCACAAAAAAAAATTCAGTTCTCCAGAAGCACCATTCCACTGTTTAAAATTCAATATAAATTCTAAACGCCGCTCCAATTCTGATAACCCCTCTTTTAGCTAAGCCGGTTGGTTGGTAGTGATTTGTCAGATAAGTTACACAATACTGTTTCTGCTTCCTGATTAGATAAGCAGATAAGTTTTTTTTTCTGGCACAAACACTTATGCATAAATTTTTTTATTTTCTGTGAACCCTTGCAACTTCGCAATCTCCTCTCCCCAAATCTACATGCCAGTAAAAGTCAACTGTGGACATACCACATTTGCTAAAGGAAAACATAAAGTAAGTATTAGCATGCAAAAAGCAATTCTGTCTACAAAACTGAACAAACGTTCAGGAAATTTCTCTCCCTCTGTGCTGCCTACATATACACCACAATAAAGGAAAGCTGTGAGCAGTATTTCTATGTCTTTACTTCTGCCCTAAAGGTGGGGCACAGGGGGCATGTGGCCTTGGTGTATCTCTCACATTACAGAAATGAACAGCACAGCCAGACTGCGACCCTTTTGCCCAGCGGATGTGCTAAGTATGAACCTCTTTGGCAGGCAGAGATTTGGCAGTGCTTCTCCCCATTGTCACCAGGGAATGCTGCCACCCAGGTCCTTGTCTGGGTCAAAAAGAGGAGGAAGAGCAGCCCATCACTCTAAACACAAGTAGTATACAACCAGAAAGGAGGCAGAGATGCAGGGATGAAGCTAGCTGGAAGCACTTTTTGACATCTGACATCATTTTTTTCTACAATACCAAGAAGTGAAACACCTTGGTCTGGAGAAGACCACTGTCTTCCCACCCCTTTCCCCACTGTGTTCTACACACACAGTTTCACTAGTCTAAAAAGGCTCCTTGCTTAACTGCTTACAAGTGAACGGCTATGTAAATCTGGTTGTATCAACAAAATCTGACAAAACACAGACAAATACTACAAGAAGTAAATGCAGAAAGATCTGATTTTACACTGTGTTTATCAAACAGGAGAGTAATTTTCAATACTTTAGAAGTCCTGTCTGTCCATCATCCCCCAGGTACGATTACCACATCTGGTATTTACCATACCAGATTTTTCTAAGACACCGCTTACAATCTCCTGGCACCACAAATGCCATAAGAAGGCCTACACAAACAGGTAAGATTGCAAAGAAAAATGAGTTGGGTTTGGCATTAAGACCTAGCACAATCCTGACTCTTGACTATGAACAAAGCAAATAAAAAAAGTCAATGTCACACGACAGATGTGTGCAAGATCAGAATAAGCGCACAAGTGTTTCTGCAAGTACATGAGCAATGTTTTCTGCAGACCAATCTAACTCTTCAAATTTTTCCCCACCTTTATTAATAAGGATAGTGAGGTTCAAGGAAGATTTACAGTGGGTGTTCAGACACACAGATGGGTGTGGTGAAAACACCTGTATTAACAGACTGCTTAAGTGAATACAGTAGAAACATTTCAACACATACTAATTTATTCAAGCTTCGTGAAAGTTCTTTCACTTTCAAAGCAAGTTACTACTTGGAAACAATAAAATTCCTAAAGCTTTTTATTTTCTAAATATAACAGTCAGTTTTGTTTTTTTTAACTGTATTACAATGTAAGTACTATAAAAGCTAGTAAGTGTTTCACACCTGTCACTATCATGATGTCAGCAATGATATTACACTTTGTTTGGAAATAATTTTTCTGGACAGTGAGTTTAAATAGAGCTTCTTTGACGGAGTCTCTAACTGCCCCTAGAAACAAACAATGATAGACTAGGTCTGATAATCTAAATTGCATCATTCTAGGAAACAATCTGCATATTAGGTATGGACTAAGGAGTAGGGATGCGCTTCAATCTTTATGTCTCAAGTAAGCTTATAATAAGAATTTGTTTTCAAAGACTTCTAGATGCAAAACATTTAATCTCAACAAATAAAGCTCCTTATGAAGGCCAAGCTCCAGTAGCAAGATTTTTGTTCTATTACTTTTGAATCAAACATTACTGATAGACACATACACTGTTTGAGCCTTGAACCTTTTACCTATAGATATACTATGTGGAAATCTCAGTTCTGCCTCTTAATTTTTGGGCTGGCAAATTAGAGAGGTTCAGGCACGTGAGAATCAAGACAAGAACACAATCAAGCTTGGCATCTCTATAAAGGTCTTTCAAAAGGGAGGTTTTATGGTATTTTAAATAATTTTATTTAATGTATACTCCATGCAATTTTATAGTTTATCACACAAATCTACGTTACTGATTAATTCATTCTTTTTTCAAGAGCTTATTTAGAAAACATAAGATTCCTTTAAGCTGCCGAGATGCTAAAATTAAACACACGTGTAATTACAACTATAATGTAACAAGAAACTTCACATCATTTCAGAATATATATTACAACATTACAGCGGGACTTCTCTCAGCATCAGTAAGTCACACGAAGTTTCATTATGACGGGATTGTTCATTATGAACTTACTTTACAAGAAATATTTCTCATGACAGAAAGGCTGTATACGTATACCGCTTTCTTAACAGAACAGAAACAAACAGAAAGTTATGTGAAAATACATCCTAAACCCTTTCACTAGTTGCATTAGGTGTTACCCCAGCATTATGTTAACGAGGCATGTCACAAACAAAATGTGTCGATTTGATTTGCCTACACTCACCACTGAAGTTTCTACTCTCGCAACTGACAGAACTGTGTCAGGCACAGCATATTAGCAAATACCATTAGCCATGAATTTGCCTATTCATACTTACGGTACCATAAGAAAACCTTACGGCCCATATTTGGTTTTGTATAATATGCATGGTTTAGCCTAATGTAAGATAATATTAGATGTTGGCCGCTCAGGTGACTGTACTTCACGCTCAGTGGTGAAAATGATATAATAAGATGTGACTTGAGCTCAAGTGAATGAACTCAAAGATCGTAACAGACCATTTCTCTCCGCAAGTGAAAATGTTTTTCACTACAGTCGCCAATGATAATATAACATTTAAAGTTGATGCACAGGTTTATGTACTTATCTTCACACAGAAGCAAGTGAAGTGTTGCACCAAGAAGGGACAGGGTCCTCAAAAAAAATCCAATATGGCCACTGACGTGTACTTGTCTTTTGACTTAAAATTGCCTTATCTTTTACCATGCCTGTCAGTCGCATGCATACACCTGTTATACTCGTACTTCAAAAGAAGTTAACACAGTGACAGTCATCTGTGTGTATCCAACCTTGAGATCCACATGCTATTAGACTACCCTGTCAAGGCCAAACCACAGTCATCCACAGCCACCAAGAGACAGACAGGTAGAGAGGTGTGCCACCACTATCCACTTACCTTCTTTATTAAGCCTCATAACCTCCCTGCTTTTTCCACCCTCCTTTCCAGTCTCTTCTAGATCTACACCTGCAGAAGAGAAGCAGAGTCAGGAAGCGCCGAGGGCCCAGGGGTGTGCATTTATTGTTTGGCGGGGGGAGGAGGAGGAGAGGTGAGGAGGTGAGCGGTGTTTCTATTTGGAACAGCAAAAGCACAATGGTCGAGCATCTGCCAGGGAGCGGAACCGCCGGGCCCCCCGCGGCAGTACCCTCCGCCCACCCCCCACCCGCCCGCAGCATCCTCCGGCCCCTCCGCGCCGCGCATCCTCCCCCTCGCCCCCTTCCCCCACCGCGGCGCCGGCCCAGCGGCGGAGCCCGCGCCGCGGGGCAGCGGCACGGCACGGCACGGCACGGCACGGCACGGCGCGCGCCAGCGCCTCCCGCACACATGGCACCGGGGGCTCGGCGCGTCAGCTGAGCGCCCGGGGGGGCGGCACCTCCCGCCGCGCAGCGCGGCCCCGGGAGGAGCGGGGAAGGGGGGGCTGGGGGGGGTCGGCCCGGCCGGGCCCCCCGGCCCCGCCGCCGTGCGTGCGCTCCGGGGGAGGGGAGCGGCGTGCCGAGCCGCGGGCCGGTCCCTGCCCTTACTGTGCGGGGGGGCGGCGCCGTGCGCGTGCGGGGGGGCGGCCTCCCGCACCCAGGCGGCCCAGGGCTGGCCCAGGAACGCCTCGGGACTGGGCACGGGCCGCTCCAGGGCCGCCATGGCGCCGCGCCTGCTCCTGCCTCCTTGTTGCTTTTCCCGTTTCCTTCGGCGGCGGCGAGCGAGCGAGCGAGACACGGGATTCGAGAACGCCGCACGTCATCCTCGGGACGTTCCGCCGCCCACACGGGGGTAGTGTCAGCCCCTGCTCCCTATCAGATCGGGCTCCCCGCCGCCCAGCGCGCATGCCCGCGCCCCCCGCGCCTGCGCGCCGCGCTCCGCGACGCCGCCGGCAGCTGGGCCTGCCGCCCGCCCCGAGGGTAGCGCCGGGCCCTCGCCGCCCCCGCGCTGCCCCTCCGCTGCCCCTCCGCGCCCCCGCCCGGCCGGCCCGGCCCGGCCCGGCGGAGCCGCCGCCGCGCCCAGCGGAGCGGAGCGGGGCAGGCGGCCGAAGAGCCTCGCCGGGGAAGGCAGCCGCTGGCGTTGCGCACCCTGGGGCTGTGCGCCCCGCGCCTCGCAGCGCCCCGCAGTAAGTGCCTGGGACGCGGTTTCGGTAATTGCGGCACGGCCCCCGCGCTCCGGCGGCGCCCGGAACCGGCCACGCACTGTCGGGGCTCCCCCTCCCTTCGACTGCCTCCAGCTGCGCCCCTGTGGATCACCTATAACCACAACCACAGCCATTTTGTTGTCCAAGTACTACCTCTACCAAGGCTTCGGCTGTTTGGAAATGGGTTTTTGCTTGTTTTGGTCTTTTTAGGCTACGGTACAGCAGCTCTGAACTTGCAGGTCCTGCTTCTCTCCAATAACACCCAGGTTTTCATCTTGCTATACATAACCTATGGGATGTATGTGCTTTTCATCAAATTCTAGTACTGTGTCATTTTTTTGTTTACTTCTCCATTGAGGTGAGAATAGGAAATAACACTACCATCAAAATTTTTGTACTCGATATACCTAATTCAGGTAAGGAGTTACCTTGTAAGCCTATTGCTCCAGCTCACACCTATGAAGCTAAACGTAAACACCTATGGTGAAGGACTTGGTTTCATTTGAGCAGCCTCAGTGACTCCTTGTGCAGCATCTTTCATACAGCTGTGCAGCCCCAGGAGTACTGACGGTTGAAGTTTATAGTTCAACAGACACTTCTCGGAGTGGTGGCGTGTGCCTTCAGTGGTCCCTTCCCCATCCTACTTCTCCTCCCTGCCATGCAATTGAGATTCTTGGTCACCATTCACTTTTTGCTGGTTCAGACCGTTGTAGGACAGCACTGAAGCAAATTATGGAACTAATCCAGACTCAAGAAAAAAGAATTGCATTTGGGGCCTGCTCAAGGGTTGGAGCAGTGGCCAGAGGGGCAGGACAGGAGTTGTTGATGCTGCCTGGAGAACGGTACATAGTACTACAGTCTACAATGGATTTAAGTAAATTTCTAAGAACTTCATTGAGACTGGTCTCTTTACAGTGCTAAAATGAATAAACATTTGGGGCAAAGGACAAACACCCTTTGCCTTATATACACTGTCAACAGATGCAGTATTAAATACAGACAGCATTCACACTCCACCTCTTCCAAAAAGTAGCTGGAATATACAAGTCCCATCATTAATACCCTTTTATACCATATGGCCTGGCCAGAGTGCCTCCAGTCATGTAACATTTGCTACAGGAAACTATAGGAACACAATTAAAACAATTAAAGGAGCAGAAAGCTCACCAAAGTACGCCTCAAAAGAGAACCAGTCAATCACGGCAGGCTTATTAGCAACAAACGTGAAGCAGCCATAAGATGTGTGGCCTTAGATATATTACACACAATTTCCAGAAGCAGGAAGAGTAGTCGTCGTATAATACAAAGCCCTGACAAGAATTATTCTGGAATATTAAGTACAGTTCTAGCCACCAGTTTAAATTAATCTTCCTACAAAAAAAAGTGTGGAAAGGGTTATCTGAATGATCAGAGGAATTAAGAGTCTGTCGTATGAGAAGAGCTTGACTCAGTCTAGCAAAATTCAGCTGGAAATGAATATGATTGGTGTTTTTAATTATAAAGAAACATAATCGTCAATGAGGAAGAAAAAATAAAGAAGAGACATAAACTGCTTATGTTGAGGTTGAAAACCCTGCTCACTACAGATAAAACTCTTTAGTCAGGAATAGCAAGATAGAACTCTTTAGGAGGAATGATAAATGACATGAAGTTAATAATCAACCATGTTTGGCACTTGTGCTCAAATTCACTGCAAGATAGTTGTGCAAAAGTCTTGAGAGTGGCCAAATAGTGTCATAATTAAAGAAGGTACGAAGCACAGCTTACAGTGTAACACTTCTGTGATTACCCAAGATGTGTATCTGGAGAGAAGATAGAAAAGAAAGGCACGTGAGCACCCAGGAAATCCCCATCAATGAAAACTGACATAAGATTTCAGGGAAGTATGTATGGCCAAACATCTGACTAATATTAAACACTGCCATAGGATACACAAGCAGTAAAGCAATTCCTAACCACACAACTGAGAAAAAAGGGGAGGGGGAAACTATTTAACACAAGCTGCCACAAACCAAGGAAAAAAAAATGAAGAAACTTTCTAGCTTTTAACACATGGCACTAATCTACATGCTGTTTACCATGACACACTGCAGATCTACAGTCTAGGCTCTAACAGAAACAGACCATATGAAGGAAAATTAGCATAAAATCAAAGATGCAAGATGTACCAATTCCTTCCTAAAAAGAAACAATCCAGTGACTTACAGTTTGAGAGAAAGGTTTCCAAAGCCCTCCCAAAGGAATTCTTCCTCCTCCCTACCGTATGTATTCAAGAACAACATTATCATTAAACAAATGGTTCCACAATCATCAGAACAGATACGCCCAACTTTCCAAAGATCAGCATCTTTTGTTTGAAAAGTGCAAGTTCTGCTTTGATTATATCTATGCTACCTCTGTGATCTGCACAAAAGAATGAGCCCCATCCCTGAGCAACCTACAGATCAGTTTGTCTCCATTGGCTTGTAGGGTGCAAGTCCTGAAGCTGCAAAAAAGTAGCCTCCGTTCTGCACCAGGGCTTGTCCCCAAGAACACTACTTGTTTCACTCCAGATGGGAGCCAAATCAAACTTGTGTATGTAGCATGGACAACTGTGCATTATGCTCTGGAGCCCTACAGTGAAATAGGAAGAGAGCCGATCTGACAGTATAGAAGTTTTTCCCAAGGTTGGGAATATACATAGTTCTCTCTTGTGAATGGGAACTCAGGCTCCAGCTTTACCATAGCAAGGGCATTCGGGTGGTTTCTTCTTTCCTTTTCCTAGCATCTGTTTTCACAAAATTTGTAGAAACACAATTATATTTAAGACTTTTACTCCTTTTTCAAATTTGTTTCTATTAGTCAATGGATCCAAAAGTTACGGGTGGAGAGGAAAAAAAGGAGCAAAAAGCACAAACGTGATCATAGAAGACTTATTTCTGTAGGAAATGAGTAAAAAAACTGCACATGAAAGTGCAGATTAAGCATCCTCTGTTTCTTTTCCACCTGCTCACCAATACAGAAACTTAATTCTTCTATGACCTTGAAAAAGTCACTCTGCCATAGAAAAATAATTAAGTCAGTCAGGAAAGGTACTTCTGTCCCTCCCCAATCCCTGTAGATGTTGTTTTATTTCAACTGCCAAGTATGCGCTTCCTTTTACTATGTGGTTTTTCAGAATTTAATATAATGCAGCCTTGATCTTGGTTGCAGCTTGTAAGTACTACAGTGGTCCAATCATAACATAGAGTTAAAAAAATAAACTATAAGCTAATTAAGGCCTTTAATTAATAAGCAGTAAAATACAGATGAAACCTTAACTCTAATCTTTTTAATCTGTATATCACTAGTCTTTTAATAAGACGATCTCCAAATGCAAGCTTTCCCCTAAGTAACCAGGAGATAAAAATCGTATGTTCCTATATCTACTTACTAGAATTATAGTTAAAGACTTGGACTTTATAAAAGCACAGGAAAAGTTATGACATTTAGAAGAGATCCAAAGCTGTGTATCAGTCTTTGACTTATGTGGAGATCAACATTTATGTAGTTTTCAGGATCTAAATGATAAGAGATAACAAACTAAAACATCAATTCTCACATGTGGCTACCAGGAACGTCATATGTAGTCACCATGTACAAATAAATAATGACATGATTACATTTCAACTCCACTGTCATACACTGAGAAAGTATCATGAGTTTGCTGAAGGTGCATGCATAGTCACAACAATAACAAAAATTTGTGACCCTCTGCTTTAAATTGTGTATACCTGGCAATCAGTGCACCAGATGGCTTCAAACTGGCTACAGAAGTATTACAAAAATCCCAGTTGTATAAGGCTTCAGTATCATAACAAGATTATAAACATATGATGATCTTGTGACAAAGTCATTACAATTTAAGCAGTTTGGCAAGAGATTCATTAGTACTTCTCAGGATGCTATTTTGCAATGAATTTACCATAACAGTGGTTTTATCCTATATAGCAGAAATCATTACATAGCAGACAGTTTTATGAACCCAGGTATCTACTTTGGTGTGAATAGAACAATAAATGAATCATGAGAGTTTCTTAAAGAGAAGCACCAGCAAACTAGCTGTCTGTCAGTCACAGAAGTACAGAAATGTCAGTCCTCCTCCAGGATTTTGAGCAGTGTAAAACTAATTTATATGTTGACTTGTGTGCAAATTATTTTTATAGCAGATTCTTATACTCATGCTAATTTTAACCTATAGATTATCTGTAATCTCTCTTTCCACAGTGGATAGATGAAGTTTCTATTTAATACTAGAGCTGTACCTCAGGGGAAAAGGTACCAGAGAAGTTTGTATTAAGAAGGTGCAAAACCCCCCAGATAGATAGTCCTGCCTTTCTCTTGCGAAACTGATTCTGAAACTTTTTTTTAATACAGTGTTGCATCCTAGTCTGCTATGTGATAATTTGAGTAGCTAAATTCATTAAACAAAACAGATACTTGAAAAGTCCTATATCTAGGCTTCTGCAAGAAGATGCATACAGGACGGCACTTAGCAAGACAAATGTAAAAACCACTATCAGCCAGTCTTCCTAGAGACACTCTGGCCAGAAGTTCAGTCCCTGTACTATTTCTGATCTCTTTGTAATTTCAGAAGGTGTCTCAAACACCATGTGAGTGCCATCATAGAAGACTTGAGCTAGAAAACTGTATTAAATAGACACTTGTAGCAGAGAAATCTATTTTAATGTCCTCTGAAATAACACAAGAAAAAAAAACCTAAATTAAGCTTTTGGTTCCATCTTAGCCAAAGAAGCCAGCACTTAAAAAAGAAACAGTCAGAAAAATGGAGAACTGACAAAGAAATTCAAAGCGAGATACTCTTGTATCCCAACAAAAACATATTTCTCAAACAAGTGTTGCAAATTGCTATACCCAAAACAAAACTATGCTTGAAACACTACAGCAGCACTAATCAGTTGAAATGGGAAATCTAAAGAGAGGTATACTGCACATATCTATGAACAGAAAATGCACAATAAGGTAACTTATTACAGTGAACTCTGAAAAGTTTGAAGAAAAAGTACTACCAAAAAAAGGCCATGAGCTAGAGGTGGAAATCAACAGTTACTACACATTTTAAACCCATGAGAATTATGCAAGCACTGTGAAAAAATAAATTGCATGTCCTTCGGTTCCAGTGTCTAAAAGCTTGTTCTAAACAATTTTGCTCTAGTATTGGTTGTAGTCTAAATGCATTAACACAGCACTGTACTGCAGCTAATTTATCCTGCTTTTCAAGAGGATAATTTATCTTATCAACTGTATTACCGTAGCTGAAGTGTTTCTGATACCAAAGCTAGTAATGGTAACTATCAGTGTATCACAGGACTGCTTTGTACAATGCAGACATGCATCTTCACTGGACACAGGGACTTACCAATTGCTTGTAAGAAGCAAAGCAGTTTCATTTTTTTTCTGCAACAGTTCCAGGTTTCAGCCAGGAGTCTCCGAGAGTTCAGTTCAGACCTACCTACCTTTCCAATATTCTCTCTCCCTCAAGAACATTCCCATGTCCTGGCCTCCATCAGACACCTGAACATCCAGTCTCAGCAATATGGTACAACCCATATGAAACATGGATTTCAAATTCACTTCTTAAAACGCACTACCCAATGTCCCTGGTCTAACACTTCATCAGGTGGACTTGGGGCAAGAAGCTGAGGATTAGACCAGGTCAGGGGAGTGCATTCGCTGCAGGAGGCTGAGGGGTAGATTTTTAACAGTGTTTCTATTTGGGAAGATGGGAGGCACGAACGACAGGTCAAAGAGTACTTGACAGGCTAAAATTCAATTTCCCTGTATTGACAGATACTTAGGAAAGATCACAGAGGAATTGTTTTAAAAAACTGTCAGTGCATGTTTTGTATTGCTTCTTAAAATTGTTAAGCCTATCTAGCACTGGTGCAGCGAATCACCTGTAGTTTACTTATTAAATATTTATCTGTTTTGTTTTATTTGAAACAGTTTCTTCTTGATAAGTAACAGCAACAATCATATTTTTGAAGGCTGTATCTAGAATCTAGAGGAAGGATCTTAACCATCCAGTTGGGACAGTATACAACAAACCTGTAGGAGTTCCCTACATTTTTGAAAGACATGTCAAAGTTCTTTAGATTATGAGATATAAAAACACTTGGGGATGGAGAAAGTTACCTCACCTCAGTGTTAAGTCCACATTCAAACGTTCCTAAGCTTTGCTCTCTCATAATGCCTGTGTGAATAATGAAAACCACAAACATGGGTCCCCAAAGATCTGCACACATTTCTCATGAGGTAGGCATAGAAATATACTTTCATTAAAAATTAAGTTTGCCCTGCTGAATAATGTATATTATAACTTTCTGTTCACCAGCCATGTTTGCATGTGTTGGCAGCACACAACAGCAACTTACTGCGTCTCCCTCACTGCATCATAATCAATTTTGTTCTGTTCCTCCTCAGCGTAGAATGCCATATTTCTCCTGTTTGTATCCCTCTTTCTCCCAGACGCTTCCGTTTTCTGAATGTTGTTCCCTCTTTTCTACCACTTTTTCCCTATCGCTGCAGGTTGGGTTTTCCTCTCCCACCAGGTCACTCTGCTAAAGTACCATCTTGGGGCCTATTTTTTGCTCCCAGCCTTTCACTCACTGCCCTCCTGCTTGGGTCCAAGCTGCCTCACCAAACACTAACATGTCTTTTAATATGCCCTGCCTTGCTTTTTATCCCGTACTTTGCAGTTAGGAGTGTCTCCTCTCCCCTGCCTCCCTCAGTGGAGGACAGGTTTCTCCTGTACATCTCTCACGGCCCTGAGTCACCTCTCCCCCTCCCACCAGTGAGCTGCCTCTCTCCTCACAAAGCTGCGCGGAGTTGCCCCCTTCTGCTCTCTAAACGCTTCCTCACCTGCTTGGGGAAAGCCCCCTTTCCTTCTCCCCTCCTTTCAGCAGCCAGCTCTCCTCTGCCTCTCCCTGGGAAGCCAGCAGTCCTTGCCAGCCTTGCCCTGGCCCTGGCTGGAGGCCCCTTTCCCTCAGCACAGGGGCCTGCCTCCCCGCCCGCCATTTTCCACAAGTGCTGGCGCACAGGCTGTCCCCCTCTTCCAGCAGCTCCCTGATCCCCACTGTAAATGGGGATTCATCCATGGCCCTGAAAGTTTGGGTCCTCCCAGACAAGAGGTTTGAATGAGGGTCAGACTGCAATGCCTTTGGTGGAGGTCACGTTTGGACCCTAAATCAGCCTCAGAGATAGCCCAGCTTGCTCACATGGCTCCCCAAGCCCTTGCTGCTCCCAGAATCTGGCTCCGATCACACCTTGCTTGAGGTTCTGAAATGTTTTGACAGTTGTTATGGTATGTCCTATTTCCAGCTCGCACAGGAAGCAGATATGTTGAAATCCCAGAAGAAAGCAAGCCTGTTTGTCTTGTATTTCTGGCTGAGGCTGGAAGTGGAGTGCCAGAAATCAATTGTGTCTCATCTATTGTACAGGGAAGTCTCTTGTAGCTCCTTGTATCAACGTGCTAACTTTGCGACGAGCTTTGTCCTGATAAGATTTCCATCCCAACCTGGAAGAGTCAAAGATAGTATCTTCTGATAAGCACTGCAAATTCTGTACTCAGTCCAAATGGATGCCAAGGCCTTAGCAGGAGTTGGGGCATAGTGAGTGACATGCCTGACAAGTAAAGGCAACTGAAGTAAAAAATATGTTTGATATTTAACCATTGGCTTACATGCAATGAGAGGTTGTTTCACAGATGTTTTGATACCATCATCCTTCAAAACGTCTCACATGCTACCCTACGCTTCTGTCATACTCCTCACCGGACATTTTACAAAGGCAATATAATTGCAGAGACCAGAGGTGAATAGGCCTTAGTTACGGTCTCACAGATCTAATGAATTTTTTAATTAGATCCTCCTCTTGGTGATATAAATAGGTTGTCCTTTGATAGTCTATTTATTGGAAACCTATGTTTTGATGAGTGTTCCTAAGGCACTATTTCTCCAACCAGACAAAGTATAAGCACACAGTACTAATGATACTCTGGGGTTAAATGAAAAAACATAGCTAGTCAAGAAGACAAAATAAAAGTTGAGACATTATGAAGAATATCCCATGTTGCCTATGAAGCGTCCACACTTCTGAAACACATAGGAGCTAAGATTGCAACTTTCCAGGTTCAAATTAAGAAAATCTTTGTACATCTATGACCATCAAACATTTTAACTGACTAATAACCTCTACTGATGCAGCTCTGTGCATTGGATCAAGTCTTATTTTGTAGATATTCAGCATGTGACATCTGGTATATGCAAAAGTTACAAGACTGATGAAAAGTGAACAATGCTGTTTTAGGGAAAAAAATTAACTAAAAATCATTATAAAATTATAATTTGAATATTTTGGAGTTCAGCTTCAGTTTATAGCCAGAACTCGCTGTTTCCCAAATCTTTTAATTGACAGATAAAAAAAAATTCTTCTCCTTCAAAAGACAGCGGTCGTCTGTGGATTCCTCTGTCTGTGTTTAAATCTGCTGAATAATAATAATAAAAATAAAAATCAATTAAAATACTCAAATTCAAACCAGCTACTACACACAAACTCCTATTCCTCCTTGTGTGGAACTGGAATCTTATTCTGCATATACTAAATCTGAGCTCTTACATTTTTACTTGCATTCATATTTGCATTCAAGGACTCTATAATATAATCTGCTAATGCAATGCCTTCTTTTCCTTCTGCCTTAAGAACACTTTTTTTCCTCTTGGTATTGCAGCTACTAGTGACTTCAAAATACTGTTACAATTGCGGCCTGTGATATAGGAAGGCTACCAAAATCAGAAGGCTTTATGTATGGTGGGCTGAAAAATCTCACGGAAGATTGTCTAAGCATATTTTGACACTCAGTTCTCTATGGCAAGAGGTATTTACTCTTCTGTTTACAAGAACAGTGGAGCCTTTTTTTCTGTGCCCTCACACATCATCATAATTAGCACAATGATACAACTCAGTTAAATCTATTAGTAGCACAAGCAGTGGCATTTTGTTGAATTATGTATTCATATCACAGTAGAGTTGGGCACTTTTAAATATTTCTAAAGTTGTTCTTAACTGATGGAGCAAAACTTATGTCAGGCTGTTATAAACAAAGACTATTGTGAAGTTAGAGGCTGTATGAAGCAGAGTGAGTTATGGTGGTGAAAAGAGCTAACAACAGTCCCTTGATAAACACAACATTTAATAGCAGTACAATATTAATTCCTTGAAATAGAAAGATGAGTGTACATTGGAGGGGTTAGAAATGGTCTTATTTGGACAATTTACGGGTGCACAGAGCCACAAACATGCGTCTTCTAGATTTGTAGAGGGAAAACCCAAAAGGCATCTCTGGGTCCTGGAAGTGCTCAAATGTGGGTGAATTCTTCCATTTATTCAGTGTTTAATATTTTTGCCTATGGAAATTTTTACATTAGCTGACGAAACCCCCTCAGTCTGTCTTTGTCAATCTGAATCTTAATGTAGCCAACTGTTCTGTTCAGTTCTCACACTACATTTGTGGTGTAAGAGTCTAAGAGCATGCTGTGTCAGCCATGGGATTATTGGTCCTAGATTTTGCAAAATTTCCCATACACACCTTTAAAACAACAACAGATAATTATGAGAGTTGGCAGATAACACAGACATAATTGTTTTCAGCGGTTACAATAGATGCTTTAAAAACATTTCCTTATTCAAACCTTTAGTTAGTTCAGGGCTGGTGAAACAAAATCCTTCTTATTGTCTCTTGCCCTCAGTGTATCCTCTGGGTACAGCAACCAGCAGGAACTCCCTCCTTCTCGCTCTTTCTTGCTCTTCACCTGTTATCTCACCTTTTAGATCGCTGCTCCAGGTAGTTTGCTGGGCTGCCTCTCTAATGTGCTGTTCCTACAGCTATCCAGCCTTTGCAAAGGTGTCAGAAGAATCATACATCAAAATAACTATTCCATCAAAACTGAACCACATCTGGAAAGATGGTTGAACTCATCAGCATTTTATTTCAAAAGGGAACATGGATAAGAAGTTCCATCAGTATCAAAATGTCCTGTGTTGATATTTAAGGAATGATGATGATGTCACTGTCATTTTACTTTCCTTTCCTCCCTTCTCTCAAACTTCACCTGAGCTGGGATTAAACAATCAGAAATGTTGTCACCATAACTTGCTTCTCATGCTAAAAGAGCACAAATAGACTGACCTCAGCACACAGCAGAAATAGTTGGAGTGGCAAAAGGTAAACAATAGTACACGTGATCTTGACCGATTCATTTATACCCGTACCCTGCCTGCAGCACAAGTGGCCACACATCAGTGAGATGATAGAAGTGTTCCTTTATTTTCTGTCCATTCACTTCCTTACTCTGTTTTCCTAAGCAGCAGGAGTCATCTTAACAGTTATTAGTGAGATAAGATACAGAATCTAATACATCTTCTTGTCCCACAGGAAAGACTTTTGGTAATTTTGGAATGAACGTCTTATTCTCTGCAGGATACTCTGAATGTAAATTTGGAAAGAGGAATTTCTCTGAATAATTATAGTTTAAATGCTGAATTCCAAATATATTTATTTTGCTTTTTTGTTGGTGCACATTGCATACGTGCTTTAAGATATTTCTTTTTTGTGGTTGCTATGGTAAAAAGCAGTTCCCAGTTCTTTTACTTAAAACCCATGAACTGCAATTAACTGTTTAATATTGTAACGTACAACAGCTCTAGTAACACCTTAACAGCTTTGAGCATGATACTCCATCATCTCAGCAGATGGTGATTTTTGGCATTCTGTGTTTTCAGTTTATTCTTCTCTATACTCCTTGCCATTATATCTTTTGACAAACGCTTCTGAACTAACCTAATTGCAATTTGATTATACTGAGGCATTCCTTGAATCTTTTTGTATTTCTGTTAAAAATCACCAATACGTGAAAATAAATGTTTGTACGTGTATCCCTGGCAGTAATTATAAAAACAGATTTTAAAGTTCCTTAAGAATCTGTTTCTTCTCATCTGTAACCTTAAAAATACCATCTTGAAATACCCTTAGTGTACTACAGGAGCCCTGCACCGCAACAGAGAAGGAGACATAATTGATTCTTTTGTGAAGAAAGAGCAACCCTGAATGTTTGTCAAGAGTCTGAATTAAATAAGTGTTACCAAATTTAACTTGTTTTACCAAAGGGATTTGCCTTGTATTATTATTTCTATAGAGCTGTAGACTGAATTCCCCATGAATTTTACTCATTGTTTTGAAGATTTATGACTCACATAAATCCCTTTTAACATGGTGTTTCAATCATATTTAGAAAAAAGTGACTTTGTCCAGACATTATCAAGAACAAGATTGTCTGGTGAAACTGTTTTTCAGCTGCTCTCCCTCTTTCTCCCATGTAATACATTTGTATGCATTTTCTAGGTTGGTTTTTTTTTTCAGTTAGAAATGGATTCTTTGAATTTAAAATCAGGACTGTTCTTCATTTTGCTCCTTAGAGGGATTTTATGTATTAAGCAGACAGGATACTTCATATAATGTAATTCTGTAATACAGGACCAAGTAAACTTTTTTTTTGGTACCTTCAGCAGCAGCATTAGCATTTCTTCTTTTTTTAGGAAAAGACAACAACGGGGAAAAAGGAAAAGAACAGTTTTCCCAGAATCATAACAAGATAATTTTGCAGTTTCAAGTTTTAAAATATGAATATCTCATTCACAGCTATTTCCTGGCTGACTCCAGGTTTCTATGATTATTATTTATTCAGTGCTGATAGTGTGCTTGACATTGTGCAAATATAGAAAGAGATATTCATGTGGACTATCTGCCAGGATTTCCTAGTTGTTAGTGGCAGTGTTAGCCTCTTTAAGGAAAAGCTTGAGGCTGTCTTTAAAATGGAGATGCTTATCCATCCTGCCAACATGCAGCTTCATACGTATGACCATGGGAAACTGCTCAGATGCACCCAGCAAGGCTATGGAAGGATGGACGCAGTGGAGTTTAATTTAATTAGGACCGCGGCAGCGTGGGGGGTAGCTCTGACTGATCAAACCTTTAAGACCAGTCATGATAATTTCAACAGCTGGAAATTTTTTAGGGAATGGTAACTGGGAAGAATCAGTCCTCCTGATTTGACACCTAAAGAATCAAAGGAAGACTGTTTGCCAGAGTGCTACATTCTTTTAAAATCCTGTGTCTTCTGTGAAGTCCATGAACTCTTCCATAACTTATCTGTAGGACCTACTGACAACCTGTGTGCTTAATTCACCTGATGTTGGTGTCCCTCAAGTTGTTGCTGCCACAAGCTTTGTCAGAAACAATACCTTCCAAATGGTAGAAGTGGAAGGCTTTTGTCAAGGACTAATTTCTCAGGTTAGTGGCATTTGACCAAAAAAAAAAAAAAAAAATCTTAGTCTAAATGAGGGGATTGTTTGTTGCTTTATTAGAAAAGAATTACCATCTTTTGATTTCCTCTCCAATGGAGCAAAATCATTCTAATAGATGGGCTCTTTAGTGACTGTTTCTTGACTTTACACATGAAAGAGCAGAAGGTTTGCTGTTTCCTGTTTCATAAATGAATATTTTCCTCATGATCACTTAAGAAAAATTTTAAAAACCCCAAATCCCACAAAAAACCCCCTCAACTTGCAGTAGGGCAAAGGGTGGAATGCAAATACTTATCCTTGTTTTCTCCTTAGCTAGGATGAGCATTTCATCATCTAGTCCTTTCAGATACCCCAGCAGAATGAATGGATGATGACAGTAAGCTTATCTCTTTGTCTGAGATGGTGATACCACCCATCCAAACTAACACTCAAAGGCCTTCGTTAGAGCAACACAAGTCATGTATAGGAGTCAGTATCAAAAAATCCCATGCTCATCTCAGTGGCCAGTTCAGTCCAAACTACAACACAGCCAAACAAACAAACAAACAAAAAAAAAAAACAACAACTCGTAGAAAAAATGAGCAAACTTCTGAGGGATTTCAAAGCTGAAATCAAACATATTGAGCTCAGTTCAGAACTGTGAAGAAAATTGAAAAGGGATATCTCAAAACTAATGTATTAATTACAATTCCTGTATTAGTCATAGTTATTATATCCCAAATTTTGTTTGGAAATGGAAAGAGAGCTGTCAGATTTCCTTGCCTCTCCACCCCCCCACACAAAAAAGGCTTCCCTTTGCTTGCATGCATTTTTTACACTGAGCAAAATGCCTGATTTACACTCAGAGGAAAAGTTTAATTAATTCTCATTTTACAAATCCTCCACAATATTTATTCAAAAGATTGACAAATTCCAGGAAGTTCACCCATCCCTGAAAGAGAAGTTTTGTAAACAAATCTGGCAACAAATTTATTTTAACAGCATCAACCCTGGTAATCTGTCAAGATACAGTTTGTTTCTGACACTTGATTAAAATCTTTTTGCTTAAGAATAGAAAGTAATTTGATACAAACAAACCATTTAGCTGGGACATGGTGACTGCCCCTCTGATACTTCACAGAGAATTTATTTATTTTCAACAGAAAAAAACAATTAGTATAATGTTTAGCACATATATATGTTTTTAAAAGAAACAAAGATAAATTTCTGTATTCACAAAACAGCAACAACATGAGGGCTTTCAGGGTCTGTAAAATGCTTTTATGGTGTATCTAGCAACCTGGACCAGCATTACTCCACATCGTCTGGACACAAATGAGGGGAGTTTTTTAGGATGTGCTTCCACAGGCACTTTCTTGCCCATTTGTTCCTGGCTGTGTCATCCACTCACACAACTCTTATCCAGCATCAGTTTGTGGATCCACTTCCCTATGCAGCAACACCAGCAGTTGTGCGGCCACATTAGCCTGTGGTAGCCCAGGCTGAGATGAAACAACTGAGTGGACTGTACAGCTTAGACTGGTTTTGTCAAGAAAAATGCCCATGTCCAGAAAAATGGTTTATGCAAGGAAACAGTCTCAGAAGTCTGCAAATATCAGTAAAGCAAAATGGCTAAAACCCACTGTCTGCCATTAGTGTCAATTGAAATCAAAGATACATAGGTGCTGCTGTTAAACATGTATAGACATTGCCTTTCTTTGCATTAAGACTGTCCTTCCAACTGGACTGCTGGATGTGTGAACATTTTGGGGTGTCTACCTCTTGATTCTTAAAGATGTATGGCATCTCACTGCTGACCCTTAGCATAGGAAAGAAATTTGTGAATTTATTTTATGTGATAACTCCATAAAGCTGTGCGTGTCCTGGGGTAAAGGCTTGGCTCGCACAAATATCGGTAGAGCCATGACATTTTGTACCAGCAGGGAAAATGTCCATCCTTCCTGCCACTTCGCTGGCTCCTTCAAACCTAAAAGGCTGATCCAGATCCCATTGAAGTCAATGAGAGCTTTCTCTCTGTGCTGGATCCAGCTCTAGGCAAGTATGCAACCTCTTAAGTACGGCAATTAAGATTTTGAGCTAATGTTAGTAATCCTTTCCTGCCTGCCTAGAACACGCAAACTGTCTGAGCCAGCCTTCACCTCAGGCAAAAGCCTGAGGAAAAGAGGCATCTGAAAGGTCAGTCTGTGTCCCCATGGACTAAGAGGTATGGGGGAATTCCAGACTTTGCGGTGAGCTTTTTGGTATTTATTTCTGGAAGCTGTTAGCTTAGATTTTTTAAGCTAATCTTAGTTATGGAGAACTGAGATGATAGGAGTGAGGGTTTTAGAAAGTCACATTTATAGGTGCTTTAAAATGTGTTTATAAATCTACCATCCTTGCTTTTCAGGTTCCTTTTTAAATGGAATTTTAATTCAACATTATTTATGGACACTCAGGACAGTGCACATATTCTACTTCTTTTCTAATACCACATTTAAGGACTTTGCTAAGTGAACCTCCCTCTAAATCAAAGAAAATACCCCTAAAAAATCCTGGCAGAGTTTGACATCAGTAACTTTATGCACTACTATTACTGTGAGACATTTTATTACCTAAATAATTCCTCATCTGGGGGAACTTGTGATAAACTTTTTGCAGCATATTTAAAAACAATGTAGAAAGGAAAAAATCCCCTGTAAGGATTTATATCTGATGCTGTGAAATAATTAATTTTTAAAGTATAAGCAAATTAATTTAGTAGCCTCTTGCTTAATTGGGATTCATGCTATTTAAAAGAAAATGGAGTGGTGGGTGCCTCAAATATTCTAACCCTTCTCAGGCTGAAAAATAATATTGCATTATTGACTCTGATTCCCTCTGTGATTTAATCCTTTTCTTTACATGGCTAGTGGGTAGAAATAGTGGGAAAGTCACAACCGCAAGCAATAACATGGCAATTAACTCAGAGGTACTGGTGGGACTTTTAAGTAATTTTAAGTCAACATATATAAACATTATGTTGCTGGCTTGAAAATCTGGACATTGTTTGCAGCTGGAAGATTTGATTGCTTAATTGATTTTGATTTTCAAATTGCTTTTGAAAATCAACCACTGGTTTGAATCTGCTCCAGATGGGCAATGACTGAAAATTGTTATAGTCTGGCACGCATTTGGTAGCATAGATAAGTGAGTTGACGGCCTCATTAAAAGTATCTCAAACATATGCACTGATTAAAAAAATCCTCATCTCTGGCTCAGCAGGGTCTTGGCTGAGAGGAACTGAACTGCTCTGTCACCCCTAAGGGCTCTTTCTGGTATGACAATGGAAGGAAGTTCATAGTGCTGTTGCACACAGAGGTGAATATAAAATACGTCATGGTCCAGCGTGTCTGCCTATCAGTGAATGCAATATGGCATAGGCCAGCGCTTATTTCCACTGTGCTCAGTGGGAACTCTTGTGTGAGAACATGTGTCCCCCCACCTGAATGAGAATCATACAACTAGATCACGCATTTTAGGAGTCTGACAGTGGTATTTATTTTTCCACCAACAGGTCATCAAAATTATTGCCTACCTGGTTAAAAAATGGTACAGAGAGACACGCACTAGGGGTTGGAGGGACCTGAACATCAGAGCCATCCCAAATCCCCTTTACTGTCACTGTGGGAAAACAGATGTTTCAAAAGTACAGCACTTCCCATCCTAAAGGCAACGGCTAAAGCTGGTCACACCACTTGTGCCCTAGTAGTGCCTCTTTGTTTCCAAATGAAGCCCAGGGTGACTATATAATATTAACATATGCAGGTCTAAGTTTTAGTTATTTCAAGGTAGGTAAGATAAATTCCATCCTCAACGTCATCCCACTATTCTGACTGCTACTTGCTAAAACATTGTGTGAGTGCTTTTGCACTTTTTTCACAACTTCTGAATGACTGTGAACAGGGTCTCTCCTCCAAAGCGTTATGACTCAGTTCCCACAACACAGTCATTTTTTCAAAGGAGAAAATGTACCGTTTTCAATAACAAGCTTGGCAAAGACACTGACCAAAATGATGTGCCTGGCACATAATGTCCCTGGTTTTAAGTATGCTTTGTAACCATTGCCTATGTGAATTAAATGGCTCTTTTCTGTTTAGACAACTGGATTTCTGTGTGGCACTAGATGGCAATATTCCCTCAGCTCCAGAAATGGTCAGGGGAGCCATACACAGCAAAGGGACATATTCTGACCTTGTTTCCTCATTATCACCCATGTAGCTCATATTATAACAGCCAGGTTTTATGTGACTATGGTCAGTCTGGGCTGCAGAGTTTTTTTTCTCTCTGTGCATTCACCCACCTACTTTTGCAGCTTCACAGTTCTCTGTCAAAACATTTGCTGGACGGTACACTTACTGTGTGGGGTCTTTGGTTTCATTAAGAAAACTCTTGTGGTCTCAGGCTGTTCCATGATATTGATGCTCAAATCCACAGGCAAGAAGTATATACATCCAGAGTATTGCACTTTCCTGCTGCCTTTTGCGTATTGATGTGGTAACAGACTCAGTCAAGTAATTACTCAGATGTAATGTTGTCTCATGTCACTCCTAAGTGGCTCATTTTTTTCACTCATGTTTGCTCTCAGATAAAATAAGCATAATCTAAACTCAGCAACTGTAAAAAACTCATTCTGCGTCTTATCCTTGTGTGATATTTCTAAAGGCTTTCTCTAGTCACAGAGCTTACAGGCAGCAAAGAACAGAGCCAGTGATAAGTATTACATCTGTCTCCTTTGCCCAATTAAGATTTTGTTTGCCTTCAGGCCACTTTATTCAGGCCCAGGTCTATTGAAATTGCTCCTTTCAAAATCAGGCTTGTCACTGATCTTTGTGAGACCAGGATTATTATAATTATTTTCCAATAACCTAGATGAAATGATAGTGCTACACAAATGTAGAAAGATTCCAAGGATGGCTTTAGACAATGTACGTCCCAAGGAAGATATTGAGGTAGAAACTGAAATTATTGTGGAAAAGTTATTTTTTCAGTTCCCTCATTGTCATAGGACGACCCAAGCCTCCTCTTCAAGCTAATGCCTGCCAGTTCCCATTCATCCCACCACACAACCTTTTTTCCAACTTACAAACCTACTTCCATGCTGCCACAGCTGTTCTGCCACATACTTCTTAGAGCAAAGATCCCCAAACCACACCCACTATGTCCCTCCTCCTCTTACTGCACATCTCTATGTCCTCAGATCAGGACTCCAGCTTCACATGTCCCATCTTTTTCTTTTTTCCACTCCTCAGCTTTCCCAGCAGAGATCCAACTTTTTCTCTGCCAGGTCCCTTCACTCTCTCACGCTTCACAGCCCCAGCTTCAGTCCTCTGCCTCACAAGTCTCTGTCCTCACATCAGCTGAGTAAATCGTGGTACTACTGTGTTGGTGATTGCTAAGCATGAGAATGGAGCAGAAACAAAAGTGATACACCAGATCCTCAGGTGGTATTAGGCTGCTGCATGCTGTCTGATCCACGGTAATGGTAGGACTGAGACTCTACGCACATTGTGGTTACCATCAGTCAGTCATTTGATGGGGTCAGAAGCTCACAGGAACACCAGAAACACAACTCCCTGAGCAGTCACACTGCAGTTATTTTAGGTCCCACATAAAAGAGTAATGCCCTGTTTCAGACACTTAAGTCTAACAGCCAGACTGCAGCTTATACTGTACTGTGAAACAAATGGGGAAGAGAGTGAAAAGTCCCTCCTTACTCCCTTACATGTCTTCTACGTATCAGCTACAGCCACAGAGAAGGGCAGAAGCCACATTTTTCCCAGGGGAAGCTTATACTAGGAGGCATATGTAGTACTTGTCTTTTCCTCAGTGGCTTTGCCGTGCCAATACCTGGAGGAGAATGTCCTCTCCCAGCTATGGGCTGCCATTGGGCTACAATCTGCCGAGGAGTGAATTCAGCACCCGTTGAGGCAAATCCCACTGGAGCCCTGGAGCAATGGAACAGGAAAGGATGAGAATCAGGGAAAAGCAGAATTAAGTATAAAGCAAGTAACGGAGGTAGAAATTTGGCCTTGTTTTGTGCTACATCTGATTAAAAAATTAAAGAAGCCCATAGGAGACTACAGAGCTGCTTCTGATCAGTCTCTCTGGGGAAACAGTCACTGAGAGGAGCTGGAAGTGAATGAAGGTGACTATAATACACTGTGGCACCTCAGGGCCCTGGCACAAGTCAGTCCCATCACAGCCTTGGCAGCCCAAGCAAAACTGGAGTGTATCCAGGGCTACATGCCCTTCTTTCATCACACGTCCCTCCTCTGCTCCCCTGGAGACCTACAGAGCCCAGCTGAGGATCTCGAAGTTCTTGGAACTGTAAACAAAACTTCACACTGTTAGGAATTAGTGAATTATTCTTACTCCTCCTGTTCAAAGGGTGCAGGAACTTAAGTGTAAAAAACTTGGAGTTTCACCTCCAGGTGAAACTCCACCACCTGAGCCCTCACCTGGTGCCCAGCCATAGTTTTCTATTAATTCTGTACTCTTTTTTTTTAACCCAAAGCCAACAGAAAAATATTTCTTTTGTGCTAAAATGCAAGGTTGCTTTTGCTAAATGTAATCAATTCCCTTTTGCTGATAAAATAGGTAAGATATAGTATGTTTCACGATGTAAACGCCTGTTTAAGAAATTCTTGGTGGTGTTTTAAAATACTTAAATAAGTGAAGTGCATCATGCTGTGTACATAGAAACCTCAGAGTTTCTGTACCTGTATTTGCCCAGAGCATTCTTTCTTGTTGCATTTGCATCATTTGCTACTTCACATCCTTGTTTATATATTTACCAATCAGCTCAGGTGGCCAAGCAATTACAATAACAAATTTGTAATACACGGTAAACACTGTATCATGAGGCATAAGGTATTGCCACATGGGTTCAGGCCCTGATCCAGTATCCAGTAAGCTGTGAAAGAAGACTTCATTGTCCTTGACAAATTTTTCACTGAATCTTTACTTGCACTAGAACTTTTTTTGGAAGACAAATCACACGATTAAAATTCAAGCAATATAGTGACTGGTGTGGACAAGTGATATCATTTCTCACAGGTATTGAATGTTCTACACCACCACGTGTTTTTGATCTTGAACCACAAACCACCAAGTAGTTGCTGATAATATTTTTTTGTGAATGGTGAAAGAATATTGAAGCTTAAGTTTCACTGACTTTCATGTTGTGTTAACACAGACAAATGTGATATTTTCAAGCAGCACAAGACCTTCTTAAAGAGAAAAACTTGACAGTAATATGCTTTTTACAGTCATGGTGTCTTACAGTTGTAATGATTGAGCTTGGGAGTGGAACAAGAAGTTTGGCTTTTGTGGCCTTGGAGAAGTCACTTGACCATTTTGTAGGGAGGATTCAAGTACATCTAGAGCTTTTTTGAACTTATGTCCTTGGAATCGTCTGTCTGCCTCAGTCCACATTTGTCATTACAACAGCAAGAGGGAAGACAGAGGCTAAGCAGGCAAGATGGAGGGGAGGGAATGGGAAGGATCAGAACAATCTCCGCTATCTTAATGCCTTACATAGCCCCAGTCCTCCTGAAGTAAGTGCTCAAATTCTTTGGTTCAAAAGACAGACTCCTGGGATTCCTTCTTCTTTGGCAAATGCTTTCATCCCTCAGGTGTATAACTGCTGGAGCAATGGGAGATTTGTTTTCAGCACTGAAAACATTTATGTTTTCAGGCTTCTGTGTGTACTCGCACAGATTTTAGGCTGTTCTTTACTTAAACCTTGATCCTAAAAAAGCTCTTGATGTGATGGAAGCACTTCTTATTAACAGACACCTCAAGTTAATTATCAAGGAGGTGACTAGTGGGTTTACGTGTCTACAAGTCAGTGCTAGAAAATAGATGTGCCAGATATCTGTCTGGGACCTTTTTGCATAATTACATGGGTTAATAACCTTGCTAAGCTGGGATCGCTTTAGGTGACTTTAAAGTAGCCTGGGTAGTACTCATGACTTTTCGTTTGCTCTTGTCACTCACAGATGGTACAGAGGAAGCTTTTAGCTGAGAAATCAAATGAAATGGTGCATAAGTTTTTGATGTAGGATGCTACAGTACTGTTTTAATATTTTAGGAAAGGTTACCAAGGCAGCGGATGGAGAAACTGTACTGTTTAAAGAGAAAGGCAATGAAAAGAAAACCTGACAGTCAAGGTAATTTAATTCAAGTAATAACAATAAATACTCTTGAACTGAGGTTGGATCAGGTGTGTGAAAATTCTTCTTAGGCTGCTCAATTTTTAGTGAGTAATTACCACAATAAGAGCAAAATGTCTCCTTTCCTGTGAATTGGCTAAGCAGATGAAAGCCACTACTCTGGCTGAAATAGCTATTAATGGGAAAATTATGTCTTGAACCTCCGATGCGTTTGAAAAGTGAGAGAACATTTCTTTCCTGTTGACAGACTGGAAGTCAATTGAGAATTAAACACATGGAAAAAAGATTAATGTCCTAAACCTGCACATTTTGTTATGCAAGTAGACTACTTCTCTAAAGCTGTCCTCTGTTAAAATCTCTCACTTCCCTGAGGACAGGCAATTGGCAGCTTGCACATCAAGTTCTGCTCTGTCCCACCAGATATCCCTCACTTCCCGTGTTCTTTCTCTCTGCATCCCAGCCTAAGACTGGTGTAGTCTCTCGCACTCTGATCTGTTGATCTTTCCCCTGGAACCAAGATTCTTTAATTTCTTGAAAGATGTAGCATCTTCCTCACGTTCTCCACCTTACCTGATAATCCAGAAGACATTTTTTACTGTACTGCTCTAAAATGCCCAGGTTTCAAGTAATCTTGAAAATCAAGGAATGATTAAAACCCTGGTTTGTTCCTTGACCTTTTCATTTTCTCCAGTTAATGTTTCTTCCCTCTGTTTTGCCTGCAAACTCCCTGGTTGCATTCTTGCTTGTGCTGCCTTGACCTCTTTTCATCTAGCTGCTTTAAATTCCCAGGAATCTCATTCCTGACCTTCCTGCAGCAGCAGAGCTACTGCAGCCAGCCTCACCAGGGAACTTCTGCCTTGGTCACCTTTCCCTAACTCATCTGTTCCTAACCAGCTCTGTATTTGATAATATCCATATACTTATTTCTACTTGATTTTTAGCCTGTTCAGGGCTCTCTTAACTCTGACTGCTTTTTCGCCTTATTTCTCACAACCTGCCAGGATCAATCAGAGAACCACAGAAATCCACTTTGTAGAGGAATGTAAGAAAAGAGGGATGCAAGAGAGCTACTGAGAGATACCAGCAGTGACTGAAGGAAGAAGAAGGCCCCAGAGCCCTTTCTGCTCACACTCGCTCCACCCATGTGAGCTACCCTTTTTTCTGCACTCACTTGGCTTTCCCCCTGCCTCCCTGGTCACCTCTACAGACTCTTCTCACAACATGCTTGAACCATGAGGCTTATCAGGGACTACCTGAAAGCCCTGGAGGCATATTTAGAGAGAAACAGAAAATAACTACTCCATGGGTATTCATATAGTACCTGAAACAATTACCTATTGCACTTCCAGGTGAAGCTGGGGAAAGGGTGGCATTTCAGGTGCATCTGTCTGTGTTCCAGATGCCTTTGCCATCCATGTCTCCCATAACCCTCTACGGTGTCTCTATCACAAGATGTGTAGAGGAAAGTCTGATTTATGTGTATGCAAGCTGAACTCTTGCCAAAAGTAGATCTGTGTAGGTTCTCAGATGAAGGGAGGACAAAACAAAGAAGTTGAAAAATGTATTTATAGGGAAAAAAAAGCCCACACCAAAACCCAGCCCCCCAAAACCCCAGCCTAAGAAGTAAGGGAAAGGAAATAAAGGACAAAAATTATGACCTCTGAGTTCTGGAGAAGGCTTGGCTATTCAGAGCATAGGATGGAAACAGTCCTATCACTCAAGCTACATATTAAACAAATTAAAACATGTATCTGAAAGACTGGATACTTTAAAACTTAAATACTGGATACTTTAAAACTAGCAACTAAAAGGCAGGAAAAAAGCTAGCAGCATTTTTACAGTGATAATCTAATAATTAGTAAAAGATCACAAGCATATTGTACAAGCGTGTTTCATGCCTGCACCCAGACCTCATCTTTATAAGATGTTCAATCAGATCAAAAGCTTCTTTGTGGGCCCAGAAAATGCATCTGAAGGGGTGGGCAATGACCTGGTAGGTAAAGGGACAGGCTAGACTTTTTGCCAATATAAATACATTTACATTAATATCTTATCAGCATAACTAGGTCATTTGAGGGTGAGCGTTTCCATATGTTTTTTTACTAACATGAAGTCTAGGCACACATTTCCTGGGGCAATGGAAGATTAGCTTCCTCAGTACTACAGGCTGATGCAGCGTGTGCTTCCAGATGATATGGTGTGGTCATGTTCACTTTAAACCCAGACTGCATCTGGACTTGGGAAGGCCCTAGAAACACTTTAAAATAGATGCAGATCAACCATCAAATGAATGTTTCTTATGATTCCTCAAACCAGTATCAGATATGTAGGTATGGCTCAGTTCCAATCAGTAGGTTTTACTGATGCATCTTTTCCAGTTTAATATATCAGCAGAATCCTCCAGGGCACATCTGTACGGTAGTTTAAGGTGCTCATGCAGCAAGCAATGGCAATGCGCGCTCCAGCGTTAAACTAGCTGTTCATGTTCAGCATGTTCAGTTAACGTGCTCACACTACAAAAAACACAGGAGCACAGGACAGAGCTTTCTGAAATACTGTCAGCTTTCGCTGTGACAGCCAAAGAGTGTCCTGCAGAACCATCTAGAGATGCTAGCTTAGCTCACAAATCAGTGTGGTTTCCCCAGAGCTGGGTTAAACCTGAATCTCTAAATTCTACCTCTTTGCAGAGCTGTTAAGTTTGTGTGGAGGTGTTTGAGAATCAACTAGATGAATCCCTGAGCAACCTAATCTAATTAAGCCTGCTTTGAGCAGGGTGTTTGACTAGATGACCTCCAGAGGTCCCTTCCAACCTAAATTATTCTGAGTTGATGCTGATGCACCTATATTGCACCCAGTTCCAGTATTAGTGTCACACATTAGTGCTCCACAAAAACATACGGGGGCTGCCCTTAGATTACAAAAAAAAAAAAAAAAAAAAAAAAAAAAAAATGTTGCATGGGTGTATTGTGGGCTATCTGGCTAAATGCCTCATCTAAAGGAGCCAGTGCACTTTGCGTAGTGGTCCATGCTACAGCAAAGCTAACTTCATCATGTATGTATGCTGCAGTCTCACCTCCAGCTATGCAGTGTGTGTGGTCTGAGTAATTCTCTGATACCCAGAGAACTGAGAAAACCTCAGGTTATTGATGTAAGTAAGAAAGCATGAGTATTGATCCTGGTGTGTGAAGAGATCACCTCATTTGCCAGAGCGATGAAAGCAGGATTTCCAGATTTAGAACATACTAGATTCTTTTCATAATGCTTCAATAAATAAGATGATTGCAGTGAAAGGACTATTAATGATTATTTTCTCAACTGTGGCCCTGGTCTGTGGATGGAGTGTCAGCAAGCAGCAGTTCTCTGACAAGCAAACAAGCTGACGGTGTGTAGAAACTCCCTTAGAGACAGGGTCCTTTGTTTTGTTTCTCACTCCACAACATGACAAAGAGGAAGAATTTAGGTGGAGCTGATGTAAACTAGGGAAAACATACTGCAATCTTCCTTCACTTTATATCCTGGGAACACGAAGGACAGGGTCATAAAGACAATGAAGAGCATGTTCCTTCTCCTCATTTTGCTGGGAGTAGTGTCTGGTAAGAACATGATTTCATTATGTTGCTAAAATTAGAACACAGTTGGCTGTTATACTTTCTCTTGGGAGCTTTATAACACATATTTAGGGATCAGACACGGATGGAAAAAATCAAGTAACAATTATTTTCCTACTGAAATAGACTGAGCTTTGTGGTTACAGCACTATAATGAAGAAGAGAATATGATTTCTTGCTAAGACACTTTGCTGGATGAGGCAGTTCAGCGTGCAATAGCCACTGTTCGGTATGACAGTGTTGGAGTGGGAAAGGAGGTCAGTTCGCCAAGAAACAATATTCCGTATTAACACTCTAGTATTCTCCTTTCTGCCTAGTGGATGAAGGGAAGGCGGTGGATGTAATTTTTCTGGATTTTAGTAAGGCTTTTGATACTGTCGCTCACAGCATCCTTCAAGACAAGCTGTCCAGCTGTGGAATGAGCAGGTACGCAGTGCGCTGGGTGAAGAACCAGTATAAGGACAGAGCTCACAGGGTTGTAGTGAATGGGGCTACATCTGGCTGGTGACCCATAACCAGTGGTGTTCCTCAGGGTTCAATTCTAGGGCCAGTTCTGTTCAACATATATTAATCAACAATCTGGATGCAGCAGTTGAATGCACCATTAGCAAGTTTGCTGATGACACCAAACTGGGAGGTGCTGTTGACTCTCTTGAGGGACAAGATGCCTTGCAGAGGGATCTAGATAGAGTGAAGCATTGGGCAATGATTAATGGGATGAAATGTAACAAGTCCAAATGCTGGATTCTGCACCTAGGATGGAGTAATGTCAGGCACAAGTATAAATTGGGAGAGGAGTGGCTGGAGAACAGCCCCGACGAAAGGGATCTGGGGGTGCTGGTCAACAGCAGGCTCAACAGGAGTCAGCAGTGTGTCCTGGTAGAGAAGAGGACGAACTGCATCCTGGGGTGCATCAAACAGCATAACCAGCCGGTCAAAAGGGGTGATGATCCTGCTGTATTCAGCATTGGTGCGGCCTCACCTCGAGTACTGTGTGCAGTTCTGGGCCCCACAATTTGAGAAGAATGTTAAGGTCCTTGAGGAGGGCAACAAAGCTGCTGAAAGGGCTGGAATGTCCTATGAGGAGTGGCTAATTTGGAGAAAAGGAGGCTGAGGGGCGACCTCATTGTTCTCTACAACTTCCCGAGGAGGGAAACTGGAGAGGGAGGTGCTGAGCTCTTCTCCCTGGTGTCCAGTGATAGGACACGTGGGAATTGTTCAAAGCTGCACCAGGGGAAGTTTAGAGTGGACATTAGGAAGCACTTCTTTACTGAGAGGGTAGTCAGACAGTGGAACAGGCTTCCTAGAGAGGTGGTCGATGCCCCAAACCTGTCAGTGTTTAAGAGGTGTTTGGACAATGCCCTTAATAACATGCTTTAACTATTGGCCAGCACTGAATTGGTCGGGCAGTTGGACTAGATGATTATTGTAGGTCCCTTCCAACTGAAATTATTCTATTCTATTCTATTCTATTCTATTCTATTCTATTCTATTCTATTCTATTCCATTCTATTCCATTCCATTCCCTTTCAAATATTGGTAACATTTCTAGTTGTTGAAATAAAACAAGCAACCAAACAGGACCAAATAGAAAAACACTTGTGGAGAATATTCGTAGGGCGATATCTTTGCCCCGTGTAAAAACATGGGAGAATTGCCAATACAAATATGTGCACGTTAGCAACTTAAAGTAGATCTTCAAACTGCAGTCTGTGGGTCTACGTGGAGCACTTAGTTTTGCTTGTAGCCAGCTAGCTGCTCAGGTAGGGTCTCTTTGCTCTCAAGGAACTGAAACAGTTCTGCCAGCCCTCAGGAACCTGTCAGTATTTGGTGGTTTTCCATGATGTCCCCAAAACAGGGTACATCAGGACACTGCATGTGGATCTCAGCTCTCCTTGAAGAATAGTGTTTTTCTAACCTGCATGGTTATGGAGAGAGAAAAACTGGAAGGCGTGACTCAAGCACACTGTAAAGATTAACAAATCACACACAAATACGACTTAAATGTGCATATACTTCTCAAAGCCAGACTCATGATTGCTTTGTCTTGGACTCAGCATTTGTCAGTGTTTGGGGTTGGTAATTCTGATAAATAATGTATTAAATTGCTTCAGGCGTGTTTTGTTCTCCAAAATAAGGAGGTAAGCAAGGACTTGTGAATATGGAGAGACGGCTTTTGTAAAATCAATTAGAAGAAGAAGCCGTTTAGATGCAGTTCTGAAAAATTCAGTTAAAAATAAAGAGCAAGAAGCAAGAACTTGTGATTTAGGAAGACAAATCCTGAATAAACAGCCAATGAAATCTTTTGAGATAATATAAAAATAGCAGCTCTTTTCTTTCGACATTTCTAAATGATATAAATGATTTCATTGATTTTATGAATGGTTTCCATTAATGAACTGTGGCTTGCTGAGAGAACTGGTTTCATCAGGTACTGTTCACAGGAGATTACATTCAAAGTTCATCTCCTCTTATGGAAATGTATCCTGGGAAGCCCCTCTCAGCTCAGTCTCATTTGCATGGGGAAGTTTTGTTGATGGTGTTTTTCAGAATCTTTAAGAACATTGATAAAACCTCAGTACTTCACTGGGTCCTGCTTCCGCTGACATAAATCAGTAATGGCCCAGACGAACTCAGTCTTAGCTGAGTGTCAGTGTGACCTGTTTAGATTAACCTACACGTGGTTCCCACCTCACAGTCTCCCACATCCCACCCTGTACCTCACCCACATGCAGAGCGTCTCCAAGGCCTTTTTTTTCATAAATGCCAGGGTAATCACAACCAGATCAGTGATCCAAGGACCTGCTGTATCTGTAATGTGGGATCATGGGAACCTCCATGCAATTGTGGAGAGGCTCCAGGGAAGTGGCTCAGCTCTGCCTCTTAGCAGTGCTCAGAAGAGGTCTTCCCAGAGGTTAACTCTCACCACAGCCTAGTATGGCTTGTTCCATGAACAACATCCCCCATGCTCCCTGCTTCTCCTCCCCTCAATGCAGTGAGTCTTGCAGGCTGCAAGAGGAAGAACTGGAGGTGTCTGATGGAGTTCTGCTGCTCTAAGAGGTGCTCCAGGAAACCTTGCAAGATCAAGTGCCTCTTGGGGTGGAATGCGGGAAGAAGGGGTCCATGGGACTCCATGCTTTGTCTTGTGAACTCATTTACTACTATTAGTTTTCCTTCTCATGCAGCAAAGGCACTGGGATCCTAAGTCTTTTCTGATCCTATGAGGAACAGTTACTTGAGAGGCCAGTAATAGGAGTAATGTCTATAACAAAGGTCATAGTGGTCTATCCCTGAGATGCTGCAAAATTTTGCAAGGGATGCAGGGAAACAAGATTTTGGGTAGTCGGGCAAAACTCACCAAGGCTTCTTCTAATGTCACTGGAAAGCATTGGAGCTGAACTCTCCCCCTCCAGATGCCATTGGAGGAATGGCAGTTAGAGTGCCTCTTTGGTAGCTGATGTGTGCCACCCTATCCCAGCCACATTGGAAGGGGCAAAGGGAGATGGTTCTCTCCCACACTGCAGAGGTGTTGCCAAGCAGCAGATTTCCCCTTGGCATTACATTCCCAAGCTCCAGGCTGAGCCAGAGCATCCAAGCAGAAACATGCTGCAGCCTTAATGGCCTCAGATTATTTCCCGTAGCAGCTTTTTATCTTGCAGCTGCCCAGCAAAAATAAAGACTGCATGGAGTTAAAGACTGATGGTGTATGAACAGCCTGGCCAGGCCCTTGAGCGAGCAGTGTCTGCCTCTGTCTTGGCACGCAGTGTGTAGGAAGTTTTACCAAACACAGCCAAGCTTTCTTGGCAAGTGTTTTGGACAAGCCAACAAAGCCCCCCCAGGCAACATTCAGCCCTGACATAGTCTCATGTTGAGGTACATTGCCAGTTTAGGGATGTCGTGATTTATGTTTTCTAACACTCTTCATGAGATAAAGCACTACAGGCCTTTGTTAAAGTGACAAAATCCGCAAGTAAAACAGCAGAGCAAGCACAGATTTTGTGTTGGGGAGTCCAGAGGCCTGATTGAGTAGCAAGGAGCTCACATGAGACTTAGATACCACAGCACACCATGCTGCTTCAGGGTGCTTTTGGGAGCCCCACACCTCCTCCAAGGAATAGAGGTTAGTCTCCCACGCTCAAAGCTGAAGACACAACAGCACCACATCCCAAAGTTGTTACTAACTCCCACTACTGACGAGCCAGATGTACGCATAGCTACACTAGAAAGAGAAAGAAGCGGGAAAATGGAGGAAAAGGGCACCGCAGATGGCGTAATTCACAAAAAAATTTGCTTCTGTAACATCCAGGTCTGTGTGATTCAAGGTGCTTTTTGATGTGATTAGTGCACAGAGGCAGCAATTAGCACAGGCATGAAATGAAATAATAGAAATGTGTTTGGTTTCTTTGCTTCTATATAAAGGTATATATGAAGTCAAATGATGCAGTAACAATAGTACTTTAAGATCAGCCACTCCAGAGGACAACAGTATAGTACTGAATTAGAGAAAAGATTGATTCTTTTGCCATTAGTACTGGATTTACTACTGTGCAATGCCACCATTCGTAAGCAAGAAGAGAATCAGGCCATTTTGTGCTCATTAATGGCAGCTCTTGGCACAAGCTGTGTGCTCCTGCTAGCCTGAGATTCCCAGAAGTAATTTTACATTCATTTTCATCTTGCAGGAAGAAGAACCCGGTTGCTTAAGGGCTTACCTGCAACAAGCACTGTTGAAGAGAATGCAGCAGCTGGTGTTTCAGTTTATACCTTTAACATAACGGTTTCTCCGATGTCTTCTGAAGGTGTTGCAAGACTTCCTACCATAGTAAATTCAAATCCACTTACAGAGGCTTTTGGTATTGAACGAAAAGGAGATCTCGAATTCAGTGTGAGTTTTACATTTAGCTTGAGCAATGTTCAGTCATGTAGGCTGATGTTTCCTGAATTACTGAGCACTGACAGCGCACAGTGACTCATCTTTTAATCAGAAAAGAGTTGCAAATGTGGTAGTATTTGGACATGCTGTAATAGATATGACAAATGAGTAGCAGTATTGATTATAATTTTTAATTGCATCTAGGCAAAAACCACCTATCACAATAATTCCATTTATTCTGTGATAGAAAAAATGTGATTTTTGAAAAATAAGAGGTGAAGAAGGACATGTAGGACCTGCTTCTGTTTTGAGGATTTATCTGTAGTTTCTCATCTTAATTTATATGAAGTCACTGTGAATTTAAAGTGGCTTAGTTAAACCACATGCAGGTTCTGTTTGGCCATTCTCACCTAGAACTAAAATGAATTTGACTCACTTCCAAAATAACGTAAGCTGAGTCAGATCAAAGTCATATTTAATTCTGAACGAAGGCTGTGACACACAAGGAAGTTATCTTGAGGTAAGAAGTTATCACACTTCCACACATCTGTGATCTGTTTCTATCTATTATGTGTTCTTGTCCTATGGCAAATGCAAAGTAATTTCTATTACTTCACGCTAATTTTCATTCCTGGATAAATTAGCAAGTATTAGCTCACATTTGTCACTGGCAATGAGTGTTCAGACGCATGATAACTTGTCATCCCATTGTAACTCACTTATATGTCTGAGCCTGAACAGTGACACTGAAGAGTGTCTTTAAAAGATGTGGATAGACACTGAGTAGAGACTTAAAAAGTTAATTTGCATGTATTTTTCTGGGTGTTTCCAAGGAAGTTAAGATTGTCACAGAACTGAGACAAGGGCTCTTCTCTCATTCTCTTTGCTACTTTTTCTGGGAGAAAATTTGGGGGAAGTAAGACAGTGATGCCAAGCGGTTGTGGCATATTGACCTGACCTGCCTGGGGGAGCTGCTCATGTTCCCACGCTCCCTCCCACCTCCTGTCAGAGTACAGAGCTCAGATGTGCCAGCTCTGCTGGTTCTTTAGCTGCTCCCCAGCCAGATCAGTGAAACAGTCAAAAAAAACCTCTCAAAAAAGCCCTCTTTCACCTGCGAAGCATAGGATGTGGCTGCACAAACTGGCTCGGCTGAGGGGATGTAACAGGCAGATGGAAATGGATACGTCCCTTAAGCTGGCTTTCCTGACAGAGAATTCATAATGTGGGACTCCCTTCCTAGGCTGTATTTTGGCATTTTGAATTAAAGCTATCCTTTCTGCTGCAAAACATAGCCCTTTTTTATACCTGCTTGTTCCTGTCCCGTGTCATCTCTATACTGTGCAGCACAAATATTTTACGTTGCTGCTTGTTGAGTGGGACTGAGAAATTAATCTGGAGGAAAAAGTGTCTTCCTTGGTTTTTTTCATGGCAGGGACGATGAAGAAATTCTTGTTCTAGCACAAGTGCAGAGTGACACAAAGGTAAAAACGAATGGCCAAGAAAGGTACAGGCTGAGACTGCTTCTTCCAAAGTGTCAGTTTATCCATTTCCCAGCACAGCTCCATTACCAGGATGGTCTGGGGGGGCTTAGTGTGTCTTGCCTGAACCGTTGCTGTTTTCAGGGTTTCCTAACTCACTCGAGGGACTGGAACAAAGAGGCTGGGCCAGTGAGTATCAGTCATGAGACAATCATAAAGCAAGCTACATATGAATTCTCAAAACTAGCAGCTGAGTGAACATATCCAACTCATAAGGCAAAGATGAATACTCATGAGTGTCCTTAGTTAACTTATTTGATGAGCATCGCTACTTTTAATTATTTATGCTATGTTGTAGCAGATTGGTACAATATTTTGCAAAAGCGATGTGATCCAAGATGAGATACCTCAGCTCTACCTACTGCCATTAAATCTTTGATAAGACATAGAAAGAGGCAGTATTTCATGTATGAATTATGGGGTTTGCAGATTAGCTAAGTACCTGTTAGCACAGGCTTTTCTGTATTTCTGAAGCACATTTACTCCTGTTGCAGCAAGCCTAGGCAATATCACACTTCTTGCTATGTTTTGGGTTTTCTGAGAAAGTCACAGTTACTGAGATGTGAGCCCTGCCCGTACCTCCTCCCTTTACTCATGTTTGAAGAGTCCCATGATGTACTGAATGCATGAAAATACACTGCTGCCCAGAGCTGCCTTGAGGCTGTTAGCGATGTTCCCTGTGCGTCCTGGGGGTGGAGCAGGGAGCAGTGAGATTCTCAGGTGGAATGAGGGGTAGACAGTTACGGGGTGACTCTAGATCCCCTTTCACGAAGTCTGCAGCTGCTTCAAGTGTGTGCAGTGCTACTTTTATCAGTAAGTGTTGATTCTGCCTGGAGCAGAGGTGAACTGTGACTCACAGCCTACGCCAGTGGCAAGCTGTCCTCAAAAGCAACCTAGAAAGAGACCATGTAGATTCACATCTTTACTGGCAAGGTCTCTATAAAAGAGGGTGGAAGATATGTATTTAGGCAGTCTGCCTGTAGTTACAACACCAATGAAAATATTTGGCTGTGAACTGGAGGGGTGATCCCCAGAGCATATCATTTCTGCTTAGAATTGGACAGTTTTTCATTCTGAATTCATTGCATCCATTTACCATATTTAGATCTGCAGCAAACATTCATTTTGGAGAGCAACCTTCCCATTGGTGCTACAAGCTTTTGTACGATGTTTGTTCTGAGCTAGCATCACTTTTATGGGAAACTTCTATTTGCACAATATAGGTGGGGAAGGCACCATCCAGGACACAGTTGTTTTCTCCTGCAGTATTGTAACAAATAAATCCACAAGGTTCCAGAGAGCAGCTTTTTCACACACCAGAAGGCATAAAATGTTTGTGCCCCTGTTCACTCTCTTCCAACTGTCTTTGTTAATTGGTTCTATTTTGGCTTCTGTCTTTTAATTGTGCTGACATCACTTTTGCATTTGTCCTCTGGCCATGGCATCTCACTTAAAATTAAGGATGTGTTCTCCTGCACCCTCTCCAGGCTCCTCCACTCTGCAGTAGTATGACTGCACTGACATGGTCCTTGTCACACACACCTGTGAGCCCCAATTCTTCCCCTTCTCATGTTCCATAGCACCCCTGCTACTGGTATTCAAGCTTCAGAGTTCTTTAGCTACAAAGTTAATTTAAGTGACATTTCCTTTCTTGTCCAAGAAAGGAAAGTTCTTGTTTCTTTATTAGTTTCAGCAGTGACTATCATAGCATACAACTTTCAGCATCCTGCTGTTGCTCTGGACTCATCCTAAATCCCAAATGAATGTATTTAATGTTTTTTCATGGAATGTCAGTCTTGTGCTTGTACGTCTTCTATGTTAAGAGGTGATGTGCAGAGCTGGAAGTCTTTAAAAAAAATACCAAAGCAAAGCCTTACCAATCTTACAAAACTTAAGGCCTAAGTTATTTTTTAATTAGTTTGACATTTTCACCAAACAGCTCTGGTCCCTCTCTCATACAGTGTGCTTGTGCAGTTTCCACCTTTCTTTGTTTTCCTGCAAGTCTTCTCCCAGACACAGCTTATACAATGAATTGGCTGGTACCTGCTAGACTATACAGTCTCCTGCCCCTCACTCCTTATTGCAAGTAAAAGGTCTTCACCCTCATGATCCTGACTCACAGAACCAGCAAAGCCACCCTTGTGTCCTGCAGGGCTTCCTCCCAGTTTTCGGTCTCATCACACCTCAGCTGCTCCTGGAGGTTGGTCAGGAAAGGTGAGGACCTGGCACAAGCAAGTACCTGCAAGATGTAGTCCTGGCCTTGAAGGCAAAGCATTGCTTGTGGGGCAGGATAGCTCCTTCCAGGCTTTCTCCTCCTCAAACTGTCCCTCACATGAGAGGTCCTTGAGTTGCTCCATGAAGCTACAATATTTTGTTCTTTCTACTCTGTTTTTCTCACGTTTCTGCCACTGACAAGAAGTGTGCCAGCAAGTAGATGATCTGAAATATTCACTGCTTACTGATGGAAAATGTCCCTTCGCTTGTATTCACTCACATAGACTCTAACTTACATCTCTTGCATGATGTGCTAATAACATTTTTATCTTTTCAGGTTGTTACCACTGGAAACCCTGTCCTAGATTATGAAACTATGCCAAAGAGCTTTGATTTACAGATTTTTGTTGAAGATACAATGGGGAGAACTGACCTTAACATACTGACTGTCCAAATAACAGATAAAAATGAACATCCTGTATTTCGAGGAAATATGGCAATTCAAAGTAAGATAATGGTGGTATTTGAAAAGGACAATACTTGAAAAGATTACATCAGATGAAAAAAACCCCTATAGCTGCATACAGTGCCTGTAGCTGAAGTGGTCTAAGCATTTTCCTTTAGGAAAATAAGGGAGGAACAGAAAACTGCCTTTAATGAGAGCTTTATTTTACACAAATATTTAGTATGCATCATCTCTAGAAACGCCCTTTTAGGTTTCTTGAAGTTTTGACCAAAGACGGTTTAACCATTTTGAAGCACCTGAAGAATTAAAAGAAAATGAAGAAGTTTTTATACCAATAAATATATAAGTTCTTTTTTTTTGATGAGATGAATACCTACCTAGAGGTATGTATTAGAAACTTGAAGTTTGGTGGGGATATAACCATTGAGTATGGGTACATGTTTCAGTAATTTGCTGAAACCTGGACTGATTTGGAGAAGGAAGATAAATTTAAATAAGTGTATATTGTGCATGTGAAAGAATTTCTGAGGGATAATGATAAAAACATTTCTCTGCCAATGTTTTACACCTGTATATTGCCTTTGCACCTGCACATGAGAAATTAAGTGGAAAATCAGTTTGAAGAGTAAGATCTCAGAGATTGTGATCTCTGGTGATGCAAATAGAAATAGGCGAAGAGTTCTGTGTCCTGCGTGGGGCGGATGCTGTTAACCAGGTTTACTTTCAGACACGGGGAAAGGTACAACAGGGAGGAGTATGCAGCAGCCTCAGGAATAAGGCTGGAGTGTCTGGACCCCACTGTCATCAGTGCAGGCTTTGCATGCCATGCAGTACCTAATACGAGTGACAACGCTCTCAATAAAAAGGACAGGAAACAATTGCCTTACTCTCCAAGCAATCTGATCTTGTTTATTTACTAATAAGAGGAACCTGGAAAAATTCTACCATGAGGTGACAGAATATAGCGATGTATTTATTATGTGTTCACACACAGACAGAACAGCTCAGGTAGTGAGCAAAAAATATGCTCTTATTATTTCATGAGGTACTGAGAGCCTGTTTGAAGTCTTGATATTCTAACAGCACTGTATGGAAGAGCATTCAATGATTCAATATTCTTTTTTTTTTTTCTGTCTGAAAATATCAAATGGTAAATCCGTTTGTGGTAGGTACGCAGAGCTGGCTGCTGACCCCCCCGCCCTGAGATGTGGACTCGCAGCAGGGCTACGCAGGCTGTGACTCGCAGCCCGTGGAGCGGTCAGCGGTGCAGCCTGGCTGCAGCCCCGACTTCTGCCTGCCGCAGAAGCCAGGGCTTGTCCGCCGGGACAGGTCCAGCCCAGGCCCGCTCAAATTCATCCCGCTTCACCCATGCCTGCGAAGCATGTTGACTTTCCTGCTTCCGTACAATGCTTAGTTTGTAAAGCAAATTAGCTTCCCCTAGGGAAGAGGCTGTGTCATCTTCTCAGTATAGCTGGTGTCTTGCATATCATGGGTGCTGCTGGAATCTAATAATAATTAAATGTGACACTTCAGGGGATCGGCACAGCATGAAGCACACTCTACGTGGGAGCTTGTTACAAATAACTGCATCAGCTTAACTCTCAGCTAGAGCTGCCATAAATTGGTGAGCACAGATGTCTGATCTGTCTAACTGCGTGGTTTTAGTTAACAGTACCAGCTACAATTAGACGCTAATTGCACATTCGCTGGTTATGAAAACGCATCTCCCTCTCATTAAACTTTATATTCATATTGTTGTCCTCTGGGAACAACTCATTACGCTGCTCTGGGATTCCCACTGCTCTGATGAGAAACAGCAGTCAGCAGGGGTCACAGTGGAAATTAATAGTCCAGAAACAGCAGGTCCAGCAGACACAAAAGGGCATAAAGCAAATAATGTGATCTAAAGATCTGTTGTTCTGTTAATCGCCATATCCAAGGAGAGCTCAGTCTCTTGCCAGTGGCCCAGTACGGGATGGGCCCAGCTGTGAGAATTCCTGACAGGGAAACCAGTACACCTTGCACTGAATTAGCCCCCTTAGTAATGCAAAAATTTAAGTCAGCGCAGACCATCTACTATTTATTTACCTCGCGGGTGTAAAGGAAAAGCAGAAATTAAGAGGAAAGGCTCGGAGCTCTCCTGGCAGGGAGCAGGGGGTGGAGAGGGAGGGGATGGTGATAAGGACCTAGCACTGGGATATGTTCTCCCCATCTGCATAGTAAAGAAAGACACAGGAGTAGTCCAAATGCATCATTTTATTCCATACCCTGTGAGCAGCTCAAGATAAGTCGTATGTAAAGATCAGTCTTTCCACTGAAGGCACAATTCATATTGCAACTCACAGTGATGTTTGCCTGTTTACAGATATGCAATTGGTTTCTTTTTATTTTTTGAGTATTTGCATTCTTTCCTGTGATGATTTTGGAATTACACTTGTGAATAGATAAGACACAGCAGGCAGTAATAGGTCTGGACAGCTTCAGTGTATCAGTATGTTTGCTGTCGTGTCCTTTATGCTTACCCAATTAACACTGAGTACTCTTATATCCTTGCAGCTGTAATGATCTATGTCTTGGAAGGAACACGCATGGAACGCATTTACCAAGTTGATGCAGCTGATCCTGAAAATGCTGAACTCAAAGTAAGTTATATTAAAGAAAATAACCCAGAGATGTTATAATCTACTGTATCTGAAATGCTAATTGCCAGCATCTTTCAACAGCCTCCCTCCTTATCAGGAACACAGGAAAAGGTTTAGTCAGGAAAAAAGAAGCATTTTCAATGATAAACTGAGAAAACTCAGTCTCAGTATTTGAACACAAATTGTATTTTGAGTTCTCAGCCCTCCAAAATTAAGGAATATTGAAGACAGAGTTTGATACAGTTAATCAGAGATACAGTAGAAATTGTGCCCCTTTTTTTTCCGTAAAAATGTCTTGCGAAATGTTTCTTGTAGATGACAGTAACTAAAAGTAAATTAAATTTTTAACCTTCCGTATTGCAATGTAAATTCTTTTAAACGAGGCAGAAAGGAAATCGCTTACAAGGCAACTGAATTTCAGCTTTTTGACAATCCCAGGGCAAACTGTGACCCTCAGTTAAGAAAATTTTCAGCTGATCTGAAAATATTCTTAGTATCAACAAAAAATTCTGGAAAGTGATAGGTTTGTTTGCAAACAGGGGAAAAGTAACTGCACTTACCTAAGAATTGTCTTCTAGCTTTGCTTCATTGGCTTTGGCTTTATAAAAGACAGCAAGTTCAAGAACTGAACCTGAGGATGCTACTTCAATGTGCAGCATTTTTCAAGAGAGCAATTAGCTCGATATCCGTTCTCAGGCTTTGCCCAGTCAAATCACCAAAGCTGAGCTGGTGAGGAGGGAAGCAGAGGCCCGAGGGTTTAGCTCTGCTTTGTTTCTGAAAGCAACGGCAGTGAGTTCCGCATGCCTTCCAGCCCCTGACAAAGCATAATAAGAAGCTGCAAATATAGAAATGCTGGGCAACAGGTAAAATAATAATCCAGAGAGGGATTTTAGAAAGATCAACTGGCAAAAGATTGTTAAAAGAATTGTGATCACCTTGCTGTTTTTTTTAAAGCAATTTCAGTTAAATCTATCACTGCAGGAGGCAGGTTGTTTCACTCAGCTCTCTGTACCTCCTGGCTTTTTTTTCCCCAAAAGTAACAGTAGAGCAGTTGCATCGCTTTGACAGATCTTCTAAGTGGATTTGGCAGATTACTTGTATGGTGCATGACCCTCTGACGTTGCATACTTCAGACTTTATCTGTATTATTAGCACCTGAAAAGGAAATGTCCTTGAGGGCCTATTGGTGATGGCCTGGCAGAGGCATGTGGACAATCGCAGGGAGGACGTTGGATGTGTGGTAGCTACCCAACAGCCATGGGAATCAGGGTGCTGCCTTTCTCCCTACTGTGTAGGGTGCCAGGGTGCTCAGCTTCCTCCCGCACCCGTGCACTGCTGCGGTACCCATTTGTGTTGTGCAATGCACAAAGCGGCTGCTGCTACATCCCACCACTGAGCAGCCGCATTAACACCGGGCAGTTGTGAACACCTTTCAGCCTCACGCCCTCATGTACGCCATGAAAGTCCACTCTCCCCTCCTTGCCCTCTCCCATCATCTGGACCCTCAAACTTCATTCCCTCCTCCGCAGCTCTTATGCCCCCCAAATCCAGCCTCACCCCTTCTTCTCTCTCCTCTCCTTTGTGCATGTACTCTGCTGCCACCACGAAGCCGATTTTTGCCTGCTGCGCTGTGGCTCTGTTGGCTGGCCTCTACATTAAATTCTCATTGCAGACCTGGAATTCACAGAGATAGAGAATAATGTGGGCTTTAATGTAGTTCAGCGCCTGTGACTCTCCACTGGCTGGCAAGCAAGGCACATATGACCAAGTTTGAGCTGCTCCAGCTCAGATGATCAGTGCTTGTGCTGGCATCTGTACGTCAGCATGTTTCATTATGCCTCGAAGTTTGAGGCAAATGCTGTACTATAACTTGGCCTGTTCTACAAGGCAAGGAATGAATGGAGGGATGTTTAAAGATACAAAAGCTAATTCCTTGCTCTCTTCATTTCAGTATACACTGCTCCCTGAATCAGTGCCATTCCTGATCTTGGAAAGTGGGGCCATTTTTTCCACAAAAGTATTTGATTATGAGAAAGATCCACATTGGTGAGAATGTATTTTATTCACATGGTCTATTAGGCAGAGAAATATTTTCCTACATAACCAAGAACGATTCTTGTTTTGTTTTCTGATTTAACAGTTACTTTTTAAATATAACAGTGACAGATCCAGATGGACTCAACTCAACTAAAACAGTGAATATAAATATAATTAACGTCAATGATGAAAGACCTTACTTTACCACGTGAGTGAAAAACTTCCATTGTACTCAAAATTTAGATGTTTTCCCAGTTTTACTGCTTGGGCGCCAAGGGAGGGCGTAACATAAGGGTGAGTAAATGTAACAACAAAATACTACTGAAAACAGTTATTTTCATTTTGTTATGATTCCTGTTCTTTTACTGGAAAGCTTTGCCCTGATTTCCCTCTTTTATTCTTATTTATATTCATAATAGTTTCAAGTTTTCCAGGCTATGCCTTTATGCTATGAGCAGCCAAACAAGCTTGTTGTACTTGTTAGCATTTAGAGAGGTTAAACCTCTGCAAAGACCTTTGGACAAGTTCAGACAGGAAGATGAATTTCACCCTGTGTGAACACAATCATATAGACTTTACCCTTCATGCAGATGTGCATTTCACCATAATGATGTTTATTCATGCAGAAATGTCTAGACATAAGAAGGTCTCACTTTTGATCTGTCTTCCTCTTCTTCCCAGACACTTACACTTGTAAATGATCCCAGTGATATTTGAAACATTTCCATCTCTTACTGTGTCATAAGCAGGAAATTGTGTCATAACACACAACTCAGAAATGGCTTTTGAATACTAATGGAGTTTTAGTTGGAATCAGGAATGTTGTTGAAAATTTGGAAAAATGGGAAAGAATATACATGTGCCACCGGAAGGCTGTTTTGTGGTGGAAAGCACAATGGACGATTGTTTCTGAAGCAGAAGCTCGACAATTACTACAGTCGATCTGATTCTGTTGTTGATTTATCTTTGTCACTTGCATAAGCCACTGATTGGACTCAAGTCACTCTCTTTATGTCTCCTGATCCTGAGGCTCCACAGGGTCCCTGCTGAGAATATTTATGGTGGCTGCTCTCCTGCCATCTGTGCAAAGGAGAAGACAGTGTAGCGCCTGGGCCATGCCGAGAGGTTTCCAGCCACTTGTCTGGAGCAATCTTATGGGTGCTTTGTGGATCCAGAGCAATGCATGGCTCCTGCGCTGAGGTCAAGGACCTGAACCTTGCTGGGTAAAATGGTGGAGAATCTGAAGAAAAAAAAGAATGAAATGTTAGAAAGACATGGATTTGTTGTTGCTACTTATTTAATACTTGAACATTATGTCTGCAATAATCAATAAGGTTAACAGATCACCCCACATTACTCTACTGCTACAAGCTGGAGGAATCCTCTTTCCAGTGCTAACATTTGCACGCTGTGTTCTAGACTGATTATTTTCTCCAAATGTTGCCATTTCTGTTTATTTATCCTTGCGTCTGGAATGCTAAAGGAGCTCTTTTAATTATTTATCTATTTGTTCAAATTAGTGAAAGCTGCGGTGATTTGAGCATCTGTAACACCTAAGGTCTAAGACTGAGTTCTCACACGGCACAAATAAGGCCTGGTATTTGTTTGAATCTTCTCCCTTTTAGATGGACACTACAGACCAAAAAGAGCAGCTCGGTTTGTAATGAACTTTAGATTAAATCACTCTTCATGATCTGTCCTCAGTACACACATGTATGGCCTCTCCCCTGCTAAAATGTGAGCTGCATGCTGGGGCTACGTACTTTCTGATACTATAATAATTAGTGCTGGGATGGGAGATGGGGAAACTCGACCAGTTAGCAAATCTTCTTTATTTTCTCCTGATCAAAGCTGTCAAGAACAGAGTTTCAAAGGGTCTTTTTAATTGTTTCCATAGTATATGCAAGCACATCTGGTTTTGGTGTTCACAACACTACATTGGCATTCAGCCTTTTGAAATTCTGGCTGTTAAAATCAATGGAAAGTTGTGGAGTCAGGAAAACAAAGGAGAAGACAAGAAAACAAACATATGCTTCCTTCGCAATTACATTGCCTTGTCTAAAAGGTCTGTTTGAACCATCCTGTAAAAATCCACTGGCAGGTGGCAGACAGATGGACAACAGGACACAGTCCAGATGTAGCTGCGTAGGAAGTGGCCCACAGCTCCTCCCCAGTTGTGCTAGTACTCGGTGCTACGAGGATGTGCTAGATAAAGTCCTGCTTCTTCCTGAGACACCTGGTGGGGACAGGACAACAGCCCGTGCAGGGTGCAGGAGGGCTGGTAGGGCTGTGAAGGGGGCGCTGTGGTGAGTTTGCTGTGCACAGAGAGGTTGGAGTTGTGGTCCCTGTGGGCGTAGGGAGTTCCCTACTTTGAGCCAAAACCAGTTAGAGCTGTCCCTCCCGTACTCCCCAGTGATCAGAGAGGCATTTTGGGGTGGCATTTTTGGTAGCAGTGAAGGAGATCTGTTGCTATTTGTTTTGTTTCTAAGTGACTCTGGAAGCAACAGGAGAACAAGGAAGGAAAAGATCCAGTGCCGAGTGTGAGACAGAAACTTAATAAATACACTGACTCCGCACTGACTCTGCAAACTTCTTGTTAGCTTCTGGCTGTAAGTTAGGTGTTTTACTGGGAAAACCCTATGTGATTTTTCTCCTGTGTGCTTTCCTCTTTCCATATGAGATGACAAAACAGTCATAGATACTGTGTCTTCTTAACCATTCTTAAAATTGCAAGTGGAGACCTGGGCATGTGGGATCTTCTGTTTTGTCTCTGCAGTTCTCTGCTCCAATTGCTAAGTGCCCCATGATGTCAATTTTCAGAGGACAGCGAAGGGCTCATGCTTTCCTATACCGGGAGCTATAGACTAGTCGATTAGCTAAGTGGTGGCATAGGAAGTTTAAAATGTGCAAAAATGATTCAGTCTTGAAACATACTCCTAATGCTTTTCTGAATTCTTCAGCACCTTCGACTCCCTTTGATATCTAGAAGCAGGAGATGTTTCTGTGTGTTTTGGTAGTATAAATCAGCCTTTGTAAATTCCTTGCACAATTTTTGTGTGCTTGCCCATGCCTGCTTTTGCATGTGGTTCAAGTGCCATAATTGCACACTTGAGTACCCATGTGAACATGCAACTGCAACCATTGTAAGCAATCCTGCACAATTGCCGGCCAGACTATATCTCAGCTATAAAACTCACTAATTCATGGGAATTTTGGGACCACTGACATAGCAAGGACCAGCAGTAAAGAACCATTTTCTCTATGTAAAAAGAATCAGACAGACAGATGCTGCTGGGAGATTGGAGCATGTTCATCTGGTGGGCACCCATGGGAGTGCTCCTCCCTGCCTCCACCTACTGCAGGGGCAAGTCAGCTTTTTACTAATACTCTTGTGCCCCAAAGCCTCCAGCATTCATTCCAAAGACGATTAATTACATTACTGCTTCTATTTTTTTTTTCTCTTGCAAAAGGAAGAAATTAAAGCAAGTGTCTTTCCAAGCTGGTGGCTCTGTAGGGAAATGGACTGCATGACTTAACAGCCCCTCCATCTTCAGCTTCCATGATTCTGTGAAAGTCAAATTGTTTTTACTGTGAAAAAGTTGCAGGAGAAGGACACTTTTTTGCATGGCTGTGTCATGCTTTATGACTACATACCACTTCAGCTATGGCTACATGTCCAGCTGGCAGAACCAGCCACTGGGGTATTTACCCTGACACGCAAACAGCCATCTCTGAGCCCAGCGTGACCGTGGCTCTGCTGCTACAATTGGCTGCTCAGCTAAGTCTGTAATCAGCTCCCCTTGCAAACACAGATGTATGCTTTGCTGAATTTTGTTTTATCTTGTAGACAACAAAGAATCTACAGGATTCCAGAGGAGCAAAGCCCAGGCACCGTAGTTGCCAATATAACAGCTAAAGATCCTGATGATGAAAACCCTCCCAGCAGACTTTTCTACAGCACCCAGTCTTCTGACAGATATTTCTCCATAAATCCATGTAAGACAAACAAAAATGTGCCTTCTGACACCCAAAAAAAGAGAGTAGCTACTTTGGAGAAAATGTTTTTGCCTTAGGTTTAAATTGACTGACTTTATTCTGTGGCTACGCCTAGCAATAGGAAATGCTCAGTACATTATTAGGGTCAAATTCTTTGGTCAGCTGACCAAGATTCAGAAAAGTATCTTGACGAAAGTAGACCAAAGGTGACTTCTTGACAAATATTGACTTATGGCTGGAGAGTGATGGTGTCTTGGGTGGAAGCAGGATTAGCTGCCTTCTTTTTAATCTCTGAGGACTGCACTGACCCTTTTGGGGCTCTTGAAACAGCTGCACATGGTTAGACCATAATGTCTTCTCTCCCACCCAAAATCTCCTCTGGCATTGAGGTACACAGCAAATCTGCACCTCAGCTTCATTGCTCAATTCATGACTCTCCTCAGGCAAGGCAATCCAAAAGAGTCCTCTTTCTCATGCTTGTCCTATCTCCGTGTGCTCTCTGGGGTTCATACACCAGTGTCCTGAGGATTTTGCTCCAGGGCTGTCATTCAGTGACTGCTTTGCTCCTCATTTGCTATTGCTTTAGAACTGCTTATCTCAGCTGTAAGAGATGCCACACGACACAGTGCTGTGGGGGGTCAGGATGATCCTTAAATGCTTTGGATTCCCTATGCCCTTTGGCCAGGTATTGCCACTCTTCCCCTCTCCCCCTCCAAGAGGGAGAGGATATATAGACATTCCTTTACCTCCTTTGTTCTCTGGGAATAGTATTGCGCTGTGCCATAAAAACCTTCTCTTTTTGAACAAAGGCTAACAGAAGTGAAAAAAAATATTTAAATGAATGGCTGACCAGAGCACTTGACACAATCTGTCACAGCTAAGAGCAGCTCTGTTGATGTGCAAGTAGATTTAGAGGTGCTGAAGGATGCTTGAACGATTACAGTAGAAGGTGAAGCGGCCTTACTAGCCAGAGAGCAAGGACAGCACAGGCATTAGCAGCTCATTGTCCTCGATGCTCTGTGAGTGCACTCAACTCTGACTTGCACTAGCTCTTTGAGAACATAAGGGAAATCTAACTGCTTTCCAAGCCCTCTGCTGAGGCCACCTATGGTGTATTTTTGAGCAATGGGTATCTATTTATTGAAGTCTTACACAGAACTTTCAGAGCCGTTTTGTATAATTTAAAAAAATAACTAAACCAGCCACGATTTGCACAATGCTTTTTATTCTGCTACCTGTCTGCTGAGCTACCCTGTTCCCTTGCACATACACAATGAGCGTTTGCTAATTCCCTTCATGGTGAGCATCTAAATTCTGGCTGCTTTCTGCCCAGCGACTGGAGTGCTGCAGGTGACTGGGAGAATCAACCGAGATGCCCAATCACTCCGGCTCCATCCTAACATTTCAGTGATACTCCGGGTGGAGGACTGTGGCGGTCATGCCAGCGAAATGGAGATCACAATCATTATTGAGGACATCAATGACAACCCACCAGAATGCAATCCTTCGACCTTCAGGTATTGAGGCTCTTCATTGCCTTAGGGTTGCCTTGTTGCCCCAGACCAGCGTGCAGTCTAGGCCACATCAGTTAGGGTCCCCAGACCTACAGCTAGAGGTTCAAATGGATGTTTATCTTTAAGCCTCTAAAGGTTAGTGTTCACTGTAATGTCATAGGGCACAAAATTCAATTTCTTGACATGTTCAAACTGGAAATTTGGGCTAAAAATATCTGTGTATAGTCAGATACTTTATTTATCTTTCTTTCAGATACCTAAACCCTATGTTTATAGAGTTACCATAGAGCTGCCATGTGTTATAGAGTTGCTTTTCCCATACAGATTGCCCGTACAGATCTAGGCTCCTCCTTTCTTACTTTATGCTAAACTGTGGGGAATCATTCACTGGGGAAAGCTTGCCAGTCAGTTCTGGAGTTTTATTTTAAACTGCCTGGTCTTCTCTTCTAAATCTCTCCCCAGTGACCTCCATGGTTTTTGTCTAATGCAATCTGTAAGGTTTTCAGAACTCAGATCACCTCCTGTTATAGGTGTCCTCTGTGCATAGTAACTCAGTCATGGACTTTGCTATGGCTATGAATACTCTGAGACCTTTGTGATGATCAGGTAGTTTATATTTGCAGATGAGGACACAAAATTAACTCAATTTTACAGATGAAGTGTGTCATAGAAAGACTGAAGTTAAAATTGTCCATCTGAATTGTGTGTTTTGATGTGCCTAGGCTCTGATCTTTCAGGGTACCCCACACTGCATATTGCAGTTCTTCAGGAGCACTTCTGGGAGTTTGATGGTCCTGCAGATAAAAATACAGCATCTCAGGCCAAGAACCTATGCAATGAGAAATTCCCAGTTAGTGGGTATCTGTTTGAATTGCTTGTTTACTATCTAATAGAAATGTCTTGCATTTAAACCACATACTTTTATGTACTGGCAGGAAGAGAATCCAGTTCTTCAGAGCTCTGCTTAGTTACAACATCCATGACTATCACAACAGTCTTTTGTTATCTAGTGAGCTTAAATTTTGATCTGAAGGACACAAAAATCTTCAGGGGAAAAAATGCGATCAAATAAAGAACAGTTTTATAGGGATTGCACAAGGGAACAAGTTGTAGAACAGTTGGTTCTTCATTTTTTTGTATTTAATTCTCTCAATTAAAAAAAAAATATTTTACATCCTCTGCCCCCAATTCCATCATGTGCATCAGAGAGACCCTCACTATCAACAGCAGGGTCAGAAATCCCAGTGTCACAAACAGCAGAATGGTCCAACTATTAGTTAAGGAGAAAAGAACGAGCTTCTCATCAGGAGAACATTATAACATACTGAAGAAATTAGTGTTTTAAAAATGTTTTAAAATGCTAATTATTAATTGAACTAACCTTGAACATTAAGATCTTGTGACAGCCTCTGAAATTTAGCTGAGTTCCAGGTTTATGGTTTGGATCTGTCTAAATGTGTATGTCCTGCCCATTGTCCACCCCAGCATATGGATCACATTCTGGGTTGCTTCATCAACTGTTGCCTATTTAGGTCTAGGATTTCACTTAGAAAATAAATGAAAGTCAATGTTTTGGCATGTAATATATGACGAGTTCAAGAGGAGAAATATAAGTTGCTCTGATGGGAAATGTGTTTATTTTAAACAGGAAAGAGGCAAATGAAAATATGACTGCTGGGACGTTTCTTCTTGATCTTAGAAATTACTGTAAAGATATTGATGTTGATCCATCAAACAATCAATTTAGTTTCACTGGATTATCTGGTTTTGGAAGCAATAACTTCGCTCTGGAGTCCACTGTGTCTGGAAGACTTGTGGTCAGTTGTTTGAGGCTTTATGTTAGATTGTCTCATTTCAGAAGTCAACTTATGAAATATTATAAATTCTTTGAATTCATTGTCTGTAAAAGAAAAAAAAAGTTACTGTAATTCATGTCACAGTGGGTATGATATGGAGAATGACTGCTTTTACTGGATGTGAACTACCCTTTGATAGGATGCTTTCTATGGATTCTACAGAATTTGGTGAACAGAGAACTGTTTTCTCCAGTTTTAAATAAATGTGTTAGATATGATTGAAAAAAAAATAATCCTTTTCTAGGGAGTGTGAAGCATCAACTTTGATATGGATAAACAAAGATAAACAATTTTTTCATGACAGACTGTGGAAGATCCTTGCTATTCACCATGAAGAATTGAAATACTTGAGAAATCCCACACTCAGTAACTACTTCCCAGCTTCATTGGTCAGAATTGTAAAACCACTTTGAGTGGTAAAGTTTCACAGAAGTGTGGTGGGATTTGCACTTGTATGATTTTTGCATGTCAAAATATGGGTTCCTTATGCTGATAGCTGCAGGCATATTTGCATTGGCCAGAACCCCCACCAGTTGCTGGACACGTGCAATGGTGGTTGCTTTAAAAAGAACTGTGGATAACTAGAGAAAAAAGGAAACATAACAAAAATAGACATTCTGTCTAAAAGACAAGAGTGCTATAAGAGGAGTAAAATGATTTTGTATGGTGTACTTTTAATTTTTGATCTGAGGTGTAAATGTCAATAAGCACCGCCCTTAGCTGCTTCATCTGCCAACATTAAGAGGATTTTCATTGCTGCACAGGAGATGATTGTTGTCAGCCCTTTGATCACCTTGTATGTATAATGTAACAGGCTATCTGAAGTGTCCTGTTCCTCCGGGAATTTCCCTGTAGACAGTCAACAGTGGATGCCTGTGCTTTAGTCTTGCAGCACCAAAGTTTATGAGACTCCTACAGAAAGCCAGAGAGTTCAGGAGATTAGGATTGAAGTCTGTGTGAGCCACCATTTAGTAACAACTTGGTTCCTGGATAAACACTCGTGGCTGAACCTGATACCTTTAATACATGTCTGGAGGTGTGAGCTCAATGAGTAACTATTGCTATTTAGCAATAGCAGATTCTTGTTGAGCCAACAAAGGGCAAAGTAAATAGCCAACTCATTACATGAGCTTTGAATTAACCAGGTAAAAGGCCAAGATCTTATGATCCAAATGATAAAACTTTCTGCACTTAAGGGGAAGAAATTTTGCTGGCAGAAGGAAAGAGTTTTGAATTTCCAAGAGACACCAGAGCGTGAGCATGCAGAAAAAGCCTGGAATTCAATCCTGTAATTGATTAATAGCCTATATTACTCCTTCAGGACAATGTTGTATGTCCAAGGGGGAGACCACACTTAGAGAATGCTGAAAAAAGTAATTGCCATCATGAGCATTGTGACTTTGTGTAAGGAAGTATAAATACAATTGTGTTTCTTTTTAATTTAGATGACTGAAAGTATTGATTTAGAAAACCCAGCTAATCTAGGAGTTGAAGTTTATTCTTTGACTGTCAGGGTGCAAGATATTGCCTGTCCTAACTACACAAGCAAGTATCCCTTTTACACTTCTTTTGGTATTTTCCTGTGCTGTAACAGCATGGAGAGAGGAATACCATATGTATTTTGAATATATGCATGAGAAAATTTCACAGCCATACTTAACTATGATTTAATTTTCTGTTATATTTCCAGATATCATCTACATTTACATCAGGATAAAGCCAGTGAATGAATTTTTTCCTGTCTTCGGTGATTTATCATATGAATTTAATGTTCCAGAAATTACTAAAGGTAAAGTAGTGCCCACATGATGGAAAGAATGTTGTCATGTTGGTAAGTACCTTTTTGCTTTAAATGCATTTTCATATATTTGAATGAGGAGAATGGCTCAAACTTCCAGTTCAACCAGGGTATCACCATACAACCACCTACTACCCTTAAATAGATAAAACTGGCAACAACTCCAGTTGTACAGATGGAAACTGAGACACAGACAAATTCAGCGATTGCACAAGAAGTGTGTGACAGAGCCAGGAACTGAACTCAGATGTCTTGTTTTAGACCATCTTTCTGCTCTTGCTAAATTAGCCTTTTGGAGGGACCACGACAGTGCAGAGAAGCCACTATAGACTGACACAGATAAGTGAGGACTCCCTTGACCCAGGCATGGTGCAGGGTAGCCACCCCACTGTCCCCTTTCATCCAACTCACTTCGGCTGCACTGGGTGCCCTGGAGATGGGGTGGGATGGGAGTGCTCAGATGGGGAGGCTTCGCTCAGCGAGATGGCAGCCAGAGCAGCTCCTCGTGCCTGGAGCCAGGGTCCTTCCCATTCCTTCAACAGCCCAGAACCAGTGGCCGCAAATGTGGCCTTAAAATGGAATTTGTTGAAACTCTTCACGTGCTTGACTCCTACCTCAGCACCCTTCCTGTCCTCTGGTGAGTCCTGCGTCTCATGAATTTGCAGAGCAGGGCCACAGCATCTTGTCTCCTTGGTAATCCTCATTTGCTGGGTGTGACTGCCAGCCAGCTCTGTGCTGTGCTGCTCAGTGTGCAGAGGAGTGGGCACGAGAATGGCATCTTTCCTAGCTTCAGCCTCTCCGTCATATGACCTGATGTATCAAACACAGGCCATCTGCCCCAGGACCTCACTTACTGGCTTTATTCTCTTGGCTGAGAAAAAATTGAGAGCTATGTTAGATACATGGCGCGTAAATCTTGACCCTCATTCCGAACTTCCTAGGGTCGCAGGAAAATTGAAGGTGTAAGGGACCTCTGAATGTCTCAAGTCCAACTTGTGCTCAAAGCGATGCTGGTTTCAAAGGTAGATCTGGTTGCTCAGGACCTCATCCTGTTGCATTTTGAAAATCTCCAAGGATGGAGACTCCACCACCTCTCTGAGCCCTTGTTCCGGCTGAGCAACCTTAATTCCAGATAATTGTACCTTGTACCCAGATGGAATTTTCTGTTTTGTGGCTTGTGTCTGTTCTGTTGTCCTTTCACTGTCCTCCTCTGAGAAGAGTGTATCTTGGTCTCCTGTATCATTGCCCTTTAGGTAGTGGAGCACAGCAATTACATCTCTGCTTTGCCTTCCCTTCTCCAGCCTGAACAAACCCAGCCCGACCAGCCTCTTGTCTTGCATCCTCTGCTCAACCCTTCCTGGCCTTTCTCCAGTTTTTTAGCATCTCTCTTGTGCCTGGGCCCCCACACTGCTCACAGGTAACTTTATGAACGCTGAGCAGAGTGAATTACTCACTTCCCACAGTGTCCTGGTAACACATGGTATGCAGTCTCCATTCCCCCAAGGGTGCCCTGGTGGCTCATGTAGAACTTGCCCAGCAGGGCCTAGGGTCCATTCCTGCAGAGCCGTTGCCTGCTCAGTCAGTCTCAGCCTGCACTGATAGATGAGCTTCTTCTGACCCAGGTGCAGGACTTAGCATTCGTCTGTGCTGAGCTCCATGAGTCCTGTTGGCCCGTAGCTCCAGCGTGATGGGCCCATCTGAACAGCAGCTCTGTCCTCCAGCATGTCCAATACTGCCACTGGCTGCTGTTACTCACAAACCTGCCCCAATGGCCACATCACCAAGGAGGACATCCAACTGCATCACTGCATCTGAGTGGGACACGGTTAATCTCCCGTGTCCCATGAAAATCCAGGAGATTTAGCAGCCAGATAATCTAGTATCTGCTTGAATTAATGAAATTATATATGGCTTGAAGCACAGGCAAAGGCAGCTGTGGATATTGTCAGCAGACCTGTGGGCTCTGTGGTGCTTCTGTGTCCATTTGCCTAAACCAGGAGGCAGGAGGTGGTGAGGAGGAAAAGGCATGCTTTAAGCAGCCTCGTTGGACTACCCACAACCTCCTCTCCCTTCCCACGGGCAAAGGAACAAGCCCAGATTTTCAGCCCTCATCCTGAGCTCTCTGTTTTCTTCATTCTGTGGTCAGGAGGATCCTGCCAAGGTCCACAGGTCTACAAAAAATCACTCTTGCCTGCCCTGCAGAGAAGCTGTCATCAGCCACTGCTGAGTACGGCAAAGCTGCAGCTGGTGTGGGGATGCATGGCCTGTGAGGGAGCCGGAGAGACTGGGGAGGCTGGGGCAGGGGGCCGGGCTCACAGGGGGTTCTGCCTGGCACAGAAACCCTGTCAGCCCTGGCTCCTGCAAGAGTCACACTGCCAGGAAAGCAAGGAAGGCTAAGGGCGGATGAGGAGGCACAGGACAGCCACTCGGCAATCAAAGGACCCCCGCCTTCAGGTGTTCATACCAGCACCTTGCATTGCTTAGCAGCCTGTGGTTCTTGCCCAACTTTTATTTCTATGGTGCATGGATGGAGCTTGGCTTTCTATGTTGTTTCCCAGTGGGCATGATAAGGTGAATTTTGGAGCATTTCTTATTCTGTGTGTCTCCTCATACCACTGACGTGTATCTTAGCAATATAACACTTGAAACCCATCTGTGACATGGATATGTGTGTAAAGCTCTGTGTGTCAGCCACAGAGCTTTGCTGGATACTGCGACTATCAAGAGAAATAATGTTTTTCTGACTCAGACTGCCTTTTGTTTTGGGTTGAGTTGACATTCACAGGGTACTCGCTACTGCTGTACCAAACAGGAACCAACAGTTTACAGCAGGGCCAGAGTTCACAGGGTCAGGAAAGGGAAAAAAACACAACCCTTCATTTACATCCTTTTTCTCTGTTACTCTGTGCATGTGGGCTATTCATCCTGTGTATCCCCAGGTCATGTGGATCCACTTAGCATTGAATCAGTGTCTGCAGAGACAGGCGCGCACAGTCCCATCTCCGTTCTCACAGTTTACAGCACTGCCATTTGTAGCTTCCTTCATAAATGCTCAGCACGAAGGTAATTCAAACCACTTTTCAAACACCTCGGAAGGAACAGCAGCGATTGCTTTTCAAGCCGTGTTCCTCCAACCAAGCCAGCGCTCGCGCTGCCACAAGGCAGGATTTTGTGCTTGTCGGTGCAGGGCTCAGGGTGCCCCTCACTGTGAGAGCACTTCTGTTGTGGTTCTCTACAGGCTCCTCATGTTTTGGTATTTATTGCTGCAGGCAAGCTCATGCACGGGGGAGCCATAGCACAGCATGGTGAATTGTATTTCTCACACCTTTGCTTTACTTTTTTGGGGTGAAAAATTCTAAAACAAATTTTAGTTCAGTTTCATCAAGTTTTGGTTGGAACAAGTACTCTGTACTTCCTTTTCCTTAAAATGTTAATGAAATATGGATCTTCTGTCTCTCAGTTGGATCCAGCATTGGAAGAGTGAATGCCAGAGACAAGGATTGGCCACCCAGTCTCATCACTTATTCCATTGTAGCTGGAGGAGGCACCAGGGATTACACAAATATCTTCTGGATCAGCCCAACCAAAGGAGATGTGAAGATTTTAGCTAGATTAGACTATGAAACAACTCAGAAACACATTCTCACAGTACAGGCCTCAGACCAAGAGAGGACTGCAACAGCATCTGTGAGTAAATCCACTCTACTCCTCCCCCTTTATCTTTGTTTTTGTCTCTTCCTCCTGACAAGAACAGTAAGACACTGGGCAAAGCACTTTGGTCTGTAAAAGGCAAGTCTGCCCTTGCGCAGAGCTGTATATCAGTCAGATGAAAGAGGTGGTGTTAATTTAGTCTTGCTTTATTTCTTATAAAAAGGATTAAAGTAATATTTTTATATTTTTAACTATGTGGGGTTTTTTTCTGTCTTTTTTTCTTATTTTACCCGGGCCGTGAAATTGTTTTCTGTGCCCTAGACAATTAAAGATATTATTTACTGCTACATATGTACTAGAAAATAGAAAAAGGAAAGGGTCTTGAGGCCAGGTATTGCAACCTAATTTTAGCCATGCTTAGTGCCAAATCCTTTTTGGACCTCATGTAGTGCCCCTTGGCCCTCAAACATACTTTTTATTTTTTATGTGATGATTTTTCACTGCAAGATGCTCAAAGTAATGTGAGAATCTTGTTGCAGCCCATCAGAGTTGCGTTTTCATGGTGTGGGACAGAGAGGATGTGCTGCATAGCTTGGGGATGGGATGAGGGCTTGGGCGTCCTCTTGGGGTAATGTCAGAGGGCCCACCCAGTACAGCTGTGTCCACATGGCCTACTGGGACCCTTACACGTGCCTTCCCCTGGCTGTGATCTAGTTTTGTCCCCAATGGTGCTATCTGGCATTAGCCAAGAGCATGCCAGGGACCATGATAACATTAAACAGTAGGATTGTGCTCAAGTTTGCTGCCCAGACCTGTTTTATTCAGAAAAAAAAATATGTGGTATATCTACAAAGGTATTTTATAGTCACTTCTTTCAAAGAATCTCAGTGTCCTTCACATACAGACTCCTTTTTACTCCTTTTCACATCTTCTTCCTCATGACTACCTTACATTTGCTTTTTGCACATCTGTTGGGAGGAATACAGGTACTAGGCTTGCTTTCTATTCCAGCCAAGCACCACCCATGGAGATGCTAAGTACTTAATCTCTTCATCACTTATAATATTTCAAGGTGATGATTAAGGAAAATTTAGCATCAAGAGCATTTAATGATGACAAGTTTATCTGTTGCCTGTTAAAGACCCACAGACATTAGAGGAAAGAGCTTTGAGAATGGTAACCTTATTCTCTCAGCCAGCTAACCCCAGCTAACATTAAGCACATCTGGCACAACCTGCAGAAGGCCATTACCAGCATTTCTCTGTCACTGGGAAGAGTCAGTCTATAAGGAGTCTTCCTTCCTTCCTTCCTTCCATGGATCGTGCTCTGAATTACTATTAAATATGCTAAGAAGCCTAACTAATGACTGTGAAGCAATTTGAGATGTTTGAAAGGAAGTTTAATGAATACCTGGTACTATTATTATTTCTCATTCTTACTATGACACACTTCAGGTAATTCAAATAGTCAGACACAACAGCTCAAAACCATTGCGGTTTTGGAAGATGGTTTGGGTTAAAGAACCTGTTCCCAAAAAAGTGCTGATCACAACAAGAAGTGAAGGTCAACTGATCACAGACATTTTCTGATGGAAGCTAGATTGGAAGGAAGGTTCTTTGTTCTTCAGCTGCTGTTGATCAAAACAGCAAAATGGGCAAAGTCAAACAGCTTGGGAAGTTAATAAAATTCTGGCTTAGCACAGTGGAGGACCTTCAGCTTGCTATTGCTCTTTTCTTTCAGGTAACTGTCAATGTTTTGGAAGTAAATGATGAAGAACCAGTTTGTTCACCCAATTTCTATTCATTTCAAATCCCAGTCAGTTTAGCTGTTGGGACCAATATTAACGGCTTCAGGATTGAATGTCAAGATCGTGATTCTGATCCCAGGTCTTTCCGTTACTTCATTAATGAAGGTACTGAGCCATGGTGTATGAGCTGGGAGCAGTGCAAAAATTCATCAATGCTGATGGTTTGCTCTGATTTGTAAATAAAAGTCTTGCACAGTTTATGTGTTACTTCTTAAGGAGAGCTAGTTGCTATCCACAAGTTTTGCACATTATTACTTTGCTGCTTACCAAAAGAGATGTCTCTCCACAAGTTGGCTACGGGTGCTACCACCTAGAACCGTTCTCTTGCAAGACTGGATTGCCTACCATGTTAATTAATTGGCAATTAATTGCATAATTGACAAGGATTTTGGAAGAATGAGCTGGAATGATATGCAGGGTTAAATTTCACTTCCAGTCATAACTGAGTAAATCTTGATAAATGATGGTGGGTTCTGTTACTCTGTATAACTCACCTTTAGATGCTGGTACACTGTTCTAAACAACTAAGCAAATCTCCATGTCCTTGGTCCATGCTGTATTTGTTAAACCCCCATTTTAAGAACATGTGTTTGGACCTAATAATCAACTGCATCCACTTGGAGAACTGCTGTGGTATGGGATGACATTCAGCTTCACAAAAAAGGGAAGGCACTCTCCTGGGGCAATTCCTTTTTTCGTTGCTGAGGTGACTGCTGAGAAGGAGCGAGCAGATTGTGCAGGTGTCAGAAAAAAGCTGTGAGCATCAAAAAAGGGACCCTCTGTCCTTTTCCAGCCTCTTAATGCAGCAGAGGACCTCTGCAGCAGTGGTAGTTACACATGAGCCCAGATGAAGGCTGCGTTTGTGTCAGTAAGTCAGGGCCTGGCACACACTGCTGAAGCATTAAGTCTGGTTGCTGGCATGATTTTGGTCTGTGCCAAGCGCCACATTCCCAAAGAGATCCTGGGTGCTACTGAGGGACCCGGGACCTTGCCCAGCAGGCGCTCTGTCTGGGCTGACCAGGGTGAAGACTCGGGGTTTGTCTGTACGGACGTGAGCTCTGCCATGCAGTTGGCCTCTGAGCCACATGGCAGCCCATAGCCCATTTTGTGCTGTACAATAGACATGGCCTTCAAGGTCACTTCAATTTCTGGAGCCCTATGGGGCAACAAGAGCAAAACTAAAGCACATCTGGTGCCTTTTCATGGCTCTGATCTCTCCTACGTGTGGTCTGCTCAGAGCCTGAGAGCTGGAGCTCATCTACCTGCAGCCCAGGCCACTAGCAGATCTCCAGATACCCAGACAGAAAATGGAAGCCTGAGGGACCAACTGTCCTTTCTGCCTCCACAGTGCAGACAAAGCCCTGGAGGCAGTTAATATCCCCTGAGCCATTAGCTGCCTTCTGGGAGGTGTGTTCAAAGGCCTCTGCCTCTGGGCACAGGGACACACCATGGAGAGGGGCTGCAGGGGCCTCCAAAGGCACCGGTTGTGTCCATGTGGCCTAAAGTGGCGCAGTAGTGGAATGAGCCCTGCAACAGTGTAGGGTCCTCACCTCGGCTGGGTGCTGCTGGGTGCTCCCCAGACTGTAAGGACAGGTCATTCGGTGACCTCTTGTGTGCCCTGTGGCTCTGAAGTGTTTCCACAGCCTCCGCTCAGCTGTGTCCCCACAGAGGGTCTTATTCCACATTTTAATGCTTTTATGACTATATTGTTTGATCTGATTTTATATGATATCAGGAAGATCAAGGAGCTGTTCTTATCAATATTTCACTGCACAGGTGTATAGTGATCCATAACAAGCTGTCAACAGAAACTGATCTTTTTGCTTGTTCCAACCATTTACTTTAATGTGGGATTGCTTTTCTCTTTTATTCCTTTTTTTGGGGGCATTGTTTTGTGGTTTTTTGCTACTGCTTGCAGGCAACGTGAACAATCATTTCATCTTTTCACCAAGTGCTGGCTCTAACACATCTCGGCTGATTCTTGCGTCAAGGTTTGACTATGAGAGTGGACTTGATACGAACTGGATTTACAGACTGCATGTCTATATAACAGACGACAATTTACTATCTGCCAGGGACAAAAGTACACACTTAATTAATACTGGAACAGTGACTTTAAGCATTAGAGTTATCCCAAACCCAACTACTGTCATTGCAACAACGGTAAGTTTATGTCCACTTCTGTGGTTCTTTCATGGGCTGCTCTCCATGGGAGTGAAGAAAAGAGGGTAGATGTATGCAAAAGAAAAACAAAAACCTACAGTGGGTCCTGTCCTGGGGAGTGCTGAGCCCCGTGCTCTTACATTAGAGCCAAAGGACGTTGAAGTGCTCAGCGTCATGAAGGATTGGTCCCAGGTACACAGTCATAACATATGTTTTGTATTTTAGTTTCTAAAACAAAAAGGGCAAGTAGCCAAAGGACCGGGCATGCTGCCATTACCATGTAACTGGAAAGTTAAAGATTTTGGCAGCTTTATTAATAAGAAAGAGCAGGGGTTAACCTTTGCTGGAACCTTAAAATTACCTCATGCATTTTGCACTACCTCTTTTTTTATTCATAGCTACTCACTCTGCCAGCTGTCTTGCAATCGAATGTGCTTCTTTTGTGGTGGGACACGTTAATCTGTGGCTACCAAAGTTGAAATAGGCAACAATAAGAAATCCTCATTACTTAGAAGGGGCTTTTTTCCATCCCTGAGGTCACCATCATGTAAAATTTCGAGTTGCCTGTCAGAAATTAAAGCAATTGTGCACAGCCTCAGTGCGTTGCTGAGGTTTCAGATGTTTTCAGACACAAAATCCGGGGGGGTGGGATGGTCTTTCCTGAGCTCCCTGCCCACACAGTGGTCCATAGCTGAGCTTTGGAAGCCTACACAGCTTTCAGCAGCCAGGGTGGGATCAGACCTTGCACAGGCTGTGGAGCTGTGGGCCTGTGTCCCAGCAATACAGTCTACTCCTCCGCACAGCCATCCTAGGCAAGCTCTGGCTCACCAGTTTCATTTTGGAGCTGATTTCCATCAGGCTAGTGCAGGACGTATGGAGAGCTCATCCTGCTTGAAGAAGTGGCACAGCCTGAAGGTACAGACCACTTTGTCCCCATCCGTGTGCCAGCCACTGCCTTCATCCCTTGCTACACCATCTCTCCGTCATCCAGAGTCCATCCATTTTCTGCCTGCCTGCACATTGCATTACCTTTTTTTCACTTGCATGCAGGAACGAAAATCTGAGCATGCTGGTGAAGGGGTAAAGAGCTATTCACTGTAAAATGGTCTCTATCTGCTGGGGCTACGATAACTGAGCCAGAACCAGGGAATCCTGCAAAGAGCACATGCAAGTCTGGATGCTTTGCGATGAAAATGCTTAAATCCAAACTTGCAGACTGATTAATAAACCTGTTATTATCTAATGCTCTGTTGGGAAGGAATAAATGTTTTTCTCACAGCCTTCTCCTCCCCTTACTTGATGTGGAAAAGAAAAGTTAAGCTGAATAACAAAACTTATTCTGTATTTCTTTCCCGTCCTTTACCACAAATACGAACAGTCTGGACCACATACCACAGTGTTAAATCTGCCTGCCCAGAGATATCAGTCTTCCACTTTCAGTCTATTTTCCAGAAGAGCATCTCCATTACAGCAGCTTCTCCCATCACTGCTCCTGACATGTTCAGTGCAGCAACTTGATGAATCAGGTGCTGGAAGGCTAGTGGTGTAAAAAAAAAAGCCCTGTCACAAAAAGTCACTTGTGACTTCAGCCCCAGTGAGGATGGAGCAGTGGTGGTGCTCTTGAGATTATCTGGGGAGTAGAGGTACTTCTTTTTTTGCAAGGCTAAATAGGTTATTTTACAGGTATTCTTAAACAGGAAAGAAATAGATACCCTACTAAATTTCATACAGAATGTGGTTACAAATGACTTAAAGAAAATTAAATACAAACTCCAGTAGATGATCAAAACTAATAGTACCACACTAGGTAATGACTCAGGTAGAGCAAATGAGTAATTTTTATCTGTGCAAGGATAGTTTCATGATGGGACCTTAATGAATGAGTTGCTAGCACCAAGTGATGTGCCAGCTCAGACAGGTGTCTCCTGGCACTTGGGAAGATGTGGGAGATTGCAACTGCTCAAGAAGCGTTGTTTTCCCTTCTGGAACAAGTTTCATTTCTTTTTATACAATAACCCAGTTCCTTGGGGTTCAACTCCTCTTACGAAGGGGGCCAAATGATCACTGTAGTGAAGATGACCTACTTCCAGTTTTGCCTTAGGTAACAAGAATCCATTATCTCCATAATGGCAGTATTCCCTGAACTGGCTCACCCTCCAACACTGCACTTGCAGCTTCTCAGGCAACCTGAGGCTTTTAAACCCCACCATGGCATGCCTGTTTTAATATAGAACATTGAAACGTGATCTGGAACCTCCTTTTTGCATCGTGGGTGGGCTCCATTTCACCTGCCTTTGGTTGCCCCAGGAGCTTGGTGGTCCATCTCAGTCATCTGAACTGCCTTAGCAGTCAGCAGGCAGGTACGTGGGATGAATCACTGTCTCCAGCAGACACTATCTCCCTCTGCCTATCATCTGCAGAGCCTCAGGGCAAGCTTGGGCCAGGTGCTTCAGTGCAGAAGTTCAGCCAGATGAAAGGTGCCGTTGTTGTCAGTAACCTTGCAAGTATGCAGCCTTGAGGAACTTTTCCTATCTTGTTTTAAAAGCCTGGCTTCACTGTTGTGACAAAAAGGGAAAACCTCTACTCTGAATCAGCGTGGTACGTGCCATTTGTCATCACCCTCGGCAGTTTGCTGCTCCTCGGACTGCTGGGGTACCTGGGGTTCCTGCTGGCGACGTGGGTCCGGACATGCTGCCCTCCGGCAGGCAAAGCAGACGGCACACCTCTGTGAGTCCTCCCAAATGTCACGCTGGGGAACTGCCCAGCAACACCTGGCAATAGCAGAGAGAATTCAGGCCTTTCAGCCGCAATGAAAACTATGCTTTGAATATTTTATAGCGGTATGCCCTTCGCTGTAGTATATGTTGTTACCAACTACAGGGATATTTGGTGTTAATGCTATGAAATCAAGGAAGAATGTCCATGGAACTTTATTTCATGGATTTACTAGCAGTTTAACAAAAGCATTAGCTGAAGGTAACAGTGGAATCAACAATTACGACCTTTAAAGGCAGCTATGCTTGTGAGGCGTAGTAAGAGTCTGTGCTTGACTGTGCTCACCAGAAATACAAATGTTTTTGGTTTGTGTTTGGATCACACACCAAGGGAGCTCCCATCCAGGTAGTGACTGGATGCATATTCCTCCCTCTCAGCTACAGACCCCAGAGTCCTTTCCTTGGTGCTTACGCCAAATTCTTTGTTCTAGCAAAACTTCTGCAGATTTCCTAGAGTTTTACCCAAGCTCGTTGTAAGGCTCTGGCCCATAAAGCTTTGTGGTACCTGTAAGTGCTTGTGCTTGGCAAAAGCCACGGAAGCACCTGGGACCAGCTCTGGTTCATTGTGGGAAGCAGCAGAGATCGCTGCTGGCTGCCTTCTCAGCAGGCTGGAGCCAGACTGCCTCTAAATTGACTTTTTACTTCAAAAAACAAAGATAAGCAGCTCTTTAAATGGAGTCTGGGATTAAAAAAAAAAAAAAGAAAAAAAGGATTTCTGTAAGTATTCTCAGGATTTGGACTTACTTAAATTTAGAAACTACAGTAAACGTAAAGAGGTAATATATGGCTGTGATTATAATTCAAATGGTGTGTGCAAGGAATTTAGCAATTTGTGATAAAAATGACAAATGAATCTAGTGGCATATAGCTTGGCTATTGTTATTATTTATTAATAGGGCCAGGCTCTCCCATTAAAAAGCAATTTCTATATTTTCAAAAACATTTACAACCTTTCATATATTTTAAAAGGTATTATCTGCGCACATCAGATCCAAAAAATTGACCTTCCTTCAAGGATGCAACAAGATGACAATATTTGAAAATGTATTTTTCCAGATAATATAAATCCATCATGTTATCATCAATAAGACTTTATTTTTTAAATATCATCCCTTCTTGGAAAGGTGTTAGAGCAATGCTCAGGGCTCTTTTCCTGTTTGGAAGCAGCATTAAATGACGCGGTCCTTCAGTGAAAGCAAAACCAGAAAGCAAACAAATCAAGCAAATCCCAGAACTCAAGGAAACACATCCTTCTTGCCAAATGAAAGAGAACAAAGCATGATATTTTTATGTAGGCAAAAGTATGACATTTGTTAACTACACTCTTAATCTTTTTTTCATTACAGGATAAATGCTCCAGGTGTGTACCTCTTTTCTATGTTTTAATGCTTCACAACAAGATCTTGTTTATGATTCAGTGTAAAATCTGTAAATCCATTTCCAGACAAACACATTTGACCCAGTACAAGAGTATTGAGATTAAATAACCTTGGCTGATTATGGGAGGCCTGCCTAAGTGATTTCATGGTCCTTTTGGTCTTCAGATCTATTAACTATTAGGTAAAAAACAAATTCAGAGTAGCCTGCTATTCTGACACGGATGCTAAAGAATTACTGTATTTTTTCACATGCAATTCATATGCTAGCTGTTAACAAATAATCCCATACCCTTACAGCACCTTCAAGAGTCCTCTCCACTCTAATTCCCTGTTGTCTAATCCCTTCATTTGCTCCCTTGACATCATTACTTCATGTACCTGAAGACTTATTTTAAAGCATTGGTGCGTTTAAAGGAGTTTGTATAATTCAGCAGGGGTATAAGTCGCACCCACAAAAAAGTCGTTTTTTAAGCAGTCTTGTTCCTTTTAGTCCCATTAGCTTTCTGCTGGCAAGCATGGCTCATATGGGCTCAGTAAGACCCGGTGTTTATAACTCCCTCTCCTCAATCAGTATCTCCCAGCTTGAAAAAAATGCAACTAGCAAACCCAACAAAATTAGCTGTACCCTTGGTTGCTCAATTTGAGATGTTTCAGCGCTAGCTGGTTTCCAAAAATAATGGATGCTTGGTGCTTTCTGAGAAACAGGTTCCCAAATGCTGGGCAGCAAAGGCCAGACAGAACAGGTTTCCCACCAGTGCTCAGGTTGAGACCCATCTGCAGCACCTCAGAGTATTGCACACCTGGCTGTAAAGCCTGTTGGTGGCCAGGCATACAGTTCTCCACAGAAAGGCCATTAAACAAATTGGCAAGGAGCAAGCAAGAAGAAATCATAGCAACTAGTTGGGTATCATCCACAAATCCATGCTGTCGAGATGCCCATGGCACTGCTGCTGTATTTGTTTGCATGTGGGATGAGTTAATAGTGTGGTAAATTCACACATACCCAAACTGTTCTTCAATCTGAATTTTACTTGACTGGATCTGTAGCACTTCCCTGTTTTGTCTCCAAGCGCGTGTTTCAAAGCACAAGCTTTGCAACTACAAACATTCATGGAAAAAAAATAATCTACATTTGTAATTCAAATATCCCCAAAGGTGAATTTCTATATCAGTTCGTATCATTTAGAAACGGAAATTTGTTAAAGAAACCATTGTTATTTATTCATTACTGAAGTAAGCTTTTCAAGGCTAAAATTTGATTAGTGATTGGCCACTGTGGATTCTCACTCCAAAATACTATGAAGGAGTTCACTTTTCAAATAGTATGAGTGATCATCCCTTGAAAAGGAATAAGGCTCATGTCAGATGCCTCAGAAGCTGAGTACCAAAAATGTCTATTTGCTGGAGGAAATCTGGGCTTGATTCTTTACAATGTGCATTTCCTTTTCCGTAGAAAAGAAGAAACCTAAGAAAGATGTGGTTGTGGTAAGTACAGCCGGCCTAAAAACAAACCCCAGTTTTCCCCAGCCCTATCATGCAATATGATCGTAGGACCCTTTCTGTGAAAGGTATCTGTTTTCCAAAGAGAATATCAACATGATAGGCAAGGAAAAAAGGATTGCCCCCATATGCAAAACACTTCAGTGCCCCAACCGGCCGCTGTATTTGGAGGCAACACAGGCTCTGAGGGATGCTCACCTGCGCTGTGTCCCCGTTGCTTTCAAATGCCGAATTCTCCAGCCTCTCTGGCAGCCCCGTACCTGGGAGACCAGAGGGAGACAAGGAGACTTGCTGCAGCCGCAGAGGCGGGACGGCAAGTTCCCCAGCTTCACTGATGGCAATGTTGTGCTGCTGAGACACCACTGACCTGTGCAGCTAACCCTGACCCGCCTGAGTGCAATCAGTAATGTACACAAGTGTACCCAAGCTGTAGAGAGTTTGGTCTTGATAAGTTGTTTGCAGCAAAATTCCATGGCTATTTCCTCTGTAACAGACGTTTATTTTCTTCTAGATCTTGGGGCATCTTCCTTTTTCATAGCCATAATAGCATAAAGGCTGCAAGGCACTTTCATTAGTGTACTTTCCCTCCCCAATTTCTTCAGAGAGGGGATTCCCAAGCCTCCTCTGGGTGGAGGTCACCCTCCTGTGGTTCCACACGAGGAGGCATTTAGCATGTCAAACCTTATTAATTCTCCTTTGAACATCTAGTGGCAACACCCTACACCACAAATGGCTTTTGTTGCCAGTTTTGATTAAATTCAGCCTACAGGAATGCAATATGCAGGTAATACAAATCCGCTTCCATCCATGTAGGTCGCCGTTTCCAAGTCACTGCTCCTCCTTCTTACTTAACTGATTCACAGGATTCATTTCACATTTTGTCTCTGTTCACAGACAATGACAAAGCTAAACACTGTCTTTGATGGAGAAGCCAGAGACCCAGGTAATAAAAAGCAATTAACAGTGGATATGAATATTTGGCTGGAAACAAACTGGATTAGTTGATTTAAATATGGTTCGACATTTGCTTTTCATATTTCAGGTTTGCTGTTACCAAGGAGAAAGGGAACTATATTTCACTGACAGTGAAAATCAAGGGAGTGCCCTAGTAACATTTCTAATGGTAGAATACACTCATGTCCCTTGAAAGCACACATATGATGGCCAGATTACTCACTGATCTTCTGCTAAACCTGAATGTATGGATCCGGTATTGGAAGGTGGGAGGGAGGAGGAATTTGCTGCAAGCCTCCTGCTCCGGTGCTGTCATGGCTATGTGGTTTCACCCTTCCCATGTCTGGGAAATGGCCAGCAGATTAACACAGCTGTAGATGTACTGACTTCGTCTCTGAAACCTCTCCCTGGATGCAGGGTGCGGGGGTGAGTTACTTGCTCCTGCACAAACCTCCTCCCTTGTAGCAACAGTGCATTGATGAGTGCATTGCTGCTGTTTAGAGCTCAAGCATCGCTGCTTGGGGAGGAAAGGGAAGACCATTTGCCCTTAGATACAGTTGTAGTGGCATCAGCCACTGAATGTGTCACCAGGCCCCTATTATGCTAACTCTGAACATGTCTGATTAACCAGCTCGTAAAAGTGAAATTAAGGTGAAAGCTGGGAAATCCAGGATGACCCAGTGGGTGTAGTGCTTATCCCCTTCCCCAAGTGATGGCCACTGTGTTCTGCAGCAGGGTTCACACCAGAAAACTGTTTTTTTCTAAGCGTTGTTCTGCCTTGCCTCATCCCCCTGAAGCACAGCCCCTGCCTGAGCCCACACCACGATGCTTGGCTTGGCAGTAGGGTGCCCAGCTCTGTGTCTAATGGCTGAAGGGCCCACTGTGGAGAAGGGGGGCTGGTAAAATGTGACAGTCAGTCAAAATAGGTCTTTAAGAAATAGATCCGAAAATAGGTCCAAAACAACAAGTCTAAAAATTATCCAGAAGAAGGCAGGCTTGTTTCAAGGCTTGGATTCGTCTGGTTGAATTTCCACCCAAGTGCCTGTACCTTGTGTTTTTTATTAGCTGGCTCGGAGCTGTCAGATGCCGTGAGCTAATGGGAAACAATAAGCATGGGGGCTTCAGTAGAATTTGGGCAAACAAATGGGACCCTACTGTGCAATTAAGGCCATCCACAAGACTGCTCAAGGCCAGTTTGGTCCAGATCCAAGCCCACCTGCTATTTATAAAGAGATCTAGAGGGATGGGCTCCAAAGTCCCTGCTTTTTCTCTGTGTAACTGCATTTGTAATATATTAAACATGGATGTTCTCTAGGCCGCTGCAAGAGCTGCTTCCCAGCATTTTTACAGGATGGCTGGCGGCTTCTTTCCCCAGCAAACCTGACCGTACCAGACTTAAGGATATCTGAGCCCATCCGAAATGCCCCCCAGAGCCATAGCATTTGTATCATGCCTGACACAAACATTAAGCTCTAACACAGCTTTGTAGTGTCAGCAGAGAAATGTGTGCCCCCCACTCCCCTCTCCCTCCCCCTCCCTGGCTCATCCCAAACCCTAGAGGATCAAGTGTTGGTGGTTTGGAAATGGGATTTAATAATTCCCAGGACATCATCTGTTGAACATGATTAGGAGAGATGGTCAGGAGCTGCTTCCTGATCTAAGCTGCCTTAACACACCCGCCTTGTAAGCAGTCAGAAAAAATAACATGTAAAGAGATCCAGTTTCATCTTTAATTGCTCAAATTGTGTTAATGTGTCAGAAACCATTAATTCTGATACAAACTGTAACAAGTAGCAACACGTAACTGCCCTTTCTTTCCAGGCATTAATGGTCTTTTGTTTGTCTCATGTTAATAAAGTTTAATTACAAGAAATGCCACTATAGCTCCCAATTCTCCATCTGTTTAGCAAGAGACAGTGATTTCAGCTGCGAGGCAATCACACTGGACGCATGGCAATTTTTCCACCTATCTCTAGGCAGTAAATGAACTGAAGGAGAAGATACTTGCTTTTAATGTACAAGTAGAAATTACCCATAAAATCTGAAGAGGGCCAAAAATCTTTCCAACAAGGAAAGGTAGCCATGTGTGCTAAACAACCTAAATTTGACAATATTTTATATATATCTGAGGGAAGCAGGTACTTGCACAAACAGAAAATACATAGTATTTCACTTTATTAATGACAATGTGCGCAGCAAGCCTGGAGGAAAGCATTTTGTGCAAATGGAGAAGCAATGCATACAGCCAAAACTTGTCAGGGATCCCAGATCTCCAAATCTTGGGTCAACCTAGATGACCTGACATGGTCTGGATGATGTATGTAGCATTTTGTGCTCCTAGCAGGTTTTGCTACCTCTTGAAAAAATAGGCACAGACATATACAATGGCCTTGTTCATCAGGGCCAAAGGCAAAAGTTTTGGGAGAGTTAGTGCAAACGACTAGGGACTATGGATGTGTTTGTTTGTACACTGCCCATGGTAACCCATGATAGACGTAACTTGGATAGAGGTATAGGATGATAAGAAGGTCCTTTTTTTTTTTTTGCAATAGGAATATTTTGAGTATTCCTATTCCCTGAACTGCAGAGCCAGTTTTCATAACGATAGAATAGCATCTCCCCGAGCAGCCACCATGATGCCCAGGTCCCCATGCTCGCTTGTGGAAGTGAGGCTTTCCCTCTCAGGGCTACCTCCTCACCTCAGCTGATTTTCCAGGTGCTCCACATTTCTCATTTCAACCCTGTCCTGAGGAGAACTGTCATGTCTTAATCTGCTAAAGCAGGAATGATTTTAATCAGTTGTCTTTTCTCCCTTACAAGTTACTGGCAAAATGTATGAATTCAATACACAGTCGGGGGCCCGGAGGTGGAAGAAGAACGACGAGCCCCTTCAGCCAGCACCGGCCATGCAGGTAACATCCAGTGCCACAGGTGATAGTGGCCAAGGGTCAGACAGAGCAGAGGCACCAAGCAAAAAAGAGCCTTCTGAGAAGAAGAAAGAGCCGACTGCAGAGACAAAACCAGGTGCTAAGCCCTTGGCAGGGCAATCAGAAGCACCAGGCCAGCATGGGCTGAGATTACAAAAGCAGAAAGAGGAATCTGAGGACAGGGGATTATTCTCGACAGCCCCCCAAGGCAGATACTTCCCTCCTCTCCCAAAATGAACATTGCATTGCCGTTAAGCCGGCCTTAAAGCAGAGTGCATGAGACTCCAAGGCACCTCCCAAATGACCCCTGCTCTGAAGAGCCAAAGAATCAGATGTGATTTTCTCTATATATATCTCAGCTGCAAAGCATAAGGTGGCCATTGCTGTGTAAACCAGACCCAAAAGCAGGATGAAGCTGGACTTACTTTTGGCAGATGTAGGCAAGAGTGGGTGAAAACGGAGGACGCGAAAGGGGGAGAAGAGGAAACGAAAGCAGAGTTACAGACAGAAGTGTCTGCTGCCCACTGCCCCCGGGCTATAGCCACTGGCATTTTCCTTCTGGAAGAGCTCTATGCCCCCCAGCTGGTACAGCCATGTCCTCTGATTGCCTTTGGGGAGGGCAGCATAGACACGGACATGCTTTTGCACCAGGGAATGGGGTCTTCTGTCCCTGCTGAGCAGCAGAATGGGTGAAAAGCACATCAGGGTTGAAAAGTTTGCTGGTAAAAGCTAAAAATATTTTCTTTTCATTCAGTATTTTATGTCAGCCCTTCCTTGCCCTCCCATATTGCTGTAGAAAAGATCATAGATTGAAAGCAGTTTTGGAGTGGAGAAAATCCACAGCTTGTTACGGTATCTCAGGCTGTCCTGGCAACGCTTTCAGCATATTTATCTTTTGTAATACTAGAAGCATTCAATATATTCACCTTTGGTTTTTCCTCCGGCGTATTTAATGTTTTACAGAATCAAGTGGAACACACTCAGAAGAATAATGACAGTAAACATGTGGGTGAAATAATCTTTTCCAAGTGTGGGCATGTATAATGTTAAGTGCTGTCTAAGAACCTGATATAAAACAAGCAAACCCTACAAGGCTTCAGAAAATTATTTAATCTGAAGAAAATTAATTATTAATTATGACTTAATACTCCATGTCTTGGCTTCTTTTCTTTCCTGATTACAAAAACGTTTTTCGGTGGCAAGGGACCGAGATAAAGAAAGGGACTGGGTAAAAGAAAATACTTGGTTTAAGTTGAGCAGGGACAGTCGATGAAGATTTTATCCAATCTATCACATACATTTGGTTTTTGTAGTACAACGGAGGGCCTGGATGGAGAGGCCCAGGGTAATTTCACCGAGGCTTTACAGAACCACCCGTCACGGTGCTGCGACTCTTTGCTGCGCTCCAAAGGAGCGGTTTGGCTCAGGAACAACTTCCCTTACAAACACTAAATGTCTTCAGTCAAATGCCATTTCATTGCGCAGTCAGAAACCCAGCGTGTCACGAGCACCACAATAACAGAGATAAGAAAGAGTGATTTATACTCTCTGAGCATGTTACCAGTTTACTGTGTCTGTGGTGGTTGTTATAGTGTTGTTTGACTCTCCGGCACCAACGGGGCTAGCCACACGTTCAGAGCTCCAACCCACCATTGTTTGCTTTTGTTTGCTGTAAATACGGTATATTCAATTTCTATGCAGGTGGTTCTCCTTAACATAAAGAAATTCTGTGGTAACTGGTAGTACTGCTGCATCCCTGATCTTTCTATTGCTCGCACACTAAGCTACCCACAGGCATGCCTGGCACCTACAAACGTTAAGTCTTTGTTACCTGCACAAGTTAACTGCATTGTTTTCAGATGGGAACACACACAGGCTTTTGTATTTATTTTTCTGGGCATTTCTCTAGGGCAGCCACTCTGCTTCCTCAATTCCTCTCATTCTACTTTTGTGAATAAGAAGCAAGTACGTTTTTTTAAGGGGAAGCAGAGACAGGCTGTAATTTCAGCCAGGAAAGCTGGAAAGAGATGGATGAAAACCCATCTATCTTTACTACTGTTCTTGATGCTGAACTGCAAACTTCTTTCCTTCCTTCTCAGGGAAAAACAAACACAACAGCAGTGTAACACGGTATCACACAGCACTCTCTGAACACCCATGTATGCAAACACATTGTCACAGCCAACACTGCTGCTGCCGTAGTCTCCCACAGCTGGCCAACAGCTGGGTGAAACGCAGCTACTCTCCTAGTGATGGTCACATACTCTAACCTCTGAACCAACTGACAGCTCTACAAAGAGGCACCATGGGTCTAAGAGCTGCCAGATCCAAGGGCTGACACTCCCCAGGATGCTTCTGTCCAGTTGAGGCGAGTTTAGCTGGTGTGCTTAGCCTTTTGGGGGGCAGGTTCAGACAAGATAAGCTGTCTTGTGAGTCCCATGCAACTTGCTGCATGAAGAAACAAGTGATCTGACCCTAAAACACAGCTATGTGCTTTCTCACTCACACTGTTGGTCCAATATGGGCAATGCTGATCTCCATCTCCAACTAATTCTTCATCCTGGTCTTCACTGTAAGATCTTATTTTAGCTATGCACAAAACTATTTTCCTTGCTTGGGATCTACAAAATCAACGAATAACAAGGCTTTATCGGAGCATCAGCTTTATGCAAAAGCAGCACGATTTTCTTATCAGCTGCCCCTACTACTATTGACTTTCCTCCCCGTGAAGGAATCAGGAATGAATTCAGGTCTCGCTGAGCCGAAGCACAGCCATTCATTTCTTCGGCAGAGCAAAAGCAGAGAAGCCAGAACTAACTGACCTGGACATACGCTTATTGCACGTTGTATAGGACAATATATGAAAAGACACTTTGAACAGATGTAAAAGAAACATACATTGTTTCATAAAGTACCAATTATAATACTTACATTGTGCAGTGCAGCTTTAATTGTTAGAAACCTCATCTAATTGCTAAACCAGCTTTTGTGCTTTTTTCGTTCAGAAGCATCTTTGAGAACAGAGATTCAGTGTTGAAAACTGCCACTAGATGGACTGAGAGCAAGGATGAAGTGCAGGCTCTAGACAATAAAAGCATTTAATTATTGGAACAATTAGCTAAGACTCTGAGGCCTTTCCATTATTTGAAGACTTCAGAAGTTAAGAACAGCTGCTGTGAGCTGTAGAAGGTCAGACTAGATGATGACAACAGCCTCTCTAGCCTTTTACAGCTCTGTCAGCCTCTGTGCATATAGTTATGAGGTGTGAACTTTGGTGCCAGTTATTTTAGAGTCATGACACTGATAAGCTGAGAGCAGAAGAGGAAGGAAGGCGCCTGGTGGTTCAGAGTGGCTGGGGGCAACAGCTCCTGAGCTCCATCTGCCTGTTACATGTTAGGCATCAATTCTATCCAAAGTCTACAAAAATCAGCGTGAGTTCTGCCACAGCTTTTGATTGCCGTGTCTCCACCTATCACACATTTCTGAAGCGCTTAGCGACGTTGCTCTGAAAGTTTCAAGAATGATTACGGAAGAGCACAGGTCACTTGTCCTGAGTGGGTCTAGTTCCCCCAGTAGTTTATGTGTGATCATATTACTGTTTTTTTAGTGCTTTTCTCCAAAGTGAATGTGATTCTAATGCATAAATGCTCTGCTTTCATGTTGGTATTATAAATAGCATTTCCAATAAACATCAGAAGTCTCAGCTTCTGGCCATGTAACTTCATTTATATCAAAGAACGTAAAAGTGCTGATACTGTATTTGTTCATGGTCTCCAAGAGACCTACACAAGAGATCAGTTTCAGCTGCAGAGATGGAGAATGTCTGCCCAGGAGGCTGCCACTATGTGACTGCTCACCAGGAACAGAAGATGGGGCTCGGACTCCCTTAAAGAAGGGGGGTCAGACAAGGGGAACAATCCTCCTTCTCCTGAGCAGAGAATCTAGCTGCTAGAAGAGCACAGGCCTGGCCAGGAGATTAAAGACGACAAATAAAAGCTTCAGTGAGTTTCTGCTGCAAGCTCCATGTTGTTGAGGGAAAGACACACTTGCAAACAAGTAGATCAATAGATCTTACTCTGAATGTCATTCAAGGATGTCACTGTTCTGCAGTTCTCTGGTACCAAACTCCAGCTGCTGCAGGTCAATAGACTCCCTGGGATTTGATTTGGAAGTGAGGCCCTTGCTTGACTTCCAGGGCTTGAAAAAGGCAGATGGTGAATGACAGGGGCAAGGCAGGGCTTGGTTCAGCCACGTGCTCATGTCTGATTTTCAGTTTTCCTTCCCACAGATACTAGCTGGGGCCATGAAGACGGGAGCAGCAGTGCTGTGTTTGCGCAGGACCTGCCTGGATTAGCCCCACAGGCCCCAGCACAGCCTGCCCTGCTGGGGTGTCCACGCCAGGCTCACCCCGCAGTGCCCTGCCTGCCATCGAGCCGCGACAGCTGACTGTTTCCAGAGGGGCTGCGCACATCCTGGTGCCGATGAACCCCAGGGAGGGTTTGTGGGCTGGTGGCCGTCCATGTCGGCAGCAGAGCTGGCAGGCCCGCAAGCTGAGGGATTCGCACACTTGGCAGAGCTCTAGGCATGGCATCCGACAGGGGCCAGGCAGGCTGCCAGGACAACACGTGCACGTCTGGCCACACAGGCCCCAGGGAAAGGAGAAGCATCGACATCCCCTTTGTTGGCCTGATCCCAGCCTGCGCTAGCCAGCTCTCCTCTCCAGTAATTACTAAAAGCAATGGCAAAGAAGGGGTCTCTGCCATCTGGTCAGTGACAAGCCAGCTGAAGGCTCTCACCGGGGCCTCTGGGCGCTGCTATCACAGGGGTGGGAAGCGAGTCAGTCCCGCGCGCTGCATTTCAGAGAGGGGAAACCGAGGCACCGAGCTCCCACAGCGAAGCACCGCTGCGCCGTGTCTGACCCTCGCTTCTGGCAGCCAGCGGCAGCCGGCAGAGTCACGGCGGCCCCGGCCCGCCTCCCCCAGCCCTCCCCCGCCGCATCCCGCCACCGCCCCGGGGCGGTCCCGCAGGGCCGGAGCCGGGCCCGGCGCTGCCGCCGCTTTAGCGGAGCAACACTGACCTCCAGCGGCTCGGACGGCGGGGAGCCCGGCCCAGAGGCTTCCCCCCCGCCCCCGAATCCAAATTTCGGTATCTAGCCGTACCCCCGCAGAGGCCGCCAGCCCGGGGACAGGAGGAGGGAAGAGGCCCGGCAAGGCGGGCGGAGGCAGAAAGAACAAGTGAATTTGAGAAAAGTAAGGGGAAAACAAGCCAGGTCATTAAGGCGCTATAACACTGTAGACACATCAAGAAAGAGATGATCCTGTTACAGGATTAATTTTCTTGCAGAGCACACTGGGTCATTTCTGGAATGATCAAGTGTCCTATTTTCTGTTTTCTTCGAGCTTTTCCCCTCACTGCACTGAATTGGACCCTTTCTTACTGCTTATGTACGCCACAGGATGGATGCTCCTGTACTTCATTGACTACTCTCTTATATCCGCGCAGACTGGGTGCAAATAGCAGGTGGGGAAGGATGCTCCAGTGTTTCTCTGCACACCCATGGACAGCCAAGCCATAAGGAATCAGATCCAATCCATTTACACGTCAATTTTCTTGAACGCTCCTCCCTGCAATACCCCACTTTCATGCAAGCAGTATTACCACACTGATATCTACAGAGGAAGCTGAGCTTTCCCCATTAGCTGCCAGCAGCCAGGGCTAACTATCTGATATACTTGCTCTGGAATGGCCTTACAGACATGAGACCACGCAGCATGGGGCAGAAACGTCTACAAGATCAGACACTCCCAAAATTCCAGGGGAAAAAAAAAAGCAGTTCAGAAATTCAGAAGAGTGGCAGCATTCAAAGAGATCAAAATGGACACTAGTTTCTGCCAGTCTTCTCCTGTCAGAAGGTATTTGCTATTCCCAACACTGAGAGAAAGCAATATCTACTTGCTATTGAAGATTAAAAGGCAAGGACTAAAACCTACATGTGCAACCTCACCCATACAGCTGCTACCCAGATCTGAAAGTGCCTGAAGAGGTTGCACGCTGCCCCAGAAGCCTCCCCAGGCGCCTGAGCGTGCACTTCTGAGCCTGCCCAGAGAGACCAGAGTCCTGACAGCGACACATCAAGCTCAGTGGTATCTCAAGCTCACTGAGGAATTCCCTCAACTACTTTGCCTGATGCCAGGTGGTGTTTTGAGGTCCTACCTACCCCACTGGCTCTGGAGAGGATGAGAGGGCAGGGGGAATCAAGCAGAGCATTGGTGTGACTCTCCCTGGCTGTCTGGGTAGTCTCCATGGGGCAGCTGACAGCAAACTGGCTTTAATGCACCCTCCAGGACCAGAAAAGCTGCAGCTGGTACTTTATACCCCTTTGTTCCCTCTTCTCATCATCACTGTGCTTGGTGTGAGGGAAGCCAGCTCAGATGATCAACAAAGAACTAAAGTGGCAGATGTTTCAGACTAATATTTCAGTGCTGTTCTGACACGTAAGTCAGGACAAAGGTGGATGCTCCCAGGGATTTCCTCACACACAGCCAGGGCTGAATAAATACAGTGCTCTTACATGCTGCTGAGGAGATCCCGCCCCATCACTGAACCAGAAGCTTTTTCCCCGACTTAAAAGAGCATGAACTTACCCACTTAGTAAAATAAAGCAGCAGCCAGCCCCAGGGTGCCTCCAGCCAGAACTTGGCTGTAGTCACTCTGCAGACTCTTCTCGCATGGAAGATTCGCTGTCCTTTCAGCTTTACCAGATGTAGGTCATGAAATGGTTGCAACTGAATGGGACTGATCCTTCAGAGTCCTGCCCATTTTGGGGCCCCAGCGCTGATGCATGGCAGGTAAAACGCTGTTGCTCCAGACTGAAGGCCTATTGTGCTTGCTGTAGATTCATACGAAGTAACTGCACAGCACATAGGAGAATAAGTTCATGTCTCTTGAAGAAGAAAGTAGAGGTCTTCCAAGATTCCAGCAGCTCTGCTCTATTTCCAGCAAGGTTGAAAGCTCTGAAGTGCCCACATTGGCCAAATGTAAAAACAGCGAATCAGTAAAGTTCAAAATTAACTTACTTCCTTGATTAAGAGCTTTCAGGGCCTCAGGACAAGATGGGAATATGGGCTCTTTGGCTTTTTTGATCTAGTAATGCATTTCTGAAATTCATTTCTTGGTCTAGCTTCATCCTAAAGATGCTCTTCATGGAGCTGAGTGCAAACCTCACGGTGTCCTGTGCCTGCCAGTCCTTTCTCATTACTTTTGATGCACAGTCTGTGGAAACTAAAGCTAAAAATAATCACCCTTATCTCCTCTACTGGCACACTGTTTTCTTCTCTAACCGTAACTGCTTAGCCTACCTGCATTCGTGATCTTCTGGGGAGAGACCCTACCAGTACCATGCCCGTTTCTGCATGAGTCCTCTCCAGGGGTTCTGCCGGTGCTGTGCCTGGGGTCGTTGCTTGTACATGGTCATGAAGATGCCTTGTATGCCACAGTCACTGCTGGTAACCTCTGATAACCCTGAGTTCAGCTCTGAGCTTTTCCACCTTGAAGAACTGTATCTCTCTTTTCCTGCTTTGGACCCATTATTAGCATATTGCATCCTTTTCTCTCCTCTTCCGCTTCTGATCAGGGCTCTCTTTGCTGGCCAGCTCAACAAAGAAAGTAAAATGTTCAGTTGGATTGCAGGCTCTTTCCATAGCGTAAGCGTGACTTGTTTCAGGAGCGCCAGAAGCACACCATGCCAGGGAAGAGCCCAGAGACAACGCTGACCTCTTTGGTCAGGGGAAGGCTCCTGAGATGCAATACTCCATGAAGCCCCTGTGTACGAACAGTGCAATTTCAGTCTGAAGGTGTCAGAGCCTCCTTTTACTGTGGTCAGACTGGGACATTGCATGGCCAGAAAAAAATGTTTTTTCATTAGCTAGACAATACGGTTCCTTCACAATTTGCCCAATCTTTGTTTTGTTTGCTGGATGAGCAAATGAGACTGACTGATCCAGGTGAAGATGAGAGCAATATAAGAGAATAAAAAAAAACACCAAACAAAAACCAAACCCAAACCAAGGTGTTCCAGGCTACAGGTACCTCTCTACAGAAGAAGGGATGTTTCATTTCACCCTATAGGACCAGGGGTGATATAGAATAAATGTTCCCTAGTTATGAAGCAAAACTTGAGGATACAATTCCTGTATCGCTGTGACCGTTGTGGGAAGCAGCTAAGACATTTTGTGCTGACAGAACCAGAGCAGAAAATGACTGCTTTGATCTGAAAATTGTGTTTTCAAAGAAAATACTAAGAAACTGGAAAAGGAGTACTGTCTAGTGGCTCAAAAAAGTAATAATGAAATAGAGTATTTTCAATTCAGAAAAAGGGAAAAACCTGCAGAAGCAGAAAACAGAATCCAGTAGAAAGATTAAGATGCACAGTGCAGCCATTCGCCCTGGAGCAAAGGAGAGCTCCAAGGGAACCTGATCATATTAAACGTGAAGCTAAAATTAGTTGCTTGCAAAAGCAGATGAGGACACAAAAATTAAAAATAGCTGCTGTATCTGCAGAAAGTGGTGGAGAATTAGATTTGAAATCACCAGAGGAAGATGATTTAGGGGATGGTACGTATAAATGGGAAAAGAAAAAGGAGCTGGGAACCACAGCATGTATAACAGCAGCTAGATTACCATGCCAACGCAGGGGGTGCAGCGGGTAAAACTGCTGCTGCTTTACAGGACAAGAAATGACCCAGGAGACTTGGGACAGATAGCTGCTGATTTTGGGGCACAGAAAGCAGGCACAGCTGTGGACTAGAGCGCAGTCCTTCTAGCGACTACTTCAAACTTTGAGCTGAATTGAAATTAAATGGGTAAATTGACTACAGCTTGTGCGAAGACCAGATTTTACTCAGATTGTGAGTAAAGGATCAGTATACAGCCTTCTCACTGACTGCATTAAGTCAGATGATTGCCAAGCAGACAGGTAAGAAGAAAATGCATCTGGCAGCACTAACCTTAAGCCACAAGCCAAGAAAAGAGAGAGTGCGTTTTATGAATAAATAAGGAGTTCCTCAAATATTGGCAGAATGTAATACCAAGTACAAGCCACCCGCTGCTGATGAGGCATGGGTACCTGCAGCAACAGCAGTCAGTCAGGTCCCTTGAACAGGAGACGGACTATGAGAACTGGCTGCCCAAATACACCCCCACTATTTGCAATGAGTCCTGGTGTAGCATAACAACAGGGAACCTACCTAGAATCAGCTAGAAAAATAGTTTGAAATGTTACTGAGTATTATGTATTTGGTCTAGGAGGAAGAAAAAAAAAAGGGGGGGAGGTTCCTGTATGGACCAAGCAGGATCCACAGTGAAGCAATAACTGAAGACATGGATGGTGGAGAAAAGGATCTTTCTGGGCAGATTTTCCTAAGGAAAGAATGCAAGAAAAATATGGTCAGGGTTAACACAGATTTCTCTAGGCCCTAGAGTGCTTGCCCTGAAATGAAGGGCAGAACCTTTAACTGTGTCCACATGGGCACAAATTTTCAGGATGGCATGACCCAGCTCTGTATTGCTGCCCTCCTGACTCAATATGAAGAATGACATATCCAGATGAGAAGAGTGCTACTGAGCACAGGCAAGTTTTTGGAAGCTGCAAGTGAAAAGTATAAAGCAAGCTTCTAAAAACGCAACTCAGAAGTTTTGATGGAGGGCAGTGTTATTAAAGGGCACACCTGGATTCACTTGACATGCCAGAACAAAAAGGAATTCCGCATTTGGTCAGACTGTAAAATACAACTCTGAAGAGCTGTTGCTAGCGTACCCAGACTTGATCTTAACCTTGAAAGAAACTTCCTCACTTGCTAGTATTTAAGAGCGGGGAATGCATTCCTACCCTACAGCATTCTTTTGAATAATTTCATTATTCAGGTTAATATTTAAAGGTGACTAAGCAGCAAAAACTGGCCTCTGACTTTGTGACAACAACTTGGCTTTAGGCGACACAGCAAATCTACTCAGAACAAACACATCCTAAATACTGCCCCAAGAATAAGTGTAGATGATTCAGAACGCCTGATGCGCAGTCATGACTTGCTCAAGAGTAAAGCATTTTTGAAAGCACTGGGGGTTATCTTAAGACAGCTTCCAAGAGTTAGATTACCCCCCCCAGATACTCAGGGGTTTGCAGCAGGACAGGCAGCCAAACCAGCATGGTGCAGCACAGCATGGCCAAGTTCCCCAGCTTTACGGTCCGCTGGGTTCTAGGGGACAGGGAAAAATAAAAAGGCTGCAGCTACCCTGTATCCTCGAGCAGGTGATGAACCCACAGTCTCACAGCTCTTCACATCAAGGCGGCACCCATCCTCTTTCTTGCCTTCAGTGAGAGCTACACACCTGCACCTCCTGCTGCTAGCATTAGGAGGTGTGCAAGCAGAGACGGAGCCCTGATGAGTTCACTCGATTGCACCAGAGCTATCACAACACCGCTCAGCTCTACTACAATATAAGCTACTACCACTGCAGACCTGTCAGCCGGCATTTCAACGTCCTGGCTCCAGCCCGTATTTGAGATGGGTTTGCTTGCTGGGGTGACAGTGGCCATAGCGCTACAGATCCCAGAGTGACTCCATTCAGCACCCTCTGCACCAGCCACTGGAGATTTGACATTGTCAGATCTCTCTTGGGCTTGAGTTCCTACGGCTTACCCCCCAGGCTGCCGGCACAGCCCTCAGCCAGCCCTGACCCCGTGCTAGTTTCCACAGCAGGGACTCTTCTGGGAGCTGCTGTCAGTTAGCACACCCGGTATGTACAGTTCTCAGCATTGCCACGCAGGCCTGACCCTCAGGTCACTGGTCACAGCACCCTAAATCACAAATTACTTTGTTCCTTAGACACATCCTAATGCTGACAGGATTCTATTCTCCGCCATGGAGTTCCCTATTGCTTTTCCATACTGACCCCTCGGCTTCATTTTCCTTCCCTGCCACCATCCAGCCTTTCTTCCTGCCATGGGTTTCTGATCACAATTCCTCTCTCTCCTATCACACCGTGCATCATACTTCCTTTCACTCACTAGAGCTGCATAACTATAGCCTGCTACCAGAAGAATTCATGCGGTGTGAGAGGATTTTCATGAGCTTGCTCTGCTGATGACTGCGAGAGAGACCGCTGACAGCTGAGGATGCCTCACCTAGGGAGACCTGGCAGATTTCCAGGCCCTTTGTTCCCTCAATACAGAGGGATCAAGTGCGCTGTGTCTCCTGATAGCAGTGGTGATTCTTCCGCAGTCAAGATAAAGCTGGTAAATCAGTCAGAGACTTTTTTTTTCCACCCCCAGCTCCTATGAGTAAATAAGGCACTGAGTATTTCAGTGCTGCCAGCACGAATATGTCGTCAATTCAAAAGGCAAAGGCTGCTCAGCCCTTTGTGGGTGTCCAGGGTAAATGAGAGCAGCTGCTTGCTCCTGCTGCATGATGCTTTCCATGGCTTCTCAGCTGCGGGACTCTAGCAGACATCAAAGCCAGCAGTATTCTGCATCAGTCCCTCCCCCTTACCAAGGAAAACAAGTCTTATCCTAATGAACCAGAAAGGGATATGTGGTTATTTTTCCTTTTTCAAATCTAGCTTGAATTTCTACAAAACAACCACGTATCTGTTGATCTATATTTTACCAGCTGTACTCCTGCCCGCCATATCTGGTCTCCTGAAGGAAAGCACTCTGGGGATGGGACACACTTGTTTCAGCTACAAAAAGCAAAAGGCAAAGTTTCAGCCCTATGGAAAACAGGAATGTCTCTCTGAGTGCATACGAAATTTAAGTTTTTGTTGAAATGATCATAGTGTGCTACACTTTCCAACTGTTTCAGTTTCAGCTGTTGGCTAGACCTTTGGCATCAACGTGGAATATACTGACCTAGTCTGTTTCTGCTCTCATGTGTGCAAAAACATCCATAATGCCCATTTTATAACTAAGCCATCCCAGCGACTCTAACAGGGCTATTTGTGACAGTGTCAGTTTGTCACAGAATTAGAGCTTCAGCTGGTAGATAAGTACATACTAAATAGACAGGAACATAGTTTTGTTAAAAATATCATTAAAGGTTAATCAAATTGTTTTAGCTGCATCATGTGTAACCTTAAATCCCAAAGAATTATGAGATTGAAAAGCTTAATTAATCTCTAGTTAGCAGGTTTTTTTTTCTTTAGGCAATATGAAAATTCATAGAAGTTTTAGATTTCATGATGAAATACATATTTAAAATAAGTATGCACAATAATGCGAACAGGGAGCCTCTGGCTAAAAGACAGGGAGAAAAGGCAAACAATGGCCCATCAGGTGTCAGAAAAAAGAACATTACAAAGAAGGGATCTCTGAAAAAAAAAAAATCCAACTTGATTCAGCCTCCTGCTCAAAGCAGTGCTAGCTTTGATCAGGTGAGAAGTACTCATTTGCTTCAGCTCTAGCTTTGAAAATTACAGTATAGTAATAGAAGTAACAAAATATCTAAATATTGATCTTTGTGGTAACCTCGTAGCAGTGATCCTATCACAGCTCACCATGATGAAATAGCACAGCACTTTTTATCTCAGGTGTCTATATTTCTGTTAGAAAGAGAGCAACAGAGAAGGTTCAATAGTCTCAACTTGCCAAAGAAAAAAAAAAGCGTCCTATATGCAGCAACAAAATAGTTTTCTTTCCTCCTCTGTCCCTCTCACTATTCATAGTGATACAGACATAACATTACAAAGCAAGCCATCTGTGACAACTGTCAGTTCAGGGCACCGTTAAGTAAAAAGTGAACTCACTTCAAGAAGGAATGAGGATTTAAGGTTTAAAGTTAGTATTTGGAACCTGGAACTGATATAAGCGAAGAGGTCAGAGAGGACACAAGGGTCACTGATGGCAGGGGCTCTTCAGAGGCAGGAGAACAGCTAGCACGGGAGCACTTCAAAATAACACCTCCTTGCGTTTATATTCAGCTACCTGATTCAGTACTTCAAATCTTGGTAAAAGCTTTGTATTCCGTGTTAGCTAACAGCAAAACATTGTAATTACTACATCCACGGCCTTTCCACAAGAGTCATACTACGTTTATAGCTCAATGCAATTCTGCTGAGTAGGGCCTGGTAACAGAGATGACAGAAAAGATCACACTCCTCTTTTAAACCCTATGCCCTAGTCTTCTCCTGCTGAGAGTGGCCTCTTGGGTTGCAGAAGGTCCAGAGGGCAGGGCCTGAGAAGACTACATAATGACTGAGTGCCATACTTCTGGTGCAACAGTTAGAACTGGGTACTGCTTTTATCTTCCCTCCAGAGGTTGTTCTAAGGTGGGATGATACTTGGCACTTGAGTGACCACTGAGACAAGGCAAGCCCCTCTTCTTGTGGCAGTAACACAGCTAGTATTGTTAAACAGGAAACGGCAGAAGCTCATTGCTTTCAGATCTCTTATCCAGGAATGCAGAAGAAAAAGAACATGCTTTTAGAAAGGGACACCTGAACATTCTTACCTCTTCCAAAGGAAGTTATAACTGTCCAAAACTTCATTTTAATTAATATCCCCTCTATGGGCTGACAGGAAGAAGTCCCGATTAGCACCAGTTAGCTGCAGGAGTGATAGAAAGTCCTCTCCACAAAAAAACTCAAGGCATCAGTGTGAAAAACCTATTGTAGCACAGATAACTCAAGAGAAAGGACTCAAGGCACATTCTTTCAGCTGCAGTCATACTTATTCTATTATGCTCTTTGGACTGGAAGTTTACTACCAGAAAGTCAGTAGCTCTGGTACACTGAACAATTAGTATTTGTGTTATATACATACTATTACGTCCATTTTCATCCTAAACAGTTTAAATAAAAGCCCCTGGACAACCACTTACTATATTTGTCAAGACAAACATTTTCTGAGCAATTCACAGAGCACCAGGTATCTTAATAAAGAAGTCCACATGAGAAGAACTAAATATTGCTCCCAATGAATAAGCTGAACAGCACCAATGAAGACTTAGTCATATTCAGACATCTCTGGTTACGTCCTTCCACACACAAGCATTTTTCAGTCACCTCAAAAAGAATTCAGAGAAGCCCAGACACTAGCAGTTAGAATATATCAGTGTTTGTAAGAGTTTCGGGCCATACTTTACCTTTTTTTTTTTATTTAAATGCTTAAGTCATCTATTGCACATGTATACACTTTCTCATCTTTGTTAAATGAGTTTATAGTAAACTATAAGCTATCTTCTTGTTCAGAGATTGTCCCAAGCCATTAAATAGTAACAACATAATAAAGACAGAAGTAGTCCTTCCAGAGAGGTCTGTCAGCAGATTTGATACAATAATCTGAATGGAATATCTGTAAACCAATATGTGATGGCTGCAGCTCTGGCAGAGCTACAAGTTTCACTTGGATGGCTTTTACAAGGTGTAAGTGACAGGAAGAAGCTGGACTGCATTTTCACATGCCCTAGGTGTATTTACATTTCATTTTTCAGCCAAGGCTTATTAGAACTAAAGAAGTGGCAATAATAGCCCAAATGCAGTTGCTTCTTACCCATTCCTCCTGTGAGGCTAATTTAAGAACCCAAAAGGATCAGCATCCAGATAACTTTTTGCTCTTCAAAAACTGTAATAAAAAGCTGCACAGCTTCAAAAGGCATAATATATTTCGAGTTAATTAAACACTTCAATTGGAGTAGCCAAGACCTTATGTCAGACCATAGAGCAAAACTGATGTTTGTACAAAGTATTATCAGTTATTATTGAAGTAAATCCTAATGGCTCCATGCTCTTGGCAGCGTGATGTAAAAAGTAGAAGCATTTCAAAGTATCACCTTGTTTTTATATTCCTCTTTGAGTTCAATATATTGCTGGACTTTGAGAAATTCTCTTCGATTGGTTGTGGAGGTTGGTGTCCTTGTATACAAACCAAATATTTCCTCCCCATAAAACCATATTAAGCAAGCCAAACACCTGTAGGTTTAGGAAAAAAAAAAAGTGAGATTAAGTTTTTGCTGTTGGGTTTTTTTGTTTGTTGATTTATTTTTTTTTTTTAAAAAAAAAAAAACAACAAAACCAACCATCTAGAATATGACTTCAAGGCAAGCCAGAAACAGCTGCTATCTTTGGCACCCCTTTGATTTGGGCAAGACATTTCCACACGCTATAGAGTATTACAAGCTATTTTATCAGACTTTTTTGGAAATCAGGTAGTCAACTTACTCTATCCCTTGCATGGAATTAAATAAATTCTTTTCAGTCACTCAGCACCTCTGCATGTGCACATCCAGAGCACATGATTAATTATTACTGGGCCAACAAATAGCAGCCAGAGCTTTGAAAAGCAGGATTCACTAGGAAGATCACACAACAAGCCTCATTTGCCCTGCTGTAAGGAGTTCCTTCTATGAAGATAAGCTTTATATTGTTGTATTACAAGGAACGTCTATTTGAGGTGTAAAAATTGCTCACAGTTGATGAGAAAGCTAGGTTCAGCACCAAAAGGCAGAGCAGGAAGCACAGTGTTTCCTCCTTACTTATATCAGTCAACAAACCACTTGGGTGGCTCAGTAAGAGTGCTCTTGGTTACAGACAGAAATAGAGACCCAAATGTATCTATAAATGCTGCTCTAGAGACAGATCCTAGAAGCTGTTTCTCTTAATTTCTTTGAGGAAAGAAGTTTCCTTCTAAAGAAGAACTTTGATTGTTTTTTTACCACAGTATTAATGGATCTGAATGACTGATAACCCATAAAGCAATCTTAACCCATGAAGCAACACATGCAATCAGTGGAAGGAGGGCTCTCAGGTGCCATTGGCTATTTTCTAACACATTTATTGTACCCACATGGCAGAAGGCATACATACCACAGACACATTCAGAGTTTTCATGCTGGTCACAGAAGCAAAACGACAAGTTGTTCCTGGTGCTTTGCAAGATTCAATTCCTGGAATAACGCTGGCCCCTGTGGACATTTTGATATTGGCAAGTGCCGTTGCCCAAGAAAAAGTACTGACCAGCCACAAAAATGCTGTTATGACAGTGATAGCCAAGTCCTACAGAAGAGAAGTATTATTAGGTTAAAAAAAATTGCATGAACGTACCTAAGAGAGCAAGGCAGAGACAGTATCAATTATACCACCAAAATAACCACATCAGTGCTAATCTTCACAAGCAAATTTAGCCATTAACGTTATATTCGTGTCAATCATCAGCTACAAAACTGTGTGCCTTTTGCATCTATCAAGCACAAGCAGTCTTATCCTTTGTAAGAAATTAGTTCCTAAAAAAAAAAAAAAAATAATCATATGCCTAGCAGTTACGTTATAAAAATTTAAGTCAAAGTTTAGTAAAATGGGAGTGACAGGGAAGAAGGTGCATAGCTTTTATGTCTGTGTGGCTGAATGCTAAGATCTGGCTTGAAAGGTCACTAGGTCTGTTTCTAGGCATGCTCTGAGATCTCTCATTCTGAGGATCAGGGCTCTGGTATTTAAGGTGACTAAAATTCACAAGATACCTATTTCCCTCTGCCAATTGCATTTGCACAGCGGGTGCTCTACACAGGGAAAAATTCCCAGAGACTAACAGAGGAGGTTTCACCTATGGAACAACTCTATATTCAAATCACGATACAAAAGAAAAGTTGTGGTGAAGACAGTGTTCACCTGAGAAGGTGGAACTTCATTCCACTCTGCTTCAATAGCTGCAGAAGGTATGATGCTATGGATGTTCAAGGGCTTTGGGTTCCCTTTTCTGCTCGAGTGCTGTAGTGACTAGTTTAAGATACTTGTGTTCACGCGCCATCTAACTTTTGGAACTACTGAATAGTCGTAAATTATTCAGATATTCTTGTATTAGCAGTATTTCTCATCTTTCTGTGGTTTCAAAGGCAAAACGTTAAAATATCCTAGTATTACTTACAGTTAGTGGAAACTTGCTGTTTTGCTGATACACGTGCTTATATCCAATATATACCACAAGGGCAGCAATGCTGTAGAGGAATGCCAACACTGCAAGCGTAACAAAGAACTGTGCAGAAGAGGAGAAGTTGCCCACAAGATAGACGTCAGTCCAAGTACCACCACAGCGTTTTGGGTCTGGTGCACTAAATACAACAGTATTCAACCTGCAAATATTATATCATTCATGTAGTTAGAGTTTCCTATACAGTGGAAACTTCATACAATCATGCTTCACAATAACAGTGCTTCAGCATTCTGGTTGTGTAAGCTTACTCCAAAAGACAATTTATATTTGCATAATATATCAGTTACACAACACAAAGATTTGTCAAGATATCTGAAGATCGTGCCCCGTTCTACACTGAGATGTGCCATAGCAACTTCAGGAGAAGGATCTTAATGTTATCTTTAGAGCAACTGAAGAAAGAAACCCTGATTTGGACAGTAGACAATGACATTATTTTAGAGACTAGCAGTTAAACGAGGGGGATCAGGACTTAAAAGGCACCAAGTTGCATTACAGCTACAAGAAAATGCAAGCAGAGGAAGGTCAATAAAGCCTGTGTGACTAGCAGCGACCACTCAGTGACCAGCACAGCATCATCTCAGACTCCCCACTCTCCCCTCCAAGTGCTGTCAATGCTCTCACCAAAACCATAGTGGAATAAACTGAAAAGTAAGTATTTTCCATTCAGCCTTTTTAAAAAAAAATATAATGGCACATCCAAATTAATCTTATCTAGGCCTCCAAAGCAACTACAAATTGATGAAGAAATAGGCTGTTAAGGAAAACAGTACAATTAATTTTATTAATTACCTTCTGTAGCATTCATGCACTGCTAGAACAGAGCTTAAGGTAGAGTGATACAAGGCAGTAATACAGCCTATTCTACCTACTTCTCTCTACAGGGCACCGACAACCACAATGCTTTGAACAGTTAAAACTAAGTATTTATTTATTCGTTGCTACTACACAGCAAGCCAGATGTTTCACATGTTCATTCAGATACATACAGTAAGTACATATTCATAGGGACACAGATGGGGAAAGAAGTGACTAATAAATAATTAACATGTGAGTGACAAATGAAGAACTAACACTCACCTGAACGGATAAGCAAAAGCAGCTGTAACTGTTTTGTTTACCACACCGTTGCAGGAAACTAGAAGGGTAGTTTCACCTTGAAAGCCTCCACATGTGGCAAAAGCAAAGATGGAAAAAATCTATAGGAATTGACACAGACATATTAGTGCACGCCGCTAGAGCTCAAAGGAAATAACGTTTAGCTGAAACAGATAATGAAGGCAAGAAATAGAGGCAAAGTTAGCAATGGTGAGGTATGAAATGATGTCAAGAGGTAAAGAAAATGTTGAGTTTCTACAATCCAAAAACATGAGCAAAACCACTAACAAAATCCCATTTGAAAGCTTTTTGTTTATATTTTTCTTAACTCTATAGCAAAATTTTTTTGTGTTGCTTTTTTTTTTTTTAATGCTAAAAGCCAGCCCAGTACCTGGCAAGGAAAGTATTTTCAGGAGTCTCAGACAACCACAACCATAGATTAGAGTAGCCAGAAGGTACATGCTCGAAGTACTGCACATCAGCCTGACTCTAAATAGCTCTTGTTTTCCCTTTGGTCACTAGCAAAACCCTAAACCCCATATAATCAGAAGGCACAACACACAGCATGACAAACTTCTAATTAACACAGAAAACAGCTGTTTTCTTCCCTCCCAGCTGGAGGACCTGGCTGAAGAGCAGCCTTGTGTTGAACATCCACCACAACATCCATCCTTATGTAGAACATCCATCCACCACATGAGCCAAGGAGCAGGCAGCCCAACGGCACACACCTCTTCAGGCCTACCCAGCTAGGACACAGGAGCAAACCTAGGCCTGGGAAAGGAGAACAAACAGCCCTACAAGGAGAAAGAGGCTTCCCCTTGTGCATCCCCAGCCCTACTCACCCATTCAAGGACCTTAATGAAGCCCAGGGGCTCCAGGAGCAAGCCAAAGTCCACCTGTAAGCCAGCCATCCTGGGAGATACCAGAACAGACAGCAGAGACCTCAGAAACCCACACCACCACCTGTCCACAGGTGCAGCCCCACACAGGCACCTCCCTATAGGGCCAGCCCCATGCTCCTCCCCGTGCTCCTCCCTGCCACACCCTCCCACCCCCTCCCACCCCACGCTGGGGCTGATCCCACCCACAGTCACATCACTCTGGAGGTCTTCAAGGAGAGATTCTGAAAACAGGACAACAGGGCAGAAGCTTCCCCCACCCCTCAAGCGTACGTATGCGTGTAAGGAGGTGCCAACCCAACAGCATTATGGGGGAGGCTCTCATGTCTTTTCTGGGAAGAGTGAGTGCCTGTATGATAACACCTGCAGCATGGGGAACAGGAGGCATGAGAGGTCTGTGTGCACCTGCAGGGTTATGATCTCATTTTGATCATGGAGACAGGGTGGGTGGGATAGCTCGCACGATGGGGGTGCTGCCATGGGTGGATACAGGCTCCTTAGGAAGGGTGAACCAGGATGGTGAGGAGGTGGAGATGCCCATTATGTGAGAGAGCAGAAGGCATGCATGGAGCTCTGCCTTAGGATGGATGATAAGCTAGCTGCAAGTTTATGGCAGACCAACATGGGTGATGTCTGTCAACATGGGTGGTGCAGCAGATGGCTGTCTGCTGCAAACTACCCCATCAGGAAGAAGTAGAGGAGACTTTCTTCAGATAACCTGAAGGTGGCCCTGGTCCTCAGAGGGAACTTTAAGCACCTGCTGGAAGGGCAACACAGCAGGGCACAAACAATCCAGGTAGTTTCTGGAGTGCAGTGACAAAAGCTGACTCATGCAGGTGATGGAGGAGCCGCCAAGGTGAGGTGCTCTATGGACTTGATGCTTACAGATAAGGAAGGACTGGTCAGGGATATGGAGGCTGGGGGCAGCCTTGGCTGAGTTTGCTGTGTGACAGATGTTACTACTGTGAATAAGTTGCAGGAGACCAGCCAAGGGAAGCTGCCAGGTTGGGGAATACGTATGGGAACGGTAACAAAGAGTCAGTCTTTCCACTGGCCTGGGGCTGCACGGCTCCAAAACATTGGCAGCAGGGTGTGATGTTCTCACACAGTTTGCTTCTCCGTTCAAGGAGGATTTTTGACCCAGCTTTCTGCTCCACAGGCAAGAGAGGTGCTGAGATCTGCCTGCTGCTACGGGCTCCTGGAGGTAGTCCAAGTTTAAAGCTGTGGAAAGGATGGCTCTTTCCTTTCTTTCACTGCTAGGTTACAAATGCAGCTGGTGTCCAGCTTGGCAGCCTCCTCCCTGGCTGGTGACTTCTGCTTTGTTCTCGTTTGTGCTTGTGAGTGTGACATGAACTGTGCATGCAAAATACAGTCAGTCCCTAGTTGTCAAATTTTGATGTGCCTGTTCTTGAGGGTTATAGAAACTTTTAAGATGAATAGAATAGTCTCCTTTATTACATGGAATTTATATTGTTGATACCTCACAATACAATAAATTGGTATCACTGATTCTATTAATTCCAGTATCCGTAAATGGCTTGTAAATCTGATGTAACTGTAGGCTTGTTAGCAACACTACTAAGTCCGTACTTAATGTATGAGCTTGCTGTTAAGATCAACTTACAGATTAGTAACTAATTAATAGCAAATGATGACTAGTTGGCCTGTGTATTGGAAATCTCAAGAATATATGTTTATGGGTAAAAAACACACCTGATGCAGGGTACACTGAAGGGTGAGAGCACCTGTGTGGCAAAGGCTACCTGTGGAGCTTTCCTTGGCAGAGTGAGGTCATTCTGCAAGCATGTAGGAAGCTGGGAACAGGGTGCCAAGCCTCCCAGGACTCTAGCAGAATGTACAGGTGTCATCAAGTGTATGCTAAAATTAATTTTTAAAACACTCCATTGTCTTTGTCATGGGGGTAGAGCATTCCCTCATTTACGCGGGCTTTTGAAGCACAAAAATGATCACCTGCTCCTTGGAGCAGGCTACTAAAATGCTATTTTTAGTGTTAGAAATCACAGCAGGGTATCACAGGAATGGGAACCCCCAGGGTAAGAAGAGCCTAAATCACCAGTCTGCAGAACGGCACCTTGCATTTCCAAATGAAGGGGACAAGATCTGTGAGGGTCTGGTGTGGTCTTGGGCACGGCTCCATCCCCTGCAAATGTGTTGCTCTGCAAGGGCCATCAGTGTCTCTTTAGTACCACAGGGCTAGAGCTCTCTGCCTCAGCCTTCATCCTGCATTTTCAGGGGTGTTTTAGATAGGCTCAGCAAAGGCTGTCCAAGATAAAGTCTAAGACAATAAAACTAGTTATTTCATTAGTTATAATGAACTTCTAATTTGTTTTCATAAGATATGTCATTGACTGATGTTGCAAGGGGAGAACAGTAATCTGATTTTTGGTGCTGAAATTAATCCCTCTTGAAGTTAATGGAGTTGAACAGTGGGGCAAATTAGAGAACAAAACCATAGCAGAGTTGTGCAAGTCTCCTAGGGTCTCTCTCATGGGAATATTGCAATGGCACAACTAAACCTGCTTTAGTTTGGGCTGTGCTGCTCTTGTAGGATCAAAGTCCAGTGGGAGAGTCACTGAGTGGAACTGACAGTGCTTCTTATGTGTTCCGTGGTGGTGTTTCTAAAGCAGTTGGTGAAATGCCCTCTGATCTTGTAAGGGTCTGTCATAGTTCAATGCTATTTCCCTTGAATTAAATGAGCAGTGGCTCAACCAGGAAAACGTAGCCCATGAGAGACTATTTATGCATCCTACTCTCCGTATAACACGACTCTCAAACCACCCCCCCCCCCCCCCCCCACAATCCAGACAAGCAGTGCTGAGGGTTCAAGCCGTCTCAATTCGCTTAGCTGCCTGAATAGGCAGTGCCTTTAAGGAGTTAAACAGGAATAAAAAATAGAAAAGGGACAGACCAAGATAAAAGATGGACTATCTATTTGCTTATCATCTCCACATCCTTCATGCCCAAGAAAAACTGTTCCATATATGTGACGTATAAAGCCTTGGTTCAGTCTAAATGAAACAAGCAACTCCCAGCCCCCCATCCAATATGTCTCAGTATTTTTTTTCTCTGTCTCCCTTCTTTCCCATCTTCTACTTAAACCCTGTAAGCTATGTATCTCCCTAAAAATACTTATAGGCACTTGTTTGATTCCTCTCCTTTTCCACTTGTCAGTTAGTTAAAAGTTTTTCATTATTTAAAGCATTCTTCAAAAATTCTCTGAGCTCCTGATTGATATTTCCCCCCCTTCCCCAAGTCTTTTCAGGTGTCAGATGTCTGGTATGGATGTTCTGTGAACTATATGCAATGTTGTAGCTGTGGGCTCATTAATTCAAAATTGGAAAAGACTCTTAATTTTTCACTTCATATAACTTATCTCTCTGCTGGGGTTAAAAGTCTTTTGGAACATTTTTGCTAGTGGATTGCATTCCAAAGTGATATCCAGGATATATATATAGATAGTACTTCCATAAGCCAATTTCATAAATTGAAACCAATTCTGAATCAAATCTGTGCAAGGAAGAATTTAAGCAGGTAGGTTGTATACTGTTTAAGAGCACCAAAAAATCCCACTACAAAAAAAGAGAGTTATTTTTCTTGGAAAATCAGTTTGGCTTAGAGAGAAGGTGACAGAAATATAAAAATTATATAGTAAATGGGAGAAAAGAGGAGTTGGTAACAATGAATATAAATTAGAAGGCAGCCTATTGCAGAAAAGTGATAAGAAAGCAAATGGACTGAGGGACCAGTATATGGTCTGCAGGCTTGCAGACAACAGCAATGCACTTTTGAAACACAGGAGGAAGAAAAGAGATTATACTGAAGTGAACAGACAGAAATGATGGAAATCAGCAAAAAAAAAAAAAAAAAGAAAAAGAGCAGGAATGACCAATAAAAAAAAAAAGCAGGAAAGTATTAATATGCTAATCATGTAATAAATCCTTTTCACTCCAGCAGGGCTCAGGGGAGTGTTGAGTCACATCTGCTAAAGCTTTTATATCAGTTGTCAATACCCAGCAACCCCAGCTTGGACAGGGCTGATAAAGGAGCTCTCATAACATGAACAATGACTGCCGGTCATCTTTAAAACACTGGTCAAGATCCAGATGTCTGATGTTATGGCAACATAGGCCTATCCATTTATCACTATTCCTAAGAAAAAAGATGGAGTGACTGATGCAGAACCCTCTTAATAGAGAATTAAATTAGAACAATATAGTTAATGTCAAACTACACGGTCATTTGGGAGTTACTTCTTGCTGATTAGCCTATGTTTAAGCCTGCGCTTAAGCAGTGATGATCAAAAGACTGGACTGATGCAGTTAGTAGTTGCCACTGTAGCATACTAGATATTTGACTTGATGAATCTAGAAGGATATAAAACCAATGTGAAACACTGATTTAATTAGAAACTAGGTAACTAATGGGTCTTAAACTGAAAATCAGCATGATTAGTGGGAAAAAAAATAATTCTCAGTATAGCGAGTCCCATTCTTTGGAAAATAAAAAGGAGGACAAAACCGTGGGGTTTATACAGCTGGTCTCGTGGTGTCTGACGAGGCTGTGGGAGAGACCAGCGGGAGACACGGCTCCAACAGAGGCAGCAAAGTGCTGGTGCCCCTGTGCAAGGAGCAAGTGAGCTTCCTCTGGAGCATTGTGCAGCAGTCTCATTTACTAAAGCTTGAGGAAGATTAATTCAAACTACCTGGATGATTAAGGGTCACGGAGAGCTCGTTTTCTTAGACTGAAAGAACTTGGGGGGTTTAGCTTAGCAAAATGAAGGGTAACTGAAGGTATTTCTGCCAGTTTCAAGTACACCAGGGAGCAGACACAGGGAAGGCAGAGATCTGTACTGAAAGACAGTTTTACCACAGGGATCACTGCGCATAATCAAAAAATTATGGTTTATGCTGAACGTGAGTATGAGATTCTGGAAATTACTTACAACAGAAGGCAAATACTGGAGGTTGTTTTAGCAGGGAGTTCAGAATAGTTGTGTTGTTGCTTGTGATAGCAGTGGAAAAAAACTTGATGATTCATGATGTTCTTCCCCATCTTAATTACCTACTCAGTCCAAACAAGGGCTAATTCAGGGAAGTCCTGAGCTCTGTGTTTATCGATAAAGCGAGAGTGGATGATTAATACTTATCTGGCAGGGGAGAGAGCATTGCACGGGACCACTCTGCCCACAATGCTGTCTGCTCAGCAGGTCTGACGTGACTTTTACAAAACTCCAGGTGGGGAAAGTGCTTTGCTTCCTCCCATATTAAATAAAAAGCACCTGCCAAATAGCTGTCTACAGGTAGTTTCTTGTGATATAATTTTTCTGTCTATTTTGTTAGCTGTCTGTCAGTTTTCTAGTATCTTTTCAGCATTTTATTTGCTTGTGCACTCTGATATTTTAAACCTTGCCCCTTTAGACTTGTTAGTGTGTTTATTATTCCATTTATTTGTCTTTTGGCTCTCTAATAACAATGCTAAGTTCTTTTTTCCTGATTTCTGTGGCACCCCTTTGCCTTTTCTCCAAGACTTTGGAAATCACTGTTTAATGTCTTTTGCTAAAAGTCCTTGAGACATCTTTCACTGCACGTGCCATTCATCTGTCATACCCAAGCAGGTTTTAAGTTCTGTGGTTAATAAAAGTTAGATTTTCTAGAGACACTGTATCAAAATTTAAAAAATAAATTTTAGGCATTTTACACTGACTGCCTTTATTTCATATACTCGTAGCAGCTTAGTTACTTCTGAACTATTATGTTGCTTATTAGTACCCTTGCTGCCTTGAATTTTAGTTTTCTACTGGTGCATGTGTAAAAATTCTCCTTGATCCCCATGGAAGGCACTGAAGGGCAGGCAGTCATGTCCCCTGCGCCCCCCCCCTTTTCTGTCTACATTTCCAAAGGGCAAGAGGGAAGGCAGCCCTTCCCAGAGAGGTGGTAGCTCCTCTGGAGGATGCTTCAGAGCAGAAGTTTCTTGTAGCCACTCTTGCCTCCCAGGCAGTGTGATTTCGATGCGGGATCACAATTTGCAAACGAGTCCTGTGGCTTAATTTCCATAGCTCATCACTTTGCAGGTGTTAACTAGGTAGCTGTGAGACCGAGCCCGCACGGTGTGCTGCTGCGTGCCTTTGTTCTGTAAATACACCTTGGAAAGTCATCGCTGAAGACAGAGCTCTGGAACATAACAATTAACTGTAAATGACAAAGGATATGATGTACGCACTTGGAATAAAAATTCTAAATTGCACTGTAGACTTATGAATCTTCAGCCACAATTCATTTAGTTGCTCACTGGAAGGGTTTTATCTGGGAGCTGAGTGGCTGCAGAACTGTGCAGACAGGATCCTGCTCTACCATCTAGTGGCGTGTTGTGACAGTGCACACTGTGGAAATTGCCCCTTTTCAGTTTAAGGAGGTTATTATTAATTTAATAAATTATTATTGATTGATGTTTGTCGTCTGTGAAACCCAATAGAATTTCTTGGTTGAAGGGAAGACATTAAGAGTGCCATAGATGCTGATTTAAAGTGGAAAACGTGGAGAAAAGGAGATAGAACATATTCTCTGCTTCAGCCAGTCCAGTTAAGCTTGGTGTGGGCACCAGTAGCATCCCTTAATATGCACTAGTATCACTAAAGCCTAGCACTTGCTAACACACAACAAAGCACACCTCTGTAGTGCTGTTATTAATTTACTTTTTGATGAATCTAGAAATCAGAAGCCCCCTTCCCTTCCCCCCTCTTTATTTTCTGACAGCAATTTCTGAGAACTAACCTAGTAAATTCAATTTTGACTATACCATGCCTCTTTCAGGCGATATCTGTCCATCGCACTTCAGCCTACTGCTGTGATTTCTAGTGCTTTATCCATCTGGGTCGGGGCAATCCCAAGCACCGATATAGGCTGGGCAGTGACTGGCTTGAGAGCAGCCCTGAAGAAAAGGACTTGGGGGTGCTGGTGGACGAGAGGCTCAACACGAGCCGTCAGTGTGCACTAGGAGCCCAGAAAGCCAATCGTATCCTGGGCTGCATCAAGAGAAGCGTGGCCAGCAGGTCGAGGGAGGTGATTCTCCCCCTCTACTCCACTCTCGTGAGACCCCACCTGGAGTCCTGTGTCCAGTTCTGGAGCCCCTACTACAAGAGAGATATGGACATGCTGGAACGTGTCCAGAGAAGGGCTGGTCTGTCCTCACTGGACCCCATGGTCCAGTGGGGTCCCAGGACCCCGTCCTCACGAGGATGATCAGAGGGCTGGAGCACCTCTCCTGTGAGGACAGACTGAGAGAGTTGGGGTTGTTCAGTCTGGAGAAAAGAAGGCTCTGAGGAGACCATATAGTGGCCTACCAGTATCTTAAGGGGACCTACAAGAAAGCTGGTGAGGGACTTTTTAGGATGTCAGGTAATGGTAGGACTAGAGGGAATGGACTAAAACTAGAGATGGGTCGATTCAGATTGAACATTATGAAGTTCCTTACCATGAGGGTGGTGAGACACTGGAACAGGTTGCGCAGAGAGGTGGTGGAAGTCCCATCCCTGGAAATTTTTAAGGCCAGGCTGGATGGGGGTCTGAGCAACCTGATCTGGTGGGAGGTGTCCCTGCCCATGGCAGGGGGGTTGGAACTAGATGGTCTTTAAGGTCCCTTCCAACTCTGACCATTCTATGATTCTATGATTCTATGCGCTGCTTGGTTGGCACTGCCAGTTAAACAAACGTATGTGTCCTGCTTTAGGCTGAGATAATTTTCTTCCTAGCAGCTGGTGTAGTGCTGTGTTTTGGATTTAGGATGAGAATAATGTTGATAACCTGCTGATGTTTTAGCTGCTGCTGAGCAGTGCTCGCACCGAGTCAAGGACTTTTCAGCTTCTCCCACTGCCCTGCCAGGGAGGAGGCTGGGGGTGCCCAAGATGACAGGAGGGGACACAGCCGGGACAGCTGACCCCAGCTGGCCCAAGGGCTAGTCCATACCCTATGACGTCACGCTCGGCATATAGAGCTGGGGGGAGTTGGCCAGGGGGTTGTGGCCTCTACCTGGGGGCATCGGTCAGTGGGCGGTGAGCAATGGTATTGTGTATCACTTGTTCTGTATATTCTTTTATCATTATTATTATTATTATTATTATTATTATTATTATTATTATTATTATTGTTTGCCCTTCCTTTTCTGTCCTGTTAAACTGTCCTTACCTCAACTCACGCGTTTTTACCTTTTTTTCCCAGTTCTCTCCCCTATTCCACTGCGGGGGAGTGAACAAACGGCTGTGCGGTGTTTAGCTGCCTGCCGGGTTAAACCTCAACAATACTCCTCTGTCCACGGTTCTCTGCAGAAAGTTACAGTGTCACACATTTGAACTGATCAGGGCAAAACCAAACCCATGAATAGGGTTTTTTTGTTGGTTTGTTGTTTTTTTTTTTGGGTACCAAATGGATGCACAAAAGCTTGTTCTGGCACAAAGCAAGAGATAGTTTGGGGCAACGTCCCAGGAGTGTTCAGAACACAAACAGCAGGAGAATTTGGCTCCCAGCAGAAAATGCAGGGTAGGACAAAATCCCTTCAGAGCTCCCAAGTGTACTGAATTGGACTGTTGAATTGGACTCGGGATCAGCTCAGATCTCTAGACCAGTTGCAAAGGGTGTGTTGTAGATACTGACTCTAAAGAAGCTTTAAAATGTGTCCATTTATCTGATGGATGAGTACAATGCAGCATCCGCTCTACATGCTGAACTACTGCTGCTACTCCGCTGTGCAGCTAATGCTGCTATAAAAATTGTTTGCATTTCTAACCAAATCTCATTAGAAGTTTATGTATAATTGATTATACAACTAAGCTGAATGCATTACTTTTTTTTTGTCTTTATTTTCTTGAAGGTTCCAGATTTCCCAACTGTTGACAAAGGATGTGTTAATGACATCATTACGAAGTTCTGTTGTTTACTGTTTTCTTCAACAAGTAGTGATTTTATTGACTTTGGCAGAGAGATCGGTGTTTTGCATGATTTCAATAGATTTTGCGACACAGAGGCATAATATAAACCAAGATGTTCCAGAATAAACAGGACTATTACTACCAGATGGAAATAATCCTGAAGCATTATTGGGCTTGAAAAAACAAAAACATTTTAGGAAAAACATTTTAGGACTCAGCTTAATCATCTTGAAAACAATATCTAAGTATAAAATACTGTTTTTTGAGAAAACAACGGAAGGATATAAATAGTAATTATTTCAGATCTTGCTACTTTATTGTCCATGCACATATTTAGAATATGCTAGTCTTTAAAAGCCATGCCAACACACTTGAGTTAGTGAGCTAGCTACACGAAGTATTTTGAATCTGAAATTAGATATTTCTGATTGCGATAAAAATCAAGGCAGCTAAAACTCAGAGGGTATTCTGGCAGCAAGCTTCAATATGCATGAACTTAGAGACAGTAGATGTTGGCTAACCTTATTTGTAGAGCTGGCCAAATGATTAATTGTGATTTTCAGGTGAATTCTAAATTTATCCTGGTAACAATAGCTTATGCAATCAGTGGATAACGATCCCTGACGCATGACAGGTTTATAACTCAAATCCGGGTCATGGACATCAGGCCACAAAATAAAAATTAATCTATTCAACAGTACAAGTATTTCTCCTTCTAAATGGTGAGAAAGGAAGTCTTTTGTACTTGGGTGGAATAACTATACACAAATACAGATGGTCAAGCAGGTATTATTTGTCTGCCAAATGAGACACAATAGATATTCTTAAAGAATCTGTTACGAATTTGGAAGCAATGAAATGCACTGGGTAGATTATATATTTTAGATCACAAATTGCAAAAATGCAGATGGATTAAATAAAATGCAAACAGCAATGATAAGTAAAGTGAAAAACTGAAATAGAGGGCATAATAAAATTAATGTGTTGCTATGTTATTCAGTTATTGTCTGACCAGATGAAATTTTCCAACCAGATTAAATTTTCTGGAAAACAAAACACAAACCAAACCAGTCTCAAGCAGTCTATGTAAATAAAAAAGCCTTTCGTAATGTCATTAAATGCAAATGCTACTCAGTCAAAGAAAACAGTTCATACATTCTTAGTCCAAAAGTTCATAGCCTTCCAAATGCAAGAGTGAGCTCTCTTTTTAATGCAAGCCAAGAGTTTGGCTGAGTCCATCTTCACGTACAAAAAGCAAACTACACTCTTTGCACTGTAATTTGGTAGCTACATGTTTAACATCTTTCCTCCAAGACTGCTTCAGCGCTTGACATTTAGCAGAAACAATCCGAGTAGGCGCATGGTGACCCCTGGCCTTTTCTTGCTGCATCCAAAGTCAAGGAATAAATTCAGCCACTTCTGGTACCTGCCTTCACACTACAGGCTTCAACAGGAGTACAATTTTCGGCAGAAAATGGACCAAATGAGGATACCAGTTGAGAAAGAAGATGTTGCAATGTCACCAAATTATCCTAGGAAAACAATATCACAGAGAAAATGGAAGAAAAGGATCTCCTATAGGCTACAAAATAATTGGGCTGTAAAAAAACTGGCCCTCGCAGGAAGATTTTTAAAAATCAAGTTTAAGATTTTCTTTAATATTTCCAGTTTAATTTTTAAAAAGTCTCCCTGTCTTTCCAGAGCCTTAGCATTGTGGTGAGTGGCAGTATAAATGCAGTGTAAAATGTAGTATAAAATACAGAAGAAAACCTTAGTTTTCCAAGATGCTTCAGCTGCAGTAAATGAAATGTGTCCGGGGACCTTCCTGGACATGGAGGCCAGCTGACATGGTGTTATCTGACTCTCTGTTCATAAAACCTCAGCCTCCAAACCGTGGTGGCTCTGTGACTTGGCGAGAACCATCTCTGGACAATCCTCACTCCCAAACTGTGCCTGGGAATTATCTGGGAGCGTGTCCATGTGTCCAATTCCTGCCCTGGAGTGCTTCACCAATTTGCTGACCAACGATGCTCCAGGGCGAGTGACTTTCCCTCGTCACTCTTGAATTTTCTCATCTAGAACCAGCATTTTTGTGGGAGGGCTGGAGCACCCGAAGAGAGAGAAGAAGTTGCCCGGGATTTCCTTCTTGTTCCCGGTTGCAGTGACTCTCATTGCTCTCCCAGCCCTCCAGGCACTTTACTGCTTGTGTCAGTCCTTGCAAGCCTGATTTCTCCCTTCAGCCGTCACCTCCCTCCTTCACACCGCCTCCGTTTTTCACAGGATCTCTCTCATGTTAACCAATCCCAGGGGAATTTTTCCAGCCTCCTGTGATGGGAGATAGAAGGCAGCAGGAGGCTGGCAAGAAGCCAGGCAGGCAGGGGAATAATAATGCTGCCTTGTCTGCTCCAAACCCGTTTTATTGTAAGCATCCCGCTGTACAAGCCATTTCATGAGCCATTCATCATATTCACAAATGAGCCCTTTACTCGGGGAAAATCTTGAAGAATAGAAAGCTTAGAAGGAAAATCTTGGTGGCCTAATTACGTGGTTGCTGTGGGGTCATTGATACTTACTGGTGCCCCGTCATTGCCATGTGTCCTTCAGCCAATACCCGCATGTCAGTAGAGCACAGCCAGAAACATGTGCCTTACCCGTGTACAGCGCTTTAAAGCCTGCGGCTGTAAGAGATACACGTTGTGCTGTCATCTCACGGTCGTGGGCTGCTGCGCCTGTGTGCGTATGAACGTATGATTTAAAACAACCAAACCCAGGAGTCGGTTCTAGGAACAGCTCGTGTTTCAGTGCTGGAAATGCTGTGTTTTGACTAGCTTCCTGGGGATTTTTCCAGTAGTTGGTTTAATCAGTCTTGCTGGTAGTCTGTCAGCCCCAGGCAGCATTTCGGTAGCGCATATTAGTGAAACATAAAGCTGGAACAACCTCTGAGGGCCATGGGCAGCAAACTGTGAGGCTGTCTCAGCTTGGCTGGTTCTGCAAAGGCATAAATCCACTGTTACTTCCTCTCTTCATCCTTTCTGCACGGAGCACACACCAAATTCTGGGCTATACATAGTGCCTAAAAATTCTACCTTCTCCATGTTAACATCCAAGAGAGAAGAGGTGTGGGGTTTTTTTAAGCTCCCTCAAGCAGGTATATATAGACTTGGCACATAACATATGTGCACATAATTTACATTAAGCTATAAATTTCAAGCACCTGTTTAAAATGCATACTGTTAATGGAAGGCAGAATTTAGGACCTAAGCGTTTTGACAAAACCTTCTGTAACATGGAGCTTCGTTCGATTTTTTCATTAAGTTGATATAAATCAAGAATAACTCCTTGGAATTTATATCTTAATAAATGGATGCCATTGAGCATCTCTCATGGAAATAGATGCTTTAATTGAAGAATTTGGCTTCAGTGCAAAAACCTGAAGGCAGAAATCAACCCAAATGAGAGCAGTCATATACAGAGGTGTGCGTTCCTGTGGGAATGCTCTGCTTTCCTCTGTATATGTAAGACGAGGTTCTCACCTGGACAGATATTACCAAAATTGGATATAAGGAAAAAATTTTTTATAATGATGGTGGTGAGACACTGGAACAGGTTGCCCAGAGAAGCTGTGGCTGCCCCATCATTGGAAGTGTTCAAGGCCAGGTTGGATGGGGCTTTGAGCAGCCTGATCTAGGGAAAGACGTCCTTGCCCATGGCAGGAGGGTTGGACTAGATGATCTTTAAAGGTCCCTTCCAACCCAAGCCATTCTATGATTCTGTGAAAAATTATAGTCTCTCCCAATTACATGGATTCAGCCTTTCCCACCAGCTTTTGACTGGATGAGACATTATGACAGCCATGGGTTTCAGTGAGTTGTACAAAAGATCTCCTACAATTCCGCTGGCAGATGGAGTCCCTCACCAAAACCTGTGTGTCGCAACTCATTTGAGGCTGGGAGAAACAATTCCATAGTTTTAGGTATCTTTCCTCTCATTTTGGGCACTGCCAGAGAACAGACTATAGGGTAAGATAGGCCCCTGGTCTGATCTAGCATGGACGTTGCTCTGATTGATTTCTGCCTATGTCTTATAAATATATATAAATGTATATACAGTATAAACATAAAATTCCCCATCGCACACTGGTGACACTCCTTTTCACATGCTCACAGTAGACTAATTCCTCAGTAGCTTTCATTTTAGCCTCTTTTTGGCAAATGCCCATTGCCAAGCGAGAGGGGTTTAATGGCTTGGCACAAGATTCAAGGGGTGCTGGAGGTGTCCCCGCTGAACTGTGACTGAGCGTCAGCAAGCCATTAGCCGAGACTGTTTATTCCACGCTGACCACTTTACTTCCACTGAAACCGTTCCATTAAAAATAAATGTGATTTTCTGACGGCAAAGCGGACTGTCCCCACAGAAGGCTCGCTCTGCGGCGAAGCCCGGCGGCTCGCAGAGCAGATCTGCAGGCAGCGCCTGGCTCAGCCCCAGCCCTCCTGTCTGGGAACGCAGCCGCGGCCTGTCATGTGCCCGAGGCCAGCCTGGAGCGCTGCCCTGCCAGCCCAGACACGGCACTGTCCTGTCACACTCGCAAGACCCCGACATGCCTCCGTCCAAAGAGCTCTGCATACTTGGCAGCCAGCCCGTTTGTGATTTTCCAGTGGCACGTGTTCAGTGACTGCTGCCGTTAGCTTTGGCAGATGCAAGGAAAACATTTTGTAACCCTGGAAAATTCCCAGTACTCACACCCCATCTGACTGGTTAACAGCATCCTCCTCCAATGGCATCTGCGGACTGAGAAGCATCAAAGGAGCGTCAGCAATAGGCTAGAGCCTTAGAAAAGGAGGAAGCAGGGCAGGGAGGGAAGAAGGAAAAAGCAAGGAGCAGTTGTTTCTCTCATCAAGAATTTCATTATATTGTTTCTCATTCCGAGTATTCAAAAGTTAATAGTTGGTCCTCAAAACCATGCCATTTTTAAGCCATGCAGTTAGCTTAACAACCAGGCTCTTGATACAGCTGAGATTCCTTTTCATTTGTCTTCTGATCCTTTACCTTTAGGAGGTGACATTTGCCAGCTTTTGTCTGCAGTCTCAATGGCTAGAAACCTACTTTTCATTGTCGTGAAAGCTGAGATCCTCACATAATCATATGACTCCAGAAGCTGGGGATAGAAGTAGTACATTGCGTCCCACGGGAACAGCCATCAGAGTGCTGGCAACCCTGCAGATTCTCTCTGGGGAGCTCATCCTGCCGTGCTTAATGTCCCAAAGATAATGTACAAAGTCTCAGATGAGCTGAAGGAGCAATCTAAAGGTCACATTCAGCCCCGTGCAATGAACCAGCACAACTCTATAGATCACGTACCTCTCAAGTAGGACCTCTCCATCTAGGCAATGCTGACATTCATATTGACCTCAAGACTGGATTGAATTTCACTCAAGGTGCATTCAGAAGAGCCAAGAGCTCTACTGGTGACTGCAGAAGTGAATGGAAGCAAAATCTCAGAACGAGAAAAGGGTTTGGGGGTTGAGTTGTCTTTTTTCTTTTTTTTTTAATTCTTTCTGATTGATGGTTTATTCCCCCCAAACCTCTCTTGTGTTGACCAAAAACTGCATCTAATTCAGAAAGTATCTTTTGGGTGAAGGTAATGGTACAATGTATGCAGAGAAGAAAAACATATGAAATGTTTCGATTGATACGTTACATATATAAAATATACATGTATAGGAAAAAATATTTCATTTTTACATGTTTTTTGATTAAAATGCTGTAGTTTTTCATTTTGAAAGCATGTTTGATTCTGAAATTTTCTTTATTTACTAACGAGAATAACAAAATCTTTCAGCTGCGTGTGAATAAAATGAGTTTCATTTTAACTGCCATATTAAGAAAAACCAGTCCTCGGCATGGGACTCGCCTCAGACACTCTGACAATGCAGAAGGTTGCCCAGGAGCCTGCAGGGAGCCTGGGCTGGAGGCAGCAAAGCCCCCACAACTGCCCCATGCTGCTGCGAAGTCGTTAATGTCTTTATTACTGAAAGAGATGCTTTGGGCAGAGGAGGTCACGTTGCACCCAGCTGCTGCCTCCTGCTCCAGCTGCTGCCAGGGCACATTGGCTTGAGCCAGAGCTTGTGCAAAAGCTTGCAAGGGAGTAGGGGTGCCTATGAACTTGGCAATCAGCTGCCAGTGAGTTTTTTGTATTTCTGTTAGGGTAAAATACCCAAATGCCCTTGCCAATAGCCCTCCCGTGGGCATCAGCAGCACTGCACCCAAGCAGAAACTACTTCTCTTAGGATGCAAGTCAGCTCTTTTGTCATATTATGAGAATTATTATTAAGGAAAGGAAAAGCAATAACAGGCTTGTCAATATTTGGGTTTTTTTCTCTGTTGTTTGCACAGCTAGGTAGAGGCTTTCACTATCTTGGCGCAAGTTCTGGAGCAAGTTCAGGCTGAAGGCTGTGCCAAGGACTGGATTGCTTGGCCCCCATGTAGGTTGACAGGTCTGGGAGGAAGGGCCGTATGCTGCAAGAAGAGCCCTCCGCTACTCCAAGAGTCCAGAAAACTCTGCCTCGGCAGCACGTTTCTGGGGAAGGCATTTGGCACAAGTACTGAGCGGGCATTTTGTGGCACATTTTGCGGCACATTTTGCCTCCCTGATGTTTTCCTGGTGCCTTTCCCGTGGCAGGGGATAGGGTAGCGTGCCCCAGCACAGGGTGGGGTGACGAGCCTGGTTGTGGTTTAGCACAAAAATAAAATGCAGAGCAATGGAACCTGCTCAGACAGGAAATCACTTATTTCCTTGTGCAGCTGCTATGACAGCAATGTTGATGTTGGATCTTCCGTAGCAGAAAGAAAAAAAGTAAGTTCAACAAAAAAATTCCTGTATGGATGAGCCGTCACCTCACTCTGGAAGGTGGTTTCTCTACTGCCCCTGTGCACAGAGCATCAGCCACGCCAGCTGCCAGAGGCAGACGGTTGTACATTTATCTTCCTTTATCTACAAGATGCACAGCTCTGAGTAAGGAAAAAATAGTGATTTAATTCTGTTTGCTTGAGCACAGTAAGAAACAAGGAGGGATTTTCCAATAGCACTTGAGGCAGTTTCATTTCCGTTGCCCTCGAGACAGAGATTTATAGTCCTGTCACTGGAGGGCAGCTGCCTGCACTCTTCACTCCTGTGCTGCCTTTGGGGAAGAGAGTAACAGTCTGCAGTGACCAAAAAGTCTTCTCTGGTCATTTCATGTGGGAAAACTTAGGATTTCCTGGCACCAGAGGTGGCTCAGTTGTGATTTTCACTGCAGCTGCTGTGCTTCTTCTGAGACAGATGCTACGCTCTCTGCTCAGCCCACTGGGAAAAAAGGACAAACCTCATCTTGGCAGATACGCGTTTGTTTCTTTTTTTCCTTGCAATTTGCTCTCCCTGTGTTGCCGAGAAATGAAAAGGCAAAAAGAGCTATTGTTTCATCAACCCTTTCTCCAGCACCGCAGGCCATTTTTAACTTTCGAACAAACTGGGAGCAGGGAATATTTGTGAAGTTGTGTGGCAGCAATTGACTGTAGAAGAAAATCGATGCTCCCTATCAAACCAGCTCAATAGCAATGTGTGCATGCCCAGCGGTTCTGTTTCCGGATGCTATGTTTTGCCCTAGTAACATTTCCAGTTGTCATTATCAACCTGAGCTCTACGTTCTACCTGCAAACGCTTCAACTTGGTGTGGGTATTAACAGACTCAGGTTAATTCACTTTCTTTAAAATGTGTGGAAAAGGAGACCTGCACCAAAGAGCTGTAGATTCCTTGGGAAATGGCATACGAGAGACCGAGCGATGAGGTACAGATGGCAGCAGTGGGCATCTACTGACTCGACAGGACCTATGTCTGATTTATAGTGACCTATACGAGACCAGAGTCAGACACAGCCACCCTGGTGGTTTTCAGGCCCAGGACAACACCTGCTCTGATGTTCCAGCTGACCATCTTGGGAGCAGGAGCTTGGCTTTTGTCTTCCAGCCCCAATGATGTGGTGATTCCATGGCCTCTTAGAGTGGGTTCACAAAAAGAAGCAACACCAATTCAAAAGCATGAGGGTGATTTAAAAATCAATGTGACTTAAGCAAAACAGTTTTATCCTTTTGTTGTTGTTGTTTCTTGAACATCCAGAGCCATATTTTTAACCTTTGCTTTTAACCACAAAGGGTAAGATATTTTTTAAAAGTGAAGGCTGAGATTTTCACATAATCCCAGGCCTCCAGCAAATGCAGTAATCAGGGCTGGGACCCCAACTCAGGCTCACCCCCCTCATGCCCTGGGACCAGGACGATGCCTCTGTAGCTGCCATGCCCCTTGGGCTCACACTCCCCAGGGTTTGTTTGGCAACTGCTTTGCAGTTCCCTGCCTTGCTCATGGAAGCAAAGGATGAAGCAGCAGCAGCATTCCCACCTCCTCCAGGGTTTCCTATTCTTGTTTAAAAAGTAGGTCTTTCTGTGAAAAAAAAATAAATTTGTTCCTGTTTGTCTACATGGTATCTCTTTCTCCTTTCCTTGAATCCCTCCCAGACATACCTGCCCTCCCACATTAGGTCCGTACATGCCACAGTGGCCTCGTTGGATTTATGGGCAGTGGCCAACCCGTGCTGCCTTGTTTTCCAGGAGGCTGCCACAACGCCCAGACTCGTCCTGGCGTCTCCCTGCCAGCCCTGGGAGCTTCATGAAGTCCCTTCCTGCAACTGTGCCCACCACAAGCATGCATCCGGCCGCTCAGTCCAGCCATGGAAAATTTGCTTGCATCCCCTTGCAGACAGGGTAGGTCGTAGCCAGCAGCTACCTGGGTTGGTGGACACATGTCTACTGGAGCAGCAGCACATCCACATATTTCTAACTAACCACTATCAAATTCAATGTAGCCTCAGCAGTATGAAGTTGCCCAGCAAGACTGAGCCACGCATCTACCCTGCCAGAAATAACTCCTTTGGGGCTTTAAAGTCCATCTACTCTCATTTAAAAGAAAGGCGATCAGTAAGAGGCCAGTGGTCGCACTGCAGCAGCGGTGATGAATGACATGGTGATGTGCACGATGCAGGGACTGTCTTGTGCACCTGCTGCGCAGTCATTTGTGCTGCCACACGCTCTCCAGGGGAACCCTATGGTGAGGACGGTGATGGCAGTGTCCCTGCCAGCTGGCTGTCAGCGGGGGACTGAGTACACACCTTGGGAACACAGAGGGAGGGAGACAATTTCCCTACCCTCCTGCCCACAAGTGCCTCAGCATAGGAGCGAGGAGGCGGGTAAGAAACCTGCTTGGACCATGATGGGGTGTGGGGAAAGTGCTCACAGGATGAGATGGCCCTTCTCATAACCAAGGCTGGAGCTAAAAACGCTGAGATTGATCAATACCGGCTTCTCCTACAGTACACAATCCCATCCCATACTGCCAAGTCAGACAAGCAACCTGGCTCCAACAGCTCAAGCCAGCTGTGAAGGCCCTTGGTTGTCACGCGAGTGTCAAAAGACATGTATGTGCTGTTGTGCACATGGGATTACTCCAGCAGGTCCCAGCCTCCCAGAATCAAGGTTGGTCTGAGAGCAAACCCACCGCTGAGCATGAAGGCTTCGCTGCAGGGGGACAACACAGACAGGATGGCACTGCTGGGGACATCCTCATATTTTGTTGTTCTTTGAGGAGGACAAACCCAGTCTTTTGCTCCAGGAGATGTCAACTCTGGCTCTTGGAAAGACGCACTTCTGGTTCCTAACTAGTGGGTTCCTATATGGGTTTCTACCTAATTTCTTTTATGATTAGTAGAGGTTACGAAGTATTACCCTGCAGAATGCTTCATAGACCTACCGAGATAAAATGCCCCCCCAAAAGCAATCAGGTAGGGAAGTGGCATAGCCCCTGCTCCGGCAGCATTATGGTCAAGAGGCGAAGCTAGGTGTGATACGCTGTGCCTGTGCCACAGGGCCGCTGCTGAGCACCGTCTGCAAGCCCAGCACTGGCTTCCAGGCTCAGAAACATAAAGCAGGTCAACCTCAAAGCTGCTAGGTTGGGTCTGGAGTCACGGCAGCATTTTTTTTTATGCTAGTTTGGTTGTCAAAATAAATATTCTAAACAAAAAGGCAAAATAAAGATAGTCCTCAAAAGAAGCCAGTTCCATATAACAATAGAGGAGTTCAGAAAGCTGGACGGGGACCGTTATTTAATGGATTCCCCCAGTTCGGTTGCCGAAATAAACTTTCCTAACATGTTTTTATAGAAAGCAAAACTGAGTTAAAATACGATTTCATACTATTGCTATTTGAACTGGGGATACAGCACAGGCTGGATGCAGGGCTGCACTAGATGTGCCAGGAGGCAGGTGATGCTCTGCAGAGCCAAGGTCCGGCTCATCTCGCAGGCTGGGTGCCGTGGTGGCCGCTGGGCAGGAGCTGTGCTGGGCTCCCCACTGAGCACAGCAGTGCCTGAGTCTGCCTGAAGGGACCACCTCGGCCTGGTATACAACTATTGTTATTTCTTCCACATCAGTGGTGAGTTATGAAATGATATTATTTGGGCTGCTCTGCTCCTCCAGGCTCCTGCCAGCACACTGCAGGTGGCCAGGGGACTCCCGGGCCCCATCTGGGGTGCCTGTGGTCCTGGTGTCACCCCTGCCACCACCCCACTGGTTGCCTTAGGAGCTTTGTGACTCCTGGAGGGTGAGGATAATTCTCCAGCAGCCTGGCTGAATCCTGCCCCTGTGACTCCTAAGGACAGAGCCAGCAGGAGCTGGGAGGCAGAGACTCTCCAGGCATGACTGTGCGGCTGTCGCTGCCCATCCCCACTGAAATCCCAGTGCGACGGAAACCGTGACAGCCCCAGCATCAGCCCAGGTCTTGGTGGGAGGACATGTCCCTCCTTGCCTGCTGCAGGGGACGTTGGAGCCCCAGCCGCCCCTCGAGCCCTGATCCAGCTGTTTGGGCACCATGTTTGTGGGTGGCTCTGCTGAGTGACAGCGCTTGGTGCCAGGACAGCGTGGCGGTACCAGGGGCTATGGAGAGCCCCATAAGTGTCTCTCAGCGGCATTGCCCAGCAGGAGGAGGACACTGGGATTTGGTGTGAGCTTAGTGCATAAACTAACTCACCAAGTAAAATGTTTACTAGGAGAGAATTAGGAACCACATGATGCAATGACTGATTAATTGTTTATTAAAGGGATCCCTCGTTGATGCTCTTTGGTTTTGGACTGGATTTACTCCAAAAGCTCTGGTGACTTACTTTTTTTATGGTGGTGATTTTTTTATGACCCTTGAATTATCTGATTTAGGTGTAGAAAAGCCTTCAGACTTCTCTCTCTCTCTCTTCATTAAATTTGTTACATGTGTTTAAGCATAATGCTTTTGATTCTTGGCTACTGTTAATCACGCACAGCTCTGTGAACTTAAAAAACCCCACAATACCACCTTATTCCTGGCTATTCAGGAAAATGTTAGGCTGAGCTACAAGGAAGCAAAAAAATAAGTGATGGGTGATTTTTTTGAAAAGCAGACATTAATTGCAGATGACGGTGCCTTATGCACAGCTGCCAGGGAATGCGGTTCGGAGATGATCGAGTGAGAGGGAATGGTTTTGTCTTTCTGGGTTTCACACAGATACATCTCTTTCTCCAGCTGGCGACCTGATCAAGGGCAGGTTTGCACTGATTGTATGCTGACTGGTATTAAAATGTCATTTCAGCCCCCAGAGGATAAAAATCAACAGCAGCATCTCTCAGGAAGACTTGCAGCAGGATGCATTATCAAGCAATGAGGAGGAAAGACAGGACACTTAATGTCGTCTCTAACAACCACAAACCAGCAGATTAATTTGGTACCTGGGAATTTAAATGAGATGGGCACAGCTGCCCACAACCTGCTTGGTTGCAACCCCAGTGGATTGTGAAACATGCTGTGGAAATATAAGTTGTTATTGTTGCCTTTTTGGCCCCAAGCCACAACAAAAGTTATCTGTGATGGGCCACAGTTTCATGCCTTTGGTGTGCCATGGGACTTAAGGCCAAAGGCAGCATCGTTTCACCCAGCTGGGGAGTGCATTAGTACCTTGCCAGCGCAGGTTCTGGAGAATGCTATTCCTTGATGAAGTCTTCCTTTTTTTTTTTGGCCTTAAAAATCCCACTTTTTCCAAAATTAGAATGAATGTAATTAGCTTTGTGTGCTTTTGCTGGTGCAGAAAGCAGAGGAGGGGGAGGGGAAGGAAAAAGAAAGTTTACTCACTGATTTTTAATTATTTCCTTTGGTTTCCCCCACCCACCAATTATTCCCAACCTATTTCCTGGACAAAAATACTTTTAACAGAGGACAGGATCTTGACTGGACCTTTACCTTGTTCTAAACATGCTTCACAGTAGTTCCAGCCCAGAATGCTTCCTTCTGGGGGTAAAAAGCAGAAGCAAAACAGTAATAAGCCTTCTAAGGTTAGCTAGTGTTGGTTAGCAAGACCAACGTGTGCCTTTAGGGTAATGTTTGCTCTTTTTCTCATTAGACCTCTCGCACTGCCTTTGGTGAAGAGAGAGAGAGCCAGAAATGCCTCACCTGTTGCTTTGAACATGCGCTATTCTGAAAACCAAAACCAAATCCATCGAATCAGGGCAGATCAGTAAAACAATTACAAATAAGGGCCACCCAACATGGCCCCGGCCCTCCCCGCGCCACGTGCAGGTTCAGGCAAACCGTGCAGTGGCTGTGTCCCACCTCCGAGCTGCTGGGAGAAAACAGTCATGAGGCAGAAGGGGCTTCCTGATTTCTAACTGGCATTATTTTTGCATCAGAGTACTAGATAGATTTATTTTGTGTGCAGAGGAGGTATTGGCTGCATGCTAACCTGTCCAAATGCATGACCATGGCCATAGCCACCGCTCACGGAGTTATTCGAGCCCATTTCGGAAGAGATACCTGTAAAGAAAGTGATGCCATTGCACAAGGTCGGAAGTTTATCCTAGAGCACAGGCGTGACGCCTCAGCCCCCGGCCCCCACCCACCTGCAGCTTTCCTGCCAGGGCTGCTTACCAGTCTCCTCCAGGGAGGGGATGAACTTTCCACTCCCCAGAAATCCGAATTTCAAAGCTGTTGTGGACCGATGATTACAGTGTGTTTTGGATTAGGTCAGTTTAAACATTTTGGTTTTAAATAGTGCAAAAATACTTAGTTTTTATTTCAATTCTATTTTTTTATTATTAGTATTTTTTTCCTATTTTTTAAAAATTCTAATTATATTTTTTTAACTCTCAACTGTAGATACGCTTCGTATTTGAAGAGTTATGCTGACAAACTCAGCATTTCAGCAGTTCCAAAACTTTTCTAGCCAGCTATCGAATGGATGGATTCACTGAAACCAAGTCTTTCTGCAGAGTGCTCTGGTTTTAGCGAGCTGGCATTTTTTAAGGAAAAATGTGCTTCACAGGAGGAATTCCAGTTCTCTTTGCCCAAATTATTGTATAAAGGCTTTCATAACACTCAAAGGTCAGTTTGTTTTCTTGGAGAAAGCAAGCTCATATTTTCTTCTGCTCTCAGGCTCTAACTCGAAAGGAAATAAAAACAGATAAACATTCTCCTTTTGGTAGTAAAAGTGCCATTTTGTACTTTGATAAGCACTTTATACATTTGAAGCACCATAGAAAAAGTAATTAAGTAGTTTAAAACTTCTGCGGCTGAGCTGGCGAACCTGAAGGTGTGGAAATGCTGGAGACCCAGGGCTGAGATATCTCGTGCTCGCTGGTTTGCAGAGCTCGTGGTTGGCCACCAGGCTGTGAGGAGGTCCAGTGTCCCACAGCTTCATGCGGAGTCACTGGGTCGGTGGCTGTGCTTCAGTCAGCAGAGTCCTGTCAAGGCTCCCAACGTGCAAAAATCCCAGAGCTTACCTTGAACTTGGGGGTCTGCTCAGACGAAATCGAGCTCTCCCGCCCCTGGATTTACCCTCGGTTTTCCCAGAGCCAGAATTTCATCCTGGCTGGAAACCCTGCTGTTCTGACAAAGTCCTACAGGTCAGCAGCGCTCGCCCGCCCGGCAGCCCCACGTCCCAACCCCGGTGCTGCTGGGGCCACCCCACTTACAGACAGCCCAAGTAACCCATCTCTTCTGGGCCTTGCCCTGGTTGCAGGAGGTTGTCTCTGTTTAATGAATGTTAAATTCCGGCATAGATGAAAGAAGCTGCAGTTTTAGCACAGCGTGGGCAGCATTAGGGGAATCAGAATCACAGAATCATAAAATGATTTGGGCTAGAAGGGACCTTAAAGATCATCTAGTTCCAACCCCCTGCCATGGGCAGGGACACCTCCCACTAGACGAGGTTGCTCAAAGCTCCAGCCTGGCCTTGAACACTTCCAGGGATGGAGCATCCACAACTTCTCTGGGCAACCTGTTCCAGTGTCTCACCACCCTCACAGTAAAGAATTTCTTCCTAATATCTAATCTAACTTTCCTCTCTTTCAGTTTAAAACCATTAGCCCTTGTCCTGTCGCTACACTCCCTGATAAAGGGTCCCTCCCCATCCTTCCTGAAACGCCCCCTTCAGGTACTGGAAGGCTGCTATAAGGTCTCCCCGGAGCCTTCTCTTCTCCAGGCTGAACAACCCCAACTCTTTCAGCCTGTCCTCATAGGAGAGGCTCTCCAGCAGGTATTTCTGCAGGATTGATATGAAGTTATAGCTGTGGCTTATTGCTCAGGCAATTAATTAGTGCTGCTTTATTCATTTATGAGGGATCAGGGTGTCTTTGTACTTTGAGATAAGAGATGATGTATGGCACCATGGGTGTAATGCAGCAGGACAAGCAGGAGAGGGGCAGGCCAGAGGGAGATGGTCAAGCTGCCCCTTTGGGAAGACAGTGCCTGCTAATGGTGCCCAGCTGCCAGACGTAGGGGTTTCCAGCAAGTGGTGTGTTAACGCTGGGAATGGTGTAGGATACACAGTGAGATCCTTCACACTGAAACCGCAGAGTCACTGAAAGACGTGTGTGGAAACTATTTCTTGCTTTAAGCAAGACGGTGTTTGCTTGCAAATGGGGCACAGGAGATGACATCCAGGCTTACAGACAGACTCTGCCTGCTTAAGGAAGCGGTCAGGTCAGTTTAGTGAAGACTGTCTGGACTTTTCCTGGGTCCATGCTTATTCTCCTGCGTCTTGGAGGAACAACCTAAAGGGCATTTCCGGAATTGTTATTGATGCCCTGGATTGCTGATGCTCATTGCTGATGCTCCAGGGGGGTAAACTGCTCAGAAAATGAGTATCATTTGCTGGGTACGTAAGGTCTCCTCAGCCCCTCACTGGGAGCTCAGGGTATGTGCTCCTTCCCACTCAGCATGTTCCCGGCAGAAAAGTCCCAAGTCACAAACAACTGAAAATAGCAAAATGATCTCATAGATCAGTTGCTAAAAATATGGAGAAGAGTCTAGTTACAAACACTGTGGCCGAGCGGTTTGTTATTCACCCGGCAGAGGAAGGCATCAGAGAATTCTGAGTTCTTCCACTTTCAGAATCATTCTTCCTTTCTGGTGTTGCTTGCTGGCCTTTTCTGACTGGCACCGAGCTCGTTAGGGAGGAACTTATTCATAAGGAAGCACCAATGAATGAGGCAGGAGTACAGCACATCTCTCATGGGCCACTGGCTCTGCCAACACCTGCCCATCACCCAGGGGTGTCCTGTCCCGAGTCTGCATCATCAGGAGAGAAAAACCTCACACCCTGTTCTGAGACGGCAAACGTCTCCCCGGGAGAAATAATCCCTTTACAGACACAAGGCAGCTGCAGTGGTTTTGACCAGAAGTTGAAGACCTGATGTAGTTTTGACATGATGCTGCTCACTCACCTTCAGGACTTACCTGGAGCTGGGAGTGGAGTTGCTCCAGGGGTTGCTCCTCGCTCATGCACATTGCTGGGCTGTGGGGAGAGAGAAGTCCCTCCTGAGAGGAGCATCCAGGCAGCGACTGCTGATGGAGAGGACCTGCTGCAGGGCCAAGGATGGCTTGGCTTTGGCTTGACATCTTCAGGGAAGCAGCGTGCTCAGCCAGCTCCAGTTCAGTTCCTTCCCTCCCACCTGCACTTGGACAGGTGTGATAGTAAAGGCAAAGTGTGTTTTAGCGAATTACAGCCAAGATTTTGGAAGCTGAAAGGTCACCAGTGAAAGCTGTACAGTCCTCGCCTGTGCTTAACAGGATGCCCACACAGTGCCCATGTGGCTTTTCTTAGATGCAGACGGAGGGATCTGGTGTTCTCGGAGCAGCTGTTTCCCTAGACTCCCTTGGTCTGTATGACTTTGCTCTCCCCTAGCTGGCAGCTAGGCTGACTTGGACCTCAGTTTTGAAACACAAATGCACCTCACATGGACAGCTTGGCCTGGTGTGCTAAATGATGATTGCCCCATCCCTGCTCACACCTAACTGAGCAGGAGCAATGTGGAAGAGGAGAATGCACTTCATATAAAATCCTTTTTTTCCCCCAGGGTATGCTGGGTGTTTGAGGGGAGTTCCCTCTTCACCCTTGGTTGGTTTGCTGGCTGGTTACTCCCCACCTTCTTCTTGACATTTTACTTCTCTGATCCAGACCTGTGTGGTATCTAACTCAGCAGTTTAAATTTCATCCTGCCATCAGCCGTTCATTCACTCTGGAAGTATTAACATCACAGTGGCCTCACTGGCCCCAGCTTTGGACGCTGTGCCCAGGGCCACTGGCCCCAAGGGCTGGGAGGACAGCGTGGCAGCTCCACCACAGGGTAGAGGAGGAGGAAGGAGGCTGTAGGGATGCTCCATGCCAGTGGCTGTCCTGCACAAGTGGAAACCACACCAGGCAGAGCCCTCTGCTACTCCACGGGGGATCTCACAGCCCCCAGGGAACTGCACGTTGAAGCTGTAGTGGGTGTGTGAGTACTTCTGTAGAAGATGAAACCCCCTGGCTCCCAGTGAGCAAGCAGGGCAGGAGGAACTCAGGGAGGCAACCAAGGCAGACTCTTGGAGGTGTATTATGGTGCGTTATCTCTGTTGCACTATAGATAATCCAAAATACAGCATGTAATTTATGTTTGAGCTGCTCTGAAAATGCACAGGTTCCTCTCCCAGAGAGGTCTGTTGAGCCACTGTGGGTTGTCAAGTCCTGGCTGAAGTAGTTCAGTCTTTGAGCTCCTTCCTCCCTTCAAAGACCTTCTCCCTCTGCAGTTACCTGGCACCTGCACATGTGGGAAAGGCCAGGACTTTCTTCTCCAGACCCTCGTGAAGACCTGTTCTGTAGGAAAGCCCAATGTCGGTCAGACGCAGCACATTACCTCGCCTGCTGGGTGGTCCCCTTACTGACAGTGGCTGTCCCACCCCTGTGCCCACAGCATCCCAACACCCCAGTGTTCTGCATCGCCTTCGAACAAAATTCCTAAGCTTGGATGATGGCATTCCTTGAAATACAAGCAGACCTCAGACTCATTCTTCTATGGCCACATGTGCATTATCTTCAGCAAATCAGTGCTGGGTGCCTCTTGTGTGTATGACTACCACTGGCATAACAGGGGCTGGGGGATGGCCGCCCTTCCCACCGACGACTGGGTACCACCAGCTTGCCCTGGACCATGTGTATCTCAAGAAGTTGTGCTTTCCCTTAAAAACATTGTTCCTTTACTGTCTTTTCCTACCTCATCAGCATTGCTCACTGTTTTGTGGTGACTTTTTGGCACATAAACATGGGTGAACACTACATTTAAGTTCATTTCAGAAACTTCAAATGTTGCTGGAGCAGCATGTCGGGGACATATTGTCAACTAGCTTTAGGTCCACCACAGCTATCTTCTACCCCTTTATCACCAAAGTACATGGGTTTAAATTTTATAGAAATACAGCTGCAAGTTGTGTAATCGTCTGCTGGTTCTGTCTGGGCACCAAATGCCTCCAAGTGCCCTGACCTGCCTCACCTGGAATGTCCCCTTAACCCACGGCCCAGGAGCCCCATTGCAGCTCAGCTGGAGCCCTGGTCCTGTGACTCAGCAAGTTTGGTCCAACACAGACAATTGCCCAGGGACGGAGGAGCTGCCAGGTCCGGGCTGCACCGGGCAGGACAGTCCCCAGGGTGATGGTCCCCACCTCTTGCATGACTTTACCTGCCTAACACACAAGTCCCACTTCTCCCCTAGGGCTGTGTTTTCTGCAGCCAAATATTCCCAGCACATTCCTTATTTCCTTTCGACATTAGGAATTGCAGCAGGATTTGGCCGACAGCACTTCCCACTGAAAGCTAAAGGGAGAAGGAGATCCTAAATGGAGAAGCAGACCATCTATAACCTTTCAGTTCAGAGCACTGTACTGGCTAGTAGTGACAAGGGGAACTAAATAATAAAATGTCTTTTTAATGATGGGATTGCAGGCCTGTTGAATAAAGAAAACCATCGTAATGCAATGTTAATTCCTCCAAGGCATTAGTACAGCATGGTATTTGGTTTGAAAAATTTGTGCAATATGGAATTACCAGGTAATTAACTACATAGCTTAAAAACTGGCTCTTTCACTGATCTCAAAATATTGATCATTGGGAGTCGCCAATAAGCATGACCACGTTTAGCAGCAGTGCCAAAGGGCTGGGGTCATTTTGCCACAATTCAGTTTGTTCCTCGGTGAACTAGACAATGACACAAAACATCTGCTAATAAAGTCTGGGGACGACATGTAAATTGGAGGGTAATAAAGAGGGACAAAGACAGGTTACTGTTAAGCAAACCTGACTTGCCTGGTCACAGTCCCATGACATCTCCTGGCAGGTAGCTAAATACCAACTTTCACAACACCAGAGGCAGACACGCGGACTGCCTTGGCAAGCAATAATTCAGAGACAGATTTAGGAGTAATCATAGATGATCATTTCAGCACAAGCTGCCAGTCAGGTGGTAGCTGAAACGGCTGGTTACACAACCCCATCACGTATAAAATGAAGCTATCGGGAAGAAACAGAGCAAGGACCCTTTGTGAAAGGCCACAGCCCATGAAAGATCGCTATTAGAATGTCTTTAGTCTTTAAGGACACGGACTTCTACAGCTAGAATACATACACATCTATATACATCTGTCTATTCATACATAGATTGCATGTTTTTGTATGTAAAAAATATATGTATATATACTTATATTTATGTGCAGCCTGTGGGAAGGACCCCCACTGGAGACTGTCTTGTGGAGGACTGTCTCCCATGGGAGGGACACCACGCTGGAGCACAGGAAGACTGAGGAGTCTTCCCCCTGAGGAGGAAGGAGCAGCAGAGACAACCTGTGATGCACTGACCACAACCCCCATTCCCCAGCGCCCTGCACCGCTCGGGGGGAGGGAGAGAAATCGGGAGTGAAGTTGAGCCCAGAAAGAAGGGAGAGTTTGAGGGGAAGGCGTTTTAAGATTTGGGTTTTATTTCTCATTACCCTACTCTGATTTTATTGGCAATAAATTAAACTAATTTCCCCAAGTCAAGTCTGTTTTGCCCATGCCAGTAATTGGTGAGTGATGTCTCCCTGCCCTTACCTCGACCCATGAGCCTTTCATTATACTTTCTCTCCCCTGTCCAGCCGAGGAGAGGAGCGATAGGGAGCTTTGGTGGTCACCCAGCGTCCAGCCAGGGTCAACCCATCACAAAGAGAAAGTCACTTTCTTTGAAGTCCTTTGAAGAAGTCAACGGGTGTGTGGATAAGGGAGACCCTTTTTAATATAATCTACTTGAATTTCAAACAGGCATTCAACAAGATTTCCAATCAAGTCTTGAAGGGAGCCAAGAAGTTTTGAGACATGAGGGGAGGTCCTCAGATGGGTACAATATTGACCAAAGGACAGAAAACAGAGTAGGAAAAATACTCAACTTTCACAGAGAGTGTGAAACTCCACTTAGTGATCTGTGCTGGAACTCAGGCTGCTCAACATGTTACCAAACAATCTAGAGAAGGATGAGTAAGTAGGTGACAATTTGCTGGAGGTGCTGAGTTACTCTGGGTAATAAAGATGGGAGCTGATTGTGAAGAATTGCAAAAGGACCTTATGAAACACTGTGTCTGCAAATTATAATGGGAGATGAAATTCAGCATAAACTGAGGTGTATAGGAAAAAATAATCCTAACCGCACGCATGAAATGATGTGCTATGATTCACCTACCACTTAAATAAAAAATCCTGGGGTTATAAAAATAGCTTCATAAAAAATATCGGTACTAAGCTCAATAGCACTAAAACCAACCAACCAACCAACCAACCAAAAATACCCCAGGCAATTCAAATGTTAGGCAAGAATAGAGACTGTAATGCAGAGCTTTACCCCATTGTAGGAAAATTACACATGGTGAGAGTGGTGCTTTCCAAATTCCATGTGTTTTAAGAGAGTAGTGGATAAAGAAAGCCCAGTTGGAAGAGAACCAGAGGCAGCCTTAGCCAACACGCATCTCAGTGCCCTTGCCTTTGCTGCGGTGTTGTAACAACCATCTCAGTGACAGCATTTGTGTCTAATCAATTGACTTGGGAAGGAATTATTATTTACAATCATACCACAACCGGCAAAGTCACTCCCTCTTCTCACACTGGTTTACAGCACACCTCATACTCAATAACCATATGGGTTCTTGTCTCAAAACGCCTTTGGGCAGGACCCCGTTGTAACATGGAATAAATGAATGAGACTGTCCAGGTCTTGCCTAATCTAGTACGGGTTGCAAAAGATAGACCAGGAATAGAACACGGACATGCTTTCTTACAGCAAAACAGCTGTGGGAATAGTCTCCACAGCTCTAAGCAGAGCCAGAGCTGAATGAGGGTCACCAAACCCACCAGAAATGCTCTTTTAACTCCAGGGTTCAGTATGGCAGTAGGACGTGTTATTTCATATAGCGTTGCACTTTCCCAGCAGACGCAAGACCAGGAATTGTGGTCTCTATGTACTTGAGGACTTTCCCTTGTTATTCCGTGTGCCAGCGCAGGCTCCTGTCTGATGGGATTAACCATGTATAACACGCATGGAATCTGGCCGAGACTGGCGAGTCAAGAAGCACCTGCAGAAGCCAAGCTAAAGTGTTTGGGCATTCAGTTGTTTTATTAATTACTAGAAAAATTATATGTGTATGTTTCAGTAGATGGCATTTATAAGGAAACCAACTTTTAAGAGAATAAATTATCTTCGTTTTGCCAGCTCTCATGAGTCCATTAATGTTTTCATGGTCACAACTCGGACACGAAAGGCAGCAAAGGGACACCCTTCTCTTCTGGTTTTACTGTGGGAATCTATTTGCTTTTGTCTGAAGGTGTAAAGTTTGCAAAGCCTTGTACAGAGGTGAAATCTTCCTTTTTATCTTCTGAAGATTTATAGTTGCAATAAAAGCAAATAATGGTCCTCAAGCAGCACTGCTGGAGGTGAGGCTGCAAAACCCACGGCGTGTGGGAAGAACAATAGCTTTAATGAGGTTTGTCACTGGCATTTGACTTAACAAGTAGCTACAAGCCTTGAAAAATGGGTTAAGGTTAGACTGGGGCACATTAACAGACCAGTGCTTTGTTATCACAGGAACACGGCAACACTCTGTTTTGGTTGAACAGCCTCAATGTTTTCACAGCAGATTATAGGAGAGACTTGAACCTGCTCTGCTGATGGGAGTGAGGGGGAGGGACCCTCAGCAGAGGCAGATTAGTTGTCATGCTCTGACCTTCTGTGACTTACAGACATATCTCTACCCAAAGCCATTTCGCCCAGAGAGTATCCTCTGAAATTGATGGGGTATGTCATCCTTCTACACATCCAACGAGATGCAATTCCTTATGCTTAAAATAGGGTAGCATCTTTTGGAATAGGGAAGACTTCCTTGAAAGGGAAGAGCATGGCAGCCTTGTTCTTTACACTCAGACAGCTGAGGAAACTGCATCCCAAACGCTCTGAGAAAACAGCTGCTTCTTCTCCCTTTTGTGGGAAAGGGAAGGAAGTTTGGGACTGATGTTCTGCACTTTTCCTTAAAAGATAAAAATTTTAGAGTCCATACACTCTCATGTCAGGTGAACTGTATTACTTTTATTAATCTTTTGGTGATATGAATACTCAGCCATTATAAAATAAGTTTCTTCATCTCCTTTCCTATAACAGAGCCGATGAGAAAGCTTTAAATAGCTACACTAATAACCTAAACTAGTGACAAAAAAACTAAAAACATCCAGCCCTCAGATCCTTCCATGCATTCTTTAACCACCCACTCAAATTTCTTAGGTACTGTAATTATAGAAAATTCTGAAGCCATTTTCAATAATTCATAATTACCTGGCTACATACAGTATGTTTACTTGACACAAGCATAGGAACAACCACCAAGAATCGGATCTTCAAATCTCATAGACCAATATTAATCAATGAAGCATAAGGTAAATAGTTACATACACTAATAAATTAGAGCATGCTTGTGTAAATATATCTAGTGATCTAGAAACAGCTTGAACTGATTTAGACACAATCTAAATTGCTGGGGAAAAAAAAAAGTAGTTATACAACCCAAATTTTCTGATTTTTTTGGCTCAAAGGTAAACAAACAACAAACTTGCCCTTCTACTCAGGAAAGTTGCATAAGAGGGAAGTAAAAACATTGCTGGAGGCATGATGGCTCCCTCTTCCTCATTAAGAGACCTCCCTACTCCAGCCAGGAGCAGGAGAGAGAACTGTAATTCTGGTTCCAGGAAACCTCACCATAAATTAAAAAGTCTAGAAATTCTATTCAAAAAGCAGTTAGGAGTACTCGGATAAGGATTAGTAATAGAGAAGAATCCTGCTGACTTCACTCCCATATCTGTTAAATTGCTCCGGGCTATGTTACAGCAGAAATTGGAGCACCTTTCAACAAAATACTGTGACACAGGAAAACAGTTTTTGGAAATGCTCTACTGCCAAGCACTTTTCATCCCTTACCATGAATTAAACCCAAACATCTTTAGATAACTCTGAAGGGTGTTTAAAAATCATTACAAGGTCAGCTTTACTACTAGTAGAAAAACAGGGAAAAAATGAACATATTCATGGCAGACAACTGTGATTTCATTAAGTGTGACTTTACAGACAACTGTGATTTCATTAAGCGTGACTTTACAGAGCATCTTTAATCTCAGTATTTCCTTATTTCTGATCACCAGTTTATTTAGAAGGCATGCAGCTCTCCACGTGAGGTGCCTCTATCCACCAGGTTTAAGATAAGAGGAGCATCTTTCACTCAAGTGTTAACAAATTCCACAGAGAAGGTGCACACCTACAGGACCCTCTGATGGGGCTCTCATGGACAACCCCCCCCCCCATACGTTACCAGGTAGAGATGCAATTACCATTGGTCAAACGTATCCTCAAAGTTTCTGCCTTGAGCAGCTCGGCACACGTACTGTTTTATTTATTACAGTAGAATTAGAAGACATAGGAAGACACACATTTGTGAGTCCCTCGTCTTCTCCTGCACATTCTGAGGCCCGGAATTTCTTTGCAGACTACTTCGCGTGATGACCTGGGAGCCCACCACCGCACGCTTGCTATCAATAATCATTTTGAACTTACACAAAGGCTGATTAGAGTGAGAAAAGCTGGACCATTGCAGCTGGAGGTTTTTACCAGTGTGGAAAGGAGGAGGAAGAGGCCCACTTAGGCTGTGCATATTCTCTGTAAAGATAATGGAACAGAGACTTTAAATTCAAGTGCTAAAAGGCCATTGTTGTAGGCTACAGGAGTCCCTTTTTACGTTACAGTATGACTTAAAGGGACCACCAACAAATGCTGGTAAATCTTTACACTAGGTGCCTTATACACCCCTCCTAACAGCCTCTGTGTCTGTAAGGTACACTCTGCAATTTTAAGTTGTGTAGGAGTTAAAAGTGTAGCTTCTTCCAATTATGAAAATCCTGCCCAAAGGGACATGAGACGTTCTCTCTGTTGAAGAGCTGAAGAATATGAGATACTGAAGTGAACTGAAGGCTGCAACATCTTTGGTTAATTTGCTTTTAAACAAGCATTTTTAATAGCTTTAGAGGTAAAATTGAAATAATGAATTGTTATTTGAGAAAGGATTATGTGAAATATAAATAGAGGGTAGTGAAATATAAATAGAGGGTAATTCCCTCTATCAAATTCAATTACAAGTGCTTGATTTTTAAGCACAAACACGCAAGATGCCGAAGCACAGATGTGCTCACACCCTAAAGCACACCCTTCTTCTCTGGAACTGAGCTGACTGTAAATTCAACTACTCGACCCCAAACAGCGTGCCGGCCAGCAGAGCAGCTCTCCTGCAGAGGACTGTAGTGACAGCACAGCTACGCTGACGTCTGTTTGGCAACAAAAAGCACAGGAATGAAATCTGATGCCCAACATTGCAACTTTAAGACACAGTCAAGTGGCTATTATTTTCACTGCCAGAACTAAACTTTATTTCCATGTGTATTACATACTGGTATTTGATGCCAAGTACATTAAATTACTTTAACAGAGGATTTAAGTGAGGAATATTTCTTCTTCACTAAACAGGTTAGGAAGGAATGTAAAAACCTATAAGAAAAAAAACTGTTTAAGCTTTGTTTTGATTTTGGCAAACCAAACAGCTAAGTACTCTTCTGTTCTCTCCTCAGACCTTTCAAAGTACCAAAAAAGCATCTTATCATAATCATGCAGCTCAAGAAAAAAAAATTGTCTTATAAAACCCATTTCTTATGCTAAATATGGTTACAAATAAGAGTATTAACACAAAACTCCCAATTTCTATTTTTAAATACAAATACTGTATTATATTATGAAATGGGGATAATTAAAATATATCAATGACTACAAATCTAGTAATTTAAAGCAAACTTAAACATGCTGTTTGCTTTCATGTGGAAGAATTAGGATATTGTATGGTTCAAGCACTGCAGTAATTTCTGTCAACTCCTTGATGCCCAGAATGTCAAACCGCCAAACACAGAGAGACATGTATTCAGATCTGAATAGCACCAGGTGTTTTTCTTTCCCCCCCCCCCCTTTTAAAGATATTAACATTTAATAAAATGAGTGACATGACAACCTTCTGAAAGTGACATGCACAAGTAGACAATTTGCTTCAAATCTCCAACTAATAAGCTAAAAGTTTTAGACAATACTGAACAATTACTCATGTATTTCATGGTACACAAGAAAACAGTGCTTCCACAGTATATCCTCAGTTCAAGTACAAAAATATCAGTTATGGGTAGTCAATAGTTATCAAAATTTTTATTGGTACAGAATGAAAGCAGCATTTACTTTATTGTTGTTTAAACCATACATCATAAAATTCCCTAGTACACATGTGGAGGAGTGAAATAGGCTCTGTTCTATTTACCTGCTACTCATCCTAGGTCCAGATTTAAAACCTTTCCTGGCCAAATACAAACAATACCGTTAATAGCAAAGGGAAGGCAGTTCCTCAGTGTGAAAGGTCAGCATTTAGAGTCTCACTAAAGCACTATTTTTGAAACAAGTACATCACTTAAATGTATAATTACATACACTACAAGTGGAAAACAAATTTTCGTTAACAAGAACTATTGAGACTGGGCATAAATGTCTTCACCACAAACTCTGGAAATATTATGGGTGCTTTGATGTGGCCCTTTTTGGTGAGAGAATAAGAACAACGAAGTATGGCTTTTCAATCTTCCTTTAAAAGCATATTTTATAAAATTTTGTAGGCTTAAGTTATTTTACAGGACCCCTAACATTTTTCTACTAATTAGAAGCATCAATGACATCAGTATATTAAGCCACTGGCTGACAGTTGATCACCAGCGTAACACAGGAGCCATTTACTTTTCCTGTTGTTTTTTGTTTTTGAGCAAGGGAGGTACTTTTCTAGTGAGAGCCATCCTACAGTACTACCAAACATTTCAGAGGTCACTACATAGCTTCTCAAATAAAATCCTCAACAGTTTTGTTTTCCAGCAGATATTCAAATCAAGCACGCGCAGAGAGCAAATACAATCAAGTGCAGACAGTTCAAAAGTATCTCTCAAACGTATTGTTTTACAGTTACCCTCTGCAAAATAAAAGCCCCTCCTCACCCCAATGAGACAGGGCGAGAAGGGGAAACAGGCCTGCCATTCATGTAGGAGTTTGGCTAGCATAAAGTTTTATTAAAGTTGTTAACAAAAATAGTTAAACATTTTTACAATTTAACATCCAGTCTGACAAAAGGCAAATCAATGAAAAAAATACAAAAAAGTAAAAAAGTGCACTACCCAGTCCAGTATTTTGCTTTAAAGTCATGTCACTTACAGTATATGAAAAATAAACCCAGAAGTGTAATTACTTTAAAATACACCGCTTCCATATTTCAGTATTTTACACATATATTCTATACTGGAAGAGGAGATCTCTTAAAAACTTTACTCTTAAAATATTGAGGTGCATATGCCAAGTGGGATAGACTTGGCAAGTTAAGTTGCAGTAGAGAATCCTTTCAAATTTGGCATTTCATTTACATCCCTTACCATGCCAGCAAGGTCTGTAGTACCTAAACCTTCTAGTAAGAACAGTAATTTTCTTTAATGCAGATTTACTAATACAGACAACTACAAGAAACGGTGAGGTCAGCAATTCTATGGGATCTTAAGGAGATACGAGTCCTCATTTAGTCGTCAAATGGTACAATGTCACAACAAACTTTAAGGCCATGTTTTATTTGCTGATTAATGGACAAAAGGCAATGGATTTTTCCCCCCCCACCAAATATTTTCTTGAAAGTCTGTGCTCATAAAAATCATGAAAAGTTGGAAAGACTTAATTATTGAAACTTTAAATATATTTTACACAATCTTGTTTGTACAAAAATACAAGTTAAATATAAACATAAAGCAATCATGATAATTTTATGTAAATCCATTTTGTGATATTCTGTTATATATAAAAAAGTTTCTCAGCTCTGTCTCATTTGTGAAAAGATCAATACCAGATTGAATCACTACTGGCAAAGGGCCCTAAAAAGCACACTTTAGCATTAAATATGTTTTACAATGTAAGTACCATTTCCTGATTTCATCTTTTCTAAAGACTGGCAAAAGTTAGGGCAGTATGTCCATAAACCAACAAATAATTTGGCTACAATGTCATAAAACACAAACACACAAATCTGTACAATAAACCCAGTAGCTATGCAGTACGTACTTGTTACACACACACGTACACGGACATGGAATGGAACTTAGTGAGATGCCACTTCTAGTTCACTGTTCTTCAGCCTGGCATTTTGTCTTACTTCATCAAAAGAATATGACTTCGTTACCTTTCCGTTCTTAAATACTGTATGAAGGAGATCCTGCAAGAAACACCACTGCTTTAGCAAGAGCGATTTGGCAAATGAACAAACAGTGTGGGGACACACAAACTCAAAAGCCAGCGCCCAAATCAAGCCTGGTTAAGGCGAGAGCTTTAACCTGCCAAGATACTAAATCTTTACAGCGTCTTCTGACACCTTCACTAATGGTTAGACAGAAGAAAGGATTCAGGCCATTTTCTGTGCACAGAGGGAAGATTTATGCCGAGTAGTCTCTGAAGTGAGTTGTTCACATCTGGCCAAAGCCACACACATGCTAAATATACCCTCCTAGAGCAGCTAGTAAGAAAGGAGATGCTCAACCAATTAAATACAACTCAACTACAGAGGTTTAAATGAAGCCTTTATTTCTTCTAGAGCAACTATGAAAAAAAATTAAAAAAATCTCTTTGCAGTCCCCTTTGCACGTACATTTTGTAAAACAGTTTCTCAAGAAGTGCTTGCAAACAGCGCACCGAAAGAGCAATAAGCACAGCTTTGTGCAGAGAAGTCAGCACAACAGGAAAGCTGAGCAGTCGCCACAACTGATGACCTCCTGCAAGGACCTGTGGCTTTAGGGAAACAGGCCCACAAAAGGGTACATTTCCCTGTCCTTTCCCAGGGAGCCCCAGAATCTATACCATACAAATAACCCTCTCTAATATCCCAGAATAAAAAAAAAAAAAAATCAAAAATGAATTACTTCACCTGTCAAAACAGAAGGAACTATATATTGCCTGATTTCAGAGCCAAAGTCTTGTGATTTGTTTTGAAGAGATTTCTCACCATGAGGTCCCTCTCTCTCTACATATACGTGTACGTTCACCACAAACATACGCACATGCATGTGTGTAAGCATAACTTTGAAAGTCTTTTTTTCTTAAATCTTTGCATCTAGAACACATTATCTATGCTGTATATAACTGTTTGGTTTCCATCTTGAAATTTCTCAGACCGATCTCAGTTTTACAGCATGCCTAGTGGAACCCCTCTGCCTAAAAGCACAGAAATATGTGTCCATGTACCAGAAAACTCAAGAAACTTCCAGCTTCTTAAAGGCTGAAGTGCAATTCGATACCTTATTTTCAGTCCTCTTAATTCAGGAAGAGACTCAACATCCAGTTAAACATTTCATTGCTTGTACACGGAAAACTAACAGATATCAAACTGAAAGCCAAGACTGGCATGAAGTCTGCGCTTATTTTAGAGAAATAGCATTTCATTTTGCAATTACAAAGAATTAACAGGGAAACTGAATTCCTGGCTTAAATTTACATCTTTGAGAACTGGGCAGGCAATTACTCCACACACAGAGCATTAACATCTGAAGAAACTACTTAAAAATCTCAATGGGGAAGCAGAAACAAGTTTTAGTTATGCCTGTCCCCCTTCCACCTCCAACTGAGCTCACGACTCAAATAGTGCAATACAGCCCATGCAAGACTACTTAGCTAGCACTTATTCTGCAACACTGAGACATTAGTTTTGGGGAAAAGCAGCAATGTTCTATAGTTTCTGAAGACAAACAAAAGAGAAAGATCTCTACTTGTAAAGCCTGAACATTCTACTGGCATTCTAACATTCTGCTGTCACTGAATTTGGCAGCGGGGACACTTCTGAGGTAATAAGACAGGAGTTGAACACAAAAGACAATAAAAAATAAATTCTGAAATTAAGTTATAACCTGCTTTTTCTCAGCCTATTTTTGCATGAAAAAAGATTGAATAAATTTTGAAGATTCATACCTGCCCATACTCTTCAAGATCTCCCTTGCCTTCTTCAAGTGTCACATAATCTCCAGCGGGTGTCCTGTGCAACGACAGTCTGCCTTTCTTTGACCTTTTGTTTGGATCGGCAACCGGATCCTTGAAGACATTTACCTAAAATGAAAAGAGCATTTTTTTTAAAAGGAAAGGTCTTTGTGGGCCTTGTGAACCTAATGCAGAATGTGGTAATGTAACAGGAAATGTCAACAGGCTTTCAAGCAGGGAGGCCTCTATTGAAAACATGATGGTAGAAGTAGTACAAAGACATACCCCGAGACCGTTGGTCACCACGTAACTACATTTGAAGGAACAGTTTAAGAGATCTCTGGTTAGTTTCTGCAACAAAGCTCCACCAGATCCAAAGGCAATATTCTCAATACTCCATTTATTCTTCTTCATTCCCTCCACAATCTAATAAGAAAAAGAAAATTATGTTGGAACGTACTTTCCGGCCATGCCATTTTTCCATAAAAATATTATACTACTTAAACAAGATGCTTTTACAGACAATTAAGCCAACTAACATTCAGTTTCCAGGAGATATGTGCAACAATTCTGTCAGTACTTGGCACACTGTTTGCATTTTTATTTGAGATTCCAGCATGGACTAATCATAGAAAGTTTATGCTATAAAATTATTATCATGCCAGCACGTATACTTCCCAAACTACGGTAGCACAGTAGTGCAATGCCGAAACAATCAGAGCTCTAAAGAAAATGAAAGACTTCATGGAAGTATTTCAGAGCCTTCTGATTTCTCAGAATTATGGGAAGACCTCAAAGCACAGCATGTATCCTGAAACAAAGCAGTAATCTTGCTCATGGACTCCAGAAAGTTACTACCCACTGACCAATGATTTCTACAGTCCTGAAAATCACATTGACTAGAATTCAATTAGCAATTTCAAAAATGGGAAATGGAAATACATAAAGCTGCTCAAAAAGTTTGTACCTGCCTGAGAAGGTGGCAAAGCAGATCCATGTGAACTGCACCACCAAAATAGCCAAGTTAAAACTTGCTATTTATCGTTTCCCCCAACTCTCATCCTACCCGGACAAACATGACATCCTCTAGCCTGGAGTAATGGGTGCTGGTTTAGTCATGCTCATAAATGGCCAAGATTTGTTTCCCGGACCTGTTTACCCTTACGACAGCCTGAAACGATGGTTACAGCCCCAATACCGGAGTGTTTGAACTCCCGTCTCCTAACCGTTTTCCTAATAAAAGCTGGTGAGAACCTCAGAGTGGATGAAATAGCAAAATCCCATCCATCAAGAAAAAAGGAAGGTGAGAAGCAGAAGGGGAGGACAAAATTATGTGGAACAGTGCAGAGTTTCAAAAATCAACATTGTCAGAAACCTGGTAATCTTTTGTGCAGTCTCAGCCTCCTGCATCAAAAAGAAATGCCAGAGTAACACTGAAAAGGACTGTTTCAGGAGCTACTGATGTCAAGTCACTTTTTTTAAGGGATGGCTAAGGCAAAGTTAGAGTTTTATATGAAAAAAAAAAGAAGAGACAACTCCAACTCTGGAGAGTGGCAAATGGATAGCTAATGTAAACAAAAGAGCACACCAGTTAGTGTTTTGTTTATCCATTTACTCATAACATGCAGACTGTCTCTTCAAACGCTCTCAAAGTCTGAATGCCTGGCAGAGCCCAGCCAACAAGAGAGGTGGACTGCAGAGCCATAACCTTTTGAGGGTATGCTCAAACCTTCCCACTATGTTTTTAGCAGAGATTTCCACAGTAAGGATTTCATCAGTGAGTTTCCATCATTCTAAAGGTACCAGCTTATTCAGCCTCATCCAAGAAGCCAAGCGCAATGAGTCTCAGGCCCTACCACCATGACTTTCACTTAAGGGAACACTTTGGAAATTTTGTATCCTGAACAAATAACCCCTCAATATGTGACAATCCTGTGGGCTTCAGCAGTAGCTATCATACCCTTTCAGACAGTGACCACACATAAAATGAATCCCTATTTTCAGGTGATTAGGTTCTCCTGGAAGCAGTTAAAGGGGGTACCCTGTGAGGGTAAGGGATTGAAATGAATGAAGTTCTCCCTTAAGCATCTGAGAAGTAACTGAAAACAGAAAAGGAAGGGTAAGAAAAGAGATTCTGCATACCTTCTCCTTAAGCATAAGGCCCAACAGCACCATAAGAAATCAGCCTTGACTGGGCCAGGATATGGACTCTGCTTATCTACACTGTCTTTTGGAAAGGCAGATGTAGGTAAACTCCACCTGGACTCTGATCAAATTCTGTCCAGATGCTGACCGAGCCTGAAGCCACATGAACTGTTGGCCAACCCTGAGCCAACATATTCTACTCCTTTCCTTATGGAGTTTTATAGATCACGTCTGACACTGAACTCCCTTGAAAAGGCCTGCAAGATGTAGCACAAACTACCTGGTATAAACAACATCCTACCAAGGCACATGATGCTTAGAGTTCGCGCTCACTGGTACCTGTAGGTTAACAGATGCTAGTACAAGTCCAGCATAGCTGGGCCATGGCCGCTTAACCCTCTTGCCTAGGTGAGGAGAAACGTGAACCCCCGTTCAGCTAGTGCTCCTGCTCTCGTTTGCAGAGGGTTTGTTCACCTGCCACAGATCCTCACTTACCTTGGATGAAGAACTGGCTTCCACCTTTCCACTCTCTCCCAGGGGATTTCCTTACTCAGACTGATCTTTGGCTGGTGAGGGGCGGAAGGGAAGGGAAATCGAAACCAAGCTGAAAGACAGCTCTGACTCTACCAGTGACCCGCAGCAGAGGCCCAGATAACAGCTTCCTTAGGTATGGGGAAGAGATGGCAAACAGCAGCCGTAGTAGGGAAGAAGAAAAGGGGGAGATGTGAAACAACTGAAGCCTCCCTCAAAGGAAAACAGGACAGAAGAATTTCTTGTTTCACACTTTCAAACCTATACCGGGAGAACAGTTCAGGTGTCAAGGTTTTGACCAGCTTCCTTTAACCATTATGAGCATGATTAATCTGTCAACTGTGACTCCAGATTAGAGGATTTTCTTTGTATAAAAATTTAAAGACATCTGGAAATTGAATGTTCAAAGAAAATCCTTTGAAAGTGTAGTATATTGTGGAGTTAGCAGATTGGAATGATTTTAAAAAGTGAAAATGCTAGAAGAAAGTCAGAAAAGGTTCCTTACCTGTTCTACCAGCATCCCCTATTAAAACAAAGAATTTTAAAATCCAGTTTATACTGTGAGTTGTTTTCTATATTGTTGTTTCAGCTAGTTTGGATAGTTAAATGAGACTGACCGGTCATTACTCATTCTAGATTTTCCTACTGTATCTAATACCTTTCATCTGATCCATAACAATAAATCACACCTAGAATCTAAGACTGATACGGAATAATTAGGATAATCACTTCCACAGGGTCTAAGGGGCCGGCGGTTGGGGGTGGGGGCAGGGGGATGGCTACAACAATACATTCATACTTGTTCATGTAAACTCCTTTTTTGAAAAGGTTAGGTTGGCTTTGGGGTGGGTTTTTTTGTTTGTTTTTTACTTGCCAAGCTATTACCCAGTCTTCCAAAAGTCAGCATGGTAACCTTGGTTTTGCTGACATAAGAGGATAAAGAAATCCATGAAATTTAAACATGAGTAAAATTAGGCTGCAAATTCATGGGGTTTTTTTCCAAGATAACTTGCTGCTGTGTCTCTTTCCTTCCTTCCTGCTTCTCCCAGCTCAAAACAACAGCTTTTCTCTCCTGTATTGTGCTGGTGAGTAGTGGCCTCTTTTTGAGCCAGTTTAATTCACTGAACCAAGAAATTGGTCACTTTTGGCTCAGTTAGTTTGCTGCTACATGTGTGGGCTAAATTAGTTTCATGACCAGTGGTTCGATGACCAGAGCTGACATGAGGTACGCCGCAAGATTAGAATCAGGAAGAGCTAAAAAGGCAGCCAGTAGGCAGTAGTGACTTATGTCTGCTCTGTAAGTCTTGTGGAACCAGACCTTCAAGTCCCTTCTACTACATAGAAGTAGACTTTTCCTCATCATCAGTTACAGTTTGATGAGGAAGATATGTACACAGGCAGATCAGCTGAACAAAGAATTGCTCCTTCTGCCTCTTACCCTCTCCCATTAGCTGCTGGAATTATTTACCTGCTCTATTTAGAACTTGGAAAGCAGTGCATTTTTTTTAATATTTTTAAATACTAGTTTTACTATTTTGATTACAATTGATGTTATATGAGTATCCTTGAATTTTGTCCAGTACAATTCACCAAAAGCAACCTTCGAATTCCTTACAAGAAATAATTAATAGCCCAGTTTCTTTCCTGTCGTGACTCATGAAAATCTCAACATACTTTGCCTAACACAGGCATCCGTCCTGTTAAATGGTTGTTGAGAACAAGTAGAAGTTTATATTTAAAAAGAAAAAAAAAAGAGTCTCTTTCCCTAGTATCTAATAATAAAACTTTCTTTCCAGCTATTAACCTCTCATGCCTGTGTCCTGTTAAGCACATTAGCACAGTTGTAGATTTTCAAAAAGCCACATGGGACAAAAAAATGAAGTAAAACAGAACTTGCTTTAAAGGCTATCGGAGGAGGAACAAAACTATAGAGCACGACTGCACTACAGTAGGCATATGGAACAACCTCAAAGTTAACTGGTCTCTAAGGATCTGAGCGAAAAATGTGAGTTCTGTCGCTGCGGTTCACATGATGTGCCCGTGTTAGATACTCAGATAGTTTCAGACCAGCTAAAAAACAAGCCTGATGTCTCTCTTAGTCCTAATTTTGAGGAGTAGCATAAGTCAACTTTGATTAAGAAGAACCTAAGGATGTCTCAATCTAGAAAGCCAAGAAAAGTGTGAATAAAATCAAGTTAAATTAATCTCAATTTATTCAACTTATTTCTGGTTTTGAACTCCAATACAGCTGAAGATGAAAGACCCAGGAAAAACCTGATAAAGTCAAGTTCTCCTCCTTTTACACACACCTCATCATCTGTAGTTACTGGAGTCTATACCTTTGTAACCACATTATATTACCTAGTATCTCCATCTAGTCAATAGTGGTGAATTTATAACTAGTTCCAAGCATGCAGCATCTACTTAAATAATCAATTTTTGTCCTGATGAAATTGTACTTTCGACTTAGACTACAGACTAATCTGTTAAACATATTTTCTGTGCTTTCAACAATCCTTATATTCCACTAGTTGCCAACTAAATGAACTCACCTCCCCGACCCTTGGTTTTAAAAAGTCTCCTTCAAAACTACACCTTCAATACTTGAGTGCAAGCACACTTCAGATGGTACATAACTAATGAGCCAAACCAGTTAATTACTACTATTGCTGTAGCACAGCAATCACGCAGTGTGCCTTAGATATATCAGTGAAAGGACAAAACGCTGCCAGATTTTGATCTGAATGAGACTTGACAGGCAGGATGAAAGCAAACAAAAGGAGACAGTGGGAGGAGAAGGGTTACAACAGGAGGATTAGGAAGTGCCTTTTATTTTTTTTATGCATCTTAATTCCCTGTGGAGTTTTAATGAATTTGTTTTACACATCAGGATATCACTGCCAGTGTCTGGAATGAAGGGCAGGGTGGGGTCAGCAGAGAAGCTGCAATATTTGACTAGGCGTAACAGAGTCCAGATTACATATCAACATTACCAGTGTCTCCCTGACACCCAAACGGGATCTCCTACCTCTTGCAATGTGTTGATATCCACACCATCTCCTTGAATAACTCTGAGATACGGTGGCAGCAACTTGTAGCCTTTTGAGTTCTCTGTAATGGGAAATTTCTTCCCTAAAATCTCCAAGACCTATTGAAAAGGGAAGGGAGACAGTTCAAAATAAAAACAAAAACCTGCCATTCCAATAAAAAACATCACAATTTCCACATTTGAGTCATGCTCTGAAAAAAAAAATAAAAAAAATCCCTAAATATACACCCATATCCTGCTCAAAATCTATCCACATAGGCACACAAACAAAAAGCATGCCAGCCATTGTGGTGGGAGCCATTAAAGCAGTCCCAGACCATGTGGCCTTTATGAACTTGTACCCAAGAGCTAACGAGAACCATGCTTCCCTCCTCTCTCTCTTTGGTTTGAATAAAGATTATTCAAAGCTCCTATTTGTGACATGTCATGTACCAAAGGAGAAAAAAACCAAAGTGTTAAAGCTGTATGGATCTAATCTGATAAGAGTGCCGACATAACTAAAATCTCCCCTACTTTCTTATCAAAACAGTGCTGACAGCTACTCAAATCCAGAGGTATCAACGGCTTTTATTCTAAAATTGCAACAGTCCTTAGACTCTCTAAAGAGCTTCAAGGCAAGAAGCACTTTTCAACTTGGAGGTCGCGTGCCACTGACTTAAACGCACATCTTAGAAAAGGGAGAAGAGTGCGAAACTTGTATTTGTAGCATAAAACAGTGAATCACATTAATACAGGACACCAAGATACCTAAAACTTGGTGGTAAGACGTCTTATTGGCCTGGCATTTATTAATGCTGAAGTTGTTTCCCATTTTATTTCTTATTAAGTGATGAAAGACCTCTCTTTATAGAATCATTTCAACATCATTAGATATAGCTGTTGGTAGCCGTTGTAAAAGCTTCAAGAATAGTATGCAAGAATGGGTTTGATGAAAAAGATTGAAATATTCAGACCGCAAAACAGTTCCCATATCTGTACTGAGATGAGTTAAACGTTTACATCTTTCATAGGTCCAAATCATCATCTATATACTATGCATATCAAGTTAGAGCATGATGTTTCCTAGGTTTGTTAGCCAGTCATTACAAAACAAACAATTGCCCTTCCCAATCTCATACACAAATGATTTCAAGAAAGGATTACCTTTAGCACAGTGTCAAGGGGATTCCCAGAATCTGGTCTAATAATAAGTGGTGCCTCTGGACTTCGGGCTTCAATTATATGCCTTAAGTCATCACCCCATATTTTTTCACAAGCATTGTAAATGTCGTAGCTGTCACTAACCACAGATACAGGCACTGAAGAGAACTGTGTCACTATGTGTTCAAAAGCATCTTTTTCATGATCTTTCCCCCAAGCTGTTATGGTACTGTAAAGTCAATTGAAAAATCCACATTAGAGCAGAATATGTTAAATCACATATTCTGTATTTCTTACCAGTAACAGTTCAAGATATCAGTAGGCAATATGATTACAAGACTCCATAAACTACGTGCTTGTCAGCTGTGTTGCAGAGATAGTAAATATACTACATACTAAATAAACAGCACCCAGCATGCATCTTTGGCAACTCAAGACAAACACTTGACATGCGAAACTTCTTTCAAATGTAAATGTGATTTTATTTATCTATTTTATTGAGATTTGATTTTATTTTATTTATTTATTTAGAGCAGCCCTGAGGGGAAGGACTTGGGGGTTGGTTGATGAGAAGCTCAACATGAGCAGGCAATGTGCGCTTGCAGCCCAGAAGGCCAACAGCATCCTGGGCTGCATCAAAAGAAGCGTGGCCAGCAGGTTGAGGGAAGTGATTCTGCCCCTCTACTCTGCTCTGGTGAGACCCCACCTGGAGTACTGCGTCCAGCTCTGGAGCCCTCAGCACAAGAAGGACATGGACCTGTTGGAACGGGTCCAGCAGAGGGTCATGAAGACGATCAGAGGGCTGGAGCACCCCTCCTATGAGGACAGGCCGAGAGAGTTGGGGTTCTTCAGCCTGGAGAAGACAAGGCTCCAGGGAGACCTTATAGTGGCCTTCCAGTACCTAAAGGGGGCCTACAAGAAGGATGGGGAGGGACTTTTTATATGGGCATGTAGTGACAGGATGAGGGGTAATGGTTTCAAACTGAAGGAGGGTAGATTTAGATTAGATATTAGGAAGAAATTCTTTACTGGGAGGGTGGTGAGACACTGGAACAGGTCGCCCAGAGAAGTTGTGGATGCCCCATCCCTGGAGGTGTTCAAGGCCAGGCTGGAGCTTTGAGCAACATGGTCTAGTGGGAGGTGTCCCTGCCCATGGCAGGGGGGGGTTGGAACTATATGATCTTTAAGGTCCCTTCCAACCTAAACCATTCTATGATTCTATTTAACATTTATGAGAGTTTCTCTTAAATTTGAAATTCAGACAGGGAACTACAGATGCAAGAACAGAACATTGGCTCTGGCAACTTCAGACTACAAAACGGGAAGTAAAGAACTAGCAGCACATGTTTGAAAAAATCTTAGAAGAAAACACAATTTATTTTCTTTTTTTAACAGTGATTTAAAATCATTATGCTCACCCACACAAACATTCTTCTAGAGGAACCTCAGGGCATTACCCTTGGCACAAGGTCACAGGCAAGCACATAGAGCAGAGTTGCTGAGGGAGGTAATAAGTTATTGAATGCCAGTTGGTCTGCAGCTGATGTTTGTATGTGGCTGTCACAGACCAGACGACATAATTTACTTTAACTTGTGTGTGAAGACCTGAAGACGCTCCCATGCAAAGCATAGGTGTGCAGCAAGAGCTAGCGGGCATTGAATTTTTACCATTAAGCGCTAGCATTAACTTCTGTGTGGACAAGCCCCACATCACACTAGTGAAGAGACAAAACAAAATTTGTTTCAAAGAGTTTGGGGCAGTCCAAGGAATGACCCTGGTGGCATGCCAGAGGCAAGCACCACACTCACAACCCAACCTCTCACTGGAGGCTGTGGAACAGTAGAACAATTCTAGAAAAATTTGGTTGTCTTGCATGAGACCCTTTTGGTGTATTGGAAGGAGTGACTGCAGCCTGCATTTGGCAATGCGAACTTGAACTAGGACAGCTTAAGCTGTCTGTTCTCACACCACCACTTCAATATGCAGGGCAAAAGACGCTTGTTCTTTGACTCCATGAGTTTGCCTTCATCACAACGAATTTTGTAGTTGCTTGATCCACCATTTTTGGATTTAACTACAGTATTAAGCAAATTTCACTTCTACTGATCAAGCAGGTGTTCTACAACAGCACTACAGCAACGGTCCAGGAAGTTATATGAAGCAGTATTCGTTCAAAAGTGATCACCACCCTATTAGGACTATTCAGGTAAGCCTTTCCATTGTCTGTCTTGCAATTCTAAGTGAAAATATTCACTATTCAAAAGCACTAGGTTTTGTAGTCTATAAGAAAAAAGTAACTGTCCCTTCCTTTATATTCTGCTCATTTCAGTATGCAGACATGCAAGTGAAATCCAAGGATTTGCATTCACTCATGACCTCGTACAGGATTCGGATACAAAAAATGAGAGCTCTTCAACCCAAATGCCCGTTCTTTACTCTCAAAAACTCATTCACATTTCTTAGTGAGAGATCAAGGATTTACCATTGGCTGAATTAGTTGTGCCGACAGGAAGCTTTAGAGCAACTGCCTTTTCTGGAGGGCAAACATGATCTGGGAGAGTTCAGATCTGCACCTGCAACTTATGTGGGTTTTTATTTTTATGATTTTATGTTTAAAATAAATTTTAAAGTTCATAACATGAATCCTCAATATCTACTTTTACCTGTAAGCCTTCAAGTCCATTCTAAAAAGAATCATCCAAGTTTACTTAGACACTGATAAGAAGGTTATAGTTAAAAAACATTTAAAATACACTTATAGTTAAGAACAACCATGCCACTGTTGTGTCCCTAGAACATGCAGAGCCATCAGTATTGATCTTCAGCCTTAACAGCTGGATCAGTCATGGCTAATACTACACGATGTAAGTGAAATAGCTTAGTATTTCTGGATACAAAGATGGATAAGAAAAGAATTACAATTTTGTTAAGCTATTTTTAAAAAGGCTTTAATAGCCTAATATCTTACCTGTGTTCAGCAGCTGGAACAGAATATCCCGGAACCGGATCTTTTGTACCGTAGTACTTTTTAATTAATGCAATTCCCGCTACAGTGTCTGTTCCTTTGAAGTTCACCAAATGAGCTGAAGCTCCTATCCCTGCAGTCTGAAAAAGATGCAACTTCCAGTTGCTGCGCCAAATATAGGAGCCTAAATCCTGACACCGCCTAGCACTAGTTTGTAACAGCAAAACTCTGACTCAGTTCCCCTTTCACCAATACCTTCTTCGTGTATTTCCAGAGGAAAGACAGCTTCCATACAGAAAAACACTCTGCCAGTCTGTGCTCACAGTTCAGACACACACCCACCCCCCAGCCCACATCTGCCCCCTCCACGGTGTCCATGGTGCTCTGAGCATTCACAATTTCACTGCTGAACAGGGACACAATTGTTAATAGATACACGCTACAATCCTCTATAGATAAGAGCAACTAGAAATCTCATATTATTAGACAAATAGTATTACCTCTTGTGAAGAAACTCCTCTGTAGCCAAAGTCATGCAGTTTATACTCCAGTCCTTCTAAACTGCCAGAAGTCTCTAGCAAATATTTGGCCAAAATTTTTTTCTGCTCTCTGGAGTTTGTAGCCACTGTGATTGGATACCATGACTGCACAAGAATAGTCTAAAACAAAACCCATCACATTATTAGAGGAATGTTTGCTTAGGACTTAGCAATACCCACCTGGCATTTCATCAGGCACAAAAAGGTCAATTTGTTTTCATCGCCCATTCGGAAAGTACTGATGCCTCCAACAGTTTGCTTTACGGCTAAAGTAATTAGCCTTTATAAGATAGGCTAGGTATTGACCATCTCAGGAATTATCACTCCCAAGCTACAGACACGCAATTCCCCCAGCCACCTTTCCTTATGGATAAAAGTACTGTTGTGAATTTTCTGTAAAATTATTACAATCTCTTGCCAGGTAGGGGGAAAAGATCTGTGCAAGAGCACTAAAAAAAAGAATCCAGGCTGACTTAAAGCAGAAAACTAAAGGTGCCAGAGATTCCCCTTAAAAAAAGAACGGATTCAGCCTTTAATGTAAGTGCATTAATATTTACTTAGAAAAAACATGTTAACTTTCCAAAACTGACCTCAATCCAATTTGTGAGCCAGTAGCACTCTGGATCTGTGTTTTCTACTGTGAAAAGAACATTTCCTCTGGGAATTACAGAGCCCTCAGGAACAGCCTTTATTTCTATAGGAAGATGGCCATCGTATTTCTGTGTAAGAAACAGTAATATTGTTGGACAACAGGAAAGATAGGACCTACCCCCCTTTTACTTGATTGCAATGGAAAAAAGTCAGGCTATGAGTTTATTGATAAAGCTTTCTTCGTCTTCATTTCTTTTAATCCTAGAAATAATTTGGTTTGTTTGCACACCCACCAACCCAAATAAGTAAAAAAAAAAATCCACATTTATCACAAAAGGAGGAAAACCCTGTAAACTATAAAACAGCCTCTTTATCAAACCAAATGATGGTTATCAGTTGTAGTCCTTGTGCAAATTGAGTCAGGAAGGCTTAAATATTCCATAAAACCCCATAAGTTCTACCCCCAGAACAAGAAATATTTGCTAATTGTTTTTTTTCAGTGCTTTCACATGAAGTAAGCCAAAAAAGTTTACCTATTATCTAGGCCTTGAAAAAAATCTCTAGTTTTGCTTAGCATAGATGTGTGCTTTGTTAATTTAATAGTGCATATTCCATTTAATATCTATCTTAAAGAATATTTTATCATCTCAGTTATTCACTAAACATGAAATCGGATCTTGAAGTGTCATTCTTTTGCCAAATTCAGTCTCTCATCCCTGAAGGACTAAACATTGTGCGAAATACGCCTTTTGAAAAAAGAGTAAGTTGCAAACAGCAACTCTAAAAGAATAACTATCACTTTCAGAAACAGCTTTGCAAGCTAAACTGGTAATACTTAAAACATTTTGTATATTATTTATTTTTTGATAGAAAGCTTCTCATGAGATATTCTTTAAAGGCAACAAAAAATTGCATCAATTCAGAGAAATTACACAGATTCATAAGTAGAATCAAAACATATTCTCCAGTGCCCAAAACACGTCAGAAGTCTCTTCTACGCTGCAGTTTAAAAGTTTCTTCCAAAGTGTAATGTGCTGAAGCAAATTGTGTTTATATGCCACACGGGGTTTAGTTGTTAGACTTGGAGATGTCTGTTCTGGATTAAAAAAGGACAATGAAGCTTTCAAAAAGGCTCAAAATAATTTATTACTGATTCAATGAAGACAAAGGTATACTTAAGTGAAAAAACAAAACATTTCAAAGTTGCTGTAGGTGGTGATTTTGCCCATGGAAAAAGCAATATGGTCATGCTATAGCACTATATTATAGCCCTTTTCAAAAATTTTAGGCAAAATCAACTTGTATAATTCAGGGCTTAGATCTCTATCACCCACCATCAGTTCTTGCCCACTTCCAGCCTTTGCACCCCCACCTTGTTCTCCAGGAAGTCCACTCCTCTCCCACACCTTCACCCTATCGGTATTTAACTCATTCATTTACTCTTTGTACAAATTAATGTGTGCACATTTCAAATCCGTTTTGGCACTTGACTCATACAGCCATTGCTCCCTCCACTTCACCTAATGCTACACATCAGGTAACAGAGCCAGAGAGCAAACAGTGGTGGGTATGCGAGTGAGCAGAAGCAGGGTCTGTGTGCACGTAAGGGCACACAAAGACCCAAAGGGTATGTACACTTCCAGCTTGAGAGCCATCAGCATCTAAGATCAAGAAGTTGAAATCATATTTGTTTATACTGATGCACAATTTCAACAAGAAAATCTGAGAAAGGAATGAAAAACTTGCACACCGTGGGTATGCAGGAAGGCTGCTTTCGACTAAACCAAAAGCATGCATTGAAATGGAATTAGTTAAACCACGTTAAAACTGTGTGGACAGACACGCAGTATTAAAAGTGTATTAATTCAGTTTAGCCAAAGAAGGATCAATATTAAATGCAGATGAGAGCAGTTCACAATGTATAACGTATCTTAAACACAAATATGGATTGAATTCATATTATTTAAAATGGTTGCAAGTTCTCTACAAACCTCTCTGTAACTCCCTCTTAGAAAACCATGGTTTTATTTACCTTGCTGCCACTTGCAACGTTTAGCTGAAATTCACTTTTCTCTGGCACACCTTATGGTCCACCCTAGTTGCAAGATGACATCCAGATATATTCACAGGCAGATGCCACCATAAAATACATACTGTCAGGGTATTCAGGGACAACTAAATGCAAAGAACTAAAAATTGTGTTTTCAAATGCCCAAAATATCCATTCACTGGAACCCACAATGAAACTTAGCATTTAATTGATCTGCAGGGATTAGAACAGCTCTGATGAATGCTATTAGTCTGAATCTGCTGCTTTTACAGAGAAGAGATGTTTGCAATTACTTGAAGACTGACACCTTTTTAAACAAAAGGGAAAGAGGATAATTGTGGAAAGACTTAATTTGGAGGGATTTGTGTGTCAAAAGTGCTCAAGCCTTGTATTTCATAATAAGGTTCAACTTAAGTATCTCTGAAAAATTTAGGAAACGATGGAACAAAACAGGTATTTTCTGGAACTATTTACACATGTAAGAAGTTGCAATGCTTTCTGCATTAGAATAAAAATGGTTATGATTAGTTACAGAAAGCAATGTAAATGATGCAAGCAACCACTAAGCACTGTATTATATATGGAGACTTGCCAACAAGCCCCCACTTATACTGGCTGGCTGACGGCAGACATAAATCCTTATTACCTGCAAAGCCATATTTGGCATCTGAAAGGATGAAAATTACTTTTCTCTAAGGTGTTACAATTATATGATTATTCTTTGACAGCTGCTACTCCCTGTACACTAAACATAAGAAGCTAAATTTATCCAGTGTTTACTATCGTGGTAAAAAGGAGAGACTGCTGTGTTATTCCACAGTTGATTCATAAATCCTTCATGATGATCTCATACTGTTTTCATAAGTTTTTACCTCCAGAATATAGTTCCATCCCTTTTCGTTGAAGACATCATCTTGAAAATGCTCCCTGTATACTTCTTTGGCTTCCTTGATTTTCTCTTTGGTCACCACTTTACCTATGGTTTCAGAAACAGATGAGATTTTAGAAACCTAGGATATTCATCAATTTATAGAATAAATAACAAAAAGGTTCAGACACAGTAAAGTCACTTTGCCTCCAACAAAGACACGGAGAACATGTCAAATGCAGTATACTAGCTACGTTAAAGCCAAATTTTACTTGCATTTATTATATAGATTAGGTTGCTCAAGAAACCAACAGGATAAGATAAACTTGTAATTTGTAGGTGACTCAGGAACAATTTGAGATTATTACTCTTTGACGGTCAATAACCTGTCAAGGGTTTTAGCAGCAGTGCTTTTCCCAGAGGAGTGTGATGACTGTGCAATTTGGAACAAGACGTAACCAGCCTGGCACAAGGGTTAAGCTACGCTGCTCCAGTGGAGGGGCCTTACAACCAGCCTTTGATTAACCACTTCTGCGATACGGACTGACAAACGAACCACATTATTTGAATAAGCATTGCTGCTGCTTTAGGACCAGTCATGTACTGGAAACATCAGAGATCAATCCTCAGATTGCCAAAGAGAAAAGAAACAAGTTTATCAAGTGTTTTGATTATAGTGGAATTCCAATCTTTGGCAGAATTGACAGAGACATTTATGGATTCTGGATCAAGACATAGATATGTAAGCCACGTGACTCGAGCTTTCCTCCTAAAGCTCGGCAGAAGGCAGCTTGCATTCAGGGCAAAACAGGTGATATTTGCACATAATGCAAAAAAGCAAACAAAATCTTAAACTGACACCAAGGAATTTTCAGATGTTACTCTTGAAATTGTCAATATTGAAACCACTTTCACACACAGCTGCCATATTCAGTGATCTAACCTGAGTGGCAACTGAAACTTAAGGGAAATTAAAACCATTATTAGTTTACACAGTAAATAAACCAGCAAATAGACTAAAGTTTACGTTCAAAGTGAAAAATCTTTTTTCCCCCCTCGAATCTTCTATTGTCTTGTGATTCTATGCACAGTCTTGCTCTACTTTAATTCATTTCAATTTAGTCCACTGAAGCTGGGATACGAACACCTCTTCATTTTTAATACATTGTTGACATAAATAAACATAGCAGAGAGGTGTCTGAATTAAGAAGTCAATACCGTTTTACGAGGGTGAACATCTCATTTTCAGAATCACATAAATAAGATCTTATGCATGTCACTACCTACCCTGTACCAAGATAACCTGGAACTGTTTCAACTATAAGACTCCAGGCTTGAGAAAAATTAAAATATTTATTTACAGGTAAAATTTTACTGGAATTTGAGACAGTTACCTTTTAAGTATTTGTTCAGTATGTACTGCAAACCATAAAAAACAGTTTCTTCATATTTCACTTTCCTTAATTTGGAATTTTCAGTCTTCTTTTCACGACATTCAAAGTAGGAATATACTTTGCTTGTATTAGGTGGATATTGCTTGTAGTGTGTAACCTACATCAAGAAAAACTTCAGTAAGAGCTCAAAACGTCACTACAAAGCACAACAGAATATATTTGTCTGTTAAAGCTTAGAGTAACACCCAATTCTGCTGGACTATTACTTATCCATTCACATTCTACCTAGTAAGTATTTCGAGGATTTCCCCTTTTTTAGCCACCTTCCATTTTCAGTTCAAAAGACTGATTTCCCTATCTTAACCTTTGCTTCTGTGTCAAGCCTTTCCCCCTGGAGCTTCACGGTCAGCTCTTCCACTCCCCTGATGACTGTGCTTTAGACACTGGCTGGGATTTTAGGAGCCCCACTGAGCACCAACACACAGGGTCAGTTTTCCTTCTCCTGCACTTTGGCCAAGCTGAAGTTGGAAGCACAAAGCTGTCTGCCACTACCAAAGTGGTACCACCAAGTACTACAAAGTGGAGGTACCCGCTGTATTCAACTGGAGTTTTGAAGGCTATAATCACGTAGTTCAAATAAGAGCCATCCGGACTCAAGAAAGCACTGACAATGGCCTTTACCCAAACGTCCCATTCACTATGAGCAGAGCGAGTTCCCCAAGTCCAGATTACATCAAAGCCAGTTTACAAACCTATTACTGTTGGTAATGCTGTTAAAATCTACCTGAGGTTTGTACCTCCCCACTACGTTTGCTAGGTGGATTTTTTTCCCAACCTTTGAAAAAGTTCACGTTCAGCATAAAGGACGCATGAAAAGTTGCAGCCTGAAAGTGCGTATTACATCGAAATTGGTCATACGGACCTATAATGTTACCCTGGATTCCACCATAACAGCTTTTTAAAGCTACTGATAGTAAATCTACCCAGAAATTTACTTCAAGTAATGTATCATTTAAAGCAAGTACACTCTAAATATTAACAACTTAGACCTGCAAAATTGTTATCTCCTAATGTGTAAAAAGCAAACTCCCTGCAAAAGCCATAATTCCACATTAAACAAAAAGAATACACAATGACATAACTGTAATACTACCAATGTTCAAATTACAGGATACATAAATCAGCTTAAGGCATTCCCAAAGGTGAACCTATCAAAAGTTGTCCTATATTATGATGAAAAGTCTGTGAACAAGTCTATACATTCCATAAGGGAAAACTGTTCCTACGGCAGAGTAAAGCACCACCATACAACAGAATAAAACTCAAAAAGGTGTAAAAGTTGTGTCTGAGTTTTTCTCAAAACACCAGATTTATAGGTTAGAGCATGAGTTCATTAGAAGTGTCTTGCTGCTACTTCTTACTCCAGATCACCTTAAAACCTTTTGTTTCTAATACCACGTGGAATTGGAAAAGCGACAGTTTTACCACTTCTTCCTTATTGTCCTTGGTTTTTTTAAGTGTACCACTGACACTTTAAAAATAAAATATTTGAAAGTTTCCCTTACCTGTATTGATAAAACTGTGTATTAAGGGATTTAAAAATACATTTTCTTTTTCCTCTCAACTGTCGTTTATATTCAGTATTTCACTCAGCTTGTATTTCACTCAGCTTAGAAAATGAATCCAGCTCAACTGAATTTTTTGGTTCTCCTATACCAGCACAACGCTGCTGTGGTTGTGTTTCCAATGATGCCAGGAAACATTCAAACAATGAAAAGGTCAATTTTCAGATCTTTCCATTATCTTTACTTCTATGAAGTTTTCAAGGCCAATCAAACCCCAAGCTTGTCATTGCAAGTTTTCTGCCTTTACTTCGAACAAAGCACAAACCTATTCTGTTCCAATTCCATAGCCACTCAAAAGCAGAATGCTTAAGAGTAGCAACATTAGACCCAAAGACAAAACCTGACTTTTAGGTTTAGTTCTAGCTATTAAGAGATGTCTCACTCCGCAAATTATAACATGTAATTTCCTAGTTTCTACAGCGAACTTCTAAAAAAGTAAATGGCACTGCCAGCTCACAGAAAACTGTGTTCAGGGTATCATCATGCTTAAAGGAAAAAAATCCAGACAAACAAAACACACCCCCTCCCTAAACCCCCCCCCCACACCATGGAGCGGTTAAAAATATGCTCTGTTTGACACGTCTTTCTAACTAATGGGAAGAGGAACACACACACAACCATCTCGCAAAAAAAGGTGTAAAACGGACTCTGAGAAAAAGAGCATGTAACAATTCATTAGAAGGTTCATTCATCCACTGTAAGGTACAGAGAGCAGGAGTTCTTTGCTTCGCACTGTTGCCGCAAGTTATAGCGGCTGTATGAAGAAAACTGCTCTTTTTATGACTGGGACTGGCTTTTAACTTAGTGCTTCTTTACGATTTGATTATATTGCCTGGGAACTCTGTTTATTTCCATTCTTCATCCTATTGGCATGCTACAGCTCCATGGTTTCAGAGTAAAGGCTCAACACAGGGCCCACCAGCTTGGCCTGTCTACAGCAGATGTCCCAGGAACAATTCCACAAACCACTCTCTGAATTCCTTGTGACGAGCTCTACAGCAAACCAACATAACGCTGCTGTTCTATTCACAGCAGTTCAAGCAAAACAAAGAAAACTACATCCACTGCCTACTCAGGTTTCTTTAAAAAAAGTTTAATTATCCGGCTTATTAACTAACTACGAGCTGGTTGTTGAAGTCAAGAACCTACATTATAACGAAAATTTGCATGATCCTTGGCTACAATCTTTAAAAAAAAAATACTTGACTATTGCAGTTCAAAGATATCTCCTCCAGTTAAACGCTTCTATCAAATAGGCTATACAACCAAAATTAGCTTGAGGTGTACAGTGTACACACATTGAATTGGTGCCACCTTTTCCTATTACCTTTTTTTTCAGGGTTTTTTTTTAGGGACTTCCCATTCTAGCTCTGCTTTGAAGCATGATCACAAAACACGTTGCTCTTGCTGCAAATCAGAACTTGAGGGCTGAAATCAAGCTGGAAGGCTAACGGCCAGGTTTATCCTTTACGTAGCATTCCTGGGGAAACAGGTATGCCTCGCCGGCAGCTTCCACCTAAAGAAAACAAGTCTGACAGAATGGCTTGTTGATGCTGGAAGAGATATATTTGGGGGACCGTCGCCCTCATATACAACTTGCTGAGCTAGAGGATCTTACTGCAGTGGTGCTTCTGGCATTTATACTTCTGTGAAGCACCTCTAAGATCCCCATTAGTTACAACATTACATATTACTTGAAAATATTGTGGAAAGAGGCCATGATTTGAAATGACTGCTTTACCTAAGTCTCCATGAGGTTTAACCAATGGAGCGGTTAAAAGCAAAGGCTGCCAATAACCTATGTGGAAAACAACACCGTTAACAATGAGTAGATGAACCAGTACTCGGGAACAAAGAGAATGCTCTATCAGATATACCTCACTGGGATGAGAGACATAAACAGCAGTTATAAGGTATTGCTGACCCCCTTCAGGAAAAACACCCACAACCGCAACTAGCAGTTACATTCAACAAGGATGCTTTAGTAGCTTTCAATCACAAAAGGGATGCACAACGCAAACAAAAGTGGAAATGAAAACCAAACCAAAAGTCAGTGTAGTTAAAAGATAAGCTTATTCGAACACAAGAGGAAACCTCAGAAGAATCAATCTTTAATAAGTCAACAAAAAGGGCATCCAATAATAGCAGGTAAAGCGAGACACACTTGCAAGCAAATACCGAAAAAAAATAAATAAATGTAATAGAATCATAGAATCATTTAGGTTGGAAAAGACCCTTGGGATCATCGAGTCCAACCATCAACCCCACTCTACAAAGTTCTCCCCTACACCATATCCCCTAACACCACATCTAAACGACTCAAACACATGCAGGGATGGTGACTCCACCACCTCCCTGGGCAGCCTGTTCCAGTCAAGTACTATCTTAGTATTTTGGTTATACACAAGCTTCAAATTGCCAAAGGAAAGTAGCCTTAGAGAGACTCCAGATCCCTTATTAAAAATGCTTAAGTGAAGTAAATACAGATTAAGAAAATGTTTAAGACCTAAAGTGATAATATTGGGAGATATCTACTCTTATGAGATGAGAGGGATAAACTAATGCAGGTTATGACTGAAGGCTGATCTTGTACCACTTTTAATGTCTCTGTATTCTAGTTTATCCATCATCTCTTATGTGTGTATTGAAAAATAAGAGGACCAGAGGTGAGGGAAAAAAAAAAGTTACGAGATCAGTCAGTACTGAGAAAACTAAGGAGAGCAACTGAATTCCTATGGAAGCTGCACATTATCAGCAGAGATGCTGTAAGTGACCACATCCACGTTCATTTAAAAAACAAGGTCAAGTGTAAGCACTAGAACTAGTGTATTCTAAATTGCTCAGAGAAAATACAATGTTTAAAAAAGGTAACAGCAGATTTCTTCCCCGTCAGAAATTTCTGTGTGCTTTGCATCCAAGATTATCATAACAAAGATGACAACATGCCTTATGTTTACTGTTTACACGTTTGTGAATAGTCGCTGTACTACCTCATATACTGCTACAAGTTTCCTGGTCCTTAATGAAAAAAAGAAAAACATTTACCTTCTCCACAATGAAAGTTGCAATGACTCTGGAAGGGGTTACTTTCCATTAACAATTGGCTGAATTCTGTACAGTTGCAGTGTTCCTTTAGAGCAGTTTGTAACAGGACTGCGTGACTGCAAATCAAAACTTGGAAGATAATGAAACTAGATAGAATGAAGATTGCTTACAAGGAGTGCCGGGCCAGGAGTTTCCAACACTTTTCCACTGCCAGAATTACAGGAGGTAACAGAACACATTCACACCCCCGCTACAAGATTTTAATAAATATATATACACATATACGAGCTGCTGAAAAGAATATTTTGCAGTCAGTAAGCACTAGCCAAAACCAACAAGCTAAAGAATACTCATGTCTCTTCCTTGTGTACCTCTAGCCTTCTAAATAAACGATATCCAGGCTGTCAGAGCCTGGAATAAACACTCACTCACGTGAAGCGCTTCAGAAGTGCTCTTCTACATCCATGCAGAGGAAAAGAAGTCCTTCAAAATGACAAATACTTAAAATCCAACATGTAAGGCATATAGAGTTAAAAAGTATCTTTTACGCTTCCTTGAAGCATCCAGAAAGAACTGAATTCTGAAGCAGATACCGTGTACAGTCTAGATAGCAAGTCAGCTCCTCCTACGGGGCAACTGCATGGCAGCTTGTTATAGCTATCACCTTAATTACGAAACAATCCAAGCAACAGTAATATATTTCATTGGTAAAAGCAAAATAAGCTATTATTACTTTAGCGAACAAGGTTCAGTCCTCATTTTGATAGCCTTTCCCACTTGTGGCTCATGGTCCATCCAACCCAGCCTAGTACAGGCCAATCACTGGTATCTTCTGACCAAACAACACAGCTCTGCTAAGCTGATCCTCTCAACAGTTTCAGACTACATATACCCTGGAAGATTTCTTGCCTGTGCAGAAATAAATAAATACAGGATAAACAGATTATTGGGAATCGAAGCGAAAGAAAACAGAGAGGTGGTGTGTCAATGTATTGGGTTTGCACAGCAAGGTTTTGGTAGCATGGGGGCTGCAGGGATGGCTTCTCTGAGAAGATGCCAGAAGCTTCCCCAGCGTCTGACAGAGCCAATGCCAGCCAGCTACAAGATGGACCCACCACTGGCCAAGGCCGAGCCCATCAGCCAACAGTGGCAGAGCCTCTGCGATAACGTATTTAAGAAGGGGGAAAAGTTGCTGTATGACAGCAACAGCAGCTGAAGAGATGAGCGAGAATATGCGAGAGAAACAACCCTGCAGACAACCCTGCAGGCACCAGGGTCAGTGAAGAAGGAGGGGGAGGAGGTGCTCCAGGCATCAGAGCAGAGGTTCCCCTGCAGCCCCTGGTGAAGACCATGGTGAGGCAGGCTGTCCGCCTGCAGCCCATGGAGGTCCATGGTGGAGCAGACATTCACCTGCAGCCCATGGAGGACCCCACACTGGAGCAGGTGGATGCCTGAAGGAGGCTGTGACCCTGTGGAGAGCCCATGTTGGAACAGGCCCCTGGCAAGACCTGTAACCCCACGGGGGATCCACACTGGAGCAGTCTGTTCCTGAAGGACTGCAGCCTGTGGAAAGGACCCACACTGGAGCAGTTTGTGAAGAACCGCAGCCCACGGGAAGGACCCACATTGGAGAAGTTAGTGGAGGGAGGGCTGTCTCCCGTGGGAGGAACACCACGCTGGAGCAGGGGAAGAGCGTGAGGAGTCCTCCCCATGAGGAGGAAGGAGCAGCAGAGACCACCTGTGATGCACTGACCACAATCCCCATTCCCCGTCCCCATGTGCAGCACGGGGGGAGGAGGGAGAGAAATCAGGAGTGAAGTTGAACCCGGGAAGAAGGGAGGGGTTGGAGGAAGGTGTTTTGAGATTTGTTTTAATTTCTCATTACCCTACTCTGATTTGATTGGCAATAAATTAAACTAATTTCCCCAAGCTGAGTCTGTTTTGCCCATGCCAGTAATTGGTGAGTAATCTCTCCCTGCCCTTAACTCGACCCTCATTATATTTTCTCTCCCCTGTCCAGCCGAGGAGGGGAGCGATAGAGTGGCTTTGGTGGGCACCCAGCGTCCAGCCAGGGTCAACCCACCGCAGTCAACAGCACCAGATGAATGAGGAACTGAAGGGCATGGACCCCTCCGCTTGGGAAGCGCCATGAGTGAACAGAACCCTCACCGTCCCAGAGAGGACAGTGATTGCTGGGACTTCTTGCTATAGACACAAGAGTCAGCTACCATGCAGCATGAACACTGAGCTCCAAGGAGCCTGCTGATATCCCCTCACTTGCAGCTCTAGCAACAAGGATTTTGACTTCAAATGCTTCCCTTTTTCCGTAATACTGGGTCTCTAGCAGAAAACTTTACTATTAAAAGCGTCATTGCTGTACTGGACATTCAAACAAAGAGATTCCCTAGATAACACCGCATTGATGAACCTCTTCCAAGTCTTACGGTCCAAAGAATTAAAAAGACTGCTGTCATCTATCAGCGAGATGCACGCACATGATGCCATATGCCCATGCCCAGACTCTGGGGCAATGGCATATAATACCGCGCACACAGGAGGAATTACACTGTCGGGGGATTTGGAGAAGCTTAGGAATATGCAACGAAGGACACAGGAAGAAAAACAAAACCTAACCGATGTAAAAAACACTTATCTTGTTATGTGGGTTAGACATAAACTGCACAATTTGAAGCCCAGCCTCAAAATCCTGGAGCACTTGTACAATTCCCAGTTCATAATGGAAGCTCAGTACTGGGTCCAGTGTGTAGCAAGTCTCTGCAATTCACTCAGCAGGAACTATTCCTATCTAAAAAATATCAAGTATACTAAAAATTAGCATGATACTCAGTTGTTTTTCAAAAACAGCTTTTAAGATTTTGAAACTGAATATTTGATGATCTTCTGTGACTTCAGAGGAAACGTCCTATGATGCACACACAGACAGGAAAACAGCTTAGAGGGAGGAGAGGCTGGATTAACTGTCAACAGACGAATCTTCGCCTACCAAATCACTTTGTTTCTGAATTTTTGTAGGCACGAAACCAGTAACCAATTTTCTCTCCACCCTAAATTTCCAACTGCAGCAAGAGAGAACTGGGACACCGTAGTCAACACTCAAACTAATGAGTTATGACAGATATGACCCTGGGATACCAGAAGGTTTTACTCACAGACAGCTGCCTAAGTTGGGCTTGTACTGTTTGGGAAGGTCTGCACATATTTACCCCCCCCCAAGCTGTTTGTTTCCACATGACTTTCATTAGTTCATATGGATCAGCATCTACTGCAATAGGACCGCCAAGTAAGCATCTGAACAGATACATGTTTCTTCCTCGAAGTCTGAACATTATATATGGACAGTAGTGCACACAAACAGACGCTACAATTGCGGATACTGCAGAAATGTCTAAAAAAAAAAAAAGAAAAACCCACAAGATCAATCCTCATTTTTGTTTTAATTGCTAGTAGGAGTGTTTGGTGACTCCTGCAAAAAGCCTGATGTTGCAAACTACCAGATATTTTAGTGCAATTGTTACTGAAAGCGCTCTTGCTAAGTGTCTGTCATTGATTAGGAAATGACAGTACCAACCAGGGAGAAGATAAGTGTTGTTTGCTCATATTACACAACAAGACAAAAGAAGCTACTTGTTTAAGTATTGTTCAAAAAGGCTGGAGTTCCTAAGATTTCGTGAAAAAAGCATACAGGAAAAGAGATTATTTGAACAGTCCTAACAAAGCAAAGTAGACAATTACAACTGTTTTTTATTATAATACAAAATGCTCCTAGCTGCCACAGAAAACCTCATCCAAATTCTGGATTTTAAACTGGAAAAAAACCCCAACTCAACCTTTACTTGACCTTGTTAAGATTTCTACCACTCCTGAAATGTTACCAAATCGTCTTTCCTATGTGAACAAAACAGAAGCAAATTAGCAAACTAGCGATCTGTCACTCCAGTGCTCCTCACTAGCACTAATCCTACAGCAGATCCACTGAATTCAGGAAAAGTAGTGTGCAAATTAGATTTAAAATAGATACCGTTTAAACCCAGGCCTACAGTATTTAGTGTGATTAGTCTCGGACACGGAAGAAACTCCATATTTGAGTAAGTTTGATAACAAACACTTAAATGTGGTTCTTAAAAGAGTACTGTAGCTAGATGAAGTCCTCAATGCAAGCAGTTCTGTGAGCCCTCAGTAGCAGCGTTAGGATTCCCTGACTGAGCTGCTCTAAGATTTATCAGCATCTTCCAACACACCTTCCAACAAACAGCAACAATAAATGTTAAGAATTTCTTTACAAAAAAGAGCATCTTTATGTAACATCATACAATAATAATAATATCACGGAGGAGCCGTGACAGGTACAACAGCACCAGTCAGCAACGGAGCAGTCACTGAGGCTCGTACTTTGGTAGCTGGCCAGTACCGAGACCTGGCCATAACATCATATTTGCCTTTTTTTCAACTCTTCTATCTAGAAGTACCCTCCTCCCTGAAACCCAGCGGAGTGGTCAAAGCTTTAAAGGACTATAACATAATAAATGTTTTATAATGACACTCAGGACTGTTTGTTGAGGGCACTAATAACCTCTTCGATATGGCAACGTAGCTCCTGAAGAAATAAAAAGTTAGTTTTTCAGTCTAGGAGACGCAGGGCACATCCGTACGACCAGATTTGGGGAGTCACGCGCTGGCTCTGCCCAGTGCCTAGGAACCCTGTGGTGACATTAACGCAGCGCTGCGCAGGAGGGGACATGGGCCTGGGCACACTCACGTCCTCAGGCACGTCAGTCGTCAGCCGGTGACCACCGGACCGGAGCGTGGCCGGCGCGCCTGTACTTGGCCACTGCTATCGAACAGCACGATTTTCAAGCAATTTCACGGAACGAAGGGAGGACCGTGAAGCGCGATCCCCTCGCTCTGAATCACCTCGCGTACCGAATCTGACACCGCAACGACCAGAAAACTAAGCAGAGGACTCGGAAATAAATATTTTAGAGCCAGCCGGTTGCTCGGAGCGCTCTGCACCGCCACGGCTCCGCCGCCAGAGTTGGCCAAAGAAACGAAACACGGGGGGTGGGGGAAAAAGAAAAAAAAAAAAAGAGCACCCGCTCTGCTCGCTTCCCACCCCCCCACCGGGGCGACATGTGCGCCCGCTCCCGTCCCCGGGGGGGGCAGGCAGCCCGGCGGGCCGGAGGATGCCCGGCGGCGGCAGGCGGCTCCCACCTCCCGCCTGCCCGCCATGGCCGCCCCCCGCGCCCTGCCCCTACCGCCGGGGCGCCCACCCCGCCCGCTTTCACTTTCTTTTCTCGCCCGGCCGCCGCCGGCAGCGCGGCCCCGGGCACACGGCTCCCGGGGCTCCGCGGGACGGGGCCGAGGGGGTGGGGGGGGCAGACCCCGGCCAGGCCTCTCCGCCGGCCCCCCCCCCATGCCGGGCACGCTCCCTCCCGCCTCGGGGGGGCCCTCCCGGCCGCGGGCAGGGGACAGGGAGCCGGTGGCGACGGGGAGGGCCTGGCTCGGCGCCCCGCGGGCGGAGCGCCCCGGCGGGTCCGGTGCGGCGGCGGCGGCGGGGCGCCCGCAGAGGTGACCCCCTCCCGCCCGCCCGCCGTGCCCGCGCCCACCTTGTAGGAGTCGGTGGCGAGGAGGATGTTGAACTCGGCCCCGGCCGCAGCGCACTCCATGTCGCCGGCACCGGGGAGGCGCCGCCACCCGCACGGACAGGTCTGGGCCGGGCTGGGCTCCGCCGCCGCCAGGCGCTCGGTGTAGGGGGGAGAGAGGAGAAAGGGGGGAACGGGGACGGGGCGGGGAGAAAGGGGATTACGGCCGACGGGGGGGCGGGGACCTCGCGCGGCTCCCCGCAACGCTGATTGGCCGCCCGTCTCTGTCGCCGAAGGAGGGGCCGTGAGGTCACTGCGCGGGTGAGGCGGGGCCAAGGGGCCAGGCGGGCTCTGATTGGCCCCGCCGCCCGGTCGGTGCAGGGGAAGGGAGGAGGTGGCTGTGACGTCACGGGGGGCGGGGCGGGGCCCCCGTGCTGCACGTTCTCTTTGACCGCATCCCGGGCGGGGCTGGTTGGGTGACGTCACTGCGCGGCCGGTGCGCGCTCTCTCCCTATTGGCCAGCGGCGCGGCGGCGGGGCGGGCGGGATCCTCGGCCGAGCAGCGGGCGGGGGGCACGGGGGCGGCCTGCGCATGTGCTGTGCGGCGTTGGGCGGGCTGGGGGGGGGCGTGCGTCGCGGTTTCGTTTCTCTGTGCGGCCGTTACGGGAAGGGGCGGGTGGTGGCCTCCGCCCCGCGGGGGGCTGGGACCCGGTCATGAGGGAGGGCCGGGCTGCCCGGCCGCCCCCTCGGACTGTGAGGAGGCGAGGGGGCGACCTGCAGCCGCCCCGGGGGCAGGGCTGGCTGGGAGGGCGGGAGGCCTGGCCGGCGTGCCCCATGAGGGGAGGGTGAGGTGGGTCAGTGAGGACAGCTCCCCCGGGAGGGACCCGGGCACCGCCTGCCACCGCGCTGCCGGGATAGGACAAGGGCGGCAGCTGTTGCGTACAGTGAGCCTGGGTCGGGGCCGTTGGGCATGTGTGTGGAGGAGGAAGGAGAGGGGCATGGAGTCATAGAGTCGTTATGGTTGGAAGAGACCTTCAAGATCATCACGTCGAACCATTAGCCTAGCACTGCCAAGTTCCTGCTGAAGCACGTCCCTCGGCACTACATAGAGTCACGGAATGGTATAGGTTGGAAGGGACCTTAAAGATCATCCGGTTCCCACACCTCCCACTAGACCAGGCTGCTCAAAGCCCCATCCAGCCTGGCCTTGAACACTTTCAGGGATGGGGCATCCACAACTTCTCTGGGCAACCTGTGCCAGTGTCTCACCACCCCCACAGTAAAGAATTTCTTCCTGATGTCTACCTAAATCTCCCCTCTTCCAGTTTGAAGCCATTACCCCTTGTCCTATCACAACATCCCATGTAAATCCCTCTCCATCTCTCATGTAGGCCCCCTTCAGAAGGCCACTATAAGGTCTCCCCGGAGCCTTCTCTTCTCCAGGCTGAACAACCCCAACTCTCTCAGCCTTTTCTCATAGGAGAGGTGCTCCATCCCTCGGATCATTTTTGTGGCCCTTCTCTGGACCCGCTCCAACAGGTCCATGTCTTTTCTGTGCTGAGGGCTCCAGAGCTGGACACGGTACTCCAGGTGGGGTCTCACCAGAGCAGAGTAGAGGGCGAGAATCACCTCCCTTGAACTGCTGGCCACGCTTCCTCTGATGAAGCCCAGGATGTGGTTGACTTTCTGGGCTGCAAGTACACATTGCCAGGTCATGTTGAGCTCAGCAGCCAACAGTCTACCCGTCTTTTAAATACCTCTAGGGATGATGACTCAACCACTGCCCTGGGCAGCCTGTTCCAATGCTTGATGACTCTTTCAGTGAAGAACTTTTTCCTAATATCCAATCCGAACCTCCCCTAGCGCAACTTGAGGCCGTTTCCTCTTGTCCTGTTGCCTATTAATTGTGAAAAGAGACCAGCCCTCACCTCACTACAACCTCCTTTCAGGTAGTTGTATAGAGCGATAAGGTCTCCCTTGAGCCCTGCAGGTGTGCTTGGAGTCAGTTTGAGGAAAAAGATGGAGTAACAAGGTGGAGAACTTTCGGAAGGTGGAAAGCATATGTGAGAAAAAGAGCTGCAGCAGCCGTACAGAGAACGATGACTGAACAGCAAAGTGTGGGAGCTGCTGCTCCAGTCAGGCCTCACATTATCAAGGTGCTGAGATTGCCATAGGGGAAGGGACTGCCTGGCCTTCCAGAGCATCAAAATCTCCATCTCTGCCTCCACTGTTCAGAACCAGTTGCTCCAGTGAAAGAATAAGATACTTTTCTATAGAACAGTACTTCCTAGCCCTCTTTTAAGTAGGTGTTGACCTGAAATGTAAACACACATACTCCTTCCAAAAGCTTTCTTTTATACTCATTGTAATTGTAATTGGTTTTCTAATCTGTGTAAATCATGTTTAGCTATTGTTTGAATTGTTCTGTGACAACAGGAAACATTGCTTCTTTTGGAGCAAGTAGCAAGTATGGTTTCGGTCACAATCGTGGCTCTTTCATGATGAGAAAATAGTCTTCTTGCTCTCTACTAATTAGATGTAGGGAAAAATAATTAAATATTGACCGTACTACTGATCAGTACTGCATTAAAAAAGCTGCTTAATTAGCCTTTTCTGTAAAACCATTGGTGAATTAACACTTAGGTTGACATTTGATGATCTGCAAATCCAAATCCAAAATTGCGTAACTAACAGCTGTTTATTAAGATGCTTCGGAAAACATGTATTTCACCAAGTCAGATTTTCATAGAAATATGAATATCCAATAAAATTGCAAAGAATATGATCAGGAATGGGATCCAGATATTTTGGACCTAATTCTACATTGGTCCTGGTTGATCCATAATTGCACTGCGAGCCACATTCTTTCAATTACCCTTGTGTGCCCTATCGACTTCAGTGTGCTCTTGCTTTATGCCATTTCATGTGAGAGAAGCACCAGGTCTTTTGTTTAATTGTGACTGCTTACTATTAAACCATTCACTTACTGTTTAAAAAAAAAAGTAAACACTGACAGCTACTAACAATAATCAAGCTGTATGAAACTACTTTCATTAGTTTTCTCAGGAGGGAAACTGTTCCCATGGAGCAGGAAAAAGTCAGTGAAGCAGTTGGAAACATTAAAAGAATATGTGTGTCAGGAGTTCCATGTACGCTTCCTTCTGCCAGTTTGTCTGTGTGCTCTTTTGCAACAAAATCTGGTAGTAGCAAAGGTAATTGCTATTATTGCTAATATCCACCATGAACTTGCAACTAACTCTTCTGCTTGTCTTAAATTTTCTGCTTGCTCTTGTTCAGTCCCATGGACACAAAGTTCTTCCCATCACTTCCCCATCACAGCAAAAAAAGTTGAAATTTCCATTTTCTTTCTCAGGGTTCTCTGTAGCTCTTCCTCTTCTTATCTCTTTGTCTTGTTTGCTGCTGCATAGCCAACCCAGTCTGCTCACTTCCGTTAGCTAGTCTATAAAGCTGCTCTGCCTTTTGCCACATCCTCCTGAAATATAAAATCATTTTTCTGAAGTTGTTTGGACTTGACTCTTCCTTAATTCCTTCTGAGGATTCCTTTCGTGGGGCGTCCCATCAATCCGACAACATGATTATGGGATAATTTGAAATGATAATTTGAAATATACAAATCTCCCTTGTGTTGTCCCAAAACTTTCTTCTGTGATGTCATTTACATCAGAATTTTCCCCCTTACCATGTTCTTTATCTGTGTATTTTTCATGGTGAAATTTCTCTGCCGCAAAGGTCAAATCTTAATTTTTGTTTGGAAAGTCTATTTTAATATAAGGAAGATTAGTAAAAAGAAAAAATAAATTAAATTGATCAGATTGGTCTTTTATCCTAACTGTTGCAAGAAATGAGAAAAGTCAGAGAGATACTACAGGGCTGCTTGTTTTTTTTAAAAAAATGACATTTCTTGCTACAGAATTCTGCTGATATATCTTCAAGCCTTCAATAGAATAATTAATGCTGATTTGCTCAGACACAATTTTTGTTAGCATCTTCCCCCTCCTCCTGCTGGCTCTTTCTTGTACCTTAGGATGTGCCAGAACTTGAATAATGGTTTAATTTAGCTCATGTGAACGTATCTAAAGCTGTATCTGTAATGAAATATTGTAAAGTTAGGAGACTTCAGAGTATTAATAGAAAATGGTATTATGCTAAACAGAACTATATTAAATCACAGTTTTCTGGTGAAGAGAACATATTTTAAGTTTGGAAAAAAATAAATACATCTCTTGCAGCAGTAGATGGTGGGAGTACAATTACAATGGCAAAAGAGAAATAAACCTAGGAACCTCAAACACTCCATTCCTGTGCTGTGTTTGTCATCTATTATCTGTGAAACTGACTTTGGACTGTTCATCTGGCTTATTGAAACCCGCATTTGTAATGTGTGTGGGGCTTAACTTCTATCTTCAGATGGAACCACACCAAGAAATCGTGTTTGTCAATTTAAATGCGAGTTCAGCTGAATTGTTTCTGATACCATTTAGCATACTGATAGAGCCAGGGTTCTTCAATAATTATCTTCTAACATTTCCCTTTGGCATTTTTAGAGGTATTCACGTTAGATATTTTTAATAAACAAAGCTCTAATGATCGCTTTAATAAATTCCTATTAATCCAGGGACAGGTTTGTTCCCAAGGGATTTCTGATAATAAATGATATTGTGTGTAGCAGAAGTGTCCAGTCAGCATTTTATGTATATAAAGTCTATAATGTAGTCTGCTCTTATACTGGGAGGAAAGCTATCCTGCAAATATGTCCTCAGGTTGATGTCTGAGGAGGTGTACAAGGACAACCAAATTAAGATGGATATTACATTATATCCCTTCTTCGATCACTATTGCAAAACTTGATATTTATTTCACCTAGCTGTGAGAGTCCCATCGCAGTTGCACGGAAGATCTATGTGACTGAAATTTCTGTACACACCATGGTAATGCACAGGGTGTGGTTTTTTTCCCCCCATGAAGAGTTTCTGGTTCTTTTGGTCATTAATTCTGATCTCGAACCAATCCCTTGTGCTCCCTTTATCTGGGTGATAATTTCAAGGCATATCGACAGATTAAATGTCAACATTATCTCTTAATACTGTTATTTTTCTGTTCAAATACACTGGCAAAAGAACAGAATTTTAGCTCTACTCCTTTGTGCTTTGGTGCAACTAGTACTTATGGCAGTGTTTAAGCTTGTAACGATTGGCAGCAAGTCCCTCGGTGCCTGATAGCCAGGCTGGTACTGCTGGAGTTTATCAGACATCTGTCACTCTCCACCGCGGTGCATACAATTCTTCGCTGTGGAGCTATGCGGAAAACAGAATGGAGCCTGCAGACTTTTTTTCAAGGCTAAGTCTCCTAAATCTCCTTTTATCCTTCCTAAAGCTTCCCATCCTACACCATTCTGCAGCACCTCGGTGTTTCCTCTGTGTTCTTGTAGCATTCTTTCACCTTGGATACCTGGCTGGGACTCCAGAGTTAATCAGTGCATAATTGGTTAAGATTATCTAAATAGATTTTAGTGGGCTCGAGAATTTAATTCTCATTGCTAAAAAGTATCCATCAATAGTCTTGTTAAATAGTATCCCGGTCACTAGGAATCAGAGAGGTAGATTCTTTTGCATAGAAGTGAATAAAAAAATTCCTGACACATCATTTTAAATCATTTTCAGTGAATGAAGCAAGCCTAGTATTTCTCCCCTGTAGTTTATCCAAAGGCTTGTGTAGAAGTCTGATTGAACCATAACTCAAAATCCTCTTTAAAAATTATGTGTTATGCAGACTGTATAAATAACTGACTATAATATGTACGAAAAATAAAGAGGAATTGCTTTATTTACGCAGTATATAGGACAAGGTTAAATCCAGTGCAAGATTCTGTTTACAGGAGATGGCAGATTCTTCTGGTGAGCAGTCACACTAGATTATATGTAATTTGATATTTAGATCTTTTGTCTGTGCATGTGTGTATATATATAACCTCTCCCCCTCCATCCCCCCCCACCCCAATATTCTGTTGAAATACTGCTTGATGGTCTGCTTACTGAGATGTGTGTTCAGTCCATGGCATGGCATCTCTTTTCTGAACTCCAGCTACCAAGAGGTGTTATATGACTGCAGGACCTGGGTCAGAAGATTCACACCTCAGCACAGCTAACCTTCAGATGTTTGTCAGGTTTTGTGCTTCTGAGTGTGAGCCACAGCAACTCAGGTTTTCTTTATACCGTCTTAAAATCCGTATCTCACCATAAGGTCTCATCTTCGGAAGTCAATGCATTTATTTCTGCTCGGAGTTGGGATTACTACCTTTCCAAACGTGCTGTGAGGCTTCTTGCCATGATTTTTGGAAGAGGTGGATTTCGGATTATGATTGTGGATTTATATCACAGCACGTATATTTTTTATTTCTTGGCATGCATTGTGTAACCCGTACTGAAGTTTCTGAGTGTTCTTCGAAGAGTAAAAAAAGTTCAATCGCTTCATTGTTCAGAGCAATGTGAAGCTGTGATAACTTGAAAATGCTGTCGCACAGATGGGTGAATGCCACAGGACACTCTGACGTTTCCCCTGTTACAGAGATGCCTGACTGGTTCTACGTAGTCACTGTGGATCCAGCACAGTTTACCGGCTTTGGCTGAGTCCTGAGGCTCCCTCCACAAAGAGTCACTCAGGTGGATCTCTGTATTTTTTCAATGCTTAAGATTCCTCATGAGCTGGATGGCAAGTAAGTGTTGCTTATGGACACCTGAGTGCATCTGTCTAGCACCAGCTTGGATCTTCTTGCTTCTATGATTCTATGATCCAAAGACCTTTCTGAGCAGGAGCTTGCTGAATCTAATGGAGCTCCATGAAGTAAAAGGTTGCACTTCTGAGTTTTCCTAGTTTTGTACCGTGCTCCAGATATACAGTGAATGGATCTGGCTTGGGTCAGTAGAGCTTATTCTTCATGTTCCAGATCATACAAAAAATGGCTAAACTGCTTCCAGATCTGAACCGACACTGAAAGCTGTTTAACCTTGTTTGTGCAGCGCTGCACCTGAGCCAATACACTTGGTATTGATAACCTCTGAGCTATTCAGAGTGTGTCTGGGGCACAACTAATGTGCAACTGAAATAACCCTCTACAGCTGGTTAAGTGATGGCTGTGGAGTGTAGGACGCAAGGCAAGAAGGGAGCTGACATGAGTATTAGACTGGATCACCTGTGCTTTGCCCCACACACCAAGGTTCCCAAACATCCAAGCAGCTGGGTTTCTTTTCTCTTAAATCAAGTGAGCACAAAGTATTTTCTTGGCCTCCCAAATGAAATTTCCTCCACTTCATTACAGTGCCACAAGGCTCATCTTGTGCAAATAAAGTACAGTTCATCATAATGAATGCATCTGGCTTTTACAGGAAGAAGAGTGAAATATTTCCAGTAAATATATTTCAAGATTCAGAAGTACTTCTAAATAGTTTCTTCAGTAGCGTTTGCCCAATGGAGAATTTGTGATGTTGTGACATAGTGTGAAGATTTTACTGCCATTTGTCTAGAATAACAGTTGTAATTTAATCAGTTTTTACTGCTCCAGAGTAAAACAATATGAGTCCTCTGGAGCTGAGACCATTTCTAGTTTGGTGTTTGTTTACCACCAGATGTGGTGAGGAGAGTTGGGGTTGTTCAGCCTGGAGAAGAGAATACTGGGGAGATCTTATAGCAGCCTTCCAGTTCCTGAAGGGGGGCTATAAGACAGCTGGGGAGAGGCTGTTTGCAAGGGCATGTAGTGATAGGACGAGGGGCAATGGTTTTAAACTAGAGCAGGGTAGGTTTTGATTAGACATTAGGACGAAGTTCTTTACAGTGAGGGTGGTGAGGCACTGGAACAGGTTGCCCAGAGAGGTGGTGGAGGCCCCATCCCTGGAGACATTCAAGGCCAGGCTTGATGAGGCTCTGAGCAACCTGATCTAGTTGAAGATGTCCCTGCTTACTGCAGGGGGGTTGGACTAGATGACCTTTAAAGGTCCCTTCCAACCCAACACGTTCTGTGATTCTATGATTCTATGACTTGTTCAACCCAGAGCCTCTGCACGAACACAGTAAGAGCCGCAATGGTGGTGTCTGCGGGACGTGATTGAGCTTTGTATGGTGGAGGGATAAGAGACCTGAAGCTAAACGCATTGATTTTTGTTGTGTATTTCACATCACACAGTATGTATTCCAATATGAGAGAGAGACATACAGTGGTGTGTCTAGGTAAAAATACTACAAGGTTGACAACACCCGCTACACCACTGAGTTAGCAGAACACGCAAAATTCAACCGCGCTGCCACAGTTCTGTCTGGGGACCAAATGACAGTTGTCCAGTTCGGAAAGACAGAAGATGACTTTCTAATGATCCAGGGTTCCATGTTCGTTCTGGCAAGCTGAAACTTATATTTATCTTCATTTGATTTCTACCTACCTGGAAAGAAAAAAAAAAAACCTGGACCCCCATCTAAAAACACCGATTGCCCAGAATTTCTGTTTTCGCTGTGTAGACAACGTGAAAGATTATACATATTTAGTGATTGCCTGGTTTCTGTAATATTCCTGCTGGTTTTGCCAGAGAATTCCTGAAGCAAAACAGGATAAATCAACACGTTTGTAAAAAGCAGTAGAGGGCCAGGCACCCAGCATTGTGCTACAGCCCATCAGTTCGAGGAGCTGCGGCTTCACAGCTTGTGACATCAGCTGGTCTCCTCACATGAACTTCAGCCTTGAACTGTCTTTTTTTCTGGGGTTGCGTTAACACGCACAGACACTTTCTGCTTTGGCTTGATCCTGTAACATGCAGTGCTTCTCCAGTGAGTACGCGGAGCTGCCGCTGACTTCAGTACGCTCGGGATCTTGTACACTGTTTCTTTAAAGAGAGAAAAAAATGAATAATTTATTTATGCTCTCTGAAAGAATGGTATGGAGGGCAAGCTGTACTGAACAGACAGTTTTCCAGCAAAAAAAAATATCACAAGGCTACAAAATTTATCTCACTACAAGTTTAAAGTGATTTTTCCCTTGCACCCTTTCTAGAAGGGAACTGGGAGGTTTATCAGGCAAAGACCTTGCTCCTGCTGTTCCTGAGGAGGGCGAATGTTTTGATTATAAAGGGATCAGGACAGAGCCCTAAGCGTTGTCCATTTTCATAACAGTTCATCAGAGATTATCGTTTGACGAGGGGACAAATTAAGACCATTCCAGTAAGTCAGCAAGGGTATGTGGCCGGAGCTGTGATACTGCGTAAGGATGCAGGGCTGTTCTGCTAAGTCATCCTAGCTCTAGGTGGGGAAACCCTGCCTACAGATGCAGGATCATTTCTGCTCACTCAGCACCGGTGCATGCAAACTGCTGCTGGACTGTGCCATGGCTTGTGCCTCTCCTGTGCAGAGGTGGGAAGCAGAATTGTCTGGAACACCTTTGAAACTGGGGAAAATCCTCATGGAAGTTTATGTTTGGGTTTGTATTTTGTTGCTTCTTAAGGCAACGATGAAGGGAAGAGAGATGGATTTAGAATATTAGCCTAAGCCCATAACCAGCAAAAGCTACCTCAGGTGATTAAATTCAGGATGTTAACAGTTTATTGACTTGAGCAGGATTAAAGTCAGTGCGTTTGGTGAATAATTGCAGAAGCGATGAAGCAGTGACTGTGTGCGCGCGCATTTGCAGAGCTGGAGATCTTTCTTTTTGATGTCTCAAACAGAAATGATCTCTGAAAAAAAGTGGTTTTTTTTTAAAAAAAAAAAAAGTGGTCTTACACAATATTTGCACTGTGCACAGGGCGCTTTGCTTCCCAGGATCTCTGTTGATTGATTTCTGTGAAGCACACAGTCACTGGAGCAGCAGACACCCTCCTAGAGCAGCGCCCCACCATCCTGATGGGTATAGATGAGACGTAGGTTTCTTCTGCTCTCTTTCAGACCAAACCCATCTTCAATTCTCCCCACAGTAGACAACCCTGTGTAGCTTGGCACGCAGCCTGGGCTCGCCAGTAGCCAGCTGGTCCAGGAGCTGTGCTGCATGGCGTGGGCTGGGAGCCTCCATGCGGCCCCTGTCTGCGGTGCCGCCCTTTAAATGCACGGGCAGTTTTCTGCTCTCACTCTCTGCACGGAAAAAAGATTGCAGCTGCATTTTGCGAAGAGCTTAATCCCATTAGCGTGCACAAAGCATGGCCTAGAAATGCTCTCTGGATGTACACAGAGGGATGTTGCCTGTGGATGCTGATGGGTTGAAGAGGGGTAGGCACCGAAGCAGTCAGGCTGCGGGCAGCGAGAAGGTCTTTGGGCTAAACAAATAGGCAGCTTCTACATAATACAGAGTTTTCTATGAATGGTACATTTTGATTTAGGTCTTTTTTCCCTCTTAAATTCTACTTTACTCACCTTTGTCCTAATTTTAGTGATTTGTAATTAAACATGAAGTGAGAACAGGAGAGTGGAGCCTACTGTGGCAGGAGACAGGGATGAACTTTAGGTATCAATTTCAATACAGATCAGACTGATGCATAAATTAAGAAAACATATTACCTCAAATTATGAGGAGCTACAAGAGGTGCTGAGAAGTGGAAGGAAAAGCTGCCTGAGCCTAGTAGGCAGAGAGATGGCAGGCATGCAATGTAACAGCTTGGGCTGCATCAGGAATCAATGTGGGATCCTGGTTTGAGCTATTGATTTGGATTGCACCTACCCGCCAGGTACCTGTAGGGTCTGGCTTTTCCCTTTCACTTTGGTGACATTTGGAGAGTTTGTCAATCTGATAAATTGCAGTGAACTGAATTATAGCATAGCCCCCCGCACACAGTGTTTTCTTGCCAGCTTCTCTTCTCCTCCTGGAAGGTTTGCCAAGCTCCCTGAATTCAGTTCCTGCCTACAGTCTCATTTCTTCCTCAGTGCTCTCAAGAAATGAACCAAATAATTAAAACCCACCCCTGAAATCCACACTTGTTTATAGCTAGTCCTTCCTCTGGGATCATTAGCAAAGTGTCTTTTATATTTCTCTCTCTGTAAATTTGATCCTGAGATCTTGTAGTGGAAACAGGAGTGAGATTTTAGGTTGCTAATTTTTAGAGTTAGGATTTTTGTGTCAAAACAGCACCGAAGTTATTGCTTAGGATGAAACAATAATCAACGCTCTGGCAATATTACTTTTTTAAACATGGAAATGAAATAATCTTTAGCAAAAAAAAAAAATAAATAAATATGGCATTAGCTGATTGAGTAGTGAGTAATAATCTTTCCACAAATGTTTTGGGAAATTTTTGGTTCTGTGAACCCGGTGAGGTAAAGGCTTGTGATAATCCTTGATGTCAAATGAAACGTGAACCTTTCCATAGCTTCTGTTAATTTTACTATATCGAACCTTCCTTATGTTTTCATTTTCTCATTCATTTTGTTTTTCTACCTAAAGCACCTGTTTTGCGGCTTCTGGCAGCAGTTTCTCTTGTCTTGCTGGGGGGGCGGAAGGTATCTGATGTATGTTTTTCTGCAGATACCTCCTCCTGTGGTTTACATAGTAATGTTTTCTCTCTTTTTTAAACTGATCATAGTAGTGGAAATTGATCCATATTCCTATTAAAAGGGTTTATTTCTGTGTCACTTTATTACTGTTTATGTATTATCCAGTCACCTAACTTATACTGTCACAAAGATTTGCCATTTGATAACAACTTGATTCCAATTAGAAGTTTTAAGTTTAAAAGACTTTTAAGATTTAAATAACAATTAACTAATAAACGTTGTGCAATATTTGTTAAACCCAAGGGTCTCTTCTACAAGGAGAATCGAAATGCAACACTGGAAATTTGAGGGGGGGGACGTCTGAGTGTGTAGCTCAAGAAACAGTGTTCTATTTGATGCTGAAATGCTGAAGATTCAAAACTTTTCCTCCCAGAGGGAAATATTCAGAGGACAGTGAGGGTCAACTAACTATCATGGAGCAATGGAAAAGAGTGGGAGTGAAATTAAAGATTGAAGATAAATGATCCAGAAGACAGCGGTAAGAAAATATATGTAGAAGAAATGGTCAGTTGTCCTTGTTTATGGAAACAGTGCTGGAGTAATCTTCCCCACCCTTCCTATGAGTCATGGCTATGGGGAGATCCTCAGGAATTCCACTAGATCAGGAAATCAGCAGAAGAGTTATGTCCTGATTTATGTGTTGGGTCACACTGTGGTACACTGGTTTTCTGGCTGCTGGTTATCCAGTTTAGCATCTCTTCTAGCATAACAGCTTTCCAAGAGATGTACCTTATTTTGTATGGTCCATAAGGCAGGGTCGGGGCAAGGAGGATGGCTATGAAGTTCCAGTCTCACAAAGGCGATCTGAGAGCTCCAGATGCAGTCAGGAGGTGGTATGGTTCTGTATTCAGACCTTGGAATTAAGAGGATATTCCTGGATGCAATGGTGTACGAGTAGCCTCTAAAAACGTTATGTTATTTTGAACTGGTGAAAGAGGAGATACATCAGGAAGGGAAATAGGTGAGCTGAAGTCTTGGCAAGTCCTGAGCCTGTTTCTTTTCCCACCATTTACTGTTGAATCTCAGGCAACTCACAAACTCTCTGTGATAATTCATAGAGCTGTCCAGGTTGGAAGAGACCTTGTAAGATCTCTAGTCTGGTCTGCTGCTTAAAGCAGGTCAATAACGAATTCAGACTATATTGTTCAGGGCTTTTTTGTGTCAGATTTTGAAAATACCCAGGGATACACGTTCTGCAGTGTCTCTGGACAATTTGTTCCAATGCTTAATTGCGATTAAGCAGTGTGATTGTGATTATCCCCCCCCACTTACATCCAGCTGGAACCTCCCCTGTTTCAACCTCCTTGCAAGCATTGAAAGGGTTTAGGTGCCCCCTAAACCCTTCTCCAGGCTAAACAAGCTCAGCCTCACCTTAGGTTGGTGTGGTCACACAAGCTTGGTGTGTGTGATCTGATCACATTGGATGAGTTAAGATTTCTCACAAGATACTTGCCTTCATCCTCTTCCAAGGAGAAGATAGTTCTCCTTTACACCCTGACCTCTCCAGGCACAACAGCCTGGAAGACCTTGCTGGTGAAGACCGAAGTGAAGGAAGCACTGAGTACCTCAGCCTTTTCTGTGCCCACTGTCACTAAATCACCCATCCCATTCAGCAGCAGGCCCACGTTTGTTTATTCTTTTAATGCTAATGTAGCTGTAAAAGCTCTTGTTGTCCCTGATGTCCTTTGCAAGTTTCAACTCCAGCTGAGCTTTGGCTTTCCTGATAGCATCCCTGAGTGCCTGGGCAATGTTTTAATATTTCCTTTCAGAGCCTTTGTCTGTCCCATCTGTCCATCCCTCCCTCCCTCCTTCCCTCCATCCGTCCAAGCGTTCCAGAACTCAACTGGTGTGACTGATCTCATAATGTCTCAGTGACTCCAGTGATGTCATAGCTCTGTATCCAGATGTGGAGCTCTGGCTGCTCCTGTTTCTCTGGCTGTGTGTGTTTGTGTATGGGCATTTGAGGGGGCCCCTTTACAGTTATTTTATCCTTCCCAAGGGACCTCTTGCTCCTGTCACCTTGTCTCACCTACTTACCACCCTGACCTCCCGTGCTTAACTGCAAGCTGTTATCACCATTCCTTGATGTATCTTGTCTGAAGTCCTCTTTACCAGTTGGCAAGCCTGTTCCTTCCCTTGTAACATGAGGATGGTTGTACTCTTCTGTCTTACCAGCATATGATAATGATAAATACATGAAGAAATTGTGAGTGGAGCTGGTTGAAAGCAGAAATATCTGCCTTGTGGGAAACTTGTGTGCACAATGAAAATTCTTTATGTTAGATACAAAGGTAGAAATGTCAATATTTGATGTAGAAGGATTTATTAATAATTGTTTTAAGATAAATACAAATATTTTGTTAAAAACAGTCTTTGAAAATGTTGAAACTGAAGCAGGGAGCTCAGCTTCAAGACACCAGCTGCAGTGCACAACTTGGATGCTCTGCTTGGAGCCCCAGCAGGATGAAGGGAAGTGGGAGACTGGAAGCCCTGGGAAGAGTGAATGAACCTGGAAGCTTTGGGCCCAGTGGCTGCAGGGTTTCTTGGCTCCTCACTCTCTGTCAGGCACTAAATAAAGCTGGGTCAGCCATACCTTCGGGGTTTACTAGAAGCCCGAGCATGGTCTAGCCTAATAAAAGGGTTGGAAACAAGCCTGATAAGGTTTTATTTGAACTTCTCTTTTTTTTTTAATAAGAAACTCTTTAAAGCCTATATGTATTCATGAGATCTGTTAGTTCTAGCTACTTGGTATTTCCTACCTGTTAAGCCAGAAGATTCCCCAACTCCATGGCTCAGATGATAGTGCAGCACTGTTGCTCTGGTAATGCAGGCTGCTGGGAACCCAAGAAATGTTGGTCCCTGTCATCACAACCAGAGATTATGGGAGACCCTGAATGTCATGCCAACAGTGAAGGAAGGTGCCTACAGTGTGGTACATGGATAAGCTGTTCCCCTTTTACTGTGCACAGACAGTAACCTCTTCATGAAGATAGCTGACTTCTTTTTAATGACACTTTTCTTCAAGTGAGCTGACTGGAAGACCCATCAGACTAGGGAGTGTAGCATGTAACTGCGGTGCCCCCTTGAAGGACACTACAAACAATGTAAATACATTTGAGCGATTGCTGGTGTCACAATTTCCTCTGATTGTCAACTTAAGGTGAAAGTAATTCAGAACGGCTCTGGTTCACAGAATCACAGAATCACAGAATGGTGGGCGTTGGAAGGGACGTCTGGAGATCATCTAGTCCAACCCCCCCTGCCAGAGCAGGTTGCACAGGAACGTGTCCAGGCAGGTTTTGAATGTTTCCAGAGATGGAGACTCCACCACCTCTCTGGGCAGCCTGTCCCAGTGCTCTGCCACCCTCAAAGTAAATAAGTTCCTCCTCACGTTTAGGTGGAACTTCCTATGTTCAAGTTTGTGTCCATTACTCCATGTCCTGTCACCAGGCACCACTGAAAAGAGCCTGGCCCCATCCTCCTGACACTACCCCTTCAACAGGGGAGCTCATGATGGTGGGACAAGTCTGCATAAGCAACACATACTGAAATCTTTCTCCATATAGATATTTCTGTATAACTTTTGAGAAAGATTTTAAAGTCTGTAAATTAGTCATAAGGAGCCAAGAGCTTCCAATATTCCTGCAAATACTTCTGCGAATACTACTGTGATTTATTCATGTACAAAAGACTACATTGTATTTTATCTTTATGAAATTTCTGATCTTCAGTTGAGTTATCTAGAAAATTGTAGTGGATTCCTGCATATATTTAATGCTGTTGATTATAAGTGCCTAGGGAAAACTTGGACTTCACTTAACATTTTCTGAACGACATCTAGCACTTAACAGAAGCAGTGAGATTGAAGTGCTTTGATCTTCTACAGCTCAGGTCTGTGCGGCTCTACCTGGCACTTAGTGGCAATCATGCAAGTACAGATACTCCAATTTTTAAGGGCACTTCTTGAGCATAAACTTTTATGCCTTTCATCCATACTAATTACATACAACTTAGCTGTGTGAATAGGGAAGGTTAAGAAGAGTCAAATTAAAATACATGGCCCTTGTTTCATCCTCTGTTAGACTGATATAAAACAGGCATAAACATATTGAAATCAGTAGTAGTTACTGCTATATAAAACAGGTGCAATGATTACAGAATTAGGCAAATTTAGGCTGAATTTTTCCCCTGTCTGGTTTAAGTAAAATGGATTATCAGATGTGAACTCTGATTCAACAAAGGCAAAAGACTTCATTAGCATTGCACTTCAAAATGTCTTTTTTTCTGATCCATGTCCAGTTTGGTTAAATCATAACAATTAAATCAAAGATCAATAAAGACCTATGCCTTTAGCATATTTCTTTTAACATATTGGATAAAAACAGATTTTCAAATAATGAATAAAACTGCTGTATGTCACATTAGTGTGAATCTATGTCATATCAATATCAAGCCCATTAAATTTAATCCAATTAAGCTCATAAGGCTGGGTTTCTCAGTATTAAAAGCACCATCAGGAGCAGTGGTAGATTCTTACCTTCTATGGACTAGGCAGTGGGCAAGATGAAAGGTATATTCTCTTATTAAAATGGACTGCATTTTTACTTTACAAGTATCAGTCACTGATTATTTATGCCATTATCAGAAGGTTTTACATTATAGAATAAAATGAAAAGTGTCCACATCACTATATTGTTATGTACAAATTGTTGGAAGGTTTTGTGAATGCCATCAATGCAGTTGGATTTTGAAAACATACCTTTCTTTCATGGAAGGTTGATTACATACACGTTCTGTAGTAAATTACTTCTTTATGTACATCACACAGATTATTTTAATAGGTTATTTCTCCAAGAACTGAAATGTTACATTTTTTCTGTCTCCTGCTGCAGCCAGATCAGAAGCCCAGAGAGATTTGAGCTGACAATTTTTTGTGCTGTAGTTTTTTGTGAGTTTATTATCTTACAGAACCTTACAGATCTTTTTAAAGTAAGAATATTAGTCCAGAGTTCTGAATAAATTTCCCATGTCTTCATCTTAATTGGAACAAGGGTCTTCAGGTTATTTTTCACATGTAGTCAAACACTGCTATGTGGTTTTGAAAAGTCACTTCAATTCAGGGAGAGAGTATTTCCAAATATACGAGAGGTTTTGATCAATAAGATGGTAATAAAAAATAATATTTTTTGTACTTCTGTGTCAGTCTGCCCTCCTAAGATCTTAGCACCCTTTGAACATTGAAGGAATGAAGCCTATAAAATATATCAAGTAGGTAACATCATTTGCATTTAATAAATGGGTAAATTAAGGCATACAAAATTGTAACCGTTTTTTAAATGTCCACTGGGGCTTTGGGGGGGCAAAGATTTTGCCCCAGGCTCTGGGTTCAGAACAGCTTCCATGTTTAGCCCTTAAATTTAGCCTTTATGTTTAGCCCCTAAATTTTCAATTCCGTGCAGTCAGCTGGAAGAGTTAGCATTTTTTATGGTGTCTTGGTCAGTGTGTGTACCTCATTCTCTGATCACTCCGCTTTGACTGTGTTCCGCCATGACCTGTATTGTAGCTCAAAGAAGCCCTGCACTCAGCAGCTTGCTGCCAGGGCCCATTGGCACGGGCACTGCGTTTCACTGTCATTTGCTATTATTCCTTCTGGGTTTTTTTTCTGTTATTTTTGCTATCCTTATTGATTTTCTTTATCCAGTTTAAATGTAGGGATTTACTTTTTGATTTTTGCTTCCTTCTCCTCAACAAAAGTAGTTGTCCCAGTCTTCATCCTCCTACAGAAGGAAGACATGGGGTCTAGAAATGACATTGTCCATGTGAGGCTATGCTGAAAAAGAGGGTCAGGTTTTGCTGCCAGGAGGAATTTGTAGCAGTAGTGCTAGAAGAGGACACTTACTAGCAGCATATTGGTTCAAGATTTAGGGCAATAAGTGTATGGTCAAGGGCTAGTAAAAAATGATCTCACTTAAGATGATCAAGATGAAACCTTTGACTAAGATTTCATCATGGTGCCACGTGTAGTTTGACCTTCAAATAAGGCCAGTCACGGCAGAGGAAACCTGTGACACTGGCTTGTCGTTCCCATCCAAGGTCAAGAACAGTGATCTAATTGAAGTCCATCCAATGGGATCAGGAAACCAATTCCTTCGTCTGTCACCACCATCCTCAGTCTTCATGACAGGGTTCTTGACTACCCAGAAGACTAATATTGGTGATTGCTTTGCTTGGTACAGTTACTTCAGCCCTAAGAGAAGGGAGAAGAGGCCATGAGTCCAAAAGACTGTGAATGAAAGAATTTTCCATAGTTATCCCAGCCATTCTCACTGCTGTAGACCACCTACAGATAGAGTGTACTGGGTCTGTTAAACAGGAGTTTCCTTTGGCATTAGCTGGAGGGGACTTTTGTGCAGAAGCCAGCTGCATCACATCAGTCACTCTGGTTAAAAGCACGCTGCAATAATTGTGTTTGCTGTGTACATTGCGATTGCAGTTCTGGGAGGAAAAGTTGCTCGGAACAGCATCCACTCTCATTTCCTGCCACTGGCCTGGTGTCATGCTGTTACTGTCAAAGTGCTGTTGCAGTTACACTTACTCACCTTACATGGGAAAAATCAGTGCAGCATTGTCTTCCCCACGCCCCGCCTTTTTCCTTTTCTAGATCTTCCTTGGCTACAGTGTCCCCTTCTCCATCTTCCACTAGCCTTGGAAAATGTCTGCCTTTGTCAGGCCACACTGACATTCCCAAGCAGTGAGCAGCAGAACTATTCCAGTAATATGGTGGAAGAAAGGGGAAAGAATGGAAGAAATAGGTACTTTCTGGTAAAACAAAGCAAGATAGGAACCTCTTAATTTTTCACATAGATGAACCCCAGGATGCACAGATAATTGTAAGTAAGCATGAGACCGGTGTATGTTGGAGATGATAACTTCCACTAAAAGCCATTAGAACTTACTCTTCCAGTCTGTACCTGAACACAGAATCCATGGTATGTCACCAAGCCCCCTGAGAATGGGGCACAGAGGAAAATTCCGACAGCAATGAGAACTCCATGAAGTTTATAGAATCATAGAATAATTCAGGTTAGAAAGGACCTCAGGAGGTGTCAGAGTCATCTATGGCATCAGACTGTGTTGCTTTATCCAGTTGAGTCCTGAAATTGTCAGAGGATGGAAACTCTACAACTTCTCTAGGCAATCTGTTTTAATGCTCCATTGTCCCCATGGTGAAAAAGCTTTTATCAATATCCAGTCTGATAGAACCTCTCTGGTTTCAATTTATGCCTGTTATCTTTTGCTCTTCTGCCATGGATCGCTTAGACCCTTCTCCAGGCTATAGAAGCCCAGCTTCTCCTTGAGGGGCATGTGCTGCAGCCCCTTGATCATCCTGAATCTCCACTGAACTTACTGCAGTTGATCTCTCTTGTATTGGAGGGCCCCAAACTGCATGTGGTATTTCAGACGTGGTCTAATGAATGTCAAGTGAGATAATCACATTGCTCAATCTACTTGCACTGCTTCTGTTAATAGACCCCAGAAGGCTGTCAGCCTCTGCTGCCAGGGCACACTACTGGCTCATGTTCAGCTTGCTGTCTGCCAAGACCTCCAGGTCTTGTTCAGCAAAGCTGCTCTCCAGCCAAACAGTGCCCAACCTCTGTAGTTGCAGGGGTTCTCCTGTTGCAGGTGCAGGACTTTATATGTGTCTTTATGGCTTTTCAGAAGGTTCCTGCTCATCCATATCAAGCTGCCTGCGTCCCTCTGAATGGTTGCTTTGCCCTTAAGCAAACTGGCTGGTTCCCCCTCCTGCCCTGTCAATTTGGTGTCATCTACAAAATCTGTAACAGTGCCTCCTTCAGGAGACTGGTAAAGTTCATAACAGGTCCAATGATAGACCCCTGCAGTGCTCCGCTTGTTACTGGTCTCCAGATATAGTACCACCTGTTAATCATTAAGCCAAACCATCCAACCAATTTTTTTCCATCTAGTTGTCCAGCTATCCAGATTGTAACATCCTAACTTGGATACAAGATTATTATGAGACGGCATGTCAAAAACCTTCCGAAACTCAAAGTGAGGGGCATCCACTTATCTCCCTTCATCACAAATCTAGTAATTTTATCATAGAAGGCAGTTGGATTGGTTAGACGTGATTTTCCCTTTGTAAAAACTATGCTGACTGCTCCCAATCACCATCTTCTCCTTTGTGTGCCCAGAAATGTGCTCCAAGAGGCCTTGCTCCATGACTTTTCAATGGATTGTAGTGAGTCTGACCACATCCTTTTTGAAGACAGGTGAAACATTTGCCTTTCTCCACTTGTTGGGGGCCTTCCCCAGTCTCAACAACCTTTCAAAAATGACAGTGGCCTTACTGCAATATTGGCTGGTTCTCCCAGCGCTATTGGTTGCAGCCTGTTTGGTCCAGTGGACTTGAATGGGTTGAATTTGCACAAATCATCTCTGACTTGACCCTCATCCATTGCTGGTAGTTCTCCTCCTTGAACCCTGCTTTTCAGCCCAGATGCCCGAGAGACCTTGTAAGTGAAGGCTGAGGCAAAGAAAGCACTCTGTACCTCAACTTTTTCTCTGTCTGTTGTCACTAAATAGCCTACTCCACTCAGCCATGGTCCTATATTATCTTTGTTCAGCCTTCTACTACTAATGTAGTGGTAGAAGCTCTTATTACCCTTCACGTCTTTTGCAAGTTTCAACTCTGCTTGAACTTGGCTTTCCTAATCTCATCCCTGTGTGCCTGCACGATCTTTCTAAATTCCTCATTTGATGCCTACCCCTGCTCCCACCGCCTGTATGCTGTTTGATTGCACTGGGGCTCGGTCATTAATTCCCTATTTACACTATCCAGTCTCCTGATAAGTCTACTCGACATCTTACATATTGCACTTGTACTTGGAGGATGCTGTACTTAAGACCTTGGCAGTTTTCCTGAGCTATTTTACACTTCAGAGTTGTTTCCCATGGGATTCTAGCTGTCAACTGCCTGAAAAAGCCAAAGTTTGCTCTCCGAGTGTCCTACTTGCCTTCCTTACTCTTCTCAGGATCTCAAACCCCACTATTTCATGGTCACTACAACCAAGGCTGCCACTGATAATCACATCTGCAACTAGCTCTTCCTTCTTTGAATACAAGATCCAGCTGTATGTCACTCGTTTAGCCCATTCAGTTCCTGTATAAAGAAGTTATCCCTGCCATCCTCCAAAATTTTCCTGTATTGCTTGCCTCCCACTGCATGGCCCTTACAGCAAATGTCAGAGAGGCTGAACCCCCGCAAAAGTACTGAGAAGGCTGTGATCCAGAGACTTCCATGTTAGAAGAAGACTTCATCCACTTTCTCACTCGGCTGGGTGGTCTGTTACAAAGTCCCACCACAATATCACCTTTATTGGCCTGCCTTCCAATCCTGACCCATAAGCTCTCAACCAGCATGTCACCTACCCCACAGAGAGATCCATACATCCACGCTGCCTCTTCACATAGAGGACAACTCACTTGTTCTCTTCCCTTCTGCCATTCCTGAAGAGCTTCTATTCATCCCTCACTTTATTGCTGTCATGCAAGCTGTCCCACCACATCTCAGTTGTTCCAATGATGTTGCAGTTCTGCACGTAGTTGTCTCGATCTTCATGCTTGTTTTTCAGGCTGTGGACATACACTTGAGATGGGTGTCCTTTTGCCCTGTCCTGTAATTTCTGGCATCTCTCTTGTTCCCACCCACTTCCATCTTTTGCTTTCCACTGCTAGCCTCTGTTTCTTCACCTAACTGTAGGTCATAATCTCCATTTCCCAGTCTTTCTAGTTTAAAGCCCTTCTTACTAGGATGGCCAGCCTTTTGGCAAAGGTGCTGTTGCCCTACCTCATCAGGTATATCCTGTCTCTCCCCATCAGTCTCCTCAATCCTCAGATAACATTCTGGCTTTGTAAAAGCCAAATCCCTGCTTGGCTGCCAATGAGGTTAAAGTGTTCAGAAGCGTACTAGACCAGACCACGCCTCGGTCTGGGTGAGTCACAGCATAGTATACAGCAGGTTAACAAAAACTGTGGGAACGGCTTTGTCGCTGTACTCAAAGGCATCACCCACTTTCCTAGAGCACTACCTGAATCAGCAAGAGGTGCTCAGTTCACTCACTAATTAGAGTTGGTTATAAAGTCCCAACAGAAAAAGGCTTTTACTGTGGTGTCCTTCACACACTGTGCATAACTCTTCCTCCCCTTCCCTGTGCTTGCTCAACTCCTCTCTCTGTGAAGCATAGGCTGCTGCTGAACTACATGTGTTGAAAGAGCCTTTGCACTCAGTGGCCTAATCCTCTTAGAACACAGGCAACAAATGAATAAGTCTCTCTGAGACTTCTCGCTCCACGGCTGACAACGTAGACCTTGGCTTTGAGGGCACTGTAGGGAGCAGATATGAGCAGTGCACTGTATTGTGTGTTTTCAGAAACCTGCAGGGATTGATACAGGTTTTCTCTCCACAAGGTTCTTGGGTGGAGAGACACTGGCTGCTGCCACGCTGCCATGATCAGTCCTTCTGCCCAGGGCCTACATTTAAATGGAGACTGGTGACCCTATCCTGTCAGGGACCCTGAATCAGAACTGGTCTGTTGACTTGCACCTGATCTGTAGTGGGAGCACCGCTTCGAGTAAGAGTGTGCCTGTTTACCCTATAGGAACTGGGTAGCAGAGCAGCCACTCCTAATGGAGCAGCACCAGCAGTCCAAAGAGAGGGAACAGGACTGATAAATCCTTTAAGACCATTCAAGAGCATGCTTTGTGAGCCTCCAGCCCCAGAGTTTCCTTCTTCTGTGGAGGAACCATCAGAGCCAATGAGTTTTCTGCCATTAGAAGAACACTTTCCGCAGAACTCTGCTCCAGAGGCCCCAGTGACACTTTTTGTCCTGGAGAAGTCACTTATTCCATAGGGACCCCATTGTAACTTCTAGATCATCTGCTCCACATACTGAAGCCCTACGTCCCGGGAAGTGGCTGGACATCTGCTGATAGGAAGTAGAGAATAAATCTCTTTTTTTTTTCCCTTTGCTTCCGTCTGCAGCCTTTGCTTTTGCTTTATTAAATTGCCTTTATCTTGACCCACAAGGTTTTTTCCATCTTATTTTCTCCCTCCTCCATCCTGCTGAGGAGGGGAGTGATAGAGCGGCTTGGTGGACAACTGGCGTCCAGCCAAGGTCAACCCACCACTGTCCTTTTTGGTGCCCAACACAGGGCACGAGACAATGACAGTTTTGTATTAAGTGTGCTATAGCTGGAGTAGTTATTAAGTGGCAAGCTCCTGTGCTGGTCATGGAGTTTGTTGGCTGCACTGCTTATCTCTTTATTTTGCTGATCTTGGGAACACGTTAATACAAATAATGGCTTTGTGCTTTGCCCTGGCATTGGTGGCCTTGCTGTGCTGGGGTAGCTATCTTGTGGAAAGGATGAGGGAATACATTTCCCTGTTCCTACCCAGGACTGATGTGTGTGGTTTTATTATGCAGGTTCCCAAGGTCCTTGTTAACCCTTACGTGAGCTGTTTAATACTACTAATTAACACTGTTAGCGTATTATGGCGTTTGTGGAATCTGGTGCCATCCTGATGTAAGAGAAGACAACTTTTGGGTGAGGCGATACTAAAATGTGCCCTGAGGCAGCCTGTCCCTGGGTGGCAGGGGGTGTGGGAGGATTTGGGCAGACTCCTACGGCTATTATCACCTCCCATATCCTGGGACTTTACAGTGGAAGAGGCAAGCAACCCTGGCAAACTGGCGCTCCACCTTGCCTATCCCAGTGAAAACCAGCAGCTTCTAGCATTGTACTGGGGCCTGGCCTGTGCCTATCAAGTCACAGTTCAGTATGCTCTGAGGACTATGGTTGAAGAGCATATTTTTATCTGAACATTTGGTATCCTTAACACTGAGAGACCTGACATTGCCCCAAACCTATTTGGAACTATAGATAACTCTGTAGTGGGGAAATCAGGCAACGAGGAAAACCTGAGGCATATCTTTCGCAGCACATGCCTTACAACAGGAGTACAAGCAAGCTGGTACTTGTACTCATCAAGTAATAAGCAGAGAAGTATCTACGTAAGGTTGGACACTCAATCTTAAAGAAAACTATGCTTTGTTGGGGGTGGTGGAGATAAGGGCTCCACCTACACTCATGTTAAGTGTTCTTTTATTACAGGACATTGCTCATATGCAGCCTTGAAAATGGTTTGTTTCCTCTGTGAATGCAGAGGTTCAAATCCCTTGAAGCCATGGTATGACAGCCTCATCAGCTAGCAGTCCACAGCTCACAGCTTCTTAACTCAACTGACTCCAGAAAAATGCAATCTCAGACTTATTAAATAGCCAGCTGCAGCCTTTCACAAGTTGCAGTAACATACTGCCCTTTGCTGTTTCCGAGGCTTTCAGGAGGAATATAGTAACTCACATGGACTTTAGTGTAGCCCATATGCATACACTGAAATTAAACAACCCTTCAGTTTCCAGGTTTTTACATATATAATCATGTGCAATGAAAATGTGATCAGGGACTTCAAAGCCAAAAGAAGGTTTATGGAAAAAAATAAAAGAAAGGGAGTGCAGAAGGAATGAGGAAGACAGCCTGTATTTAAAATTATCTTATGTCATTTTACCTATCAACATTTGCACAGGAATTCTGAATCAGATTAGTCTTTATACAACTCCCCCCAAAATAGTTGGATTTACTCCAGGTATTTATTATGTGCTGAAGTACCTGCCAGCCGAGAATGTATTGTCAGCGATCACCTTCATGTGTCCTCAAGGAATCTCCATTCTCTTGGCCTTGGGAGAATACATGCAGCAAAACTCTGCTGTTGAATGGCTGAATGCTGCTTTCATCTGGTGTCTGAGAAGAACAGTTAAAGGTTGAGCATCTTTAAAGGAATTTGAGAAAACAGGCACTTGTTATTTGGCAGACTGTGTCTCAATTTACTATATCTGACAGATGAAAGATACACATGGAGTGACAGTAATTACCCTGGGGTAAACATCAATAATCTGTGAGTCCCTCTGAGTCCCTCCTTGCGGCGTGATTGTAGAAGTTTGCAACTGTCTGGAGTAGTGAGATCCATATACAATATATACACATATATATTTAAATATAGATGTTTAAATTTTGTTCAAATAAATATATATTTATTCACCTATCTATTCCCGAGATGAGTTGCACAGAAGAATTCAATGGAGATACTATTCCCACGATAGTAAAAAAAAATGCAGTATGTGGCAAGTTAACTGACCTATATATATTATTTCTGCCTGATGAGGGGGCAGAACTTGTACTAATGTCGACATTTTCGCAATCTGCAACATCGAATATTACAGTATGATGTATCTCTGACTCAGACCCTCTTGCACACTACATAACTTGGGTTTTATGTGAAATGTTTGCCTATGTTTCGCTTTCATGTTGGTATTTGCTCTTTTATCCAGGGGTGTATCACTCGGACATCCTGTGTCTGTGATTAAGGGGATCTTTAGCCACCGCATCTGCTGACGGCAGAACTGACTGCCTCGGCAATTGTGTAATAGTACAATTTTATTTCCACTTTTGATTTACTCAAAGTAGGATTAGGGATCAGCATTAAAATGAAGAGCCTGGCCACTGCAAACAGCATTCCTAAGAAGCTGCCATGACTTTCTTCATTTAAAAGCATATTCTGAAAAGAATCTTTAGATTTCACAGCGCACTCATTATGGACAGCAATATCTAAGGGTATTTGAGGACTTTGTAACTGCTACCAGAGTTGACATTGTTCTTTATAAATTTAGATAGGTACAAATAAAGCTGTCAGAAATTATTTAGATCAATGAAGTGATTGAATTATAGCAATCATTGTACCTTCGGGTGTAGCAGCATTGGTGTGAAAAGCAGTCAAGTGCAAAAACTCCAAGTCAGCCAGCAGAGGCAAGAAGGATGGAGTCCACCCAAATGCACCAGCTCTGCAGGCTGTCCCCGCCCGCTTAAACCTCTCTTAATCCTTTCCCCAAAAGGGCACATCTCGAGCACTCCTGTACAGCTCTTACATGATATGAGGAGACTGTTTTCCCAGCTCAGAGTATAAGCCCCCAGAGGAATTGTTTGAGACACTTTATGTAAGCCTCAGTGGTCCCAGATCTCTATTTAAAGGGTATAGAGGGTGGAAGCTACCTGCAGTCTGCCCAGGTGTGCACACACCACACACACACATACACACACAGTGTCTTTGGCTGTACTTCGAAGATAACTACAATTTCTAATTGAAGTAAGCCAACTGCTGATAAGTAGAGTTAACCCTCACGTTCATGCTTTTGGGGATATACCGAGCTGCTGAGCTGTGCATCTTTCAGAGGGAGTGCTACAAAGATATCACACAGTCATAGAACGGTTCGGGTTGGAAGGGACCTCAAAGATCATCTTGTTCCAGCCCCCCTGCCATGGTCAGGGGCACCTTCCACTAGACCGGGTTACTCAAAGCCCCATCCAGCCTGGCCTGCATTTTAATAACCGCTTCTCATGCAGCCCAATGTTACATAGGCACTCAATGACAGAGTGTTTGTTTAAAATAAAACATATTTTTTTTAATCTTATCATAAGATGACTCTCACATGGGGAATCATATCTCACAGAATGGTTGCTCTCTGTCCCACGCCAACAAGGGTCCCCACTGCAATGGTCATACAAGTACTTGGTTGGAAGCTGTCCCGCCGTCCTGCGTGACCACGCATAATCCATCCCTGTTACCGTACCTGCTGCGATGGGCAGGTGTTGCAGGCTGTCTGTAGCATCGCTTTGCAGTGGTGACCTGCCTGGGGTGAGCCCATGACCTGCTGTCTGCTGAAAATGGTTCCAGCCTGCCCTAAAGCGAGTGAAAACCGTACGATGAAAACACACACCCATGGGTGACCCACACCAGAGCGGGAACACTGAGGAACAGAGCAGCAGAGGCCATGCCCTGCGGCTCGGCAGAAACCATTACACAAAGAGTGTCAGGAATCACGAAGTGCAGCTGGGCAGGAACAGTTACACGCAGGGCAGCGGAAAGCCCCCACCCACACAGCTTCCACATCCTACACTGCCCGACTGAGGAGTTTTGATGGACTGATTGTGACTGCAGCAAAAATAAGGGAAGTTGAGGCTGGGAAGGAGGGAGGACGGAGTTTTGTGTAACTGTTTGTCTAGCTGTTTGTGTTCTTCTTTCCCTCAATATCCAAATCAGGGATCAGAAGCTCGTGTGGCCTGGCAATAAATTAACTCAAGTAAAATTTCACGACTCTGGAATGTTTTGTCCATGACAGCTACATACAGAACTGGTTTAAATATGTTAACTGTGTACAAAAGACCGTCCTACATGAGCATTTTTGCATCTGCAGGAACAGTTTGTACTGTCTGTTTGCAAATGCCTTATCTACGTACAACTCGATCCCTTCTGCAACTGCCGAAGCAGCAGAACTGTGTGAGAATTTCAGGGACACTCCACCCATGATGTTAATCAACACAGGCATAGTTAAGCATACAAAGGAGATGAGCTACATCAGGACCTGCCTGGGGAAATATGTAGAACTGTCCAGAATTCCCATCTGGAGAGCTCCAATGTGTCAATTACTTAATTATTAGGGTGGTGAGGAGTTCAGACCTGCTTTCAAGGCAGTGTGATGTCTCAAACCAGCCCTACTACCTCATCTGTGCTGATGACAATCTCGAGTGTTCCTGGACCACCCAGGGAATTAATGGCTTAAGTGCACTGGGTGTGCAGAGAGGCTCAGCTCTGATACTCAGCTTTGCCACAGTTATAACTATGGGACAGACTTGAGCTTCAGGCTTAGGACTTAAGTCAGACAGCTCTTGCCTCTCCAAGATACTTTCATGGTCTTCAGAATTTGGAAATCTCTGTTCTTGGATTACAGATTGAAAGGATTTATTCAATTTGGACACACTTCCAATTCATTCTGGATCATAAAACTTCCCAGGAAAATTGTAATATTGTTAAAAACAATCAAACAGTGCTGCAGATAAACTTTTATTTATCCAAACCTATGACTTTGCTCTATGATATTGAGGGAACCACTGGCCTCTGTCCCATTTGTAGCAAGCCAACTTTATAATTGGGCGTAAATTATTATGGCAACCGTTACATTAACTTTAAGCTTTTCTTCATCTTGATATTTGCCATCAGTGGGTTTCACTATTTGCATGTTGTCATGCACTGGAGGACAACAGGTACATTCATCGAGCAGTCAAAGCTAACAGAGAAAGCAAGGTGGCCTCACAAAACCTGTTGAGATTACACTGGCCTGATTTCTTTTCCAAAGGTAAATGAGGGTTGCATTGTGGCTCTGTTTCTTTTGCTCTCCAGGTCCCCAGAGGCATTTTGTCTTTCTGAAGTGCTGTTTTCCCCCCATCCCCAAGAATTGTCCAGGTCTGCCCCAGACCTGCCACATGAGACGCTGAGCTGCTGAGGTCCTCTGAGCTCTGCTAGACCACGGTGTTCAGCACCACTGTTTTTAATACAGACCTTGAGAGGGCTGGTGGATTTGTCAAGAATTGCTTTAGGAAAGTGTTTCTGTTACGAACACTAGATCACGCAGTCTCCCTTTCCCTCAATAAGGAGAAAAAAGCTGCCCCAGGGCCAAATCTCCAGGAAAGCATCCACAGGCAGTTTAGCCTATATTTTGACAAATCAGACAGCTCTCGAACGGGTGCAGGAGGCCTAGACTGGCTGTGGCAGGGGATGTTTTGATGCAGAAAAGAGAAGCAGCCACTATCAGCAGCCTCAGCAGTGCTTGGAAGGGTGTCTCCTCAGCCAGCCTGGTCAGCAGCTGCTGTAACACGCCATCTAGTCTCCCTCTGAAATTGGGGAGGAAAAAAGAGGAAACCATATTGCTGAGAAATGGGTTTTGAAATAATAGAAGTATGTGATAACAGCCTGAGGTCAGGGCACTCTACATCTGGGTCTTTCACTTCAGGTTTAGGTTTCTGAAGGCGAAGAACCGTAACTCTCTGTGTATATATGTGAATAATGTGAATAGTGCCCAGCCAAGTGAGGCTTCACTCCCAACTGAACACCGCTGAAATACCAATGAATAAATAATCATCATCTCCAGTTTAATAGCTGTCTGTGGGAATGGAGCGCAGCACTGTTGAGTTTTGACCAGCAATAACCCTGAGCAAATCGCTACCACCTGGTCTCAGCTCAGAGCTTTCCTGATCAGCATAGAATAAAATAGATGCAAAAGTTTCAAAAAATAACAGCTACTCCCATAACTGTCAGACTAACATCATATGTCAGTCTTTCCCTTCAGCAATGCCCCCAGGGCTGTACCCACTGTTACTCGGGGTGACAAGGTCTGGATCTCAGGCATGAAATGTTCTTGCTGAAATGTTCAGCTTTGGGGTTCCAGCAAAAACAGAACAAGAATTTTGTCATGCTATTAAATTATGTTCATCCTTGCTAACCTCTGGTGATGAATGGCTCCATCTGAATTTAATGCTGCCAGCCTCTTTGCATCTGTATGAAATATAGTTATAATATATCTTAAGGACCTGTCAGGGAAAGAGCTACAGCATTTTTATGCAGGATAACTCCCCGAGGAAGTGGGATGAAATGGAACCACCTCAAAGCTTACTGCAGGAAAAAGCATTTGAGGCAGTTCAGTGGGAAACTGGTCCCAGAAGGGCCCAGGGACCCACAGCAAACAAAGAGACTTTGTTTCTGTCATGGGGCTGTCCCTGCTGAGGGGTGACAAGCTTCTGGAGCCAAACCAGGCACTGGAACAATGAAATGGCGTGGAAGAAACCAACTTCTTATTTTTCAAATATAGCAGTGCCCTCTCCCTTTCTCATGCTTACAAGTAAACAGGAGTCAGGGCCAACCCGTGCTGCAGCGGCACAGAAATGGTGGTGGCAGTGTTGTGCTGAGGCCTGGGCTTGTGGTCAACGGATACGGGCAGCATGGAGCTCAGCATGGGCTGACCTGCCCTGGTGGGAGGCAGGGTCACGAAAGGGCTTGGTGGGAGCAGGTGGACACCATGCTGGCTTGGTGGTGTTCCATGGCTGCTTGTTAGACGGCCAGTGAGCAATACCAGGTCTTCTCCTGGAGTCCTGGGAAATCACACTCAGTTTTAAGAGCTCATAGAGGTTACGCCCAACTTTTCAGGCCTTTAAGTCTTAGAGATAACAATAAAGAAAGAACTCTTTTTATTCATCCCAATTTGCTGCCGCTCCTTTACAACAACTTGCCATTTTTCAACACCCCATTGAGGTTCATGCTACCCCTGCTCAGTTAGGTACTTCGAGAGCAAAATGGGTGCATCTATTTTCAATACACGTCCTTGCACGAGAGCAAGCTCCAGGCTTGTTCCCTGACTCTCCCACATTCGCAGTCTTCAAGCTAATACTTCTCCTGCCATGAGCTAGAGAACAGAGGGATGTAAGATGCCGTCCTCCTTCCCCTCATGTGCTTCTGACTGGCTAGAGCCTGCTCAGGCTGCCGGACCCACTGGCTATGGAGCCCCTGGCCACCAGCAGCCTTTGCCACCTCGCTGTTCGTAGTACCCTCCACCAAACCAAGCTGAAGTGGTGGTGCTGCCACGTATTCCAACTGGGAAGGGAGAAGGGATTTGGGGAGTAAAAGTGTGTTCCCTGCTTTGCAGCCCTGCTCAGACACAGAGGGCTGTTCTCAGAGAGGGAAAGACAGCTTGTTATTGCAGAATAAATATCATGCAAAGAGGGATTTTCCCACCTGTAGTCCAATAGCAGGTTGTTTCTGCACTATCTCCGTGTAAGCAGACAACTTTTAAGCGAGAGCGAATATTTGCCTCCAGGTAACATGCGAAAAAAAAGTCAACTTCATCTTAACTTAATCCCGTTTCCCTGTCAGGGTTCCATTTCAAGCACAGGCGTTGGGTTTAACCACACTGAGTTTCTGAGTGCCTCCTGTTATTCCAGAAATCCCCCCATGCCGAGCTCAGCACTTCAGCAGGAATCCAGCTGGCTTTCGCTCCACATCCTGAGAGATGCCCTTTCAAAGGCCCCCTCTTAGAGGCACAACGAACTTTTGATTTGGCATTCTACTGTCTCAGTGACCTAAACCCTAAAGTTATACTTAATCCTGACACATCTGGCAGTCGGGATCTGTTAGGATCAGCCAGAATCTGACAGCCTGACCTGGGACTGTGTACGAGATGGGAAGAGATGCAGTAACAGAGGTGGCACAAAAAGGAGCAGAAACAGTAGTTTGACAGGTGACGTGAGCAAAGTCATTGCTTGGCATTATGGAGATGCAGAATTCCCTTCCGTGGCATGGAAAGTGCTTATCCCAAAGTAATAAAATCCTGAACGTGAAACCTGGGGATGCAGCCATCACTTGCTGAGTTTTTGGGAGAGCTTTTAGACTATCTTGGCTCAATTCTGGATTAAAGTTAGTTGTAATCTGCAAAAAATAATGTCGCACTATATCCATTGCACTTTACTGAAGAGGCTGTTGTTTTTCTTGCTTTGGAGGGTTTGCAGGCGAGGAAGGTATGGTTACACTGAAGGCTTTCCTGATGCTGAGGCTACACTTGTGCTAGGAAATAACACCCTCTTCTCTGGCCCGGAGGCCCCCTGGCATGGTTTGGCTTGTGTCCCTACAGCCAAACGCCCTCATCACCAAAACAGATGGCTACATACAAACAGCCTGCAAGGACCCAGGCTCCTGGCAGCCCCCACCTTGGCTGGACATGGTGCGGGTTGCCCAGACCTCACCCGCACCAAGGACCTTCCTGACGATTTAGTTGCTGAACTCATGCTCAGTTGGTTATGTCTCTGTTTTGCTTTTTGCTGCAGACTAAAGTCTCAGGTGTCACACGGAGAAGCCAGCTCCAGGTTGAAAGGAGGCAGCGTTGGTGGTGGGGTGCCATGGAGTGGGCTGCCCCCTGCTCCGTGCTCAGCTCTGCAGGCTGCGGCACGGCACTTGCTGGCCCAGCTGGTCTGACAGGCAGGGAAAAACTGGCTTAGGAGCATCATTGCTGCCCGTAAACCACAGCGGGGATGGCAGAGGGGCTGTTTCTTGGCATAAATGTGTGCACAAGGCAAACAGTTTATGGTAGGAGAGGTTTTTCAGAGAGGAAGAGGAAGGATGTGCTGGAGCTGAGGGCTTTCACAATAAAGGAGGAATCACCCTGAACAGGAACTGTCGGATTCTTACAGGTATTTAGGGCAGCATGAGAGGATGCATGTGTAGAGAAGGGCATGATAGCGGCAATGACCCAGCTCTAGTGATTGCACAGCTGGGCTCCTTCAGCTGGGGAGGGAGCAGGCACCAAGAGAGCAGCCACAGGCGGTCAGGAAGGAGGACTGAAGGCAAGAGGAGGAGAAAAGGAAAGCCTTTGCGAGGGAGCAGGCTTGTCCAAGGTGTTGAGGGTGTCTGTAAATGAGTCTGGAGCAGGACAGGATGGTGTGGAGGCAATGTCACATTTCAGGAAAGGCAAAAGAAAAGGGGAGATTAAAGATAATCTCTAATTCATCGTCTTTTCCCATCAAAGCTATATGAGGCTTCCTCCTCCCTGCTTTTCCCCTCCCTGTCCTGCCCCACTTCTTTCTCCCATTTTTCACTTTTATTCCTCCCCTTCCTTCTCCCCCATCCAGTCCCTGTGCGCTCTCTCTGCTTGTGTTGTGCATTTACCACATGCATCGGGCAGCTTGGGGATATGCTGGTGGGAGTGGGGTCAAGTAGCCCTCACTAAAATCTCCCCAAGCCTTACTTCACTGTTGGGCTAATCACGGCCAGTGCACGTGCCAGCACTGGACATGTCACCACAATGCCCTGGAAGAGGACACACAGGACTGGAAGGTCACTGTCCCTGTGCGATGGCTCCCAGTCAGGATTTCCCAGGGTGCCTTCAAGTTTGCGGAGACAAATGTGTGGCAACTTGGGCTGAGCATGAAAAGCAGCAGGTAGGAGTCAATTGCAAGGTCTCAACACCTGGGATGTCTTACGATATCATCTGTGAGACAAGCAGTGAGAATTTATTGGATAACTATGTGCTTCAGACCTTCAGTGGGTTTAGGCAAAACAGATTTTTTGAAACACCACAAGCTAAAGAGCCATGTCAAGACAAATGGGAAGTATTGAGCATTTCGCAAAGCATTTCCATCAGCACCAGTCACCCTTGCCGGGTTCCTTTAGCAGCTGCATCCACCCAGTCCCTGCTTTCCCAGCTCCTCAGAGAGACCTTACTGATTTTACAGGTGCATGGGCAAGAAACCCATTTTTGTAAACTTGGTTTTCAAAATCATCGCTAACCACCTTTTACAGAGTGCAGAAGTGGTAATTAGCACTCCAGCTAAGCAGAGGCTCAAATGAAGGGAGAAAACTATCAGGGATGAGGAGTGCCTGAGAATGAACATACTTTGCCAAAGTACGTCCAGTTTTGTTTTATCGCGGTGAGATTGTGAAGTGACGTATTTCCCCTCCCAGCGCAGAGATGCCACAAAGGCACGCAAAGGGTTTGTGGCAGAAAGTGCTTCTGCTTGGCCATCTGGGCTCCAATGCCTGAGAGGGGATTTGGCTAACCCTGAACATGATGCCATCTGCCAGATCCATCCATTTCTCCTTTGCTATCTGTGTAATACTCCTTTTATGTACCCACAGCAAATGGCAGACCACCTGCATGTTTTATCTTTTAAAAAGAAACTCCCAACTTGCCTGGCTCTCAAATGCGGGATTAGTTGAGAAAAGTTTTCTTCTGCACACAATGTTATTTTTTTTAATGTCCAAAGTTGAAGTGGTATGAAGACCCACACCTGGATTTAATTTATGCTGATGGCATGGATGGCTCATGCAAGAATGCATGTAATTGTGTGGTTTTTTTATAAGCTCAGTGTCTGTTTTACTGCAGTGCTAGAAACCCGCAGTCAAGATTAGGATGCAATTGTGCTAGGTGCTGTACAAACATGATGAGAGAAAGCCATGTTACATTGAAATACAGCTTGAAATCAGAGGACTGGTTGTGGCTGGAAGTGCCAGTGATTATTTCCATTCAGGCCAATTGGTTTTGCCTCCACTGCCTCTCTTTCGAGGGTATCTCTCTTTATATTGCAGTGCCAATCTCATCTCAGATTTTCCAGGCTCCAGGGGAAGGTAAAATGTGTTATTTGTCATGCTGAAGGGATTATGAGCTGTGTTTCAGATGAAAGGTTTATTCAAGGGAAATGATACCACCAATACCCTCCACTGCAGAACGAGCAAACTCACATTGCTACTTGAAATTAAGAGTGAAGCGTCGCAAATCATGGAATTCCCAGACACGGAAGAAGCAGCTATGTCCTGGATTCTCGCACACACTTTGCTTAGATCTGTGAGCAAGCAGACTTTTTTTTTGGAGTGTTTCCTCTAGAGCTAGACAGAGTTTTGTTTAGAAAAAAATTATCAGTGTTTGCTGACACATATCTTACATTCATCACAGCTATTTACTGATTCACTTGCTGTGATTAGTGGGACAGCAAATGATGAATGTTTAATGGAGTGCACTCCGCAAATGGTCAAGGCAACGGCAAAATAATTAATGTTTCAGAGCAAACAATGTATTTAGGAATATCCCTTCCTTTGCCTTCATATTTCTTTTTTCTCCCATTCCTTGTGGTGTGTGCCATGGGGGTCTCTGGCTGGGCCTTGGGCATGGCTTTGGCAGCTTCTCCAGTGATGGGCAAAAATGTCAACAGAATAAATGTAAATTTGGGATTTTTTGAAGGGAAATGAGGGAGACTAGTGATAGCTGTGATTATAATTCAGTATTCCTAGTTATTGGTGCAAGAGCATTTTACCCTATATCTCTTCTCAGTCCTTTCCTTCATACTACCTCTCTGTGTCCCTGCTTGCCCACTGCTTTCCAGAGGGAAAGAGGCCAGGCAGCTTCATGGGGAGGATGCTGTGCCTGCAAGGCAATGGCACCACCAAGCAAAACCCATCAACTGGCTAGGATATTGTGCAGTCAAGGAGCTGAACCGCCTCTGCCTGTTGAGGAGATGTTATAATACAATATAACTCCCATCGACTTGTGGCTTACTTATTAAGCTGTGTTTTGGATCCCGTGGCTTAAACCAGAGAGCATATTTTCTAGAGACAGTTGACTTAGTGAGTAACAAGAAGGCTGGCAAGCTACCAAGGGAAGTTGAACAAAAAGGTGATTTTCATTCTCTGAAGACTGCCAAGCTGACTGCTGATAAGGTGCCAAGCGCTTCCTAGCTCTCACAGATCTGGACTCCAAATTCACAGGCCTCCCGAGGAATTTAGGAGTCACTGTTAAGCCTATAAAATCCCCTTGATGTTTCTAACAACAGCTTAGATTTTATCACTAATAAAAGAAAACTCACAGTTCCTCTGGATTTAGTCCATCTTATCTCAACAGCTGAAAGAGAGCTTGCCTAAAAGGATAAAGATATTTTGTTTTTCTTTCTATCGGTGTATTAAGCCATCCTCCTTGCATCAGTCCAAAACAGACAAATGCTCTGACATACTCTTGAGCATTTGGGCTGGAGCGATTCAGAGGGCTACTGCTCCGGCACCGTGGAGACTCCTGTCGCCTGAGCAGGGGCAGCAGCAGCAGTTGTGCATTGAGCTGCTCAGCCATCCTATCTGTGTATTAGTGTGCGGGGTGCTATCAGCACTGATGACAGCTCAGGTTAATTGAAGAGGGGACAGGCTACTCTTGGACTACCTGTGCCATAGGCCAGGAGCTGAGGATCAGAGCTGGCACCTGCAAGCAATACCACAGGAACGCAGAGTCACAGCACGGATGAGGCTGAGCTTTGTGCCACTGATCCACACCTCACCATGCAATTATTGAGTCCATACTTCATCAGTTTGTTGACAAGGATGTTTTGGTAGACACTGTCTAAGACTTTGATAGAGTCAAGATAAACAATGTCCACTTTGCATTGGTCTTTACTGGTAAGATACACCTTCAAGAATCACAAGCCCCTGAGACCAATAGGAAATTCTCTTCTTACTGATCAGGTGGTCTGTGGCAGACACCCACCACAACATTGCCCAGCTCAGTCAGCCCTCTCATCCTAAACCATAAGCTCTCAGCTGGCTCAACATCCACCCCAGGCAGAGCTCCATGCATTGCCCCTGCCCTTGCATGTAAAGGGTGAATCCCCTCCTTGCTTTCCCAGCCCATCCTTCCTGGAGAGTCGGTGTCCATCTGTGGCAGCACTCCAGTTGCTGAGCTGTCACACCATGTCTCTGTGATCCCTATGAGATTACAGACCTCGTAATTCCTCCCGTGTGTTCCCCATACTGCATCTGTCAGCGTACAGGCACCTCAGAGAGGCCCTCAGTCCTGCTGGTTTCCCAGAAGAGATATGAGTGCTTCCCCCATAATGCTGTCCCCCCAGTGCTTCCTTGTTTCTCTGCATGCACTTGCGTTACACTGTGTTCACTGCAGGTTACCTGCTACAGATTGTGACCTGGAGTCTTAAGCCTCTTCCAAGACAAACTGAATTTCCTGGGTCTGGAGGTTAAATTCAAAATTCCCTAGCCCTGTAGGGAGCTAGACTCCAGAGCCACAGAGACTTGTGCAGAAGGAGGCTGCAGCATAATCCACAGGTCTCATCCCAGTACCATCTCCTGCTGGGGACTGCTCTCCTTGCAGACCATGTCCACAAAAGCCTAGAGTTATTTCAAACAATGTGTAATAAATTTTTGAATGTGATCATATCTAATTACTGATATTGGGTTGCCTACCTCATTCCATGCATCACTTGGAAGAAGGATTTGGCAAACTGGTGATGGGGGGGTTGTTGGGTGCCTGGAACTGTCAGTACCAAAGTTTTGTGACATGTACAGAACAAGGGATGGGCTTGCTGGGAAGGGAGGCTGCTCCTATGACTTGGTAGGTAGGACATGGAGGACCTTGATTCATTGCTTCTGCCATTGGCTTCCTGTTCGTGACAGATAAATCTCTTTTGCAAGATCGGTGAAAGACAGTAATAACTTCCTGGTTCTCCACAACCGTTGTGAAAAGGTATTTCTTGAAACAATAATGAGGAGCACCATGAGATGAGGGTCTGAGATGAAAAGAACCTGTTATGGTTGTTAGGGTGAGCAAATGAAACCTCAGGCAGCTGAGGAGGGATGAGTTTTAACAGCAATACTGAAAGTCCGCTTAGAAGTCAGCTTGGTCAGAAAATAAGTGTCTCCTAGCAAGATGTGAAGAAGGATAAAAAAAAAGCTGTATTGTTTCTATTATAAAATAATTGTTGAAATGTGTTTTAGAATAGCTTTACAGATGATAAGACAGGGAGCAGAGATTTGAGAGTTTGCATAAGGGGTAACTCTTCCTTCAGGAGAACTCCTTGTAAAAGCTTCAGAGAAAACAGGATGAAATGTAACTCATGGGATTCTCTGGAAAAAGCTGATTTTGCATAAGGGGGTTTGGGTTTTCTTGGTTGTGTTTTCCCTTGGGTCTTTTTGAGGGCTGGATCCAGAGCTCATTGCAGTCAAGGTAACTGAACAGACACGTGGGACAACGGTGAACCCCACACACTGCCACTTCTTTAATGGATTTCTCCTGATTTCTGTTCAGTTTCTCCTCCTGTGGCTTCCCAAGTTGGGGGTTACTTCCAAGGATTTGCTGATGGAGATCTCATGAATGGCAGTGTATGCTCTGAAACCAGTGTTTCATGGGAATGTCTTGGATATGGCTACAGGATACCTTATTGCCACATAATCAGAGTGTGACTTTGTAGTGTGTCAACTGCTTTTGGGCTACTACTTATGTCCATACTCAACAGTAAAACAATAAATTTTGGGAGCCTTCAGGCTTGGTGTCCTTGGGAAGGTGAAGCATTAAGTTATTGTGTGAGTCAGCACTAGTCATGGCAGGTAAAAAATAGCCAGTGAGGTTCATTCCTGACCTCTTCTGAGCTGTTGTGCTGGTTATATGTGGAGAATTACCTTTATTTCATATGGTTTCTGTCCCTCGACAAAGCTTTTAAAGCTTTCCCTGTCCATCATCTCAATGATGCTGGCTGTGCTTACCGCGTGTTATCAGCATTTCTGCTGTGAGGGGACACGAAGCTGCTTTTGCAGCAGCCAGAATACAACCACCAGCGACAGGTAATCAAGGGCCTTCATTCAACATCTGCATTTTAAAAAGGTGAAGACAAAGTGAGCAAATACAAGTTGGTGTATGTTCTCTAGAGCAGAATGTTTCGTTAACTTCGGGTCTGAGGCTGGTGTTAGTGGATATCCCCTACAGTCACTGCAGACCACCAGATACTTTCTGGATCCCTGTGATCTGGCAGCGAAAAAGCCCAGTGGAGCACAACAAAAAAGAACACAATTAAGTGAAACTGGATGCACATATCTACTGGCAGCACTATTAAAAAAAAATTAAATCCCTCCCTTTTTACCTTCTGTTCATTTCCATCCCCCCTCCAGCCTCTTCCCAAAAATCTGCCAAAGCATTGCCAGTTTTTCATGAGAAATGTTTCCACCAGGCAATTAAATGTTGGCTATTACAGTTTGCATGTTACAGGTTTATCTCCGCAAATTAGTTTAACCGCCGCAAAAAATGTGCCCTGCTCACATGGCGAAGAGAAAGGTGAGGGAGAAGATTGTCTTAGGAAAACTTTCCTCAAATCTCTTGTAAAATCCATTTGAAAAGGGTGTTTCCATTGCATCAGAGCAGAATTTGATGAATATAAAACACAGAAGCAGCCATAACTGTTCAAGATGAATTTCAAGAATGGCTTTTCAAGCAACACGCTTCAATCAGATCGATTCATCCACATGGAAGCAGAATCTTGGGGACTACAGGAGAGGTTTAAACTTGGGGTTTAGAAACATTTCCTGCTGTTTTATTCCCTGTAGTTAGAAAGGGGAAAAAAACATAGCCATAACCGACAACAGAAAACCACACTAGTTTCTTTTGGTGTTTTGTTTTGCTTTTATTTTTAGAAGCCTGACCAGCCTCCAAATGTTCTAAGTAAAATGTTTACATGAATATTTTAGAAGCACCACTTTTTAGTACTGTCAATTCCAATTCTGTTTTAAGAACTGCAGAGTCATAGGCATCTCTTACGCTACAGCAGTAGAGCAGGATTTCAGCCCTAGTCTGAGGAGCTGAGCAACTGGGCTGGGCAAATTATTCCAGCATCGATTCAGTAAACAATGTAGGTGTGTACATAAAGCTTAGCACGTGCATGAATGACACGTGGTAAGGCTCTACTGGAATGCTTGCTGCATTCCGGTGTTTCCAAATCTGTTACGTTTACATATGCATTATGTACATTTGTTATATATGCAATGCATTCACACACACACATAGATTTATATGCACACACGCTGTTGCCTGTTGTGTTTCTTCTATGTAATATGGCTATTTACTTTTGCTGTCTCTGCACTCTTGGGAGAAGCAGCCAATCTGAGAGGAGCTGGTGTTGTTACAGGCTGAATACATTAATTTCTGTCGATGGCAAGGGGGTAGTGAATTTTTTTTCAAATTACCTTTCCTCTCTTGATGTCAGCTGGATGCCTTCCTTCAAAGCTGCGCTACAGCAGTTTTACCGTCAGTTCCTTGATACAAGTTGTGTACCACCCCACTGTTGGTATTGAACTGATAAGATTTAAAGGACTACCAGGATGTCTATAAAGCACATGCTCTGAAATGCAGATATTTTGTGAGCTCTCTTGGGAAATCTTTTATGATTAGTATAAACCCAGCTCACTTCTGATAAAGCCTGGCCATCTTTTTGGTTCTAGGGAGATCACCAAGAGCCTCAGTGCTACACCCAGAAAGGGTACAGTCAGTGCTAATTGTAGTTTGAGCTGTTGGATGTAAGGAACCTACGAAGTTCAAGAATGAGACCAAAAGAGGAGGGTGGAAATTACAGCAGCCTGCTACACAGCAGTCTGGGTTGACCACTGGATCCAGTAGTTGATCAAAACACAGTTTTACAAATATCCTAGAAATTCAACAGTGAACCCTTTTAGAAAATGTTTCATTCTCAGCTGCTGTTGATTTGAAGATGGTGTTACCAAGGTAAACACATTTTTCAATTCCTGCCACTCTCCCAGGTGAAATCTGTCCCTAACTTTGCTCTTGTGAACAGTGCTCTTACCTACTGCAGTAGCAGTTGTACAACAAAAGTGTGACCAGCAGAAGCAGTTGAAGAACCCATTTCAATGGGGGGTCAAGGATCCACTTGCATTAACCCAGTTTTAGAACAAAGGCCTTGTAAATCACATGTTTGCTTAGCTTCATGTACCTAAGTAGCCCCTTAAAGCCAAAAGAATTGCCCAGGCTTAAGATCAGCATACACACACATGATCTGCTAATTTAGCACCATAAAAAGGCTGCTAATCTGATTATGCGCTCATATTTCATACAAATATTCAGGAACACAGACACCTTCTGATCATCGAGTTCATTTTTGCTGGAGTAGCAGCGTGTCATACGATCTCTTCCCTGACCTTACCAAGCTCAGTATAGCTCGGTGCCAAAGGAGTTCTGGCTTTCGACCCTGGTCTTGAGGAGTTCTTGAGGCAGGTCCTGAATGTGGCTCCTGCTCCCTTGGATTGCTTCGAGTCAGAGTTTCTCAGAACAGAAACATTTCAAAGTACTTTTAACTCAAGCTTTGTCATTTTTCTGTTTGCGCACACTCAAATGGCGGAGTCCAAAGCCGTGTACTACAGGCATGCACATCTCCCTCATCATATTTTCAAATAAATGTCATTCATTTTAAAATCATAACACCTAGAAGTATGCAGATGGGGAATTGGGAGAATAATGCATAAGTAATAATCATTACATAATGATTTGATTCAGTGATACATCGTCAATTAACACATGTAGCAAACTGCTTGGGTTTTCAATTCATATAGCCCAGATAAAATATCTAAGAGCACTGCTCTTGACATTTGATCAGTGCCACGTTTTGAGTTTCTGGAGAAGCCTTAAAGGTTAGTGCTATATTTCATCCTTCCAAGCTCTGCATTTGAAATCTCAGTCCCATGAAGCATCACCTGGTGCCAAGGAAAGGCAGTCGTTATTTAAATCCCATTCTGACATAAGCTGTGCAGAAGTCTCACTTGGCACCTTCTTTGCAGGCAAAATCAGTACCTTCAAGAAATGGTTTAAATCAGATGAAGTGCTTTTGCAGACAGGTGGAAAGGAGAGGGAACTAATAAGCCCTGGATTGCAACTTGGCCACCAAAAGGAGCAAATGGAAAGAAATCCAACTGAGGGAGGGCAGAAGGGGAGGTAAAAGATCATTTTCCACCCACAGTAACATAGTCTGAGAAGTAGAGAAATAAAAAGAAAGGCGATTTAGCGTCCACTGGAGAGATTTGATGGGCTGAGTGAAAATGTCTGTTGGCTGGAGGAGCTGAGGACTATGATTTAAGGACAAGTGCCTGGAGGGAATGAGGACAACAGTTGTAGGAGTACCATGGGTGGAGGGATAACTGCCCTGCATAAGCTAGTTATTGGGCACTGGGACAGTGTGTGAAACCCTCCTCTGGCCCTTGTGTGCCCTGGGAGTCCAGCGCCAGCCTGGCTGCAGAGGGAAGGACGATGTAGCTACGAGGGACAGCTTGGTGTGTGACGTGCTCCTTCTCCAGAGCCTGAGCTGGCCTGGGGAGAACGCCTTGAGGACAGCACCAAAGTGTAAACAAGCAAACCTGGTCTGCATCCTGGGAAATGCCAAGCAGAGAGGCTTGTGCTGAACGCCTGCTTGTAACTGTGCAGTGATTCCTGCCCCAGGCTGGGGGAGACGTAGGGGAAGTGGAATATCACAGAAATATTCCTTTGGCCATACCTTTAATGGGAAGGCTGAAAGCCTGGCACAAGAATTGAAGAGACTATTGTGAAATGATGGTGGGAGAAAGCGTATCTGAGGACCATTTCTGATGAAATACCAGGAGAGAGTGTTCGCTGTGAGCCGAGGGCTGAGCCGCTGAGAACTGACGGAAGCAAAGCATGTCTGTGCTTCTGGCAAGCGGTGTGCTGGCTGGAAACAATAAACTGTCCTACAGGCAATGCTCGTGACTCATTGGATGACATAGTCCTTTGTCCCAAAATGCTTGTCCTTCATGGATTAGAAGAGAAAAATATATATGTACAAAGACTAAAAATATCTCTGCATCCCTTGTGCCTGCCTGAGAAAAGGACGGCCCCAGCGGGTGCACCTACACAGCAGGCACGGGTCTTGCAGAGAAGACATTTAATTCTCTGTGCTTCCAGCATTCATCCTTAAACAGTGAGACCATTAAAAATAGCTTATACTACATAAGTCTCTTAAGACCAGTCAAGGAGGACTTACGAAACCATCTCAGGTGCCTTTTTACACATGCAGCTGTGTATGGCTGTTTTTTCCTTGTTTATGCAAGGCGAGAAGTGATTTGGAGACACAATTTGTAAGATACAAAATAAAGCATCGGACGGCCCCCAAAGACCTGATTTTTAACTCTGCTTCTAAGGTGGGATTTGATGTTTACTGCAATGTGGAGAATGAGACAGTAGAGATTTTTAAGTCAAGTAAAGCTTTGCCAACTTTATTGCTATCATATAGTCAATAAACCAAGCCATGTTACTGAAGCAGTTGACATCTAACAGCTGCTTTTTATTTTTTTATTTTTTCAAAAACAGGATAAAAAGCCTTGGAAGGATAACTCTGGGATTTCATAGAATTGCACTGCAAAAACAACTTTTGCACCTTACTAGAAGTGGTGATGAAATCCAAAACCAGAAATGGGATGAACATATATTTATAAAGCTTTAATGGTCTGAGATGGGAAAGGAGGTACTGCTGCATTTGAATATACAGTCCTAATGAAAAAATAACGAAGCAAGAAGCCTGTAGAAGCAACTGGCATTTCTCACCAATCCAGACTCCTCTAACATCTGTGATCATTGAAATAAGACTTCCAAGTAATAGTGATGACATCTGGTTTGTTGTTCTCATTCCTGAACCTTCTTGCTTGTAACAGCACAGAGTAATCAGAAATGCCTTGCACTCTTGGCTGCTTGCTTTTAAATTAGTATTCTCAGGCAAAATAGAGAATTTTGCTAAACACAGTCACATAGAGTGGCAGATTTTTAGTTTTTGCTCCTCATTCTAAAAATTCTTCAAAGCCTTAGTCTTCTCAAAAGAATAATAAAAAGAAAACAATGGGTTTGAAGTGCTTGCAGAGACGGTCCTTGCAGAGGAGAAAGCTCTTATGTCTAGACTGCTTGTGCAAACCTAGCCCTGAGGTTAGTTTTTAGTCTCAGCCAACCTCAGTATCTTATCACACCAGAAACAGGTCCATCCTGGCTAAATTACTGTGCATCGAAAGGACACGGTTAAGCAGCTCACAGGGTTGCTGACAGCATTGAATGGGGCAGAATGAGAAGCTTCAATGCCTGAGCTATCGACTGAGTGCCCTTTATCAGCTCTGGATTCACACCAAACTGAAGGTGCTAACAAAAAGTGGTGGGCCTGCCTGGGGTGGCTTTACACTTATACTCACAAACTCTCATGCTCTCCATACAGTCACACATATGCTTATATAAGTACACTGTATTGCTTCATAATTACATTATTTAGATTTTATATATATTGTATGTGGTCTGTGGTATATATATTTTATATCTACAGCTCTCCTTATATGCATATGGGTATCTGTCTAGGTGTATACACATGCACATAATCACAGCATTATTTTAAATTCCAGGGGTACTGGAGTTTCCGAGGACTCGTGAGAAGGACGCAGTAATACAGCCAGACTGTGCGTGCTGTGCAGAGCTGCACACCACCTTCTTGAGAAATGTTTATTTACAGCCTACCAGGTAAACTGTTACATACAAGGCTGCAAGTACCAACAGACACAGCTGGTGATTTGGCAACCCAAGGTCGAAGCAGGTGATGATCACAAAGCTTTGCCTTAAAGCCACTTCTAACCCATGAGAAACTTCAAAGATTAGAGCTCCACATCCATTCACTCTTAACGCAATCAGATGAGAGCACGATACAGCCCACATTGACAAGGGATGAAGTAAAAGTGTGGGTGTTCGTTGGCTAGTGGCAATGCGGACTGCACCAACAGCCGGTGCGACGTGCTGGAGCAGTGAGCTTAGCACACATAGCTGGATTTATAGCTATCCCTAGGCGTTGTCACTGGCTGCCAGGTCTGGTCTCCTGTCCAGCTTTCCATCGGAGAATCACAGTTGGCAGAGTTCCCCCCGAGTGAGTGGAGATGCCCCTCATGCCAGCTTAAGGCCCTGGAGGAGGAGGTTTGAGACCTCATGTTCCAGGCATCCCTGTCATGGCGCAGTGAGAGGGGTATTCACACAGGTGGCTTTACGCAAACTCACCGGTCATGATTCACTCTGCAATTCCACCATGTAGGCTTGGAGATTAGAATAGGCTTCACAAAGGTAAATAAGGAATGGGATTCTATAGTTTACATCTGTTATGTCTTAAATATGCCATAAAAGTCTGTCTGCTGCTCAGGCACATACAGAGAGCCACAGAGCCCGCAGCGGGGACACAGCAGGTACCACAAGCACTGGATCTCCCCAGAGGGAAGGAGGAGAGTATTGGCTGCCCTGAAGTCACTAGCACAAATTTTGCTCCTCCCAGGCATTTGCCAAGATGTTGAACATTGTACAGCAGGGCATGAAAAGATACTGATTTTCAGATTTCAATTTTGATTTTCAGACTTGCATAGGGCTGACCTGTGTGATTGCCTCTAACCGTCAGGCCAGGAAGAAGAATTGAGATCATTTGTCTGAGTCCTTATCTAATTCCTCCAAATTAGTCCTTGATTCAGTTCCAGTAACTACAGTTGAATTTGAGGGCAACCTTCAGAGAAATATTGACTGCAAACTTCTCCAGGGATGGCAAATCTACAACAATCATCATCCTCATTAGTGAAAATAATTACATTATATTTCTCACTTAAACTTACCTATCGACTCTAAGTGCAGAAGGCTGTTATATCTTTATCTGTAACATCAAAGCCCTTTGGCAGTCTTACAGACCATTTAGAGAAGATAAGTAGACTTTGTGTCTCCTGTAAGAGGTTCTTCAGGCCTTCAGACAGTATTGGTCTCTGCTGAACTTTCTCTGATTTTTTTTACATCCCTCTTGGAGTGTGAACTCCAGGACTGGACCCCATATTCCAGCTGCAACTGTGCCAAATGTGGAGGCAAGAAACCTTACTGAGCTCCTGCTCAGTGCCAAGCTGGGGACTATGTTCAAGAGCAGCATTGACCCTGAAGGTCCCAACATTGCTATTTCATTACAGCTGATTATCCGTGAGCCCTGATCTTTTCCAGAATTACTGCTCTGCAAGACAAAACACCATATTAGGCAAACATGACCTGCATTTTTTTATTCCTAGATATATTAGATTGTATTTTAGCAAACTGAAATATACATTACTTGCTTGTGCCAGTATTTTTACCGATTCCCCCAACATTGTCAATAATGATTGTTTTCTTCTCTCTCTCCTTAAAAACACAAAGATCCATGTCAATTTTGTCTTATCTTTTACCTCAGTCAGAATACAAGAAAGCCTCCTTACGCAAGTCTAAACTTATTGCTACAATAACATCATGTTTATCAGACAAACTTCTCAAACTAATTTAACATTACTCTTAAAATAAGAATGTAATATCTTTCATAAATCTATGTTATGCAACACTAATCCTATTTCCTTCCTTTAATTATTCATTAGTGGATCACTGTACCTACCAGCTCTTCCAATATTATTGGAGACTGACAGGTTGGTAATTAAGGGGACCTGAAGCACCAAACATCCGATGAACTGAGCTCCCATCCAAAGCCCAGACAAGGCATTGCGGAGACTCGAGGAGCAACACAACTGACATGGTATGTGGCAAGCCTAAATTAATCAGATCAAGGAAAAAAGTGAGAACTTTTTAAGGTCTAGCATACCTTATCTAACACAGGGGGGCAGAACCACGAATGCCTCTGGGGCAGAGGGCAGTGGGAAGGCACCACGGGCTCATCCTTTCCCACCTGCCCTGCCCACAGCCCAGGACCCCATTCCAGCTCACATCACCATGAAATGCAGCTCGGGCCTGCCCTGCAGACCCCCAAACCAAGGATCCCATGGCCTGGGGCTGCTAAAATCCCTGGTTACGGTTACATCCAGTAGTCCTAGGGCTTTCTCACGGGCAGCCATTCTGGCCAGTTTACTGATCAGCCTGGTGGTGCAGCTGGCCCCAGCTACCACAGTCATTCCCTGGTTCCTCCCACATCCCTCTGCACAGCAGCCTTCACTAAAGCTGTAGGCACAAAACAGGCTCCTAACCTTCCGTGTACCCCCAGCAAACATGCGCCCATGCTCCAGCCACATCCTGGTGACCTCTCCAGCTTGTGAGGTTGCTCCCACAACAGGATCTCGGCAGGGTCTTGGAGGAGTGGCCAGCAGGGCAGCATCCTTGATGATGCCCAACAGCAGACCACTCGGGATGGATGTGGAAGAGCTTTTGAAGCCAGTGGAACTCCCAGCCGTTCCCTATCATTGTGGGCAGTCTGTGATGATCCCTGTATCCACCCCAGCCTTGCAGACCTTGCAATAGAGAGGAATGGTGTGGGCCAGATGCACAGCCATCATGGCTGTGACCCATGGGGGTCTTTCTTCCTGTCCCCCAGACACTGAGTAGAAGCTGCCCTAACCAGTCACCACCACACCCAGGACCAAGCCCAGCAGGGTACCAGCTGCTGGGACCGGACACCCTGGCAGTGCACTGGTGTCTTCCAGACCTGGCGGGCCTGGCACTGGTTCTCACGTTCAAAGCTGTTGCTTGGCAGAGGGCTGACCAGACTGGGCTGCAGGTGGGGATTGTGGTGATATCCTCACCGTGGGCATTGATGCTTTGGCAATGTCAGTGACTGCTGTCAAACTTTTAGAGCCCCCAGAGCCACCTATTTTTGCCTAGCAGCTGCTTGTTCATACTCGGAATGGGTGTGGAAATACAGAAGAAATGGTGGGAAGACGTTGAAGCTCTCATTGTGTGCGAGAGGAGCCATCCCATGGAGATTACAGGCACAGCCTGTGGGCTAATGCTCCCTCCCATCCCCACAGCAGAGAGCACAGGGGCTGAGAAAAGCCCCACGTCTGTCCTGTTCTGGGCCTGAGCATCTCCCTGGCAGAGGAGGAGATCCCTGGACAGGCTCCATCTGCTGCCCAGGCTGCGCTAGGCTGCGCAGCACGTCTGAGGGCACATGGAGGAGTGATGACGAGAGCTGAGGCTGGCACAACATCTGCATCCCACCAGCAAGCAGGGGCAGCACACGCGTGGCAGCAGCCTGCAGAACACTGCACGTGGGCTCGGAGGCAGCTGGAGGGAAGCAAGAATGCAGCTCGCTGCATGGACAGGGCTGGTGGAAGTCAATCCCCACCCATTTTGCTGTCTCCCCCTCTCTCTGTAGACATACATACATAAAAGACAATAAGCAAAACATAAATATATATTCATATATATAAACAAACACACCCACATACTTCACACACACATATATATCTCCTTTCTAAGAACAGTCTGGAAATGATGTTTGCAGTTTTCTGGAGCTTCTACAGTCAAATCATGCAGGAAAGGGGTGGTGTAAAGCTGTAGTCAGAAAGCAATTTACCTTTTCAACTACTCTTTGATAAACTGAGTGATGTTCGCTCAGGGGTAAGGTAATACCTATTTGCCAAAGAACCAGCTGCAGAACTGTTGAGAGACAGTGGAGTCAGAGATGCTCTTCTTCATGGTGCTGTCATGCCGAGGTGAATGTTTCCTACCCCACAGCCTTTACTCTGTTTTTAGGAAGTTTTTGGTCCTTGAATAATACTTATGTGATCCGTCCTAGTGTGTGAAGGCACCTTGTGGTTCCCTTCTTTTGCAGGGTCCATGCATTTAACTGGTGGCGAGGCCAGAATCCAGCTTGGAGGATGTGGATGCTGCATGCAGACATGCCTGAGGACAGAGTGTCCCAGGGGTTGCTCTGACTCTGCAAATCCTCCAGGCCAGAAGTAGAAGTAAACCATTGTGGTCCAGAGCAAAAGCAATCAAATTCTGTACAAGCTGCCAAAAAAAGCATCAGCCTGGGTTGTTCCAGAGAGCGGGCTGGCGTGGGAGCCCACGCAGGCAGCGCTGCTGAGAAAGCCTCGGGAAGAGTCACTCCTGGAAACAAAACACCCACTCTGGTGATTTTCCTGAAGGGTGACATGTCTTTGAAATAGCACTCATCTTCCAAAGAAACAGCCTTCCCTGGGGCCTGGCGAGGAGGACGAGGTGGCAGCTAAACCCCTGGTCTCTGTAAGGGCTGTGCACAGAGTCCGCACAGCACAGATGGGCATGGGAATGCCGGGGCAGGGTGCCGTGGTCCTGGTCTGAACAGTGTGATCAGGGTGCTGGCGATGGCAGACCACAGCCCCAGCATGCTCACGCCAGAAATCAAACTAAGGAACGCCATGCAGAGCCCAGCTCCTGCCCACAGTGCCCAGCCATGCCCTTGGTATGGATGTCCTCGGAGCAGGGAAACCCTCGTGGAGCAGCCACAGGCACTGCTGCAGCCCAGGTGTGGTTTGTGATCTGGGGGGTGAGCTGGAGGATTGACCCTTCTGACCTTGGCCTATGGTGAAACCTGGCTTTTGCTTGAATAATGAGGGCTGCACGTGCATTGGGAATGGGCTTTATGTTCACTTTATACAGTTAAATGTCATGATCTTTTTGGTTTCCAGTTTCTAATTACTTTGCTTGTCCATGCCTTTCTCTAATACTGTAGGCACTTTCCTCCAGCTAAGCTCTGGCATTGCCTGGGAATTTGATGTGGCTGTGCAACCCCCTTTGGCCCTTTTGGCCTATTTTTCCACCAGGCTTCAGTGGACAGGACAGGGCTGTGAGCTTACCAGGGAACCCACTGCTGCTGCGCTGCTCAGAGCCACACAGATCAAGCCATGGTCTCTCACATCCCAGCGAGACCGGGAAAGCTTGTCCTTCCCTCCCGTTGCCCCAGAAAAAATATGACGGAGGGCATTTGGCCAAGACCTCGTCACCCAAGTACTCCTTCTGTTATTTTGTCTGTATGAACAGGTGGCTTTGCTAGATGTAACGCTCAGGATAAAAGCCAATTTCACAGACCCTGACGTGCGCGGGAGCGACCCGGGCTGCAGGCAGAGGCAGATGCCCGCGCTCTCGCCTCTTCCCCACACTCCATCCCGCGCTGCCTCCCTTGCTGTAACCCAGAGCCGATGGCTCAGGAGCAACTTCGGTCCAACTCCTGCATCCAGCATTTTGCGAAGGAAACTGTCTCCTTTGATCTGCTGATCTTTGATCTTCTAATATAACTAAAGATCCTGAATTAATGCTGCTGTCTTCTGCGGTTCTGCCTGTCTGACAGCGAGCCTGAGTTTCACATATTCTTTTGTTCGGTGCGCTGCCGAGATGCTCTGATAAGCGGCATTTTTGTGACTGGTTAAATAGCAACTGTGTGCGGAGAGCGGGGCTGATGGGAAGGTGACAGCAGTCCCTGATGCAAGGATTTGGCTAATTATAGAGTAGCAGCTCCTCTGCTGATGTGAATTGTCACAGCCCTGCTGGAAAGCACAAGCCCTAAAAATTCGCATCATCTGAAGACTCTTCACATCAGCCAAGAATTTGCTGCAGCTTTGTCTCTCTAATATAAATATTTATGTGGACGGATCTGGCTCCATCTTGAGATTTGATAGTCTATGAAATACCTACAGCTTCAGACCTCCTCCTCGCCTCTCTGCCTCATTATAGCTCTAACAGAAGGTATTATAAACGACAGAGCTGATTTCCTGACATTAGGATTTTTATTTGAGGCTTGACTCCATGAGAGTGAGATCATATTGCTGTTGTCAACAATTAAGCTGCATGTGGATTGCCTTTGTTATCCTTGTGGAGACAGGATGCTCAGATTCCTTCTGAAGCACCAAGAGATCCAGAAAAGAACTAAGGCAATTGTAACTACACATTGCATTTCAAGTTGAAAACTTCCCTATGTCTTTCTTATTGTCTTTAATAGAACACACAGATGAATGCATATGTTTTTAGGGCACTAGCTGCTTAAAGCCTGGAGATCATGGTGGATATTTAAAGAAAGAACAGAAAGAAATGGACCGCTGTTGTTTCAGACATTTTCTGAAGCAGTGCTTGTGAGCATGGGTGATGTGCTGTGGCACTGGGGAGGCAGTAGAGAAGTGGCATCACAGACCAAGTCAGCTGGAGGCGCTACGAGCTGAAATTCCACATCTGTTCATATCTGTGGGTCTGAAAACATCTGCTCAGAGCCATGATGAGGCACACAGATACTAGTTTTTAAATTTCTCAGGGCCTCCAGCTGCACCCCCAGGCTGTTGGGAGGAGCTGCTCAGTGCCCATGTCCCAGACAAGACGCAGACATGGCTCCAGCCTGGGCAACCTGGGGGCTGACTCTGTCCATTACCCTCATAACGCAACTAGCACACACCAACAACATCAAGAGTCTCATTAAATGCAGAAATGCTGAATACCAGGCTCATTTACTGAAGGCAAACGTGGTAAATTGAATTCCCTCCCATGCCAGAAGAGGATCTGAAGGCACATCTTCCAGGAGCCTGCTGGCAGGTTGGGGATGTACCCTCGCGCTGAAGCTGTCTGATGACCTCCTGGGGATGTCAGGGGACCAAGGACACAAGTGGCTGGCACTGGCCTAGTGGTCCTTGTGCTCACCCAGGCTCCTTATTGCCCGGGCTGGCCCTGTGCGGTAGCCTGCCACGTCTGGGGATAAAGCGCAGGAGCAAACATGCAGAGCAGGACTCGCCCCTGCTTCTGCATCCTGGGACTGAGTCTGGCTGGGATGGAGTCAACTTTCTTCACAGTAGCTTGTATGGTGCTGCATTTTGGATTTGTGGCCAAACCAGTGTTTACAGCACACCAATGTTTTAGCTATTGTGGAGCAGTCCTTGCACAGCGTCAAGGCTTCCTCTTTTCCCCACTCTGCTTCCCCCCCCATCTGGCAGTGGGCGGGAGACTGGGAGGGGACACAGCCAGGACAGCAGACCTGAACTGGACAAAGGGATATTCTGTACTCTATAATGTCACGTCAGCAATAAAACTGTGGAGAGGAAGAAGAAGGGGAGGTTTGGGGCTGTTGCTCAGAGACTGTCTGGCCACCAGTCTGCTTGTGGGAGGTGGTGAGTGATTTCCTTTGCATCACCTGTGGGGTTTTTCCCCCTCATTCCTTCACCTATTAAACTGCCTTTATCTCAACCCACAAGTTTTCTTGCTTTTGTTCTTCCTTTTCTTTCCTCTCTTGAGGAAGGGGGAATGAGCGAGCAGCTGTGTGGGTGCTTGGCTGCTGGCTGGGTCAACCCCGCTCAGTGCTTTCAGCACCTGGCTGCTAAGTGACTTCCAAGTAATTTCATGGAGATGGGTGAAGCATCATCAGGAGGGCCAGGGTAAGAGGGATTTAGTCTCAAAAATGCCAACTGGACTGGATTGCCCAACAAATATGGGAAAACCCTCCCTGGGCAGGTGCAATGTCTAGGCACTGAGACAGGGAGCTGCATGGACCTGTTGCTCTACATGTGGACAGAGTTTGCAGGTCAGGAATGGAGGTATCTGTGGTACCTCCTGGGATAGGTTTGAGGGGAGTAATTTTTGCAGTCGTGGACATAAGTACCTCAACTCCACTTTGGAAGTGCACCTTAGCAGGGCTCTTTTCTAGATATGTTCCCAGAGTTCCCAGGTCTGAAATTGCTGCAGTCATCTTGTTTATGTGCTGACATTACAGATTTGCACGTGAAAAGCCTATCAGGTAACACCATTCAAACCTCATACTGCAAGTATAAGAACAAACAAGCAAAGAAAAAGCCCAAACCGGAAGACAGATGTTTACTATCAAAGTACCAGCTACTCTCTGAATCACAGCTCCTGAGTCACCTTCTCTGACAAGAAGTTGGAGGGACTGTAACAGTGAGTCACAGCAATATACTAGTTTGCACATCTTTCTATTCTTTACTTGTTCCTCTATTAGTTTTGGAAATCATAGATGTGGGTAATAGATCACAATTTCAACAGATGACTGAGGAATTCTGAAAAGGTGACATAAATGGAAAGAGAGGGAAGTGCAGACAGACTGCATGCACTGTTGGAAGGGTTAGGTAGAAATATCCAGAGCAAAAACTGATAAAGACCCATTTAAATACCTAGAAGAAATGTCAGCTTATCCCTAAGAAGTACTTGCTTTCAATCAAAAAATGCAAAAATTTATGTGTGTTCACAGTGCCATCAAATTTACATCACAGTATGGTTAGAAATTTCTAATTTGTTGTATTTTGAAAACTCAAACTATCACGCAAGGGGGGCACATGGGCCATGTTTTCCCCCAGCCCAGTTTTAAAGGAGGGAATCCCACTTGATTCTGTGAAAGGAAGGTCCTTGAGCATCTGCGCTGACAAGTCCTCTCTGGAGGTGCCTGCCCGCAGCCCTAGCTGAGGTGCCTGAGGACCGATGCTTAGGTCTTGCCTTGCCCTCAGCTTAGCAGCTCTCTAAGGCTTGCCTGGAGCACTGACCATTTTGGGTCCCATCCTGAGTCCATGGGCTCTCGTGTGCACTGGAGAGGGGTCTGTGAATACCCAACAGGCTGCAGGGTTCTGCATTTCACCCAGAGGGCCAATGCCTCACCTGTAGGCAGCCAGATTCTAAATTAGAGTTGGCCCTAAGGAGAATGCATTTTGTCTGTCGCATGTCATTCATACTCTCGCACACAGGCTCACATTTCAAAGGGAATTGATGAACCAGCTGGTGTTGAGAAGGAGCGTAAATTTAAGCTGAAATCCATGCAGTAATGAGAAATATTCTCAAGCGCAGAAAAGGACACCTCCAAAGAACAGAGGAATTAAAAGAAAGCAAACCAAGGTCTGTAAAAATATGATGTGTTACATTCCAAGGACCAAGGATGTGCATCTAAATTCCCTGCAAAATGAAAGCTTTGGAAATGACAATGGCATGCATTAAATATAAGTCAACACAAAGTATTGACAGAAAAATAGTGTACAATAGTTCAATTTACTGGAAAAAAAAAGCATGAAGCTCAATTTTGGTTCTCTATTTCAATGTAATTCTAGAAAGAGAAAATATATTATCCCATGAGAAAAAAAACCACATTAATGATTCCTTCTTTTCAAAAGCAAGCAGGAGAATGCAATGTGACAGGTATATATGTGTGTAATGTGTAAGAATTCTAACTTAAAAGATTTCAAAGCAGTGACAACTCAAAACTCACAGTAGTAGAAAAATCACATTCCTAAGTTGCTGAGAAATAACTGAAGTCATATTTAGATTTGAATTAAATTATGAAACCAGAGAAACTACTCAATCAAGAATATCAGTACTTGCCAAGGGCAGCAACTTGTTTGTCTTCTGTGAACATTATATTTCTGCCCCTGTGGGAGGGGGAAGGGGAATTGTCTGGTGCATAAGGTGCTATTTGAAATCTAGGTTGAATTCTTTGTAGCTGTCCTCTGTGCCCCAAGACAAGTAATTAAGCTGCACAACCAAAAAAGCGTTTTCTTCCCTAACTCCCATCAGACTTCCAGTGAGAGACAGGGAGGATTCAGGCACTCCTCATCTGGGCATTGGGCTGCTTGTGCCTCAGTTTACTCTTTGTAAAGAGGGATAATAGTGTTTCCCTTCTTAAAAGTACAATAGCAGGTGCTCAGATATAGTGACAATGGGAACCAAATTCCATGCATAGGTGCTGACCACACTATACACTTGTGTGAGACCGCACAGGCAGAACGCAGGAACAACCACTAAACCACAGATGAAATGCAAAGAGTAAATTTATTTTTGTTACCTTGACACTGGGGAATCCCCAAAGCAGCACTCCGTCAGAGGCACACAAGCGGGGATGTGGGCACCGCAGAGCTCAGTCCATGCTAGAAGATCACCAAACCTGCTGGTTTTGTCTGTGTATCAGGGATTCATGCAGGCATAGTTTACCACTGTGCTTTGATCTTTGCCACAGCAGGGCAGGAATCTCAAGCATGTTCCATAGGGAACCTCTAAGTCTATCACAGGCCTCTGTTATCTAAACACAGATGCTCTACTTGTCCAACACACAAGGCTAAACAACAATTAGTGTGATATATGTGTTTTTCTACACCCCAGCTGCAAGTCACTTGACCATGTTTACAGTTCTCCCTGCCAATCTTCTGTTATTTTCCCACAACACTCTAGATGTGTATTTATGTGTATTTATGGCCTGGGCATGAAAATGTGGAAGATCCCAAGGTAGTGGTGACCCAAGCAATTTTTCAGAGGTCACTGAAGTGCTTGTAACAGCTTAGTCAAAAGGCTTTGAAAAATCCAACCAAGTTCTGTAAGTGCTTGGCCCATCCTGTAAGGAAAATTTGTATTTTAATAGCTGAGTGGGATTAGCATCTTCGAAGCTCAGGAAAATTGTTGTGCCACAAGCAGGCACCTATCTTCACTCCTTGGTGGCTTCCACCTTGGCTAAGCTGTCAGGGAAGTCAGTTGTGTGAAAATCAAGTGTACTCTGGACAACTGTGATTTAATTTCAGAGGATCCTGCTGCTGACACATGCCCAGCACCTTCAAGAGCCAAACCATCAGCCATTGGTTAGACAGCAACCCTGGTACATGCATCCCAAGGCACTGGTGGCCTCAGGCTGGTTCCAGCAGCGACAGCTCTGGAGGACAAGGACTGGAGCCACCGTGATTCTTACAAGATGGCAGGTGATAAACAACTGAGGCTCCTCAGCACAATCCCTGCCAGAAAATAGGGTGTCAACATATTTTAGTCATTCAGATAAAATCAGTTATGACTGGAGCAGATCTCAGGAGGTCAGCTGATCCAACGTCCTGCCCAGCTGCCCTTAGAGCACTTCAGAACAGCAGCTACCGAACATTTTCTTAAATAACTTCCAGGGATGAAGATGCTTCTGTAAGAAACTCAGAGTGGGGCAGAGTGTTTAAAGTGCTGCAGAGAGCAAGAGATCAAGAGCATGGTTGATTCACGCCCAGGGCCAAGAGGAAGTCAACCATTTGAGCCCCCAGGGATGTCCCAGTTGCTGACCCACAGCCACACATGGCAGGTCAGAAGTTCAGCAGTGCAGAAGCAAGGCTGGAGCTAATCCATAATACAAAGTCTGCGAACAGGTCACACAAGGGCACTGCAGAAAAAAGCAAGACTGGGTCCTGGTTGCAGTCCTGCCAGTTAGCATTTGTCACCTTCAGCAGTTCACCCCTGCGCTTCAGTTTCCACATCTGCAAACCAAGGCAAATAGCACGTGCCTCCTTCAGTAAGGCCATTTGCCATCATACTGCAAAGAGCTGAGTGTCATTTAGCGCCATTAGTGCTGTCTAATTCTGCGTTATCTTCAATAAATATGGATGGGGCAAGATGAGCTCGCAGCCAAAAAGCTTTTTTGTATGCTGAGCGCTCTGTGTAATGGCACCAGGTGAAACAGCAGCCTCTGCTGAACTCACTCGCGCCCTTCAAAGGGTTTAGGCAGAGCTTTCCTTGTGCAGCATGAAATCGTGTTGCATCATTGACCACCAGCCCCTCTGAGAGCAAATACAGTCCCTGCCTCGTCGTGTTAATAAATGCTAGAACACAGAAACAGCTTCACGTGGTTTAACCTCCTCCTCCTCCACAGTCACCAATAAAAGTGCCTGTCCAATTTTACTGGTAAAACATTTCCTACAGCCTAGGCCATTGGCAGAGAGAAATTGCTTTTCTCCCTGAATTAAAATTGCGATGCATTATGCAAGCGGTTCAGCAATGGAGAAAAGAGTTAGAAGCCTGAAAAAAACCAACAACAAAAATAGAGGCCCACAAAGAATACACATGACTTTTTTTTTTCTTCAGGATTATAGAAGAACTGGCCTGGCCAGTTGGGTTAGCCAAGATTTAAATCCCTGTGATATTAAATGGCACAGGCATGACACAACTGGTTTTGCATAATGGCTTTTTACAAATTTGCAAAACATAGACAACTTTTCCAAATGTTAGCCCTGGCTATTTTTATCTCGTGGCTAAACTCTAACTCCGTAGGAATGCTGTTCCACCAGAACATTGAATGGTTTATGGGCAAACGCACATCTGGGAGGCTGTGGACCATTTTACGTTTATGGGCACAGATATTTTCCCCAACAGATGTGGGATCCCCCTGTGGAAAATATAAGCCTTCTGTCCCATTTGTTGGTTACTTACCTTGTACCTGCAGGGTTTCATGGGCTGCAGGTTGAAAGCTGCCAATTTAAATATCAATCAACTTAATTCTGCAGAAGGTTTTCTTTGCATTTGTCGTGCTGCAAGAAAGAGCGCAGCACACCAGGCTGCGGGGAGGGGGGAGGATTAACTTTGGTGGTTATGGAAGGCTCCTTTCCAGGATTTCTTGTTGCAGGGATCTTCAGGGATGCAGGGCTGAGGGATCACAAGACCAGAGGAGTATCCGGTGGGGACAGCACTGGGCAGCCCCAGCCCCAGAACAACCCCTTTGCATTAAATCTTCCTCCCTCTTGGGACTACACCTAAGCTCTGTGTCCACAAGTGCAACTCCAGAGTCCCTTTTAGACCAGCATCCTTCTAGCCACAACTGGCCACCTCTGCACCTCTCTTGTGATGTTACCTCCTCGGCTGCCCTCTTTGCCTGCCTTTTCTCCCCAGCCCTTTTCCCCCAGCCCAGCGCAAGGGGACCCAGGCCCAACCTGCCCCTGGTCTCAGCTTAACTCTGGCTCCACAAACAAACCTGCAGTTAGAGCATCGTCTGGGACTGAAAACACGGTGTACCATGCACCACCTCTCCACACTCACCCCCCAGCTTTTGTACACTCTTGACCTGTTCTCTGACTCTGAGGCGACTACCAGGTTAGATGTCTGGCCAGGGACGTGCCCTGCACATGAGGATGCTTTCCAAAAAGGAGATAAATCAAATGAAGTCCTTGTCCACAAAAGTGGGATTGATGTCTGTCTCTCTAGTTGGATTTATGCTGGGGCTGCCAAGCGGGAGGTGCAACATGAATGTCCAGCAAGGGCTCAGGGGCTTCCGCATAAGGGTACAGCTTGGGAGTGACTTCAGGAGAGACCTTCTCTGGTCGGAGAGAGATAGGTCTGATAGTGACCTATCTCTTCTAGTCAAAAACACTTACTACTGCTGAACAGTTGGAGAAGAGGCCATATACTTCTGTCTGCTTTTTTCTCTGTGTCTTATCTTACCTGTTCTGCAACTTTTTTTATATGACGTATCTCCTAGAGTCTTAAATTGCATGACACAAGAATTAGGGACTGCACAAAGTTATTGGTCTGCAAATGGGACTTGTATCCTGAAAAAATTTGCCTGTGGATCCACGTCCTACAGACCACAAGGCACCTTAGGAAGCACCAGCCTGCAATATTTGGCTGTTGCACAAATTCCAGGAAAGGTCTCCAAGAAGTAGGTATCTTTGGGATTAGCCCGCTGCTCTTTGCCTATTCCAAATCCTTTAATTGAAGCATGTGATATAAAGCTTGATTTTAGGGTTAGAAGCTTGTAGTCTAAGCTGTACATGCAGCGTTGCACAAGAGGATGTACAAGGGAAAGAAACAAAACATATTGTTGGACACTGACAGATTTTTTGCCAGGCCTTTAGTTTGGAAAGTTTTACCTCTCGTTTTGAAGCTTTGTCTCACAGTCATCTCACAGACTTCATTGATTTTCTGTGATCTTTGGTCCTGTAAATATTAACTACTGTCAATTTGTTTGATATGCCTGTTGTTGATCAAGGGTCTGAGTAGTACGAACCTTAACCTAAATAACACAGTGTGACTTTTGTTCGGCAGGAGCCAGCGAACATGTTTCGGCTCCCGTGTGATATGAATCACAAGTGAAACCAGAAAACGTGGGGCTGGAGTTAGTTGTATAACAGCAGGGCTGCGTTACACAAGTGCAAAGTCCCCTGCTGAAGTCAAACAGGAGATGTGTAAGTCAGGGGACACCACTAGCAACGATGGGACGTTCACCAGATTCTTGTCAGACCTTGCTTACTCATTGACTAATTAGAGAGAGCTGCCAAACTGGTGCTTTCACCTTCTCCTCACTGTAGGCTGTGTTTCAATCCTGTTAGAAAAGCAAGGAGAGGTTTTCAGGGTTTAATTTTGCCGGGCTGTTGTTCTGCTCTGCTGTTTGCCGAGGGCAGAGGCTGGCTGCGGGAAGGGGCAGCAGTTGGCCATGGCTCCTTGGTGCGTGTGACCCCGTGCCATTGAATCACATCCAACATGATCCTTCCCTGCTGCCATAACTCTAACTGGAGTGACTGCCAAGGTCGGGTTTGTCAAACCCCCATGAGATGCTGCTCCTCCTGGTGCACCTCAAGGCAGCGGTCCCTGCAGTTGGCTGTGTTGGGATCTGGGACCCATTTGGGGGACAGCCTGGACACCAATGCAGCCCTCACCCCCCCACTGCACACCGGGGCTGAGCCCTGCTGCAGGGCATGGGGACAGGATGGGCTGTGCCACTGGGTACTTGCAGGGCCAGAGGCAGAAGGCATGGGTACAGCAGTGGGTGCACAGGAGAAGCTTCCTGCTCCCAAGCCACTGCCCAAGGGTTCATCTGACAGCTGCAAGGGAGAGCCCTTCTTGCAGGGGAGAGTTCAAAACAGCCTTTGTTTCCACGATGCTGGAGCTCCTCCTTCCATGCTGAGCCACATGCCCTGGGGCAGGAACCCACCTGGCTGTGCCTGCGGGACACAGGGACACAGCCCCTTGCTGCTGGCTCTGGGCAGTCCTCTGCTGGATTTACCTTGGGACCAAGCTCCTGGAGGACTTCGTCCGTCCCTTGCCACCTCCTGCTGCTGTTTGACACTCAGGACTTCTTCCTTAAGCAGGAACAGTCCAAAGGAGTACATCACACTTAAGGTGACTCACAGCTCAAGAAGACATTCCTCTAGGTTTTAAAAGGAAATTATAATCTGATTTTTGAAGCCTGAGCAGCCGCACCGTATGCCCCAGACATGCCTGAGTAACTTGTAATAACCCTCTGTGTAGGTTAAGGCAACTCCATTTAAAGATATTTCCGTCGGTGTGAGAAAAATAAAATGATCCTGGCCAAACAGATGTGAAAGCACTGAGCGAGGAGGGCCAAAGCGATTCTCCCTGCAGCAGAGCTGTTGCGCAGTGCTGTGAGCTGAGGACCTGGTGCTTTGCAAGCACTAACCCATCAAACACAGCGACCCAGGGGTGGTCCTGGCAGCCCCCGCTGCCCACCAGCCAGCACGCAGCCCACAGCACCACAGGTCGGGGTCCCCATGCACCTCCAAACACCTCCTTACATGTTTACGTTTTCTCCCCAACTTGCAACAAAGGGAGCTAGAAAAACCCTCCAGCATCCATCAGGTGCTCGGGAGGTCACTGCCTTAGCCCCATCATGTCTCTGCCATGGGACTGTTGTCATTGCTTAAGTATTTGTCGATGGTGGGAGGGCTCAGCCTGTGCACACCCTGAGCCCGCTTGCGTTGGTGCATCCTGAGCGCCGAGGAGCAGGAGGGCTGCTCTTCTGGTTTGGTAGCATTTCCTACTCCCTTGGCAGAGGTCTGAGCAATGACAGTGGTGGGGTGGGATGACAGGGGGGGATCAGGACCCTATTTTTTCTACAATAGTTGCAGAAGCAAAAACATGCCAGCATGAATCAGGCGGTGCGCGAACACACTCATGGTCACTCACATCAATTGAGCTTAAATCTACATTGTTTTGAGAACATCTGCTTCGTGACGTGCAGGAGTTTGACAACACCACTGAACTGAGGTTCAGTTTTTGCTTACTAAGGGGCTTTTACAGGTGTCTTAAACCTCCCTGGTGAGGTTTGTTGAAAGATGTGCACTCAGGGCAGTGATCTCACAGCAAGAGGCAACGGATTAGCCCATGTGCCTGAGCCATAATTACCACCGCAGGCAGCCTGGTGTATGAATGCAGGATAATTGGCGCATAACATCATGGTGTGGAGTGTGTCTGCACCACCACGGTGCTGCTGTAGGTCACTCTTTGGAGCTGGCTGGGACAGCTTCTGCAAGGGACTGGGGTGTGGGGAAGCCTCGGAGCAGTGATCCTGACTGGAGACCACTGTGCATAGAGGAGCTAGTGACCTGTGGAGCAGTGAATCCATGTGTGCAGTGTGCCCCCGTGCTGGGAGACCATACGGCCACAGGACAAGCTTTGGCAGCTGGTTGTAATGCAGGAGCCCACAGGCGGCTTCCACTTGGTACCAGCAATTATGCCACCAGGGTGTCCTTGCCTTTATCCAAAAGTGCGGCAAGAAGTTGCAATGTGAACATCCTTTCTGTTTGGTGGCAGAAACGATGAGCAGAGTTGTTATCTTGTAAGAAATCCTGTAACAGCTCGAATGACCAAACTGGGGTAACCCTCTCTGTGGAGGGGTCTGCGTGGCGTGCTGTGTGGGGGTGCACAGCTCAGGGCTCCTGGCATCTAAAGGGATGTAAGATTATCTACGCTATTTTGTCTTTATAGTGTTAGCTCTAATAATCAGCATTTTAAATGATACTTTACAGACCCTGAGTGCCTTTCTTAGGGGGACCGCCACGGACCAGGACCTCCTGGTGCAGCACCGCAGGCACCGGGTGCCAGGCTGGGAGGAGACACACTGCTCCCACAAACCGGGCGTCCTGGAGTGACAGAGGAGCAGACAAGCTTTTCCGTGGAAATTCACTGAAAGGTTATTTTTCCAAGCTGGCACAGCACTTCTGGTAATAACCGCAGTCTGGCACATGCTTGCCCACCATCCTCCACAGAAATGGGCAATGAAAGTGCCTTTTCTGATTTTCAGTATGGATGAATGTTTTAAACAATGAAAGATATCATGGGGAGCGATCAGTAAAGAACCCCCAGCATTTGGCAATCCACCTCTTCCATAAGTGTCCGTGTTCCCTGTACCTGGATGCTGTTCAGGTTTATTTTTGGATCAATCCATGTGATGTTAAATCATTTCCCATGCAGAGGTGTTTTATTACTCCACTCCGCTGCCTGCATGACATAAAGGGCAAAACGCAAAACTATGATAAAGCTGATAAATAATAGATGGGATCTTTAGCTGTCACTGCTTGATCGCTCTCAGAAGCCAGGAAAGCACTCACCAGAGTGCCCTTGATTTGCAGATCATAAAAACCTTGCCTTCAAGGAACTTAAACCAAAATCAGAACAACAACTGTAATAATTACACTCTATGGCTGCTACCATTGCTACCAACTTCAACTGCTAGAATGGAAAAAATAAAAATAATAAAAATTAAAATAAACCAAACCAAAACAAAATAAACCAAACCAAACCAAACCAAACCAAACCAAACCAAAATGGAATGAAAATCCCTTGAGAATTTTTTTTTTTTTCCAGCAAATCTAATCACTGCCCTGAGATGGTATAAATGCATGCAAAAAGGCATTTCTGTTCTGTGGCTTAAAGAGGCTTGTTCCTGACCTTCTAACTAGGACATATTACTCATTGTGCTGTTCATGTTTATAACAGGTTGTCGCCACATCATCACAAGAGGAAAATAAGGCCCCCTAAAAGAGTGACTTTTCCAAGTGGAAAAATGTTTTGTCTTCTGTCACTTCTTGCATGTGCGGTTAGAGAACAGTTACTCAGGAGAGCCTTTCCCTCCTTCACTTTGAGTATTTGGTACAGCTGTCAGGACATAAAGACTACCCCCATTTACTGTGCCCCTGCACAGTCAGGCAGCCCATTAGTTTTCCTGGTATCTGTCCAGTTCTTCCGTCTCATGATAAAAGAAACTAAAAATACAGGGCAGTGCGAGCACCACATTTTGGCAGAGGAACTCAAGGACAAGCAGAGGATCTGGAACTATTTTGACCTCCCTCCTTTTCCTCTTTACTGCTTTACTTCCTGGCACATTGCAATTTGAATTTCCTAAATTTTACAGCAAAACATTGCATCATGTGTACTAATAGATTGTATGGGAACTGAGGAAGGGCAAAACATCTTAAGGCTTTCCACAGTCTTTATGCCAGGAGAGTTTTCCCCCGCCCAGTTATTTGATGACTAAGTTCAGGAGAAAGCACCCATATAGTGAAAAGGAACTGTCCTGAGCTTCTGGGAAATTAGGATGCTGCTGTCGGTCTCATAGGCTCTGCTGCAGGCTCGCACGGTAACGCACCCAGCGTGTCAGACCCCTACCTCCCCACTTCCTCAGTTGCCCAAAGCATGCGACGAGCATCACCTTAGGTGCCAGCTGGACTTCTGAGAGGTTAACTCATTGGGGTTAATAAAAAAAAATTAAGATAAAATGTCCAATGTATAGACTTTTATTCAGCAGGTATTTATGCTTTTTTAATAGAAATTACTGTAAAGTGGGTCACAGATGAAAGAGAAGAGAGATTTTATTGTAATGATAAAGTTCTTTCAGAATATAGCACACTGCAGGTAAGACATTTCTTAACGTCTGCTGCATTGGTGCAGCTTTTATTAAAATGCTGTGGTTGAGGGAATTTCTTAAAGCAAAATTGTACAGCAGGTATATGGACTGATTCTGTAGTCACCGATAATGTCATGGCTAGAAAGAGCTGAAAATTTTCTAACAGAATGGCATGCATAGGAAAACACAGTTGTGTTGAAACTGAGAATCCCCAGGAAACAGGATGATTTCAGTGACATTTCATAGGGAAAAAATGTAAACATTCATTTCGGTAAGGCTGGAAGTTCTATTTTGGCACCACCAGAACAGAACATTTTTATTGCATAGTCTAATAAAAGTATTTCAAGATCCAGAACATTCATTTTCAAAATATTTCAGCATTCAACATGCAAAATTTGAATGCATCCAAATCTTTTTAAATTGTGATCTCATTCTGAGTCTTTAAATCCTGGGCCTTCCTGTGAAGACCTGTGGATTCTTGCTCCGTGCTCTGCGAGTGAACTGCCTCTGGTTTGTGCCACGTAGCTCAACACACTGCCTGGAAAACCAAATTTAACCCTTTAGCTAGGAACACGCACTAAAAACTTCAAGTTGAAAATGAAACACACGTGATCATGAGCTGCTTCGCTGAAATGCCACCCAAACCTAGCACTGTCTGAGGAACCTTATGCTTTTCCCACAGACCTAAGAAACATTTCTACTGCAATATCAAAGTGCAAACCCTGGATCAGCCTCTACTTTGCAAGGTTTTATCATAGAATCATAGAATGGTTTGTGTTAGAAGGGACCTTAAAGATCATCTTGTTCCAAGCCCCCTGCCATGGGCAGGGACACCTCCCACTAGACCAGGCTGCTCAAAGCCCCATCCAGCCTGGCCTTGAACACTTCCAGGGATGGGGCATCCACAACCTCCCTGGGCAACCTGTTCTAGTGCCTCACCACCCTCACAGTGAAGAATTTCTTCCTAATATCCAACCTAAATCTACCCTCCTTCAGTTTGAAACCGTTACCCCTCGTCCTATCATTACACTGCCTGATAAAGAGTCCCTCCCCATCTTTCCTGTAGGCCCCCTTTAGGTACTGGAAGGCTGCTATAAGGTCTCCCAGGAGCCTTGTCTTCTCCAGGCTGAACAGGCCCAGATTAGCTATTTTGGCTGAGTGTAGGGCAAGACAATTGTCTCCGTCAACACTGTAGAAAATGTGTAGAAAAAAAATGTTGTTGTTGTTGTTGTAGTTGTAGAAAAAACCCATCCCTGTAGACAGAGTGCTGCATGGCCTGAGGCCAAAGATCAGGGCCCCTCCCTATCTGTGCCTTATATCACTGAGGTTGGATCAGGCTGCCAGCTTCCCGTGAGCAAGTAAGCTCTTTCCGGAAATGAGGTCAGAATGATCTTTTTTCAAGGAGTCTGGGTGGAACAGTGGTGAGCTCAGATAAAATTCTTGGGGGAATCAGTGTCGCAATAGCAGCAGAAAAACCCTCTGCTCACACCTGCTGGGGTTTTGGAAGCCCAGGTCATGTAGCCAAGACCCTGCAGAACAAGTCAGATGTGATATGGCCACAGCCCAGACCTGGGGTCCTGGCAAGTCCTTTGTAGCATCCTTCCTTATGACCAGCATGGGGTCTCCTCCTCTAGTCCATTTTGTGCTTCTTCAACTTCCCCTACTAGAACCCAGCCAGTAGCCTGTTTTACTGTCAAAACCCGGCTGAAGGTGATGCTACTGGGAACTGATTAAGTTCATCATTACAGGACAAATGCCAAAAACTTGAAGGCACCAGTCCAAGCAACCAACCTTAGGCCAAAGTGCTACAAGAAGGTAACCATACAATCTCTGCTCCAAGCAAGTGAGACCATCCCCAGTTCTGGGAGAGCAGACAGCCTGCAGGGAGGAGGGCAGCCAGGCTGTAGGAAAGCAAGCGTTGAGCTTTCTGCAAATAAACTTTAACCAGAACAAGGTGGAATTGCTCTCCTCGGGGAAGGGGAACCCCCCTTGGCATGCCTAATCCCATCCTGATGGGTGTAAGCAAGAGGGTGCAGAGCTCCAGCCTGAAACCAGGCATGAGCAGAGACTGACTCTTCTGTTAAACAGCAAAGGCCCCTGGAGTTTGGGTTCATCCTAAAGTGGATGGTGGACTTTTCTGATTTCTGACATCTGTGAGAGCAAAACTGACTCCTTCTGGGTGTTGCACATGGGGATTTCTGCTCCAAGACCTGTTCCTGCTACAAGAAGGTCTCTGTGCCTGTGTTGCTATAGCATGCAGCATTGGCACATCAAAAGTAAATGCGTTTAAGAGTAAATCCCCTTCTATTGTAGGCAATACAGAATTTACTACTTCTTACTGCATTGTCTGGGACATCAGTTGCTGAGTTAGTTGTCCTTTACACGAACTTAAATGCCAAGGGCATGGTCATTATCTGAGAGGGTTGGGGCAGTAGCTGGGTCCTCGGCTGGGGAAGCACTTGCTGGCAGAGCTGGAAACAAACTGAAGCACTCTGCAGAAAGCAGGGAGAGAGCAACATGTCAGACACAACTAGAGCGCAGGAGACGACGATTATTGGAGACAGGCAGTTTGGGCTCCTTTAGCACCTTCTCTCTTCACAGTAAATCCAATGTTACCTCAACAGTTTTTGCATGTTTTCCCATTGCTAATCTAAATAGCAGAGTATAGGTCTATCACCGCTCCCACACAACAGAGCTATTTACTTTGAACTAGCAAAAACACATAGAGCCCCCACCTCCAATTGTTACAGCCTTAATCCTTAGTCAAAGTGAGAAAATCGGCCAGAAATTACTAAGTAGCTTGTTTGGTTGGGGTTTGGTTTTGTTTTTTAAAGAGACTGGATTCCCTTCATCTTTTTGCTCAATTCTACAGATTCTCCTGAACTGCAGAGCCAAAAGGCATCCATGCAGTCCCACATACCACAGGAACAAGAGAGCCACCAAGAGGGTTGTTTTGACAGCTAATGCTGAAATTACAACAGCAACCACTTTGGTTTGCTTTGAAAAGCCCTAAGCTGTGTCCATGCTGAAAGAGCACATGTAGTCAAACCAGCAAGTCTTTCCTAAAACACATAAATTGTTGCTTCATTTATAAATCCACTCAAGACTTCAAGTAGCAGAAAGTATATATCTCTTGACAGTCCTTGATAGCTGTGGAGGACTCGGATGGAGACCATGCAGCCAATACTACCCACATACTGGCTGGGCAGAAAGATGAAGGCAGCAAGCCATCTCCAGGGCTAATGACAGGCCCCTGTAATTCATAATCAAATTTGGGTTCTCATTGCAATCAATAGAGTAGGAACATGTCCCTGCCCTCACCTTTCACATGTCCAGCCTACAGCTTTCGTGGGTGGTTGGTGGCAGTTGTACAAAGGATGCTCAGTGCAGAAGTAAGGTGCCTAATCCCCATCTTTGCCTTTCAGAACGCTTCGCTGCCTCTTTCTTCCTAGAGACCAGGACTCATTAGTAGGTGGAACCTGCATCCTCCCATGCATAGCCGGGCTACCCACATTTTTGTAGGGGTACCCTTTATTTTTCATATATTTCAACACATTATTCCATCAGTTGATTAATTAAGTTTTCTCTTCCAAATGACAATATTCCTGCAAGCTGAATAGCTGGGGGGAAACATCATTCTGTGCCATGACCAAGTGATTCAGAGGGTTGTTTCCGAGCGGGCGTATGCCGACGCTGCACTGGGGGGGATTTAGGAGACCTCTGTGGCATTACTTGCAAATACGACTGGAGGAATGAATCAAAGGCACATTGTAGAAGATGCTTTTAGCTATTGAAACAAAGATGTATTTGTGACCCATTGCTAGAAATAAGTAGCCTTTATTAGTCAGCCGCGTTTGCATGGGATCTTTGTTGGAGTTTGTTCAACTTGAGCATTAAAATCAAACAAGTAAACAAATAAAAAGAAAAAAAAAACCCAAAGCAAAGCAACCACAAGAAAATGACCAAATGGTTCACTACAAGACAGAGGTGTCAGAGCTGGACAAACTGCTTCAACGCTGTCCCCTGCAATAATAGGTAGAGATTAAAGGTGGCTGATCAGTGACCTTTACAAAATATATTTGGCCAGAGATAAATTCCAAGCTGGTGAATGTTCCTGTAAAATAACACTCTGTTTAAATTGGAAGTGAAAACACAGCAGGAGGTAACTGGTAACTCCTACAAAGGCTCAGACGTGGCCTGCCAAGGGAGTGGGTGGCTACACAGCCCCCAGTTTGCACCTTGAACAGGGCAGAGGCATGCTGGAAGGTCCCTGTGGAGAACTGTGGGCTGCTTCCTGCCTGTTAACATACCATGTCCCACAAAAACACAACTTTTTTTTAAGAAAAAAAAAACCCACAACACTCACACATTTGTGACATGTTAGAATATGGAGTTACTGCAATGAGCTGGCTCTTGCGCAACGGTGCCCAGGCCAGCCGATGGCCTCTGCTGCTGTGCCTGACCATTGAGGAGCTTGTTCTGCCTCCAGCTACTGCACTTCATTTCTGCTACACCTCATATGCCACCTAGTGGCTTCTGAAGTGGGAAATTCCTTATTAAACATGACTATATCAGACACGACGCCAGTTATTCGTTATGTCTCAACTTTGCTATTGAAGAAGCAAGCTGAGGTGCCATGCACTGCAGGGCACCACTGGCACCACTGCAAACCTCTCCCCCAATGACCCGTCCCAAGAGCTGCCTCTCATCAGCCCCAGCAAGTTCTCACTCCTCATTGCACCCTCAGAGACCCCCACAAGAAAGTTCCACCACCTGGGGCTTTGCTTAGGGCTGTCTCCTGTTTGTCCGTCATGTTCAAAGCCTTGCGGAGCCCTACCCGCTTTGGCTGCCCTCCTCACCCCTCTGTCCCAACACCTTAACCAAACATCTGCTGGAGAGGAGGTGGTATATTTTACTTTCAAGCATTCTGTGATGGCAGACGCTTGCCACAACATTTGCAGGTTAGTTAAAATCCAAGTTTTCAAGAAAAACACCAAAACCTTAAGGGTTTGAAGTGATCTTCTCCTTTCCCTCTTACTAGCTTCTTACAGGGGCCAGAGAGGATTTTATTGTTCAGCTCAACAGTTAAATTTTGAGTGCCCTGCAGCCATTGTCATTTCGACAAAAGATGTAACACCATAGCCTTGTGGTTAGGCCATTTCTCCAAGAAACAGGAAGTTTTGGTTACAAACTATGTTTGGTTTCCAAAAGAGTTAATTCGATTAGTCTTGCTCCTTTCTCAGCACGGTGGCCTAACCACTGTGTTAATAAATACCTCTGTACCTCAGTCAGCCACTAACTGCTGCCAACAAAGTGAGAGGGTGGCTGCAGAAGAGGTCAATGGAAACCCCTCGAGGACTGCCAGCATCATGGTCTCTCGGGATGAGCCCAGATCCAGCCAGGATGCCTTGTCACAGGAAACGGAGCACATATTTGCAGTTATGAAAGCAAGAACTTTGTCATCATTAAATTTGGGTAGTGGGTGTCCAGGTCACTCCAGGCAAAGAAAGTATTGGGACCTGGTCCTTGTTATCTCCAGCACTTGCATTCAGCAGAGGCAGCAATTAACAAAAGAAGCCACTTTCCCCAAACATTCATTTCTTGTCTTTCATTTCAAATGCTTGAAAACTGAATAGTCCATGTTGAAAGTGCCAGATGTTTCTTTTCATCTGCAACAAACTCTATTGCTTTTCTGGCAAAAAAACAACAAAAAACAACAAACAAAACCAGAGCAACTCTTTCAACATTTCTGAAATGGTTTACCATTTTTTTCCTTTCAGACCACTTGGAGAAATTACTTTGTGTTTGTGAATGGCCACTGACAGGTTTCACCATGGACAACAAACAAAGAACTGCGCTGACACCCCTAAAATCATTTCTCCCTTCACCAATGCAGCCAAGCAGAATACATATAGCACTGCCCAGTACCAGAGGGGGAAAGTGCTCCTTTTTCTCCTCTTCTCCATTCATGTTTTCTCCTTTTTTTCCTACATTATGATATGATAAGGGCCTGATTTTCTATTCTGGGCCTTTTAGATGAACTCCAAAACCTTTAGATGAACTCCAGAACAACAGAAAGTGAGGAAACACCATGGAAAGAACCTTACAGTGCAACTTTCCCTCTTTCCCCTGCTTTTTCTATACTACTTCCCTATCCAGCCACACTTCGAGTTACTGTCTCCTTGCAGGTGATTTAATTACTCGGTCCTGAAAGCCAGAAGATTTTCAAGGTGCACCCCGTTTCTTGAAGCAATATGCACCTCAACCCATTAGCTTCTTAATCCACAGCCCCTGCCTCCGCTTTGTGTGGCAATCTGTTTGTACAGTGCCATGTGCCTCTGTGCCAGCACCTATAAGCAAGTATAAGCATCAGTTTGTCTTCTTACCATTTAAAACTCCGAAACGCTGCACCTTTCCAGCGTTTCGGGGGCATTATGCTTTTAGAGAATCAGTCTCTCGGCACACAGGTGACCTCTTGCTTTCTCCTGCATTTTTCAAGATTTCTTTATCCAAATAATGTCTATATACATATCTAAACTGGCACTCGAACCCATTTTGCTGTGGTCCTTATTTTACACCTGGCTTAAATGCGGGTGCTGACCTTAGGTGCTCCACATCACCAGACCCCGAGGGCTGCGAGAAACGGTCCTGCCCTTCATGAAGGGGTTCCCCACCTGGATGAAGGTGATGCAGGTGAACTTATGCCAGAAACCGCTGCCCTGTGGCCTGGAGAATCATCTTTACGGTGCAAAAGTCAGAGAATCACACTTTATCAGGTAATGGTCATGCAGGTGGTGATGCCCGTGCGGAGGAGCCGTGTGGCAAACCCAGCTGGAGCCCCTGAGCAGGGCAAGAAACAGCAGAGCTCCTCCTGGAGCAGGAGAGAAGGAAGAAAAACAGATTTTAAGTCCTGCCTGCTGTAGTAAAGCCGAGGAAGTGGAGACGTGTGTGCGCTCAGCAGCTAGAGGGCAGGCTCATTTTTCCTTTAAAACTTGGTAAACACTTCCTTGCGGCTGCAGTGACTTTCAGAGCACTCAACAGAAGTGACTAAGCCGTAAGTCACTCAGGGCTAATTGGAGAAGTCTTCTGTGTATTAATATGGGGAGGGAAAAAGAAAGGAAAATAAGAAAAACAAAATCACAGATACACAAAACTAATGTTGCTTTGAAAGGCTCAGCTTCTGCCAGCCGGGCCTATTTCTGACACGGCGGAGGGGCAGGAATCATAAACAAGATGGGAATACTCCACAGATGTGGCCACGTCTCATTGCAAACACCCTGCAAAGAGCACATATTGGCCTCCCGGGCTTCCATGATGGGAAAAACTAATTGAAAGGGTTTACAAATAGCACTCATCAAAGCACTCCAGGGGAATAACTTCCTTTTTCGGGTTTGTTGTTGGTTTTTTTTTTTGCTTCCTATTCAGAAAAGTACTTGCAAGATGAGAGAACATGCAAAGCGAGCTAAGCAGTCTCTACAGAGCTTGGTCTGAAGTGATTTACATATTCCATAACACAAAATTTTCCGTTATTTTCTGTGGCCATAAGACTTGGGAGCTCCGTTCGGGGTGGTGAGCGCAGCTGGAGCAGCCGTCCAGGCGCCTGCCTGCTGCTGCTGGGTGCGAGGCTGCCGGGCCAGGAGCTGACGTTTTATGTCTTTAAAGGCTAATTCTCATTCTCTTTGCTGCTTCTTAAAAGAGACACTGAAAAATCAGCTGTCTTAGTAATACTCTTTGCAGTGGACACATCCTTACTGAAGTATAAGGGGAGACTGCTTGCACTGCCTGGTATCCTGCTGTCCCTCTTCATACAGTCAATGACCAGGCCAAGTAGCACTGCAAGTGGTCCCTGAAAATTAACGTAATTATTTTAAATGTTTTCAGGATCTCGGATGGAACAAGCCTGCAGTGAAATGTAAGCGCTTCTCCTGTTCCCAAACACATGCCTGCCGGAGGGTTTGCCAGGGTATTGTGTCAGAAGAAGGGTTTCACACATGAAAGGCAAGTGAGAGAGAAACACCATGAAACGGCATGCCAAGAAAGGTGGGGGTAAAAAAGGCCCCAGCCTGAGCAGCACTGGGAATGAAGCTGCTGGAAAAGCCCAGAGAGGGCCTTCGGGCTCCGCATGGGCAGAAAGCAAATTGCAACTGTGTGTGGCAAAAGGATCTCTCATTATTTTTAAGTTTCTTTATTTCTATAGGTAAAAAATTCTGCCTTTTCTCTCCCGCGGCTGCTGGTGAGCAGCAGGAGGCCACTGGGGGTTTGCCATGCCGAGGAAGCATCACCTCTCAAGTGGTGCTGCCTGTCCCCTCTGGGATGATGGCACGGCCGGGGAGAGCAGCACGGGGGCTGGCGGGGCAGAAATGCCAGGCAGTCCCAGGCTGGTGCCGATGGAGGAGATAACACTGTGTTGAGCAGGGGAAGGATTTGAAAGCTCCTGGCATAGGCTAGCTACACACCCAAACAGCAGGCAGAAGCTTAAAAAGCAAACAGATATTTAGAGGTGTTGTGGTTTTTCCCCATCTTGCAGCAGTTGTTGCACTCCCTCATCAAAACAACCTCATGGGCACCCTTGATGGGCAGCAACATGGGGGAAACCCACCAGAGAAGCAAGGTTTGGTCAGGACCTGGGCACTTCTGTGAGCCAAGCAGCAGCCAGAAATCAGGAAAGTCCCCAGGGGTACAATCTGTTGAAAAATAAACAGTCTTGCATGGGTGGCATGCTGCACTGGGCTGGAACAAGACAGCCGGGCTTAAATACAGCCCTTGGTAGATACAGTTCCTGAGAAAATGGTTCCTTTCACTGCACTTCCTCCTGGATATCTGCAAATGCCAAATCCTCATGGCTCTAGCATGGACATCCAATGTGAGGTATTGCTTGTTTCAATAGAGAAAGGCTTGAAAGAAATTTGGATTTGGATATTTAAGATGCCCTTAGAGGTCTGGAGAGCCTCCGTCCCTGGGAACAGAGAAAGCCATGAGAAGTGCTCGCCTTCCCCCTGTTCACCAGAAAAAAGGCAGAGGTTTCTGTGAAAAAGCACCAGCAGCAGACAAAAGGAGGGAGAGGTGTTTAAACACAGCTATGTGTCAACGCAGGCAGCTGGAGAGGGCAGGCAGAGATGGAGCTGCGAGCAGACAGCCTGGTGGGAGGGCTGCCCGCTGCCCTCCTCTGCCCTGCCTTTCTCTTCAGATTATGCTCACAGCCACATTTCAAGTGACACAGTTAAAAAAAACCAAAAACTTGATGGCAGCAGCCGTAGCAGCACCTGATTTCTTGGCAGGCGGCCGCTGCTGGAGAGCTGCTTCTGGCCCTGTCCTGTGGCTCAGTCACTGCTGTGTTTGGATGACAATTTATCTTCCTGGTAGCTTTTGCCTTTAGGCTGGTATGGCTCCAACTTGCTTTTTTTTTTTTTTTTTTTTTATAGAGGGTATAAAGCACTTTCTACATGTGTAAGGTCACCTCTGATGAAGAACAAGCAGGCAACATCACAAAGCACATTTATTTTTTCTTGTTTAACAAAAGTGTAAAACCAAGCCACGAACAGAACAGGAATATTTCATCCTTAGTTGCATGGATGAAAGGGATGCAAAAGCCAAAGTAGGATTAGAGGGCAAACCTGCCAGCCATCACCACCAGCAACAAGGCCCAACCCTCAGATTCAACAGTGTCATTATAAATAGCCCTGGTCCAAGCTCCCACCAAGAAATGCAGGAAAATTAAGCTAAACTGGTGCTCAGTGAACAAATTTTTCCTATTCCTGAATGTGAACGCAATGACAAACAAACAGTATTTTTCTTAAAGGGGAAAAAAAATGAAAACTATCCAGGCAGATGGGAAAGTGCGTTGGTGGGAACAGTTCCTCCTGCTGCTGCTGCTGCTTGTGATGGGCACCTGCCCCCACTCCCACCTGGGCTCTCCCAGCACCTTTGCTTGGGCTTGATATTGGCTCCAGGACCCGCAGAGTTCAGCTGCAGGGAGAGCTGAGCCGCCTCTTGCTCAAGAGAGGAAATGCCACCACAGCTTCTTCTTTTTCTCACATTTACCAAAATCTCTCCTGCCTTGAGCACCCTGCTCCTCAGTTAACAGCCTCTCTCGCACACAGGAAGCCCGTGCTGGCAGGCTGGCATGGCCCCAGGACACTGAGAGAAGGTTAGAGAGACAGGCCCATGGCTGAGGTTTCTGCTATACATTCTCCGCTTAATGATATAACTCCTTTCTACCTCTAACATAGCACAGCAGCACCAAACCCAATGCACCTGCATGTTGGTCACTCTCACTTCTCTCCTCTACCCCACCAGATGTCCATGAAACACCCTCCTTTGTGGGGGTCCCTCCTGCCACCCCATCCTGGGGCTGTCCCCCGCCTTGTGCAGCTGGTCGTGGGGAAACCGGGCTGCTGCCCCTTGGGCTGCCTCCCCCCTGCCGGCTCCCCGCCATCCGCACTGCACGTGGGAGAGGCCGGGGAGCGACACTGGCAGCAGCAGCAGAAATTATCGACCCAGAGTGATTGCAAAACCACAGCAGAAAATTCACTTGCTCCAAATGCACAAGGTCCAAGACCAGAAGCTGTGTGTGCTGAAATCTGCTGTTTAAGGGCAGGAGAGGTACAAGGGAGAGAGGAAAGCATGTTGTCAAAATGCTTGAAAGAAGCACCCAAAAGGCCAGCTACCTAAATGCAAGTTTTTTCATGCCTCCAGAACCAAATCTGCCCGTAACCTCTGCAGAAGTGGCACCAGGATTACTTACCCCATGGGCACTAGAAACTGCTCCCTAAGCTTTGCTATTTAAAAAGCTATTTAATTTTATTTATACTATTTGCAGTATAAAATCCCATGCAAAGACAAGGTCTTGGTTGCCACCTACTGTAGGGCACGTCAGCAAGGTGGGCACCACCGCTTCTCCCTGCTCCTGCTCACTTTGCTCAACCTCACCTGAAGGAAATATCCTTCCTCTACTGTTTGCACCAGCAGAAGGCTGGTATATAAAATATCTCCTCCTGACAGCAAAGGCCAGCTTTGGATTGATTCTCCCAGTTCATCCTGCAAGCCAAGCTGCTGGAAACAACTTTTTGTCAGGATTAACCAGGGCAGATTCAGACCAGTATTAAAGAAGACCCAAAGCCTCCTGGTGCCTCCTCATTTGATCCCACTGTATGGTGTTCCCCAACTCCTCACCCCCAACCTTGCAGGCAGCATCCCTCCAAAATATACATAAAATGACAACAGCAAGACACTAATTTTTGGCAAACTTGTCACTGATTATAACAAAACAATCTGCTAGCCCAGAGCCCTCGGTGGGATTACACATGTGCATCCACAGAAGAGGCATGAGAAAGAGCTGACAGAGCAATTGCCTTTATAGTCATCTCCCAGATGGCTGAGATGCTGGATGGTTTAGCAATTCACTGCACAGAATTCCTTATAATAAAGAAGAGGGACTGATGCCTCCCACAGAGATGCAGGGGAGGAGCCGGTGGTAGATACAGGAGTCGAGCCATGCTCTCAGTAGCGCGTTTGTGACCCAGCCTGGCAGGACATCACATGAAAGGAGCTACGTCTTTGTAGTCAGGTTCCTGGTAATACAGAGCTTCAAGAGGCAAAGAGCAAGCTGAGTCCAGCTGAACCACAGCGCGCTCAGGCTGTTTGCGATTTATTTAAAACACAGCTCCTTTTAATAAATCTCAGCTGTGCCCTCGCTGGAGGCAGATCTCCCATGGCTGCAGCACAGGCGGAGGCGCAGCACCCAGCGATGCCAGTGCTGCAGGGAAGGCTGCGGACACGGCCAGGTCTTTGGCTGGGACAGCTGCTCTCACTGCGCTCACTTCCAGCCGTCCGTCACAGCACACACAGGTTTCCCCTGTGGTAGGGAGCACTGCTGGGTAGCGGGATCAATCACACCCCTGCCTAGCAGGTTGTTAAGGCAGGAAGGTTTCCATTAAGCGAGCAAGGGTGTTAATTTATAGCATGTTTGCTACTTCTCTCCAAATAGTCCTCCAGATGAGAGCTCGCTCTCTCAATGCTTGTTGCACGCTGAGGGCAAAGATTAACAAGCGTTTTGTTTAACTGCAGTGGCTGATGCCGTCCTCCACCCTTCCCACCCTCCACTGTGGGCTCCTGGCCTCCGCTTCAGGTTGAGCTGCTGCTCAAACTGCATCAGAAGATTTGTCTGGTTGAAATAAAACCTAAGGAAACCATACATATATATATATATGTATATATTTTTTGGCCCAAGAGTGGCTATTTATGGACCTAGTGGTGCAAATGACTTAAAGCATTGCAAATGCAAAGGCAAATTTTGCAAAACCTGCTGTTTGGACAAGCTCGAAGTTATTGTCTACCAAGAGCTAATCATTAGTGGAGTCTGCATATACCAAAATGGAGCTACTTCCCTACTCACAAATGCTATGAATTTTGTCAGCTTTTTGATACCAAAAAGATTTTCGCAGAGTTGAACAAGTGAAGGTTTGTTATTGGACTAAGGGCAACAAAACTAACCAGCCATGGAATGAATAATAAATCTATAGAGCATTATTACTTTATTGTTTGGGGAAATGCGATTACTTACATCACTTATGCTATAGGAAATTTCTGTTAATTGCATTTAAGAGGTGAGATCACTAGTTCCTAACGCAATACCTTAGAGTACAAACTTAACACACAACAAGCCATGCTGCATTTTCATACTTGCAGCAGGGGTCATCAGAATTACTCAATAAAAAGAATGGTTTCATCGTAACTCATTGGCCTGTACCAGTTCAAGTCAGTCAAAGGGCTTTTTCTTTTTAGTGTAGCGTCTCTTCAGTATTAGAATAATTTAAAGAAAAGATAATACCACTCAGGTCTGAGATGGACCTGAATGACTCTTGGACCATAAAGAGTCAAAGGACTCTGGAGCTGCACGATGGCACCAAGCACTCCTTTCCACTGCTTTGCATTTCATAGAGCTGTTTACATGACGTACAGTGACATGACATACAACGATACGGCGTCATTGTGCTTGTTTCCTCCAAGTAAAAGGCAACAGAGAATTAGGTCCACCTTTATCCAGAAAGACACGTTCAATCCACTGCTTTTGTTCCAGTTTGTTGTGCAAATGCAGATGTAGGTAATGGGTAATAAGCCTGCAACAGCAGCTGTTGCAAGCCCATACTCGAGATAAATCAGCGAGAAATGAAAACAGAAACTAGACTACATATAACAGTGATCTCTTTTTTTGCATGACACAAAGAGATTAACAAGTGACAAGCTCTCTAAGTCCCTTAATAAAGCTCTTAGACATGGAAAAACATAAGAAAATGTCAATATGATTTGAATTGCTCTTACATTTGGAATAGTCAGAAAGAATTCCCAGAACAGGAACAGAAAACCTCTAGACTTCTTTTTGTGAAAAGAAGTGTAACGGTATTCCTAATAAATTCCTATGTCATGTGCCAAATATCAGCTAAAGAAAGGCTTTTGACTAGTTAGTAAATGCTTGAAAGCCTGAGATTACTACAGAAAAGCTGGCACAGCAGTAACCGCTGATGGTTGCTGGCGGAAGTCATTGCAACACCAGCCCTTGTCCCTCTTTCTGTTGCAGAGCCATCTTACACGGGCCTGAATAAAATCAGTCATTTGCTCCAAGATCAGGGTGTCTCATTTGCATTGACACCCTTCTTCTCTGAGTGATGGGAGTTTCACAGCAGGAGGCAACACCACAGCACCTTTCCCTCCCTGGATGTAGAGCTGGTGGGTGTGTTCTCAAAAAACACCGTCTGTCCAGGGTCCCATCTCTACCTGCTTGTGCCTCGTGCAAAAATACCTAAATTCAGTGCTCAGCTGTTAAAAACATCAGGGCTGTGCTAGGGAAGATTTATTCCATTGGTACAGCCCTGGGTCACGCTGCCAGAGCTCGTCAGACAAGAGCAATCTAGCAGGTACCAGGACTTTCCTGCCACACGAGTGCTCTGTGAGACAAGGATGGCAGCCAAAACACCTTCTGCAAAGTGTGCATCTTCTATAGACAACAGCTCCCATTCTCTTCTGGTGCCATTAGTAACAAGAAAAACAGTGTTGTCTCTTGAGAAAAAGCATTTGTGTCCTCTGCAGTGGAGAATAAGCAGCAGAAGGTGGCAGTTAGCAAGGCCTCTGTGCTGTCCTCTGTGAAGCAGAGCAGAGAGCATGTCTTGCTAGCGCGTAACTGAGAAGAAACCCAACCCCTGAACAAAACATCCCGGGACTGCAGGAGCAATGCTGTTCCCTCCTGCTGTGCAGAGTAGCATCACTGCAACGAGTTGTGTTACACCATGCCAAGATAAGAGAATTGCAAGTGGAGAATTATGGTGATAGTGCCTGGCTGGTCTGTAAGGCATGGCTGCCTTTGAACGTGGTTATGAGCAATGATGTTGGGCAACATAATAAAAAATGCGAGCAGGCTATGGGAGGTCTGCTCAGACCTGTATCACCTACCTCAGGTGCTCAGAGATGTGTTCAGGTCTCTAGTATGGACCATTCTGAAGGGAGGGAGGAAAAACCACTCCATCCCCATGAGAAAAATGACTGGAGAAGACCATGGATGTTCCCACATGGAGGAGAAGCAAAGGCCTGGAGCCAGAAGCCGGAGTCAGTGGTTGCCACATGCATTTTTTGGAATTGCGCAGACCCATTGAAAGTTTTGTATGTTATGCAAAAAGGATGTGGCAATTTCTGAATGTAATTGAAGCCAGCTCTAGCTTCCAAATTAACTCCTTGTCTCCCCAACCTTTTAATTAGAGACAGCCCACTTACAAATCCTTGAAAACAAGAAAAGGTAAAATGTGCTACTTTCTACTTTTCAACTGGGAAGCCTAACCAGCAGGTTAATCTCTAAAAGTCTTCAGGCTGGTGAAAATTGCTTCCGGTGGTGGAATTCCATGTTATTGCTACTGCAAGGCTTGACTTTGACTGGGCTTCCACAGAGTTGGGATGTCTATGGAATGGTGAAAGAAAATGTTTACTGGTGAAAGAAAGTAGTGAAGAAAAGTAGAGTTTTCAGACTGACTATGCCCCTTCTTGAAAAATCAACACCACTGGATGACCACTGGCTCCTTATGAAGTTCCCTCCATCATGGATCGTCTTAAAGCCAGTGGGAAACAGAAGGTATTGCAGCCCTATTCATTCCCATTAAACAAAAGGGAACAATTAACATCTTTTATGGAATCAGCTATCCAGAACAATAGGAGCCACCATCCAAAACACAGGCACATGACGCAAGTCTTTTGAGGGAGCTGAGCGATGCTGGCAAAAGGCATTGCCGGGTATTGCCTGGTAGTACGAACTGCATGAACCGCTGGGTGGAAAAGAGCTTGGAGCTGTGAGCAAAGTGTTTCCTCATGTTAAGCAAAGAAGACTGTGCCTGTTCTTTGTAAACAAACAGCTAGGTTTTGAAACAATCCTGACACTAAAGAATTAAATGAAACAATCCAAACTTTGGCTAACCACCAGGGTCAAAGAAGGATAATAAATCCTCTTTTTCCTGTTAACAAAACCCATCACTTTATTTCTAAAGCCTTCAAAAAATAAAAATGACATCATGAGTAATTTTGAAAATTCCTAAGTGTTACTTCAGATGCCCAGCAGGAGCATCCCATCCTATCCCTTCTCCCTCCAGCATCTCTCACAACAGGCCTTGCAGCAGGGACGGCCTCCCTTTGGGCACCGAAGGTTTGGTATGACTCTGTTTGCCATGATTACAACCATGTGGCAAAGCAGAATGCTGGTAGTGACAGAGAGTACGAAGAAAGAGTATAGCATTTCTGGGTGGTGTAGGCTGCGGATGACAAATGTGAAGGATGATGGTTGCAAGTGAAAAAATCTGAAGGATACTGTGAGTCCTCAGAGTGGGGAAAGCAAAGAAAGGTCAGAGAGGATAGCAGCAGAGGAAAGCCAGAGCAGAGAACTGCAAGAGGAGGTGAGCAGGGAGGTGACAAACTTCAATGACAACACAGCATTATTGGTAGGAAAAATGAGGGCAGATGGTGAAGAATTCACGGAGAACCTTATGAGACAGAGTGACGCGCTCATATAATGGAAAACGAAATGCAGCCTAGACAGATATAAAGCAAAGAATTCATTTAGGGAGAAGCAGCTCCAGTTTTATGTATAAAACATGATCTCTGTGCTCATTCAGGGAGGCCTTGGTAGAGCTGCTGTAGACATATTCTTGAAAATATCGAATCACTGCTCAATAACAGTCAAAGAACAAATCAATGTTAGGGATTTCCAGGAAAGGAAAAGCCAACAAAATAGCCAACATCACTGTGCTGCTGTATAAATCCATCTTCCACTCACACCTTGAATACTCTGTACAATTCTTACTTCTCAAAAAGGTTAGAGAAGAGCTTGAAAAGTTTCAGAGAAGAGTAATAGGATTAGCCAAGGCGTGGCCCAACTTCCGTACAAGGAACAGTGCAAGAAAGTGAGATTTCTCAAGCTGGAAAGGAGATGAGGTGGGGGACACTGTACCTGGAAAGCTATGGAATTCTTAATAACACAGAGAGTAGGCCGGGATCAAGCGTTGATTGTGTCTCCAGGACAAGAATGAGCGACCAGCTAACAAAGCTGGTAGAAGTCAAATTCAAAGCAAACAAAAGAAGTTTGTTTCTTGCAGCTGGCAGTGGACCTGCCAAGGAGGTCTTTTCCAAAGCACGCTGGGACTGCAAGGAGCTTACATGGTCTCCCAAGTATTTGGAAGAGTCCATGCCACAAACAAACCACAGCAGGTTCCTCTCAGCTGAAAATAGCTGGGAGGTGCGGTAGTATTAAGGAAGGAATGATAGACACATTACTTCTGTTCTTAATTTTTTGTAGGAGTTTGCTTATGGCCTCTGTTGGGTTGGATGGTCTAAACCAGCGCAGCTGTTCTTACCTGGAGTGAAAATATGTGAGATAGGACTCAAGTAATGAGAGGGATCCCAAAGGGAGCAAAGGTTTCAGCACGCAGCGAAGCAGGAGGTGAAGTCAGGGGTTTGGGTGAAACTCGCACGGTTAAACTGCAGTCCAAAAGCGTAGATAAGGAGGCAGGAGAAAAAACACAATTTCAACTCCATCAATGCTCAGGCTGAGCCCAGACATGCCCCGCTGTAATCAGGAGCAAAGCTTCCACTGACTCCAACAGTTCAAGCCCTAGAGACATAAAGGCAAGCAGGCAAGTGAGGAGTTTCAGGGTCAAAGAATATCTCCAAGATACCAGGAGACAACAGTACAGATGAGTCCATACAGGCAGAATTTGCGATTTATCTGTGTTTGTTATCTATCTGCCAGATCCAAATGGTTTCAGTCCTGATTGGATCCAAATAAATTTGGAATTTAAAGATATTCCTTTGCAGAGTCTGCACGATCCTAAATAATAACTACTCTGTAGGTATTGCCCACAGCACAGTGATTTTTTAAATCTTCTCAACAGGCACTTTGAAATAAGCAGCGTTGCCTCTACTTCACTCCAAATGTGATATAATCCAGTACTGAGAAAGTTACAGAGTTGTGGCTCCAAGGCAAGGTGCAAAGCCCCCCCAAAGGCCAATAGTTTCAGTTTTCCTTAATTAAGGGTATGTGGGTTTAAGAAATATGGTCTCAAAGTGTTTCTTTTAAACGGAAGGAACCGCTATTCATTAGTTATCCAAAGCACTGGTTGTTGCATCAGTCAGCAAAATAAATATGTTTCTTCCCAGAACTGAAGAATGCTTCACATTCCAGTGGACATTCCTAAATATCATGATTCTCTCTCATACAGACAACAATCATTTCCGTTAATGGCCTTGAAATTAGCCTTTCCTGTTCTGTGGTTGTGTTTTTCTGTAGGACTGATCTTGATTTGTTTGGTTTATGACTCCCACACACAGTTTCTCAATAAATGCTCACATTCTGGTCAGTATTTTGAGAGAAGAGTTTTTTATTCTTTCAGCTGAAGTAGGCAGCTTTTTCTTGGAGTGCTGAAAACAAAATAATTTTAAGAAGCTGATCTGATTAACTGGGTTAAACTAGAAATGTGCCAAATTGTTCTGCAGACATGGCATAGCCACTGACCTGCACCGAGGCTGGAAATCGTTCCAGGCTGTGACGTGCCATGTCTGTTCACGTCAGCTGTGCGCTGGGAAATGCACAAAGGAAGTGGCTTGCCGAAAAATGTCCTTCAGCTGAGGGCTCGAACAGATTGCTGTAAAACATGTTGCTTGGGAGGAAATCAGCCTCTCAGACCCAAGGAAGAGTAATGTAATTTCTCACAGAATTTACTAGGATTTCTCATTTTTTTGCGGTGTATCTGGGACAGCATGCACAGATGGACATACAGCATCCTTATGCAGAGCTTTACAGACATCTGCCCCATTCAGCCCACCTGGACCTGTTATTCAGCCTGATGCCACTAGCCCTCAGCAATTCAGGTTGTTTCTTCTTTTCACTATTAAGATTTAAAAAAACCACAACACATAGTTTGCAGTAATTTGGTTCTGACACTGCAGTTTGACACCTCTGTGTGTACCTTTGTATCATGTTTGCTCCCCAGCATGCTGCTGAGATACCCACTTTGCAAAGCTGGGCATCTCCACATAGACCACACCTTGATCCCCACTATTCAAGGATGCATTTTGGAAGGAGGAGGTTGCAGCGTTGGGTCTCACCCAGCTTTTCAGTATCTGTCCTCCTGTTTGTCTTCCTTATCACATCTGCTCCTCTTACACGTGTTCAGTGGGGAGGGGAAGCTGGCATGCGAAGACAGATGTTTGGAAGATGAGCAGACCTACCCCAGTGCAAAGCCTCACGATCACTGAGGACATTGCCTAACAGAGCTTTTGTTAACAGCTAGGAACGAGGAGCTTCAGAGGTCATTCAGGCTGTAGTCTGGTGAGCACTTTCCCTTGAAAGGAGCCTCTCCCATCTGTGCCTTCAGTCTATTTTTGGGCTGTCTTCATGTCATGCCATCACAAGCCGACATGCAGCTGCACCATGAACTGGCCTGGGGAACTGATCTGGCTGAAAACTCACCCAGCTGAAAGGAAAAAAAGAAAAACAAAAGTTATTTTCCAGCCAGCTCAGTTCTCTTGATCTCCTTTACCACACGGCAGCACTAACAGTTGTACCAGCAGCAGGGAGGTAACCTCTTCCCGCAGCTGTGCTGACTGCTGCCGACTCTTCCTCAAGCAGCAAACAAAGCCTTTGCCCCACAGACATGCTCTGTAGCAGGAATTGGGTTTTCTCATTTCATTTCCACTACTCAGGTAATTCTAAGTTGTGTAGACAGCCAACGACACATGGACGTCCAGTGTGTCACTGGAGGAGGTCTTGCTTGAAAGCTCCCGTGGGGCAGGGCCTGCCAGTGCTCTCTCCTTGTAAATACAAAGGCAGTAGGAGAAACATTTCTCTGAGTGCTTCTTGCTTCACTTCTTGCTCTCATGCCCCCTTGGGGAATTTAAGTAAATAGTTTATATAGGCAAAGTCTTCCAGTAGTTTCCTCCCTCTGCTCCCCATTCCTGTTAACCAGTGGATGGAAGCAGCATTCTCCCCTGCCTTGAGACCTCCAGTCTCAGATAAATTGTTTGACACTAAGTTACTTCCCTTTTAGCACAAATTACTGGGTGGAAACAAGAAGCTGGTAACATGTGACCCGCTTGCCACACACTACAGCTCTGTCTGTTAATAGATGTGACCTTTGTGACTAATGCAGCGCTGGCAGGTACTGGGAGGGTGCGTTAAATCCCTCCCTCCAGCACAGTTGTCATCCTCATCATCTCATCACTCATCCAAGTGAGGAAGCTGCAGTTTCAAAGCCTGCCAATTCCTGCAAGACACACAAAATCCTGGATTGGGTCCAAAAATCAGCCAAAGGATGAGGGATTGGGGGCAGCAGGTGACAGCAGAGGTCAGCCCCATGCTGCACCATCCTCATGCCTGGACCTTGGTCCCCACTGAGGTGGCAGCCCCACCACTGCCCTCGTGATGCAGGGCTGATGGTTGCAATCACACCATCCCAACGCTCTGCCAGAGTCTCTTCCCACCCCCTGCCCTCTGCCTGCAGATAAGCTCTGGACTCAGGCACGGACCGGAGGGTTCTGTGTTTGCAGAGCATGCATGGATGCCAAGGGGCCTTGCAACATTTGAAGCAGCAACTCCCATTGAAGAAAAAGCATCATGATCCATTGAAACCACCCTGCAGCTGGACCTGAGGCCGGGAAGTTTTCTTCCCCAGGTCTTTGGCCTGGGCGATTCTGTAACAGACCTTGTTAGTTAACACAGTGGGGCACAAAGAGCTCTTTCCACTGCTCACACCCCTCAAACCACCACCAAACCACCAAACGTTCTCACCCATAACATCCCACACCAACACTGCACCCTCCAGTCTCCTTCCTCAAGCCTCCTGCCCCTTCCCCAAAGCCTCTTCTCCCCCCATCATCCCTCAAACCCTTGCTTTCCCTTCCCAACACTTGCCCCAGCCCCAGTTCTTGCCCCATGTCCTTGGTCCCCCCATCCTTGGGGCTTCTCCCTGCCCATCCCCTCCACTTCCCAAGGAGCCACATCCTGCATCCTCGGGGCAGCACACACCTTGAGATGGGAAGGGAGGGGGCATCTCCCCAAACTCAGCCCTGTGTCCAACCTTTGTGCACCCTTGCGCTGATGCGCTGAGTGCCGCTGTCTGGTTGTGGCCCCCCCTTTACAGCATTTCTGCTCCAGTGTCTGGGGGCCAGCACCAGGCCTCGGATGCAGTCACAAAGCCCAAAGCAATAGGCCAGCACTGCCTATAGACAGAAGGAACATTTACAAACTTATAAGCACGGAAAAATCAGCAGACTATGGAAACTTTTATCTCGGGTATCAAAGTGCATGGTCAGACAACATTGCAACCCCATTGGGGAAATTTGCAGGGAATTACCAAGCTGTAAATGCCGAATGTGGGGCATGTGCCGAGATCTGCATGTGCAATAGGCAGAGGACACACAAGCAAGGAGACGGAAATAAGGAGACAGAGCTGTACCCTTATCCTGAACTTCCAGATAATGCTGACAAGACAATCTTGGGGCCAGTGGGGGAAATCCCCACGGGGCTGGTGTGTCAGTGTGTGCTTCCTGCTGCAGCGCACTGGGCCAGCACACCGACGGCCACACGGAGCACTTAGAATAATTTTGCTATCAGCAATGAACTTGTGATGGGGTTGGACCCCACCATCCTCAGGGCAAGATCTGCCAGGCAGTGAGTCATCCTGTTTCTCCTTGCTGACCTGTCCCTCCTGCTTTTCATTCACTTACAGTGAATTTGCTGCCTTTCATTGACTTGTGGTTGTGAATTTCCTTGTTCCTTACTCAGCTTTGCAGATATTGTCCCATTGCAAGAACTGTAATTTCATTAAAGAATGAAAAACCTATGGAAAGCTATAGGTGGAAGGCATAAAAACCACAGCTGCCAGTCTCAGAAGTTCAAGGATCATTATCAAAATTTGATAAATAAAGATTTTGTCTGAAGATCAGCTTTGAATTTCTTTTCCATCTGCATGAGAAGAGGGATTAGTTTCCCAAAGGAACTGGCTTTTGCTCTTTGGCTGTGGCACCCCGGAGTTTCCTCTGTTTGAGCGCTGCGGGCTCAGCCGGGTTCCCTGCCTTTCCCTCCTTCATCCTGACCCTGTGCCATCGCTTCTGCTCTGCTAGCACAGCTTTAACGCAAACCTGCTCAGATGGTTGATCTGTCTGGAAAAAAAAAAAAAATCTGGCTGACTTTTTTGACAAAAAGGCCAACATTTGCTGAGTTATTTCCCTGGGAGTCTAATCCTCTCATCTGATTCACCATGTACAGAGCAGCTGCTCTAGCACAAGGAGAAGATGCAGGAGCAGCAAAGAGTGATGGAGAGGTGATGGCAGTGGTGACGCTGCTGCTTTTCTCAGTGTTGCTGGTGAAGGTGAAGCCATGGACTTGCTCTTGCCAATTGCCTGATAACGTGGTACCTCCAGCCCCTCTGCAAAGCCTGGTTACTCAAATTAATTTATTTGGGTCCTTCTCCCTCCACACATACTCTCCTGACCTCCAGCAATTAATTATGAACTAACGTGACCTACATAAATGCTCCTCCTTCATTTGCCCCATGGCACTGATGGCTGGGGGGAGAGGGGCTCCCCCCACCTCGCCAGGCAGGCGTGGGGGTGACGGCAGAGGCTCCCCCCTGCTCCCACACATAGACTGAAATTAGGGGTGAGGTGAGTCAAGACACACTGGCTTTGCAGGTGGGAAAGGCAGAGGTTCTGCCATTCCAGATGGTGGAATCACCATCCCTGGAGGTATTTAAAAAATGAGCAGACGTGGTGCTGAGGGATGGGGTTTAGTGGTGGTTTTGGCAGGGTTAAGTTGATGGTTGGACTTGATGATCTTAAAGGTCCCTTCCAACCCAGGCAATTCTATGATTCTGCGAGTTGCTCTCTGACCACTCCCTCTCCATCCACCTCCGGGGTCCCGTGTTGGGCAGCATCCCTGAACTCATCCCCAGGGGATGGGAAAGAGAGGTGTCAGGCAGGGGTAGGAGTTTTCCCTCTTGCCTTTGCACTGGCTCTGGGATTAGCCCAGTAGGAACTGTGCTGCACTAGAAACACAACTGAGAACTTCATCTGCCTCTGAACTCCACCCACCTCCATTCCTAAAGAAAATCCCAATTCCATGAGGTCCACAGGAGTTGTGCTGTTGCCTTCAGTGAGGACTCACTTCAGCTTTGCTTTGTTGTCTCTGGAAAACAAGCTTGTGCCACCACTTTGGGTGTATTAATACACAACATGGCTTTAGGCCACGAATCAACAAACTCTATCTGGACATGCATTTTTTACTCTAAAATTAAGACTCCAGCTCCTTTTCTCTAGGCAATTCTGTGTATGACTTTTGGTTTACAAGTAAAAACTCCAGGGGAATATAAAGCCAGGCCCTGAAAATTTTCCTGAACCACAAAACCACATATGCCTCATGGAAGAAATGCTGTATGCTCTGGCACCGCAAAGACCTCGCTTTTCCTCCCTCTGCCATTCTGCACTCTCCGGGCTGTGCAGCGCTGGGGTGCAGCCGCGTGGCTCCTGGGAAAGTCTGTGGGCTCAGCTTGAGAAATGAGGGACTTCACGTGTTGGTTGCTACCTGGAAGGCCTACGGGAAAGACTATACTGCTCAACCTGGCACAGGAGACAAACTAAAAGATGAGCAAAGAATGCCACTACTGTTAACATTAAAGTGCTTCATCAGCTTCATCGAACTGTAGTCTCAGGAATGGAGAAAAAGCATCATGCAGTTCTCCTCATCCCAAAATAAACACAGCCAGGGTTCAAAACAAACAGGAAAAAAAAAGTAAGTATTGTCTGCCAGGAACAGATTTGGAAAATGAGCTATTAAAATATTTACTGTGCGCAAAGGTCTTTGCCATCCACAGGCCTTCAGGATCATTTTTGAGATTCTTATTTTAAACACTAGAGATGCACAAAAATTTCTAGTTTTAATAGTGTCTTTTTGTTATCTTCAACAGGCTACGTGGGAGCATGCCAAAACTGGATGTTGTCCTTGATGCTGAGCTCCTCCTTGTACCGCCAGCAGTCATTCTCATTATTCGGACACACTGTAATGTGCTTTGCAGCACACTGAAGGCCAAGGGTTAGCTGGGGGATGCAGCAGCATTCTCTTGAAATGTTACATTATTTTACTATCAAAAGTCTTAAGAGTGAGGTTGTAGAAGGAGACCATGTTGACATTTTCACTTTATTGCAACATGTCCAAATAGCATTGATCAAGGAATACACCTATAGGAAATATCCTTGTTATGAGGTGCAAATTGTTTTTGTTACTCCATTCTTGAAGCTTTTGTGTCAGGCTTCTTGAATACACAGCAACACATTTCAGGGTGCATTTTCAATGGTCTTCAAAGGGATAGATTAGAGCGTCCCATACTGCACCAGGACATGTGACCAGTGTGAGCTACATAAAAGCTCCTGAAACAATGTTCCTGGAGGATGGATGCTCAGATCCCAGCTCTGTCTGCTGCCGTACCAGGCTCAGGGCTCGGGATTCTCCATATTTCCCACTGTCACTGCTCGACCAGCCACATTTTCACCCACTTCTAGTTAAGGGTATACGTGAACTCTGCTGTGACAGGCATAGCACACGTATCAGGACACGTGTCTGGTCAATTGCTCAGAATATCTGTGGGAGGCTATGGTGTCAGAGGTGTGACGTTACACAGATTAGATGAAACTGGGTGTCCTGGGTTGAGGTAAAACAGAACTGGTTTTCTTTTCAGTAATTTTACTTTTCAGCTAAGCCTCTTTTAACTAACTGAACTCTCTGAAATTAACAGCATATTGCTCAGACACTGTCTGCTTCCAGAGTGATAAGACCTGATTGTTTATAGTTTATACCAAGAAATGGTATGCGGAGAGGCTCTTGCTTATACTTATTGCTATAACAACCAAGGACACTAACTTTGTTATTTGCCCTGTTGGAGGGTCAGAAGCAGAAAACCGTAGAGGGGTCGCATCTGCAGGGAGGAGCGGACAGGACAGTTTTGGTGACCCAAAACTGACCAAGGGGGTATTCCATCCCATCGGCATCATGCTCAGTATAGAAGCTGAGGGATCAAAGGGTCAGCCCTTTTTCTTCAATGGCCAGTGTCTGAGGAGGACTCTGTCTGTTCATCTGCCTTTGGTCCCAATCCATGCATTCCTGACTCCAGATCCAGAATCCAGTTCCCATCCACCACTGAGTCCAGTCTGGGTCTTTCCCAGTGCTGCTGATGGCAGAATCGTCATCCTGGGAACTCAATACGGTTTTGTATATATTGTATATATTTCATTATTTTCTTTTTGTTATTTTATTAATATTTTCATTAAAGTAGTTTAGTTTCTTTTTAAACTCATAAGTCTCTCTTCTCTCTCATCCTTCTCTCCCTGAAGGAAGACGCTCTCCCTGCTCTGAAGGGGAGAGAAGTAAAAGCGAGCATCTGTCATTCAGTTTAGTGGCCAGCCCAGCCCAGCCCAAACCTTGACACTGAGAGATAGATACCTTCCAAATATCCATCCTGAAAGAAGAGACAAAGGACATCTCTGCTGAGGGGCACTGGGGCAACACATCAGGAACAGCTGCACCCACCCTTCTCCCAGTCTTCATGTCAGTCAAAAATCCCAGTCGTTGGGACAATGTTTTTGCCCTTTATATTAATAGTAATTTAAAAATGTAAAGAAATGGTGTCACAGCTCTGATAACTGTGTATCTCGTCCTTCTGGAGGTAGGTGGCAGGGGGTGTGTAGGGCTTGCACTGGGCTGCCCCAGGCACAACCTACATGTGGAGGAGCTGGGTAGATGTAGCCGTCTCCCTGCCTCCCCACTTCGCTGCCAGCGCTGGGAGCAGTGATGCCCACGGCTTATTCAGCACATTTTGGAGATCTCAGAGGTAGGAAGGGAAGTGCTGAGAGACAAACCCGTGGGTGTGGATGGGATTTGAGGGAGCCAATTGGCATTTTGAGCTTGCCATTCATGTTATGGAACAACCCATAGGAGTGTATGGGGTGTCTCACACTTGGCTCTCCACTGTGTGTGCAAGTATACGTTCACCAGTTCTCCAGTTTTTATCACAGTTTCTCAGTATTTGCTCCTTCCCTGAAATCCAGTTCACGGAGTCAAGTGGTGAGTATAAAATTAATGTTAAAGTTCCCCGTTCGAAGTTACACAGGTATAACAATTCACAGTTTAAGCAGCTCTAAAGGGTTAACAATATCTTGGAAGATATTTTCAGGGCTCACCAGTTGTGATAGATAATTATAAATTTGAAGAGATTTGCAATTTGTTTCTAAATAAGACTTCAAAAAATTTCTACTGAGACATCTTCAACAAACCGCTCAGCTTCATAGCTAATTAAGAAATCACATTTATACATGCATTTAAAAGTGTCAATAAATTACAGGAGCACTTCCACTCCCATTTTAAATGTTAAATTTCAGAATCTCCTGATTGGGGAGAAGAGGTGAACCCAGAAGGCTCAGGAAAGAGAAAGAGCACAAACACTGTCACACTGGCTGTGTTTTATCTCATTCTTTTGAAATCCATGCCATGAGTTTGATGTTAGACATATTTTTGGCTGAGGGGTTCCGAGGGCTGGTTTCCCCATCCTGACTGTACTTCAGCAGCCTGCCTTAAAATTTATAGCCCAATAGTAGCTGATTTAAGTCTTGGATATTGTAGAGAAGCAGGGAGCCTACTGCTGACCACCGTGTCATTTGATCAGAAAATTTAATAGGGTGTGCACGGGGGACATCTAGTTTACACCTTTTCTTTCTTCTTTTTTAAGTAGAACGGTCTCTCTTCAAGAGGTACACGGGGTGTTTCAGCATATACACAGCGGGAAAGAACTCCAAACCCAGTCTGCCAGCAGCACATCCCTCGCCCAGCACTGACTCCCCCTGGTGTGTTCGGGGCAGATAATTCAACCTGCGGGCCCCGGCGCAGGGCTCGAGGGCTCCCCTTCCCAGGCAGCGAGCTGCCCAAGTGGCTCAGCAACCTCTGCAGCTGCAGCCTCAGTCCTTTCCGGTGCTTCAGATAAAAGGTCCGGGTGCCATCGCTTTGCAATCATCGTACCAGGGGGTCTCTTGCATTTATGCAGTATCAGGAATACATTTGATGCTCATTAGGCAATGAGTGATGGTGCTTCCCTTATCAAAACCCACATTTCTCTCTTCCGAGCTAATTCCTTCCCACATTCCTTCCTTTCAGCTCTGATTTTCAAGGTTGGCCTCACGTAGCGATGTGCGCTCCACCTTTCCATAGGTGCAAAAATGCAAAGCGAAAATGCAAACCCCACAGTTGCTCATGCAATGGCTCCAATACAAATCTGCGCAGATGAGAGTGCAACCAGCAGCCTCATGGTAAACGCAGCTTATCAGAGATCCCCCAAGACAGCCAGTCCTCCCATATCAAAGCACTCCGCAGAAGGAGCCTGACTCTGATGATGTTCAGCTGGAGCGCTCAGCACACAGTAACTTGATTCAGAGCCATGAATACACTAACTGTGTCTGCCTGATTTGGAAAGCTGGGAACAACCTTTCTATGTGTGCTGGAGCTGGAAACAGGGACAAACCCAGAGCCACACAACACGGTTTCCATCTCCATCAATGATTCTTTCTCTCTTGCACACACAAATGCTTTTATCCCAGCCCACCTCTCTTCTTCCTTGATTCAAGGAACTTGAATATTCACTCCTGTGGATCTGGTCCCTGACCACGCAGCCTGATTTATGTTACTTTGAAGTTCAGGTGTACATGAATTTGGGAATCTAGCTCAGATCCCTATCTGGTTAGAAACACTCCTGATATGAACAGACAGGAAAAAAGACCTCAGTTCCTCTGATGTTCCTTCAGGAATAAATAATTATTCTGCAGGCAGATGGTCTTTTCCAGCTCTTATGCCCCTATCATTGAAAAGTCCTCCAGAGACCACCTCACATGACATACAATTCCCCTAGGAGAGCAGATGGTTAAAACCTCCAGCAAACGGTGCAGGGTGAGCAATCAAAGTTTCCATGTGGACCCCACCTACCGGCAGCACCCTTACAGCAGCATGCATGGCTATGCCTTTGCAGAATTCATGTCCTACAGAGAGCGAACAAAGTTGCATCCAGCTTGAACCAACCCAAGGGAGAAATTCGGATGTTGTTCTATAAGGGCAAAGTTATGGCTTAACATACATAGCAGGGGACTAAAGCAGGCAGCTCAGGGGCTGCTGGGTGCTGACTCTCTCCTTTGTTTCATGTTGTTGCTCCACCCAGTTGATAAGGATCATACGCTCTCAATTAAGCAATATGCTTTTTTTTTCTTTAGTTCTAGGGGCAAAGTCTGGGACACCAGCAGAAGAAACTATTCAGGGGTTTAGGCAGAATTTGCGTCTGTATCTAACAGAGCAATCTAGCACTCAACAGCTCAGGGGCCGTCCAGCCCTGAAGGCACCATAAATTCACCAGGTACTTCCTGGACGATTTTCCTACCTGCCAGCACTGCTGAGCTCAGCAGAGTTCCACAGCCCACAGTTATGGGGTGTCCACCCAGACATCGGGTGTCTGCAAGGTCAAATGCTGAAGTAAGCCCAGCAGAGTGGAGCCTGGGCTGTTGGTATGAGTCCTGTGAGAAACTGGACGCGGTTAAAGGCCACCCAACAGAGCACGCGCGTGGAGAGCACAAATGTGCTTCTTTCTAGCACTTCCAAACTCTGGCGTATTTAACTTCATAACTTTAACAATGCGCTGGTGACACCGTTTCTAACCTGTGTTTATTTTCCTAAGTTTTAAAAGAAAAAACACTCCCTGAAGTCCCATAAATACCACGATGCAGTTGGTATTGGGTTTGCAGGGATAGCATCCATCTTCAGTGCTTATTGTCCACATGGGCCATGCTGAGCGCTTTACAGCTTACCTGCCTGTGTCAGTTTTTTTTTTCTCATTTGGTATCTCAGCGGTACAAATACTTTGACTTATTTTCACCAAGTCTTCATTTGTCATTTCAGACTTAGCTTTTTCAAGCTCTTTGTTCTGTCCCTTCCACATCACCCACTCCTTTTCCCAGCTTTCTCCTCATCTAGGCAACTCTATGTGTCTAAAATAAATCTCCAAACGTCAAGGGGTTTACCTGGACCAAACGTTTTAAAATAGACATTTGTTTGACTGTTTTGATTAAATTCTGTCCATTGGTATAAGGTAAACAAAGTGATACCTACCCAACTGCAGTTGAGTTATATTGGATTTGCTCCAGTTAAATCCATATCATCATTTGCTCCTTTCCCCTTAATTTTTCAAGGTAACGCTATCAGAGGGAACAACCAAAGCCAGCTGTGACATTGGAAAGCTGTTATCTCCCAGCCTTGAACTCAGACACTCCGTATTTGACATCCATCCACACTCACAAGCTACAGCCAAATGCAATTTTCTCTACTTTCCACACCAGTTCAGCTTCTAAAAGGATTTAATAACACCCCAGCGTGCACAGTTATAAACCAAGTTCAAAGTGCTTGGTATTGAGTCTACTTTATATGAGAAGGTATGAACCAAAGTCAGTGTGTTTCCTCATGAGAAAATTTTGCTGATTTAATTTAGCAACTGAGCTTGTGAAATGGGTTGCACTTCTGTAGAGCTGTCCTCATGCTGGAGAGGAAGAAACATCAGGGAAGGATCAGCTACTTGTCAAACCCACCCTTGCAAATGCAAGCAAGCCCCCAGCTCTGACTCTATGCTCCAGCCTGGCTGGCAGCTGCTCAGGGGCTATACCCTCTAGTTCCTTCATGGCTCATGTGTAATTGCGCTTTGACTCAGATGAAGCCTTCTAAAACCCATGGTGGTGAAGCAACACATCCCAGGCTTCCTCTGCTGGCTCCTCTGGCGGTCCCCAGGCCCTTCCGTTTGGCTTATGTGTTGCTTTTGTGTCCCGCTGCCAAAGGATACAGCAGAGCAAACTGTAGTGCTTGGAGAATTCTGGTCCTCCACTGGGGGAAGGAACAATTTCAGAGCCCCAACTGCAGTCCTGTACACCTGGGATTGTGTCTTGCTCCTGGTAGACCTGATGCTCCTCAGAGCTTACAAGCAGGATGTCGTACACATGAGGAAAATCCAGGAGCAGCCTGTGGGAGCACATTCCTGCTTCCCATCAGAGCTGTTTCATAGGTTCACCACCCATCTGCGTGTTAACATTTCAGCTAGTTTTGCTTGTTCTTCCCTGTGAAATTTCATCACTTTGTTTAATTGCAAAAGTCAACCACTGTATTCAAGAGATGAATTACCCTATTGCTGCAAGAAAGTTTGACATTTAGTAGCCTAGAAGATATTTATGACCAAAGCAGTTCTTCTTCTGAAATACAACATTCATTTGTAGAAATCCCCCATTGGGGGAAAAAAAAAATCAGTGACATGGAAGGTGCTAAAGCCCTACCAAAATAGCATCTTAACTGTTCCTTAAAATAGTGAAATGTACACAAATGATGAAAAACAGTTCAGAAAGTTAACCAGTTTTTAGTCCTGGAGCAATGCAACCATTTTAAGACAGATTTACAGTGCACTGAAAATCTGATTATGTAAACTATCATAAATGGATTCAGTGTGTTAGAAGCCAGCACTAAATCTTCAGCTGTTTACTGAAAAAAAAGGCAATAGGGGACTATACATTAAAATGAAGATTGATTTTGGAAAGCCTCGCATAAATGAAATATGCTGACATAATGGGTAAGCAGAAGGAAAGAAAGCATAAAATTAACAATCGTCAGTTCTTGCTCCAGGAGTATAACTATAAACTAGAGAATGACTTTAATTGTAACACTAGTCCTTGAGATGAACTGCAAAAGTTTTGAGAGAGCTTGTCAAAACTTTCCAGGTTCCTGGTTCAAAATCCATGCTGCAATTATGCTTGGTCATTAAAACTAAAGGAAACAATCTTGAAAAATCCCATGCACAAGCTCCTACCTTTTCTGTCAGGTTGGGGCCCCACAGGGCATGATTTCAGGGGCCAGAAAGATTCGGGGGCCAAAAAGGATTTGGGGGCCTCCTGTGCCGCTCTGCTCTTGCCCGACACCTTGGTGTTTCTCATGCACAGCTCTGGGCAGCCAAAATATTTTGCAAGTCTTATTGCGTTATGCAATTTTATTTGGATGCTATTGGAAAGTGTGTCGTTAGCGGGCAGAGCTGTGGCTCTTGGCAAGGTGTAGCAAAGCCGGGAACTGGGGACAAAGGCATCCCCGGCCCCAGGTGCCAGCTGGAGCTGTGAGTTCTCACTATCATCGGGAAGAAAACTCCCATTCCTGGATATCTTATCATAGAATCATAGAATTATAGAATCATAGAATCACCTAGGCTGGAAGGGACCTTTCAGATCATCTAATCCAACCATCAACCTAACACTGACAAAAACCATCACTAAACCTTATCTCTAAGGACTATGTCTACCCGTCTTTGAAATATCTCCAGGGATGGTGAGTCAACCACTTCCCTGGGCAGCCTGTTCCAATGCTTGATAACCCTTTCAGTTGAAATTTTTTCCTAATATCTAATCTAAACCTCCCCTGGTGCAACTTGAGGCCATTTCCTCTTGTCCTATCGCCTGTTACCTGGGAGAAGAGATCGACCTTTCTACAACCTCCTTTCAGGTAGTTGTAGAGAGCGATAAGGTCTCCCCTCAGCCTCCTTTTCTCCAGGCTGAACAACCCCAGTTCCCTCAGCCGCTCCTCATAAGACTTGTGCTCTACACCCCTCACCAGCTTCATTGCCCTTCTCGGGACAAGCCTGGGACTGCGTCAAATGGTGAGGACAATAAGAAAAAAAGGTTTTATTTCAAAGCATGAAGGTGGATAACAAAGGGGAGGAGCTTCAATTATGGAACATCTTGTTCTGGATGGGGCTTTTACTGGCCTAGGAGGAAGGAAGGCCACATAAAATATGTTTATAAAATAGCACTCAAGAAAATTCATCACAGTTAACTAAAATGTAAGAGTAGTTGTGCATAACACCCTTCTGACACCCTCTTGCTCAGGACCAGCATGGCCATAAACTGGTGTGGGATGAGACATTTCAGAAGAGGGGGTCACTGAGTGTGAACCTGGCTGTTCTGCTCAGCGCAGCAGCGTCCGTCAGGGTTCACCACACTCAGGGTGCTCTGTTTTGGAAATTACATCAGGTGAGGTTTTTTTGGGTGTTTCTCGGTGAATATACCTATTATTTTCTTTGACCCAAGACTTCACAGCAAAGTTATTGTGAACTCTGTAGGACTTTTATTCTCTCTTTTTTACCTATGTATCTAGGCTGCACTTTTTAAAACTTTAAACCTTAAAACTTTAAAACTTAAATTGCCTTAATCCTTCTTCAAATCTATTTTCATTGAAATTCATTATAATCCTGAAAGGGCTTATATGTGATTTGATAAAAATTTGTTGAAAAAATGTTACAATTTTTTTTGTTGTTGCTAGGCCCTTTGGCCCTTCCTTTTCTCTCTCTTCCTCCCCAGAAGCAGTGTTTAGCAAAAGTCTTTCATGGTACAGTTGTACTTAAAAAGTAGCCAATGGCATTAGAATTGGGATTAGGTATGATCCTTTTTACTGGATGTGTAAATCAAAATAAATAAATTAAAAAGTCCCCGGGAAACCATCCAAAGGAGCATTTCAAATCCTGAAAAGAACATATTATGCTGCCTCTTTTGAAAGTAGGCCTGTAAACGAGTAAGTTGGCAAGTTAGTAATTACTTTTTTAAAAGACAGAATTGGCGCTGGTGGGCACCGAGCTCCACACGTGGGCTCCCAGGTGCACTGCCTGCACTGCCGGGCTGCTGCACCACAGTGGAAATCACAGCAAAGCAAAAAGCCAAATCAGTCTCCAGTCGGTTTACAGGACAGTTTCCAAAGGTCCTGCCACTGCCCTGTGCTATCTCCTGCCACCACAGGCAACAGCAGCTCCTGCCACCTGAAGAATGGGTGCCCCATGTCCCCGGGGAATGCCAGGCTTTTGTGTCCTTGGCACTCCCATTGCACACCGTAATGGGAACAGCCCCAGCACTGGAGGACTGGCACAGCTGTATCAGTCCAACACCTCCAGGGAGCCTTTCCAAGGTGACCTGAGGCTGAAGGGTATCCATCTTATTCTGACTCAAGTATAAATTTTGTTTTTATATTACTTTAGACTAGAAGCCTGGGTTGATTTGGGGGCGGAGGGGAGGGAAAGGCTGTCTAGGGCATTTTATCACTACAGAAATAAGTATTACGGGCATGAAAGAACCTCGTTTTGTCCTGTACTTGTCATGTAATTCTTCCCTGTACCAATTAATCCAGTGGATCTGCCCAAATACTGTCTATGCAGCAAAAATATAATAAAAGGAAGAGCAGTAAGTCAGGTAGAGGGGTGGGAGACAACATCTGGATGACAGAGCGGGTTATTTCGTCAGATCTCTAAATGCATGTGCACTTGTTTCTGACTCACCTGGGGCAGGATTCATCACCCGTCACTGCAGGTTATCCACAGCGCAGCCATCAAAGCCGGAGCATGTCGAGCAGGCTGTCTCTGGAGTCAGCAGGGAAACAGGCACTTTTAGAACGTGACTCACCTCATGCTAATGCTGATACTTAACCTAGTCAAGATGAATCAGGCCCTATTTTCCCTCCGCTAACTAAAAGGGAGCCTAGAGCAACCAGCTCTGACACAGATGGCTGCACTATTGGCATCTTCAGTGAGGTGAGATGCTGTAACTGAGTCATTTCATCTGCCTTAAAAAGTGATTGGGGGGTTGTCTCAGATTTTCCTATTCATACAGAGCAAAATTCAAAGAGGAAAGAAACAAGAAGGAACTGTACCCTTGCTGGTGTAACTTGGTACCCCAGAGATGAGTCACTCCGATCTTTCTGTGATAGCCGAGAGACAGGTGGATGGATAACTCACATCCCTATCAGCACACAGACACATCCATTAGCCACCGTGACAGTCATGAAACCTTCCCTGCTGCTGTAGGTGTATAATTATAGTAAGAGAAAAATCTGAGTCACGGGTGTAATTCAGCCTCCCTTCAGGTGTGTGACACATAAGGTATTAATCAGTTGAAGGACTGGAAAATACCGAAGCGATCACTGTTCAGTATTGGTGAGTCAGACAATGAATTTTCTTGGATGTGGCATATAGAGAATATGTGGCTTGTGTGGGGCAGCAGATTAGTGCTTGATCTTTCACAGTGTTTTTTGCAGAAAGATAAGTGTGTCTCTTATTACATCCCTACTACTTTTAAGTGGATTCTTCCAGACAGTGTCTGGAGTTGCCTATTTTCTTCTTCTAAACAGATATCGAAATATCTCAGGGTATGGAAGCACACGTGTACAACACCTGCACAACCTTTCCCAACCAGTTACCATATAATTACTTAGTGTACAAGTGAAGTGCAGTTGCAATAGAGGAACTCTAATGTCTGCATAAATCCAGTTCAGAATTAAACTGCTACTTGAAGATGCTTTATGGAGGGTATGTAATTTTCTTTCTTATTCTATTGTAATTAGTGGAATGATGCAGGGTTGTTTAGATACCTTATTGAAACATTTCTGTCTCCTCATACATTGTTGTGATTTGGGTAAAATCCTTTTGGTGCTTGGAGGAACATCTGACATTCACTCAGTCAAGAAGAAGGAGCAGTTGAATGACCATTTATTTGGGAAAGGCTCATCGGAAAAGGCTACCACTGAAGTATGGACCTGATGTCATTGCCAGGCATGAGTTGTGCCATCAAGCCACTGCATTTCCTAGCAACAGGGCTGCAATGAGGACCATCCCAGCACTGGGGTTGGTGACATCACCCACATCCTTGGGAAGTGCTAGAAAACACCAGTAAACAGGAGCAGGAAAAGCCACAGACACAGGCAGGGCTGGAACAAGGTATACAAAGAAATTTAGTTTGTTTCAATGAGACTTACTCTTGGCCAACCCCTGTGCGCTGCTACTTCATGTCTAAGTTTCTTCTCCCTTGCGCAGTCCAACAGGCAGTTTTTTATTCAGCCTTTTAAAGACCCATACGAGCTCTTCCTTTCATTTCTTTTAATGTTTTCCTCTTTTCCAGTCTTCTGCAGCTTTGCAAATCCTTCAAGATACCATCAGCTCCTTGCTGGAACCTCAGGAAGGCTGAGACATTCTGGTGATGGATATGAGGAACCATGCAGGTCTATGGGAACATGATGCAGAGATGGTCCAAGGCCTATCTACAGACCTAGCTTGGATCCAATTGTGCTTATTTTAGACTCATGTTAGATGGGGCTTTTTAGATGGGCATACCAAGTGGGCTTGAGATGATCCATACCACTTCCCTCACACCACACTTGATGATTCTCCTGGAGCTCAGCAGGGAATATGATACAGGTACAGGTGCACACAGTCAGCTCATGTCCAGCCGGGCTTCTGAGAAAAGGCCCTGGCTTTGTCCTGAATGGAAGTTGTTGGACTATTTCCAGACCCAGCCTGACCCTGGAATCTGCAAAGCTTTATTCATGTGGTGCTTGTGCTAATGAGCCATGTCAGACCCGAGCTATCTCTGCATCTGTGGCACAGATAATCTCCAAACCAGATAATTCAACCACAGATGCCTGAGAGCTGGATTTAGCTGCAAACACCTCAGTGATTACTTCAGCCATATCCCTAAGTACTCTCGGGTGATTTTCATTAGACCCAACCAAGCTGAAAACATCTAATTGAAGGAATACTCCCTAATCTGTTCCTTCTCCTCTAGTCTGAGTTCTTCCCCTTTCAACACTGCTGTTAATTGCATTAAACATCTGATAGCAGTTAATCTTTTTAGTGAAGGTGGATGCAGAAAAAAAAAAGAAGTATTAAGTAACTTGAGTGATCACAGAAGTCCTGCTGGAATGTGGACTTCCTTTCAAAGGGGTGGTCACAGTGGCCAGATCTACCAGTCTTTATACAGGCAAAAGTAATCTGGTGCTTGCTGTGAAAATGCATCCTGCCTTCTGAGTGATTCCTTCTTGGAAAGAGGAAGCCAAAGCACCACTTTGCCAAAGCAGTGTAGGACCATGGGACTGTCTGCACAAACCATGACTGAAGTCTGAGAAGGAAGGAGGGCACAAAGAAAACATGCAATGGACAGCTGTGAAATCCTGAACTCACTGTCTCCTCAGATCATGCTTTTACCCATAGGTGGAGCATAAAGGAAGAAGCAGCAGGTGTTAGAAAGAGAAAACAGCTATAAACACAATGCAAACTCAGTATTTGGTACCTTCCCTGCCTTCCACTCTCCGTCTCCTGTGTCCTGTCTGCTGGTCTTCAGCCCATTCAGTTGTGACAGCACAACTGTTTGCAGGACTGTATTTTGAACTGGATTAGGGACCTGATCCGATTAAAAAAAAAAATCCTGCCAAGAAATGTCAGTTCTGTGATGGGAACGAGTGATTGTGAGAATAATTGAAACCAGCATTGCCACCGAACATGCTGCGTTAGGAAACAACAGCCCCAGCTCCATGCCAGCCTGGCCAGGCTGCTCTGCGTTGTTCTGATTTACAAAAGAATCTGCCGTTAGAATCGGGATTTTTTTTTATTTGTTTTGTTTTAAATAACTGAGTACTGGTGTCTTCCAGTCACAACAAATATTGTGGCTGTCTTATTCAGTGCTCACGTTTGTCACATTTTGTCATGAAAATGAAATTCAAGGACAGAAAACGGTGCTAGAAATGGCTGAGAGGTGAAAGTATGTATCAGCAGTTGCAGGGTGCAAAACATTAAGGAAGGTTCCAATTACAGTAAAACAAAGCCTTACAAACCCACCAAAGTCACAGGAAAAGCTATACTTCAAACAAACAAACAAACAAACAAACAAAAAACTCCAACCAAAATGAAATAGCTTCTCTTTGGCAAAACTCCACACAGCTGCACGCCAGAAGAGGTGCGCGCCCACCCATGGCACGAGGGCTGAGGCTGCTGCCAGCAAGGCTGTCAGGGCAAAGTACACATCTTAGTGTTCTCGTGCTCCCAACCAGCAACACAAAAGGGTGGAGTTGCTCCCATTTTTTCTGAGGTTTTTCTTCTTGTCTGTAGCAGAGGTTGAAAATTTCAGGCTATATCAATACCACTACGTTTAACAGCACCAGGGACACCCCTCAGCACTCCCCATCCTCTCCACCACGAAATTCTTAGCACGAGTCTTGGCACATTTTGACCTGTGCCAAGTACCTCTCTCCCACACAGTTTCTGGGTAGGCTTCAGGAGCACCATGGGCGAGGGGCTGCTCCCAGCGCCAGTTTCCGTGTGGCCACCCTGTTTTGGAGAGTAAGACAGTTTAATGCCATGGATGCAGGCTGCTCCTTGCCAACTGGCCTCAGTGCCAGGGAATGGCCCCAGGCACATTTAATTTCCTAGGATAGACACAGCTTCAGTTTCTTTGTGCTGTGGTTCCTCTCTCCCTCACTGGTGCTTTAAAACCTTTTTGGTAACAGTTTGGTTGTGAGCTGATAGGTACTTTAGACAGGAGTTTATGGACTTAGCAGAATCCATTGTTTTATTTTCCTAGAACGAGTCCACTGTAGGTATTCAGGTGTCTGAGACTTTACAGCCACCTCCTGCGGAGCTGGGGTAGCTGCTAGCAATGGGGACCCAAGCTGAGTGTTTAGGATAGGCAAGAGGCAAATCTTCTGCTTGCAAATACTCCTTCTTATCTTGCACTAAAGTCCAGAGATTCACCCGAGCTGGCACTTTGTGGAAGAAACCAAGCATTTCTTGGCAACTCAAAGCACAGTGGCAAGCCATGATCTTAATTTGCTAATACTGTTCTGGTTTAGGGAGTTGCCCTAACAAAACTGTCATCTGAAGAGGAGAAGCAGGAGTCAGCCCCAAATGTCCCATAATTTCTGCACTTAAAGGCTCTGCCTGCATTTTGTCCTCAATTCCCCATCAGGACTGCTGTATAGCACAGTCAAGCCAGCTGTGTGTGTTGGAGAGCCAGGGAAATACTAATGCCCAATTTAACATGCAGCTCATGTGCCTTTAAATAGCAGCGAGAGCCGAGCCAAGCCATCCACTGCAGCAATTTCTGGACATATGTGCGGAGCCCCCCTCCTCCCCTACACCCTCCCAGCCCCGAGCTGCGAGCTGTGCGGAGGGGCCGGGGATTGGTGCGGCTGCCTGTCATTTCACAGTCACCCCACTGACGTCTCCTCTGCGCTGTTGACTTGATCCCGTTTGTAGCCAATGTAATTACAACATGGAGAATCAACAACTGTTAACGATTTAGGTTAAATGTAATTTAATGCCCCGAGATTACCGCACTTAGATGAGATTTCGCTTCACGTGAACCATGCAGAGAATGTGAAGAGCCTGCATACTTCTGCTAAAGTAATTCTGGACAAAGGAAAGATTGACACTGGCTTCCTCACACTCTATTAAACGCTTCAGCGACTTTGGCATGAGTTTCTAATCTGTCATTGCTCTTAGAATTCCACATGCGAGAACGGGATCTGTCTGAGAGCAGAGGTTCAAAATCCATTCTTCTCTGGGGGAGGGTGTCCATATATCTTAAAGAAGGAAAGCTCAAAATCCCTGATATCTCTAAGGGTTTCCTGATTCCCTTGAAGAGACTATGCCTAATATTTCACTTGCAGTGCCGTTGTATCCATAAACCGTGGAAGATAGCGTGAAATGTTGCTGTTATAAGGTCTAAGAAGTAGTCACACAAGCCTAGAAACTCAAGGAGTCCATTGCAAAGTGCTCCTGTGCTACTGGGACAGCTGCCAAGCAAGGCATACAGATTGCTGTTGCTGAGCTTTTCAAGGATGAGAAAATGCTCGACAGAGCAGACGGTCCCCCAGAGCACCCAGAGAGGTTGGTCAGCACGGCTGTTACCTTGGGTAGCCGGTTTCTAGGTGGAACTGTGCTAGATCCTGGTCCCAGAAGTCGGGGCCAGATCCTGAACACACATTTTAATAGAGGTTTCCAGCTCTGTACATTAATCCAAGAGAAGGTTTCCTAACAAGGGATTATAGCTGTAGACCTCATTTGACTTCTCCCCAAATGCAGAATAGCCATAGCTTTTCGAGACTTCCACACTTCCACTGCCTTACTAGGAATGCAAATATTTGTAAATGAAATTGACGGCTATTCTCTAAGTCTTAAGGAACTCAGCAAAAAATAGCCTCAAGTCCAGCAAACTTTCATGATTTGGTGACAATGAGCCCTTTTTTTATCTTTAGTACTGAAAGCAAAGGCATATCTGACACACTGATGTATTTTGATGAAGTTATTTATGAGCTTGACTTTGATAGGATCTATTAACCCACACCTCTGTGCTCCTGAGCAGTTGCTTCGATGACAGCATTTGGATTTACTGGCAGCAGCTTGTTGGGTCACAGCACATAACAAATGGAGGAGCTTCTACATTCTGTGTCTTAGTGTCCAAAAGTCAGTGCTTACTATGGCCTTACTGACTCCTGTAACTACACAAGGATTCAGAAGTAGGCGCACACTGTTCGTAAAGCGTTTTGCTCTTGGGTGGCATGGCGTACCTGTTTTCCAGGAGTCTGTTGCAAGGGCACTGCCCTCCACCATGGTCTCCAAGAGGTTTGCAAGCCAACTTTGACTTGCACTAGCTGGGATCAGTATGGTAACTTTCTTGATGGTGTTCTGACAAGAATCTCAGTCCTTGCATGGAGGTTTTCAGCAAAGGGCAGAGGTCTAAGGGCCTAAGAACCAGCATCTGTGGCTGACAAATAATGAAAAAAAAAAACGTTCTGGCTATAAGTTAAAAAGTAATTAACTAATTGCACAAAGAAGAAAGCCATCATTATCCTGTGACATGAGGCAAAGATCAGTTTTCTAGAGTGCTTTCTAGCCTACCCAAGCTTTTTTAGTTGTTTGGCATCGCTAGTCTTCCAAAAGTGTCCACAGAAACAGTTGTTCTCCAGTATTATCAATAGTTTTCATAGCTCATATAGTTTAATACCTATTAAAACTGCTCAGATAAGTTGTAGCATTTTAATATTAGTAAAAAATGGAGGTGAACATTCCACACTTGGTGATCTACAAATGTCCATCACAATAATATCACTTGTTTTATTCACAAAGGTATAAAATTGCATAAAATACGTTGCTTGAGCAGAGTCTCTGAGTTCCTATTTTACATGTAAAACGGATCAGTGCTTCTGGTGGTAGTTCACAGAAGCAAGAAAAAAAAAGATCTTTGATCAAGAGTCTGCCACATGGCTCTCTGGAATTATAAGAATAGCAGTAATTTATACATTTCAAGTATTTCATATTTAGAGCAAGATTAATCTCTTCACTCTTAACTGCAGGATTTGTAGTGTGGTGATGGATTTAATGATATGGTCACATAGGCTATTGAAATTACTACTTTTCTGGTTAGAAGTGGTCACCCAAAGTCAATGGCTCAGTCATGTAATGGGAAGCATCACAGGATGGTTGCCAATTTCTTCCCCTTCAGATGGGTTTTCAATCTGGAAGGACTTTCCAATGACATAGACTAGACTTGGAGACCCATCAGAAGCACATTCACTGATATGGCTGAGAATGTGTCAGGACTTTCCAAAGGAAGGAAGGAGCAGTGAATCACTGCAAGCACAAAAAGAAAAAAAAAAAAAGCAAAGAGAAAGATATGTTATGTCGATGTGGATCATGGACTACTTCTATTGTGCATTAAATAGACCCCCAACTGAAACAAACCTGAACCTGGTAACATAAGTAAGATAAAAAATATGGATATTCACACAAAGTAGCTAAGGTGAACTGAAAGCTTCCAACAGCAAACTACAGAGCTATAAAGACTGTCAGCAAGAAAAATAAGTGCACAAACACTCAAAGCAAGTGATATGAAGAATGAAACTACGTCAGGGATCAGGGTCTAAAATTCACCTCAAAGGAAAGGAGGAAATGCACCATGACAGAATTGCCTAAGAAAAATTTAAGTGAGGTAAATAATGATCCTGTCCAAAAAGGCGCTTTGTACAATTATTATGAAGAGAAGCCACAGTGCCACTAAGTAGAGCTAGCTGGTTTCCTTCCTAGTGCTTCGTTCACTGGCTATACCTTCACATTGCATAATACTAGTGAACAAATAAATTAATGGCAATTAGTACTCTTACACTCAGTGATTGTAGGAGAGCATTTAACAATGATGCTGCTATAGCAAGACACTGAAAATGTACAGATTTCTTTCTAAAATCATTTATATTTTCCAAAATCTTTCACAGTACACTGGTAATTAAATTAGTGCTTTGATGTCACTCCTGGCATAGGCGAAGGTACATCATCTCCCTGCAGTGTCTTGCATTGCTGTGTAACAAATATGTGGCACAGAGACTGGAGTCCCAGGGGTGTTTGGCAGTCTCGGTTTGCTGGGGATATCTATTCATCAGCAGATGAGATACAACAAAAGACAAACAGCTTAGTCAGAACAGCAAAACAATAAGGTCTTATAATCAACAGGTCAAAAAACAAAGGCTATGAAAATAAATATGACCTTACGTGGCATCGCTGTTCTAGAAGGAGTAACTGCAAGCATTGTTGTCACATTTATTTACCCAGGCAGTATATCTCACAGCCCCTGTGACTCTGTCTGTGGTGCAGGGCTCAGATGGGCAAGGGAAGGACTGCTGGTGAGAATACAGAGTCTAACATAAATAATGTCTTCACTAAACTGTGGATCAGAGAGAGGCAGTAGGTTTATCAAGCACTGTTTAAACAACTTTCAGTTGGAGATCTGTATCAGATATTAATAATAAAATTATGAGATAAAGAACAATGACAATTTAAGGTGTATACAATTACCAATAGCTGACAAAAAGCAGCAATAAAGAAGGTAGAATATATTGGTCATATCAAGACAATACTGAACAATAGACTTAGTGACCCGAGGGCCAGAGGAGAAGATGTTGACTTGAGGAATGACTTTGCAGGATGTGAAGGACTGAAGAAGTGACCTTGCAGATTAGCAGAGGGATCAAACTAAAAGCATTGCTCTACGATAGGATTAGTTTTAGGCAAATGACCTCTGCCTTATGTCCCAGCACATGTGAGGGGTGGATTGCTTTAGAGCATCTTGGTATGGTGAAGTTTTCTTTGTATAGAAACCAGGCATATGGTCTTCCCACATTGTCAAGACAATGGCTATATTCGTGCTGTCTACCGTAGGCAGCCTGGACTTTGCTCTCATGACCAGTTTTCCCTGCTTTACACATTACAAGACTGTAAACCTGCCAATGGTTGCTTTGGGCATCTCACTTTCAGCATAACCATGAGTGGTGAGTTGACCTTGGCTGGATGCCGGGTGCCCATCAATCCGCTCTATCACTCCCCCTCCTCAGCTGGACGGGGGGAGAAAAAATATGATGAAAGGCTTGTGGGTTGAGACAAGGGCAGAGAGAGAGATCACTCAGCAAATACCATCACCAGCAAAACAGATCTGACTTGAGGAAATTAATTTATTACCAAACAAATCAGAGTAGGATTATGAGAAATAACACCAAATCTTAAAACATCTTCCCCCTATCCCTCCCTTCTTCCTGGGCTCAACTTCACTCCCAATTTCCTTTACCTCCTCCACCTGAGGAGCGCAGGGGGTTGGGGAATGGGAGTTGTGGTCAGTTCATCATACGTTGGCACTGCTGCTCCTTCCTCCTCACGCTCCTCCCCTGCTCCAGAGTGGTGTCCCTCCCATGTGAGACAGTCCTCCACAAACTGCTCCAGCGTGATTCCTTCCCATGCGCTGCAGTTCTTCACAAACTGCTCCAGTGTGGGTCCTTTCCACGTGTCCTTTCCACAGGGTGCAGTCCTTCAGCAACGGACTGCTCCAGCGTGGATCCCCCACAGGGTCACAAGTCCTGCCAGCAAACCTGTTCCAGCATGAGCTCCTCTCTCCACGGGTCCACAGGTCCTGCCAGGAGCCTGCTCCAGCATGGGTTCTTCATGGGCTCACAGCCTACTTTGGACACTTCCACCTGCTCCAGTGTGGGGTCCTCCATGGGCTGCAGGTGGATCTCTGCTCCACCATGGACTTCCATGGGCTGCAGGGGGACAGCCTGCCTCACCGTGGTCTTCACCAGGGGCTGCAGGGGAATCTCTGCTCTGGCCTGGATCACCTCCTCCCCCTCCTTCTCTGACCTTGGTGTCTGCAGAGTTGTTTCTCTCACACATTCTCACTCCTCTCTTCAGCTGCTCTTGTGCAGCAGTTTTTTCCCCTTCTTAAATATGTTATCAAGGAGGTGCTACCACTGTCACTGATGGGCTGAGGTTTGGCCAGGAGCAGGTCTCTCTTGGAGCTGGCTGGCATTGGCTCTGTCGGACACTGGGGGAGGTCTTGGCATCTTCTCACAGAAGCCACCCCTGTAGCCTCCCTGCTACCAAAACCTTGCCACGCAAACCCAATGCATCATGTGCTTACTAGAAAATATTTTCAGGTACAATCTGTTCAACCAGTTTTTTGCTTTCCATTGAATGTGCCAAGAAATTGACCACACATCACCAACTGTGATAGTACCTTTTGTGATCTCCCCTCACAGAAACAGGATTTAAAATACTTGTTTATTGCCAGTCATGCAGTGATTTGGACTGCATTTAAAACAAGGTGGAGACAAGTATGGTTACCCTAACCATCTAAGCCAAAGAGTCTTTTTAGATGGGTTTTAGCAACATAAAAAAATTACTCCTCAAACATATCAAGGAACTGAGATCTGTTAGTAACCCAATAGAGTCCATTTCCAACAAACAAGAGAGCTTTTTCTTAACTCATCAAATATTTGCATTGAACTATGTTAAAAGAGCATTCATCATACAGGGATAGAGTCATAGGGCAGTAATAATTACACCAGGAAGATTTGCAAGTTCCAACATGGCTGTTTACATGTCCATTTTCAAAAATAAATACCTGCTAAAGGTGTGTGCGTGCTGAGGTATTTGTCCCTTCACCTCCTTAGGCATATTAATGTATGGTTTTCTATAGTTACATTGAAGATCATATGCACTTATTGGAGAACACATCGCTCAAATCTCTCTCACAACTCAATAAATATGTATATAAAGATAAAACAAAAGGAAGGAAAAAAGGAACAGATGGTGGCAGGAAGACAGAAGAGAGAAATTTTCTCTTGTTTTTTCTTGAACCCAAAAGTAGATCCTTCACTGAAGGTTTTTAACAACAGTGGAGAAAAAAGCGTATCTCAGGCGAAGAACAAAGACAACTTAATTGCTTTAGTACAGAGGTTTGGACTAGCTGATTTTCTTAAATCCCTCCCGTAAACCTTAGAATGTTTTGGGATACTTTTCTCTTTCTGGCCACTTTTCACCCTGAGGAGTTAATGTCCCTAACAGGAGAGAGACAAGAGCCACTGCAGCCACCTCACCGCAGGTTTTGCTGTCGGTGGCTCACCCCAAAGGCAGTCCTGCGGGGGTTTGGGGCCCATCCTTTTTGCAGAACTGGGGGCTTGTTTCAAGCCACACGAGTTCCCAGAGCCAGTTTATTGCCTGGCCACACGAGCGTGTGTGCTGGCAGAAGGGAAGGATCAGAGGAGGAGAGGTGGCATGTGTCCAGGAGCCAGGGGAGCAGGACTTGATCTGCACCAGGATTTCAGCTGGCTTAACGTGACCATGGAACAAGAGTGTAAGTTGGTGTTGAGGCATTGGAGTCATGGTAATTAAAGGTTTCTGTTTTCATTATAGATCTGGTTTGTCACTCAACTTCAACACACAGAAGCCATTATTTAGATGTCCAGTTCCACTCAGCTTCAGAGTTAAATCACAGGCCCGAACCAAGGGTCAACATGCCAAATTTTGTCAGTCTGACTTCAGTGTGTACTTGCACTTCACCTTTCAGATATCTGTTTTTTTCACTAACATGACGAGCCCATACAACACCGTGGCCTCCCCAAGAGGAAACACTGACATTTACATCCCTCCTCCAGCTTCTTAGGTCTCTTCTCTGCACTTTGAGCCATGAAAGCAGCCAAACTTTATCACAGCAGGACTTGCCCAGAAGGGACACGCTGGGCAAGAGGCTCTGATGGATGTGGCCCATTAGGTTGCAACCTCCCTTTCCTCCTCACCATGTATTTGGGAACCCACTGGCATGGGTTGGCTTGTAATAGAGTAGCTATTCTCTTTCTTCAACACCAACTGGTCCCATTTTCACACTCCGGCAGGAATTCAGCGATTGCTTTGTACACTTGTTTTTGGACTGTAGCCCCATCCTCATTTACTTTTAGAGACTTCTGCATTGCAATTTACATGTATAATGCACAGTTAATTACAGTTTAAATTAAGCACACAAAAATCAAGATCTGATGATCTGTTTTATCAAATCAGGCCGTGTAAGATTAACAGCTATTATAAAATAAATGGAATATGTAGATAACTCTTACCATTTCAGTGGCTCATTTACAGAGCCATTAATTCTCTGTGATGCAGTGAACATACCAATGGAGATCAAGTTGCTCATACTAAAAATCCAGTCCCATCCTTTGTCTTCTTTTCCATCAGGCTGCTGCCCAAGCACACCAGAAGCTGAAATTTCCTATGGTTTAATGACAATCTGGTATTTTGTACCTTAAACTTTATGTCTTTTCTCTTGCTTACCTAAGTACAAGCTTTTAGTAACAGTCTTTGCTAGGAAAAAAGACAGCACACAAAAATATAGCATATCTTGCTATAGTGTCTGGGTCTGTCTTTCCTAGCCCTTAAGCAGAACAACAGCAAAATTACTAGAGGATGTTGCAGTATCCCATCCTGAGTAGGACTTTAGGAGAACTTTGTGGTCAGCCCTTTTCCATGAACACCCCTCAGGCTGCTACTCAGAGCACTCTCTGGGGAAGCAGGGTTCAGGTCCCACATGCAGAAATGGGGATTACATGTGAGTCTTCTACTGCCCGGATATCACTGACCATACAGTGTTGCATAAATTGTGGATATCTTCCCGCTGATAGCCTTCAGGATCCAGCGTCTAGTCAAAACTTGACACATTTTTCTGAGATATACAAATAGTTTGGGGACAAATTTCCTCTTTGCAGTAAAAATTAAAAAAAGGCAATTTACCCAGCTGCAGCTGTAGAAGTCCTATGTTTTGCATGCCATGCTTAGTGATGCAGGGGAAGCGAGGATATCTTCTAGGAACAAAGTTAATTATTCAGTAGCAGTTCATAAAGTGATCAAAAAGAAAGGTGTAAGCGACTTCATTTTTTTTAATACAAAAGAGCTGTTCTTTGAGTTACCGATCAAACTAAACAGAAAATCAAATGAATTAAGGATCATCTTCAATAGTATGTACAGGCTTCTGCTGAGACAGAAATGGATTATTTTCCCAAACAGCAGCAGTGCCCACCAAGATAAATTATTTGATTAAAAACAACCTCCATCTTGCTTGATTCGGTATTCAGTATTTTTAACTTTGGACTAAGAAGTGAACGTTCTCTAGGAAGATAAAAACCAAGCTGTTTTTGAGTGGTTCTTTTATTTAAATGAAATAAGCATAGCTATAACAGCGAAGATAAAAGGAACGAAGAAAAGAAGCACAAAAGCAGGAAGTAAGGAAAGGCTCTGATTAGCATTAATACTATTTATTTGCTTTGCGGCCGTGCCTAACAGCACAAGTCATGAAGCAATGCCCCATTATATGAGGCACTGTGCAATCACAAAAGGAAAGGACAGGGTGTGCTCCAAGCTGTTCATCATTTAAATATAGCACGGCAGACAACAGGCAAGTACTGACTAATGGAGGAGTATAAGGACAAGCAGTCCTGCACACCTAATGTGGCTGTTACCAAAGGATGGCTTCCAGAGGGATTCATTTGGGGAGCTCCCCTCAGCCACGGGCTGGTACTCAAAAGTGTTTGCTGGAAGATGTGACAACTGGATGGTGGATGGTGGATGGTGGGTGATGGATGGTGGACATCTTCCAGGCCAGACAGGATATGATAAGAAGCACTGGTCTTGAGGAAGGGCTTGTGAGTGAAGATAAGGTTTATGAAACAGAAAAGAAGGGGGCGATGGAGAGGTCCTGGAAACACGGCTCAGAGGGCTGGAAAATTATTTCTTTGCTCCTGGGTGATGATTGGAGGGCTCTCCCAGTTCAGACAGGACATGGAGCCCTTTTCTCAGATAAATGAACCCCCACTTTCTTGGGGGGATCAAACAACAAGCCTGACATGAAGTTGAGAGCTGAGTCAATGGGACTCCTGCTTTGAATCCTGTGGGTATCTAGTAGAAAACGGAAATTATCCAGGCCCCTGAGCCAGGCAGGAAGGAGGACTCCAACCAACCCGGATCACCTGGAGGTAGAAGTTACAGCTAAGATTCAAACCAAGGAGAGGAGATAAGGACTTACAGGAAGCAGAGATGAGTCAAAGCACCACTCTCCAGCACAGCTTAGCTAGGCTTTTATTTTCTGTCACTTCCAGCTCAGCAAAAAGGCAGGATGTGCCCACAGCTTCACAAAGTTTTTCTTTTCCTCAGCTAAAATGAATTTTTTAACAGGATAAAACCTGCAAAAACTAAGCATCAACCCAATTAATTAAGGACAACTAAAACCGAGTTCTCAAAAAGGGGTCCCTGGAGCATATTACAGCCTTGTGTAGCGCTGAAGAAATTCAGTTGCTGCAAACATTTTCCCACCATCCCACGACAATATTGCTTACTGCAATTACCACTCTCCTTACCAATTTGCTGTCCCCTGCCTTTAATTAAGCAGGTTCGTTGGTTCCTGCTCACGACAGTGCCTTTGGCAGCACCCGAGTGCCTCCTGCCCCCTGCCCAGCTGGCTGTGGCCCCCAGCCAGAAGCCAAGTCTCCCTCGAGTCCTGCTGTTGGCAATGTGAGCAGGCAACTCGGGTGTTAGTCAGGATGAATCACCCACCAGAAATGCTTCTCTCTCTCTCGCAGTTGACTGCGCATGGAGCCAAGTAGGCTTGCCACTTAAGTATCTTGTTTAAATGTCTAACACAGGATGAAAATAGGTATCTGTAAGACTCTCAGTTTGTAATAGCTTTTTTCTTACCCTTCCCTTTGTTTCTAAGCTTTCAGACCACACTTTTGTTTAAATCCTTAATGCAGAGATTTTGGCCCATGGGAGTGAGAGAAAGCTGCCTCTCACTGGGAGGGCACAACCCATCACCCTTCTGAGAATGTAAAGGAGAAGAAGAAGGAACAAAAAACAATGATTCACCTTTATGTGCTTAAACATCTGAGGGCAAAACCACCTACTTTGAATGTGGAACTGAAGAAAATTGCTGCCTATGAGGTGGTGTTGTGAGAAAAACTAATGATATGAAAGAGGTTGTCTTTCAGGGAGAAGAACAGAGGGACAACAAAGACACTGAGATAAGGCCATCAGAGAGCAGGAGAGGGAAGAGAGGGATGACACCAGGAGAAGAAATGCCAGAGAAAAGGTAAATAGGTTAACAAATCAGGTAGAGCATGCAATGACATTGATACGGTACTGAATTAAGAAATAATTACAGGATCACAGAATCATATATTCTGTGACAGGAGTGACAGGAAGTAGAGAGGCCATCTTGTCCCATCTCATAACCCCAGTACAGGACTGATTATAGATAAATCAGTCTTTACTGGTATTTTGTAATCTAAATTTATCAATTCTAAAATACTGCAGGTCTCCTAGGCCATCTGTTCCAGAGCTTACTTATCCTTGAGTTTGTCCTAATGTCTTTCTGCATGACTTGCTGCCCTACACTTGGGACACACACAGTTTGGCCCCTTTCTCTGGGTAGCAATCTTTTGTCATAACCTGAAGAGCATTAGCATACTTTTTTCCCCCCTCCTTCAGCCCTGTCTTCTCTAGATGAACCAAACCAAATTCTTTCTCTTCTTCCCAGGACAGTTTTCTTTTTTACCTCCAGGCAAAACACTCCTCCCTGCCTTCCTCAGGGCACTGTCCGTTTGGAGTTGTGAAGTGTGGTACTCAAAAATACACAAAATTTCAGAAGTCTTGAAGGGATGAATAAAGAGGAGAAAGAAATACTGACTGCGTCTTACTTATGACTCCTCTCTCTATATCTGAGTGCGGCATCTGCCTTCTTTCACAGCAGTACCAAGCCTATGACTCATATTCGTCTTTAATCACTAGCTCCATCTCTGCAGAGCTGCTGCTTAGGCAGTTACCCAGTTGGTGTTTGTGTAGTTGCCTATTACTACATGTATATCATACTTCGCCCTATCCTAAAGGGGTTATTGGTTATTTATTTTAGGTTCTTGCTGTAATTGGTCAGGAACTTTTCAATTCTAATCCTGCCTTTCAAAGGGTTTGTATTTCTCTCCTCCCCCAGCTTTGATCATCCACAACACCAGTGAGAGTGTTGTCTGTTCCTCTGTCAGGACATGGGCTTCTGCTTGGCCTGGGACTGGTCCATAGGGAAGCTATTTAATGAGGCCTTCAAGTCTGACCACAGACCCCTGATAACAACCCTTTGAGCACAGTTTTCCAGCAGATTTACTTCTTATTTAGTCTACATTTTCTCAGCTTGATCATGGGAGAGTTTTGTGGGGCAATACCAAAGCCTCGCCAAAGTCACTGGTAGGTCATTTCTCTGACTCACTGGTGTTTTTCTAAGAATTCTGTACATATGCATATCCAGTCTCTGGATGGATGTGCCTTGTAAGCACTTAAGACTGGGAACTTTATCAGTATTAGCAGTATCTACTGGGGTACTCCAATCCAAGCCAAGATAAAGGCTAGCATGCATTCATAAGCCCACAGGCTGGTTTAGACTAAGTTCATGGAGACACACACTAGCCTGCTGTGAAGAGGAAAAGGAGAAAAGAAAGTGGATTTATACATGGATCAACATGCTCTGAAGAAGATCACCCACTTGTCAACTCTTTTCTTGGTGACCACAGACAGCGCCCCAGGTATTCACAAGTGCATGGTGGTTTGCTTCAAGTGAACAGGGATCTCAACACACTCTTGCCCAAGGAAAAGTAATTTTTCAAGGCTCTGAAAAGACAGAAGGCTCCGTGAAGGTCTGAAAGGAGCTCCAAGTTGCCAGATTTGGCTTTAGCCGAACTAATGGGCAACCTTGTGTCCTTCAGTCCAGGCAGTTCACTTCAGATGAGCAGAATCAATTCCTACCAAAGTGAACTAGACCTATTCAAACTACCAGGCAAAACTTGTCTCCTGATCCAGGTGAATCAAAAAACAGGTGTTTCTGCTATGAAATACAGGTTATAGGTTCTCTCCCCAGAGAAGATGGTCCCTCACCACCAGCATCTTTACATCCTGGGATCAGAACTGCATCCATAAGATTGCGCTGACCACAATTACAGCTGCCTTTACCTTTCAGAGTATTGGCGGTTGAAGGTGAGGTAATTCACAGGTGTCCTGGAAAAGGTATCCAAAAAGCATTCATTGGAAGGCCCAGATTAATTTTCTGTAGAAGTCCAAGGAAACAGATGAGCTTTGAATACCTTGGAAAACTGGATATGGCTGTTTCTGAAACTGGGCAGAACAGGTCGAGGTAATTGGCTGCGTATTCAGTATCTGGTTGTTACAGCACTGGGAGGAAAATCTAATGTGTCATGCACAACCCCAAAATAAATGTCTTCTCTGCACAATAGAGGAAACTGAGCATCCTCAGCTTCTTCATCCAGAGTATCAGAAGGCTGGGCAACACTTGGACATGGCAACATCACGAGACCTTCCTCACTGCTCTGGGGGCTAAAACACTGAAATTTGTAGGCTAGCCCTTTCCTAGGGCCACCAAAGGCTCTGAGCCTGTAGGTCTTATGAGTAATGGCCCCCACCCCAGAAGAGAAGAAAGAATACATCATGACAGGGAGAAATGTGAAGACTGGCATGGCATGCCGATCAATTGCCACTACAGAAGAGCAGATCCTGATATATGGAGGGGACGTATTCCTGAGAAATTGGAATAGTGCAGTATTATCTGCAGAATCAAATAACACATGCCAGCAACAGACAGGCAGACCCATACTTGAACTGGATCCCAGGTGCGATGTAGAGTATGTCTGTCCCTGACAGATGAGGGAAGACAAGTCCTGACCAGAATCACATTCAGATTTTCCCCTGTGAAGTCCAGGGACCAGACTGTCTTTAGCTTTCTGTCTGCTCTCCAAGAGATCTGAGCAATTGGAGAGCTCTACAGTGACCCTGCAGAGGGATACCACCCTGCTGGACCCAAGCAGCTGTTTTAGTTGACGTTGGCAAGGGGCATGGGGAACATGCTCCCCCTTAGGATCTATTTTGCCTGCATTCCCCATGTTTTAATGTTGTAGGGTGTTACTTGTCCTTGAGCTTTAGCTTGGTTCCTTGAGACAATGTTTTGGCTCTGTGAGCACTTCTGAGAGGTGGAATTCTGATGATGAGCTTCACTAGTGGCCGTTTGGGGCCAGGAAATCTGGAGTGGGGGTTGTACTGTGCCAGAGTTAAACTCAAAGGCCTCCATCCAGTTACCATTTGGCCAATGGGCAAGTCCTTGTAAGATCCTAAAAGGCATCTCTTTGCTAATACTAGTAAATAAAACCGGGACAGGACTTGTTCTTTTGCCTTAAGGACAGATGGTGTGGCACAGTTCATATCCATTGGGCTAAACTCCTTCATTCCCACCCATGCTTCCTACAGGGAACGGTTTCAGACTGAGCCGGGGGAAGTGTCTGCGGACTGCTAATTGACACGGGCCAAAACCATGCCAGGCAGTGTGCCAGCAGTTAAACAGCCAGGGTGGCTGCAGGCAAGTGCTCAAGCCTGTACCCAGACCCTGTTTACTTCACTAATACAGATGTCATCTTTGGTGCTGATATGGACTGGGCTGGAAATGCAAAGCCCAGGGCTCTGTTAAGACACAGAAAATTTTAATTAGGAGAGATTTCTGCAGACTTTCTTCTCCAGAGCTTTCTGCTACATACTGGGTTTGAATCCCAGGGTTAAACTCTTGACAGTGTTGGAGTTTACCTATAGCAAATGGGTTTGTAAAACCATATATCCCAGAGGATTCCCGTACATCCTCCTGCTCTGGGTGTGGTCACCGAGTCTGGACTTCAAAGGAAACTTCAAAAAACAGACTGTGTCCATATGCACCAGGGCTCAGGGCAGACTGGAGGCTCAGCAGCTCCAGGGGCCTGAATATAAAAGATTAAATAAAAATGCCTCTCCTTTTTCAGGGAGAATGATGCCAAAGGGGGGAGAATGAATGAAAGGGGTAAGTCAAACTAACATCCAAGTTGAAGATCTAAGGGTAGATCAAAGAAGGCTTCAGTCATAAAAAGAGCTCCATCTAGATGTGCGAGGGATCTGAGGGCTCATGGCAATGACCAAACTATACATTACACGTGGTTGTGGCCTGACAGGGCGGAGGCAGGGTGTGCTCTTGCTTGATGATGATTAGGCTAGAAAAGACTAGGGCCATGAGATGTGGTGCCTGTTCAGTTTGAATGGATCTGTGGATAATTGCTACAAGAAATGTGAAGTCAACTGCTTTTCTCTTATCAATCAGGTCGCTTGCTGTTTTTCAGAAATAGATTAAATGCATCTGACATTACATGTTCTTGACAGATAAGTGCTGGCTATTGCTTATCTTCTTTTTTTCCCCAGGTTCTTATTTTTCCCAGTGTTTTTCTGAGAACTGAAGCTTGGAAGACTGGCCTGTAACTCCCTGAGAGCTTTCTGAATATATTTAAATGTGTGTATATATCTTTTCCAATCCTCTGAAACATCACCACCCTCCTCAAGTGCCCAAAGACAGCAACTACTGCATTTGCTTCTGCTGGCTCCTAACAACTCCAGGATGAATTGCAAGCCCAGAAGATCTGAAAACATCTCCTTTTCTATGTGTTCTCCAACTTATTCTTTGCCTATTCAGGCTTCAGCGTTTACCGTAGTCATCCATGTTAACTGTGGCAGTGTTCAGATCCCAGCTGAAAGCCTCAGTGAAGACAAAAGCAAAAAAAATCCCATTAAATATTATTGAACCCTTTGTTCCAATCTGTGCTCAGTAAGAGAATTATGTACATTAACAAAATGAGGAGCAGTTTATAAAAGTAATAATAAAGGGAAGGTGGGGAAAGCTCTGGTGTGGATGGAAGATTTGAACCTTGCACAGTGACTAGCCTCCTCTAGAGTTAATAAACTTTGTTAATGAACCCCTAACTGAAATACTAATAATTTATTTTGTACAGTCATGAGGAATTCTTGAGCTATCAAGAATCAAATCAAAGCAGGTTGAGAGCAATATAAGCTTTCAAAAGACACAGCAAGAGTGGTGGTGGTGACTGCTGTGTTTGACAAATCTAATCACACTCAGGAGAAAAGCAACAGAAAAAATACTAAAGCAAGAGTCTGTGTAGTAGGCAGCCATGAACTTTAAAAGAGCACCTCATGCTGTATGAAATCAATTGTATATTTTATGGTAGCATGAACATAGGGAGTAATGAGAGCACAGGCATAATTCAGCATATGGAACAGCTAGTTCTGGGTGTCATCTCAAGCCATGTGGAGGAAAAGAAAGCTATCAGAAGTACTCAGCATGGATTCACCAAGGGGAAATCATGTCTGACTAATCTGATAGCCTTCTACGATGGCATGACTGGATGGATAGGTGAGGGAAGGGCGGTAGATGTGGTCTACCTTGACTTAAGCAAGGCGTTTGACACGGTCTCCCACAGCATCCTCACAGGGAAGCTTAGGAAGTGTGGGTTAGATGAATGGACAGTAAGGTGGATAGAAAACTGGTTGAAAGACAGAGCTCAGAGGGTTGTGATTAGGGGCACAGAGTCTAGTTGGAGACCAGCGACAAGTGGTGTTCCCCAGGGGTCAGTACTGGGTCCAGTCCTCTTCAATATATTCATCAATGACCTGGATGAGGGGATAGAGTGCCCCCTCAGCAAGTTTGCTGATGACACAAAGCTGGGAGGGGGTGGCTGACACACCGGAAGACTGTGCCACCATACAGAGAGACCTGGACAGGTTGGAGATCTGGGCAGAGAGAAACCTTATGAAATTCAACAAGGGCAAGTGTAGGGTGCTGCACCTGGGGAGGAACAACCCCATGCACCAGTACAGGTTGGGGGCTGACCTGCTGGAGAGCAGCTCCGTGGAAAGAGACCTGGGAGTCCTGGTGGACAACAGGATGACCATGAGCCAGCAATGTGCCCTCGTGGCCAAGAAGGTCAATGGCATCCTGGGGTGCATCAAGAAGACTGTGGCCAGCAGGTCCAGGGAGGCCATCCTCCCCCTCTACTCTGCCTTGGTGAGGCCGCACCTGGAGTACTGTGTCCAGTTGTGGGCTCCCAGGTTCAAGAGGGACAGGGAACTGCTGGAGAGGGTGCAGCAAAGGGCTACAAAGATGATTAGGGGACTGGAACACCTCTCTTATGAGGAAAGGCTGAGGGATTTGGGTCTCTTCAGTCTGGAAAAAAGACAGCTGAGGGGGGATCTTATCAACACTTATAAATACTTAAAGGGTGGGTGTCAGGAGGATGGGGCCAGGCTCTTTTCAGTGGTGCCCGGGGACAGGATAAGAGGCAATGGGCACAAACTTGAGCATAAGAAGTTCCACCTAAACATGAGGAGGAACTTCTTTACTTTGAGGGTGGCAGAGCACTGGAACAGGCTGCCCAGAGAGGTGGTGGAGTCTCCGTCTCTGGAGACATTCAAAACCCGCCTGGACGTGTTCCTGTGCAACCTGCTCTAAGGTGACCCTGCTGTGGCAGGGGGGTTGGACTAGATGATCTCCAGAGATCCCTTCCAACCCTATGGTTCTATGATTCTATGATTCTATGATCTGGATTCACCAGAGGGCTGGATATCTCTTTGAAAAGAATGTGCTGGGCATGAACGTGTTTGGAAGATCAGCTGAAGAACTGTAAGCAATGACAGCTTTCAGTTTCAGAGTTTCCCTCTTTTGGCCTCTCTGGTTTGTTCTATCCATCAGCTGCACAGCAGAGAGGATTTCTTTCCCTGTGGCTGGCCCAACTTTTTATTTTCTCTGCAGCTCCCCCTGCACAACAACACCCCTCTCCTCCACTGCATTGACTCATCTGGCACCTTTCTCCTGCTGCCCATAATGTTTCTGACCAGCTCTGAGTGGTTCTTCACCCTGGCACAATTTCTGAGATCTAATGAGTGATTTTAGGGCTCTGTGGGGAGGCAGTAGGTAACCAAGCCATGTCCATCTCCCAGCTGGAAGGGCTGCAGTCACACTGCAACACACTGTTGTGCTGGGCAGGTCAGGACCAGGGTCCTCACCTCAAGGGGCAATGCAAACCCTTCCTGAACCAAGATGCTTCAAACGGGCAATGCAAGCAGCCTGCCTGCCAAGCACAAGCCAAGCAGAGAGGGGTGTATGGAAATGCTTGGCATGATGTGGCTCCCAAACATCACCTGCCCCAGAGGTGTCTCACTTCAGTCCTCCTGGGCTCCTTCTCCCACGTTCCTTCTGGTTAGAAAGGAGCCCAGAGAAGAGGCTCCTGCTCCTTTCAGTGGCTGGGGACAAGTTCATTTGCCCAGTAAACGTGGTGGAAGTCCCTGAGGGTCAAACCCATGTCCATCAGTGAGGTGCCAATCTCTGGACTAGGCTGGACAACCAGGAGAAGAGGCCACCTTGGCCCCCCTCCCACCCATGTAAGTGCAGTCCTACTGTACAGAGGGACAGGCTGAGAAATGAGATTTTGGGAAGGTCAACAGTAGTCGAGTTGCTGGGGACATGGAGAGGGGACACCAGGGCAAGTGCACTCCCACCCTCCTCCCTGCACCAGTGCCTGGGGCTGCTGCTGACACACTGCTGTTGCCTTTTCTCAAAGCTTCTTGAAAGGAAATAAACAGCATAAAAACAGCCATGGATTTTGCTTTCTTGACAACGTTTGGTGTCTTTCATTCAGGGTTAAACCTGACATTTCAAATTACCATTCAGTGTGTGAACCCGCTCCACATGCAAAGATAAAAATAAAATCTGTGTTGAAACATGGGGCTAATACTGCGCATCTCCGATTTCCATCCAAATAGAAAGTATTTCAGGGTGAGTTGCCCTCCAGAGCAGTTGTGAGGGGCATCCGTTTGGGACCCCCCTCACATATCCTGCACTGCTCACAGGTCCAGGCACGGGCTCACGTGCAAGGGCAGTAACATTTCCTTGGAGAACTGCTAAAATGAACACTTTGAGGATGAAGGCAGCAGCTGGCCTGCAGGCTACCTGTTGGTACTGATTACATAGTCAGAAGTCCTATATGTGGTGTCTTTCCTCTGTAGATCCAAAAGCTGTTTAGAGAAGTGATCATCTTTACTCTTGTTTCATATGTGGAAATTCAGAGGGTGAAAGTTTAGGTGATGTGTTCATGTCCACATAGGAATTGCTGGAAAAGCTGAGAAACAGCTCAGTGCTCCCTTGCACCCAGTCCCACCTCTGGAAAATGTCCACAGCTGGTCACTGCTTCCAAGGGCAGGACTTGGCTGAGCAGCTCTGCCCTGTCTTGCCTTCAAGTTAGATTTGGATCAACATGGTTGTGCCAAAAGAAATTGCTGTCTTTGAAGACGTTCTTTCAAAGGAACATGAAGCAGATCTGTTTTACATAAAAAGGTCTAGCTAAATAAAACCATTCAAGTGTCTATGTCTGCTTATCTCCCTTCAACTGTGATGGACAGAAGACCTCAACTGGTAACTGTTGAGAGTCCAAGAGAAGCTGAAGGGAGTAGAGGAAAGGTAGAGACCCCAGGATGGGACTTCCTACTACCTGTGCTGACATTACTCATGGTTATATTTGGCTTTGGCCAGGGTAGTACTGCCTCCCTCCTCTGCCAGGTCTGTTTACGGTCGCTGCGAGGATCTGCTCCTTTGCGGTTCAGGTGGGGCAGCCATCCCCGGTGCCCCATCTCACCGGATCCTTCTGGGACTGCTGTGGTTTAGAAGGGAAGCATCTGCAGGGCATTACAGTCGCCCTGCTCCGATTCATTAGTAAATCAGCACAAGTGATCAAACCCCCACTGGTTTAAGAGAAGAGCGGTTGCTTCATCTTTCCAGCGCTGGTGTGCAGGAAGACACCTGTGCTCTGGTTGAACTGAGCCGGGGGAGGCAGGCGGGAGGAAGGAAGGAAGGAAGGAACGGGAGATAACTGTGTCTGCAGCCACCAGGTGGGCTGACTTTGGCTTACATTCATTTCAAGTTATTTTTAGTTGCGTACGCATTCCCGGGCCAGGGGTGTTCATAAAATGTGACTTTAGTATGTATAAAGAACAAACCCAAATGGTTGCTGCTTTCAATAACTCCCCCGAGCGGCTGAGACTCATCAGAGCCCAGGGCCTTCTGCTGTGTCAGGTCCACCCTGGCTGGTCCCCCACATCCTGAGCCCTCCAAACCCACAACTAAAGCCATCTCTGATGTTCCTCTGTGAGTGCTGCAATTTTTGAGGGACAAAGTGGCCCAGGTTTATGGCTCTATGTTTATGTTTGTTAACATACATTTTACATAGCGTTTACCACGCAAATTGATGAGCAAATGTTGAGCCAAGAGCTCCCCTTGGATCTAGCACCACTTTGGGTTTGATGTCTGGAGCGAGCCTACATTCCCCATTGCTTTTAAGGTTATCAGAAAATCTCTGGGCTTTCTTCTGCTGCGATTCTTTTAAATGTTGGCAGCATTTTGGAGTTTCAGTTGTACAAAAACCACCCCTCAAGATAAAGCTGTTGGGAGGAGGTTGCGCAGCCTGTGGAGCGGGTAAAGGAAAGTCTAAAGCAGCGTATCCAAAGGCTAATTAAATGGGACCCTGACCATTAATAAGATTGTTGTCAAAACAGCAGTAAATGTTATTTGTACTTTTATGGAGAAGTAATTCATATCACTTGTTTAAATTGTCTCATTATAAATGATAATTTATCACCTGTTTACAAAGCAATATTTTTTTCATAAGAAGACAGTCTGCCTTTGAGCAAACAGATAAAACTGTTTTGAGTAATCTTAAATCACCCTTCCACCATCCTTCTTTCTCCTGTTACAGAGATCCTAACTCTGTCCTCTTTGTTATTAATAGATTTGTGCTGGCTACTCCCAGTGCCAGAGGAAATTATGGAGATATAAAATACACTATAAATTACAAAGTCTCTCCCTCGGCCATAAATGGACAATAATCTGTTTGTGGTAACATCTGAGTAAAGTGGCTTTCGGGAGACTTTTTTTTACAGATTCCTCATAATATTTACACATTGAGTCCAGACAAGTATTAAACAGACCTCACTTCATCAGTAAGAGCGCACCGAGCTCTTGGCCGGCCCCAGCTGAGTCCCGTCGTGGGCAGGCTCAGTGCCGGCCGGGGCAGTGGTCACGGTGGGAGAGGTGACACTGAGCTCTGCTAAGCAGGGATGCTGCCGAGAGCCAGGGAGCTCAAACCTTCATACCACCAAATGGGACAACTGGCCAAGAGCTTGTCCCTCCTCATCCTCAGCCCTGGGTGTGGAGTTTGCAGCTGGGATAAGGAGAAGCCTGCGGCAGAGTAGGCAAATGATGGGGAAGCTTTGGCACCTTACCAGGGCTGGAGAGGAACGGCAAGAGCCAGGCCACACAGGTGGTGAGATGCTTGGTAGATCTACATAAACCTGCCCAAAGCAACCCATGGAATGCACCGTGCTTGAAGAGCAACAGCTGTGCTGGGGAATGTGGATGGGATCCCTTGCAGGGACAGTGTGAAGTCCCTGGCACAGGCCGGAGGGGCTCTTCAGCAAGCAGGGCTGCAGTGGGCTCTTCGGCGAGTGGGACCTGGCAATTCTTTACTGCTGGGAGCAGACAGCCCTGCGGGGGAGTGACTCCTGCTTCCCCAGCGGGCAGACTGCCCACCACCTGTGCGAGGGGCTCCACAGCTTCAGAGCAGTGAGGGAGACAGGGCACAGAGCAAGATCTGGGATCTCCTTTAATTTCTTCTTTTCTGAGCACTACATTTAGACACCGGCATATATATATTTTCTGTCCCAAAGCATCATAAGCGCAGCAAATGAACCTGTGGCACTGGCTGATAAGAGTTGCTCGGAGGCAGACACCAAGCCTCACCAGCCAAGTTGCCGCTAGATGCTGTTTCATCTCCCCCATGTGTTGCTAACTGTACCGCTCCAGACACCTCCCAGCGTCCACTGGACTCGGCACGAAAACTCTGAGAGAGACCTGTGCAGGGTGGCTACTTATGTTCTATCACCCCAGATAATTATGTTGCCTTAAAAAAGATCAGCCCATCTAAAACAAATGTTACCTGTTTCTCTGTTCTTCAAATATTATGCCAGGCTGAGGCCATAAAGTCCTTTTCTTTCTTCTCATTTGTTTTCTGTCCCACCAGCTCTTCTGTGGACCAGCTTTGGCTGCCAGCAGGGAGGGAGAGCTACCCCCGAACACCACCCCACAGCATCCGCTTGTGAAAGATGGAAGAATTTCATTAAAAATCACAGCCTAAACAGGGCAGCCAGTGGGTGTGAACCTGCCTAACTCCATCCAGAAAGAAGGACAGGCCAGGCAGGCAGCACACACCAGTCCCCGCTGGTGGGACTTCGTGCCCTGCACAAAGCGTGGTGGGCAGAGGACTCACCAGTCCAGCACTTAGGGAGTCACCAGAGAGCAGTGGAGTCAAACTCGTGTTGGCAGGAGCAAAACGCAGCTTCTCAGCACGTGGTCTGTGCTCTCCCATGGGGGACAACAAGGCTTTGGCTCCCACAGCAGCAGCAGGAGGAAAAATTTGCCACTTTGTTCCTCTGGCACTCCTTACGAACACCTGAGGTCAGATAATTTTTTTCTCATCAGATGCAGATCTGTTCTTGTTCTTTCATCACCAAGAGAAAAAAAAAAAAAAAAAAGAAATCAAAAAGATAAGCTTTGTTTAGGACCACACTGCTTATTCTCTTAGGGATTTTTTAAAATTTTGGCCACTGACCCATAAACTAATTCTTCCTATATGCTCTATGTGTTCCTGAGGGCTATACATCAGCACCCACCCATCACCTGGATAATGAGATCAACCACTTAATTTAATCAAAATGACAGAAACGGGCACATGCAGACACAAAGGGAAAAGGCTTTGTGTGAGGACACGGTACCCAACTTGCTCCCCTGCTCTGTTTCCAGTGCAATGCACCACTCCAGCTGCAGTTCTGTAGCTCGTGCCCCCACTCCCCACTCTCAGCCTCTCACTAACCAGGTTTTTTCTTGGGTTTCTTTCCTTCTCTCTGGGAGCCTTTAACTGCCTGCCCAGCTCCACCTCCTTTTCTGCTTGCTGCTTGCTCTCCCTCCTCCCCTTCTTCTCCAGGCTTCTCAAAACCTCAAGGCTTCTGCTTCCACTATTTTGATTTCCTTTTCTTCCTCTTACCAGATTCTCCCTCCCTGGGGCATTGAAGCAGTCCCTCCACCTCTTTCTTAAGAACAAGGGTTGCTTTTTCATATTTCCCTACCTCTCCCTTGCCTTCAACAGCCAGGTGTATCCTTTGCTCATTTAGACTTTCTTCCTGTTTTTCTTTTCTTCTGTCTTCTCCTTCAGGGCTATCTTTGATGGACATGCTATCCCACTTTCCTTTTATACCTGCTTATCTAAATCTTCTTTCCCCGGTTATAACTATCACATCTGCACCAACAACTGTGAGTGAGCAGCCAGACCCACATCTTTTCCTTGCTCTCTTCTCCTGCAAGGTCTACTGATATCTCAAAACTGAATTCATATTTTTCCTCTTTCACCCTTTCTCCATGGCTATTAAAACTCCACTAAATTCTCTGCCACTTCAGCTCTTAACCTGGAGCTTATTTCTGGCTTCTCCACCACCCTCTCTCTGCTCAAACAAAGGCCATCCCATGATTGCACTAATACTTCTGTAAATTCCTGGTAATTACCCTGTTTACTCATCCTTGTGGCTCAGGCAGGGTTTCCTTCTTGTTCAAAATAACTGTACATCCTCCTGCCCGACTGCTCATCTCCCATCTTTGACCGCAGCTCTTCCCACTCAAAATCCTGCCCTGGAGTTGCCTTCCATGCCATGACCATAGCTTCTGCCCTCATCTGCAGAGTGGTCCCCGTTACTCTGTGTGCTGCAGCCACTGCGCTTGCCAAAGTTCTCAGCCCTGGCACAGAGCTCCGCTCGGGGGTTCAAACGCCCCTTTTCTGTATTACAATGCATCTATAGACAGTCTAGCATAAACACAGGGAAAACTGTGTTTATATTTGCAGAGAGGGATGTATAGCTACATCTCTCTTTTATCATACCACCTTCTCTTCCATATGTAAATTCAGATAAATGGAGTTTATGGGTTCTTAATTAACACTGGGGTTGAATTTTTGCAGCTTTCCCTTGAGTAATTTTACTGAGAGATAAATCTTCAGATATCAGAAAGAGAGTGTTAGTTTATAACTCACATCCTTTTATAAACACAGGTTTCACACTGCTTCCTCCAGCTCTCCCAAGGCAGGATACAATACGCAGGCTTTGTAACACTGGCAGCTTAAAAGGAGAGTGTGGTTGTTGTTGACCTCGATTGCCGGAGCCAGACGTGCCACAGAAGAGGCAGGGCACGAGCAGTGGTACCTGCACCACTTACGGAGGGCTCCTTCCCAAGCCATGGAGATGCTCCAGCCTCATCCCACATCCTCAGGGACCACGGGTTGGGGTGCAAGGGAAGGGCTGGTCTTGCGTGGTCGTGGCACCTGGACCCAGCAGGGAGAGCAAGCTGGCACAGTCACAGCCACGGCTCCCCGATGGCTCCAGGAGAAGCAGGGGACATCCAGGGACAAGACCTCCTTAGCTGCCATGCAGCTAAGACAGGAGAAGTTGGGAATGAAATATAGAAATTAATTTCCAACCTGGAAATATCAAAGCAGAGAGTCTTCCACTAGTAGCAGATGCACACAGATACAACGACACTTCAACAAACTATCTGCCACCTCTGAGAGCCTCGGAAGTACTAGCAGCAATTAAAAATGTATTTGAACTATATCTTTGCAATTTATAGCTGAAGTGCTTTTGAAACGTGGAATGAACAATAAATGCGTATTTCCTTGCAGGGAAAAGGTCTCTTCATCAAGGGATGACTAGCACATTTGATGTTTCAAATTCCTCTTTTTAAAATGCCCAGTTGGGAAATTTGACCAGATTGCTTCATAAAACCAAAATAGTTCATCCACTTCAGGTAGAATTAATCTAAACACGTACTTGAGCATGAGAACAAAATCTAATTTGGAACAAATATATCTCTTTAACATTTGCAATAACTATGAAGAATGAAAATAGGCAGTAATTAATTTAAATAGTTTAGCCTGCAAAGTCAGTATCATTATGTCTCAAAATTTTAAAATATACATTTTGAAAACTTAAGCATACGCTTATAAAAAACACCCACTATCTTCTTGACACTGACTGTCCCCTGTCTCTACTGCAGTTGCCTGGATATCTTCTGTGATTTGCTTGCACCTACTTCACCAGGGTGTCAGTGCTTTTATCTGATCTCTGGAACGACAGATCAGTGCTCCTCCAGGGACCCCTTACAAAACTGAGGTCTTGATTCCTCCCATAATTCTCAATTTCCCAGCCTCTCTTTATGCGATTTTACTACCACTGCAGTGTAGGAAATCAAGCCTGCTGACATCCTGCACGAAGGAAACGCACTGCTGATCGACACATCAAGGAAGATGAGAGCAATGCGCATACTTAAGGCAGCCTCTTGGGGTTTAAGTTACCTTTTATTGCTGGCATTAAAAAAAAAAAAAAAAGCAAAAATAATCAACGAATCATGCAAATCTAATCTACAGTGAAACGCAAACCCAATCGTAGATTTCATGCATTTAAATTAGGAGGAGAGACCCCACTCCCCTGCAGTAGATGTCGCATTTGAAAGGATCGCTGGAACATCTGCCTTATAGCGCAGTAGGTACCAGAGCCCACAAAACATTGCTGACGCCCAATAGCAAACATACACCCGGAGCTGAAAAACCAAAAGCCACAGCCCTAATGAGCCAGAGGAAGTGAGCACAAAGACGAAAGGCATCACCAGCATCCCAGACCCCTGCAATGCCGAACAATACTGCCTTTGTTAGGAGTCGCTGGTTCAACCCTGCTTCCACTGAATTCAGAGAGTTTTCCATCACTGATTTCAGCGGGAGAAGAACAGAGTTCTGTGCAGAGCAGAACCAAAATAGTCCTCCTTCTTACCCAGGAACCATGGCTGTGTTGTGGTTAAGATAAGAATTAGAAAACGAAGACGACGAAATCCTCGCGAAAGCATGCTCGAGTCTAGCTCTTTGTGGTAATTGCCTCTAGAATCAATTTTCTTAAGGGGGAGAAGCACAATATGCCACGCAAAAAAAAACCACCAAACAACCCAGAACCTGAAAATCTGCTGCTTGATCTAGCCACAAGACTTTAAAATAAATAAACATTAGAATTGCCTTCTTTTTTAAGAGATTGGAATTCACATGCTCCACAGTTGTAAGGGTTGTGCATGCACTTTTCCCCCCCTCTTTTAGTGAAAATTTATCTCATATAATAATAGAACTCTTGGTGCTACACTGTGAAAAAATATTTTGAGGTAGAAGATGGTATTATCAGAGGTAGCAACATCATGACCACCCACACAGACCTGCTCGTTGAAGGTGCTCTGTGGTTCATAAAAAATGCTGAACACCATGATTTCCTTGGATACCTGGAGTTCCTCAGGAGACTTCAAGGAAAATCTTCTCTCTCAGCAGTCCCTCACCACATTTTGGAGTCTGTCGGTATATCATAATTTGAGTTTTGAGTTTCTGTGCTTAAATTAAAAAAAAAAAAAAGCAAACACAAACCAACATTTTTTACTAACATGAATAAGAATTTCTCCTGAAATGAAATGCAGACCCTAATTCCAAGAATTGCATGCTTTTCCAGAAAGGGGAAAAGAGCACTAGGGACTTGCTCCAAGGAGCCTTATCCTTTGCACATCCAATGAAAGGAATCCAAGTCTAAAAATACTTCATATGTAGAGCCTAATTTGTGTGAGGCATTTGTTGCCAAGAATTCTCAGACTCTGTGCATCCACTTTATTGTTCTTGGCACAAAGGGCACTTCCATTCTGTTGCTATTGTTATTTGAGCAGTCTGAAACAAGACGTAAAGTAATACCGAGTCTATCTCTATGTTAATTCTCCCCAGCAATGCTGCTGCCATAGCAAGGTTATACATGGATTTCAATGGGCACAGGCAAATTGAAATTTATCAGCTTTTAAAGTCAGTTCAGCATGTTTACAAGTCCTGCGTCTGCCTTCCGGATTCCTTGCAAACTTCAGGAATGTCACAATCTCATTTTCTGTATGTAAGAATGTTTCCCTGATTGTATAAGAGAAGATTTATTCATTACTTTCTAACAGAGAAGAAAGATTGAAAATGACAATGCATAACATTTTGACAAATGTGTAAAAAATCCAAAACTTGATTTTTTTTCCTCCCATTTGTAGATAAACAGTATGTTATTTTCAGAGGGTAGATGCACCATGACTTGTAACTGAATTATATTTGATTAAGGAGGTCCTCCAGTCACCACATAAAATCTGTCTTTATATATATATATATATAGATATATATAGACACACGCATACATATATATCTATCGCTATTCATCACCAGCTATTTGAGTCAAAACATTTTGCACATAACAAGGGTTCTACAATGTGTTTTATTTGTGTGCTGATATGTGAAACATATACTGACGTTCTTTGGTCTTTGAGTATATGAAAAATTGCTACCTTTTCAAACATTATTTTAAAAACTTTTAGAGTGGGTTTTGATCCAATTGTGAATGCTTTATAATTAAAATATCAGAGTATCAAAATACCAAATGGAAGAAGATACATAGTTAGATTTGAGATGATTGTACACTTTACAAAATAAAATCTTGACAAGCTCCTAAGATACTTTTAGGCAATATAGACTACTAGTGCTTCAGCTATAGCAAAAGACTGTGAAAAGCTTTGTGGACAAATATTTACTAAAAGGTGTTGGGGTTTGTACTCTCCAGTTCACAAAAAGAAGAAATTCATTCTTGTTCAACCTCGTGTCCAAGCCTCCCACTGCACAATGATTCATTTTTCCTGAAGTTAAGAAAACATAAGAATTCTCCCACCAACAAAACCAAACATAAATTCTGAAGACAAATCGTATCTCTGGAACTTCAAGCCCGTGGAGAAGGAACACTGTGGATTAAAGGTGAGTGGGAGAGCGATGACTGGCCCCTTCTTTGCCAAGATTTATGGAGGATATAAACATGGACATGCCATAAATTAAACAAGGTGAGTTTTCACTCCCGGTTTCTGCCATTTTTTTCTTTTAGATTGGAAACTCTTTCCTCATCTTGCTAAGGGATTCCCGAAACAGAGATCACACAAGTGTCTGAGTGCCAAATACAATACTGTCTCATAGGATTATCATCACTGGAGCCTGCCTTTCACCACCCCGAGCCCTGGCAGATGCTGTACTGTTGTGGTTCTTTTCCTGTGGATTTTTTTCCCTCATTGTTCCAGATTATTGCATCCAAAAACACATTCTGGAAGGGCAGATTTGGCTCTGTCATATCTAGTATTGGCTTCCCAGTAAGTCATTACATAGGTGAGGGCCAGCGAGCAAGGACACCTTATCTCTGGTGCTGGAATTTGGCCTTGGACAGAAGGAGCTGATGTGCATCAGCAGGCGGTGGGGGTCAGACCATCAGGACAGACAAGGACTGGGAACAGAGACAGAAAAGAACAATTGTGCTCTTTGATGTCACCAGTGCATAAATCCATCACGTCTCTATTTTGTTTAAACTGGCTGAGATGTGTAGTCAAGTCTTTTGGTAATAAATTATGGGAAAGCATTGTCACAGCCATGAACCCTTCTTCTCCATCTCCTTGCAATGCCCCCAAGCCCCAGGGCTTGTGTGGTGACCACAGCGGCTTCCCCATGTTTAGCTCAGAGAGACACAATGAGCACTCACATCAGGTGAACATCTCACGCCTCCCTCCTGAGCCAATGCCACCCGTGGATGTCACACTGACATTTCTCTGCAGACAGGAGGCAACGTCACACTGAGAGCCCCTAAATTCATCACAAGGGTGGAAATGGCATTAAAAAAGCACAACGTAAGCATGTAGAAAGCTGGGTAACTACAGACCAACAGCTGAGGAGGATGCATGAGCAATGAATCATCCGGTGATACATCTTTTGAAGAACAGTCTTTAGGAGTGTGGTAACACCCAGAAAACCTCCTGAACAAATACCAGTGCTGCCTTGGCTGGAAGGAGTCTGGCAACTGAGGAACTCAAGAGACATGTGCACACAAGCGCCAAACCAAGAAAGAGGACAGCCCCACAGGATACTTTTGGTTTTCTCTTCCTGAACCTATGGAGATAGGGCTCATCAAAACTGCACTTGCACAGAATGAAATGAAAAAGGCCAAAACTGGTATACATTAAGGGACAGGCTTTTAGAAGAAAAGGAAGAGGACATGGGACGTGCTGTCTGTGTTGTATTCTGCACCCTGCCTACCACTGTCTGGCTGGGGGGCAGTGGGTGAGTCCCGTGACCATGTTCTGAGAGGGGCAGACAAGAAGAAAATATATATCCCAATTGCTGTTTCTAAAATCCCAGACAAAACAAGAGCCCAGAAAAAGTCTGTGGGACAGGAGGAAACACTGTTTCTCGGGGAATGGTTGATCACCGCAGTATAAACATGTTGGTTTGGAGTAATAAACAAAGGATCGGATTTAAGGTAAAACCAAAGGGGTCTGGAATTGGCAGTTTCAACAGAGTGAGGCTTTGGAGTGGCCACCGTCACAGAAGGACCTGAGGGTGACAAGGGTCCTTGAGCACCAACCCATTAGTCCAACCTTAAGCCCAGTTCTGAGGGAGCTATGTGGCAAGCACAGCAACACTTGAACTGGAGCCTCCAGCTAGGACAGAAGAAAGGATCGCAGGTGAGAGATACGGAGCTGCTAAAAATGTCCCTGGTTGTTAAGGATATGCAGGATTGGCACTTTGACTTGCATTTACTCAATAATTTTTGCTTCCAACCTTGAAACTAGATGCCATGACCTTGGCCCATGCTGGAAGTGAGGTCAGGGAAGATGAAAAACATTTAAGCATACTCTATTTTAGGCAGCAATGTGTCCTATGAAGCCATGCGCCCATGCTGTGTGGTGCCTCATGGCATCTTTCCAGGACTAGGGTGGGAGCAGGTTTGGCCAAGTTAAGATGGAAAAACCCTTCGAGCAGGCTGCAACCAGCATCCCTCTGGCAGCAGAGGCACACGGCAGTGGAGAAAGAGCCGGGCAAACCTCCGAGCACCTCACCCAGCTGCCTCTGGGATGTCCCAGGATTTCTGTAGCAAGGCTTCACACATCCTGCACACCACCGAAATGGGCAAAGGTTAATTTGTAGAGACCAAAATGTTCACGTATGTGTGTAAAAGTTTGATAACTGAACTTAGCATATCCATACCTCCCAATAATGTTGGAAGCTCAAGCTTTAAAGTGTTGATCTGTCAGCGTGCCTCAGTTTTCACACTTGGTTTTAATACATATACCTGAAATGGGAGTTACATCACTTCAGTGTTTTACATCCTGCTTTAGCTACAAGGCTCTCCAGCAGTGCTCAGAAACCCAATGTATTCCAACAGCTATCTTTAAATCCTTTGAATTATTAGTAACTACACCTAAGCAACAGGACTCCGGTTTTCTTGTAGAAGCAGACTACAGGAGGCAACAGCTAAAAAGTCCCTGGGAAGCCACACACAATTAATATAATCTCCTCATAATGCAGCCTCTCAGCAGCTCTCACAGCACATTAGATGGAAGGTTTTGGTCTTTCGGGTCTATGACCTAGAAACTGGCCAAAACTTTCTCACAAGATGCACTACACCCAGTGCTTTATGGATGCAAGCCCTGTGGGATATGAGTCTTGGGGCAAAATTTGCCTGTTCTGCAAGAGGTGGAACAATCACCGAAAGAAAAAGGGAGATTGGAAAAACAAAAATCGTTGCTCTCTATTTCTGGTAATTTTATTCTTAGACCATATAGGTACATTCAGAGGTAAGCCGTTTATCACAGAATTGGACTCTTTTGGTTTATTTGTTCTGCTGCTCAGTGCTATTCTCTTGAGAACATCTCTCTAGGATCTGTCCCTAGAAAACAAGGAGTTATTTTTACCTCCGAGCTAGACAAAATAATTCTGCTGAGGGAAAACGAGGATGGCTGAGGGGCTGGCTAATAGAAAGCAGGAGGGATGGGGCTCACACCACACACTGGGACAGGCTGTGAGCTCTGCTGTGCTTGCAGGTACCAGCGTCTCAGTCTGTGTTATGGCAAGTATCTGGAAAACCCTCTGCACCAGGGGCAGACAAGCTGATAAATCACTGGCCATAACTGTGGTCTGCAAAAGCGGCAGAGGGGGGACTGACCTGTGCAGGAACATAAAGGACACTGGAGCTTCCGAAGCAAACAAGAAACGCTACTTTATCCTCTCCCACTCTTTGAAAGGACAAAAATTAGACTAGCAGAAAATGGTTGCCACTAGTTACAAGGTGTTTTAACATGCTGGTGGTTTCAATAGCAGTCAGAGCTGGTGAGCACAGTTTTATGGGGACGTATATTTTGTCTGGGACACAGCCACAGCCCTGCTATCAGTTCTGCGGGATTTGGAAAGGCAAAGGGAAAGCTCCTGCCTTCAGACACTTTGCAGAGACAATTTGCATTTATCACCTCCTCCCCCATTTTGGGCTCCACCTCACCAGGAAGGGGAAGCGCAAAGGAGGGAAGAGGAGGCTGAAATAGCAAGGGATGGATGGGTGAAGGAATGGCACTGTGATGTCTCCAGCAAAGCCAAGAGGGCAAGAACTGGAAAACTCAGGAACATCCATCCCACCGGTAAGAAAGGTGTCGGCCTGCCTGTTGCTAGAGGGAGCGGCCAAGTGTCCCTCCACTTCTCCAGCCTGGGGATGAGCCCATGAGCTTGTTCCTGCCCATTCCCTCCCCTATGGCTGCCCTGGGAGCCTGGGCCAGGCCCTCCCTCATCCCCATCCCTCAAAGACATTTTCAAAAAGCTCTTCCCAGGCATCTGTGCCAAAAAGCAGCCATGGTCTCAGGAAATATTTCAGTCCTTATAAACAAGGAAGCCAGAGGCTACAGCCAGGTTTCTTGTCTTTGTCCCTGTCTCTCAGTAGCTTCCCTCAAACTATTTTGTCTTTTTTCTGTGCAGTTCTGTGTTCTGCTGGGCCCCAGAGCTACACACAGAGCTACACCCTTGTACAATTTGAGGTTCCTTTCAGTTGACGCCATGGGATTTACTTTGCCTGATCTAAATGTGAACTGAGATCTTGGCATGTTCACGCATCCAGAAGATGAGCTCTGATACACAGAGCTGGAGGAAATAATTATTTTACGAGTGATGGGTTCACCCTGCAGAAACTGGGAAGGGATGATTCCAGGGGCTAGACACAGACGTACAGCACTGGAGCTGGTCACCCAGCATACCATACACCTGGGGCTGGAAGCTGGTCCATTGGTGCTGTTCCCCTAATTCTAGCTGGGGTGGGGAGAGGAGCAAAGTCATGTCCCTTGATGTGTCCTTGCATAGCTCTTAGGTGGAGTCCAGGGTCCCCAAAGCAGTGCCAGAAGAAGTGTGCCCCTCCAAACTCTTCTCCTGGTGCTGAGCAGGCTGGGCAGTCTCCTCCCACCCAAAGACTGGTTTGAGCTCTCTGCATTGGAGACGTTGGCCATGACAACTCCAGGCATTTGCCTGGATCATCAAGAGCAAGGCCATCATCTTCCCAATTCTATGAAGCACTACACAGCAGTTAGCAGCCCTCTGGTACTGCCACTGGGTTATGTTGCTGCTGGATACACTTCCAGCCCTCGCAAAGTTAATGGTCGCATCAGTTTCTCAGAGCCTCCCATTGCACACCCACTGGATTTCTGGGATGCTGATGGCATGGATGTTACCATTGCAGAAGACAACAGTAGGAAAGGGAAAATAGTAGAGAAGAACAGCAAAGACTGGAGAAGGCAACAGAAGTCAGGGTAAAGAAGGTCAAGGTTTCCAAGAAAGAAGATGAGGTAGGTGACTAAGAAGGAACAAGAGTCACAAGGACCTGAGCGCCGGCAGTTGCACGGAAATCTGAAAATGCAGTAGGTCCTTTGTATAGCAGGAGATACATTCAGGATGTTGCAGAAGCATTAAGTGGTTTTGGGAGACTTCTAGTAGCATGTGCATGTTCAGTACATGCTGGAGGACTTTGTGGTTGTGCAGCCTGCTCATTGGTTCAGATCCTAGTATCTTCATCAGGGGTTGGAGCACATTTGGTGTTGCAGTTGGAGTTAAGCTTCTGATTAAGTCTCCTCTGAAAGGAAGCTAGCTCACAGACACCAAAACTCTTTTGCATACCAAATCAACACACGGTAAGTGAGGGTAATCAGGGAGTTCACTTCAAAACAGTACTACAGCTTTGAACCAAAACATTTACGCAGACACAGCCTTAGGCATTTGATTCATGCCTCAATATTAGTGAACATCTGAAAGCAAATGCCCACGTTCTCTGCAAAGTTAGGAAAGGGAGGCTGATGCTTTTCAAGACCTACTGGAAGAGATACTATCCATTTATATCTGTGCCTGAGCTGGATGGTGTGGATCCTTCTGACAGGTACCAGGAAAGATAGGAAAAATGATGAAGTGGCTGGTTAAAATGTGGGCAGATGATCAGATGGGTGGAGGAATAGCAGCTCTTCTCTTCACTCACAGTACTCACGCTCAGCTATGGTATTAGTAACCACATTCACATGCTGCTTGCCACCTAAGTAGGTCACTACTTGAGCAGCAGTCGTTACCTTTGGGCCCGACTCTGCAGTTTGCTCCAGCACATACAACAGGCACCGGCAAGTAAGAAGGTGCAACATACAGTCAAACATATCACACCCTCAGATGTTGCTCTGATCTCCATGATCAGCCAGCCCTTTCTCTGGCTGTTGCCCATGCTCTTCATCAGTCCTGGGTCTGAGTTTGTGCTGAAGCCCAGCACCATCTACCACCCACACTGGTTTTGTAAATGCTGAATGCCAGGCCTGCCTGGAATGGTGAAAGCTATCTCTTTGCAATAGGCTATCACATGAATCCAAGCTTTCCTTCATCTGCTCTAGACATCAGCTGGAATGAATTAAAGCAGTCCACCAGAAGACATCCTGAAACTTGGGTCTTCCTGAACATAGCCCAGATGATTTATGTCTAAATTGCAGCTACCAAGATGAAAAGAAACTGGACAGATAGTATGGTCGAACCTCTTTAATATGTCTTCAAATCCATGTTCCACCTAGCCCTAAAATCATGGTTAGTGTGTTTGATGGGACTTCCATACACAAGCCTAGAGCCAAGCATGGGATGTGCTCCAGCCTGTGCAAACCTACAGGCTGTACAATGAATTTCCTTAAGCATTCCCAACTTTCATGGGAATATTAGAACACTGCTTTGTTATCGAAAGTCATCTGCACCTCCTCAGATGTCCTAACACCTGGGGAATCCTGGACTGACCTCATTACAATTGTTTGAAGTTGTGCCTAGAGATATGCAACTTGCGGCTCACTACATTGGTACCTGTGTCCTCTTCCTTTCCTTGCCTTGCTCTCCATCAATTTAAAAAAGAAAACAAACCAACCAAACACCCATTCTCAAACCCCATAACCATGCCAACAAACTCTCTAATATAGATGCTTTTATACATGCAGCAACTCCTTGCTGCTCATGTAACTCCATTCTGGGAAGCTGTCTAACTTTCATCTTCATGGGCAGGGTTCACCAGTCACAGCTCTAACAGGAAACCCCTTTAAGTGGAAACAAGCTCTGATGTTACAGCTCCCATAGCAGCAAAAAGCTGCTTCCCTGCATGACTCTCATCTCCTGGGGTGCCTGCTGCCCAGACAGATTCCAGACAGCTGTCTCCAGCCTGCTGCTCCTGTTCACAGGCAGGCTCTGGCTCCTTCCCAAGCCTTGTCTTCTCTGACCCGCAACTGCCAACTCTTTGGGGTTTTATTGCCAGGATCATGGTATTCGATGTTTTTCTTACTGTCCCCATTCCTAGACTGAGAAAACTTATTTATCGTTCAAAATTAAAATGACATTCTGTTCTTCTTGGAGGCAAAGGAAATCTTGAAAGCATGAAATTTAGTGACTCACAAAAGTTGCAGGCGCATATATATCATTTTAAAATCTTTTGATATTTTTTTAAGCCAATCTTGTGATGGGAAAAAGTAAGAAAAATGATTTACATGTTAATTAGCAACAGTGTTGAAATGAAATATTATTTCCTTGTCGAGCGCTCCTGATATTATGCAGCATTCCAGCGAGGCAAGACGGAGAACTGCAATTCTGAAATGGTGGTATTTTACACTCTCTGCCCAAGAGATAATCATACGTGGCGTGCAACGCAGGAGGGCAACAGCCTTTCAGACACAGGTTTCAGACTGCCTTCCGTGAGGGAAGGAGTGCCCTGAGAGAGAGGGGATGCAAAGCATCAGCAGGGAGGGCACAGTGATCCCAACATCCTACTGTGGGTGCGAGACTTGTGCCTGGCACAAGGACCCTCTTGCCCATCCAGCACCCAACTGACCCAACTCATCTGTTCAATGATTCCTTTAGGTAGGTACCTACAAAACCCTGGACTAGGCTCTACTGCCAAGAAAAATCACTGAAAATAAATGAGTTCCCAGTGCTCATTCATACATTGTCCTGCATTTATAAACATTGAAGTTACTCAAATAATGAAAAAAGAAGTCTAAAGCGGCTTCCACCTCCGTTATCTTTTCTACTTCTGCCAAAAATTGAACTTCCCAAACATTTAGTTTAATGAAAGAATTTTTGCAAAAATAAAAGATGTTTTGATAAAAACATCAACAAAATAAATCATGCAAAAACAACTGGCTGCTTTGTGCTTTCCTCTTCTTTTAAATAGGACATTTTTCATGAAGTCAAACTTTTATTTTTCAAGATCATTTCAGGCAGCCCTCCAAAATCCTTGAGGTTTTGTTTCATTCAAATTGTTCCAAGTAGGATGTGATCACTGCGATTATGACTTTTTTGTTTTTTAATAGGAAGGGGATTCTTACATACTTTGGAAATATGGAAGAGGAAGCTAGGCGTGAGGAAACAGACAATGACAAAAATGTTAAGCCAATTCAGAAGAATACAAACATCAGGGGATTATTAAAGACACCTGGTCTGGTGAAAAGATGGATGAAACAGCTTCCATTAGATACTGGACAACGAGATGAAATTTATGTGCAGATGGAAGTCATTTATGCAGTTGTTACATGAAGGATCATTATTTATTGCTAATAAATGAGCCTGTTTGATGGATCTAATCAGTATTCAAATACTTAATGTGTTTTAAGAGCAGCTAGGGTATATTGTCTCTAGCTCAACTCATTGCACTAGGGAATTTTGTCAAATTATGTGGAGCTGCAGTGGAAGGCTAGAATGTGAAACAAGGGCAGTAAAGTAGATGGAACAATTTAAAAAAAAAAAAAATTGACAAAAATTTCCTGCACTTTCTCCTCTACCTCTTCCCACTTGTCCAGAAATAAGTATTGGGACATTTCTGTTTGGCATTAATTTAACAAAGATGAGAGGATAAAAAGCTCAAAATGACACCGCGATCACCAGGTACAGATTAAACAATATCAAAGATTGGCACCTTATTTTTTCATTGTGGATTTCAACCCAGGATATTTTCCTCCCATTCTTGTTTCTGATTAATTTTCTCCCTATTTCTTCTCTTTTTCAGAAGAGTACTTAGGATGTCTTTAAGGGACGACTTTTCAAGACATCTTTCATTTGTGCTTGCTTGTGGAGGATGCTGTTGACCAGGTTAACCTCTGTAAGTCCCTTTCAACCTGAATTATTCTATGTTCCAGACGCACAACTTCCTGAGCAATGGATGCATCTTTGGGAAGAAAAGTAGTATGGGCAGCACTCGAAAGATTTAAAAATTGAGTTCCTTAAAAGGTCTGGGGATGAAAAGAAAACCTGTCTATTCTTTAGTACAAGCTAAGGTACAAAGTACTGAGAATTTATATGAAAAAAATCACACCTGACATTTACAGCCACATCAAAGCCCACTCAGGATTGGCACAGCACTATTTCTGTGCCTTCACGGAAAGAGGTGCTCTGTCTTTCTTCCTGGAAAAAGTACTTAAGCGGAAGGCATTTTGTGCCTGAGCTGTTTGACCCTTCCTGCTGAAGGCCACTGAACAGCAGCAGGAGCAGCACTTCAGTCTTCCTGCTACGACAAAAGATTGGTTTTAAGATTTTCTGCCTCTGGTTGCTTCCTCTAAAAACTATCACTAGGAGAGTGAAAGAAAAATTAGACAGCGATTCTTCTGGAGGAGCCAAATTCCCCTCGCAGACTCCCAAGACTGCAGGTGCTAAGGGGTGATTATGCTACAACTTTTTATATTAGTGGATTTGACAAAAGGCAGAAATAAGTCCACAGAAATCTCACTGGAAAGTGGTTTCTGTATGGGATAACCATTAGGAAGTGCATGAGGTAGATTCCGGGAAGGATTGTTGCGGCCTTCAGACAATTTTGCTGATCCCATATAGCATGGAAACATGGGGCATTTTTAGAATATACATTGGATACAACAGCATCAGACAAAAACTAGAAAAGTCTCTTTAAGAGAACTGCTTTGGGCTGTGAATGCATGTGTGCATATATATACACAAATACTACTTATATGCTTTCATAAATTATTATATATACCATCTATAAAATTTAGTCTTTGCTATACATAATTACACTTTGTATTAGGAAATTATTAATATTTGGAACCCTTACATTGGAGCTGGGGCAGAGTGAAGGACCAGAGCAGCTCAGCCCATGCCCTCACCCACTCTTTCTGTTCTATTTCAAGAAAACTTGCACCCCTGGTCCCAATCCGTGCCACTAACTCCCAGCAGCTGGGTAGACACATACCCTTAGAGGAGGTGAAATGTGTTGTGTCAGCTTCCTACACAACCTGACACTGCTCAGCCACGGGGCAAGTTCAGTTATAAATGGTTTTAACAATTCTGGGATGTACAAAGTGGGTGGTTGTTATTGCAACTGCTCAACTGGCAAAGAAAAAGCCTACAGTAACATAGCACCTTCATTTTAGAATTCAAGTGTATGGATTCATGGGGAGATGGAAAGAAACTTTCCTTCCATTTCAAAAAGTCTTTGAAAAGGCATCTTGAATCACGCAGACTCAATCACAGGGAATCGTCACACCAGGTTCTTTCAGTTTGGTTTCTTACCTCTCATCCAGGAAATACCACCCATTTGGAAACAGCATCTGGTATTTTGAGTAAGGTCCACTGCTGCCCAGATGTGAGGTTAGGATAAGGCTTGTGACAAGCACGTGTACTTGTGAACACGTCCTCTCCACCTTCACAGATCGTCCTATAGCAAGTTGATTTGGCATGGGCAACAGAAGCTGATAAATGGTTGCTCAGTTGCACAAGCAAACTAATAGGTGATTAGAGATGGCTGAAGGCAGAGTAAAGACAGAGCGAAGACCCTCTGAGGAGGTGGAAAGAAGCAGCCAGCTACACACAAGAAAATGAAAACCTGTCTTTCAGCACAAGTATTTCACCTCCCGTCTACTCCAGACCATTCACTCTGTCCCTCTCCTCAAAACCAGCTGAGGAAAAGAGGGCAGGCACCAATTGTCTGCATTCCCAAAGTACCAACAGGGGAAAAAACCCAGAATGACCAGAGCAGCTCAAGGGATAGGGCTTTCCTGTTGGCAGTGTTGTAACATCAACACTATCAAGTCTCATATTCTATGGTCTCAAATACAGAGGCTGAAAGAACTGCAAGGGAACCTTCCTAAAGGCCAGTGGAAAGCACAGGGAACCGCAGGCTCTTCTGTTTGGCTGGGCACCTTGCACACCTCTTGGAGTAAAAATGAACTGCGGGAATGAAGGCTCACTTCTTCCATCTCCTGCAATGTCAAGCCTTACTTAGCAGTTTCCTGAGGAGTTTCACAGTAAATAAATGGATAAACAAGACTCTTTATTCTTGATATCAACCCTGGAAAATATCTTCAGGTCTTTTTACATAAGAAAATGGCAGCAACAACTGAAGAACTAAAATAATTTTTTGGCAATTCTATAACAATATTTAGGCACTAACATTGAGGAAATGTGCTTTTACAGCATGGAAGAATGGCTTTGCCTTGATTAGGGATAAGTGTTCCAAAATTCTCCTACGTAGTCCTACTACCATACATATTGGATGCTTCATGATGGTTTGGGAATAAATCATCATGAACAGCACACATTTGGAGTCACCACTGGAGCAGATTCCCCTACCACAGAATACTCTGGAATGGGTCTGCCTCAGTCCTTCCTCAGTTAAGGCAGTTATGCTCACCTAAAATAAATACCAGATGAAGAACCAAGGTGTTTCCTAAAAAACTCAATATCCAGAAACTTTCTCTAGCTTAGTGACTATTTATTATACAGAGTGAAATGGTTCGAGTTGTTATAGGACAACAGGACACAGAACTTCAAAGTTCCTCCTCTAAGTCAGGCAGAGAGGGCACTGGAATTTGGGTCTTTAGAAGTCAAAAATATCTGACTTTGATATAAACTGCCTCATTTCTGTGAGGCAATTCACTCTTCTGAATCTAGTCCTTTTGCTTCCACATTTCCTATATTTGTAGACACAAGCAAAACCAGAGCATTTCAAGTGAAACAAACCATTCTGTTCAGCCCAAAATCAGTGTTTTCAACTCATACATACTAATTAGAAAATTTTTGGTCAGTGGGACAAAAGTAAAGAGAGATGCTTCCAGTACTTCTGGTGTCATGTGCGTGCAAACTTTGGACGCAAACTACACCATTGATCCATCGTAAATTGGCTTAAGTCAACCTTTTTAAATAGCATAAAGAGCCCAGGGCTCTGCCTTGCTGAAGAAGCAGTACGTGAAAAATTATTTGGGATCAAAGTTGCAATATACAAACTGGATTTACTCTGCCCTTCGCTTCTGATAGGCAAGGAAATACAAATACACACAACATCCCTTACCCATTCAGACAAAAATCCAAGCACCACAAGTCTTGCCTTCGGTAAATACATACAACGATGCTCTGCATGAGGTTTGGGCATATACAGATTTTGTTGTTTACAGGCTAGCAACAGATGGTTTCAAGGACCACTTGTACACTTTGATCCTTTTGATGTGAAAACTTCTATGCCACAGAAGAGTACAGGAAAATTTTTGCAAGGCACTGCTTTCTCCTTTTATGAGCATCAGTCCTGAACAATGTGTTTGTACGGTAACTCAGAGGAAGGCACTGCCTCTTGAATGTAAACCCTACAGTAGACAATATGTTAGACACAATAGCCATCTCAACTCTCTCCTTGACATCTGGGGCCATCACACAACTCTTTTTGGCACTGTGGCATTTTGAAGTTCAATAACCTTTGAGTGACTGGATGAAAATTCAGATTTGCTAAAGGAAACAGCACAACTTCCAGTACACAAAGTCATTGTATGAAAGGAGCTCCTAAGGGCTACCGCGAGAGAAGTCTGGCAACAGAGGCTACCACAAGATTCCTGGTTAGTAGGAAGCCATCCCTGGTGATTGAACTAGACTGGGCATTGTACACTGGATTTATTCTGGGTCTGCATTTTGTCAGTCTCAGAAGCAGATCCATACAACAGGATGCTGAAAGCACTGAGTTGAATCAGGAAAATCACACCTCTCACACCACTCAGTGTCTGCATAGGAACAGCCACATGGAGTCAGACCAGAAGTCCATCTAATCCATCACACCTTCTCCAACAGCATACGTATAGTCAGAGTACAATAACATTATTAGCCCTTTACGTAAAATAAGACCTAAGGATTCCATGCCTAAAATTATCTAACTCAACATTGAAGCAGTTTTGCACACCCCTTTCCAAACTCCCTCAGCTCTGGTCTACAGCTAGAAGGTCAAATAAAAGCCAACAGTATCAACCTGCCCAAACCTAAAATTGAATAGTTTTCTGATTGCTAAGCTTCCTCAGATGAGCACAAAGACAGAGTGGTAGGTAGGAACTGCAGCTTTGAGAAGGAAAAGCCAGGGGAAAGCTGGACCACAGATAATCGTGTCCTGGATTGCCACAAACTGCCATGAACATGATCATGAAATTAGCTGTTTTAGCTTCCCTGTAAGCTGTCAGCTTTCACACCCCATTCTGTACTCAGATCCTTTGCTGAGCTATTTCAGCACACTAATTTGCCAGAAAACCTGACTAAAGATTTCCCCCCCTTAACTGACTTCACAGACTGAAATAGCTCAGTTAAGAATCTGTAAATGCAGCTGCCGGAGGAGTTTAGACTACAGTGAAATTTCAATCCAACTTGCTAACAGGGTATCAGCAAAGCATACTATACCCCCAATAAAGCTGCCACTTCAAAACCAGTAAGTCAAAGCCCAACCAAGAGAAAAATAAGCAAGCCTTACACATACAGCCCACACAAAAGGAGTCACTCAACAGAGTTAAACTTACTTCGCTGTATTTTGTACCCACACAGAACTTTTCAGGATAAGCCTCCAAACAAGGCAGCACAGATTTAATACAGTGTCTCCCGTATCATACCTCTGGCAGCCTTAACTCTGCCCTTGAAATTTGATCTAGCCTGCCCTACACCTGTTTATGAGTTAGGTGAAGAACGTGCACAAGACAACTGCTTACATTTTATCGTCTTTCTATGCAGATCTTTCAAAAGAATACTAAAAAAAAATAACTCAGCCTAACAGGAGGCACACTGAAGTCAACTAGACATTTCAAGAACTAACAATGATACTCTTTTAACTTGCATTTCTAACATGGAATGCCAAAACTGAAACACCTGAAACCTCGGCATTCGGTCACACTGCAGTATGTCTGACTGCGTTTTAAATCAACGCAATTTCGCCTTTACATTCAAGTGCGTATTATAGCCAGAGAAACAGCACAACAATATGCACCCTTGAACTTTCATTTCCTAATTCCCTTCTGAAATGTGACGTGGCACTACTGCAGCGATCAGCAGGCAGTCTAACGTTATGTAAACAATTTCAAAAGCCTGATGGATATAAAATAGATTAAGTGTTAGCTCGGAAGAATAAGAACTTTGCAGCTTCAGTAAGTAAGAACTACAAAATATAAACAGGTTGTAGAAGAAGCTGGATGCTTCAAGTTAGCATGAGCAAGTATTTACAAGCAGCCTCTACGCATCAACCCATCTTACTGCCTATCAACAGCAGACAACAAGAAGTTGACAGCCATCAGAAAAGAAATTTTAAGTCACCAAACCATTCTATAAACAAGTTGTGAAATTATTCATTCCACCGTGGAAATTGGTAAGTTAGTCTAATTTGCCAGGATACTAGGGACATAAACTGTCTATTACCGAGCATTTCTTATTCCTCTCCCACGCATTTAAAAAAAAAAAAAAAAAACATCACATTCTCCCCCCCCACACACACCTTTGCTCCTCACACACCAACTGCAAGGCCTAAGACCTAAAGCAAGCCCTTAATAAATCAGTTTAAAGAGAGACTGCCTATCGCACAGAATGACAACATGGTATGTTTCAGTCAAAATAATCAAGTTACATCATGAATTTTGCATCAGAGTCTACTGTGAAACACAGGAGAATTTTATAAAAATAATTACATGCAAGTAATTATGTTAAATATGATTATCCATCATTAATCATCTCACAACCCCAGGATAACAACCAGCACTATTTTTTTTTATGAAGTGATCAGGTATCAGGTCTTGCTTTTTTTGCAGAGAGGCACTTCAAGTGTGATATTTGGGTCGTGCGAGCTACTGACTTTTGGCTGTCAGCACCAACACTCTATCATAGTTCACCATCAGATACCTATGTATTACTTTGATGAGCAGTTATATTCTTCACAAACTCCAAGCTTATTAAGTGCCTAGACGGTGTACTTCACCAAGGAACCCATCCCTCTGCAGTTTCATTGAACTGAAACATCGCTTGTTCTTTGACTTTTATTAAGTTCACTTAGGTCGACCAAATGAGCTTCCCTAAAGTAAACAGGGTTATAAAATATCAGGATGATCCTACCTTTAGGTGCTCAATAGAAACAAATACTTAGTTCAACTAGAAAACTTTAAAAATGACTTTAGATACAAAAGTGTAACAATTATACTGCGCGATACATCTTTATATATCACTAAGCCCATGAAATTTAAAAAAAAAGAAGTTTTTGCACCATCAATAACAGCCGCAAGTCCTGAACCTCCATTCTTTACGCATCCTTGATCAGAGTAAACTGAAACTTGGGAATGCTTGGGATTCAAAATACCCTGAGCACATACTAGTGCAACACCACAAAGCATATGTAATCCATCGGAAAAGGGGAGAAGAAAAAAAAAAAAGCAAGAATCAGATGGTGCTTTATTATACAAGCATGAAAGTAAGTTCCTTTGGAAAATAACTTCTTGGGTGGACTTCTGGACCAGTGAGGTAGCCCAATGGGAGAGAAAAAAGAGTGGAAGTGGAACTTGGTCCCCACGCGTGATACCTGCCGGGCGGTTCCCCGGGCCGCGACGAGGGGCCGCGGCCCGACCGGGGGCGAGGCGGGGTCCCCGGCAGGTCCCCCCCGGGTGCGGCTGGGGGTCCCGGCCCCCGCCCGAGCGAGCCATAAAGTGCACCAGCGGAACACGATCCAGACAAAAAGCAATGTAAACAGGTGACTGATCTCGGTCTCTTTGTCCGCACCGCGGCCAAGGTGAGGCGCCAACCAGGGACCCCCCACACCCCCACCCGCGTCCGCGGCCTCAGGACGGCGCCAGCGGGAAGCGGCGCACCCGCACCACGGGAGACAGGTCCACGCCGAGGATCCGCTGCGCCCGCCGCCGCGCCGCCTCCAGGCTCCGCCGGCTCCAGACGCTGCCCCGCACCCGGATGGTGGGGAAGGTGGTGAGGCGGGGGGTGGCCGCCTTCCAGATCTCCTCCAGCGACTTGCCGCCAAAGGGCTCCCAGGCTGGTGCCTCCGCCGGGCTGCCCCGCTCACTGTCCGCCTCCTCGCCCACCGGCCACAACGCCGCCGCCGCCGCCTCCTCCGCCGCCTCCCCCCCACCCCGGGGGCCGTCGGCCGCCGGTGCCGCCGGCCGCTGCCTCGCCCGTCCCCTCCTGCGGCGCCGCCGCCGCCTCCGCCGCTTGGCGCTGCCACCCGCCGCGGCGGCCCGGCGCTTGGCGTCGGCGGCCGGCAGGCGCCGCTTGCCGGCGCGGCGGCGGGGCCGCTCCGCCGAGGGGGACGGCGGGTCGGGGACGACGGCGCGGCAGGAAGAGTATCCGTAGACGTCCTTGCTGCGGAGGATGACCGGGGAGAACTCGTGCTTGAGGCTGCAGAGGAAGTTCCACAGCTCCGAGTCCGAGCTCATGAACTCCGTGGACTTGGGCATGAAGAGCTTCAGGGCGTCGCCCAGCGCCTTGGTACCGGCGAAGGAGACCTGCGACCGCGAGTACACAACTTTCTCCGCCTCCCCTTCCAGCCCCCAGGCGGCGGGCGCCGCTCCGCCGCCGGCTACTGCTGCCCCCGCCGCCGCCTGGGCTCCCGCCGCCGCTGCGCTCCCCGCCTCTTGGTTCATCTTCCCGGCTCCTCTCTCCAGCGCCGCCTGCTTCCTACTGCGGGTCATGGAGGCAGAGGGACGGAGCGGGGCGGGGGGCGGTAGAGACGCCGAGAAGTGAGCGGCGCCGGCCGCAGCTCGGGCGCCCGCCGCTTCACCGCCCGCCGCCTCACCGCGCCCCGCTACCTACGCGCCGCCGGGCGAGGAGCGACGATCGATATCCTACCGCCCGGCACAAAATGGCGCTTTAAAATCCCAGGCGGGGTCTGCGCGGCGGCCCGCCCCTCCCGCCCGCCCTCCCTCCGCGCCGGGCGGTTGGCCCGTTTGAAACACGTCGGGCGGGCCAAGCCCCGCCCCTCGGGCGGTGGAGGCGGCCACGGGGAGGGCGGCGGGGGAGGGCGAGGTGGGAACGGCGAGGGGTTGCCGGGACCCTCCTGCCCCGGAGGACGCGCCGGCCCGGGGTGACCTGGGCAACCAACGGATGCCAACGGGGAACTCTAGAACGCCACTGGGCCCCGTTTCCCCGCACCTCCAGTAGGGCATTCCAATTGGTGGACACTTCCCTCAGGGAATGGCGCCAGGCTCCCCCATGGCGGGGTGTGATCACCTTGCCAGCATTGCTCTTCGCTGCAAGGACAAGGTTCTTCTCAGGGCGAGGGGCAAAGACGGTTTCGTCCATGAAATGTGTTCAAATAAGGATTTGGTTGGATGCTTCAATGGGCAAGCTCCCCCAGAGGAAGAGCAAAGGTTGAGTGAAATAATAAAAATGGGTGAACAGACATCATACAGTGACGTCCACCACACACTATTAAATACATCCATCCTGTTGCAGAGGGTTTTTTTAACATGAACCTGTAGGCCTGTCATTGAAGAACATCATAAGTCACTGACAGACCGACCTCTAGAGGTCATCTTGTCCAACCTCCCTGCTCAAGCAGGGCCACCTAGAGCAGGTTGCCCAGGACCATGTCTGGATGGCTTTTTGAATATCTTCAAGGATGGAGCCTCCTTTCTCTGGTGACCAGTGATAGGACACAAGGAAATTGCATGAAGCTGTGTCAGAGGCAGTTCAGGTTGGACATCAAGAAAAAGTTCTTCACCAAGAGGGTGGTCGGTCACTGGAACAGGGTCCCCAGGGAAGTGGTCGCAGCACCAAGCCTGCCAGAGTTCAAAGAGCACCTCAATGATGCTCTTTGTCATATAGTTTAATTTTAGGTAGACCTGCGAGGAGCAGAGAGTTGGACTTGATGATCCTTACAGGTCCCTTCTAAATCAAGATATTCTATGATTCTGTGATTGCACAGCCTCCTTGGGCAGCCTGTGCCAGTGCTCGGTCATCCTCACAGTGAAAAAAATATTTCCTGATGTTCAGAGGGAACCTCCTGTGTTTCAGTTTGTGCCCATTGGCTCTGGTCCTGTCACTGGGCACCACTGAGAAGAGCCTGGCCCTGTCTTTGCACCCTCTCTTTGGGTATTTATGTACATTGGTGAGATCCCCCTGAGCCTTCTCTTCTCCAGGCTGAACAGTCCCAGCTCTCTCAGCCTTTCCTCATAGCTCCTTCCATCATCTTTGTGGCTGTTTGCTGGACTCTCTCCAGTATGCCCATGTCTGTCTTGTACTGGGGAGCCCAGAACTGGAGCCAGCACTCCACCTGTGTCTCACCAGCAGTGAATAAAGGGAAGGGTCACCTCCCTCAAGCTGCTGGCAGTACTTTGCCTAATGCAGACCAGGATGTGATTCGTCTTCTTTGCAGCAAGGGCACGTTGCTGGCTGGTGTAACCTGCTGTCCACCAAGACCGCCAGGTCCTTTTCTGCCAAGCTGCTTTCCATCTGCGTGGTCCCCAACGTATATCAGTGCATGGGGTTGCTCCTCCCCAGGTGCAGGACTTTGCACTTGTTGAACTTCATGAGGTTTCTGTCAGCTCATTTCTCCAGCCCATCGACACTGAAATATTCACAGCATCGTTGGGATTGGCTTCGTGTCCCAACAAAGCATATCCCAAATGAAGTCCAAAAAACTTAGTCTTTGCGTTGGTTGAGCCCTTTGTGACAGTCACCACCTTGCTGAGTCCACAGTGACGTTTCTTCTTGCACGGCGTTGCTACTCTTGCAGCTTTATAGCACAATTTTGTCAGCTGTTGTGAAATCCCATGTCCTCTAGACCTTCCGATACTTCAGAGATTGCTGACACAGGGAGAGCGTCTTGTCAGGTTCCTGGATTGTTTCAATTAAACCAGGGTTCTTTCCACCACCCAGAACAGCAAGGTGTCAACAAGGGCAGAGGTGGCTTAACCTTCCCTACAAATCCCACTCGGGGTTTGATTAGACTCCTAACTAATTACTTTCTCTCAGCATCGGTAAAGGGTGAAGAATAACATTTTTCTTCACAGACAGTCTTTGTTCTGTAATTAATCTTTCCATTTAGAATAGGGAAATCTTTTATTCTCAACTCATCAAGAACCTAAATTAGAATGTCCAGAAAGCCAGTCAAATAAGAGGCAGAAATTATGCGTAAGAAATTATTCCTTACTGACAGTGGAAATAAATGAATTTTCTTCACAGTATAATTCAGCTTGTGTTCAAGGGAAACTCAAGAATATTAATCCAAATAACCATTTAAAGTGGCTATTAACAAAACTATTTTAAATCTTCGTGGGGACAGTCTCGAGGTGCAGCCATATTCCAAACCAGCTTTATAAATGACCCGTTTTTCAAAAAAAAAAAAAGTTTCCCCAAATGATGGTGTTAGTGCTGTTTTTAATTGGATTAATTTCACAGCATACTTTGGAGCACAGCCGTGCAGGCGGATTGATTTAGGTGAGGGAGGTATCCTGTAATGCAGAGGGTGAGAGCCCGGAGTGGGAAGCGTTGGGGACAGGCATCTCTCGATCCGGCTGCACTGCAGTTGGTGACGCTCTGCCTGGTCACAGCCACGGAGCGACAGCAGCTTAGCAAGAGGCTCGTCACCTGCTGGACCACAGGAGCTGGCTGGAGCTCCCACCACCAGACTCAGCAGCTCAGCTGACAGGTGGGCCCTCGTCAAACTGCAGAAACCCAGTTGCTTGTAGTCATCATCTGTAACCTTTTTCCTGAAATTACAGGAATTTCTGGCATACGACTCAAAAATCATCGAGGCAGAGATGGGGAATTTTCATCAAGCGGTAAATGAGTCACTGTAGCTACAAGTGAAAAGGCAGATTGGTACATTTTTGTGCTAATCAGCATTTATTAATTATTTTGACTTTTTTGCCTCCAGTACGGACAATACCATGTTAAGGCACAGGATATAAACTGAGTTTTACAACTTCATTACGAGTTTTCTGCAGTGTAACACTCTCCTTTTAATACCGTACAAAGTCATCTCAAGATAATCCATGGCAATTGGCTATCTTTCAGTAATTTACAATAGCTCAGTACAGTAATAACAATGATAATAAAATTAATAATCCTTTGGAAGTGCATAGCTCTTCATTTTAATCATACTACTGCTTAAAAGCATTAATTATCACTCATGGCACTCCTGAGTTATGTAAGTAAATATTGCCTTACTCTACAGATGAATAAAATGAAGAAGTGGATTAAAATGGCTTGATTAAGATGTATAGACTCAATGACTTAATTTTCTGTAGCTCTTAATTTCTAACAATCATTATTCTAAAAATACAGTGAATGTCCACATTGGGAAGGGAAGGGAAGGGAAGGGAAGGGAAGGGGAGAAGAGAAGAGAAGAGAAGAGAAGAGAAGAGAAGAGAAGAGAAGAGAAGAGAAGAGAAGAGAAGAGAAGAGAAGAGAAGAGAAGAGAAGAGAAGAGAAGAGAAGAGAAGAGAAGAGAAGAGAAGAGAAGAGAAGAGAAGAGAAGAGAAGAGAAGAGAAGAGAAGAGAAGAGAACCCTGTAATCTTTGTTCCCAATTATTTATGCAAATAGAATTCTTGGGGCGGGGGGGGGGGGGGAGTACCAATTCACAAATTATTGCAGGGACACTTTATTTTCTTGAATAATTTCTGCCTAGAACCAAAAAAAAAACCACTGGTAGCTTCTAATTATTTTAACTGCTAAAAATGTTATCTCTACATATGATCACATCGAGTTTTGAGTCCTCCTGATAAATCCTAAAATCCTGGCTATTAAGTCACACCACTTCTGCTGCTGGGGCTTTTCCTCCAGCATACTCATCCTCTTCTACCTGGATTAGCAAGGACAGTCTTACTGTCCAATGCCTTTAAAGATGACCACTCTTTTCTAATATCTTTACCTCTGCCTTTGAGAGGTTGCCTTAACTGGCATTAACTTCAGTTAGTTTGCTTCCTAAATGTCTTTAGCATGCTTTCAGGAAAGTTTGCAACCATGACTCCACATCCATTCGCAACTAAACTTCAGATGTTACCCAATAGACACGAGGTCCCTGGGTCTGAGAAGTGCCCAGACAAGCATTGGCAAAACTCCTCAAAATACTTTCAAAGAGAGACAAAAGCAAATAGTTTACAAAAATAGCCTCTCAATCAGTTATTAGGAAAAAAAATAAAAATATCATGGAATCGCTGTGTGTAGGAATCACAGTGGCAGCCAAAAAGGGAAATAAGATGTTAGGAGTCGCTGTGGGAGGGACAGAAAGCAAAACAGAAGACAGCATTCTGCAGAAGACAAGTCAATTGTGCCTCCACAAATCTTGAATACTGTGCATTTCTAGTCTTACCATCTCTAAAAGCATACAGTAATGATACAAAGAAGGGTAACTAGGATGAGCAGAAATATGGAACAGCTTCTCTATGAAAAGAGATTAAATAGGCTAAGACTCTTCAGCTTGAAAAACAGATGGCTGAGGAAGAATACGATAAAGGTTTATAAAACTGTGAGAGCACAAAGAAGGCAGATAAGAAATCATTATGTCTTAGTTTTCATAATCCAAGAACGACAGGGAATCACATGAAGACACAGAACAAAAAAAATTAAATGACCAAAAAGACGTATTTTTTTTTTCAGATGATTCATAATTACTCTGTGGAGTTTATCTTCCAGCAAAGTTGTGGGTGCCAAAATGGAGAAATGTACCCCAATACTGAACATAAAGGTGAGCTCATTGAGAAGGGGCTGCAGATGTTACACAGCACACCATTTGAAATGATCAGACATGAGTGGAAGAAAAAAAATCCATCAAGGGCTGTTGTGCATGACAAGCAAGTCTAGCAGCTTGGGCTCAGAAAGCCCAAAAGCAAAGGGCTAGGAAAGGAAGGAAGAATACATCAGGGGAGGTAACCCTCAATGTTTGCACCGTTTTTGCAATCTTTCCCTAACCTTCCTCTTCTGGCCTCAAACAGCCAAGGACACTGGACTAGATGGACCCTGCAGCTGGCCATCATGGCTGGTTCTACTCTACAGACCCGTTAGAAGACAAAAGAGGGCAATCACAACAAAATGTTCTGTTTCTTTCCCAGAGCTTTACTCCCACAACAGCTTATAACAGCTGAAAAAAACATATTCTAGAATGAAAAAGCAATGAAGCATTTGCAGAGAAAAAAAGGCCGAGATTACGGAGTCCATCAGCAGCCAGGAGCCACACTCGGGCAGGAGCCCAGCAAGGATGGAGCCTGAGGTAAAGTGTATTCCACTGGCTCTGATTATTGCATGCTCTTTTTTCACTTTATTCATGGCCTCAATACACCCTCTTTCAAAATGGTGACTGACTATGTGCAGAGGGGAAGAAAGGATGTTTTTTTTAAATAAGCCTTTTATTTTAATAGCATTCATTGACAATAATGTTTGGAAGAGGAAAAAAAAATCTCAAACATATTTTAGCAGAAGACTGATGCATTCAAAAGACCCCTGAAGCAATAGTAAAAATAAAAATACACAAAGAAGCATGCTTTGTAATACAGAAAGCACTCACAGAAGATATTTTAGCAGAATCTGTTTAACATTTGTTTCCACATTCTGGGACGTAATCTGTATGTGATGCACATAACCATGCAAACTGTGCATCGCTTATATCATCATTGCCCTGTTATTAATAAATGCTGATAAAAACCCTACTGGTGCTCACTACAGTCTTGAGGGTCAATAATGGTCACTTAGTTTAAAATGTTACAAAGTCCTTGGTTTATACATCAAAAGTGAAAATTTTTCTTGCTAATCCTGATTTTACTTCATCTTATTTTTTCTCTTATTCCCTTCAGTTCACCTAAGCCATCTGCTTAACCAACCATGTTGGCTTTGACTATATTATACTCAAAAATCTACTCCTAGTCTTTTCTACCCCGAGGTAGTTCAGCTGATGTTAACTTCAGTAGACACAAGGAAGGTAGCAGTACTTTTAACCATTGTGCCATCTTTGGAAACCAGTGCCAAAGTGAGAGACATAGTGGTAGTCACACTGTATTGTCTTCACCAATTTAAGCTGGTAAGATGAGAAATCAAATGGGGGACGTAGTGTAAGATGGAGCATGCATGTTTTGGAAACTGAATATCATGGTCCAGAAGGGAAAAAACCCAACATTCTTATTCTAGAATAAATTTTTCCACAAATTAGATTGTTTCAGAGTACCTATTCCACTTTCTATTCCCACCTATTTTATTCTAGGACAACTTCCAGTTGGAGCTTCAGAAGGAGGATGCAGCTGGGGCGGGGCAGCAGGAGGTGATCTTTTAACCTGCAGGAGATGTGCCATTGTTGAGAATCTTTGTCACCGGGCGTCCTGGTTTTGGCTGGGATGGAGTTAATTTTCTTCCTAGCAGCTGGTGTAGTCTTGGATTTAGGATGAGAATAATGTTGATAACACGCTGATGTTTTAGCTGCTGCTGAGCAGTGCTCGCACCGAGTCAAGGACTTTTCAGCTTCTCACACTGCCCTGCCAGGGAGGAGGCTGAGGGTGCCCAAGATGACAGGAGGGGACACAGCCGGGACAGCTGACCCCAGCTGGCCCAAGGGCTAGTCCATACCCTATGACGTCACGCTCGGCATATAGAGTCGGGGGTAGTTGACCGGGGGGTGGCGGCCACTGCTTGGGGACTGACTTGGGGGTATCGGTCAGTGGGCGGTGAGCAATGGCATTGTGCATCACTTGTTCTGTATATTCTTTTATCATTAATATTATTATTTTCCCTTCCTTTTCTGTCCTATTAAACTGTCTGTATCTTAACCCACGAGTTTTACCTTTTTTCCCTGATTCTCTCCCTCATCCCACTGTGGGGGGAGCGAGCACACGGCTGCATGGTGTTTAGCTGCCTGACAGGTTAAACCACAACACTGGGTAAAGGAGCTGTGAGAAGGTGTCACCAGACTGTGCAGCAACATAGGAAAAAATGTTTTCACTACAAGAGTGATTGTACACTCGACCAGGTTGCCCGGAGAGGTGGTGGAGTCTCCATCCTTGGAGATGTTCAGAACCCTACTGGACACAGTCCTGAGCAGCCTGCTGTAGCTGATCCAGCTTTCAACAGTGGGGTTGGATCAGATGATCTCCAGAGGTCATCCTCCACATGTGGAGGCCAACCTCCACAATTTTGTGATTCTATGATTCTACTGATTAAGAAAAAGCATACTATTTCTTTTTTTTCCTTCCTTTTTCTCTCTTTTTTCCTTCTCTTTTCTGATGGTATAATTAATACTGGAACATTCTCCTTCTATTTCTTCAGTCACTTTCTGTCTAAAATATGTTTCCTACTGTACATCCTTCAAATTATAATCCTCATTTATAAAACAAAAAGATGATCTGCACTACTTTCCAATACAGGATCAACTGGTAAGTTTTCATCCAAAACCATACATTACCAAAGGTGTAAAATTATCAGATAATGGGTCTGCTTTCTGACTATAATTCCAACATAGGAAATAGGTTGCTGGAGAACACATCACAGACCATGTCATCTTGTAATATTGATCACACAGTTTCCTGAGGCACCCTAAGTACTGAGACTGTAAAAACAAATGTGAATTTCATTAATTTGTCTCAAACCAGGCATTTTTTAAAGCCTACTAACAATTATTTAATAACCTGACTAGTTAAGTCTTATTTCTTGATACCAAGTGTTACTGAGCATGTCAGTTCAAGAATTGTTTTCATGATGCACTCCAGCCAGTGCTTCCATTTTTCTTCCTATCGCATTTGTGCATTAGTAGATGAGCTGACAGTACAAATTCACTTGGAACAGTGGGAGCACACAATTGATTTTTTGTTGAACTTGCCACAGGATACAATGCAATGTTTATATTGGGTTTATGTTTTATGCTGGTCTAGGGAGGACACGATATGTGGTCCAGCATAAAGTCCATGGAGAGAAGGTTACCCTTCCAATTGCTTTGAACATATTAGACTGAGGGACTTGATACTAGCTCAGGTCTGTATGTATGTCGTATGGATGTGGCTTTATTAAATGGATACTTACAGCAGCTTTACGATGTCATAGAATCATAGAATGGTTTGGGTTGGAAGGGTCCTTAAAGCTCATCTAGTTCCAACACCCCTGCCCTGGGCAGGGACACCTCCCACTAGACCAGGTTGCTCCAAGCCCCATCCAGCCTGGCCTTGAACACCTCTGCAGAAGGGGCATCCGCAACTTCTCTGGGCAACCTGTTCCAGTGCCTCACCACGTCTTAGTCATGTCACCTGACCACGTCTTAGTCAGGCTCCTTCTTATTTGTTCTTTTTGTCCAGAGATATCTTGCAAACCTTACTGCCCTCTGGGTTTGTTTTAATAGAAAGTGATAGAAACCGGCCTTAATTCAGGTCGTTTCTGGCACTTTCACTGGGCAGAGAAGTGTGAGCTTCAGAGCCTTAGGTGGAAAGGACGTTTGATCTCTCTGTTTCAGCAAACGTTGTAAAGCACTCAATTACCATGTAGATGTTGGCCGTTAGCATCAACACCTCCTTTGGAATCTCTCTTTTGTTCCCTGAGTTAGGCACCGGCTTCAAAAGCCTGGAAGGCTCATCTCTACCCTTCTCAGTTCCTCCTGCTGCAGACGGACCGTGGGGACCTGGGCACAAGAGCCCAGGCTCGGGGGGTGGTGGAGGTGCCGGCCCACTTCAGTCTCCCCTAAACTGAGATCCTGTGCCCACTTAAAACCTGCTGAATGTCTGCCCGCTTTACTTTTAGTTGTATCATTTTCTATTCCTTGAATATATGTCAAATGTTATTTGATGTGATTCTACTTCAAAACACCCGAGTTACGATTTATATCAATTTCCAAAAATACTCTAATAATTTATGGTTCAGTAATGGTTGATAGCATTCCTTATAACCCATTTAAAATTATTGTGAATTCACGTCAGCACATAATAAATATCTAAACTGGATAATTTGAAACCCTTGATGATTTTGACCATTTTCAAGAATATTGTTATAAAGAATGAACAAAAATAGATTTATATTGCCTTGAGAACTGGGCTTTTAGTTTGTACATTTTAAAATGAAAGAAAAGATTCTCTGTAGCTGTAGATAATCTTCATTTCAATCCAGACACCGTGACTGATACTAGCTGAGGTTTTGACCCTATACATGATCTGCATTATTATAAAGTCTCTCCTCAAAAGACAATAATATTCAAGGCAAGTTCCTCCTTGGTGAACCTGCAATGGCTCCAGGTGGTTGAGTAGCTCATTTACCAGTATTTTAAAATTACCTTTCAGAAATGCAGTGAATTACTTATTGTGCTTATTCTCACAGAGGCATATACATATTACGAATGCTGTCAACCAGCAATTGCATAAAATATTTTCCAAAATATACAACTGCCCCAAACTTTCATTATAAAGCGAAAAAGTCATCAAAGTCAACAAATCATCCATATTCGATCCCCATTCCCCTCAGCTACCTTTGGAAGGCTCCTCCAAATAAGAAATGGTAGGGGTTTAATCTTTTACTAATTTAATTAAACCCATGCTAAGCCCTGGTGCGGTCACTCACTCCAGTTTCTTTTATACTGGCTCCTCTTCAAGTTAAGCTCAATGAGACATTGTTGCTCGCATTTAAGAGTACCCACATAAGGTTAATTAAAGCCATCTAATTAAGCCAGAATTTTCACTGCCATTAGCATTCTCTTACATCTGCATTTTGACACTAGGAGCCTAAAGTTAAAGTCCCAGTGCATTGTCTGGAGGGAGCTGCTCAGGGCTTAGCGTTTGCAGTCCATGGCCTGAGCCATTCATTATTCCCTTGCAGGCAATGAGAACTGCAAATGTCCCATCACTTTGGAAAAAGGGGTCATTATTTAGAAGTGTAAATGAAGATGCCAAAGGCTAAGATCAGGTCCTGTTTGAAACAAAGAGCGGTGTCTTTAATCTCTGGACTGTAGCAATGGATTGGACATACTGTAACAGAGAACTACTACATTTATCCTCAACATTACATATTACACACACCAGAACTATTTTTCCTTGCGTATTCCTCATACTCTCCATTCCTTTTCTAGCTTCCTCCTGATCATCCCTCCCTCACTGAAAGCTGAATCACTGAAATTCCTGCTCATTTGCTTCCTGCCAAAATGAGCCAGTATTTCCAAAAGCACCACTTCCTCCCAGTGACTAATGTCTTACAATACAGGTTTGCTCTGCTTGCTGCATGTCCTGGTTTGTCCCACAATGGATATAGAATTAAACAGTTTAGTTAGAGAGTGAATGTGATAATATGCAGATCTTGATCTGTATATGCTATGTATATCACAATAGCAAAGGAAAAACAAGTCAGGAAAGAAACAACAGAGAAAACTGAAAAGCTGAGACTCCAGGACTCATGTAAAAATTATCAATAATGAAGAGTTGAGCCATTGCTGAAAATGGTTGCCAGATACATTCTCTATTTGCATGAAATATCTCACCAAGGCAGAGACTATAGAATGGCTTTCCCCGGCAGCAGGCATTTCCCAGAAAAAGCTCTTGTGCTAGGAGAGGTTAAAACATGTGAAGATGGAGTTGGCCAGTTATAGAAAAGTGGAAGGATTAGAAAGTGATTAGAAAATGAGCAGAGAAAGACAAGTAGATTGCAAGGGACTGGCTCACCTAATGGCAAACTGAATCAGACACATTTTAAATTGTCAGGGTGGATATGGGCATTTCACCCATTTATCTCCATTGACTTTAGAAAAATATTACAACTAGTTTAGATGGGAGACCTTATGAAAGTGAACTTAATTCTATCACAGGTGTACATATGTTTTCAGTCAAAACTGATTGTTGCCTTCAGCCAGTCTCTTCTTTACATTAACTTCCGTTGATTATGTGATACCCAGAGCAGAAGTGGAGAGATGTGTAGCAAAACCAAATTGGTCATTGCTAAATTAGTTCAGCTCCTACGCAGCCTTGTCCAGTCCCTCCTCATGGACTATCCTGCAGTACATTAGCTTCCCTAGAAGTCACTCACCATTTTGTATTTGTGTTCAAATCCCTAGTTGTTTCCACTTTGAACAACATCTCCATGTTCTGATCCAGAGGTGCACCGTTTAGTTACGGACAGTAAAAAAGGCAGGATTTTCAGCTGTATGTCATGTGCTGATATTAAAGATGAATGAACCTAGAAAAACTAGGTAAAAGAGTTTTCACTGTGTAATCGTTTGGATATACAGCTCCTAGTACAGACTGGAGCTACTGGTTATCGGTCACACCCATGTTTGACTTCTAACTCTCCCTTTATCACTTTTCAAACCAGTTCTCTCAAACTATTGCTAATATAGTGTAGGATTCCTTAAGTACGGCTCATTGGCATGACTGCATTTTGCAGACCTGATTGATTATGCACCGGTAGAAAAAAATAAGCCATGGTCTCCCCCCAGAAAATGTTGTATGCCCTGAACTGTTGCTTACTTTGGATTTATAACCAAAATAACTACTCCGAAAGTCCTGAGGTCTCTGTCAAGATAAAATATTTTTGAAATATTTTATATATATTTTATATTTGAAAATGTCTTCAGGATAAAAAACCTATTTCCTTCCCAAGCTCAGTTGGCATGAAAATACACTTCACCATGTCTAACGGTTTCTGCATTTGAAACGCAGAGCTCTGTAGGATGACATGAACGGTGTCAGGGAGCAGCACAGGCAGGCTGCTCCACCAGGGAAGGCATGGAGGCCAGGAGCTGAGGGTGACACAGGCAGGAGCATCGCCTCGCTGATGAGGCATCCAGAAGTCGAGTCGGCAATCCTGGATCAGGAGCAGGTCTGGATGCAATGATCACAGTCAGCCTCACGCCACCGATCAACTGGGAGATCTGTTGTGATGAAGAAGGTCTGAGGCCACGCCAGGGAGTTAAGTCAGTGAGTCCAGGGCAGAACAAGCATTAAATTAGAAGCATTAACTCAGAAGCATTAACTCAAAAGCAGCTCTCAAGGGAAGGAGGGGCAGGCTCTCTCTCTTCATTTCCTTCACAACAGCTCTTACCAATGAAGAAGCTGAGCTTGATTCAGTCAGCCAAACTCCTTGGAGCTGCGGGAGGCGCGGGAGGCGCTGAAGGCTCTGGCAAGGGTGCACTGGGATAGACTGAAGGTCCATCTGTGATCGTGCCCAGCTGTAGAAAAGAACTGGCTTCATCCACTTTGTTTTCCTTGGTAGGCCAGGCACACTCGCTGAACAAGAAGCCCCACTCCTAGATGTCTTTCCCTGTATTTTCTTCTCTCCTAACACTCAAGTAAAGAGAGGCAGAAACAAGGAGGGGAAGAACCAGCACCACCATGGCTGCAGCACTCAGTGCCACCACCACCAGCATCAACAGTGTGAACACCACCTTCTGAAATTTCATCACCCATCATGTTTGGGAAGAGTCAAGGACTCTGTGACTACTGCTGCACCCAATACCTTAACATTACAGCATTACAGCACACACAACAACATTACAGCATAACCCACAATCATCACCTGAAGAAATGGCTCCCACCATTCCCAAATTTTCTTCTATGCCCCCAAGGGCTATCAAGGGCAGCCTTCTTTTCTTATGTGTATCACTACCCTTCTCAGCTACTGCTTCTCCCTTTCCTCCACTTGCCTCTTCTTTTTGAGCACAAACAAAACCCATTCACCTTTCATTTCCTCTCTATAATGTTTCTTTTGCATGCAGTTCCTCCTCCTCTCAGTCTGGTTTATTCTTCTTTGTCGCTTTTTTTTTCATTTTTCTTTCACCTGTCAACAAACCATGTAATTTCTTCCCACTTGTCTACAGGCAAAGAGTGAGTTGCATTGTATCGGAGTGCACCTCTTGGCTCCTGCCATTTGCCATGGTTAGGTGGTGGTATCTGTGGAGGTTCAGCCAGCAGCGCTAACAGAAGTGCTGCAAATTCAGCTGCAAGGTGGAAATTGTGTAGTGCTGTGGTGGTGTCCCTCTTTTTTATATCCCTGTGCAAGAGTTGTGAGGGTGCAAGAAAAAAGCGCCAGTCTAGTTGTACATGCCTCCGTTTCCCTCTGTTTGTTTGTGCTGGATGCTGAGGGAGGGAAGATCCTCTAATCATAGGTGGTGGCAAGTGGTGGCCAGCAGCTGGGCTAGCATCCACATTAGGTGGAGTGCTGCTGCTCTGGAGCAACTGAGAGGCCACAGGGTTCTCCTCCATGACTGTGCTCAGGCTTACCCTAACCCACGAGAATTTTTAGCACTCACAACATCACCTGCCCAGGAACAATGTGGGTGTCCTGTGCAATGAACACAGCCTGGAAACCAGCAGCTGGGGTTTAGTTTACTCTGGAAAGAATCACAAGGAGAATATAAAATGTTTTAAGGAGACCTACAGAAAGGCTAAGAGCAATAGTCCAGAAGAAGCTAATTTTATGAAGAAAGAGACTGCATTACTGGTACCACAAACTCACAGCCTAAATGTATCCCGTGCACAGTGCAGGGCCAAAGCCATTATAAAGAGGAGGAGATCAAGACGGAAACTCTTGTTGCAGTGGGTTAACCAGAAATGTGTGGTTCAATCATTCCTTTTTGGAAGGAACATTTGTAGTTGCTGTTGGTGAAAACATTCTCCCTAGCTTCACAAACATTGTACAAAAGATGTGACGCCTCTAAACGGCTGTGGCCTTCCTTGCACTGCAATGCCTGGAAAGCACTATGGCGGTAGTGTCAGGTAGGTAGCAGTACACACTACTATCATCCCTTTGCTAAGTATGTATTTCAAGAGCGTGCGAGCAAAGTTCCTGAAGTAAGATTAACCATAGCCAGCCAGTGAGGGGCTAATCCTTTCTGTGCTCGAGTTTGATTTCATTGGCTTTGGTGTAGAGCTGGACTGCCTGTTGAGGGTACCTTTTCTCTAGCATCTATTGTCACAACTCTTCCTAAATCTTTGGATAGCATGAGACCTAGGAAGCTGCGGATCAAACATCCTCCTCTCTCCAAGGGGCAAATGAGTCCAGGTGATAGATTATTTAAGCGAAAAGGCCTTTTTAGTAAAGGACAGGAGACCAAAATAGAAAATATCAGTCTGACTATAAAACTGTGGTGCACCCCTTTGGATGCAATGTACAGGTCTCATCAATAGCTTTGGTATAGCAGACCTAGAAAAGTTATGAGGATGAAGTTTAATACGGTGAAGAAGCAATGGGATGGTTTCTGTACAATAAATGAGTGCTTGGGCTTTTAGCCTGAGAAAAATAGGTTTATGGCAGAGAAAGAAAATTGTGAGTGCATGGGAAAGACAAATGGGGAATGGTTATGTGCTGTCTCTCATAATATGAGACCTAGAAGGCATAAAATCAAATTCTCAGGTGGCAAACAAAAGAGACACTTTTCTATGCAGTGCATAATTAAGCTGTGGAACTAATTGCAAGATGCCATGAATTTCAAAAGCTTACATGATTCAAAGAACAATTAGACAAATTCATGGCTGACAATAATCTACCAAGCACTTAAATGAATTCATACCACAGGATCAGGCCTGGGTCTGGTTGTGCTAGTGAGAAGCCCGGTTGTCTCCCCAGGATTAAGCACAGAGGATCACCTGGGCATGCTGATCCTCCTCCAGGTACATAAGTGGCAGTTGCTGTACTGATGATGATGAAAATAATAATTAACATTACAGGGCTAGATAAAATTATAGTTCTGAAGGATACTGCAACTGCGTGGACCTAATTTGAAGGTGGGAAGCATGGCAGAGACAGGGGCCCAGGGTTCCTCTCTAGCATGTGAAAACTAAACCTTATAAGGAAACTAGTGATTTTTGTTTACAAACTTTGCACTTATTAATTCAAAAAGTAATAAATATTAGTAAAAGGCATCTGTCATGATTGCTGTAAACCATAAGCAGGCCTCAAAGACTATAATTAGAAGGGGGGAAAAAGCATAAAAGGAAATTCTTACCATAATCAGTTTTAACTGGGAATACGTTAATACAAAGTGGTACCTGCTGAACGAAGTAGTTTAACAAGAGGAAACAGAAACTTAGAAGGCTGATAAAAATATCCAACTTGTCTTGTCCTAATGTAGCAAGTGAAGGATGCAATCACATACCTATTTTAGGCATCTAAGATGCTGAAAAGCCCATGGAAAATGCATAACTCTTGAAATAAAGAAAAAAATGTGGCCTTCTAATTTCAGATGCTCTAAATTTGTGTTTAAAGTAGGCTAAGGTAGGCAGTGTGTGTGCCCCAGGATGGCATTCTTGTATTTTTCCGGGCTCTTATATATAATGCACTCTTCCCTTTTCTAAGCATTAGCTGTACTGAGGCGACACAAGGGAATTCTTATGGATCCACTACAAGAAGGAAAACTATTAAAGGCCAGTAATGAGGCAGTCATCACACTTCACCCAAGATAAATGGGCACCAGGATCAGCACAAAGCAAAGGGAGCATAAGAGAGATACCACCCTGAAGAGGTGCCTGTCACTTCCCTAAAGATTTTTTGACAAAACGGGGGCCAACCAGGGCCAGGTGCTGTACAGATATTTGTTCTGGTTACCTGTGGGAAACACTGGAAAATCCCAGAATCGGGCACCCTGTGCATCAGGACAGGCAGATGTGTCCGCGGTCATCCCCCTGAGCACAGCAAACCTCCCTACACTGGGTCTTGCTCTGAAACGAAGGCCAGCCTTTGGACACTGTGCTTCAGTTAATGCCAAACAGCAGCAATCCAGTTTTGAGTTCAGCACACACGTTTGTAGCTAGCTGTTTGCAGCTGGCTAGCTGCCTGCCTGCAAAATTCCAGTAACATCAAGGTTATTTTATTAACACTGAATTTCTTAACGAATGGATTTGGTTATGTGACACGTGGCTGTATGACCGCTTGCAAAAAATGCAAGACATTGGATCCAAACTATAAAATAGCAACCCAACTTTAAGTACCATAAAACAAACCTCAGACAAACAGTAATAATGTAACTGCCTGAAAAGGAATGGGGACATGCCTTCTTCATTGCACAGCGCTATATTCCTCCACTGCAGTCTAAAATGACCTCATCTGAGTTCTCACCATTCGTCAGCGCAAGGCTGTGAGCACGAGACATTCCCTGTTTGTGTCACCATCCCTGCCCAGCCCCTATGAGTCATTTACCTCCGAACTGCCTGTTGTACATCACTGGTGCCTTACCCTCACCTCCGTGCATAAACTTCTGCCTTCTCCTGATAGGCACTTTGGAGGTGGCTGCATGCAGCAGCAATACAGGTGGCTGTGGCTTCACTAGGGTTGTAGGCACATGCTGCCCCCGAGTCTGGCAGGAATGGACCGAAGGCTGGAGCATGCCCATGTGGAAAGTCCTTGGCTGAACATGTCAGGAAGCTACACCCACTCCAACCAAAACAAGCCAAATGGCAGATATTTTCTCTTTCTAAAGGGAAACAACCAGCTTCTCTGCTTTCTTCTCTCTCTTTCTTTTCTCTGGGAGGAAACAAACTTTGCAGCAGGCTTTTCTTCAGCTCAAGCCCACCAAGTGAGTGCCCATGAGCCACATCTCCCAGCAGCTCCTTGCACTGAGGCTCCCAGTGAGTTCCAGCTCTCCCTTTTGGAAATAAGCTGTTGTGCCCTCACTGGTATTTGGAGTTTCTTCCTGACTAGTGAAGGACCAAGACTACCTGCAACTTAGCAAATATAGTCCTTCTCCCATGGCCAGTGACTGAGGACAGGGAGACAAGGGAGGGCAGTGCCACCACTAGCTCCAAAGGGTCACTTCATGCTTCTACCTACCCACACAGATTTTCTGGAAATTTTTAATCCGAGGAGGCTTTTTTGGGGTTTTGGTATTGTTCTAAATGTATTTAAAACTTTTTAATTGAGGTCTAACTTTTTAAATTTCCATCTTTCAACTTAAAGCTACAAGTTTCTTAAAATATTCGATTTGCCCCAGAAAAGCCTAGTGTTGAAACTAATTAGTATTGCTGACTGCATACCATTCAACTTCATATTGTTCTTCAGAAACTGTGACTTCTCCTTTTTTAAATACCATTTCCCATAAGTCACCAAGCAGTTTTACTGGTATGCTTTTCTTTCTCTTTTTTGTGGAATACAGTATAATTTGGTCCCCTTCTCATGTTACTGGAAAAATATTTATATTTCATAACCATTTGGCTTCTTTTACTGAACTTGATAATATTTGCTGTATCCCTTTTGCTAAAATCATGACTAGGAGCTTTACATCTGAATTTAATAATAACTTTGCCCTGTACTCTGCTTTCCTATATTAGGGATAACTATTATCTTATGAGCTTGAATAGAAGCCAGATCATCAGCTCCCTACCAGATTTGCTGGTGCTGTGAGGGTCCAGAGTTTTACCATCCTTCATGGTGATATTCTGGCAGATAATATTCTGTCATCAATATCCCATTGTGTCTATTAACCGGAGTGATAGGAGCTTTCCTATATGATGAAAGATTTTTACTCGAGAAGCTGTGGAGGGAAGGTGGCTGCACAAAAGCAGAGGGTTTGAGGAAAAAGGCTAAGCTGGGGCACGATTTTAACACCTTTGAGTTGATGTCCAGCATCACGTATGGCAGGGTCACCATTTCTGCTATCATCACACACGCAGCCCTTCATGCTTGGGGTGGTTATCTGATTCAGAGAGCAGAAGAAATAACGTATGTAAGTTCCTCAAATGTGGCCCATGTAGAGCTGAGAGAAGGGAGAGCGCAGGGCTGATGGAAAGGCTCAACAAAAGCACAGGCGGCGCTCAGGCTCCTGGGTACGCGTATAAGGTAGGGAAACATTTTGCAGAAAATAGTCAGAAAGATGAAAAAGACAGAAATGAAAATGGAGTCCAGATTCATGTTGTTGGGGAATAACAGCCACCAGAACCAGCCCCAGCATCAGCAGCCACCCTGTCAAGCAATGCTCTTCAGTGCTGATTTCAGACCGACCTCGTATGTGAGAGAGACCCATACAACAGTGGCCTTAAGATGTTAGTGGTCTCACTGGTCTGTGGGACACCCCTGGATAAGCAAATTTTGCCAACAGTCCCCAGCTGTAAGCCCCAGCAGAGGCAAGCTGGGAAGTTGTTGGAGACACCAAGTCCACGTCTGAGCTCCTCAGCCCAAGCTCTCTGCTCAACTCTGGCGAAGCCTTTGCTCAAAATGCGGTGGGCAGCTGATACACACACCGCTGACAGACTGAGCTCTCACACCAAGCCTGTCCTCAGCAGCAGAAGTCACTCTCTCTCCTGCTCTGCTCCTCTCTGCCAAGTCATATCCAGAACTGGACTTAGGGGCTTATTTGACACAGTTTACGTGGTGACTTGGTGGGATGTGAGAGCTCTGCCAACACTCATTTTGGATGACACATGTAGTTGTAGCACAATGTCCTGATTCGAGGAACAGAGGACTAATTTCTTTTCTAATGCTTGGGAAAATTGCACATTTAGAAGACTCTAGTGTCTGAATTCGTGAAAATATTTACTTTATAGCCAGATATGGTGTGTGGGCTTTAAGGTCTCAGTGTTTTCGAGCTCACCAGGTGCAGGGATGAGGAGCGAGACCTGGGCGCTTGACCCAAGCTGGGGTCAACAGGATGATTTCATACCATGAATTTCACATTCAATATAAGTTAGAAAGTTTGCTGAGGAGTCCTCTCTCTCCCTTGATGGCAGAGGTCCAGAAAACTTCTTGCTCCAGTGCCAGACCCCTGAGCCCTTCCCTTCCTCCTGAAGTTGCGGCGCTCACAGTCTCCTACATTTGCTGTCCCCTGCTGGGAGTGCACAGCTTCCTGCAGATAGAATGGGCTCAGTATAATTATTGTATATTTTATATTGTTATCGGGATCAATACTGGTTCTTTCGTATTATTAATGTTAATTATATAGTCTTATCCTAGCAAATCTATTTATATTTCAACCCTCGTCTTTCCTTGTTTTTCCCTGATTCCCCTTCCCGGGTGCGGAGGGGTCATTGGGTGAGAGAATGATTGTCTAAACAACAATAAATTGTTGTGGGTTTCTCAAACCATAACACACAGATATGCTAAAATCATGTCACCAACTCTCTTCCATAAACACACAAATATTTTGCATTTCCATACCCTAAGGATCTTACATTACTTCAGACATTAATGAACGAAAACATACAAGAGTTGCGTGGATAACTTTGGTGACCAACATTTTCCTCCACATCCCATGGATGAACAAGAGACAGAAAGCCAAAGACCTTCCTTGCAACCACACTGGAAGCGTGAAGAAGATCCATCAGCTCCCAAGTCTCCTCCTAGAAATTCTTTGTCATCCAGTTTTATTTCTAAGGACGTGAAAGAAGAAGGAAGGGGACGCACTCTTTAAAACCCCTGGGCAGAAGGTATAGCTTTCCCCTGCGCCTGTTTTCCTCACCCCCACCGCCACAGCGGCTCACGGACCTTCCCTGTGGCAGCAGGGACGCGCTGTCACCCGGCTGCTGGTGGCAGCCAGGCAGCGAGTCCCTGTCCCGCCCGCTCGGGTCCCTGCAGCGAGACGGGGACGAAACGCGGCGCCTCCCGCTCCGGCACTCGGGGGGCCGGGAGCCGCGGGGCGGCGGGGACGGAGCCGCCGCGACGTTCCTCCGTCCCAGCAGGTGTCACCACAGCACCAGCGTCGCCTCCGTCCCGGCGGTGTGATGCAATGCCGGCACGGGCCGGGCGGGTGGTGACGTCACACTCGCGGCCGGTGACGCAGGCAGGCGGCGGCAGCCCGAGCGAGCGGGAAAATGCAAAGGGCGGCTCTGGAGAGAAAAACTTTGTAGGAGCAAATTAATTTTGAGCCCTTTGGGCGGGCCGGTGTTGCCGCCATGTAGGTCGGCGCAGCCGGGCACCGACGCCCGGGGAAGGGTCAGGGCCCCGCCGCAGCGAGCGAACACAAGGTGGGTGCCCAGGAAAGGTTACCCACTACATTGCCCCGGCAGAAAATGGGGGGCCAGGGGCCCGTCTTTGGACGGGATGGCAGGTCCGAGGGGTTTGGTACCAAAGCTCACGCACAGTGAAGTCACACGGAGCGTTTGTGGTCAACAGCGCAGCTGGAAGGCCAGCTAATGTAGTCATCACAGACGGACACCTCCAAAGGCTGATTTAAATCCTCCTCCATGGGCTAAATCTGGACTTCTGTTCAATTTCCTGGCAAGTTACCGTGCCAGAAATGGCACACGCATCTCCCCAGGCGCATCAAACACGAGACCTTCCCTTCTCCCTGACTGCACGACCTGTGGTGGATTTGCTTATCTCAGAAATTCACAGTGTTTCAACATACATAATTTGTTTAAATGGGATTATCAGACTAACTCAGATTCAAACAGCTGTTTTTTCACCCCATTTAATAGCAAAGAGAATCCTTGCTTTTTGTATTCCTCCTTTCATGGAATTAAGGCTGGATAACAGGGTAATGCCAAGTCCCTTTGAAATGACTGCGAACACAGACACTGCTACCTTTGCACATGCCCCCTCTGTGCACAAAATCAGATTTTTTTCTGGACCTCCAGTATTGGCTCTGCATTTTTCAACCCTCGAGTAAATAGAACTTTTCTTTTTTTCTTGGGGGGGGGGGGGGGGGGGGGGGGGGGGGGGCGGGGCGGGGATTGATCCTGCATTAAATAATGTTTTTGTTAACTAAGGGGCTTGTATAGTCCACTGGCCTCCATGAATTTTATCTGCTGTAAGTTTCAGGCAGGTTAGTTCATGCTGCTCACCTCACTAGTACTGGAGTGGTGGTAGTATCTGGCAAGCTAAATCTGGGATTTCAGCTCAATCAGCTTTTGACACGCCTTCACTCTTAGCAGATGGACACTACCGTGAGCGTCTTGCTGTTTATCTAAGTGATATTCAGACAGTTAAACAAACTCAGCCAACACTGTTCTTTCCTGAGCTATTAACACAAGCATCTCATGTATTGAGCATGTCACAGTCAAACCATGGTCTTCTGGGCTGCTTCCCTTCATTAACACCCTCCCAGATCCAAATCCTCAAATCCTGAACTCCCAGCAACACCTTTTCAAATGTTCCTTTCATCTACAACTACTGCGATCCCAATTATTTGAAACAGAGGCAAAAATGAGGAAAAAGACAAACCAAAGTGTGGTTCTACCTCCAGTGCTCAACCTGTCAAGATACAAGGAGTCATTACACTCTTCTGAGGTTCACTTTTTGATGGGACCAAAGTCTGAGACGCCCCTCCTCTGTACAGGCGCTGACACCCAAGGGACCATGCAACCTTGTGCCACCCACACATGTGGCTGTGGTGAAGTCAACCCGCTTCCCACCACATCTGCAGCCACTCCTCAGGGGCAGGCCCTGCAGTGCCTGCTATCCCAGTGCCAGCAACTTCTGTTCCTAAAACTCTGCTAAGTGGCCTTCTCTGGCCCATTAGGGGAATCACCTCTTCTTGAGGAATTTTCAAAACGCTGCATTCAAAGTCACTCATTTATTTGGGTTCATTACACATCTCAAATATCAATCACTCCCTTATGGAGAGAGGGCATTCCTGATGAAAGGTCCTTCCCTAGAAGAAACTGTCCTCCTAGTCCTCCTCCTCTGGGCATAGCAGGGATTCACCATCAATGCTTCTATTTTCTTCTCTTGAGGGGGGTGGAACTAGATGAGCTTTAAGGTCCCTTCCAACCTAAACCATTCTATGATTCTGTTCTGTGATTCTACATCTATATCCTTATTCTTGTCAACCTACTGGACACTTTGGGGTACTGATGTACTTTGGAAAGACTGCAGCATCTCGTCTATCCAGTACTAGGTCACCCTCTTCAAGGAGGAAAATTACACGATCTCAGCCAAAGCATTTTGTTATTGGAGGCACATGGGGAAAAATACTGGGAAAGAACATCAGCTTCCCAGGGAAGAACAACTGCTCCCTGCTGGGATGAAACACAAGGCTCCTCCATGTCTGCCTCATTATGTGAATTTAGGAAGACTTCCCGTAGCTTCTGAAATGCATCAGAGAGACTCTGAATGTTGTTCAAGAGATAAATATTGTGGGCTATGTCTCTTCAGCAGCTGATAGACAGCCAGGCGAACAACTACAAAGAGATCCAACTCAATGCCCTGCCTGTTTTCAGCCACATAGCTGCATTGCAGGCAGCCTGGAGGTGCATCAGTCTGACCAACGTACTTGGGATCACTGTGTCCTACATGCTCTGGAAAGCCTCATTTTAACTGCAAAAATAAGAGACATAAAAAGTTTCTATCAATCACACCTATCTAGCTGGTACCTGAGGTGGCGTGACTTCGGCTGAGTCATGGTGCAGAGACAGACATTGCTACGTTCCCTTTGGGGTGCAGAACTGCAGATCAATGGAAAATAGGGCACAGCTTACTTTCCTGGGCACAGGAGCGTGTGAAGACCAGGATCTGACCAGCACTTTGCAGCAGTTACTGCCTTCCACCATGCACCAGGGCAGGCCCAGCCAAACTGGGCTAAGGTACCATGTCCTCCCCTGCTGAACAGCTCAGGCTTCATGCCGTAAAAAGGGAAAGAATAAAGAGGCTTCACAGAAGTTTGCTGGAGAGCCCTGTCTTTCTGCTGCAGGCAGGAAAGTGTGGGGACATGCATTTTTTAGGTAATAAATTATTTGTGATGGTAACTCAAGGATGAGTCTGGCAATACCAGCTGTTTCATCTGGGCGATGCTCCCGTGTTTGTCTTTAACAATCCCTAGCAGACATAGACAATGGAGGGCCACCTGTGCAGACCAGGCTGCCATGTGATGAAGCACTAATATCCACAGCATAATGCTGCCCTCATTTTGTGGGTAACGGTGGTTGACACTTCCTATCTTACTGGTTCCCAGCTTTTCTTATATGTTCATTTCTAGGAAGCCAGTATACAAAGTTTCAGGTCTGAATCCGGCTTTTTACTCATTGTGGTTGTGCTGGCTGGCTGTCGATGCTTTGATTTGTCTGTAAAGACAGAAGCTCTATACTCCAGTATGAGGATAGGTGTTTATTTAGCAAAGCTACCACTATGATGAGGTTCTGTCTCCCGTGTATGAAGTGCTGTCACAGATGCAACCCGACACCCCAACGGAATACCCAGAACCCAGATGGGATCTCCAGCCTCCTCCTAACAGAGAGGCCTGCCCACAGGCTCTCCTACAAGGAATGCAGCCCTTTGGAACAAAATCCTCTTACTCAGGCCAAAAAATCCCAAATGTGGTGATCTTCTGGGCCCTCTGCTAAGGCCACCTGTTAATGCTGTTGGAGAAGGTTAAGAGTATGTTTCCAGAGAAGATCAGGCTGCGAAAGAGCTTTCTTTGTATCTGCTTTTGTATTCAACTAAACTCTGTGGAGCAAATATATTCCTACTTGAATGTCTTTTTAGTACTACGAGTATTATGACAGCAGATCAATTAGCCGGCAGGGTGCCTGTAACTCTGGTAAGAAACACTTTTGCGTGCAAAGGGTATGTTACTTCAATATACAAAGAGAGGCAATGAGGTAGTTTGAAGGGAAAACATTTTACGTTACTCATTTACAACAAGATACAGAAATCCTCTGATACAAGTCTACCTTCACATAACTCGTATGCAGCACAAATACATTCACCTCCCCACAGACAGAAGGATGCACCAACAAATAAGCATACAGCTGAGCAAATTTTCAAAGACTGAGAGTAATAAATATCAGGACAGGAAGATAACACAGCAACACAGTTCAGAGAGCTTCTCCATGTAATGTAGTCTCTGGGCAGCAAATTAGACTCATTATTTTTGGTGTCAGAAACTTCAAAAGACTACGGAAATCCTATCCGTATCTTATATTTAGGAGTACTGAATATAACGCTACTAGACTAGAGGCCTTCTAGGAGTGTGAGCTCCTTTTCTTTACATTTCTATTTCTGACCTCTTTCATTTCCCCTGTCGAGTCCCAATACCACAAGATGATGCAATATTGCATCACCACCTAATACTGAGACCTCTGACAGCAGCACCAAAGAAACTCCTGAGTTTCCCCACCCCTCATGAATAACCAGTGGTCGTAAAGATCTGCTTACACACACTCTGCTGCGAGGAGTCCATCTCTCTCTGACAAACTCACACACATAGGAACAGACAAAAATAGGTATTCAAGCCAGGAAGTGATATTACGTGAGTTTTACATCTCAGCTGATGTGTGTACATACGTGGTATGGAGGAAACAGCTTGCACTCCCACCCCTGTGCTTTAAATACCTATTCTGAAGAGCCTAAATCAGTAAAATGGGAGACAAAGCCTTCAGCAGATGTATCTCAGAAGGTTTCTGAACACCTGCTGTTTCCTGTTTTGAAAGCTTTAGATGTTTGAAGTAAGGGATTTTGTGCAGAATCTTGATCACCAGGAGCACCGACCTGGCAGGAGAAAAGGGTCTTTCTTGGAGGAGGAGGGACTAGAGACAGGCAAGACTCCTCTCCTCCTTGTTTGAGCTTTCCTGACTCTGCTCTGCCCACAGATGTTCACAGAGATCATTCTGGATCAGGCCACAAGGCTACTTTCATGCCCAGCAGATCTTAAAAGATTCCCCTGAACGCCTCTCCCTGGGAATCCAAGATCCCTTAGGAGACATCTAAGAGAGATTTAACTGCTCGCTGGTATCCCTTCAGAGGGGCGCAGCAAGAGCCCAGCCTTAATTTGCTTTTCTTCTGGATCCACCCCCACTCCCCCAAGGTCTTCTACTGCTTCCCCAAGCAATGACCCAAACCCGGCATAAAAAGAGATGGGCTCCCTTTCCCATCGAATAAAGCCGTGAATGGAGGACAGATCTGCAGGCAACGCTTAGCTATTAGTTATATGCATGACACAACCAGACACCATTCCTAGAACATGATGCAAAAGCCGAACTAAAATCCAGTTTACTCCTCCTCTGCTTGTTGGCAAGTTATAGCAAGAAGAAAACCTTATTTTTGACACCAAAGTTGCCATATGATTGTGCATATGGACAAAGCAACTGCAATGATGTTAATGCAACTGATCGCGTATTTACATGATCAGCTTCCAGAGCAGAGCTGTAAAATAAAGGGATTCTGTCAACTTATTTTAAATCCTGCACTGAATACATCATAAAGTGCTTACAACCTAATTAGAAAATTCCAACATATAAATTTTGCAAGAAAGGAGAAAGCTACCTACCATTCCATCAGGAAGCACAATATATCCCATGATGGTTTTTTTTTTCAATTTTCTTGACATAAGGAAGCAATTACAAAACTGAACGTAGCTATTGCTGGTATTAGGCAAGCAGGCTCTGGCTTTGTTGCTACAGGACCTACAAAGCTTTTGCATTTAATTTTTTTCTTTGCTGGCAATACAGAAAATGAAAAACAACCCAAGCTACTAGATACAATTTCCTAAATTGCAATGAACCCAGTCTGTCGATGACAACAGAACATTTACATCCAGTTCCAACATATGTCAGTATATAAAGTTGTTGCTCAGCATTTAATGTGGCTGTTATTCTTTATCGTAGTTCTCCATGAAACAACATAAAAACTGATGTTTGACTGTGCAGAAGACACAAAAGATACCATCTTACATTTTTCCAACCTCCAAAACTCCCATTTAAGATCATGACAGCAATTCCTTGTCATATTTTTATTACAGCTGAAAGATAAAGGAAATAATTGCATTTTGACTGCACCCCACAAGATTATATTAGCAAAATGATTGCTTCTTTGCATGACTAATTTTGATTAAATCAGCTTCATTTAAATACCAAATTGTGTTCTTCACCTTCCTTCATTAAGCTATGGTATTCCTGACTGTTTTAAAGTTCCATTTTTTATATGGTAAAATGTGCATTTCAATTTATTGTGCAGGCTGTTCTTCACTGAAAAAAAAAAAAAAAGACCAACAGATAATTTATGGGAAAGGGTTTAAGTCACATTTGGAAACCCGCAGGAAAAAAATAATGCTAAAATGCATATTTCCAAAGAATATACAACCTATAAGGAGAGCATCCTTGGCAATAGGAAAGTTTGTATCACTTGATTTGCCACAAAAGGCAATAAGGAAAATTGTGCTGTATATAGAGGAGCTGAAGATTAACTGCAAAAATTTCATATTTTATTAACTTACCAAGTCCCAAAAAGACAAAGATTTTCAGTTTACCTCCTTTTCTCAAATATAATACATAAAATAATTTATTCTTTCATTGCAAATAACATTTTGCTGACTTAGAGATATTTTAAAAATATTTTATACAAATCTGGCTGAAGTCAACATGAAATGTGTCATTTGCTCCGGCTGTAAATTATTCCCTTTATAACTGTCTTGACAAATGGCAGTCTTTTTTATTCAGCTGCTCAAATCTCTGTATGTTTGTGCATCCCCAAATAAAGTCCATGGGTTTTAACAGGATTAGTCGCCAAACTGGCTGCACTTGTGTTCCTGGAGTCATCCATCTGGGGATCCAGCCAATAACAACAAAAAAAAAGGTTTCCTATTTTGATAAGGTTTTTTAATCTCTTTTAAAGCATTCAGTAATACACGTGCTCTGCAAAGCCGAACTTCTTTGACCGGTATTACCCGTTGTATCAGGCAAAACCGAGCAGAAAGTGAGCGAGTCTTCACCGCGTTTCCCCCACGCTGCACACACATCACGTGGAGGTTGTTAAAGGTTTTTACTTTGCTTTCTTCTTCATAAAAAGGAGAACTTGAGGCCAGTACAGAGGTGTGATTTCTTAGAGCCACAGTTGACTGTAACGTATATTCATTTTGAAACTCCATGTTTATACAACAGTTTCTCAATTACTTTCTGCTTCAGGCTGGTATTATGATTCTTAATGTTGTCATGCAAACAATTTTTAAGACAAAAGAACCCTACTGCTATAATGGCAATTACCCAACTTTTTATAATAGCATCTGTATGCGTAACATACGAGTTATTTCCTTCTGATATTTTCTTTCTATGGAAGTTAATAACACGTACCTAGAAAAATCAAATCCATTTTTATAGTCTTTGTGGCAACCTATGGTCTTGTAAAGTGCTCCCTGAAGATGTAACCTATGTCAGCATGTCTTTCAGGGCAAGCGTGCAGGCTCCGTGCCATGCAGGGTTCACCTGAGAGTCTCATTGCAAGATCAGGGTCAAAATAGGTCTCAGCATAATCATGGAAAGAATTTTGCTGCTCATTCCAGAAAAGAGCTGCGGAGATACAAACACTCAGCTCCGTTCTGAGCCAAACAGCCGGCAGCCAGGGGTGGGGAAAGAGTGGTGAGGGGGAGTTGTTTGTTTGTTGGAATTGGAAGTGAATGGTTATGCCTGAGCTGCATTTGGAGTCCTGGCACTGTAAGGCTGATGAATTAATCCTCCTGCTGCGGGCAGCCTTGGCAAGGCCTTAGCTGGAGTACTACTATGTCCAGTTTTGAGCAGTGCCTTCCAAAAACATCGTGGCTCATTTGGCAAGAGCCTGGAGGCAAGCTAGAGGAATCGCAGGAGGTCTAAGGAACATGACCTAAAAGGAGAGAGCCAGGGCTGCCCAGTCTGGAGATGGGTAAATAGCAGAAAAACAAGAATGCAGCACCTTCGAACAAAAAGTAGCTGAAAAAAAAAAAGAGGAATTAGACAAGTAAGAGGCTAAACCTGTAGGAGCAGACATTTAATCAGACAGCATGAAAATCTTTCTGTAGGAGAACGCCACTGTGCACTAGAGTGAACTGCCATCTCCAGGGGTTTTTGAGGACAGCTTAGACAAAATAACCTTGTCCTGGCCTTTGCGTGTGGGGCTGGACGGGCCCTCAGCAGCACCAGGCACGGGCCTGGATGGGTGGCCGTGGGCTCTGGTGGCTGTGGCCTCTGGCAGCCAGCACCCCCAAGGTGGTGGCCGCTCAGCAGCTGCCTGTTGCCAGGCCTGCCGCCGTTCAGGGCCTATGGGTGATGAGCACCTCTTGAAGCTGCGTCCAGGGAGGTTTCTCAGCCTGTACTGACACCAGGACAGGCCCTGTGTGCCTTGTGCTGGCCATTAAACCACACCAAGGCTGTGGGGCCTTACCCTAACAGCGGACATACCCCCACGCCGGCTGATGTGGCCCAGCGGGCCCCGGACCGCGGCGGGGCTGCCCGCTGCCTCCAGGCGGCCAGGCCAGGCACGGCGCTCCGCAGACCCGTGGGGCGTCCCGGCCCCGCGCCGGCCCCTTCCCCGGGCCCACGCCTCGCTCGGGGGAAGGGGCTCGGGCCCGGCGCCCGGGTCGTTGGGCCGCGGCGGGGGCCGAGCGCAGCGGCGGGGGCCGGGGCAGGGCGCCCCGGGGCCAGGCGGCGGCGGCGGCCGAGCGGGGCGGGGAAGCCCCACAGCCGGTTCCCTCTTTGCCCGGCGTGTGATTGGCGGCGGCTCCGGAGCTGCCTACCGCCGGCCATGGAGCCTCCCCTCCGGCCCCCGGCCCGCTCCGCTTCCTGCTGAGGAAAACACCTGTCCGCAGCCGGAGCCGGCGCCACGGCCGTGGCCGCGCCGCTGCGGTGAGTAGCTCCGTCCCAGGGGCCGGCGGGGGTCGCCGGCGCAGGTCGCCGGCGGACCCTGCTCCGGGCCGGCGCTGCCCGAGGCCCGGGCTCGCCGGTGGCGGCGGGGCCGCAGGGCCGGGGCGGGGCGGCGCGGCCCGGCTCCCCGCGGTGGCGGTACCCACGGCCCCCGGCTGCCCCGCCGGGCTGGGCGCGGCCAGGTTTGCCCTCGATGCGGCGACGACTCAGGCGCTGCGGGGCGGCGCGGCTCGGCCGCCATCTCGGGGCGGCGGGGTCGGTAAGGGCGGGCGCGGCCTCGGGGCCGGGTGAGGGAGGCAGCCCCGGGCCGCTGCTTCCCGCCGCGTCGCTCCTCCCGGGGCTGGCGCAGGCGAAGGGCTTCGGCCAGAGCCCCCTTCCAGCAGGGGATGTGTGGGCTACCGCAGTCGGCACGGCAAGGGATGAGCTCCCTGTACACCGCCCCGTCCTTCGCCCCTCACGGGTTTGGTTCCGGCTCACCTCCTGGCCCAAACAGGAGTCACAGGTTTGATGCAAAATCTGCTGAGGAAACTATGTGGAATAAAACAATGCAAAGTGAGGGGTCACGCTAGACAGTGGTAGCAGTTCCCTCTGGTCTTAAGATCAGTGAGTCAGCTCTGCTACAACACAGCTTTTAAACAGTAAATAACTGTATTTCCTCATCCAACAAATAAAAACCTCTTGTGTCTGTCCGGTACGTATAGACCATAAAACTTTCCCCCACCACAAAGCATCTGAAATAACAGCTGAGGGCATTCAGGAGGTGGTGGTTGGTGGAGATTAGGTCACGCAGTTAAAGACGGATGTTTGAAGAGCCGGGCACAAGCTGAAAGGACGGGCAGGACCCAAATAGCGACTGTGTCCCTGCAGGAGCCATGGCTGCGATCTTGTGTTCTCAAACTCCGTGAAGTGTTGGTTTAAAGGTAGAGCACCGTCACTAGTAAAACTTCAGTTAACTAGAACTTTGCCAAAATTCTTACCTAAATTTTTGGAATCAGCTAGAAGTTATTGTTTGTTCCAGAGGCACCTCCAAATAGATCCCTCGTGTAGAAACCAAAATACACAAAGGTCTGTAGTGAAGGTAGGGGGGTCCTGAAAATATTACAGCCATAATAGCAGCCAGATGCACTGTGCAACCTCCTGGCGGAGATGTTCAGCTGTATCTGCTGATTAGTACGCTTTTTGATGAAGAATGTGACTATACTATCTGTGAAGTTTACAAATGGGAAGCTGCACTGATTTAATGCCTGTGGGAGCTAGCAGTTTCTAGAGGATTTGACAAAAGAACTGAGCAAAGCAGTTTTTATTGTTGTGTTCATACTTAGCACATGAGTGCTGTAACTTGCCTGTTCAGCCCTGGATCATCATAGATGTAGGGAGGATGTATGGTATTCCTATCTGGCAAATGCAAAGTGATCTCCTGCTACAGGACAATGCGGGCAAGTAGATGTAGTGTGCTGCTCGGGAAACTTTGGGTCATGTCATAGGTGGTTTTTTTCATTTATCTTAAAGTGTGAATGTAAATAGTTATTATTGTATTTGCATAACGTGCACGAGGTGGTTCTTACTCTGATAGACAGTGTCTGTTTTCTTGCCGGTTATGTTGTCTGGGAAGGACCTGACAGTAAAGTGGAAAGAATAATTTAAAAACATGGTGGATTAAACCAGCAGCAGAAACTAGTATAGAATTAGCATAAAAATAACAGTGAAGAATAAGTAACTGGTAAAACTCTAACAAAGCAGTGACGTTTGACAGATACCTTGAATTTTTTGTAGCAAAATGTATGAAATAAGTAATGCTAGTACCACCTTGTCTTTTTAAAGCACCGTTCAACCAGTGTTCTCAAATACTTTAACAAGTTTACTCATTAATTTATCTCCTAATCTGGCTGTGAATTATGGTTCAGTCTCAGTTATCCTAAACTTTGCTGGCTCCATTCCCTTCCCTTCTTTTCCCTCCCACTCTTGCAAGTGATGAGTCATATTAAGGAACTGCTCCAGCTGAAAATTAACCACATTTTTTGGTTGTTGTTGTTATGGTTGGTTTGCTGACCTGAGTATGAGATAGGAACACGACTGGAGACAAAGACGAGCATGTTTGCTTGACTTAGTTACCTTTTACAGGCCCACCTCCTGCTCCATTGCACCCCATCAGGATTTGTGGACTAGTGGTAGAGCAGTTCTCCTAATACAGGGAAATGTGGGGTTAGAATTAAATTAGAATTAATAATAAAAAAAAAGTGACTTTTTTATTTTTTTCTGGTGTTGTTGCAGTAGGCATGTAGAAATGTTAATACTGTAAGTAATGCTTAGGCATGACAATGGTTTTAGGAAGTTATTTTAAATTATTTTCAGTTATAAATAACCAAGTTTTCCGATGCATATGCATGAGGAAGTATGGTTTTGCCATGCCTACATATGGCGTAGCAGGAAACAGATACAATTTGGTGTCATCCTAGGAATGGGGACACTTTTGTGCCTGTCATTGTAGAGATGGATTAGAGACAGTCATCACTCCAAGAACTGGCTTCTGAAGCTGATGAAAAGGGGTCAGAGCTGGACTGGAGATGGGGATTGGACTAGACTGGACATGGCAGGTCACGACACAAATGAATGTGGGAGAAGAGACAATCTTGTATGGGCAGTTAGAATGCAAAATGCATGACAGTTGTGTATCTGATGCAGTTTGTGGGGGAATACTTGAACCTTTCACAATGTTGCTCTGCCAGTCTTTTTAAGTGGATGAAAGTGTCAAAAAATTACGTTCATTGAGCACTGTACAGGGTAGTTCTCTGCTGCATGAAGCAGAGATGCTGCTTTTGATTTTCTTGATGGTCTTGATCAACGGAGTACTACCAGAATAGCTTAGCAGGAGATGGAATATTTCTGTGTATATGTGTTTGAAAAATTAATCTTTAGGTGCGTATCACGTGGCAGCAAGATGAGGACATTCTAAACCGGCATGCTTTCTTAGGTCTGGCAAAACTCGATCAAACTGTTTGTTTGAAACCTGATGAGTCCAGGTTGACTTGATAGGGTCAGCACAACAACTTTTAGAATGAGAGATATTTGCAAAAAACATATGTAGCCTCTTGGCATGAAAAAAAGCCTCACTGCTTATGTTTAAATGAAGAAAAATATGCAACTGGTTTACACGGTTTAGAAATTATACTTCAAAATACAGACTCTGCAAAAGCATTGTAAAGTCAAGCTCTCCAAAGCGGAGAAATTTCAAAACATAGGTTTTGCAAAACATGTTTTCCCCTTCAGCATTGTTCCTTTTTTCCCCCTACATCTCCAGCTCCTTTTCCTTTTTATGTGAAACTGGGTGCTTCCTTCTCCTCCATCATCCTGGGCACTGCTGTTGAGGTTACAAGTGCTCGAGCTTTCCGGCAACTAAGTGCTTCTTTCAGACAAGAGGAGGACTGGAGGGGAAAGCAGTGTGTAGTGCCGAGATGCCACAGAGACTGTGCCTGATGAATGCTAACGGGCTGCACATGTGCAGAGGATGAGTGTTGGAGATGTCTTAGCGAAGATGAGTAGATTTCATGGCAGCGACAAAATGTTCAGGGCACCTTCACCGCTTCCTTAAGAAATTTCAAGTACTGTCTCTAAAAGATAGAGGGAGCTAGGACAGAGTGTTTTTTCCCCAGACTCCCTTCCTGAGACCTCTAAGAAGAAATCAGTCTTAGCTGCCAAGCAAAATGATGCTCTGAGAATGAAGAGGTATGTCTATGGTGGAGAGTATTTTCTTTTTTTAACCTGGGCAAAGTGTTAATTTCAGAGCTTGTGAGTGTCATATTGGAGGCAGGTAAGAGACTGTCAAGAATTCTTTGCCAATACAGAGAGAACTTTTTTTCCACCTTTTTCATGCGGAACGTGTCTTACAAGATAGCAAGCGTGCATATGTAAAAAGGAAAAAAAAGACACTACCACTTCACTGCTGCTAGAAGGCGTTTCATTTGTTTCATATTTTTTTCTCCTTCTCAAGAGTCATCATTTTTGTAGGATGTGTACTGATGTAGGATGGGTACTGCTTATTGCTTTTCAAAATGGTCGGTATTTCACTGGAAAACTCATAAGGAAAAAGGATAAGATTAGAGGCTTTTCAGTCTCTTCTTTCTGATTTGTACATATTTTCCCAAAGCTTTTCCCTATGGGCACTTTTTTTTTTAGTAAAGAAACAGCTCTTCAGGTTGTAGTTAACCACAAGAATTAGGGCTGAAAGTCCATGGTTTAAATTCTTACCAAATCTTAAGTCATCATTTCTAGTGTGTGGTGTGTGAATTTAAGTTGTGAGTTCTCAAAGGGCTATCACCATGAAAATGAAAATCAGGAAATATTGCAGATTTAGTTGTCTTTTGTCTAATATTTTTATTTAACTCTTTTATAAAGTAGTTAGACTCTCTAAAATATCTTGGTTTTAAAATGTTTTATTTGGATTCATTAGATTTATTGCCTGGATTATTCTTAGCTATTTTTAAAAGGCTTTAAGCATGTCTTCTATGCACGTGTGTTAAAATTAAATTGGTGTACTCTTAGTGTATTTTTACTGTTGTAACAGGAAAAGCATTCTGCCTTTTTTTAAAATGAGCAATCTTATACATAATCAACTTGGTTAAAACTTCCTTCCTGGTAAGTGCAGCACTTCCTTTGCATCTGGATATGAGGGCGAGCAAGAAAAGCAGAACAGCTTAAACAAAGAAATTTTGTGTGAATGATCTTCCTTTAAAAAAATAGGAACTTCAGAAATCAAACAAATGAGTCGTCTTCAGCAATTCAGCCTTTATTTTATAAGCAGGTAATATTTCCTTGTGCTTTGTCAATTACAGAAGTGGTGTGTCCACAGTCGTTGCTTTCCGGAACTTGAAAAGAGGATTTTAGTTAGCATACTGTGTTGTTTCAGTTAGCCTTTTATATTTTTATCTTGTTGTTCTGTTACCTGCTAAGGCATCATTACTTCGGTTTTAGTTTTTCCAGCAGAAGGATTTTATGAGAAATAGAAACAGATTTAATGTGTGAAAAGCGTTGTCTGTAAAAGAAGTTCAGTATGTTGCTGTAACTTAGTTTGCGTGAGCATGCTCAATCAGCGCTGCCTTCCTCTTCCAAGCTCTCTGAATAATTTCCACTTCAGTATTGTTCAATGGAGATTAACTGTGAGCAACAATATTTTTTGTTTACTGAAAGCCGATAAGGCAGGCTACTAGTGTTCAAAGTTGTTTTACAAGTGTTTTAGGTGGGATTTGATGTATAGGGTAATAAATCAGCATCAGTTTGGGAGTTTTTTGTTCTCTAACACACAGATAGTTTAGACTGGAAGTGCTTACTTTTAAAATGGATGGATGTTATCAGTCTGGTTAATTGATTTGTTTAAAAGAAGCCCATCTAAGGATACTAGGCTTGAATTTAGATGCACGTTAAATATGTCTTCAGAAGTAGTCCCTGACTTTTGAATCTTAAGGGCTTTATTTGGTGTAAGTCCTTATTCTTCATCACTAAAAAGAGCAGAGGAAAATGGAAATAGGCTCACCTCTGTCCAGTCTGCAAATAAGTTGCTTGTTTTGTTACTTTCTGTCATTCCTGTAGCTCGGTAGGATCGTGTTCTCCTCAAACACAGTCTTTTGAGTTCTATGAAAATCCAGCAGCATCAAAACAGATGAGGCAGCAGAAGAATCAGTGCTTGATCAAATAGAAGTAAGAACAAATCAGTATGGAGGAAATATATATGTCAGTGAAATCTGGGAAGGCTGTTTAAAAGCTCTAATTATTTAATCATCGAACGGTTGTTTGTTTTGGTTTTTTTTAATATTTGGTGTTGAATCAAATAGATTAAGGCTGAGGTGGCTTATGTAAATCAAGTATTTATGATCAGAAATGAAGGGGAAGGGGAAATACAAAAAAACGTACACATAGCAGGATTCTGACTGACTTGTAATTTTAATTAAGAAGAGTTAAAAAATGTAAATGAGAAAGTAATTAAGTATTTGTATTGCATGTTTTGCTAGATTTCTTCTGGCATGGAGTTGGGTGATTATGAACAGCCTGTTGTTATGAGAGAGGAAAACAAACGAAGGAGAAGAAGAATGAAACCTCATTGTACATCAAGTAATTTGTCGTCAATGGAACTGATATCCATTGAGTTCATTTTACCTACCAGCAATAAACATACTAAAGTACCGGAAATGATGTTACTTGAAATAGCTGGCAACTGTACGGTTGAGCAAATGAAAGCACAGATTTGGATGCGTGCAATAGAGATGAGTCAAGCCACAGACTTCTACCACACATTCACCCCAGATCAATTTATTCTGCAGTATCAGAAGAAAGGGCAGTGGTATGAAATTTATGATAAACATCAAGTATTACAGACACTGGACTGCATACTGTATTGGAAAGTGTTACAGAAAAAGGTAGGCAAGATCTATGTTGTCCAGAAACAAAAACCATCAGAAGAAGTTCAGGAATTTCAGCGTCAGCTTAACGATTTAATTGGTTATGATGTCACTGATGTAAGCAACGTGCATGATGATGAACTAGAATTTACCCGTCGCAGATTAGTCACCCCACGAATGATAGAGGTAGCTTGTAGAGATCCTAAATTGTATGCAATGCACCCATGGACTACATCTAAGCCACTCCCAGAATATTTATTTAAAAAGATCACAAATAATAACATTTTCATAATCATACATAGAGGAACAACTAGCCAAAAAATTAAAGTGTCAATAGATGACACTCCAGATATGATTCTCCATAGCTTTTTCACAAAAATGGCAAAGAAAAAGTCTTTGATGGACATTCCTGAAGATCATAGTGAACTAGATTTTGTTCTCAGGATTTGTGGCAGAGATGAGTACATTATTGGAGAGACACCAATCAAAGATTTTCACTGGATAAGACAGTGCCTTAAGAATGGGGAAGAAATCCACCTTGTCTTAGACAATCCCCCTGACCCAAGTGAGGATGAGGTTCAGAAGGAAGAGTGGCCTTTGGTGGATGACTGCACAGGAGTTACAGGGTATCATGAACAATTGACAATAGATGGAAAAGATCATGAGAAAGTCTTCACTATCTCTTTGTGGGATTGTAATAGGAAATTTCGGGTGAAAATAATTGGCATTGATATCCCACTTTTACCGAGAAACACTGATCTTACAGTATTTGTGGAGGCTAACATTCAACATGGGCAGCAGCTCCTTTCGCAGAGGAGGACTTCGTCAAAGCCTTTTACTGAGGAGGTTCTGTGGAATATTTGGTTGGAGTTTGATATCAAAATCAAGGATTTGCCTAAAGGAGCACTCCTAAATCTTCAGATATACTGCGGCAAAGCACAGGGACTGTCCACAAAGACGAACCTTCAGTCACATGAATCCCCCAACTCTGATTCAAAATGCAAAACTCAGCTTCTTTATTATGTCAATCTTTTGTTGATAGATCACCGTTTCTTGCTACGAAGTGGGGAGTATGTGCTCCACATGTGGAAAATTCCGGGCAAGGGGGAAGAACAAGGAAGCATCAATGCAGACAAACTCACATCAGCAACTAACCCGGATAAAGAAAACTCAATGGCTATCTCTATTGTTCTGGACAAATATTGTCACCCAATTGCCTTGCCCAAGCACAGGATAACATCAGACCCCCAAGGGGATAGGACACGAGCTGAAATGCCCAACCAGCTTCGCAAGCAACTGGAAGAGATCATAGCAACTGACCCACTAAATCCACTTTCTCCTGAGGACAAAGAACTGTTGTGGCACTTTAGATATGAAAGCATAAAGCACCCCAAGGCGTATCCTAAGCTGCTTAGCTCTGTGAAATGGGGACAACAAGAAATAGTGGCCAAAACATACCAGTTGCTAGCTAAAAAGGAGGTTTGGGATCAAAGCACTTTAGATGTTGGACTCACAATGCAACTTCTGGACTGTAACTTTTCAGATGAAAATGTCCGAGCAATGGCAGTTCAAAAACTGGAAAGTTTAGAAGATGATGATGTTCTTCATTATCTTTTACAGCTTGTGCAGGTAAGGTGTGTTTGCATTCTTCAGCTCTACCTTCCAGGAATATTTGCATTACCCCATCATCATTCCCATCGTAGTAGGTCTAGTTAGTAGTCCCTGGGTTTGTACTCTTCAGTGTTTAGTCAAAGCAGTGGTAGTAACCAAATTAACTCCAAACATGCTTTCTACATTCGCCTTTTGCCTACGTTGTTATTTTTGTGTTACCGTTGCCTTGCATCTTACTATTTGCATCTTGCGTTTATGGTAGTACTTTTTTCTGGGAATTGTCAACCCTAGCTCAGCTGTGATGGGAGCAAATCCTAACTGTGCTGTCTCTAATCCTAATCGAGGAACCTAATCTAATTCAAGTCTGGATCACATAGCACTGAAGAATTGTTGACTGGCTTTGCCAGTGCTTTAGAAAGAGTGTAGACAGAAAGAAAGTAAAGGCAGATGTTGACACGGGCAAGACATGAAGAAAAATCTGGGATTGGATTTTAGGTCAAGAATAACAGTGTAGTTACATAGGATATGGCAATGACTTCAATCTTGTGCTGTTTAAGGAGACCAAATTTATCTAGAATGGTCCAAAAATTTTTTAAAAGTAAATAAAATGTTGCTAGGACTCCATAATCAGAGTAATTTATTTGGGGACGTTGGGTGAAAAACTGTGTTTTTAATGGCAGTGAATTACCACTGTATCGATTTGAAGGGCTTTGTGTGTGGATCTGCCAGATGAAACGTCAGGAATGTTTATATCAGTTCTACAAGAAAATTGGTTTGTTTGCTTTTTTGCAACGCAGTGCTGGAGCTGGGCAGCCTGTCAGTGGCAAAGTCACGTCTGATGGCTGATGAAAGGTGTAACCTCGCGGTTCTTCCTGGTAAATGCATCCCCTGAAGCAAGGCGACTCTGCAGGCTTCCCACACCTGACAGGGCTCTGGTTCATGCGGAAAGGCTGTTGCCCCGCAGAGCAGGAAATACTTTTTTCACAGACTCAGAGGACAGAATTGGCATTCAAAATTAAAAAAAAAAAAAGAAAAAAGAAAAAAAAAAAAGGAACTGCTGCAGCCTGGGAACCTATGGGATGGGGCTTTTAATTTCTGCAGGTTCGGAGAGAGAGACCGGGTTCCCAGGAAAATGAAGTTAGTATTTCAGATTTTGCTGCACATCAGTAGGGCTTTAAACAAAGCCTTTTTAGGCCCTGTCTTTGCTTGTCTAAAGATTCAGCTCCCCAGGCAGAATTTATGCACTTCTGCATTAACCAAAGGAGCCGCTACGGTTACCTCATTGGGCCTCCCACGTAGCTGCTGCTATATATGTGCCTGGCTTGTGAGCTTTTGCTGTCTACATGTGGCTCAGCAATTTTCTTCGCTTTTGTGTCCAAATTAGGGGGTTTGGGTGGTGATTGGTTGATATCAAAGTGCCTGAGAGAATGGGGGAAATAGTGGTTTTTTTTCCATTTGTTTTTGAAATTAATTGTTTTCAGGAAGTACAAATATGGAGAGTTTTAAAAAGAATAAATGTCTCTAACAGTAAATTAAATTACTGTAGCATAAAATCAGAGTAGCTTAACTTCACTGTGTCATTTTTAGTAAGAGGTGGAGTAAGAAATGAGAAGATTGCCATCCCCAAAAAGGAAAAGAATACTAGATACCAATTTTTACCTCTCTGCTGCTTCCTTGTCTTTCCTTCCTTGACTAACAACGGAACATAGGCTGTCAGCATCCTGCAGCAAAGTATTGGTACCACAGTGTATTTCAAAATCCACATTTTTCAGAGAATGGATGTCAGCCATTCCTCTGTTCTAATGGACACATCCGAGATGTCTCTTCTGGAAATGGTCATCACTTTTCACATGCATGCCTTCATGAAAGCTTTATGGCTTATTTCACTTTGCTCAGGATATTCCCATTTTACCTCCCAGTAGAGTTAGAAATCAAACAAACATTTTATTTCCCCCTAGGTTTATGCCAAAGAGAAGCAGCCATGCCATAAATAAACCTATTGAGCTTCCTGTAAAGGTCTGTTTTCTCTGTGCAGTTGGTAAAACATGGATAGGATAGTTAAAATACAGCAAAATCCATTGTAAAACAAACACCAGTGACTGTACTGCTTGTATATGGCAGTGAGTAAAGCTCCTCTTCTGCTGAATTGACAAGGCAAAGGTACGTGCAGGGACCTGATGAAGTGCCAGCAGACTTTTTTAATGGCTGCCTTTTATTTTTGCTATTCAAATGTTGGTATTTGCCTCTGTGAAGAAAAAAGAAAAATGGGATTGACTTTTTAGAATAATTATTTCTAGAACATAAGCATAAGGATGCTTATCATACATTTTTCTAATATTCTTTTACATTAAAATATATTTGCAACCTTAATATATGGAGATTCTGTTTTGAAGCAGTGGCCGGTTGTTTGGCTGTATTTCGTTACTAAATTGTTTTTCAGGGATATGCACTGAGAACATTCAGCAACGTATATACCAGAATGAGGTTTTTAATAGGCTTTCTTGGAACTGTAAGCAAATCCATTTGAAATTATATAATAATTATTGCTTTTGGGTGCCTTACTGCAGTGAAAATTAATTTTTATTAAAAAACCCTCATACCCCATAATGTCATACACAAAATAAAAGGATCTATATATTTTAAAATCAGTTTATGTTTGTGAGTTCTCATTAGCTTTCCTAAATAAGATGGCATTGCTTGGGGAAATAAAACAGTGTTGCAGAGACAGTCAGGATGGTTCTTGCAGAATTATAATACTGTAGAAGGGCAAGTCTGGTGCTTGGCTTTCTTGTCTGTCTCTTAGCCAGCAGCTGGAAAGAACAAGTCTTCGTAGCATTTTTATAAGTTGGTTCGTTCTAGAAGGTTGACTGAAAAAGCTCAAAAAATTTTTTTTCTTTTTTTTCTGTTTAATAAACCCACAGGATGATTTACATTTCAGAAATATGTTGATATTTTAATAATAAAAAATACAACTGTGTGCCGCAGTGCTTTTAAGAATTTATACAACCCTGTGATTTGTGTGATGAATTTAGTAGACCTCTGCTGATGGCTTGGTTGCTTCTTTGCAAGCTGCAGACCACAGTGATCTTGAAAGAGCCATTATATTCTGTTGAATAACTATCGCTAGAGGTTTGCATAGTTTGTTGCTTCCGAAAGCTGAGCGTACTACATGCACCCGGCTCTCTGCACATCTCTTTTTTTTCCCTTAATCTCCCTACGTGCTGCTTCCTGGCGCTCTATTTCCAGAACCTGAAGCTATTCACCAGCCCTCTCCGTCACCAACGGGAATTTTGTCACTCTATTCCAGAGATTGTATGCTGCTTATTTCTGTTTTCTTGCCATGGTTGATACATGCATACCTTTTCCCCCCCATTAATTTAATACAAACCTCCTATAAATTTGAGTCCCTCAAGCAACAGGAAAGATGATGCTGGAAAACCCACTTGAAGTGGACAAGTTTCCCAGCACAGCCCAGTACCTGAAAGTGTGATAGTTTTCTGGTAGGCCAATTCACTTGGTTATTGGGATGGGGGAGAGAATAACAGCAAAAAAAATCCAGTCCTGCCAGTTCAAAAAAGTTGTTGACTTTTTGTTTCCACCCTTTTTTGGCAGTAACTTGGAAATATCTGTGGGCTTGGGTGGAGGGGAGCGGCTGTTGGAAGAGAAAAAATACAGCTGTGCTCAGAGTCATTAAAAAAAAAAAAGCTCTGGTGAAGTCTTCCTCTTAATTGTACTGCATTAATACAGGATGTGCATCAGAGCCTTTATTCTATTTTGTTATTCATTTAGGGGCTCAAGGCCAGAATGCCTGAGATTAGGTGCTCCAAAAAGCTGCTCCCATATCCTGTGCTTGCTGGGGAAGCCAGCAGTGAGTCCTGGTGCCCCAATCCTGAAGTGTCAGATGTTGTAAAAAACAATGCTGTATTATTGAAAATTTTCATTAAAGAATGATTACAAATACATCATTTCATTTGGCAATCTCTTTAAGCCTCCTCAGTGTCAGTCGGACTGCAGACTGTTTTCTGATCTTGCTGGTTTTTGCTACGGCCTGAGAATGGTGTTGCTTTGTTCACGTGCCTTCATGTGCTTACGTCAGCCTTGCTGGTTAGCTACTCCCTGCGTTGCTTTATTTGTCGCGTTAATAATATACCTGAAAAGAACCTGTTGCAAAAAAAAAAAAAAGTGCTCCTTGAATCGCAGAGAAGCCTTGCTTTGTTTTTTTCAACTTTGTTTTCTTGAAAGACCTGCTTTGTTACACATTTTCTATTCCTGCAGCAGTGTATTCTCTAGATGTCATCACTAAAGTATAAGTACAACGGGATCTTAACTGTGTTAATAACATGTCTTTTCTGTGTTTATGTTATTCAGGCTGTGAAATTTGAGCCATATCATGACAGCGCATTAGCCAGATTTCTGCTAAAACGGGGTTTGAGAGTAAGTACTTCAAAATACAACCAATTTATGCTAAAGTTACTAGCATTATTAAAACCCTTTGTCAAGAAATGCGTGCTGATTGTAGTTTTTTTCTTTACCTCTAGAACAAAAGAATTGGTCACTTCTTGTTTTGGTTCTTAAGAAGCGAGATCGCCCAGTCCATGCACTACCAACAGAGGTTTGCGGTCATCCTAGAAGCTTACCTTAGGGGCTGTGGAAAAGCAATGCTACACGATTTCATGAAGCAGGTTCAAGTAATTGAATTGCTGCATAAAGTCACAATGGAGATAAAATCAGTTTCTGCAGAAAAGTATGATGTCACTTCTCAAGGTATTTACTAACTGGCATTTCTTCATTTGTAATAATATTGGGTTTTTCTCTTCGTGTGAGAAAATCTAGGCAGCAAAGTATACTGTTTACTTAGAAAATTCATGGATAAATTACTGTCAAAGGGCACCATTATTCTTATAAGGTGCCAGTGTAAGTTGATAGTGATTGAAGCAATAATACATTTGTTTGCTTGCTCCACCCCAAAGAGGGAGGAATATCAATATTATAGACACCCACTACATTCCCATGCTTTGGCTTCTCTTCTTGAACCTAACACCATGCAACTGGGAAAGATAAGTTCTTGTACCCTTAGCTGAATGCCAGCACTGAAAAAAGAAACAATCCCAGGATACAAATATTAACTGGAAATAAAGAAGAAAAGTGACCCTTGCCAAGAAACACAGCCTTACCCTGAGCAGTCACTAAAAGACTCTTGGCAAGAAGAGTGGGGAGGAGACCAGTACAGCCTCTGCTAGGCCATGAAAGTAGCTGGTCGATCAGCGTTGACTATACAGAGCACACCTCTGGGGCTTTGGGGTGTGCTGAATAGGAGTCCTGTGAGACACAGATGTGGTATTGTTACTTCTAGTTCCTGTAAGCACTGCTTTGGAAGCCACAGTAGGGTTATACAATGCCTGTTGACCGCTGGGTTTTGCCTGCCTTTCTCCACCTTCCCCCCATGATTTCCTTAAAAGCTTCTGTGTCATCATTCCTGTTAGTTGCTTGGTGTTGGAAGTAAGTGCAAGAAGACATACGACAATATCCAAATTCTGAAAGGTGTAGAAAGACTAGCTCTTCCTGTGTTCAGCCTGGTATGTTCTAGGCCAGGAAGTCCTTGATTCTGCAAGCCGTTCCACTCTGCTCATGCAGAAGTGGCTGTGGTGGTGTTTCAAAAGAAATTTGAAGTAAATATGCATTTATTCTTCAATATATAATGTAATATCATTTACTTTACCATATAGTGTGAGTTAGGGGACTTACTGATCCCCCATATAAAATATTCTTTCTAAACAACTTTCTAAAATGTATCTTAAAATGCTCTATAGTCTAAATATATTTGGGCAGAATCCTATGTTTTGAAAAGAAACTTTACAGCCTTGCAGATGTACGTCTGTAACAGCAGTGGTTTCCATAATACATTTTTGAAGGATATGTGGGCAAAGAAGAAAAGTTTCAAGTGAAAGCAATCACATTAACACCCACCAGGTTTTGAAGTTAAAGAATCTTTGTATGTAACGTACAGCAGAACACTGAAAGATGACTTATATAATTGACATTTTCACTGAATAAGGATTCCTGAAACTGTGGAGTGTCCTAGTAATGCTATAACTAATTTAATTTATTCTCAGATTATCAAGGATACGATTCTTCTTACAGACACCCTCTACTTCTTACATTTTAAAAAATGTGTATTCTAAAATTTCTTCTTTAGTTTATTGCTTCTCTTTTGCCCCATCATTTCTAATGTTCATAGTTGTTTATATTTTCAGTCTGAATGTTTCTGACTCTTTCATTTCATTCCATCATGCAGCCTCATCTAATTCTTGTATATATTTTTCTTCCTTCAGTATTTGTGGATTTTTTTAAAGAATAAATTCCTTCCTGTTAGGCCCATACTAGTCCAGTAGCAATTGTGCTGTCAGACTGTTTCTTTCACTTTTCATGTAATCTCTTTGCTTGTATTTTAACATAGCCAGTAATAATAAATAAATAAATTCTTAAGATCATGATATTGCAGCTTGCATAGGATTATCTGCTTTCATCACCACTTCGTTAGATGATTTGTCTCCCAAGAATGTGTCTATGCCGCTGTTTCTTCTCTTAAAATGTATAGCACTTTGTTCTTAAGCCAGATGAACTTGAAATTGTTTTAGCAAGTGCCTTCGCTTGTGTTTTAAAATCAGGTAATCCCTAATCTTTACTAGCTTCAATTGGTTGGCATACAATTTTCAAATTACGTTACATTACAATGAGGACACTTACTGAAATCAAGCTGAATTTTCCGAGGAAGTCAATAGTTACATTTTAGAAAGCTGTTTCAGGATGCGTGTTACTACAACCTAGGGGTGTTTTCTGTTTGTTTGTTTTTTTTTTTTTTTTTGAAAGGTTTCTAATATAAAGTCCACTTAATAGCTCCTCTATCTTGCTCTCAGGTTTATTTTATTTTTTACCAGAAGAGATATCACATTCGTCACCTTGCACTTCTAGGTAGTTCTTTTCTAAAAACCTTTATGATAGGTATAACATTTGTGTTCTGTAATTCTTTTGGCTTGACTTTCTCAATTGGATAGCAATTTTTGAAATGTCTTCATTTTCTGTACGTGAGCCGACAATGTGCACTCGCAGCCCAGAAAGCCAACTGTATCCTGGGCTGCATGAAAAAAAGGGTGGCCAGCAGGTTGAGGGAGGTGATTCTCCCCCTCTACTCTGGTCTGGAGTCCTGCATCCAGTTCTGGAGCCCTCAGCACAGGAAAGACATGGAACTGTTGGAGTGGGTCCAGAGGAGGGCCACAAAAACAATTAGAGGGCTGGAGCAGCTCTCCTATGAGAAAAGGCTGAGAGAGTTGGGATTGTTCAGCCTGGAGAAGAGAAGGCTGCAGGGAGACCTTATTGTGGCCTTTCAGTACTTAAAGGGGGCCTACAGGAAAGATGGGGACGGACTTTTTAGCAGGGCCTGTTGTGTTAGGACAAGGGGTAATGGCTTTAAACTAGAAGAAAGTAGATTTAGACTAGACATAAGGAAGAAATTTTTTACCATGAGGGTGGTGAAACACTGGAACAGGTTGCCCAGAGGTGGCAGATGCCCCATCCCTGGAGACATTCAAGATCAGGCTGGAGGGGGCTCTGAGCAACCTCTTTGCAGGGGAGGTTGGACTAGATGACCTTTGAAGGTCCCTTCCAACCCAAACCATTCTATGATTCTATGATTTTATGATTTTGTATATTAAGAGTCCAGGACCGTGTCTAGCTTTCTCATTACAATTTTTTTTGCTCTTTAATTTTTATCTCCAAAATTACTTTAACATGTATATGCAGCCTCTGCTGTGTAGCTACAATTTGTTTTAGAACAGTGCTCACGTTTTTGATCTAATGAAGGGTAACAGCCAGTGTATTGCTTATGCTGCTAAAACCTGCTAGCTGAGATGAACAAAGTGCATCATATGTAGTATAATTCATGCTGTCCTAAGCTGAAGATTCAGAAGCTCGAGGATTTATGAATGAAAATATTCATTTTATATATGAACATTAAAATTCTTATTCATATAAATATAGTGCAAATTTTCTTCTTACCGGAATGTGAGATTAACAGGACTGCACTATGAAACCAGTTTTAGGAGGATGGGAAATTCAGTATCTCTATAGTTGGAGTCCTTATAATTACAGTGTAATTGTCTCCAAGAATTCAAAAGCCACCAGTCTGTCTGTGAGAGAAATGAGGTAGGTCAAAATAATCTTGGAAAATGCAAGGTGCTTTTAATTGCCTCTTCCTTCAGAGCCCTTGGGGTAGATTCAACATTTCTTTGGCAGTTATAAGGGCAAAATATTTTTTGGTGTGTTGTGCTGTGTTTTGTTTTGTCTTTTAAATGAAAGGTGGCATTTTAATATAATCTCCTGAGTCTTCAGAAGAACCCCAAGCATTGTGCAGCACTTCAAACATTGTGTAGAAGGCACATGACTTATGAGGTGCTTGAAGACTTTACCTTTAGGTATCTGAAACAGCCCTGACCATTAATAGGGCAAGCTAAAGCATCTTCTTCCATTCCTCAAATCAGGACATCCTTGAAGAAAGCAATTTAAAAGGTAGCTAAAAGGAAGAGGTTTTTAGTTAAATCGTGATGCTTAACAAGTTTGATTACCTATAACTTTTTTGCCTTTCAACTTTTGATTTCCTTGTGTTTTCTTACTTGTAATTGCAGTTATTGCACAGCTGAGGCAAAAGCTTGAAAAACTACAGAGCAGCAAACTTCCAGAAAGTTTTAGAGTTCCATATGATCCTGGGCTAAGAGCAGGAGCTCTAGTGGTAAGTATATTCTGAATTTCCTTTTTAAAAAAAATCTCCTATTTGTAACTATGTGTCATTTGGTAAAAATTTTTGCTAATATGTCCAAAGGTCTTATTTCACTGTGATTATGATGACATTTCATGGACTCAGTAAGTTTTTGTTCCCAAAGCTATTAGCATTTTTCTAAATGTAATGAAATGCCACCATGCACTAAAAAAATGCAACAACCCGTAAAATTCTAATAATTAAATGGCAATTATTATTTTTCCATTAGTTTAATCCAGGATTGAACCAGGTAATTGACTTTTTTTATATTAAATACCTGCATAAGACTGGTTTATCTGACTTCAAAGGCTTTGGGATATTCAGTTTCCGTTCCTTCTGGTACTTTCTGTGTCTTACCTTGATTCATATATGTCATTAAGGTTTAGGTCCAGACCTTCATCTTACAAACAAAAATGTCTACCTTAGCTATTTCTGATTTTCCAATATCCCTATGTTGCTTTAGTTGCTTTTATTAGAAAATACATTAAGATTTTGTTACAAATACATTAAGAAACACTTGGGTTTTTCTGTGTTGCTGCCTCCAGTTTTGTGGTGAGATTGCAGTGTCTTATGTCTACTCAGAGTTAAAAACAAGATTAATAAATCAGCAGATGTGTGGTGAAAGGGAACTGGCTTATGCATCTACTATGCAACATGAGGTCTGGGTAAAGCAGCACAGTGAAGATCCTTGGATTCACTTGATGTGCAACATGGAGCCTACAGAAAAAGAATCCCTTGATTTTTCAAATCTTCAAACCTTGAAATTTGACTAGTGTAAACCAAATATTAGAAGCAAAATCAGTGTTTCTAGTAAGTTAAAATATTTAGAAACTTCTTTCCTTTTTAAGAACAAGGATGGTAAAAACTGCTTTGTTTTAAACTACAGGCTCAGCACTTCTGTCTATGAAACACGAATACTCCAAAATACTTTTCTCTGATGTCATCAATTCTGTCAACTCTCAAACACTAAAGTGCAATTGCTTCTATTATTTTAGATGGCTTTATTGTACATAGTAATGTCCAATAATGAACCAGGAATTCCAGAATGGAAAGTATTACATACTGCAGTTGTATTAGACATAATTAGTTGAGAAAACATTTGAAATAAGGCAATTTCAGTAGTTTCAGTAATGAATGTCTCAAGATTGAAAATGTAGTAAGTCTAAATAGGGAATTAAATATTTTATGAATTATTATGTTAAATTTAGTTTCACAAATGCCATTTTCCCCATGAATTTGAACAATTTGCTAAGGGAATTGAATCAAACAGTGTGGAATAACTGAAGTTGCTGGAAGGCACAAAGGTGGATGATGTGGTCAATTTCATTGGACAATGATTATATTCCAGTTTTGCAAAGCACCTGTCAGAGTCCATTATTTGCCAGTTTTGTCAGAATCTCTTATTCCTGGTTTAAAAGGTCTTTTTTTTCTGTCTGAAGCAGATTTACAAGTTAAATCCAGTTTCAGAGAGTCAAGGTGTGCTTTTTCCTGTATCATGGACAGTGTTAAAAATTGTACGGGTTCAGTGAGGCTTTATATGGCAGTTGAATGCTTTGATGTGCTTTTGATGTGTTTCTTGTCGTATATCTGATTGGAAGTTGATAAACTACTCTGTAGCTAGTGTGTAAAAAGGTTAGCGTGTTGATGTTGAAGTACAATGACTAGCAATAGATGTGTCTTTCACAGATAGAAAAATGTAAAGTAATGGCATCTAAGAAGAAGCCCCTCTGGCTTGAGTTTAAATGTGCAGATCCAACAGCTCTATCAAATGAAACTATAGGCATAATCTTCAAACATGGAGATGACCTTCGTCAGGACATGCTTATTTTACAGGTATGATAGCTAAAATGTGTAAAATGAATAATGTGAATATTTTAAAATGTTGTAAAATCTTTTTACTTTTCAGAAGTGTATATACCTTATCTTTACTGTCCATATGAAATATGAGGTTGTTTTTTGTTTTTTAAACTGTGTATGGCAAGGCTGGCATCAAAACTGGACCTTCTCTTTTGTACTGCTTTTTTTTTATGTTACTGTGCTGTGGGTTAACCCCGCTGGGACGGGGAAAGAGGAAAGGAAGAGTAAAAGCAAGAAAACTTGTGGTTTGAGATAAAAATTGTTTAATAAGCAAAGGAGAAGTGGAAGAAGAGAGAAAGAAAACAAGTGATGCAAAGGCAGTCACTCACCACATCCCATGGGTAGACCAATGCTCAGCCAGTTCCTACAAAAAAGATGGTTAACTTACCTAACCCCCTTCCTCTCTGCTTTATTGCTGAGTGTGACATTCAGCATGGAATATTTCTTTGGTTGGTTCAGATCATATGCCTAGTTGTGTCCCCTCGCAACCTCTTGTGCACCCCCAATCTATTCACAGCCGGGCAGAGTGAGAAACAGGCAGCCGTGACACTCTGCAAGCACTGTTCAGCAATAGCTGGAACGTCAGTGTGTTACCAGCATTGCTTTGGTCACTGGCCTAAACCACAGCACCAAACGAGCTGCTCTGAAAAAAATTAACTTCATCCCAGCCAGACCCAGTACATACTGTTAGCCTGTTTTGTCACGCCATGTGCCATACATAATTCACATTTTGGCATTCCAGAGAAGGAATCTTACTTAGTGCAAGATGGCCTGTTTTTCTGATGAAGCATTTTTGTCATTTATTTATGCAATGGGTAAAGTTACAAATGAAAAAGAAATCGGTAGGTAGCATTGCTCTAGTAATATTTCAGTGATTGTTCTAACAAACTGATTTGTTAGCACTTTTGAGGATATTTATGGTGAAAAAATGGACTTACTTGCTGATGTATTCAATCTCAGTTCATGTAGAAATCATACAGTATATTTATTAAGACTTTATAGGATACTAGAGATTGGCTGGGCAAAGAACAGATGAGAAAATATAAACCCTGGTTCTGTAACTGATAATCTTGAATGGCTGCACACTTTCTACATGTATCTCTTAATCTGTAAAATAGACAAATACGTTTAGCCCCATCTCAGAAGTCTGGGTAGTGTTATTTGTGTGATTAATAAGTAACATCCAAATAATTTGAAATAACAGCATATACCTTTGTTTTTACTAGATTCTTCGAATTATGGAATCCATTTGGGAAGCAGAGTCCTTGGACCTCTGTTTGTTACCGTATGGTTGTATTTCTACAGGGAACAAAATAGGTATGTGACGCACTGTGATTAGAAATTCAAAATATCATAGTTACAGAAGTTGCGTATAGAACTATTCTAGTATGCACTGTGGTCCTGAGATAAATAGCAGTTTATTACACTTTCTGTGAGCAGCCTTCAGTTTGCATCTTAGCAATGGTTTCTGCCCTTCTGAAGGGTATCCTTCAGCTGCTGCACTGGCTTAACTGTGATTCCTGTGCAAGTCCAACTGTTTGGATCCTGCTGCAAACTTCTCTTTAATAACAATATTTGATATGAAAAAATGGTGAAAGTGAGTGACTTATTCAGGATATGTTTTAATGTGTTGATAAGAATAAAATAGAGGAAAGAGTTAAAATAGCAAAACATTTATGTTTTTTTCCTGACCTAAAGCTTCATACCCTATACTACATAGAAGCAACAGCATTACTCAACAGTGGGCATTGGTTCCTGCAGCACAGATGATGTGTTTTCCAGAATTCACGGTGGGAGAAATCAAGTAGCTGCTTACAAAGCTTACAGAGAACTGTGTGATGGTGTGTAGAGCAACATGATCAGCTCTGGAAGAGTCCAGTTACATCCAGAAATGCCAAACTGCTGTATAATTTATACATCCCGATGGCTCCAAACTGACTCTTTGTGGTTGGGTTTGCATATATTATGTAGCCTAGCACATCCACATTGCAGAGTTTCCTAGTATTCATATAATACAGAATTGACTGTAGAGTCAATTTTGCTGAGCAGTTCTTGAATGATTGGCTGGAGGAAAGGCTCCTTAGTGTAGAAAAATTGGCCGTGCCCAAATAAAGCTATTGTGCTGAAAGAAATGTTTTGGCTGATATAAACAGTGCGTCAGTGAGACAGATTAGCAGTACAGCTCTGCCGTTTACTTATAAGCTTGAACATGTGTAAAAATCAGCAAGTCTGTTAATTCCTATCATCAGTGTGGCTGGCGGTATGATAGTAACTGCATGGATTGATAAAATAGTGATAATAAAAATATTGCTATGTGTCTTCCATGATCAACATCTTTTTTTTTAGTTCTTTTCTTTTTCAGCAATATATTTTGCTTTATGGATGGAAGAATAATGAACTGAGTCCCAGTAAAATTAAGAACTATTTTGAATATATAATGTACTTCCTCTCTAAAATACATTGCCACATAAAATTTTTATCATCCTTTCTTTTGGCTTCAAGATATCTTAGCAATGCAGAAAACCCAAACTCACTAATAAAATACTTGGTAGTGTGATGCAAAAGAGTTTCTTTTCTCCTAATAGAAGTCTTTTAAAATTAAATAAATAGTATTGATAGAATTCTAATAGTAAAGGAAACGGAACATTATATGTGAAAATACTAACTGTAAATATAATGAGGATTGGTTTTGTTCTTCTCCTTTAGGTATGTTTTAACGAACCTAATTTTTAGGGAGATTTTTAGGATTTAATTTAATTTTGTTTAAAATCATCTTAAGACAATGTATTGAAATAATGGAGGAGGGTGGAGGAATTCTGCCAGTGATCCTAGCATTCTTATATTCAAGTCTATTCTTTCATGAATTCTTAATTGATTCTCCATTATTTTATCTTGAGGAAATAATTGTTTATTTTCCTATATGCATGGGGGAGATGTAAAAATTTAGCATCCTTTCAGCACCACAGTAGGGGCATGGTTAATCACATAAAGACTCCTGTTCAGTTTGCTGAGAATACCTGCAGCCTAAATTAGTAGTACTCGATGTGGGACACTTTGATGTAGAGCTTATGCTTGTTTGGAACAAAACCAAAGAGTAGTGGCATGCAAATGTTCTTTCACAATATTCATATGCAGTCTTCTTCCAAGCTTTTTTTTCATTCCTTCTTAATATTTCCATGGAACTTGGGGCAGGTTCTGTGTATTGACACAAGGACAGAACCCCATTCTACACCGAGCACAGGGAAACAGCCAGGTGTCTTACACCTGGAGCATCTCCTCCTGAGTAGAGCTTTCTGTCTGTTGAAGACATCTGCAGTCAACGCAGTTTGCAGTTTTGGAAACATCCATCCTCTCCGCTGCTGCTGCCAAATAGACCTCTGTAGGAAGAACTTTCTCTTCATGTATCACTGGTAAAAGATCATACCCTGTTCTCTCTCCCTTTGAAGTGGCCATATGTTCCCAGCTCTGCGAGGCAATTGTCACTATTTACTATGCTGCATCACTGCCAAATTTAAGAAGTTCAAGCTGGCACTTAATAGAAGAGTCACCTGCTTTAGTACTGCAGATACCCAGAAACACACAGCACAATGCATTTACTGCTGCACTGCCTCCCAGTTGAATACAGTCCAGATGAGGTGGTTTATCCCAGTTACTGAAGCTGTCCTGGTTTCAGCTGCGAGAGAGTTAATTTTCTTTCTAGTGATTGCTGTGAAAGGAATGTCAATAATACCTATTGGTTTTAGTTGTTGCTAAGTGGTGTTTACACTGTTCAGGGGCTTTTTTCAGCCTCCCATAGAAGCATGGACAGAACAATGGAATGGCCAATGAAAAATTCCATACCATAGGCGTCACGCTCAGTATATAAACGGTGGTTAGCCAAGGGGTGGGAATCTGTGATCACTGCTCAGGACGGTGCTAATTCACCGGGCTATGAGAGTGACCTGTGTCATTATTATTGTTACTAATTTTGTTAGTATTGTTATTAATTTCTGTTATTGTTTCCATTAAACTGTGTTTATCTCAGCCCACTAGTTGGTTTTTTCCTCCCTTTCCCCTCCTGTTTTTTTTTCCCTCTTCTCCCCACTCTTCTTGGGGGGGAAAGGGCAGGGGGTGAGCGAGTGGCTGCGTGGTTCTAGTGGCCGTCTGGGGTTAAGCCACGACAGAAGCCTTCTCTAGATCTAGAACTAACCATACCTACTGAGAGGCATGTCTGTATTTAGAAGGATTTGCCCATAGAGCTATACTATTCCAGTAGATAACTTTTTTTACCACGATACCTTTAAATATTTACTTGGGCAGAATAAGCTGCACAACGTTCTTTGCAGGTTTTGTCAGTGCAGTGGAGCAAGATCAGTAAAAGGTTTTCGTTAGCAGCTGCTTTAAAATCCGTGGACTTTTCACACTGCTAATCAACGTAGCTGGGAGAAGTTTTAAATGCAAGTGGAAGCAGAAAATGCCTCCTGCAACAGCCTTGCTCCCCTGGAATCAAGGAGCTGTTGGCCGGTAGAGGGAGATTTGCGAGCACAGGCAGAGGAAGCCTTTTCAACAGCTTGAATGTGATCTGGAGCTCACTCCCCGGAGAAAATCAACAGCTTGACAAGCGCAGACCAAAATGCAGAGTTTTTTAATTTGGTGGTGTTGGTGGTGGGCTTTGGAGGTCATATTTCCACAATAGTTTATTACAAACAAATCCAGGCCACTGTCAAGACAGAAGAAATACCTCCAGGGGTATTCAGCCATGAATTTAGCCACACATGGAAAGCAGGGGCAGGAAGAGATTGCTGCGTTGTTACTCTGTTACTGAAAAATTTGCACATAATTCAGTAATTGCAAAAGGGTAGGACTGTGAATAGAGAGAAATTAGTCCATTTCAGGGCGACAGTCAAAATGAAACTGAATCAGAAACTGCTTTGAGTCACTTTTGGGAGAAAGGGATATTTTTGTTTGCTTGCTTATGTTTTAGTTGGAGCTGAAGCCAGGGTTTTACCTACAAGACACTGTTGAACTTGAACCAGAAGAATAAAATGTAGTATTTCCAGTTACCAAATATGTTCAACTAAAATCTGACCTTCCCCCATACAGGCATGCCCAGTATGAGCGCAGACTGCATTTGCTAGTCTTGGCTACAGTGCAGAGCTGTGTTGCAGCCTCTGTTTCTGCTTTTCTCTCTAGCTTCCCATTCATCGCATGCACGTTCGTATGAACAGTACAGGTCCTTGTTTCTGCACCGTATTGCTGTGATGGGCTGATTTGCCTTTGCGAGGATCTCTTCAGACCTCTGAGCCCCAACAGCCAGGGCTTTCCACCAGCAAGCCCACTGCTATACCTCACTGTGTGCTGGTATTTCTGAACCTTTCTGTGCGGGACCAGAGGTAGTTCTCCTTGGGAAAAGCCTTATGCAGAGGGCCCCAACTCATCATGTGATTCTTGCCATTTTAAAAGGTTTTACATTTTCATGGAGGAGTTTAGGATGCCAGGCTAGTTACAAGCTCTGGCTGGTTTCAGCTGGGAATGAACAAGAACCACTGTTGCTTGTAAAATAAATTTCTGCTCACAACCTATGAGGTTCTGCAGCTGATTAAAAAAACACAGTTTCAAATTTAATTTTGAATATTTTTTTATATGCTTTGATAGAAGTTTAATAACTTCTTCTAACTTGTTCCTTGTTTTCTGAAGGAATGATCGAAATTGTGAAAGATGCTACAACAATTGCCAAAATTCAGCAGAGTACAGTTGGCAACACTGGTGCATTTAAGGATGAAATACTAAATCAGTGGCTCAAGGAAAGATGCATGATTGAAGAGAAGGTAAGTTCTTTGCATTTTTAAGTAGGATTTTCAAATGCACCCTACTAATTTAGGACCACAGAGCCCATACAGTTGTGTTTGTGTTACTTACGTGAGTTTGAAAAGCCCATTCATTTCTCCCATACTCAGCCGCGGGTGTCTGTGAAAGATCCCGCTGGCAGCTGAGCTCCTGAGAAACAAGATGCTTTAGAAATTACTCCTTTGTCAGGGGTATTTAGAAGTGATACAGGAGGAGCAGATTGAAAGGACATCTAAGAACACTGAAAGGCAGTGTGGTTTTAAAGGACTTAAATACACGTTCAGGTACTCACAACTTTGCTTAGGTGGGTCCGCTGACTTACTAGAACTTTCTGCCAAGTTTTTTTCTCAGGAAGCGTGGACAACGATATGCTTATTTTATTTGTGCTAAGAGATAGAGCCTGCTCGCGCAGTACAGTCAGCGCAATGCAGGGCTGTGATCTTAATCTCCACTGTGCAATGATGTATTTTATAAGACAGTTCAACTGTTGATAGATACATGTCGACAGAAAGGCATATGACTTTGAGAATGACTGAATTTGGTTTCCAGCATTGAAGCATTTAACATCTCTAAGATTTATTTTTAGTTTCAGGCAGCTGTGGAAAGATTTGTTTATTCTTGTGCTGGATACTGTGTGGCAACCTTTGTACTTGGAATAGGAGACAGGCACAATGACAACATTATGATTACAGAAACAGGTGAGTTATTTTTTGAGAATTTCAAGAAGTGGGGACTGTGTATACTTCACTAGGTTTATCTTTAATTTTAATAAATAATGCATTTAACAATGAATGAAGAGACACAATCCAGTTCTGTCAGCATTGCTTACAAGTTCAGGTCCTCCTGTGACATTGAAATGTATTGTTACCCCTTTTGGCGTTCATATAGGCTCTAGATATTTATCAGTAATAATGCTATTCTTTTCCAAGGACGAGTTTGTTACAAACTAAGTCAGGAAGAATGTAAAACTGATTTTTTTTAGTGTCTAGATCTAAGACCTAAAAGTGAAAAAACTTTAAAAAGCAGACAGCTGTTCACCTGTCCGGAGTGTGGATGTGGTTTTGACAGGGTGCAGTGGAACTGTATCTGTGTCATAATTCAGATGTTACTGGACTATTTTCAGTTCTGAGGAACATATTTTTTTAATATTTTATATACCTTTGTAGAAAATCCTAGAAAATAATTGTACATGGAGTGTATTGGTTTGGCTACTGAAGTCTGTGGGTTGGTTGCAATCCTCCTTAAAGAACCACATTTTTTTTGTATTACAAACTTTGGGAATTATTTCTGTAGCTGCACAGTGGCTCATCCCTAATTTTAGTTACCTGTGGAAGCCCCAGAAAGGACCCCAGAATGAGCAGTACATATGGAGGAGTTTTATTTGGTCTAAGAAATTCACTTCCAGTTTCATGATCCTCTTGCTTCATAATGAGTCTTTACATAATGCTAAGAGACAGAAAATACTTTTGGGCTTAGTTAGAAGGCTGTATATTTAATATTAATCACATTACAGTTAAAGTTTTACTAGTTGAAGGCTAGAAAGAAGTACCCTGAATGCAGAAATGAGCTAATTGAAGACTACAATAAAAAAGTTCACCAGAAGTCCTTGAGGAAAAGAAGACAAAGAAATTCTTTCATTTCAACATTATATATAATATGATGCAATGTTAGTGCCCATTGGCAGAAAATGAGGGATAGGCCAGTAGAAAGGGAGTCAGAGAAAGGAAGGTTATTCTGTTGTGGTCAGGAGCAGGTTGGCCTTAGAGTCTTTAATGGAAGCTGTCTTGAGCAAGAGAAGGCAGAAGGATATCAGTCTGAGAGGTCTGCACAGAATGTCAGATTCGGGGTAGGCTGGGAGGTCTCAGAAACGGGCTCGAATGCTGGAACATCTAAGGATGTTCCACCTAAGGATCACTGTTAAGTATCATCTTACATCATTTGATGTTTTATCTTTTTGTATACATGTATTACTATTACAAATCTATTTTTTTAAGTAACCATACTCTTTTATCCTGACATCTTGTCTGCCAGTGAAAGTAATAGAGTAACCTGAAGAGCAGCAGCACACTCCAGTCCTGTAGGTATAGCGGTGCTTACAAGGGGAGTTTTTCATCGCTTTCCTGGGACCCTATACCCTTATCCAAAGGGTGACAATGCAAACTTATTCTGCACAGCACAGGGTGGTTTAGAAATTGGTAATGTAGGTCTGTGAGGAAGAAGCGTGTTCTAGTGAATGACATTAGCCAAGGAGCTGGATAACGCCAGAATCTTATGAGTATTTGAAACATAATCCACAAGTCTTTCCCATGTAGTGATGTGCTGGGAGCTGATTGTTATGGATTTGAGGCACAAGCTTTCCTTGGTTGATTTTTGAAAAGCTGTGAGTGTATGTTTAGAAAATACAGCAGTTCTGTCAGGTTTTTAACAACTGCCAAAGATAAATAAAAAATAACTTTGCCAAGAGGACAGAATTATATATTTCAAAACAAAAGAGAGAAAATAGTCTTCTCTGCTGAACTAAAGAGAGATCATATATACCTCAAAAAAGAGGTTTTGGAATTATTGTGAATACAAGTAAACGTTCTTTGCAGTTTATTGTATTTGAGCCTAACCGTGACTTCTTCTCGTCATGAAGGTAATCTCTTCCATATTGATTTTGGCCATATTCTTGGAAATTATAAAAGCTTCCTTGGAATTAATAAGGAAAGAGTTCCTTTTGTGCTGACTCCAGATTTTCTGTTTGTCATGGGGACTTCTGGAAAGAAGACAAGTCTCCATTTCCATAAATTTCAGGTAAGGCTGACTATCTAGCTGCAAATCAATTAAACAGTATTTTTTACCCTCTGAAATTAACATTAGTGCCTTAATTTTCATAGGTCTAGGCTCCTGGGTATTATGTTAATAGAATATACTGTATCATAATACAATTATGGGATATTTTAGGCCCAAGTAAGAGCAAAAATTATCTGTAGGATTATGGGAACTAGAATTTAAATATCCACAAAGCCACATTGAAAAGCTTCAGTTAGCAGCAGACCAGATAGGCAGTCCTTTCTTTCTGTCTTGTCTTGATCGAAAATACTTTGTAGAGGGTTTCAGTATTTGTGCAATTAGAGGAGAATCATAGCACTAAGCAGAGCCTCCTGTGTATGTAGTACCAGCAGGTGCGAGGCATTCCTCAGCTGGCTTTGCCAGTGTTATTCCCTCCTGATTCTGCCCTTGTGTTCTGGGGCTTGGACTACTGCATCTGAATACAAATCTGCAGTGACCCTAAGCTATATCAGATTCTGGTTTTGTGAAGCGGATGGACTTAATGCTCTGAAAGAAAAGAATGGTGTTAAAAATCTGTTCTGTTGAAGCTTCCATTTGAAACTGAGCCCCTCCGAAACAGTTGTGATTTTTCAAGTTTGTGTAGGAGCTTGGCGACGAGGGAGCAAAGCAAAATGCTCTTTAGTATGTTTAATGAAATGGCTGAGAGTGTGGCTGAGCAGAAGTAAATGGATGTCGGGGTGTTATTCCTGTGCTCATCTTTAGGGATTTTAAGTGCGTGCCTGATTTAGAGAGCAGGTTCCCTATAATATCAAAAGTCTCTTCCAGAGTGTGAGTCAAAGCAAAAGCCTGACTTAGATGTTTGGGATTCCCTGTGGATGAGCCAGCCTCTCTGTCCTGGTAAGGAGTCTGGCTTTCTAACCTGAGTAACTAATTAAGCTTTTATTGTTGGATAGTGAGTATGTCCCTTGGTACATATACATGATTGTACAACAAATAACGACACAATTGTCATCCTTGAACCCAGACTTCTGAAAATAACTAAAGAACCAGGTGTGATTTTTGAGTGTTTGTTTTGCACAAGGACTGAACTTAATCACACTGCCGGTGTTTCGAAGGGGACTTGTAGCTCAAAAGATTTCAGAGCAGAGTGGGTTTTGCTATGAGAGGGGAATGCTGAGCCCATGCTCTCAGAGCAGCCTGTGAGCTGTGCTGCATACAGGAAAGATGCTGTTGCCGCAGCTGTAAGCCATGTGTGAGTGTAGGGCTGCAATGCCACTCTAGGGTATGTCATTGCATAGAAGACCCCTGTTCCGAAAGCAGAAAATAGTTGAAAATGTGAAAGTGTGCTAATGGAGAATGGGAAGACTAGCAACCTCTTAGGGTCTGCAGGGAGGTAATGTTCCGATCATATATATGGATCATCCAGCTTTTTAGGGAATGTCTGACCTTTACTTCAGCAGCCCAAATACCCAAAGCAATAGGAGGCGATTTTGGTCTTGGCCTCTCTGCAGTAAGCCATGCCTTCATCATACAGTCCTGGGTTTGACTGAATACACATTTTGTTACTCCGGTACAAAGTTCTAAATACCATCCCACTCCTGCAGATGGTTTAGGAATGCCATGATAGTGCCAGTGTCATTTCCACTAGTGTCATTAACCAGCTGAAAGGTGATTAACGTGCTTCACCTTTGTGAACTGTGACCGTGATATGTGACCTCATCATTTTAAGTGGGATGATTTAGATACAGACAACAATGACTGAAAAAATGCAAGTTCATGAACAGTTCTGCTGCATTAGGTACTGTTTATAAACTGCTATTCTGGTAATACTTTAAAAGGCTTTTCTGACTCAAAGACCAATAAAAAGAAAGTTAAAATACTTCCATACAAGTAAAATACTAACACAGAGCACAATCTGCATCACATATTTTGCTGTAAAAAAGATATATTTTAATCATATGGTCAGAGTACAAATATAATCAGAATTATAGCTTCACTTTTCAACTGTCTGGTTTCATCATGTTTCCTAATACTGAGGGATTCATTCAGTGTGCCTGCTGACTCATTCGTGTATTAGTGGAAAAGTCTCAGTATTTATCCTTCATTAATTTTTAAGAGCATCTCTCATTAATTTGTACTTGAACTACATTAAAATAGGTTGTACTTTAGAAGAATCCTTTGTTTTTTACAGGCTTTGGTGGTTTTAATATTTTAAAATATTGACCTTTTTTAAAAATTCTCTTTCTCTGTCTTCTATTGGATACAGTCCATACAGGTGTGTTAGCCATAGCTCATATTGCAGGTGTCAGAGGAGGTTAATTAGACAAATAATTTTGACCAAAGTTCACTGCAACAGAGTATAGCTCATTACTAGTGAACTTCTAAAGCCTTCAGTGGCCCAGCAACTTTTCTGGAACTAGCAATAAAGCTCATTCCTATTAGCTCTAAATCTAAATTTTGCTTCTCTTTTTGTTTGCATTCCTTATGATGGTTCAATGAAATTTAAAGGCCAGGGGTTATTAGTGGCATCGCAGAAATGCCTGGTAGGAAGCACTATTTGATGGTCTTTTTTCCTAATCGCAAGGAAGTATTTAAGCATGACTTAATCTGAGAAGACAAGTATTTTTTCTGTTTCATTTATGAATTTTCAGCTGCCTTACTACTGTCCAGATTTCTCTTGCTGTAAGTGTCACATGCGGTGGCATTTCCTTTCCAGCCTTCGGCTGAAACCCATGCAACTCACTTACTCCTACGTACACGCAACTTTTTCACTTCTTGCTTGTAGAGAGCCTCTTCGTAGTCTTTTGAGCTTTGTCCACCTACCTATTATTCCTTTCCCTAAAATTGACTTCGCTAGTTTTTGCGTTAAACTTTGAATGCATTTTTATTCATTTTATTTAATTTATTTAATTAATTGTTTTTTCATTACTCTACTGGCTTGTTAGTACAGAGATCTGTATTTTCAGTACTAACCAAATTCTTCTGTAACAGTTTACAAAATGTCATGTATTTTGCTGTCAAATAAAGATGACAAAGCAGAAGGGTGTACAATTTATTATTGAAAAATACTTATTTGTAGTATACTGTACAGGGAAGGGATGGCCTATATAACAGAATTTGGGACACTTTATATTATAAAAAAGCTTGACCTTTAGGATACTAATACTTAGGAGAGTTTCAAGCTCTCAAAACAATTATTCTTTATTGTCTATTGGACAGTGAGACTTCGAATTCTCCTCACCTCCTCTCATTTTGCCTATGGCTTTACATTAGTTAGCAGCTTTCTTCTTAATCCCATGGTAAACATCTACATATCCTTGACACATTCGTGTGTGTTATTTTTGGTTCTCTCTGCCTCTCTCAGAAGTGTAAAAATTAGTTTTCTTGGAAGGTGCTAATTCAAAACTCCATTCAGTTCCTGTCTGAATAAATAACCGTAACAGGCAGATACAGATTTTTTAAATCTTTTGAATTCCTGGAAGGACTGCCTTTGAGATGCAGAGATGCCAGGTTCTTGACTGCATAATTGTTTTTCTGTCTCAGACACCCGCAATAGTGAGATGCATCATCCACAGAGAAATGTAAAACCTTCTTTGATATAACTATAAAGAGCTTTCATCTCTTTGAAGGGGAACAAAACACACACTAACTCTTGTGACAAGATTTCCTGTTTGAAGTCGATAATACATAAGTAGAATTTCTTTTTTTTTGTTTTTTATATTTTTTCCCCTGGTCTCATGGAGAGAAACTAATCCCTGTGATAAGATGATTGTGTTTTCTGTTGTAAATTGTGCTTTGCCCATTTCAGTTTATCTTCTGCTTCTCTAGAGCTAAGCTAACATTAGAGTTCGTAAGTATGATGTGATTTCAGGGCAGAATTTCTTTGGAAACTGAGTGAAAGATTTAAGGGCCCAAGCAATAGGAAAAAGGAAACCCTACAGACAGATCTTATCTTCAGCAAATATCATCTTGCTTCCTGCCTGGTTGGTTGTCCTGGCGTTGCTGATGTGAACAATGCAGGCCCAATTTAATGATGTGAACAATTGCAGGCCCAATTTAACTTTCTAATAAATGATTGATTTCTTCATTGCATTGTCTTCCTTAAGATGTTATTTCTAAAATTAAATGAGGAATAAATTTAATATAAGAAATAATCATTTCAGTTTACGTATTAGTCACTTAGCATTAAATATTCTTTTAAAAAGCATTGCATGTTTTTCCAAGCTGTAGAAATTTCATTCTTCTAAAGGTTATGTTGTTAAGCACAAATTACTTACATATGGAAGTGGAAAAGCTATAAAAAAAATCTGTGGAATCCAGTATGACGGTACATAAACACAGAAGTCATACAGCAAGGCAGTGTGCCTGAAAAGTGGAGCTGTCAGCTAGCAAAATTTCTCAGAACACCAAGCCCGAAAAATCTTCCCCATTAAATAAGCCGTCACCTCTGCAAAGTTAATAGACATATATATAAAATGAAGAACAGTCCCCTGGAGGTGCAGCTTTATTCGGTATCGCTTGCCAGCCCTCGTCTTTAAATGGGAACATACCAATTGGACAGGAAGACAATTATTGCTCTTTTAACAGCCACAGAAAGAGATTATATGACAGGGAAATTAATTTGAAGTTTTGGTGAAGCTAAGGTTTTATGCTGTAGTAATTAATGCAGTATCATTAAAAAGAGCCTTTAGTTTGTGCATCAAAACAGTACTTGTTGCCCCAAGGTGTGGTGATGAAGGAAGTAATGCCGAGTGACGGATGCAGAAGTTTGCTTGGCGTTTCTGCCCAGGTGAACGGCTCTGTTGGTTCTCCTCTCTCTGAGGTGCTCGAGCGATTGAATAGTGCTGGTTAGGGGCAGTCCTGTGAAATTCCTACACCTTCCCCCTCGGTTCACCTCAGCAATTAACAAAAAATTCTTCTCTGTTGTAGGACGTATGTGTGAAGGCTTACTTAGCTCTTCGACATCACACAAACCTGCTGATTATCCTGTTCTCCATGATGCTGATGACCGGAATGCCCCAATTAACCAGCAAAGAGGATATTGAATATATCCGGGATGCACTGACAGTAGGGAAAAGCGAAGAAGATGCCAAAAAGCATTTTCTTGATCAGATAGAGGTTTGCAGAGATAAGGGCTGGACTGTGCAATTTAACTGGTTTTTACATCTTGTGCTTGGAATCAAACAAGGAGTAGAAAAGCATTCTGCTTAACATTTTATGTAAATTAACTGTGGGTGTGAATAGGAGGTTAGTGAATCTACATGTTATTTATGCATTCCAAATAAATGAGCAGTCAAAATTGCCTTTACTTTGCTGGCAGCTTAAATGGATCTTCTAAAATGGCAAGGACTTTTGCTCTGCCCCTCCAGAAGATCTTCCCGCAGTTAAGATATTTTGAGTTTTTTTAACGTCTAATGACACTTCAAGTTGCTGGATTCTTTTAACTAGTTGCTTTGCTGATGTGGCCTGCATTTTTCTTGTTTTGTTGGTTTTTAATTTTGTGTAAATATGAAGGAGGAGCTTGAGTAAGATGACAGCCTGGAAATTCAAATAGAAATCCCCTATGACATTACCTTAGTTGCTCATGAGGGTCAAGCCCTTCAAAAGCAGAACAATGTATTTAAAATCTATGGTCCCTTGTAGGCAATTCACATCTTTCTCAGGATGGCTTACCCTCAGGTGTTCTTCACCCACACCCTCCTCTTTTGTCTCTTCCTTAACACTTTGTCCTTTTGGGATTTTTAGTACGTTGTCAATAGAAAACGGCTTTCACTCTACCGCTGGAGGAGATGACCTTACTGTTACTGTAGCCTCCTGACATACACAACTGAGCTTGACTGTCCTGCCAGGAGAACTTCCTACTTACCTGCAACTTCCTCAGGTTTGAACCTGAAATTTTGAAGATTTAATTTTGGAATGTTTTTTACTGTACTTTTTAACGGGGAACGTCCATATTATATTACAGATTATATTCTTACTGTAAAGTTACTAAAATTCCACCTGTATAGTAAAAGCTTTGTAGGAAAAGCAATGGTACTTCCTTATTCCTCAGAGAAAACTCCTTATGTAAGAGTAATTGACATTTTGCCAAATATTTGAGAAACCCAAAGTTATTTATTCTTTGGTGATATATTTTCAGGATATACCTAGAAGGAATTAAGTGTAATCTTTGAAATTGTGTATATTTTGCTATTTATTTTTAAATTCCTTAAGAGACTATACTACTGAGAAGCTATTTATGACAGAAAAAAAATATCCTTATCTTTAAATTCAATATTTAAACTTAGAAGAGGAAAAAATGGGCAGTGTTAAGTAGAATTTTAACTTCTGTACTCTTGGATGCCTGCAGATCATCAGATCTGCCTGTGGTAGGAAAGGAAAAAAATATATAGCATGGGTTAGTATTTGACTTGAATTATTATGGTATAGTTCCTACTAATTGATTTTTACCAAAGAGATAAGGTGGCTTACAATATTGCTTTTTTGCACTTGTGCCCGTGTAATTTCTTCTTTCATTGTAGTGTTACATGGGTTTTACATTACATATAAATGATGAACTGAATTTTTTAAATTCTGTTATCATTTGCTTTGATCGTTTCACAGAACTGTTAAGATTTTAACTACTGCTACCACTGTTACTACTGAGTGTATTCTGGAAGGATTTTTAATAAATGTACTGTAATTGGTGTCTCAGTTATGAGATACAGCCAATCTGTTCTTGAAATGTAGGTGTTTGGTTACTGTGCACAACAATATTTTTGATGTATATGGTAGACTCCCCTTAAGGAAATCTAAAAAGTTAGAATATTTTGTTGTTCTGTTACGTTATTATTCTGTGCAAGATAGGCTTAAGACCGTACTAAAATGTAAACAAAATGGTGAATATTGTCTGTAAAATGATATTTTTAGATTTGTATTTTATAGATCTGAAATAAATTGACATGTTCTATTCATTTGATTATCATTCATGAATCAGCAGCTTAGCCCAAAATACACGTAAATATTTTTTAGCCAGTTACTTAAAGACTATGTCATCTCAGTAAGAAATCGTATTCAAAGACGCTTGTTTTAATTCCATATTAATAGCTCCATACAATGTCAGGTATCTTAAATTTAAATAGTCTACAGTATTAGAATTGCAATTATTATAATTGTAAAATGTGAATAGAGTATTCCCACTTTCTAAGAGCATTTTATTTATTCCCGGCTTGTTCTATAAAGAAAAATCTGAAGACTTTAGTAAGTTCCTAGTTTTAAAAAATAAGTGAATCTACTGCTAAATTTCATGGGGAAATAAATGCTAATCCCAAGCTCAAGGGGAATGGCACTCCTGGAGCAGCCCCCACCCGCAGAAAAAGGTCTATGGGAGATGCGCACGCAGAGGAACGCGGTTTAGCCCTGCACTAAACTTACACTGGCCATTTTTATCAGCAGTTTACAATGTGCTGTATTGAATTGTCTGCCACATTTCTTACATGCATCTGAAACGCCTCTGCGCCGAGCTAATTAGCAGACTCCTTCGTTGCTTTCCTTGCCCATGAAGCTGGCGGTTGGGCTGCCTGGGCAGCGCTACGCTGCCTTGTGTCTTCCTTTGAACGTCCCCCGCCGCGTTGGGTGTTTGCCAGCCTGACTTCTGGGACATCAAAAGTAGCTGCCAAGTCTCCTTTTTACCTACAGAGCAAGCTATTAGGCAGCTTACCAGCACGTACGAATAGCTGTGCGTTCATCCAGCTGATTACCTGTTGGCTTTGGTGTGACTCTGGAAACCTCCGCCCTCAACTGACTCTCTTTTCTGGCCGGGAAAAACAACGCCGAGGTGTGGTTTGAGCCAGTCCAGCGTCATGGCGCAGCAGAATTGCTTTTCAGGTGAGGAGGTGGCACAAGCACACGTCTGCCCGTCCCAGTGCGGAGCAGAATCATAGAATGGTTTAGGTTGGACGGGACCTTAAAGATCATCCAGTTCCAACCCCCTGCCATGGAACTTGATGGCCATCACTGAAGGCTGCCTGGTGGCTACCTACCCAAGGCCTTGAAAGCCAGAGCTTTAGCACAGCCCCCGCTGCCAGAGCAAGGAGCTGAACCACAGTTTCCCAAGTTTGGGCCTAATGTTTTCCAGTGCATAAACACACCAGCCCTTCAAAGTAGCTGGTTTATAAGGGCTATAAAACAGGAAATGTAAATTAGTCACTAACCACATTTTTCACAGGCTTTTAACACAGCATGTGGAGAGAGAAAATTACTAAATTTTCTGAGTAGGTCTCAATTATCATCCTTGTCTCCTGCTAACCTTAAGATAATTTTTTGAAGATCATTTTTGAAAATTATTTTTAAGGGCTGCTTTTTCTTTAAGATGTATTGTATTTTCTTGTTAGTCTAACTGCACCTGGGAGTGGAAATTGGAATCTATTCTTAGAGTCAGTGCCTCAGACTCGGTTGTGACTTGACAAATTCTTTGGCTCCAGCAGGATCATGGAGGTGTTGGTTTGTGCTGAGTGTGTCCCCAAGGCTCCAGCCTAATTATATTCCAGGACAGGAAGAGAAGTGGAAAGGGAGCTAAGGTGTGCAGCGTGGTTATATTTAGATCTTCATTGAATACACTGGTTGCACTTGTTAGAGGTATTTAATCTATCATTAGCAGAATAATTAGCCTTATTTAACACATATTTAGCACAGTTTTCTCTAAAATGTGACCAATGATACAGAAATACAGATAGGAACAACTGGCTTGAGAAAAATAACGATGGAAATTATAACTCTCTTAGAGTATTTTTCATTATAAACCTTTTTTACTGTTTACTAGCAGCATTCTGCAAATCCGCGGGAGTAGTCCCAAGGATTATGTAGATTAGGAACTCTGTGCTCATGACTTGATAACTCAGTTTGTGTAGTCTTGAAAATAAGAAATTATTAAAATTAAAACCTGGGATACCAAACAGTCTGCAGGGTCTGGTGGGCCCTTTGAGTGTCCCAGAAAGACTGAAGTGTCTGAGAAACACCCGTGTGCTTTCATCGATCTGCTAATTGCAACGTTCACACTATATGTTGGGAACAGCGCTCCGGGAATCGCCTGTTCTCCTGGACAGAAGTCTGCAGGAAGAAGTTCCTGCCACGCTCACCCCGCTCTGCATTTTGGAGGCAGAATTGGCCAGAAAAAGCACTAAAATATTTTTAAACTGTGGGACATTTACAGAAAGTAAGATTCATGATGGAGAAGAGAAAGCAGTTTGTCTACAGTTACACCAGTAATAATAAGGACTAATCAAAGACACAAATGACATGGTTATAGCCATGTGAGGTTGGTACGTCATTACGTCATTAGAGACAAGAATCATTGGTGACTGGTTCTAGTACGATAGAGGAAGACGGTCAGGAGGACATGGTTTTTCCTGGCTTTTTGAGGACCCGTGGTCTCTTTTACCCAGCAAGAACGAGGCTGGTGTCCGGCCTGCTGATAATGAGCAAGTGGCACTTGATGGTTGCAGTGGGTTGACCCTGGCTGGACACCAGGTGCCCACCAAAGCTGCCCTGTCACTGCCCTCCTCAACTGGACAAGGGTAGAGAAAATATAATGAAAGGCTCATGGGTCAAGATAGGGACAGGGACATCACTCAGCAAGTAACACCACAGGCAAAACAGACTCAGCTTGGGGAAATTAGTTTATTACCAAACAAATCAGAGTAGGGTAATGAGAAATTAAAACAAATCTCAAAACACCTTCCCCCAACACCTCCCTTCTTCCTGGGCTCAACTTCACGCCCGATTTTTCTCCCCCCTCCCCCTGTGCGGTGCAGGGGGACGGGGAATGGGGGCTGTGGTCAATGCATCACAGGTGGTCTCTGCTGCTCCTTCCTCCTCATGGGGAGGACTCTTCATGCTCTTCCCCTGCTCCAGCGTGGTGTCCCTCCCATGGGAGACAGTATTCTACAAACTTCCCCAGCCTGGGTCCTTCCCATGGGCTGCAGTTCTCCGCAAACTGCTCCAGCGGGTGTCCTTTCCATGGGGTGCAGTCCTTCAGGAACAGACTGCTCCAGCCTGGGGTCCCCTGCGGGGTCACAAGTCCTGCCAGCAGACCTGCTCCAGTGTGGGCTCCTCTCTGCACAGGGTCACAGGTCCTGCCAGGAGCCTGCTCCAGCACGGGCTCTCCATGGGGTCACAGCCTCCTTCAGGCATCCACCTGCTCCGGTGTGGGGTCCTCCATGGGCTGCAGGTGGATCTCTGCTCCGCCATGGACCTCCATGGCTGCAGGGGAACAGCCTGCCTCACCACAGTCTTCACCTGGGGCTGCAGGGGAATCTCTGCTCTGATGCCTGGAGCACCTCCTCCCCCTCCTTCTTTTCTGACCACGGTGCCTGCAGGGCTGTTTCTCTCACATATTCTCACTCCTCCCTTTGGCTGCTGTTGCGCAGCAGGTTTTTTTTCCCCTTCTTAAATATGTTATCCCAGAGGCGTTGCCACCATCACTGATGGGCTCAGCCTTGGCCCAGTGGTGGGTCCATCTTGGAGGCGGCTGGCATTTGCTCTACGGGACACTGGGGAAGCTTCTGGCAGCTTCTCACAGAAGCCACCCTGCAGCCCCCCCGCTACCAAAACCTTGCTGTGCAAGCCCTATACAACAGGCAAAACTTTCCTTCCTACCCCTGGGACTGTGGGTTTGTCGGTTCACAGGGAGCCCGGCAGTGCTCGGCGCAGCGAGAGCCCTCTGCGGGCTGGGGAAGGCAGGGGAGCAGCGTTTAGAAAAAGATGTTCCATTTCCCAGGTGATCTCCTGGGAATGCAAAAGAAGAGGCTGTCACTTTGGAAACAGCAGCAGCAGCACGGTGCCAGAAACACATGCCAGTTAATTTTAGCTAACAGAAGAGATGTGCGTATGGCAGAATGCTATATCTAGTAGGTAGGAGCACGTCCCACACTCCGGTGCGATCTCTCTGGCGTTCAGTGCTGGGAGTCACAGTTTGCAAGCGCTGGTCACACTCTCAGAGCTGTAGCGTTTATGGTCAGAATTTACAACTGACCCATTTATTGGGTGCGTGAAGAAACAAATGGAAAATAATAGTCTGTAGATAGCAGCGTTTCGTGAAAAGATTGAGTAGATGATAGACAAAGAAAGGTCAAATCTAACATAATGAAGAATAACCAGGCAATATCCCTCAAAAGAGAAAGAGAGAGAAAATAGAAATGTTAATGGCTCATAGTACAAAACAATTTTAAAACTACAGCTCAGACTTTGTACCAGAGCTTTCTATGCATTTGAATGTATCGTCCTTTATCAAGACTAATATGACTGTTTAATAACCCAAGAAATCTGCTGCCACAATGCAGTTCCATGATAGAGTTCATTAACAATTCAAGATATGGCCAGAGCTGAATTTTGCTCAGACTATTTACGGTTACACTACCTGACATTAAAAAAAAAATGCGAAGAAACAATTAGTCTTGTGTTTCTGTCCCAAATCAGCCAGCAAGTATCTGGGACTGGCACTAAACTCATCACACGAGGAAGTTATTTCCCGTCATGATGGAAATGCATTTTTCTCCAAAGCTGGAGAAAAATGGAGCCGGCCCCTGTCAGGGCCAGGACACCGGCCCGGAGAGACTCTGGCTGTGCTGCAGGATGGCAGCTCTTCTGCTCCGCTGTCAAACGTCTCCGCGTGAAAGAATCTCAGTGAGATAAACAGGGCTCCTCAGGAAACGCTCTCCCTCCAGCCAAAGTTATCCTTCATTTTGATGAAGTTCATGACAGCATCTCTGTTTTACAAACCTGCTTCTTTCCCACAGAATATGATGTATTTTCCAAACCTTACAAACCAGTAATTCTGCCTGCCTGGAAAGAAAAATACCCAGAGATCTCAGTAACTCTAAAGGAGTCTGAAACTGAAACGCGGGGACCTTTCCAGTCAAAGTGATGCCTCATGCAAAGGCAGGCAATTAGTCTTCACGCCTTGCGTTCTAATTAGCTAAACATGTTCATTTTTCAGAGGACCATCTCTGGGAATCTGTCGTCGTAATGGCAGCACCGAAGCGAGGGCGAAGAGTGGCTTCTAACAAGACCAGAGACTTGAAGGTGCTGTGGAGAATGACACCAGCCTCCTGGGGAGCAGGTGGCCTTTGGGTGCAGGTGCATCTTCTTTGCCAGGACAACAGGGACCCAGTGGCAGCAGCCTGGGCAAAAACGGGCGTAGAAGTCGGGGTTTCAGTGCCAAGATGAGCTGTGTGCTCTGGGGCTTCGAGGCAAGGCTACGCGCGATGCGCTGAAGGCCAGACCAACGTCATTTGGTGAGAGATTCTGCCCCCGTCACTCATCTTTTCTGAGAAAAGGAAGGCAGACCCCGACCCTCCGCCCAAGGAGGGAACGGCCCCGCTCGCCCCCCTCGCCCCCCTCGCGGGCGCCGGGGCACAGCCAGCCCCGACAGCAGCGCTCAGACCTCGGCGGGTAAACGGTGCGGTACTGAAAAGCCCCGTTCGCAGGATTCATGCAACTGCTCTGCACAAGGGTGGCTCGTTAACTCAATGTTAGTTAACTGTCCCTCTCAGGGATTTGAGGAATGCATCTCTTGGAAGACCTTTTCCTAAAGGCTCATTTATTCCCAGTGTTCTCCTTTTCTCATTGTCCCCGTGCTTTCTTCTATAAAGGCTAGCATGAGCTCTTCAGAGATTAGTGTGTGCTTAAAAATCCTTATTTATGCTTATATAAAAGCTTGTTTAGTTTACCCTCTCCTCTGGAGTTCCATATTCCCACAAGCCAACACAGAAAACAATGTATGGCATTAGGGTTTAAAAAAAAAAGTGAGAGGACTATTTTCACAATGTTGTTAGCTCTGGAAGACAGGAACGAACTCTCTTCAAGGGGCTGAAGCTCAAGACCCTCACCCCAAATTTGAGATGACTTTTTTGACTCCCTTCTCTCCCTCTGTCCCCATGTGTACACGGAATTGTCTTATTCTGAAAAGCCAGCTGTGGATGCACACGTAAATAGATGCCCCTCCATGGCTGCTCTGCTGGTGTCTCCTCTAACCCTCCATCACCCCTCCAAGAAGCCAACCACCGTTCATTCCCTGCTCTTAATTCTCTGTTGGACTCCTTTCCCACAGGGCCCCATATTCCTTTTCTGTACCAGATACAAAGTGCATCTGGAAAAAGAGCAATGAACATCCAAGTAAAATAAAGCATTCTTCTTCTACCTCGTGTTTCTCAATAAAGATTTCACGAGCTGCAGAGATCTGTATGTGAAGGAATAATTTTATGACATCAGCCACCCACATAAATGCTGGGAAAAACCCAACCTCTGCAGAGTGGTCTTCAGTTTAATGCAAAATTTATCCGCGCAGTTCTTAAGAACTGGTATTACCAGGACTATCCATTGAGAATAAATACATGCTATATAATAAAAACTTGCTTTTTTTTTTTTTTTCTTGATCAGTAGGTAAAGCCTGAATGTGAATGATTATTCCCTGCTGCTGCTGCTCAGCATCTTCACCCCAGTTCCTCAGTTCTGTTCTCTTGTTGCTGTTGCTTGGACCTCAAAATCTAAAACCAGAATAGACTGTCCACTTCTTACAGCCAGGAAATGCACAGCTGAGTGTTAGCAAAAGAACCAAATGTCAAAAATGCAGGTAACTGGAGACACTGTCAACACCTGCACTGCGAGAAACTTGCTAAAAATTCTCCGAACTGTGAATCTCTTTAGAAAAGGAATCTAACGGCAAAAGAAATCAGAAAAGCTGTGTGTGTGTGCTTCAAGGTGCAAAGCACTGGAAGACCAAGATTTCCCTGGGTGTAATGCTCTGTATTCACCCTCCTGATTACTATTATCAATAGGCTCAAGGTGGAAAATGAACTTTATAGTGAATGTTATAAAGTGGTGGAATCTTGCTGCAGTTCGTGCGGTAGTAGCAGGAATGCAGCCCTTCTCCAGGATGACCAAGACTCAAAAAAAGCAATAATGTGGGACCACTGCGGCCTAGTGATCCCAGCTGGTACCACGTGTGCATCCCAACCAAAACTGCGGTCAATCTAGGAGTGGCATCAGCGACTGGACCTGCTGAGAGGCAAGTTAACTACTTTCAGTACTCCTCACAAAGCAATACTTCAGAGCGCGCCCTTTAGTATATCATCTTCACAAGACATGGGCCAATAAAGAAGATACATGAGTCTTTATCGTAATTGCAATATCCCAATTTACAACAGCTGTTGATCAGAGATGAACCACAAGAAATATCTATTGGTGTTATTTACAAGGTCAAGAGAACATAACCTGAAATGGAATCACAGGAAAGCAATTAAAAGCACCATTTTGTCAAAAAGAGGTGGAAACCACACTACAGATACGGACAACTTGACAGGATTTGTTTACACACGGCAGATATCACATAGTCCACAGCAAGCCCTCCCAAAAACTCAAAGGATACCACAACCCTTGAAACACAATTTAAACACCACTAGAAGTAGACGAGCTGCTGGCACCACGGTGAAGAGCGCTGTTACAAAGAGAAGGTCCATGAGTGCGACAAGGGCACAAACGTCCATAGAGCAACGTTTCCATTCAAACAGGGAAAGGAGGTAGCTGTAGGTGTCAGAAATTCCACAAATACACAAAGGGTATGATTTAAAAGGCATAAAAGTATGGCATGAAAACATATAGAAGTCCAGAAGAAAAAATACCATGATAGAAGGCTGAAAAAAACCCCAACATTTGGAGAAGTGCCCACAGATAATTCCCCCCAACTGCTCAGTGCCTACTAGAAATGAAGATAGAATGAGACAAATGAGACAATGAATCTTTTAGGATAATCAGTCCTTTAGGAGAATTTAAGAAATGCAGTTAAATTGCAGAACAAAGTGCTCTTGGCTACTAAAGACTTTTGGAAGGAAGAAACGAAGTTGACTTTAGAGTATGGACTGCAGAAACAGAGCACATCATAGTCATTACAACTACAGTCCCTCGGTGGCTCTGAAAAAGATACTCAGGAGACTCCTCAGAATGGTACACGCAGGGAAAGATGGGCTGTGCACTTTCCCAGCAGGAATGATCAAAAATAGTCAGAGACTGTTTCCTTTGTTCAAAACACCAGAACCAGAACTCAAGGAGCTTGACGGCGATGCCCCATGCACCCAACAGAGCACAGCAGGAGCTGGCGGCTGCTCTTTCTTAACTCAGAGGAAACCATTACCTGCTGGTAGCTGATTTTTCAAACTCAATCAAACAACATGGGAACCAACAATACAGCAATTCGGGCTGTGACAGAGCCCTGCGAAGCACCCGGGCTGTGAGGCGAGAGGTGTACAGTGCAAGAAACTTCAATCTTCAATACGTTTTCCCGCCTATGTATCCCGTTTAATCTCTACCACTCACTGAGAGCAAGACGTTTCTTGTTAGTTTGCTGTGTACTTTCTCCTAAAATCTGTGGTTTACAAAGCCTTATACCAAGCTAAAGTGACCGTCTGGCACAGAACAGGTGACTGCAGGAAGCCTGATGTTAGTACCAAGCCCAGTGGAAGAATCCAGCCCTTGCACACGGGCGTCACTCGAGCCCTGGCTGCCTGATCGAGAAATCAACTTGCAAAATGCTTTTCTGGCACTTTTGCCAACACCTGACTTTAACACACAGTGACCTGTTGAACTGAGTATGAGTAAGTGCAAGAAATAAAAGGAAGGTGCTATCTGCCACTAGTCTCAAAATTTTGCAGCAGGATCTAGTCCAGGAATTCATCTGTGCTCAGTGGTTTCCTTGATTGAAAACACCTGTAACGAAGGGACAGCCGGGAGAGGAGATGCAATAGGACAAGTCCTTGCTGGAATCTGCTTTCAGTCCAAATGACAGCAAGGCCCTAAAAGCTGAGAGCTGGGCTGAAAATCCCTTGCTGCAACTTAGTTTCTTGACTGTTCTGCCCAAATAAAAGCATCTTTTCCTTAATGCTTACCAAGAAGTCTATTGGTAATGCTTACCAAGAACTATTCCTGTAAATGTAGGAGTGTGCATTAGCTTACCCTTGAGTGCCTGCCCTCCAGCAACTGCTTTGTGGCTTGCACTTTCCTTAATGCTACTTTATTAATGGAAAAAGGGCTCCATTGGAAGACGCAAGCAAATAAGTTCCTGGCAGATAAGTGGACTAGAGATGGTTTATGACTTGGAGAACTTTCATACCCATGAGTCACCATGGGGCAGTGTTTGCCTGGATAAGGGATCTGCAGTGAATTTATTCAAGTAATAGTCGACAACAAACATCTGAGGGATTTAACAGATCTGTGCAGGATGGATGTTTCAGACGTGCAGAACCCACCCTCCATATTACTCTTGGCCCAATAGATGGAAAGCTGAGAAAGATACAAAAATAGTCAATCAGCTACTAATCAAAGCAAATGAAGGTTGTCAAGACCTTCCCTCAGTTTACTGAACTGCTGAAAATAAGCAAAAGCTGTGAGTTGTTTCTAATGCCAAGAGTTATTAATCAACATTTGTTCACTGGAAGATGAGCTAGAAATTGTACTATGATAAAAAGTGTCAAATCGCTTAAAACTTCCACAAGAAATGTCAGTATGTGACAAGAAGCCTAAGAAGATGATCTGTCCTAAGAGTTATTAAATCAGCAGAACAACCTAATTTTTACACGCACGGAACGGACATACAGGGAAAAAGGAAACTCCTTGCTCTTAGTCGTGCAATATGCTGCCAGCAATACTGAAACAGCAAATGAAGCAAGCCCTGGGAACTTCCTGCTTAGCATATAGAAGAGAAAACTCCAATACAGCCAACCCAAGCACAGCTGGTTTTCCATGTCTTGGCTACAAGAACCAAAAGCAACACTTGCTTCAGATGGAAGAGAAGATTTAAATGCCCAAGCGAAGGTTTATGGTACGTTTTGACAATGTTTTTAAGAATACCTCCAGAATTCCTTTGCTTATGAGAATGTGTGGTGAGACACAACCCAATAATCTCATGTATGAATTTTTTAAGCAAGGAAGACGAAATTAGAGGAGTCCTTAATCTTTTTTTTCATGTGCCTTGAGCTGAGTTGTTATGAGTAGAGTGTGTGTTGATAAGCTTTGTTAATAAAAAGCCTGTTTCATTTAGCTCATCCCATATGGATCTCCATTCCTTCACACAGCCTAAACAAAGACAATAAAATCATGTTTATGTTGGGATATTTGCCTTTTTTTTTCCTCAAGAAATAATTTCTTTCACACTCTTACTAACACTGCTATATATGCAAAGCTTAAGTATATAGTAAATTTCCAGTTGAAAATGTAACTTCAATACAAAGAGTAGATAACCAAGACCATCATTCCCATAGGCATGGCCTTCTCGGAGAATGAACCTCAGCTGCTCCTGTTGAACAGTAGATGTCCCTGTGGCCAATCCAGGGTGGAAATAAGTAAGAAATAAGATAATCCCATAGTATCGCTTCACTTCTTTGGGAGGTTCCTGATATTACTGTTTCACAAGGAGAAAGAAGAGAGGAGGAGAAATTCCCACAGTGAGCGCCAGGGCTCATATTGCCTTCGATCTCAGGATGGTATGTAGGCCATATGCCCATTGCCGATGACAGGCAAAGAGGGTTTTGATAAGAACAACTGCTGCTTCTCTCTGGATCTCTGCTCTCAGCACATCTGGGAGCATATGGGCTTTAGGTAGCCAGGACAGCACGTGCCACCAGAGTAGCAGGAAAGGAGGTGGCTGCAGCCAGGGTTCAACAGAACAAGGAGAGCAAAGTTTTGGGTACCAAGCTGTATATGAAAATAGCCAGCTTTGTAGGAATCCCACCAATGCCAAATCACAGCAAATGAGCTCTAGATCAAGCTGCAATACTGCAGGCCTCGGCTTGGGAGCAGGATGTACTGTACCCAGAGAAAACAGGAACAACAAGATTCAGAGCTGGAAATTCAAAGCCCACTGCAGCCATGTCTTCTTCAGCTCTTGGAAAACAGCCCCGGTAAATCTCTAGTCACATCGTCATGACAATTTTCCCAGCTTGTTGGCTAAACAGCACCAGTACTAAATATAGGCCTCTTTGGCATGCCAGCAGGAGCTTGCCAAACATGAAGGAGGGCAATTTGTCCTTCCTGAGAAGACACATGCCACCATCGGCATATGGTACCAAGCCAGAAATAAGTACGCCCCAGGATGGCAAACAGCCCACTACCGGCCTCAACCTGATGCATTCCCACACTGCCATGTTATCATACTTGTAACAGGGAGGATAATTAGGACACTTCAGGGCAGTGGTTTTTTTCCAGGTAAGAGTCACTCTTGTAAGAGCACTTACTGAAGTGCGAAGTTAAAAAGTAATGTCATCATTTAAAAAAACAGGGAGTAATCTGGTGAATCTTCACACCATGTTTTAAGGTCCTAAACCCACAAATGAGACTGCTCCACCTCCAGCTACTTTTAATATATGAATTGGTATGTACTAAGCTCTGTGACAAACAGATTGTCACAGCTGCCAGAGTGGGTCACAGAGAAATGAGCTGCATTTGAGAGTGAATTGGCTCATCCCTTAAAGAACAGGCCTGCAAATAAACAATGAACTGTGGAAGACCTATTTAATGTAATATATGGGTTTACTTTGCTCAGAAAATAAGCTAATCCTGGGGTGACAAAACCAACTTATTTGTGAATCTCTTCTGATGGATTATATCCTTACAAACTCAGACAGACTGGTACAATTTTTAGTAGCTTAGTTGGACCATCAACAAGGTCCAAGAACAGACTTTAACACAAAAACATGACATTTCCATTTTTTCAGGACCCCTGATCTTTCCCCCAAGAAAACTAATCAGTTGCAGTCTTAGACTGGAAATGGATTATTTACAAAAATACTCTTGAGAAATAAAGTGTGAGACTTTCCTCCACCAGCAAAAGCTGGTCAGGCACAAAGGTCCACAGGCATACATCTTGTAAGATCAGGACCTAAAACAATAGAGGAAACCACTAAAATCTGGAGGAAGTAATTACTCTGTTATTTCAGATACAACGAATATGTTCAGAGATAGCCAGAAGTAAGGAAGGAAATCAGCACTGACTAAAAGTAGGAAAAGTAGCATTGACTAAGGGGAAGACCCTATAGAGTTTCCTATATAAAGAGCTATACTGGCTACGTTCAAAGAACCATTTTTTTCTAGTTGAAAAGGTTGAGGAGGAGAATCGAGTGCACTGGAACAACAGAAATGATTTTTGTATTGCCCATTAACTTCTCCATGAGGGAACCACCAAGATATGCTAAGCAAAGAGCTTTGCGCTGGGAAATTTTTTTCATTTCCAACCTACAGCTAGGGAGTATCTGCCACAAACAACGGCTAAGAAGCAAGTTAGGAAGTTAGTTAATAATTTGTGGGATCTTTGTCTTTCGGAGGGAAAATCAGAAATGTCACAAAAGGAGCAAAGGGCAACGGGACAGCAATTCAAATTCAATTCTAGGCTCAGAACTACTAGCTGCAACTACATTAGCTGTGATGTTTTGAAGGATTCAGAATTACGGACCTTCCTCTGTGGTAAATGCCTTCTGCTACAAGCGGCTTTGGAACTGGCCAGGTGTGGCAGAGTCCTCGTGCAGGGTCTGGTCACACCAACTGGACTGTCCTGGAATGCTGGAAGTGGCGTGCTGCCTCTTCTAGCAAACTTTAAGTTAAAGATCAGCCTAGAGGTGCTCAAACTAGAAAAGGTGGTAGAAAGGGCCAGAGAAGAGAAGATTTATGAGTTTGGGGGATTTTTTTTCCCCCTTCACTTGGAGTAGTAAAAGAATAGATAGAGTTCTGCGGCCTCTTTCAATATTCTTTAATCATTGTTGAGCTGTGAGTAATGTTCCCCTTTAAAACCTCCTTGACACATACCCCGGTTCTCATCTGAGTGCTCTTTGTCTGGAAAACAGCTATTAGGCACTCACCCTTATCTCAAGAGTCAGACAATCAGTACTGTGGTGTCATGATGTGTTCATTCCTTTTAGTTTTCATATGTACAAGCTGGATTGCTTGGAATAAAAGTGGCTTTTCTGTCCTACTGTGTCAGGAAATAAAGATATTTCTGCCATACAATACTTTTTTTTTTAAGGCTAAGGTCATCTTACTTGTGCCAAGGAATCTCTTTTTAAGGCCACAGAATGAAGTAATTCCAAAAATGCACTGATTTTTATTTATGTTAATACATAGTTTTCAAGGTTTCTGTCTAGCCCAAGGCATTGTTAATATTGACATGAATACATACTTGGCTTCCAAACAGGCCTGCAATCACTGTAGCTCATCTATGTTAGATATAAAAACCTCTAAAAAAAACTCTAAAAAAAACCCCAATTGTTAAGACATCACTGCAGTCTAACCACTTAGCAGGAGGTTCTCATCTGTTTTCAAAACAAATTTCCATTGGGTTTCAACTGTGGTCACTTCTTCAAAAATCACAGATTTGTACACTCCTGCTTGTCCTGTTTCATCAGAGAGTGAATAATCTTTTCCATATTTGAGTTATTACCATTTTAGTAGAGGAGCTCAGCCTCATTTTGTACTTTCTGCTGGGTGAGTAATTCCTGCTCCCCCAACTAGTCCCATTGAGTGTCCATTTGAGCAAGAACTTGCAAGATCAGGACCTTTCACCCTCAGCACTGCCCCTTTTTAGAGTGTAACTATTTTTATTCTTGAGCTTCCAGGCATAGAAATGTTGACATCTAATCTGAGGAATGCCAACGATTGAGACACAGAAAGAAAATAAAAGCCATTAATTAAATTATGTTGAATTTTTTCAAGACATTGTGTTTTTAAGCAAGGATTTGTTTACACAATGGAGTAATTTAAAAATATCTACATGCTTTAAAAGTCAAAATCTTGAATGCTGCAGATGTTGAAAACTAAGTAATATTTAACGCTTTACTAAGCAGTAGATATTTTTAAATAGTAGATATTTTAGTAGTAGATAATTCAAAATAAATTCTAGCACATATTAGTCTGTCTCCAATAAAATATGCTCTTGCATAAACATTTAGAAGAACTGTTCTTACATTTCCATATATTTACAAGCAGAAGCTAAACTCTTCCAGGGAAAAAAAAAATCTTACCTGCTTCTTGAAACAATTTGGGTAGGTGTTAATCTGTACTTCCTGTCTAGCCGAAAATAACAAAAATAAGGAGGACAGTCACTAGCAACATACCCCAGGGTACTAGGGGTACCAAGTATGATGTACTAGGGTGCATCTATGTTAATGACCTGGGTGGTGGGACAGGGTGCACCCTCAGCAAGCTCAGAGACGATACAAAACTGGGAGAAGTGTTTGACACACCAGATGTCTGCGCTGCCATTCAGTGGGGCCTCGACGGGATGAAGGCTCTCTGGTACTTGTACTGGGGCTCCCCAGAACAAGAGAGACATGGAGATACCACAGTGAGTCCAGCCAAGGGCCACTACCATTGATTAAGGGGTCGTGGCATCTGCTGTACAAGGAGAGGCTGAGAGAGCTGGGACTGCTCAGCCTGGAGATGGTGCCAGACTGGCCAGTGGTGCCCAGTGCCAGGGGAAAAGGAAACAGGGGGGACCTGAAATACACAGTCTCCAGAGGTCCCTGACAGCCTTAGCTGCTCTGTGATTCTGTGATTTTCCTCTGTACTTAAAAGACTATGAAACACTGTTCTTATCTCTTTTTCACCTCTGTCGTGGTTTAACCCCAGCCGGCAACTAGAACCACGCAGACACTCACTCACCCCGCTCCTTCCCCCTCCTCTGTAGGGTGGGGGGAAAAGGGGAAAAACAACAAAGGGAAAGGGAGGAAAAAACCAACTTGTGGGTTGAAATAAACACGGTTTAATAGAAACAATAACAGAAAAGGAAAAATAACAATATTAATAACAATAATAATAATTATGATATGGGTCACTCTCACCACCCAGTGAATTGGCACCATCCCGAGCAGTGATCGCAGATTCCCACCCCACAGCTAACCACCATTTATATACTGAGCGTGATGTCTACGGTATGGAATATTTCATTGGCCATTCCATTGTTCTATTTATGCTTCTATGGAAAGCTGAAAGAAGTCCTTGAACAGTGTAAACATCAAGTAGCAACAACTAAAAACAATAGGTATTATTGACATTCCTTTCATAGCAATCACTAGAAAGAAAAATTAACTCTTTCCTAGCTGAAACCAGGTCAATTCTAATTAAGTTACCATTTCACAGGAGAAAATTATATGAATCCAGTAGGACTTGACCCCAGCATCTTCCGTAGTGGGCAGCAGCATTCAAGCAGCTTCAGTGAGCTCTGTACCAGCTCTGCACATGATGCACTGAAACACTGACAGGACATGAAAGGATTTCATTCATAGTAACATGTAGCCATAATCAAAGCCTGCTGTTTTCTGTGAACACAAATCAGTTTTTACTATGATACGGTCAATCCTGGGTCCGCAACACCCTCCGTCATTTAGGAGTGTTGTGCCATTTCCATGGCAGAAAGGAGTGTGCCCAGCTCTGTACCGAAGCTTCTCCTCACCAAGGGAGGGCTGCCTGGGGAGGCAGAAGCCTGCAATGCTGCACTCGATGGCTTTCACTGAGAGCATCTCCGCTGCCCAAAGTTCACTGCTCTTACTTTGGCGATCAAACACTGGAAATTCTCAGTTGCTAAGAAACCCAAATTGACTTGGCAACTGGGCACATTAGAGCCCAGGACATGATTAGTTGCAGTTCTCCAGGATGGCCCCTGCCAGGATACGATGCCTTTTAGTCCCAGGAGAGCCAGCACACTGCTGTCTGCCTGCCCTGATCTGCTCTCCCTCCCCATTCCTTTCCTCCTGTCTTGCCATGGAGCTGGTCCGATGTCGAGCAGGGAACAGTGCTGCCCGCACCAGATATATAACAATACATGGAGGTGCAGGTGGAGAAAAGGTCTGCAAGGAGTCAGCCCTTCCTCCTGTTCTGTTATGGTAGTCCCTTCTCTCTGCATCTGTGTTGAAAAGGCAAGGAAGAGGGGCAAGAAGCGGTGGAGACTCACAGAGAGCTGTCTCACTTCTGGGATCACACACCAGATTTACAGATGTGCCTGATCTGGACCTTCTCAGGACAGGTGAGGGGACCAGTGCAATCCCAGTCCCTGTTCCTTCCCTCACACCCCAGCTGCAGTCATGACTGGGCTTCTCCATGTATCTTAATTCATGTGAAATTGATTCCATGGGGAGGACCATAAAACTGGGTTAGCACGTTCTGGATTAAGGAAAAGATCTCAGCCTTGTGAGTATCGCATTGGAAGCTGGCCAAGGAAGCAGTGTGGCATGGATCACACACTGAGAATCTCTCTGTGCTCTCCATAGTCATTATCCTATTCTACAATGAGGATAAGACCAGCTGGACCTTGCTGCCAGCTCCTAGAGGACAATCTGGCTGCCTAATGTTAGTAAAACAGGATATTCACTGCCTGCATCTTCCTTTTTGATTCCTGTTCAGGAAATCTGTGAAGCGTCCATATTGCAGTCTTTCCAGCCGCACCTTGATATTTTTGAGAAGGATAAAAAGCTGAGAGCTTACTTTGAAAAATGACTGATCCTGCCAGGACTACGGTTGGTCCAGGGGAATTTTCTCATCCAAAGATCCCCGCACTGCTATGCCTGCATTCCTGCTGCATTCCTTCATCACCTTCAGAAAGCAAACATCAAAAGAAGCATCTAATTATTGCAGACCACCAAAGACAGAAATGCTCCATGAGTGATTCTTACCTTTCAAAGTGACTGTTTGGGGGCAAATTCACTCCCCTTTCCTATATAAAAGGCAGACAGGCTACGTTATGAAGTTTCTGCTAGTGTTTCCACCTGAGCAGCCTGTCCTAGGACCCTTTATGGTGGGGCTACCAGGAGAGATTTGGATCTTTCAAACACATGCACTGAGGAGGAGGGGATATGATTCTGAGAGGTATGCAGATGCATATGGACTTCGGAAGCTGTGCTGTCTCCACAGACCCATTTGAGCTCAGAGGCCCTAGGATGCCTTAGCCGATTGCTCATGTCAGTCTACATAAACTGTGTGAAAAAAGACTTGTCTCATTCTGAGAGACGGGCCTCTTAATAGGCACTGCCCTTCGAGATGTTCAAAACTTAGAAATATCTGACAGGCCAGAGATGTTACCAGGGACAAGCCTACAGCCCTTGCAACTCTTGGTTACACTGATTTTTTTCTTTCCTTTCCTTTTGTTCTTGTTTTGGGAGGAAGGAAGCATCCTGCAGCACATGCCTAATGCAGATTTCTCTTGGCCAATTGACTTGGTAGATCATCTTTGAAAACAGTTATCTTGAAGGCTGACTGGAAGGACAGCAGTGGGCCTGTCCTTGGTGGGAGTTCTTGGCTTTTCAGGGAAGATACTTTTGGTGCAATGGATTCTGTGAAAGGACCTGGCCTGCAAGGCTCATCTCGACATTGCCAGTTTGAGAGGCTCCACTTCAATTCCATTTCATGGAGAGCTAGTTCCCCATAGGTGCCAGATTTCAAAATATTTGTCCTCTTTCCTTTATGAATTATATGGCTTTGGAAGACTGAGGTTGTCAGACCTTTCGAGGGCTACTTTTTGCCTGGTACCTGTGTGAGTTAAAAGGCCTAGACAACAATATCAGTTGAGGAGGCTTGCTATGGAAAATGTGTTTCACTTGCCACCTTGCAGTCTTGCCTCCTGGCTCACTGCTACAGCAATGGACGACAGTTTCGAGATGTAGTCATTAACTCAGTCCCACAAGAACCTTCTCGCCTTCCTGCATTTTGGTAGTCCGTGTGCCTTGCCAGCTGCTACCAAAACCAGCTGCTTCTGGTCCAAGTCCCTATGGGACAAGGAAGCTGTACCATCATCTAGATGGCAGAAGGATGATGGAGAAATCCACAGGGCAAGGGGAGTACCCCGGCCCCAGATCTTTGCTATATGTGTTATGGGGGGGGGGAGGGTATAACATTCAGATAGGCCAGAACTCCAGGAACAAGCTCACATTTGAGCTACCGGGTATAAATCAAGGCAGGTAGAAGTAGGAAGGCCTACTGACCTAAATATCTGGCCTCAAGACCACATTTCCTCCTTTCCCTATTTGTTTGAAGGCTTTGTTGAATAATGCTGTGAGATAAGGGTAGGGCACTTATGCAGGATGTCAGGGTGCAGGTTCTGTGGTGCACATACGGTAGATGAGCTGGGGTTGGGACAAGTATTAAAATGCCTTTTACACAGCACGCTGCAAGGGAGTTTGGGAGAGGTCTTCTCCAGTGGTGGCCCATTTATATGCAGTCTGGACACATCTAGGGCACATTGTAAAGGACTGTGCTGGGACTGCAACTGTGTGCCCACCGAACACAAGAGACCTTGATTAGGCTATATGGTAATGATATAAAAGGATGGTTTGTATGGATGTAAGGACATTGTCAGATTGATGTTAACACAAAAATAAACCCTTAAGGTAAATAAGAGAAAGTCCACTGAGTGAAAGTGATCTTAGGGCAGAAAATTATGTTGACCTGAAAAGTACCATGCAAATTTGAGTAGATATGTTGACTAAGGACCATGTCCTTATTTAGGTAATTTGCCCTTCTGGGGCAGGTCCCACAGCCAAATCTGCTCTCTTGTACAACATTATCAGCTTGAACCTCTCCACACCTCCTTATGCAACTGTTATGTTGTAAATCAGTCTGAAGCCTGATGTGTTCTGGCTAGCCCCAGCTCACGGATGGTTCCTACGGATTAATTTGCTATGAATTTGGGCAGCATCCAAATTGTCCTGCAATAGGCCCACAGAGAGGGATTTCAGCAAAAATTCACCATCTCCCCAACAACCGCTGGACTCTGTTACACTCAGCAGAATCTGAACAAAGCAAAGATTCTGCCCCGTTGGCTCCAGACACAGCTATGTCCATGCAGCCTTTAGGAGGAGTAAGCATGAATAACAACAGACCCTGCAAAAGGATGAAGAACTGACTGTCACCATCAGTGTGGGAGACTTCCGCTAACTTACATGGACACCCTTTCAGCTCCACGTAAGTAACCGTTGTCCTCAGCAAATGGGTTCAGTATGAGCAAGGATTACTTACACGATAAAACATGAAAAAGTGCTGTTGCAAAAGTACTTGAATCTGAAAAAAGCACATTTGGAAATAAATAGGGGGCACTGGGAAATCACATTCTGGCAACTGCACAAAGTGTGTGCATTTCCCATAGAATTGAATAAAAATAGATTGTGACGAAAACAACGATAAAAAACTCATGGGAATGCATGTCTGGCACTGTTTATATTCCACTCCTGGGGCTAAAGTTGGAATATTGAAAGGGTGGTGCAATTATGAATTTTACTTTAAAAATGTAAATATTTCTGTTTCTTATAAAAGTATAAAAAATAATCACATACTTTCTTTGAGGATCCTTAAGTCTACATTAAATAGCCAGTCTTAACTCACTGCAAGTCAACTAAGTTAAGATATTTATATTGCATTTGTAGAGTGATTAATACGATGGGGCCTTCAGGTTCTGCCAAAATAGAAACAGTAACATCATATACAGACATATATGTATGCGTGTGTATTTATTTACACGTGCACACACATATACGAGAGAGAGATAGAAAGACAGTCTTTCTGTTCCACAATCTCCAAAGGTCATTGCATTTAGATTATTTTTTAATCAAATGCACATTTAGAAGTTCGTATAAACAAACCATCCTGAGACAAACTGGAGACTTGGCACTCCAGTGCAGAGCTCTGAAGCATCCACATTTGTCCTTTAAAGTCTACTGGTTTGAATTAAGGTTCTTCTCTCAAATGTAGCTACTTCTAACTACAGGCACACGTCTTCCCTCACAGACTAGCCAATACCTGAACCCCTCTTCTCTCATGCCTTTAATGCTCAAGTGTGTCACACAGCCCAGCAAGTCTACCTACCCAACGCAAGCTGTGTGTAGGTGTGCAGAGACAACCAAATTGAGAAAGAAACACAGCCTTCGTTAGAGTCAGAATTGGGGATTTACTCACTAATGCTATTCTCAGTTTTCATCAGGATGAAAGTCTGCAGGAACATTACCACTGCATTAAGGTTCAAACTCAGGAAAATATTTCAGCTGGTGCTTACGTGTCCTCTTTAACCGGTACTTAAGCAGACGCTTTATTCTTCCTGCAAAGAATAAATACTACTTTCTTCAAGAAAATGATTAACAGTTAAATCTATCAGAAAACAAATAAACAAACAAACCACCAAAACCCCAACAGTTAATGTCCACTGAAAAAATTGCCTCTTCCCTAGGAGAAGACATCACTTAGAACTGCAGACTCCGCAGTTCTGAGCCCCTCCTTTTGGAAATTAGCTCCCAAGAAATCTAAGATAATTCTCATAATAGGTTTTTTTGGAGGAACATTGGCAGTTAATGAACAATGCAAGGCATGGAACTGTAGGGTTGTTCTCCACCCCACAGGATTTCTACTCCTTTGCTCCCTATTTTTGGCACACAGCAGATGATCTGAAGATTTCAGAGCTAAGCTCAGGCCTAGTAAGAGGAGAAGAGGGTTTTCAGGGAAAGTTCATTTTTCACAAATCATCAGATTCCCCAGCTCCCTCAAGGAAAATGAAAAGCAAACCTATCCATTCACTACAGCTCTTTTGCATTTAAATAATACCCAAGCATCCACGGTGTTTTTAAAAGCATATTTGTACTATGATTTCTCACTATTACTTCATATTTCATAAGATCTAAGAACTACTGCCTCTTTTGGGATATTTGTGTGGTCCTCTAGACACATGATGAAGACATTGAGCCATTTCTGATAAGCAAGACCAATACTATTCTTTGCCTTAAAAAGGCTAGAAGGAATGACTAGACTATCTATCTAGACTGTTATCCTTCATCACTTAGATCGTTCACTATAAGCCTCTTCTACTGAGCATAATAACAACTGCTTAGATAAAGGCCGTGAACTCTCCCAGACTTTTCACCTCAAGGCATTTCCTTCAGCTTATGAATAATTCTTGTGTCTCTTCTCTGCACATGTCCTATTTTTCAATATTATTTTGAACATATGAACACCAAAACTGTAGGCCATACCTTTTCACTGGTCTCAAGGGTGCTTTACAAAGGGAAGATCCCCCATTCCTATTTTTGGTCTCCCTCTTGAAACAACCAAGAATCTCATCAGCCTCTTTCTCTACAGAATTATACTCTGAATTCAAGTTGAGCTGTTCCTCCATATCCATCCCTAAACCCTTTTAGAAGCATTGCTTTCCAAGGTAAAGTCCTCCCATTCTGTAGAAACAACTTGACTTAATATGTAGCTGTGTAAAGATTTTATTTAAATGGACAAGCTATCCAGACTGCTCTGTGCTTTCCTGAGCTCACTGATACCGCCGTTCTGACTGGGTTTTGTGTCATCTGGAAATTATATCAGAAACATTTATACTGACTCCCAAGTGATTGCAGGAGGTGTTGAATAGAAGCAGCCTACTGTCAGTTCCTGGGGAACTTCTCCATCTGATGATGATTTTCTGTTGTCAACTACTTGGAGAGATGTCTCTGTTAGCCATTTAACAGGTTGTGTTGACAGTGTACAATGCCATTTTTATAAACAGAGTAGGACACCGTATGAAATAAGATCCTCAAAATAGCCAGTCTACTACATCTACACTGTCATTTTATCTCATTACTTTTAAAATTAAAGGTTTACTTTTAATGGCAAATACAGCACTCGCTATACTGACTTTAAAAATTCTAACAATTTTTTTCTGAAATTACAGGTGATCGTGAGTGCCCAAATTGAGGCACATAAAGAGGACTGATTTTCTAAGAGAGGGTGTTCAGTAGTTTCTGAATATCAAGAACCACAAGCAATAGATTTCAATGGAAATCAAGAGCTGTCAATTCACTGAGTAGTAACAGTTGTATGCAGAGTTTGCAATAAGTCACGAAGCTCATACTTCCTGGAAAGCCCAGTTTTGGGTTCTAGGGTGAGTGGAAAAGTAATGGACTTGAGGTCAGAAGATGTTACTCTGCAATTCTTCTGATCATATTATTTCAGTAGACGAGGTTGCTTGAAGACTTGGTTTCATGGTCAGTGTAAGACAACCTAAATTTGAATTGCTGATGAAAAGATGGTCTAATATCACTCCTCTGGAGCTGTGATTTCTGCTCTCTTCTCTCTGTCAGCATGATGATTCATCTCAGCTCTAGCAGGCATTTACTTTGACTGACCACATAGCCCTACTACTGCTAAAAGGTGTTAAGAGGGAGAGGAAAGAAACACTTGTTCAAGGGTTAGCAGGGGGCTATTTTGGTGAGGGGAACCCCCCAAATCTTAGATCAAGTTAAACAGGTTGTGAATTGGTATTGAAAATGGCAGGGGGCATTTAATTTATAATGCTTCACCACTATTCTGTTTCATGATCTGGATTCCTTCCATCCCAAGTTTTGAACTTGGCCTTTCTCCTTGCTCAGGGAAAACCCTTAGTGGCATAAATAAGAATTTTACTTAAATATGTAAATGGCTACCTGATCCTCGCTATTCTAGATTTACGTTATGCAGGGGAAGAGTTAAATGTGTTGAATCCATAGAACAATAAGCACAGGCAGAGCAAAGGTATGAGGTGGAGAACAGGAGACTCAAGCAAAGGAAGAGTCATGAGGAATGTGTTCAAATTTGTTCAAAAATGACAGGCACTAGCTTCTTATACTGTTGATAGAACTGAACATTTTCCTGATAAATAGATTTGGGTTTGGTAATGGATTTGGTAAAATAATGAGTGACATATCATTCTAATAAGAAGAATGGAAAAGCAGGAAACTATGGATCTGCATGGCTGCATGTTTTGTTATTGCTGAAAAAATCTATGGCTGAATGATTGCCATTAAAAACTGTTAGTAAGAAAGTTCTCCGAGCAAGATTTTCCTGGTAAGCCAGCAAGAGCTGCTTTGTAAACTGAGAAAAAAAAAAGTCAATACATGTGACATTTTAACGGTATTTTAGAAGATCAGAAATTGGTACATGATTATTCCTACTAATTGCGGTTGTTCAAAACTTACAAATCAGCTATTGCTTGATCAAGAGCCAGCAAGGAAAAACACTGCCATATAGCTAAAGAGATTTTGAAGTAAGTATAAAAAATTAAGGGATTTTAAGGTTGCTTGTCAGCAGCAGCTTTTAATCATGCAGTATGCAAAGTGCGCCTGCACTTAAAATTTCAAAAGCCAGGACAAAAGATTTAAGCTAAGACAAACTAAAAATTGTTAAAGCACAAGAAAACACAGAGTGTAACATCTCCCACACCCAAACATCAGTCTTTTCCTACTATGGTACAATAGGTATAGGGCCAAGTTTTGTCCTTTGTTTCTCTGGTACAACCACCGTCAGAGCCACCGTCAGGAGTTGCTTGGTTGCCAACTTAGGAGAGAGACTACTACAGATGAAGAAATCAGAGTCTCTTATTTCTGGGCTAGCTGCGTGGCTGGTCCAAGCAGATGACTAAAATAGTCCTTCTTGCCCCCAAGGAGGTAATGAAGAGAGTTTTTCAAAAACCTGTTCTCCTCTAGTGTACTTGCTAAAGTTACTTTCCACTCTGGAGAAAAGGCTTTACCCAGTCTCTGCTCATGATGTTGAGTGCATCGCTGTATGGCGTGTATTGCATTGCAGAGCTTAGCCAGGGTTAATCAGAAAATGGGTGTTTGAGAGAACATCTATGGAAGGACTGGAGAAGGATGTTCCTATCAGGCAAAAGGTTGAAAGCTGGCAGAAAAAAGGCTTGTAGTTGGCTGTTGGATGGACTTTGTTAGCTCAAGTTTACTAATTTACTAAATTTGCACTTCCCCCGGCAAAGACAAGGCTTGAAAGTCTGTGGCCCCTTCCTTCTGCACTCTGTTCATCATCCCCTACATGATCAGAAAAGATCCCATTCTTCAATCTCTGACAGAAGCAGTCCCAACCCCTGTTTGAGGTAGGCTGTCTGGAACTGTCACGTGGGAGACCTGTGCTTGCTATTTCTCAGCTCCTAACTGTAGTCTCCTAGTTTTTCCACAACCTCCAGCCAGGTGAAGGGACAGACTGACATGCAAAGCTGCTAGGCGGGGTATTATGAAGAGTGCATCTGTTGGTTAAGAGGAAAGGAGACAACACAACTCTTTATGTCATTTTCCTGGTAACTGTGAGGGGAATGTTCTGCCCAATCCCTTTTCAGTACAGAAGGATTTTTGGAGGTTTTATATTCTCTTCATGTCAAGATAATGTCCACAGATGAACTAGAATGACACACAACAATTAGTAGCAACTAATAAAACTCATCAGAGAGGTGTGAACTGATACTCTCATTACCTAACTGTTCGCTCTGCTAGACATAACACATTTTGGGACAGCTGTCGTCCTTATGAGGATTTAAAAGCAATTTAAATGTCAATGCAAGCTCCCTGGAACAGAAAGTATCTAAGGAAACCAGACAACACCAACTTGAACTACAAAGTTCACTGCCGTCCTTTGAGATACACCAAAACTCAGGATAAGTCTCACTAGACACAAATGTTTTGGGCTGTTTTGAAAATTTTAAAAAAGAATAATTCTTTAGACTGCCACCAGTTAGGAATCTCTTATTCAAATTATCCCAGTTTTGTATACAAACATCAAAGACTTGCTCTTGAGGATGTCCTCAGAGAAGAAATCTCCTTTCGTGTCTGGGAGGACGGGAAGCTCTGGCAAGCTAAGGAAGTCCTTGATTAGATGGCAAAAGACACTATGCTGCTGGTAAATTCCTAGAATAATAAAAGTGTCTTGTCTGGTTAAGAGAAAACCTCAGAGATGACAATTCTTTTAGTCCTGGAAGACTCCAGTAAGTGGAATATTGTATGCTCACAGAACACCTAGTGCTTGGAAGACATCAACACTTCCCTTCCTGGAGGTTTCCTCAGAGCTTGGGTATCTCTCAACCTGGTCACAAACAGATCAGCCCTCCCAGTGGTATGAGAGGGCTTTTAACTTCAAATAAGTACTTCATAATGAATAGCTGTAGGCTTTTCCTGCAGAGAGAAATGAAGCCACAAGATGTTGCTCAGGGGTATTCCACAGCTCCATACGGCAGAGGTGTCTCTTGTCTGCTACAGGGCAGCAGGCAATCACCCACACATACATGGTTCACTCACTTCACTAATTTGCCAGGTCTATAACACTTTGAAGATCCAACTTGTGAACTGAGCTCCTTTTGCAAATGCATACACAGGGAGCATTGGATTCCACTTGGAAACTAATTCAATTAAAAATGCCTTTAAGATCCAGATCTGTGTTAAAAGCACCATACGGATTGCTGTATTTTGCTGTCACGTTACTTTCTTGCATTCAGTACCTTGCTACTACAAACTCAGATTTTGACTGCTTATCTTACCCTGATGAAATAAGCCCCGATGAAGTATATTTCAAGGCAATTTGAGTAACTCTGAACGTTTAGTGAAATCAATTATCAAACATCCAAGTAGTCCCAACCTTAGACTTTTTAGCAGTTAATCTGCTTGGTGCATAAAAATAAGATTCTAAGAGATATTTCTGGAACCCCAAAACGTTGGCCAAATGTTCGGAGGCGATTACGAATCAGGGGGTGATGCAGTTTTCATGCATTCCAAGGATCTCACTTTCAAGAAGTGTTTAGTAAAGCCCTATGAAAAGCATGACACCCGTAATTGCCACTTACTTAAAACATTTAAGCTTCCTGGTGATGACAAGTGGCACCTACTTAACACTGTGCTGAGTAGTCTCTGCAGCATGACTTCGAAGGGTGTCTATGCTGAGCATTGGCACTCGGCAATGTTTAAATTGGACTTTTCTTTTTTTTTTTTTTTTAAATAACAATTGTTTCTTTCTCCAGCTAAATTTTTAATGGACCTTAGACAACCAGCTGACAAACGGCAGGTGTTTTCTTAGCACCGCATCACCCCTCTCCTCCTAAAGAATATAGATAGGTAGTGAATGAATGATGCGGGGAATATCTTTAAGGTGGTACACGCCCGAGAAAAAGCGCAGTAGTAATTAGCTATGGAATACTACATCCATGTCCACCCATTACGAATCCCCGCCGATCGCCAGCGCGGATCCTGCATCCACCACGGTGGAAAGGCCCCCCCAGCCCGGGGGGAGCCACGGGGCCGGCAGTGCCCCGGCCGGGGAAGGGGGCATGAGGAGAGCCCACGGCGGCGGGGCCGTGAGCCCAGCGGGAGGCCCCGGGATGGGGGGTATTAACAGCTGCGAGGGCTAATCGCCCGCCCCCGGGGGGGGGGCCGCGGCCGGGCGGGCAAGCCGCCCGCCCTCCCTTCGCTCCCTGCCTGCCTGGCTCTGTCGGGGCGGGCGGGGGCGCGCTGCGGGCCGCAGTCCCCGGCGGGAGGTTGTCATGGTTTCCCGGGTCACATGTGTGCGAGGTTCCCCCGGCGCGGGGGGAGGAGGGAGGCGGCGGGGGCGGGGAGGTTTCAGTCACGGACGGGGCCGCCGCCGCGCCAAGTGTGGGGCGAAGCGGAGCGAGAGGCTGCGGCCGCCGGGGCCGCCAGCGAGCCGGTGTCCGTCGCGGAACCGCCCCCCCCACCCCCTCCCACCTGCGCCGCCGCCGCCCGCCCCTTTCCCCTTGCCCACGGGCGATCCGCCGGGCGCGCATCGTCCACCGGCTGCGGATCCCCGGCCTCTCCCCCCTCCTTCTCCTCCTCCTCTCCCCTTCCCCTCTCCCTCCCCCTTCCCGGCCAGGCTGCCGCACCCCCGGCCGGCCCCGGCATGAGCATCTCCATCCCGGCGGGGCTGACGGAGCTGCTGCAGGGCTTCACGGTGGAGGTGCTGCGGAGCCAGCCCGGGGACCTGCTGGAGTTCGCCCTCCAGTACTTCGGGCGTCTCAAGGAGGAGGGGGCGGCGGCCAAGGCGGCGGCGGCGGCGGCAGCGGCGGAGAAGGAGGCGAGCGGCCGCAAGGCGGGCACCCCCGCGCCCGGCCATGACAGGGGCAGCCAGCCGCCGCGCCGGGCCCCCCCCGACGCCCGCGGGGTCAACTTCGCCGAGGAGCCCATGCAAACCGACTCCGAGAGCGGCGAGGACGAGGAACCGAAGTTCCCGGGTAAGGGTCCCGCGCCTCGCCCGGCCCCGGGGGAAAGGAGGGAGCCGCCCGGGCCGGGCAGAGCTGGGGCGGCTCCCTCAGGTGGGCAGGGGAGTGGGGGGGGTCCCGCTTCAGTGCCCGCACGGCTCCGTGAGGGGCGGCCTCCGCGCACAGGCCTCGGCCCCCGCCCTGGTGGTCGTGGGTCGGTGGTGGGGGCCCGGGGACGTGAGGAGCCTCCGTGAGGGGACAGTGAATGGGGAGGGGGCGGCCGCGCTCCGCCGGCAGCTCGCCCGCTTGCCCTGTCGCCAAACCAGGGAGCCCAAGGGAGGTTTCCCGTCTCCCGCGGCAAACTTGAACCTGCCGGGCTTGTCCCTTTTGTTCAGCAGGGCGGGATGTCGGGCACACGGGTATGGCCAGAGCCCCCGGCTCTGTCACTTCTGGCGTATAGGCCTGTGATATTCCTAACAGCAGATCTCTGTGTTTCCTTTTTTAAGAGCACAAGAGAGCAAATCTACATTTTGTCATTAGTCCAGTGGTATGTCCACCTTTGAAAATGCCTCTCCTGGGTAGGTTACTGTATTTATGCATTTGATGAAGCGTTTTACGTAGGTGCACTTACACGTGTTTCAAAAAGCAGGGCACAATATAAAATGTAATTTCTTCTTGAAAGGCAGGGTGAAATTGTCTGCCGTGGTGGAAGGGCCTGTGGAGCAAGCTGTGAGGATGGCAAAGCAGAGTGTGTGCTATCTTTGTGTTTGAGGGTAACACCTATCTGCATGCAGCGAGGGACACCTTATCTTTGTGTGGCTGAGGGGCTTTATTTAGAGCCACTGTCAGCCCACCAGATGGGTGCTAGCTGTCTCCGAAGGATGTGCAGGTTGGTCTTTGTGTTGTGAGCAGGCTAATGGAGGGGTCAGTCGGTACGGTTTAGATGCGGAGAGGTCAAGTCAATAAGGTTAGATGGAGAAGAGAAAGCATCCAAGCATCTTTATTGTTAACTTTTTTTGAGAACAGCTTGAAATTGAAGTATATCTCATCAGATTGTTGAAGTGTTCATCCCTCCAGGTCATGCTGGAGGTAGATTTGCTTAGCAGAGTACAGAAGCCAGCTGTTGGCTAGACAAAGATCAGTGCAGTTTTAAAAAATAATGTCTTATGTGGATTTTATCAGGAAAAAATGTAGATGTTTAAGAACTGGGTAAGTTTTCTAAATGCTGTATGTTGCACAGTAAGATAGTCGCCATCCTTTTCATCTGTTCTTTGCAGCTATACCACGTGTGTTTAATGAGAATTTGAAATCTGTCAATCAGGGTCTGCAGATTTATGTGGTAATTTTGAACTCTAATGCTGGTATGTGAGAGTAGTAAAAATCTGGAAATTTGCTGTCTTTGAAAATTAAAATGGTGATAATGTGGAAGAACAAAATAATTAGCTTAATTCACTAACACTAGACGTGGCTTTCAAACATGAATTATTATAACACTACACGGACTCATTGGTGAATGGAGAACTGGAATGTTGTACGGAGGGTAGTGCAGAAACGTAGGTTGATTTATTAGCATGTATGTGTTACAAATATAAAACTTTACAGGGTGTTTTAAGAAGCTTTCTAAGCTTTTCTAATGAATACCTGTAATCAAGATTCTCTTTATATTGTTTGTGTTGTGGTAGTGAAGAAGGAAAGCCATTGTCAATATTCTCATTAAGGGACATGGTAGAATGACTTGGTTTAACCAATTGATTTATGCATTTGACAAAAAACCTTTAAAATATTACATTTTTAAGCCTAACATGTTTTGAAAGTTTAATTGTATTGTGGCTTGTAATTTCTGTCAGTTGGAATAATTAATAATTAAAAGTAACAAAAATGGAAATATTTGTGAAGCCATACGGAAGGTGAATAATAAGTTATAGGAAATGATTGCTCGTGGTGTGCTTGTGTATGTGTGCATTGTGCAGGAGTGTGTATCTTAAATTCAAATTTTACGTCTGCTCTGAATACGTATTCTTTTAAGGTAACATAACAATGCATCCACTCACCCTTTTGTTAATAATTGGAGGCATAAAGGCTTGTATTCAAACTGTTGTTTAAATACCAATATAAAAGCATACTACTTTTGTGCTTTTGCTTTCTGTAAAATGCAATTCTTGAACTTAACTTGGGGGGAATTTCTTTTTTTCTTTTGCCTTTATGAATAATCAAATTGCTTCTGTATAGTCGATTTGTCCTGTTTGAATACTTGTTTCATACAGGAGAGGAAAACAAATTGGAAAAGTTTATAAGCAGATGTAAAATAAAAACCTCTGGGAAGGAGTTCAGACCTGGTGGTGGTATTGTTTCTTTGTTAAAGCAGTACACTTGAAATGTCAAGCTGATGGTATTCCTTAATTAATTCAAACAGGACGTTATTGAGAGCTCCTTCTAAACGCTATTGTCTCCAAGCCTCTTTTTTTTTTTTTTCCCCCTCTCCTTTACCAGTGCGTGTTACTAAGTACCTATAAGCACTGCAGTTGAACTCTGTCCGTATTAGTTTTGTCCTTGAAATGCGTTTTGGAAGGTACATCAGCATTATCCTGTTTCAGAAATAATGATCTGAGACATAAGCTGTGTTTAAAAGAAGAAAGAAAAAAAAAAAAAAGGCAAACCCCCTATACTCAGGATTAAGAGTCATATGTGAAACATGAGTTAAACTCTGTTCAGGTCCTCTGCTATGTCCATTACATCAGTTGCAGAAATCAAATAAAGGTAAAAGCAGTTACCTTGTCTGAAGGGAGAACTTTGTTGTATTGGTGTCGTAGTTCTGAATTGGCACCTGGAGTTAAGGTGACCTCTGAGATGACATTCTTTAGGTTCTGAACACACTGCTTAATTTGGGAATGATTTTTAGGTCTTTTAGTTGGGTTTTGGGTTTTGTTTTTAAATATATTAAGTTGCCCTACACGGGTGTATTAGCGTTAATCAGTGACCTCAACTAATTCCTACTAATACTAAAAGCAATCACTAAACTGAATAGGACATATAGATAAAAATGAGCCTCCTTTTAGCAAATTCTTTTAACTTTTTGCAGGTTTGAAGTGCATATTAAAACTTATTACACTGTGTCTGCAAGATTTGAAAATGCTCAGTAAGTTATTTGTTCTTTTACAAATGACTACCCTTTTTCTTTTTACATTACCACTTACGTGTCAATGTGCAACTTATTTTGATGGGTAATAACGCATGTCATTTGTAACAGCTGTTTTTAAATATTTGCCATAGCTTAACATTCATATTCTATTTAGCCTTAATATGAATTAGAACAGATGTTTTCAGAGGTAACACTGGTGTTCTTTAAACTCAAAAATTGCAATTCTGTATTTGGTGTCATGTAGCCTCTGTTTACTTTGGTTTTTCTCTTGTTTTACTTTGGCTTGTGTTGGTGTTTTTTCTCAGATAGTGATGTATTTGCGCAGGAAAATACTACAGCTGTTCCTCTCCTCCCCCATGTGCTTCTGTTGGTGTGTTGGTTGCTTTGAGTTCCTCCTTTGAAAACTTAATCTAGAAAATGCAAGTATCTATCTCAACTTTACCCAGATTATGATCAAATAATACGAGATCACTGCTTAGGTAAAACATGTATTCTAGCTTACAATATCAATGTTAAAGGCATGTCTTTATTTTAGTTCCTTTATTCAGTCTGAATTGCTTTACATACATGCTGTTCATAGAAATCTTGAAATAGTAGGTGAATTGTAGAAACCAGAGCGTCAGAGAAGACTTTGCACATAACCACATCCACGCCAGCTTTGTGATGATAAATGGTGCTTCGTCAGTTCTGTTAACCTTACTTATGGTTTAAACAAAAACACTGTTTTCTGCGCATCTGTCGTGTGATGATAATGGGTAAGTTAGAGTAGTGGAAGGGGTCAATGAGAGCAAGGGGGCAATATAAACATATGTATAGATTGTAGTAAGATATCGTTAAACTGGGGACCATATAGGAAAAACGTGTGAATTTCTTAAAATTTGTGTATTCAAATTAAAACCTGGGTGTTATGATGGGTGGTGGCTGAAAGCATTGCTATCTAATGTGTGCTTAGGCAACTTCGGGAGTGAAGTTTTAATAATTTCTACAGTCACTCATCTGAAATATAAAAAGAAATGAAGCATTATTTGTATGGTTATAAGGACAAACATAATCAGACCCAGGCTGGAGCAGCCTTACTGTGGATGCAGTTTAGAGAAGTTCCCAGTTACAGGTGAGTCCCTTGCGAGCACGTGAGCATGGCATTGTTGGTGCACTCCTTGGTGTCCTTTTGGGCTACACCTCCTTGCACTGTTCTGAATTGTGTCCGGTGTGGTTCAGAGCATACTGTGTGTAGGAGACCATTCAGGACAGGCATTTGGGATGCAAACAGCTTCAGGAGGGAAAGGAATTTTAGCCGCGTGGATGGGTCTCTTGCTGGTTCAGTGGGCCTTGGTGGTCAGAGGACGGCCGCTGGCCACTCTTATCTAGTAGTATACGCAGTTGTATAACCACAAAGCTTTCAATCCTTGCTGTAAATCTTCAGAATAATGGAGCTTTTTGAAATAATAGTTTCCACTATTTTCGACAGGAGCAAACAAAAATATCTTCTTTCTGCCAACAGTTATTTTAGAAAGCAAACCTGAGCAAGCTGGCAGTTCAGTCTCTTTTTCTCTCTTTTTTTTTTTTTAATCCCTTAATCTGACCCACGTGTTTTATCCAGGTTGAGAGAATTACAGTCCAAAAACTTAGTTTGACTATATTATAAACAACTAGAAATGTGAACTTGTAATGGGTAGCACTTAGAAGTCTTTGTAATACGGAGTATGGTTCCCTCTCAGACATGCATACATTTGTGATTGTAGATGAAAAGCATACTTTTGCTATAACCACTTTTTTTTTAAAAAAAAGTATGTTTGTGTTAAGAATTCAGTTGAAATGATAGCAGCCTCCACTGTAAAGTATATATGTATCCCCACTCAAAACAAAAGCATGGATGAGTGAAGGTGTCTCTGCTGGCTATTATTTTGTTAAAATTTGTGCATTTAAGAGAAGCAGGAGAAAATTCCAAAGACCTAAGGACAGAAAATTAGTAGAACTATATGAAAAACATTTGAATTTATCTCCAGCTTCTTTTTCTCTAACGAAACAACTTGAACTGGTTTTGGCTGACTGCTCAGCTCAGAAAAGAAAATAGCATTAATTCAGGAAGTGTAGGAAGACATAAAGTTTTGTTGGCATGAGTTTGTAATGATTGCATTATGAATGATAAGGTATAAACAGTGTCAGTACTAACACTTGCACACCACCACTCTGTTTCTTGCACGTATCATGTCTGTTTTAAAGGAAAACTGGCTTCCTCAGGAATGCTCTAGGAGTTTTGTGTCACTTGCTGACTTTGGTTCAATTTCCCAAAGAAACCTTACATTTTTTGTTCCCCGTGTTTACTCCTGTTTATTCATTTACATGAATGGATAAACAATTATTTTTTTTTTTTTAGTGACCAGAATAAAGATGTATCCATGGACACTAAGAAAGTGTCTGTTTTTAGAATGTACTCCTGTTGAAGTTTTAAAAAAACAACGTAATGGCCTAGTGTTTATAACCTGCACAGTGATCCTTCATGCATATGTCAGTAAGTGAAGCTTGGTTTAATAAGCATATATCTCAGGGTTTATCACCAGTCTGTTATGCAAAAGTATTGCATTCTGTTCCCTATTTCTGTCCAGTGAGATCGCTCAGTCTGAGGGAAATTGACCTTAAATAGTGAAATCTCTGCGGACTCATTGCCCTTAGCTGCTCCTGTAAATCTGGAACATATGGTTTGGAAATCGCACATTTAGGTCACAAGGTACAGATTAATGAAGGTACGGGCTGCTGCCCCACTTCTGGTTTTCCAAAATCAAAGATGACCTCTAGATTGGGAAATTTCATTCGTCAGGACACAGTGATGAAAGAAACAAGACGGCAAGGTGGAAGGCAGGACATGGAGTCAGAAAAGGAGCCAGTGTGTGGTAAGGAAAGTGCAAAGGTAAAAGCAAGAGGAAAGAGGAGGGACAGAAGTAAGGGGAGGAGGATAAAAGAATAAGAGAGTACATGTGAGAGAGACAGCACTAAATTATCTGCTTTTACTTTCTCAACCCAGATACAACCCTGCTCTCCTCATGCATACACTCCAAATTTAGGTCCTGAATTTTCTACTGAAATTCTGTTTGGCTTATAAATGTATTTCAGACGGGGATAAATACAGACTTCAACTAAGATTAGTGGTCAGTGCATTGTATGAATGTGAACTTAGTCATTTGCAATCTTTTAAATATTTTGACAGGGTCTTCTGTCATATTACTGCATCTGGAGACTCATAACACTTATGTTGTATTGAGTGTGTATTCTAATGAAAGTTTCAACTTGAGTTTTTCATGGAGAATCCAGATTGTTCTTGACCATTTTCTGTTTCAAAAAAATAACAGTAGTGGTCATCGTCAAGAAAGTCAATAGCCATGTGGGTGCAGCTGCAGTCTTCATAGAGAGTTAAGATGGTTTTGATGCTGATGGCAAAATGAAATATTGAATAGTACATAACAAACACTTTGTGAAAAGTCCTTTTCTTTAGTGCTTAATAAAAATCACAGTGGTTATTTCACCAACTATTATTTTAATGGAAGTGCCTGGAAGTCATGCTATAGAAAAACTATTCCCGCTCCAGGTCTGAGCTCTTCTTTTGAGCTTCAAGTGAGTGTAATTATGGAAAAGTTCTGTGCTTTAAAAGGTGATTTTAAAAAGGCTTTGAGAAAGGCATTTAAAATGGCTCAGAATTCTCTGTTGCTGGAATAGGTCTTGACGTACATGAATTAGAAGAAAAAGAGATGATCTTACTAGGGATGATACATTTATCACATAGACTTTTTTTATATTGTAGGTTGTTATATGGATGTGGGCGCATAAAAGATGAAGTCCATGCACGTGAGTTACTACGTGCTAGGTAAATTTGTTAAAAGAAATACACGCATCTATAAGTAGATATTATTACCATAAACATCAATTATGCTGTTGCTTGAAAGCAATCTTATGAGAATTCTAAAGGAAATATATACTCTTTTTTTTTTTTTTTTTCCTTTGGGACATGGGATGATGACACATAACACTAGATAGCTTTATGTAGAGGTTTTATGCTGAAAACTCATCCTTTCAGGGAACCCTTTCAGGCTAATCCTTTCACTTGCTGGGTAGGAATGATAACCTGTTTACTTCAGGAAACTGAACAGGACATTCCTACATCCATGTAAATTTTGATCAAGACAAGTCATTACAAACTTCGTATTTTATCTAAGTTTTTGCTTTCTAGGATACATTTTCGTTCTGTAGATCAATTTTCAGTCATAGCACTAAACAAGATGTTGAGGTGGGTGAAGTTTGCCTTTGAGTGTCCTTTGTTTTCTCTTTGTTTTTTACTTTTCTAATTGACTGGTGTTATTGCATTTTTCCTTGAAGAAATGCTTCATGTTTGTCAATTCTACTTTTCATTTAAAAATTCGAAGAGCTCTATTTCAAGTTTTTGTGCATTTGGTGATAAAAATAGCAGAAGTACTCACACAGAATTTCTATTTGCATCTCTAGGCAGTGTAATACATGAATCCAGATTTAAATCGATAGAGCAAGTAACCTAGCAGACATACAGTTTTGGGACTGCATCAAAAAGATGATGTTAATCAAATGTCCAGTGCCTCATTCAGCATTTTAAATGATATCGTGTCACACAAAAAAGTGAGATCCGAAATGAAGGGGGATGTAGACAGGCAAGGGTGTCTGAAGTGCAAGGGACTAAAATGCTGGTTTTAGGAACAAGGTACCCACAGAGTGAACTGAACAACAGCCATATGGCAGTTTGCCATCCTTTCCATAAAAGGCATCCTTTTAGCATTGCTGCTCAGAAAAGTAATTTACAGACCACAGATAAAATGAGGAAATGATAAGGAATGAAACAATAAAAAAAAAAAATCTAAATTTTAATTTAGCCGTGCCTTATTGTGCTATAACACTGTGGATAATGGAAGGCAAAGTGGTAAAAAACCATGCTGTAACAACAGAAAGTTTCACTTGTATTTTTGCCTCGTAAATTGCTGTGCTTAATGATATTAATATTAAGAAAAAAATCATCAGAGCAAGAATTTGAAGCTAAGAGCTTGTGCAGGTAAAAACTGATAATGAGAATAGCTTTCTTACACATACTGTTCCAGTTATTTGACTAAAGTGGTTTTTGTAAAGCTGGGCTAAAAGGGCCAATTAGTAAATATTATGAAGACTTCGTTAATGGAGGGACTAGAAAATTGCTGTATAAAATAGCTTTTGAAAGGAGAAGTAACATGATCTTTCCTGCTCAGAGTTGTTCCAGATACCATCCTGCTTGTATAAAGATCTTTATAACAGCATCAACCCCTTCTGAATCCCTGTGATGCAGATGTAAAATACATTTTTATAAATAGTGATAGTCTCTTCGTAAGCATAACTTTTTAGCAGACATGTCTATTGTAAAACATAACAGACAGGAAGAAATCGTTGCCCAACACTGGAAAGAAAACATCCTTTGCAAAGCCTCAGTATAGACTATAAATAAAAGATGTACAGAATCCTCAGTGTTGAGATGGATACAAGCTGGAAGCAAGTGTAAACATTCAGACTTGCTAGCCTGAGAGCGCAGGCTGAAAGGTTTAGTGTGTTTTCCCATTTTGATTTTAATGATAGAGTTGTAATGCTAGTGTGAAAGATAAAATCCATGGCTGCGAGTTATAAGGTATTTGTAACTCTTGCAGGGTACGGATTAATTTGAACTCACGTTGTCCATAGCAGCATTATTGTGGCCTTTTTTGGATGTCCCCACGAATGAGTATATATTGTCACTGCACTGATCTTGTCCTTCTAATTTGTTTCCCATTACTTTCAGTCCTGAACTTGTTCCCTTTTAGATCCTCTCTCTGAAGCTGTAACACTACTTTTTGTTGATACTTAAGGAACTCCATCGTTAGGCCAGTAATTACCTTTGGTAAAAAGCGCAGACTAATGTCTCAAGTCCTTGAAATAGGTGTTGATCAAGAAATTTTTACATTTTGATTTTAAAGGTTTTGCAATGTCTACGAGCTAGTAAGTATGTTTAAACATTCTTCCTGGATTAACAGTGATTGAGAGCTTTAATGACAAAAACTTTGTCTAATGGAGAGCTGGGACTATCCTGAGATTTCTTGTTCTCTTCCAAAACAATGTTTGTGATACTCATCACACAGTCAGAAACAAATAAGATGTATACTATAGACATATGTTAGAATTTTCTTAAGGCTTTGAACACAATGTTTTCTACCATTCTAATGAAACCACTTTGTTGTCACGAATGAGTTTTAAAAAATGTAAGTTCTCAATTATAGAAACTATTAAACATTAGAGGGACAGGTAATATTTGGGTTTTTTCAGTTATGCCTAATTTCTATTGAAATTGAGGAGTTAAGATCCAGGTGCCTTTATAGATCTGCTTCTCCAGGAGCCTTTTTAGTACTAGGCCCAGTCATCATTTTAACTTTAGTTCTGGCTGGGTTTTTTTTTTTTTTTTCATTTTTAATGCGTAGTGTTTTCTCTTTCCAGCCATTTTGTTCAATACCTTTGAGTAATATTCAGACATCTTTCTCTAAAAGCTATCTTTTAGCTGATAATTTATCTGTCTCTACTGGTTTTTAATAGGTACTCAAAACATGAGAAACTCTGATCTAGCCTTCACCGCTACATTATTTAAGCGTTTGTGAGGTAATTTAAATATAGAGTTTAGCCTTCCTTCCTTCCTGTTGCCTCAGCCTACAGGAAATATTATTTAATGGCTAATGCACATATAAAAAATTGGTCTGAAAGTAAATAGGTGGTTATTTATTCTTAGATACTACTAACTTCAATTCTTGGTAAAAATTTATCATCAGTATTTATCTGCATGTCTCCCTTGCTAATCTGTCAGTTTTGTCCTTCTACTGGAATGTAGCTGCTGCTGGCAGTTGAGGTGGGAGTAGATGTAGATTCATTTCCTTTATCCACCTTGCAAAGACAAGTAATTAGTTCTTCTGGTTTTTCTTTCTTAGGAACACGAATAAAATGGAGTCACTGTTTTAAGTGCACCCTAATTTGCTGTCTCTCTGGAATGTATTGTCATATGAACATGGCCCGTGTGTAATTATTTCAGCTTATGGCCTCAAAAAAATTAAAAAAGAAGAGAAACAATTTCATGCTTCTCTAAATCCATCCCTCAAATCATTGCATTGAGCACAGATGCAGGCTTTGGTGTGTATAGGGAGATTGGAAAGTCTTCGGATCTTGGGAAGTCTCCGGATCTTGGGAAGTCTCAATCGAAGAACAGTTTGAGCTTGAGAGGGAAAGGTATGCTTTCCATGCAAAAATGAGGCGTTTGTCCTTTTTCTCTGACTTTGGGGAATTTTGGGATTGTGACACATCCTCTAGAGTAAAGTTTCTTAATGTGAACTTCTGTAAATACTGCTAGAAGGACCTGACTTTCATGCTACTGCCAAAATTGGATCCAGTCATTGATCCATTTCCACCAAAGAGAGGGTTTTCCTGGGAAGGTTATATGGAGCATAAGAGTAAAGTAATGAGTTGCAACCTACTTCTATCTCGGCTGTCTGTTTTTTGCTGAAGGATCTTTCTCATGCACTGGCTTTAAAAACAAAACAACAACAAAAAAAACCCACAAAACCCCAAATGGTTGTAAGAGGCAGTAAAAGACTGTAACAACATTTCTGGTTTTCACCTTTTGTTGCTGTTAAGAGTGTATCAGGTGTTTCGTGTTCCTTCTTTTGCTTTTGGCAATATGCAAAATTAAGAAGGTTGCTTGACCTGCTATTTATACAGAAGCTCAATCAGTGGCTAACATCCATTTCCCTTGTTTTGTGATAAACGATTATTTGCAGTTCTGCTTGACAGTAATGGAAGAGAGATCACAGAAATGTGTGTGATCACACTTCACAATCGAAAGGAGGCAGGGTGGTATTTACAATTTTAGCACAACACTCACGGTCTTTGTAGCTGTAACACTAGATAATGGAAGACAATCCAGGAGTGAGCTGAAGTAAGGTGCGTGTATAGGCCTTTTGGAAGAGGCAAGTTCTCTAGGATCCAGATCATTGGTGTGAGCCTGTACCTCATTGGGTGCTTATTGGACTGTACTTTTTTCTGTTAGAAAGATGTTTTTATGTCTAACACTGAAAGAATTCTGCCACTGTAGCATCCAAATCCTTGACAGAATCAAAACAAAGCATGCAAATGAGCTTCAAAAAGAAATGTCCTTAAATCCAACAGGTTAAGGAGCCTGATAGCCTTTCTCCCTAATGAAGCAGGCTCTTTGTCACCGCGTCTGGCTGGGAGGTGACAGACGCAGGGTCCCTTTGGAGGAGATGGCCCCGGGTCCCTGCCCCCGGGCCGGAGCTGTCCAGGCGGGCGGTGCTGGAGGCCCCCACCGGCCGCTGGGCACCACCTGGATGTCCTGCCACGGGGAATGGGGGAATTCAGCCATTGAGCAAAATTATTTTTGTTCTTCTCATGTGCCTAGAGACGTCTGTGCTGTCTGAGATGTGTTTTACTTCTGAGGAAGGAGTTATCATTCGTGGCTGTGGTAGAAGTCAGTACATTGCAATCCATTGTCTCACCTTCAACTTTTATTGCAAGTTCCTCTTCAGTGGATTTTATTTTTTTTAATGTTTTATTTTCTGAAGAAATAATAAAACTGACTACTCAGCACTGAACGTACAAACTGGCATATACCTCTATTATTTAAGTCATAGTGTAAAAATCATAGCGTGAAATTATTCCAGCACACTAATTAGTTGGTATATGCTCATTTCAGCTGAGGGAAAACCAAAACAAAACATGTCTTATGGCCTGAAAGAGCCAGATGGTGTATGACATGGAGTTTATATCATACCTTTGTAACATTTAGTTTTATTCAGCACAAAATTGGAAACACATTACTGAAGGTACATTATAGTATTCAGATAGGGGCAGCACCTGAGTGCTTGTGCTTCAGAGCCGTCTAGTATTGGTGTTTGGAGCCATCTAGTACTGATTAGCTGGTTGACAGGCCAATGAGGCAGACCAGTACTGAATTTATGTGACCTTTCCTTCGTGGTGGATAGCAGTTTGGTGTCAGCTGCTAATTTTCACAAATTAGCAGGAACTTTTTTGCTTTGAGACTTTCTTAATTGTTACATTTAAGTGAAATTGTTCAGCAAGTTCAGAAGCTGGTAAAGGGAGCAAGCAGGTGGATAACAGTGGTATAACCTTTGCTGTGAACTAAGGTGAAAGAAATGAAGCAGGAAGCAGTTTTTTCTGGAAATGAGGTAGTTATTACTGACAGCAATTAATAGCAACAGAGCATGCAGTAACTCTTATTAATTGCTTTTTTTCCCCCAGCAATTGGTATGTCATTTGCAAAATGAAATGACTCTTGCTGGTTTCCAGTGTTTAAATTGTTTGTGTTTAATTTAAAATTGTTTGTGTTTAATTTAAAATTGATGGATCAAATTCTGTGGAAGCATGCTCTTTCCTCCTAAATATCAAGAATAGAAACATAACTGCTATTACACTTGTGGCAGTTACCTGTTACTGTAACTGATACTCAGAAAGTAATAGAGAGGAGTCTGGTTATTGCTGAAAAGTATTTCGTTGTGATTTTTGTTTTGTTTTCATTTGGAAAAGGTACAAAGGTCAGAATATAAACACATGCACTGTTTTAAAAATGTAAAGGCAGAGCCAAGAAGATTTACGCATTCATTCCGGAAACTCTACTTTATATTTACTTCTGGCTAGGAACTGACATCGTTTAACTTGTGTTCTGCGTTTCAGGACAAAACAGTTTATAGAGCTGTAGAACTACCCTTTTTTTTTTAGGTGAAGGCATTAGTTTAGCTTTGTCGTGGTTTAGCCTCAGACGGCAACAAAGAACCACGTGTCACTCACTTAGATCTTCCCAATACAGGTCAAAACAGAAGAAAAAGGCAATACTCTTGGGTTGAGACAAGGGCAGTTTAACAGAACAGCAGAGGGAACAAAAAAAAATAGCAACAATAACACAAATAAAGGAATATACAGACCCGATTACAGAACCGCCGCTCCCCGACCGCTCCCGGACCGCCCGGCCCGGGCCGCCCCAGCCCGCTTATAAGCGGTGACTTCCTGGCCCCTCCCCCGGCAGCTCAGTGAGGGCGTGGCTCACATGGCATGGAATACTGTCTCTTGGGGAGAATTAACCCTATTCGCGCCGGAACCAGGACATTATCCACCCCTTATTCCATACCATTTTTGCCATGCCCAGATCTTACAGGGTTCCATTTGTTAGAACAGTCTCTCAGGGCGGGTGCGATGGTGTGTGGTGCTGGCCTATTGCATGCTGTATTTTCAGAGCCTGACTGGTGTACCCGGCGTGGCTCACACACACCCAGTCCATGGGCTGAAGATGTAGATCTTGAGGAAGTCGCTGGGCGCCAACTGCTGAGGTCAGTTCTGATCCCATCACCGCTGTGCTTTACTCAATTTTTCATCAGAGTCCATCTGTCCTTAATTTGGGTGATTCATTGGCTATTCTCACCCAAAATCAAATCCCCATAAGGTACACATCGGACTTCCCCATCCTTCAGCATCACCCACCAAGTGCACCCAGGTCCTTGGGCAAAAGCAATCCCACGGATGGGTTTGCCTTTGCCTGAGGCAGGACTAACCCAGACTGTCTTCCCTAACATATTCTTCATGTGCACTACGGGGACTTTATCCCCTTCTACGGTACGTGGCAGTTTTGATTGGGCAGGGCCAGCCCGATTCGTAGATCCCCTAGTGTTAACTAGCCAGGTAGCCTTTGCTAAATGTGCATCCCAATTTTTTAAGGTCCCACCACCCATTGCTCTCAGTGTAGTTTTTAACAGTCCATTGTATCGTTCTATCTTCCCAGAGGCTGGTGCGTGATAGGGGATGTGATATACCCACTCAATACCATGCTCTTTGGCCCAGGTGTCTATGAGGTTGTTTCGGAAATGAGTCCCGTTGTCTGACTCAATTCTTTCTGGGGTACCATGTCGCCACAGGACTTGCTTTTCAAGGCCCAGGATAGTATTCCGGGCAGTGGCATGGGGCACAGGGTATGTTTCCAGCCATCCAGTGGTTGCTTCCACCATTGTGAGCACATAACGCTTACCTTGACGGGTTTGTGGCAGTGTGATATAATCAATCTGCCAGGCCTCCCCATATTTATATTTCAACCATCGTCCTCCATACCAAAGGGGCTTCAAACGCTTGGCTTGCTTGATTGCAGCGCATGTCTCACATTCATGGATGACCTGTGCAATAGCGTCCATGGTCAAGTCCACCCCTCGGTCACGAGCCCATCTATATGTCGCATCTCTGCCTTGATGGCCTGAGGTATCATGGGCCCACCGAGCTATAAATAGTTCACCCTTATGTTGCCAGTCCAGATCCACCTGAGCCACTTCAATCCTAGCAGCCCGATCCACCTGCTGGTTGTTCTGATGTTCCTCCGTGGCCCGATTCTTTGGTACATGGGCATCTACGTGGCGTACTTTCACAACCAGATTATCTATCCGGGCAGCAATATCTTGCCATAGTTCAGCAGCCCAGATGGGTTTGCCTCTGCGCTGCCAGTTGCCCTGCTTCCACTGCTGTAACCACCCCCACAGAGCGTTTGCCACCATCCAGGAGTCAGTGTAAAGATAAAGTACTGGCCATTTTTCTCGCTCAGCAATGTCCAAAGCCAGCTGAATGGCTTTCACCTCTGCAAACTGGCTTGATTCACCTTGTCCTTCACTGGCTTCTGCAATTTGTCGTGTAGGACTCCACACAGCAGCCTTCCACTTTCGATGCTTTCCCACAATCCGGCAGGACCCATCAGTGAACAGGGCATATTTCTTCTCATTTTCTGGCAGTTTATTATATGGTGGGGCCTCCTCCGCACGCGTCACCTCCTCCTCTGGTGACATCCCAAAATCCTTACCTTCCGGCCAGTCCATGATCACTTCCAGAATTCCTGGGCGACTGGGATTTCCCATTCGAGTTCGCTGTGTGATCAGTGCAATCCACTTACTCCATGTAGCATCAGTTGCATGATGTGTGGTGGGGACCCTTTCTTTGAACATCCACCCCAGAACCGGCAGTCGAGGTGCTAAAAGGAGCTGTGCTTCTGTACCAACCACTTCCGAAGCAGCTCGAACCCCTTCATATGCTGCTAATATCTCTTTTTCTGTTGGAGTGTAGCGGGCTTCGGATCCTCTGTATCCCCGACTCCAAAACCCTAGGGGTCGACCTCGGGTCTCCCCTGGTGCTTTCTGCCAGAGGCTCCAGGTAGGGCCATTCTCCCCGGCTGCGGTGTAGAGCACGTTTTTAACATCTTGTCCTGCCCGGACTGGCCCCAGGGCCACTGCATGGACTATTTCCTGTTTGATTTGTTCAAAAGCTTGTCGTTGCTCAGGACCCCATTTAAAATCGTTCTTCTTCCGGGTTACTTGGTACAGAGGGCTTACAATCAGACTGTAATTTGGGATATGCATTCTCCAAAAACCCACAATGCCTAAGAAAGCTTGTGTTTCCTTTTTACTAGTTGGTGGAGACATAGCTGCTATTTTGTTGATCACATCCATTGGGATCTGACGGCGTCCATCTTGCCATTTTATTCCTAAAAACTGGATCTCCTGCGCAGGTCCCTTGACCTTACTTCGTTTTATGGCGAAACCAGCTTTCAGAAGGATTCGGACTATCTTATTCCCTTTCTCAAAAACTTCTTCTGCTGTGTTTCCCCATACGATGATGTCATCAATGTATTGCAGATGTTCTGGAGCTTCACCCTGTTCCAATGCAGTCTGGATCAGTCCATGGCAAATGGTGGGGCTGTGTTTCCACCCCTGGGGCAGTCGATTCCAGGTGTACTGGATGCCCCTCCAAGTGAAAGCAAACTGTGGCCTGCACTCTGCTGCCAAAGGGATTGAGAAAAATGCATTCGCTATATCAATCGTGGCATACCACTTGGCTGCCTTGGACTCCAGTTCATACTGGAGTTCTAGCATGTCCGGCACGGCAGCGCTCAGCGGTGGCGTGACTTCATTCAGGCCACGATAGTCTACAGTTAGCCTCCACTCTCCATTAGATTTTCGCACCGGCCATATGGGACTGTTAAAGGGTGAGCGAGTCTTGCTGATCACTCCTTGAACCTCTAGTTGACGAATCAGCTCATGGATGGGAATCAGAGAGTCTCGGTTAGTGCGATACTGTCGCCGATGTACCGTTGTGGTAGCGATCGGCACCTGCTGTTCTTCGACCCTCAACAACCCCACAACAGAAGAGTCCTCTGAGAGACCAGGCAAGGTAGACAACTGTTTAACTTCCTCCGTCTCCAAAGCAGCTATGCCAAAGGCCCACCGATACCCCTTTGGGTCCTTAAAATATCCTCTCCTGAGATAATCTATACCAAGGATACATGGAGCTTCTGGGCCAGTCACAATGGGATGCTTTTGCCACTCATTCCCAGTTAGGCTCACTTCAGCCTCCAGTACAGTCAACTCTTGGGATCCCCCTGTGACCCCAGAAATACAAATGGGTTCTGCCCCTCTATAGCTTGATGGTATCAGAGTGCACTGTGCTCCTGTGTCCACTAGAGCCTTATACTCCTGTGGGTCTGATGTGCCAGGCCATCGAATCCACACTGTCCAATAAACCCGGTTGTCCCTTTCCTCCACCTGGCTGGAGGCAGGGCCCCTCTAATACTGGTCATAGTATCCGGTACTCACTTCTTGCAGAAATGACCTGGAGGTTCCTTCAAGAGGATCAGAAGCAAGATCAGGCCTTCTGCTCTGTCTGGGGAGCTGCTCGCTAGAAACCGGGGCGGCACTTTTCCTGGAGGGATCCCCTTTTGTGGTTGTCCTCCCTTGCAACTCCTGTACCCGTGTCCGCAGGATCGAAGTAGGTTGTCCATCCCACTTCCTCATGTCCTCTCCGTGGTCACACAGGTAGAACCACAGGGTGCCTCGTGGTGTGTACGCTCTGTACTCTCTCTCTTGAGTGGGGAAATGCCTGCTCCTAATAGCTGAGATGCTGGCCCGTACAGGTGGGGAGTAGGACATATTCTCTTCAAGTTGCTGGACCTTACGGGACAGTTTCTCCACAGCTGAGACAAGGGGGGAAGAGAGACTTTCTTCATATCGCCGGAGCCGGCCAGCCACCTCATCCACCGTTGGTCCCTCTTCGCCTTTCCATTCCATCACTGCCAGTGAGTTGGCATATGACGATGGTGCGCTCCGTACAAACTTCCGCCACATGGGCCTTGTGCAATGCACCTCATCAGGGTCTGTGGGTAAGTCTGCATTGTCCAAGTCATAATAAATCATCTCCCGCACAGCTAGTTCTCTCAGGTACTGGATACCTCTTTCCATGGTGGTCCACTTGCTTGGTTGACATACAACATCTTCACTGAAGGGGTACCTCTCCCTCACGCCTGACAGGAGTCGTTTCCAGAGGCTGAGGGCTTGGGTCTTCTTTCCAATTGCCTTGTCAATGCCACCTTCCCTAGACAGGGATCCCAGCTGCCTGGCTTCCCTACCCTCTAATTCCAGGCTACTGGCCCCATTATCCCAACACCGAAGCAGCCAGGTGACAATGTGCTCACCTGAAAGTCGGCTAAAATCTTTCCGCATATCCCGCAGCTCACTCAAGGATAGGGATCGGGTAATTATCTCTGGTTCTGTCTCTTCCTCCTGTCCTTGTGATGGCCCTGGTTCATCGTCATCTCTTACTAAGCGAACTGATTTCTTTGTGTATTTCTTCTTCTGTATGGGAGCAACTGATACTGGCATGGGTTGGTTTCCTGGTTCAGCGGCAGTGGCTGCCACTGGGATTGGAGTAGCGGCAGTGGCTGCCGCAGCGCCTGCCGCAGGGGCCGCAGGAGCCGCAGCGCCTGCTGCAGGGGCTGCAACGCCTGCCGCAGGGGCCGCAGGAGCCGCAGCGCCTGCCGCAGGGGCCGCAGCGCCTGCCGCAGGGGCCGCAGGAGCCGCAGCGCCTGCCGCAGGGGCCGCAGCGCCGGCTGCAGCGCCTGCAGCGCCGGCTGCAGCGCCTGCCGCAGGGGTTGGAGTAGCCGCAGCGCCGGCTGCAGCGCCTGTCGCAGGGGTTGGAGTAGCCGCAGCGCCGGCTGCAGCGCCTGTCGCAGGGGTTGGAGTAGCCGCAGCGCCGGCTGCAGCGCCTGTCGCAGGGGTTGGAGTAGCCGCAGCGCCGGCTGCAGCGCCTGTCGCAGGGGTTGGAGTAGCCGCAGCGCCGGCTGCAGCGCCTGTCGCAGGGGCCGCAGGAGCCGTAGCACCTGTCACAGGGGCCGCAGGAGCTGCAGTGCCTGCTGGTCTAGTCTCTTTCTCCTGAGGGTGCTGCATAACACTGAGCAGTGCCTGGTAGATACTGGCCAGGGCCCAGCACAGGGCAGTGAGCTGTGCCTCTCTGGAATAGCCACAGCATTTTCCCTTCAGATAGTCTACTACTTTATCAGGGTCCTGTAATTGTTCAGGGGTGAAGTCCCAGACCATTGGAGGCGAGAAGTTCTCTAGGTACCTGCCCATGTTCTCCCACATGCCATGCCATCCCTGACTATCCTGCCTCGGAGCAGATCTCTGGGTGGTAGTCTTAAATAGTTGCTTAACCCTAAACAGGACCTGGAACATATTCAGCAGACATAACACTACAATCATGCTGGTTTGAGCATCCCAAGGATATTCAACATTCTCAAAGCTGGGGAAGGTGTCCCCCCCTGTTTCCCCCATAGACTGGGTGTAATTATTAATAAATTCTGAGAGACGGTGCCCGATGTATGGACAAGACAGTAATACCACATAAAAACCCCAAACTAAGTGTCTAACAAGTGATGTTATCATATCATATGCCGATATCACACAGGATAGTAAAATGATAATCCTCATCCCCCTCCCAGAGGTAGCAAATATGATCACAGGGAGTACATAAGTCATATAGGAATTCACATAACACAGCCATGAGAACAAACCAAGCAACATGGTAAACAGTGAGTATTTTCCTAATAAAATAAACGTATACAGTAAATTCGGTTTTACAAGCTCTAGTTGGATTTTGTCGTTATCTCAACCCTTCGAGCCCCACGTTGGGCGCCAAAAAGGACTGTCGTGGTTTAGCCTCAGACGGCAACAAAGAACCACGTGTCACTCACTTAGATCTTCCCAATACAGGTCAAAACAGAAGAAAAAGGCAATACTCTTGGGTTGAGACAAGGGCAGTTTAACAGAACAGCAGAGGGAACAAAAAAAATAGCAACAATAACACAAATAAAGGAATATACAGACCCGATTACAGAACCGCCGCTCCCCGACCGCTCCCGGACCGCCCGGCCCGGGCCGCCCCAGCCCGCTTATAAGCGGTGACTTCCTGGCCCCTCCCCCGGCAGCTCAGTGAGGGCGTGGCTCACATGGCATGGAATACTGTCTCTTGGGGAGAATTAACCCTATTCGCGCCGGAACCAGGACAAGCTTTCATCTCAATGTTAGAGTTTTTTATGGAGTACATTTTAGGTAGTAAAGTTCCTTTTCTCTATAAAACTAGCCTCATACTTTATCTTGCACAAATTGTATATTAGAGATTCAACAGTTGCAGTGTTTTCTAAAGATAAATTCTCTTAGCGTAGTTTATGTTTGATGTTAGTTTCTCTGTTTATAGGGTGAGGAATCGAATGTGTATAACTAATTGTACTTCTGGGAGTGGAAAGAAGGTTGAAGTTTTGTAGTCTGTAATTGGAAGCTCACACAAATTGCAGTTAGACTGTGAGATGAAACTTGCCACTGGATATAAATGGTCACTTTTTTCTGTTTGTATCAGAAGGAAGTTTAATTATAATTTGAAGTTTTAAAAATTTCTTTTGATGATCAGTAGCTTGGATTTCCAGGATAATATGTATTATTATTTTTTGACTGCTGTTTTCTCTTGGTCAAATCCTACATATTTTATGCAAGTGGTTTTATTTCTTAGTAACCTCTTGTTTTAATAGCAAAGAGGATAATTTGTCTCTGGAGCTGTGAAACAAATGAAAGAGGTGTGTTAATCAGAATTATTGGCATGTCTGTAAAACTGGATAGCATTCATCTCTAATACTTAAAGAAATTTTAAGGTCATGATATAAGAACACCTACAGGGCCTATGAAACTATATGATTTAGAAAATACATACATGTCTATTTTTATAGACTGTTCTGATGAAGCTCTTACAGTCTGTCAAGTTAGTGATGAACACATTTTTAAATGAGTGTATATGGTGCAGTACAGTAACTGAGGGCAACTTTTCCCATATCCAACCAGACATAAGAGATACTTAAAAAATTTTGCAAAAAAAATTTATTTAAATACTCTGGGTGAAATCCACAAGACAAAGGAATTTGGGCTGAAGGCTAAGGTTTGGTCTTTTATAATCTCATCTCTTGATAATCATCCTTTAAAGAAGAATGATCCAGCAATTAAAAACAGGGCTCTGAGAGTTAAGACAAATTTGGTTAAATCTCCACGTGTGTTGCAGACTTGCTGTGTGCCTTTCAGTAGTTTGTGCTGTATCCCTGAGCACACGCTGTAACTTGATATAATGGAATACTTGCCATCCCCATCTTTCAGTGACCTTGTAGCAATATGTGTGTGAAGGGCTGTGAGGGGCTCACGTAGCATTGTTTGCTTGCAGTATTTTAAAACAAACTCCAGTATCTAGAGTCCAGGGTCTGGTTTTTGCTAGAATTTGAGAAATTTTTGTCTGGTGCATCATTTTTTTTCTGGCCAAATGTAGAAAATAATGGATTTATCTTTCACTGAAATGTGCAGGAATACCTGAATAATCAGCAAAGCTCTTGTAAGTAGAGGAAACCTATATGGCCTGTTTAGCTGCCTATAAAAGGAGTACCAAAATGGAGAAAGCTTTATTGAATTTTGCCATCGTCTTACATAGATTATATCTGAGCCAACTTGCCTTCTTCCAGATTTTGTCATAGGAAAGTGCTGGTGAGGTTGTTGATAACCATGACATTGTGCTCTAATGAAAAGAAGAGCATATTCCCAAATGGGCATGAACTCATTTAGGGGAGTGTGGGGGCAGAGCCACGGGACAGGCTGGGGATGGAAACTCTGTGTGAGCCTGAGTGAGTAAGAGGGAGCAGGAAAAGGCAAAGCCATTTGCTCAGCCAGGAGGTGCCCCCCAAATGATTTGCCATTGCAGGGAGTGGAACATGCAGGAGGTGACCTTGGGTATCTGCGTCCACAACAGCCAGTCCTTCTCAACTGGAGCAGACCAGCACAAGCACAACCTCACATGAAGCAAATGCAGAACTGTCTTGTCTGCACACTGAAGAGATTGCATTGCTTGATATTCCTAATGCATAGTGTCATTTACCAAATTATTTATACAAAAGACAGTTTGTGGTTATTAGTGTGGACTCCTGTCATATAACCATTACAGAATCCTACATTAAACAATATGCTTTTCTGGTCACACTTAACATGAAGGTCACGTATGGACCCAGCCTATAAAACTTGAATAAATTTGTCTCATGTCAGTGTTTTTAAGTTGTTGTTGTTTGTAGTGTTGTGTTTTTTTTTTTTTAAATCCACTAGTAGGACAAAAAATAGAATTCAATTATTTTTTATTGTCCAAAATAATTTCAAAAAGAAAAAGTAGCAGTAGTACTTCTTGTGTTCACTTCTAGTACCCTAATGTGGATACTGCGAACGTAAGTTAAAGGTATTGTTTATCCTGAATTTATGAAATTGAGTGTCCTTTTAGTTTCGGCAACTTTCTGAAGCAGTCTTAATTGTTGAGAAAGCAAGGAAGAAATGTTAGAAGTTTAGAAGTGTTTTACAAAAATGGATTTTATTTTTCCCACTGAGTGTATAATGTAAAAACATACATATTCCAGTAAATTGAAAAAGGTACTCCAGTCTGTCTTCTTTGTGGACACTTGAACATCCAGATCACTAGGTTGGAGTCAGGCATCGCACCTGCTTTTTAGCATGCTTGCTTCCACATTGACTTGGCTTCAAGAGGAGAGCTTTCAGTTCTCACCCTTGGAATATGTCATGGCCTGGGGAATAGGGCATTTTTTTTGGAGGTGTGGGTTGCCAGTCTGACATGTAACCAGTCAAGCAGACTTATCCCTTCTTTTTTTGTTTCTCCTTTTTTTTGGTGTAGTCTTGACCTTTTCTGTTTACCTGCTCTAAAGGAAGTAGAATTTCTTCAAAGGCAGTGGAGGTTGGGGGAGCACGCTAGACAGGACAAGTACCACTTCATCAGACGGAGTAAAGAGTTTCTGCCATGTTCCCAAAACAGAGAGTCTGAGCAAGACTCCAGATCTCCAGCAGCATCTGTTGGTCTGCCTTCATTCTGTCTCTGTATACTTACCTGTTCAGTACCCAAATGTCAAATTATCTGCCTAGGTAGATAACTGTAAATAGACAACATGAAAAAGTGTGTGTTGGACTTCTTGGATGGGTCTAGAGGGAAGGGATCTTGGGGTCATGACCACATGTTTGTTACAATTGGTTTTAGCTGTATTTCAGGTAATGGTGTCATTATCAAATATAATTTTGCTAGGCAATCAAAACTGGGAGCATAGAGGTTTTATGCTGATTTTGAGGTTGTTTTTGTGTTTGTTTTTTTTTTTTTAAAGCCCTCTGGTGGAAGACCATTATTTTATGCCAAGAGTTACTTCATTGCCTGATGACTAATCAGCCCGTTGGAGAGTTTTATTATCAAGAGTTATGGAAAGTTGGCCCCTAGTAGGAATCTCACAGATAGTTACTGAAGGAAGTCAGGACAACATTCTCAAGCTTCGCTAGCCAGGAGCAGAATGAAATGAGAGTGAAAGTGATTGTGATGGTGAAGTTTACTTACAACAGATGCAACTTTTCAAATGCTGCCCAAACTGTTGAGCAAAATGGAGTAGCACTGAAAAATCCAGTACTTGTCATTACTGGATGTTTCTGAATGTGATCCCAAGTAATGAAGCCATAAGACATAATAGGATTCACGGTTTTAGATAGTCTCACTGAATGTTTTGAACGTGTCATGGTTTGGGCGGTAGAGTGGCTTGTGCCAGTGTGGGCTGACGAGTGCTTTGTGCTGGTGTGGGCCATGGGGTGGCTTGTGGGATTTGAGTAGCAGCAGTGTACGTCATATAATACCATCTCCTGCACTGATTTTTTTAATAAGAAACCACCCCTACAACACATTCAGGAGAATCAACAACAAAATTATATTTTTAGGCAAGTAATGTTCATTCAAAATCCAAAAGGTTTCCACCCAGTAGCTCTGATGGTGTCAATTTGCTGTAAGCATTAAATGGTAAAGTAAACTTTCCCTGGGTAAAATCGAAAGTGTAATTAGTTACAGAATCCATTACACGATGCCCAAGATATGCAGGTAAAACCGTTGTCCAAGTTATCATATTATAGATCTGTATCCCAAACCACAGCAGAGCAGCACATTTAAACCACCACATACAAACACAAAGAGCAAATTAACCATACAGCATATTCGGCAAGTTGAGGAGCGTTGCATCGCTTAACTTTAAACAAAACTCTCTAAGGGCATGACGTAACATTTAGCTTAAGAATGACAAGGTATGAGATGTCTTTTTTAATTTCTTAGGAAGATGGAATTCTAACCATTCAGGCAATCTGTCAGAGCCCTGGTCGAGCCTCTCTCATGCCCCATGTTGGGTGCCAACAGATCTGTTGTGGTTTGAGCTGGACTGGCCACTGAGACCAGACAGATGCTCTCCCCACCACTCCCTGAAGGGAGAGGAGGAAGAGAGAGAAAGAGACTTATAAATTCAGAAGAAACTAAACTACTTTAATGAAAATATTAATAGTAAAATAGAAAGAAAATAATGAAATACATACAATATAGACAAAGCCAGTATCAAGCTCCCAGGATGACGATCACGTCGCTGGCAGGCACTGGGAAAGTGCCAGACTGGACTCAGCAATGGATGGGAACTGGATTCTGGATCTGGATTTAGGAATGCACAATTTGGGGTCAAAGGCAGATGACCAGAAAGTCCTCCTCAGAGGAAAAGGGCTGACCCTTTGATCCTCAACTTTTATACTGAGCATGATGCAGATGGGGTGGAATACCCTCTTGGTCAGTTTCGGTCACCAAAACTCCTGTTCGCTCCTCCCCGCAGGTGGGACCCCTCTACGCTTTTCTGCTTCTGACCCTTCAATGGGGCAATTAACAAAGTTAGTGTCCTTGGTTGTTACAGCAATAGGTATAAGCAAGAGCCTCTCTGCGTACCATTCCTTGGTATTAGCTGTGAACATAGATCTTATCGCTCTGGGGGTGAACAGTGTCTGAGCAATATGCTGTTAATTTCAGAGAGTTCAGTTAGTTAGAAGAGGCTTAATTGCAAATAAAATTACTGATCAGAAAATTGGTTCTGTTTTACCTCAAACAAGGACATAATGCTGCTGCAGTGTAAGAAGAAATCAACTGATGGTAGATAGATCTTTGTATTTGCACTTTGACCATCTCTCTGCTTGCAGGCATTGTTCAGATGCTACCAGTAATCCCTGTTTCACACTAACGAAACAGAAGGTGCTGAGGTAAATTGATGTCTGCAGCTTCCCTTGGCCACTCCTGGCCTCTCTTGCACAAGTCAATTGATTCAGGACAGAAAAGACACATCTTACTAACCTGTCCATAAGGTCTGTTCAGCCTGTGGGATCTCTTTGACTTCTCCATTCTCTTGAGAAATGAGTTACTTGGTCTCAAAGGCTCCATAATCAAGGCACACGTAGTGACTCAGTAAGAGGCAGTTTGAGAATAAAGACTAGGTTTATAAAGGGGCTCAAGTGACAACAGTTGTTATCATTATGCACAAATTTTACCTTTGGGGCATAAAAATCTCCACACCAAGTTAGGCAACTGAGCTCTTCATTCTCTATGTGTTCTGTGTAGTCGGGGCTACAATCCTGGCATGTTCTGGGGAAGTTTCGAGTTGTTACCATGGAAGAGAAAAACAGTTTCAGGTGAGTGCAAGCCTGGAAAAAGAAACTAAACAAAGGTGTTATACCATATATGCGCTATGTTATTTGCTGTCGTTTGCATCTTGGCAGTGGGACAGCAACATGCAGCAGCACGGGTCTGTGCTGGATCATTGTCATGCAAATGCTGGTGCAGTGGTATCAAGACTGAGTACGTGCTACATGTTAAGCTCTGAGGTACAACATGTTCTGCATGCTTGTATTTGTGAGAAGAGGGATAGCTGATGACGGGGTATTGTGTTCCAAAACGGAGAGTTAGCTATTCAAGGGAGAATTTCAGGATCAGGATGATGGTGATCATGGAGATGGGGTCTGTGTTGTGTTTTCCCTTTGTTTGTTCAATAGCTGGCTGTCACAAGGCAATTGGTACAAGGAAAAGTGCTGCCTGGTCGCTTGGAAAGTGGTCATCCCTAATTACCACCATTCTTTACCTGCCTTTACCTGCCCAGTTATGGGGAAAATGACAGACAGTTGTGCAATTCGGGAGGTGCCATTTTTAAGATCCTCGGTAGATATCCTTCTGGGTAATAGAAACCTATTAGATAATGGACTTTGCTTACATAAGTTTCTGTAGCTCTTCTGTCATCGTTAACAGGATGATATGTCTATGTAGTGCTCCTTTGTGTGGTTCTTTATCAATAGGGAGAACAATAATTTGTTTTCTTGCAAGTCATGGTAGCTCATTGTTGATGGATTTTTGCCATTATCTGCAGTCCTTCAGTTGGTCTGGCAGGTTTCATAATGTCTTCTGTAGCACCTGCATTGCCGGTGACATGTTGATAGTCCAGTGTGCAGGTAATTCAAGATTAAGCCTGCAAAGATTTGTGGAGTCACTTAGATGATAGAATTGTTTCGGTTGGAAGGGACCTTTAAAATTAATCTAGTCCAACCTCATCTGCAGTATGCAGGGACATCTTCAACTAGATGAGGTTGCTCAGAGCCCCATGCAACCTGACCTTGTATGTCTCCAGGGATGGGGCATCTACTGCCTCTCTGAGCAACCTGTTCCAGTGTTTCACCATCCTTACGGTATAAAGTTTATTTCTTACACCTAGTCTAAATCTTTCCTCTTTTAGTTTAAAGCCACTACCCCTTGTCCTAACACAACAAGCCCTGCTAAAAAGTCTGTCCCCATCTTTCCTGTAGGCCCCCTTTAAGTACTGAAAGGCCACAATAAGGTCTCCCTGGAGCCTTCTCTTCTCTAGCCTGAACAATCCCAACTCTTTCAACCTGTCCTCATAGGAGAGGTGTTCCGTCCCTCTGACCATTTTTTTGGTCCTCTTCTGGACCAGCTCCAACAGGTCCATGTCCTTCTTGTGCTGAGGGCTCCAAAGCTGGATGCAGTACTCCAGGTGGAGTCTCACCAGAGTAGAGGGGGAGAATCACCTCCCTCAACCTGCTGGGCACACTTATTTTGATGCAGCCCAGGGTATGGTTGGCTTTCTGGGTTGTGAGCACATATTGCCGGCTCATGTCCAGCCTTTCATCCACCAGTACCCCCAACTCCTTCTCCTCAGGGCTGCTCTCAATCCCTTCATCCCCCAGCCTGCATTGATACCAGGGTTGCCCCGACCCAGGTGCAGGACTTTGCACTTAGGTATCGCTGTCACCAGGGATTCTTTGGTGGCCTTCTCTACCCACTTCCTTGACTCATAAAGCTGTTCATGATGGCCTGAATCATGCCTGGGGTCTCTATGGTTAGTGCATCATCACTAGTCTTACGGATGTGGGTAATGGTTTTGACTGTCTGAAAGGGAGGTAAAGGTTTGCATTATTAAAGGTGAATCTGTATCGCACCTTCTCCCTGGAGTCATGTTTGCATCCTGTCCTGTGTGTTTGCAAGAGTAAATGAGAGCAGATATTGCAAGGGTACCAAAGGCCTGTGTTAGTGAGTGCAGCTACCAGCACCAGATGTCCTTCATTCACTTGTCCCTGAGATCTGGAAAGGCCAAATCATGAAGGGTGCTTTGGCTAACAGCTTCACCATAATCCTTGACAGCTGCTTGCAGTAACTTAGCACTGCACGTATATGGAAAGTGAACAGTAATTCTTAATTTTTTTTTTTCTCCTTCCTCTTCCTCTGTCTTCCCCCTCTTTGGCTCAGCCTCTCAAATCTCAGTGCTGGTAGCTCAGCTTTTATGTTGCTGGTGTTATCCAGGCCTGCAGCCTAGAAGTACAAGGACTTACTGGAAACAGAAAAACAAAACCCCCAAATAATCCAAACCCATTCTCAGAAACCACACTCTGACCTGTGGGACCTGAGCTTGGGGAAGGTGTCAGCCACCGAGTTAAATGACTCCAGCGGATGTGTTCCCAGCTGGTGGGAGGACACTGGGACCTTTTCATTTTGTTGTTGTTTCATTAGCTGGTTTTGTTGGCTGCCAGGCAACGGACAGTTTGTCTAGTGGTGGGAAGTATATTATTTGTAGGCTGTTAAACCAGTGAGACATCTGACCAGGAAACAGGCACTGTGCTCTGCCTGAGGACTGCGTTAGGTTCCGTCAGTCAGCATGCTGGAGTCAGGAAGCACCATCCTGCCAGAGGTATCGTCAGCAAATTTCTGAGGAGTTGGCATTTATGTGGTAGGAGTCAGGACACGATAATGCTCAAGTGCTTTGCTCTTTGGTTATGGCTCTTCTATTTAGATGCTTGTGTATATATATATATTTATTCATTTTCTGAAACAGTCTTAATGCCATTACTCTCACTGCAATTCAACCAATAACACTTGGGGTTTGGGCTTCTTTTTCTTTTTGAGTCACTGTGTTCTCTGATGGGGTAAATCTCTCAACCTTTCTCTAAAACCAAGCAGGGAGAATGTGCTTTGCCTCATGATCTGAAAGTTATCAAAATTGTCTGGTTTAGTTCTGACCAGCTGAGAATGAATTATCATGAATGCAAGAGAAACTCCCTTTAAGTACATAATGTTCCTAAAATATGCAAACTTGAAAATGCACATCAAGTCCAAAATCTTAAATTTCACCAGGAAGTGAATAAGCAGACAATGCAGACTGTAGATCATACATATTCATATACTTCTTCATCAAGGTACTTTGTAGCACAGGTTTCTGCCAAGGTAGTCCTGGGAAGCAGGCAGAGACTTTGTATAAAATCGTAACTTCAGAAATTTTTAATGGTGTTTGCCCAGGTAGGATTTGTTGTAATAACCTAATGGCAAAGTGACAAAAACATGAATAATAGTAGGAAAGCCTGAGTCTTAAAGGGTTTGAGGCTTTGGATTAAACACAGGTAGTATGAATGTGTATGGGAGAAAGCAGTTATGTTCACGGTTGTTAAACCATATAAAATAGATGAGATAATTATAAACTCCACACAAAGATGTACTCCCTCGGAGAAGAATACTGACAGCCATGACATCTTCTCCAACCCACTACCATCAGTGAGATTGCAACATTATTCCTTTGTAATAAATATAACTTGCAGGTACTGTCAAGAGACAAAAAACTGTAGCCCAAAATTTTGTTAAAAAAAAAGCCTATAACACAGTTGTGTAATAGTTAAGGGTAGCTGTTGGCTATGAGGAATTCAGGAGAACAGGTCACTCTTACAAAGTCTTGGGTGGTCTTGTTTGCAGTTTGACAGAAATATTGATTCACGTACAGGTGCAAATCATTCTTCATCTTATCAGATGGTGATCCTGAAGCCTGATGACATATAAAATGACAATTTGATGGTTCTACAGATGAGCAGCAGCAGCACCCAACTGATGTGGGCATTGCTGGTAGAGCTTTGGCAGAATGACCACTTTCACTTTTTCTCCCATTCTGACTAGGAACATGCATACATTAGTAAATATGCTTCAGGCAGCAGAATTAGAAAGCAGAAAAGAACATGAAATTGGATCTGAACGCCTACGCTGCAGTGTTAGAAAGCAAATAACCGTAATATTCTTAAAATAGCTTATGAAATTTCAAGTGGAAAGAAGCCATTTACAGATGGTAGGAAGATAAAAGCATTACTGACATTTTGTATCAGATGAGGTTTAGTAGCAATTGTAAACTATGCTATGGCTATAGCAGAATATTCATTGGCAATGCTAATAAATTGCTTATCAAAGAAGGATATTACCACAAGGAGTGTTGGGGTATAGCGATCATGTTAAAAAAAAAAAAAAAAACCAAAATAGACAAACAAAAACTAAAAAACCCCAGCCCACTCTGCTAGGCAGAAATAGGCAGTTTGGTAAATTGTACAAAACAGAGGGTGAAAAAAACCCAGGATCTATAAGTGTCAACCAAGCTAAAGCAGCGCTCCAGGTCTTGGGTTTTGGCTCTGTGGGAAGGCCTGGATTTTCATAGCCTAGGGCATATCCCGGGAAGACTGACTTCCCTCATACACTTATTCCATTGGTATTTTTAGGCTTAATTTTGTACTCCCTTTTTGCATTGTCTCTGGTGGGTAGAAATCTTTTCATATACACACTATTAGTTTTCATCATAGGTAGTGAATAACCTGGGGTTGAGGGCAGCAAGTGCTCCAGGCCAGCGCTTCTGCACAGGTACGCATCTGCAGCTTGTGCCTAGGCAAATTCTAGCACAAATTAACTTACTGCAGCCTCTGGTATAGCTGAGGATTTGAAAAATTGCTGTGAATGATTATATATTTTTTTTTTTTCTGTTTTCTCATCTAGATGACATTACTTTTAATAAGATAACGACTAAACGTACTGGTTACAAACAGTGATGACGATGAATTTGTAAGAGGAAATGTGCTACGTGTAACATACGGCACTGTGTAACAGAATACGTATTTCAGAGAGAAAAATTCAGTACAGCAATGTCTTCACTTAATACTTTTATATTCTAATATGAGACATTAATCTGAAAGAAGTGATAGATCTAAAAATAAAAAAAAAAAAAGCCCAAATCCTGAGTGAACTGCTTGGGTGGGAAAAGTAAATACGGTCTCCAAGAGCAGCATTTCGTTCCCATTAATGGGCTGTGACAGCCTGTTTCACTGTGTTGGGTCATCGGACTAACACATCAGACAGGCATTTCATCTTTTTATTTTCAGTGTTAGTAATTACATGCGGCATCAATTATTCATAAGAGCTGAAATCTCTTAACTGATAAAGTGGGAAAGATTTCTTTGCCTCTCTTTCGAGGTTTGTGTTATGACAGGTTAAATAACCAGCCAACTTATGGCATAATGACTGGCTGTATGTACATGTCAAAACATGACCATGAAGTGTACTGCTCCATAGTAGCATTTTAAAAGCAAATATATTTAACATCAACACTAATTATAATCTGGAAATAATGTAAAAAATCCTGAAATAATATATTAGATTCTCTGTTTATTAAATGTTTTCAGGGACTCCATTTATAACATTGCTGTTTTCCTGATACCATAGTGATGTGTTTAAATGGACACACGGAGTTTTCATCTTCAGCAAAGCAAAACCTGAGGTATTTATCCATGTATTTAATTCATGTTCTTGTGTGGTGACATCTTGATAATCAAGGAATTAATTTGCAAAAAAAATTTACTGAGCTTTTTTTGACATGAGTTACCACGTGAAGCTTTTGGGTTTTGAAGAAATAATTTGTGGCTTGTTACTGCGTAGTCATTGGAGAGAGGTGAGGTAGGAGAGATTGCTGTTTGGTTTTGGTTTGAAGTAGCAACTTGTGTGTATCACCTGGGAGATACATGTTAGTATCCAGAATGAAACACGTAAAGAACAGCAGCTTTCTTCTGTGCTGTTTTTGGCAGCCTTTTTTTCCAGATAGTTTATGTATTTGTAAGAATAAAATAAGTTGCTGGGATTCTCCATCTCAGCTTTCTTTGAAGGTTATCCTAGGAGACCACAGAACCCTGTGTAGCCTTTGAAAGTGTGTGGTGTTAGAAAGGGGCAATCCTAGTGTACTAGCACATCATTCTGGAAATATGAGGTCCAGAGCTAAATCGCAAGGAGCACAAGGCATTTATCTGGTGTAGTTCTCAAATTGTTGTGACTATATGGCTTTCCCAGCTTTCTTGAGAAACTATTCTACAGTGAGTTGGAACTCATTTTCCAGACTGAAAAATGAAAAGAACTAATCTGTAGAGATAACAAAAATCTCAAAATTTGGTTTTGACTAACCGTATTTAGGACTACAACCTCTTGTAAATTTAGTTTAATTTGTTGCATATTATAAAAACATGGATAACAGGCTACTCTGGTTTCTGTCTGTTCTTGTTCTTTTACAGATGTGTTGATGTCTTCAGAGATAGGAATCATTATGTATATATTTGTTGTGGTACAGAGGGTTTTAAAATCTGTACATACCATTTTTAATTTAAAAAAAAATCATCTTAGGGCATCCCACCTACGTAGCTATTTTCTCTCACCAACATCTACTTTTTTTGCAACAGCCAAGCTATCCCCTCTCACTCTTTTTCCCAGCAGAATGTAAATACTACCACTGTAGCATCATTTCTTCCTCATCTTGGGCTTCTCGGTCTCTGTCTACGGGACTCCTTGAGAACATGCATTTACTTCATGTCTCACTGCCTGCATTCTGCCTGTGTGTATGAATGCATGTATATGTATACATTCTGCCTCCATGGGTAGGTAGCAGCCGTGACTCCTTGGGGAGCACGCTCTTCCTAAAAGCCTGTACTTGCAATGCCTTCCAGCAGCACACCTTTCTTCGGATGCAGCCAGGTCCCTCTGCCTGCAGATCCTACCCTTTGAGGAGCTGTGGGGTTTCCTCTCCAAGGAAAATCAGTGTTTTGGACTGGACTTCAGACTCTCCTGAAATGCTAAGATTTGTTTATTGGGAACTTTGGCAGCAGTGATGCTGTCTAACCTTTCAGGTTCTTTAACTGAGTGTTCCTTACGGTGTGCACCTGTGTAGCTGTGATTTATCCATTCTCCTTGTGTAAAGGCCCAGCCTGTGTGCTGTTCTTGAATTTTGCTTTTAATAAAATATCATCTTTTGAGATTACTTATTTGGTGAGGGAAATAATAAAATACATCTTATGTATATCATCATTAAAATATTACTGTTGCTCTTAAATTTCCAGAAATTGAAACACACTTATTTAGAAAGCTATGCTCTGTCTAGCTACTGTATCGCAAGGGGTGTTTGTTTGTCTTCCGACTAATAGTTGCGTTTTCCCTGGGCTCATCCCTTCTCCTCATTCCTCACAGTCATCACGGCCTTTCACAGAGAAAAGACGAAAACCGTTCTCCATAGACCTGACAACTCCCTCCTTTGTCAGAGTCATTTCTTCAAACTGTCAGTGAATGTACGAACCAGAGTCTGATAACCAGAAGGAAGAATAGCTCTTCGGAGTAAAGCGGATCGTTTCTCAAGTTATTCCAACTGTAACAAATTTCTTAAGGAATATAGAGATCTATACTGTACAGTTTTATGACATAATTTATATAATTTCATTTAACAGCTTCATTTTATCATCTTCTTAAATCTGTATTCTAGTACTACTTAATATTTACAGATTCTAAGGAAAAAAAGACCATGTACCTTCACCTCAGCTGTGATACTGACTGTAAATACAATCAGGTCTTAATTCTCCACTGGGAAACTATCTGTTATGGATAGGCTGTGCCATTGTGGTTGTGGTTTACCTGCACCACTGCTACATGTGCTGGTAGCACAAGCACGGCTGAACTGCTTTTAGAGCCAGCTCCTGTGCTGCCCCATAGCCGCTCCTGTGCTGCCCCATAGCCACTCCTGTGCCGGGGCAACTCAGGTGCCCCATGATGTTCCTGTGGAACTCGGCACGCAGAGGCATCTGTCTGGAGTTAGTTTTGGGAAGATCGTTTTGTTAGCCTAAGCTCAGCACCAGCGATGTTGACCCTACAACAGCACTGGAAGAGGCAGGAATGCCCCTGCTGAGACTGGCTGTGGGTGACTCCTTTGGGTGGCAGTGGTGGTGCTTGTCCTGCCTTCCTTGAGATTTTGTGAGGTTTTATTAGTGTGAAGGTACATTAACATAATTGTATTATCTTATCTGGGAGTGCTCTGAAATAATCATTCTACCTGGAATAATCCTGAACTAAAGGGAAATTTTCCTGCAATGGAGGAAAAGATATTGAGGTGCTGGAGCGTGTCCAAAGAAGGGCAATGAAGCTGGTGAAGGGTCTAGAGCACAAGTCCTATGAAGAGTGTCTGAGGAAATTTGGTTTGTTCAGCCTGGAGAAAAGGAGGCTGAGGGGAGACCTTATTGCTTTCTACAACTACCTGAAAGTAGGTTGTCGCGACATGGGGGTCGGTCTCTTCTCCAAAGAAAGGAGTGATAAAACAAGCCAAAAATGGCTTCAATTTACACCAGGGGAGGTTTAGATTGGATATTAGGAAAAATTTCTTCACTAAAAGGGTTATCAGTCATTGGAACTGGCTGCCCAGGGAAGTGGTTGAGTCACCATCCCTGGAGGTATTTAAAAGATGGGTAGACGGTGGTGCTGAGGGGCATAGTTTAGTGGTGGACTTGATGATCTGAAACGTCTTTTCCGACCTAAATGATTCCGTGATTCTATGAAATTAGAGGAGCTCCAAATTATTACTAATGGTGTCCCAGTCTATCATTGTCCTGGCTAACAGGGAGTTAACTGTATTTCATCCATCTGGGACATAAAAACATAAATCTGACTAAAGCATGTATTTTAGAAAGGCATTAATTTAGATTTGACTTTTCTCTTGTTCTGATTAGTTCATTCTAATTTATAATCTGTTCGTGAAAGGAGGCAAGTGAATGTTAATTTGCATAATGTAAGAATGTGATTACAATAGGCATAATTCAAAGTATTTCTGAAACCTGCTGGACCTCTGAGAATAGGTGAGGTTGGAACTGAAAAGGTGGAGTCCATAATGCCCACAATGCTCGTTGGTTGAAACGTGGCCTGGGATTTTGAGATATGTGACGAAAACCCCATGTGTAAACCAGGAATAACTCTTCTGAAACCACTAGTTAAACTGTATAAAATCATGCAGTGTGTTGAGTGCGGGTTCTCAGTCTCTTGTTGAAATTTTGTCTATGTTTAACCCACGGACTCACAGGTCCTTGAGAGTCTTAACACTGCTTTACCCTCAACAGGGTAGAAAAAACTGTATGATTTGGCTATGACTCTTGTTTCCTAACCTCACTTGGGGTGTTTACATCTTCTACGCAAGGCTGACACACTGTGGTGCAGATATTTCTGTTTGTGTCTATCCTTTAAGATATATTGGCAGTATTCTCGTACTGTAAGTAGAGCTGGTTTTTTGGGGGGCAGTGGGCTTCCAAATTTGAGGGCTTTAGACATATAATGGCTGAATTAAATTTTTTTGGTTGGTTGTTTTTTTTTAAGGGTGTTTAGCCCTTTGCCGTATGAAGAAATTACAGTGGCTAATTGAAAGTGAGGCTTGTGGAAAGTGTTCTAATTTTTACTAATACTGAAGATTAATCACTAATCTCCTGCCAGCCCTCGTCACTCAGAGCAGGCGTTTTGCCTTTGCATATTTTGCTCTAAAAGAGCATTGCCTTGAATTGCTGTAAGCGTGGCCTGAGCAGTCTCCTGGTGGTCTCCATCCACGGGAACAGCTGCAGGGAGCTGGGTCTGCTCACCCTGGCTTGGGCACAGGTGGGGCCCCATGCCCTCTGCAGCATGGCACAGGGCTGTCTGTTTGCCTGGGTCTGCAGACCTGCAGAAGGCACAGCTTACAGATCTGGTCGTCAGAGAGTGCTTGAGCACGTCCTCAGCAGTCCCTGATAAGCAGAACCTCTTGTTAAATCCCAGGCTGACAGTCCCTGATTTCTTAGGAAGGCTGCATGTCTAATGTCTTTAGCTTCTTATTCCAGGTGACATTAATGGCACAAGAATCTCTAACAATTTCTGAAGCAAACTTAACTTTGAGCACTTAAATTGGGAGTCTGCAAAAAGGGACAGCTCCAGCCAGCAGAACAAGTCAACCGTGTAGAGGATGCCCAGCTAGGGATCCTTTCTTACTGTCACCACCTTAGTTTTGGTGCTCTGCAAACAACTCCATAGACCCCCCCATTTCCTCTTCTATTTACAAAATCACGCTGCTTTTATGGTCTGTTTTGCAGGGCTGTTGTGATGATTGCTTAACGCTCATAAAAAGTAGTATGAGTGGTAAAATACAGTGGAGAAAAGAGCAATGGTTAGCTAGTTGTTGAGTGATGGAAGTATTTTTAGTGCATGCTTCATGTAGTTTGACGTTGTTTTTACAGCTTATATTATTGCTGAGTAGATACATTAAACCACTTCAGCCTCCTTTGATCATTTATCAATTATTTCTGTTTATTTACTTGATCTGTATTGCCAAAATACTTTAAAAACTATATGCTTGTACAGTCATCTGAGCAACAATTTGCAAACATGAATTTCAGTTATGAGCAGGTAAGATTTTAGACTGTGGAATTCTCTCTTATGTAGTGCTGCTAAGAACAAAACAATTGTCATGTGTCACATGAGGATCGATAGCTTACACAATTTCAAATGATAATTTATTCAAAACTTTGTCAGGATACAACCTCCTGTCATTTATCCTTTTTTGCCTTTATTCATTTTCCTCTGTGTAAGGTCGTAATTGATGTTGGTTGAGACAAACTAGAACATGAAGAGTTAGGTTTAATATTGGAGTGACACCACACACTTCAACAAGATCCTCTGTGCGCAGCAGGACTTTAGTCCATTGTGGTGCAGCGCTCTTTCTCTTCCTGTGAAAAAAGATCAAATGTCACTGGACATATTCTGAATTTATCTGCGTGCCAGTTTACCCTTTATTGGGAAAAATCTCTGGATTTTGCAATGATGAGGTTTTGCAATGCATGGGGTTTTTTGTTCCTTTTACGTTTTGCGCAAGTCTTGTGGTGGGGGGAGGGGGGTAGCTGTAAGTTACTTTAAGCAGTATCTTTTCTAGCCAGTTGTTTTATTGAATCACTCCAAGCAACCAATCCTCAGCACAATGTCACTATAACCTTTAAGATAAGGTATATTTTTGCTGTAGAGTTGACTTCAATAGCAATAGTAAGTATTGCTTCAAGCCCATTCCCTTCCTGAGTTTACCCTCACTGGAATATCGCGGAGCTGTGAAGTGGTGTGTGTCAGCAGTGTCGCAAGGAAGGTGTTGTCAGGGATTGGGTAGCTCTGACAAGGTTTCCTGGGTTTCTCAGGGTAGGGAGAAGTCCTCGGGCTGCCTACAGAGCCCAAATGCCATCTGCTTTCTGCTGTGCCTGCAGGCTGGCAATGAAAGCCCTGAGAAGCCGCTTATGGATGTGGCTGGGAAGAGAGGGGCGAGCGGGGTGTTGGGCAGCAGCTGCAGCAACAGGGTGGGAAGCAGAGGACCTGAGCACCACTTCGTGTGTGTGTGTGTGTACCTTGGGGCTTGAGCCCATAGTGGCCTGTGAGCGGGATTTCAAAGCTGCCCTCATAATTAAACCTGGATGCCAAGACAGTCTCTTGGTTTGGCACTCTCTGGGTGACACTTTCACTTGAGCCCTGTGGATCAGGACAGTCACCTCAGTCCAAACCTAAGAGTCAGCGTAGCCCAGAACTCAGTAAGGACAGTGGCTAACAAAAGATATTCAGGGAAGATAAGTACAGGCAGAGCCAGTAGTGCTGCTTCCCTGGAAATATCTCTGCCACTCCTTATGCTCTGTGGCTCCAGGAGGAGCCTTTAATATCCCTCATTGAATATTTCTGCCATTGATTTGTCTGTTTGATTCTGAGCCAAGACTTTCATCTCCTGACATGTTTGAAAGATAATTTCATTATTTATTTTATGGCTCCAGCAGTATGCTTCTTAAACTCTCTGTTGCCCACCTTACTATGCTTATCCTGCCAGCCATCATAACAGCCCGGTTGACCATGCACCTGCTTTGTAGTGAAAATACCAGCTAAATTTCTGTAGGGCTGATGATTCTGAGACCTTCCTGTAAGCTAATGCTCTGATCGTTCTGGGCAGCAAAAGTATATTGCGATTTGCTACAAGAGAAATAGAGAGTAGTTCAGCTTGCTCCATAACAAAGAACTGTGGGTGCTGCTTCTAATCCCAGTAACACATTTGGATGACCTTCACGAAATCCCAGTCTGGGGAAGAGGCTTTGCCTGGTTGCTGCTCAAACACTGGTTGTTCACATGAGCTCAAAAGTAGCTGCTTATCAAGGTTCTTGCTATTTTCCTTTTTTTCCCCTAACAGTAAATAATTTGTAAAATTTATTGGAAAAATAAATTAAGCTCCCTGTAGCCAAATAAAAGAGTGATTTTGGAAGTATGTAGCTGGAAGTAGGTGGAAAAGGACTTATCTCTTAGACAGTCCCAGTAACTTGTTTCTAAGAGAATTGGTCTCCAAATTATGTTAGTTTTGTGTTAGATGTTCTTTTTTCAATGTTATATTATTTTTTGTGTTGGTAAAATGTGCTGAGGTAGCTGTCTAGAGGAATTAAATCTTCTTATCTACAAATGATGTACAGAACTGACAGTCAAAGCCAAATGCACTTCCTGAGTTTGGAGAAAGCTTTTGAATGGGAGCAGAGCACTATTTTGTGCTTTCTTGTTAGAAATATGTCAGATTCCAATCTTTTTTTTTTTTTCATATGAGCACATCTGCTGAGAACTGCTGCTAATTTACACGTGGGAGGTAACAGCTGAGCCATCTGATGGTGACAGTCATGACTGGTGTCCTGAAATTAATTTGTCCCATAACCCTTCTGACAAAATGAAAAGTTTTGAGGAATGAAACAGCCCCCTGTATTACAAAACAGTAGTTGCACAAAATATGGTATCTGCTCTAATAAAAAACATATCTGAATTTTCTTGTCTTTTTATTAAAAAAAAAAATGTTGCAAGGAATTAGAATTCACATTTAAAAATAACTTTGCTGGTTATGTTACTCTTTTGTTTGTTTATATGTATGTTTGGGGTTTGTGATAGCTTGTTCACCAGAGGTTTCCTTGCTCGTGACTAGCACTCTGAATTGCTGTAGTCGGGTTTCCCAGTGTCTGTCTTGCCACTTGGACCTGTCACTACTGGATGTGCTTGCACAAACCGTCTGCAACTGTGGTTCAGAAATTGTAGCTTTGCTCTGTTTTTTTTTTCCTCCCCAAAGGAATAAAAAGTCAGTTTGCATCTCAAGCTGTTACTGTCTCTCCTGTTTTCTCAGCAATTTTTTTTTCTTTTTATCTTGGCTTAGATGTTGAAGAAATGATGCATAACTCTCATGTAAGATTAAGTGGGATAAAATAAAAAAGTTCAATATTTTTCATTTTTCAATTACACGTAAACAGTAAGAGCAATTTTTTTAAGGTTGAATGTTAATAAGCACTCTAAGGGCATACATTTTTAATGTAGCTCCTGCCCACGTTTGAAATTAGGTCATTCAGATTTTCTTCTTACTGTTTATTCCAGCAGTTAACATATCACATGAAAGTAGAGTTCAAGACCAGTGTTTTACACTAATTAGAAGCAGACTGAAGGTTCTGTTCGGAAGGAAAACCGTTATTTCTTTATCTCTAGTAGCTCTTGAAGAAGCTGGTAAACCTGGAAATGAAATATTGAGACAAAACTGTGTGCTTCAAGATGTATTTTGCGATCTCTCCCAGTTGGAATCAAGACAGCAGTCTGATTCCAAATGTTTGAGGCACACAGTTGGAGATGTGCCAAGATGGCACTATAAAACAGTCATTTGCACTGTAAAACTGGGATTTGGGCAGGGCTTGGCGCTGTTATGGACTTACCCAAGGAGTTTTAGAGGTTAGTCAAAGCAAAAGTTGGTCTTTCAGATGTGATTGCGAATTAGTCTTTTTCTCTATAGGAGTATCTTTGGTGCCAGATTTCTAATAGGTATATTTTGTAAAAGTAAAATAAGGTTTTTTACTTTTTTTTTTTTAATCCATGCTTGCATCATTGTTTGCAAGATGCCAATTTCTGTGCTCTCAATAAATAATCGAAAATCCAGATCTAAATGTTTCACAGCCAGTCGTGAACAGCAGTAAGTAACAGTAACTCTTATTAGGCTGAAAATGGTCTTGAAAGCTTACTGGTTACTATCTACCGTATCTCTTGCAAAGCTGCTTAAAAGTTTAAATGTATATGAAGTTAACGTGAGTTTCTACAAAGATACAAAAATAATGGTTAACAGTTGTTGCACTTTGAATGAAGTATAACGTTGTTATGTTTCAAGTGTGTTACAAAAAGAAGCTAATCAAAATGTGTTTTCTTTCAGCTCCAGTGATAAATCGATTCACCAGACGGGCATCAGGTAAGTTGGATAAAGTTGCATGTTTCATTGGTCTACGTAATAATTGAAGCATAATTCTGATGGTGATCGTCATGTCAAACATAATGCAACATTAGTCAGATTTCTTTAAAGACAACTGACTTAGGTTAACCGCAAATTTGTTATCTGCTTTACTGAAAAATGTAGCCGAGGTTTCAGGTCACAGAACTTGCATGAAGCCTTCTTGTTGCTGTTGAATTTATGAAAGAACTAAGCTTTTCTTTTTTCTTTTAAAGAAAATAATTTTAGTCCTAACAGAACTGAACTTTGAAAGCGAGAACTGAATGTCATCTGATGCTGGGTTGTCTTGCTTACTTCATAGGTGGCCTGAAATGGCAATTTGGTGATGAGCTATGCATGAGGAAATGTACAACCGTGCTAGACATCTCCCTGTGTTTTTCAAAACCGAGCTGGTTTGTGTACAGTGTGGGTTGCTGTGCTGTGCAGAGCTGGCAGATCAGGTCCTAGAGGCAGTACTGCTGGTGGTGGTGTGTTGTGCCAGGGCTGTGCCTGCCTAGCGTGGTGATGGTTTGGGTATTCTTCAAGTTAACTTGGTTCGTGCTGGCTCGGAGGGTGGCTTACTTTATTCCATTACATGTAACAGATCCCTCCAAATTACATGTCATTAAAAATGAATGTTCTTCGCCTTTCCTTGTTGTTCTGCTGTATCACAGCCTGGAGGCTTCATTTTTGAGGGCTTTTCCTCTTGAAGCACGAGGCCCAGAACCTAAGTCTTATTAGTTTGAAATACTATGATTCTGAATGTGGGGCGTAAGAGCCACCACTAAATGTAGTGAGACTCATGACTGACTCATAAGAGTCAGCTGAGCCGGAGATGTGAGCTGTTTCTAGGCATCTCAGTATGCTAAGTTTAAAATCTAACTATAAAATGGTTTCTGTTTTCAACTGCAGGCCATTTTTAGTAAATGTAATAAAGTTTGTATTCCATAATGCAGTAAGTGTATCCAGACTTCTAATTTTGCTGCCTACAACCTCGGTCAGATAGTTCCTTGTCAATATAAAAATATTAGTGGAGATCCTCAGGAATTCTAAGGAACTGCATAGAAAAATGGAGGTTTGCATTTGCAGGACTGGTGCTTAGCAGATGTCGCACAAAGTAAGAAAATGTAATGAATTCCAAATATTCCCATGTTTTAAGTAATGATAATACTTCCTGAGGTACTGTAGCATGAAATGAAAGGAATGATTTGTTAACTAGCACTCAGTAACAGTGAGCAGGGCTTTATGCAAATTACATTCCCTGTTTTAAGGAAAGTTTTACTGTGACTGATTGATAGCTGAATTTAATGAATGCAGTCCTTATAACAGATGTGTGATAAGCGTTTGCATTTCAGTAGGAGAGTTTGATTGTTTGAAAAGCTAATACTTGCTCCGGGAAAAAAAAAAAATCAGTTATTTTTGATGTTCTTTAAAAGGAAACTAAAAACATGTTAGAAGCCTGAAATTTTTGCGCAATTATGAGGGAAATAATTTCTATGGGTAATTAATATTTAATGTGTCTTGGTCTTGTTGTGGAGTGATAAAATAAAATTATCTTACTCAGAATAATGAGCCAAGTTGTATGGAATGGTCCAGATGTAAATCACGTGAATATACTTCAAGCTGGAACAAGGTTATACTGCAGTCTAGTATACGTATTGTTTTATTAAGTTTCTGCCAGCTTTAATAGTCAAAATAATTATTTTTCAAACAAGAAAGCCTGTGAAAGGTGATAGTTCCTACTTTTCTTCTTCAATACTAAGTGACTCTGGAGAGGTGCAGTGCATATAAGAAACTTGATTGATAAAATATAAAATTAAAAATATGAAACAAACTGTGCTGATAATACAAACATTTTACAGGGATTCACAGGACCACATTCTGTGATTCTGTGATGTTTGTGGTCCTAACCATGTTCTTAGATACTTTTTTTTTTAACTGAACAATTGTTTGGATACATAAAAGTAGTCAAGATACTTTGCAAGTGGAAAAGCCAGATAGTAGCTGGTTTTTTATGCTTAATAGCATTCTGTAATCAAAGTTGATCCTCATGCTTAGGAAATGAGAGTCTGACGAAATGAAACGTAGGGTTTTTCTAGAATATGGGTGTCTTTCAATTTTGGGCTATTTAGCTAAAAGCTGTTTTAAAATTTGAAATGTGTACGATTGTTGATTCTTGAGTGCTTTTGAAGATTTGCTTCTGATGAACATTACTCCAAGTTAATGATGGATATTTGGAGAGTTGGCTGTAGCACATGATTTCATGTTGCATCTGATCTAGTGATACTGCAGACTGATTCTGACTTTAGGGTCCCTGCCTTTGTCACCCCTCTGCCCATAGGTTGTCTCTAGTTCCCTTGCATAGACCTAGGAGTTGTGCTGCCTGAGGGTGCACTGATTTAAAGAAAACAGAAATGCAGGAGGTTTTGGTGTGTTGATTTTCATTGTGTCTCCAACTGACCTGTGCTGTGGCTTCCAAATAACTACCTCTGAAAGAAGTGTAGTAGTGGCTGCCTTTAGCCAGTGGTGGGATGGAGAAAGAACTGGAATCCTGACACCAGCTGAGGCAAAACATCCAATGATAACCCCAGCAGAGGCTCCTAAACTCTTCTGCTAAAAGCTGCTTTTTGAGCTCTTGCAGTGATAAAGAGGGAGAAGCCAGGAGATGACACACATTTCTTCACAAAGAACAATAATTCTCTACAGTGGATGTCTTGATTTTTGATGTTTCTGTTATTCTTTGGATAATGCCTAGTATTTTACTTGGTGGCATAAGATGTAGTTATTTTTTCCTAATTGAGCTAGAAATTAAGCAGCCGGAGTTTAACTGCTGAAGCACCTGCTGAAAACAATATAGTAAGGCATTTATTATTTAACAGCTGTTCCTGTTAACATGCTGTGAATGTATTAATGTACTGTCATTAATAAAGGCATAAGTAAGCTGGGATCAATTAATTGTTCTTGAATTTCAATTTTTAAAATTTATTGAGCTACATAATTTAATATATCTTATATGCGTTAATGGATATGTGTGTCTATATATGCAGTGTGGGCTCTATACATAAAATACGCATATACCATCGTGCTGATGACATAGCTGCTTATGGGCTAGTTAATAGTATACTCCATTGTTCTAGACTATGCACAAAGAATAGTAGATATCATAGTCTTAAACAGAGGAGTTTAGCAAGAAGAGGAGATTAAAAATACTTTATAGAGCTGGAATAAACAGTGAGACAGCTGCAAGTAGTTAAGCTTTAATTTTTGTTTTAAATTCTGGTGGGACTGAGATAAAGAGAAAGGAGAAAAACTGTTGAGGTGATCAAGAGATGTGAATGGGAAGAAAGTGGGGCATGGAGGTAGAAGCAGCATGAAGTGGAAGAGAAAGCTGTATGTTTATGAGGTGAAAAATGAGCGGAAATTCCTGAACAAGCTGAGGTAGCCAAGAGATGCAGTTTCTGAATACAGACAGATACTTTCTTGCTATGGATGAGATTACTTTCCATCTGTTGTAAGTATGAGATACTGTCCTGGCTTGAGGTAAAACAGAACCAATTTTCTGTTCAGTAATTTACTTTTTAGCTAAGCCTCTTCTAATTAATAGCAGGTTATAGAGACATTGTTCGCTCTCAGAGAGATAAGACCTGATTGTTCTAATTTATGCCAGGGAGTGGTATGCAGAGGGGCTCTGGGTTATATGTATTGCCCTAACAACCAAGGACACTAACTTTGTTATTTGCCCCATCGGAGGATTGGAAGCGGAAAAGCGTAGAGGAGTCCCACCTGCGGGGAGGAGCGGACAGGACAGTTTTGGTGACCCAGCACTGACCAATGGGGTATTCCATCCCACTGGCATCATGGTCAGTATAAAAGCTGACGGATCAAAGGGTCAGGCCTTTTTCTTCAATGGCTGATGTCCAAGGAGGACTCTGTTCATCTGCCTTTGATCCTGATCCATGCATTCCAGTTCCCATCCATTGCTGAGTCCAGTCTGGGACTTTCCCAGTGTCTGCTGGTGACATGATCGTCATCCTGGGAGCTTGATACGGTTTTGTATATATTGTATATATTTCATTATTTTCTTTTTGTTTTACTATTAATATTTTCATTATAGTAGTTTTAGTTTCTTCTAAACTCATAAGTCTCTTCCTCTCTCTCCCGCCTCTCCTTGGAGAGAGCGGTGGAGAGAGCATCTGTCATTGGTCTCAGTGGCCAGTCCAGCCCAAACCATGACAGATACCTAGGGTTCAAAAACTGATGTAGTTCTGTATGTTAGCAGAAGCATTAGGTTCCTGCTTTTCAGCATCTTGATGGTTAGATAAACAAGTAAATTATCTCATTAAATACTCGCGAGAGTTCAGAATAATGCAGCAAAACCAGCATGGGTTTGCTACAGAATGAGCTTAAATTTATACTTGATAGATACTATTTATGGAGGCTATTTATACCCATTTACTAGTAATATATACAAATGCATTGTATCATCTTAATTAAGAAATACGTAACAGTCTATAAGGTTACTTCAGTGTATCTGCTTAGGCTTGTGAAAGAGTGAAGAGAACCTGACTGAGGTTGCTGTGAGTTGGCCTTCTCAGGCTAAGAAGAACTGCTAGATTGGCTCAAAGGCATCTGGGGAGTATCTCTTACAGCAACAGAGATAACTTCATTCTTCTCTCCCAAACAATGTCTAACTTCAAAATATCATTTTTGTCCTGTGGAAAGGAAATAAATGAAGTTTAAAATATTGTTCTCTCAACCAAATGGGAAAGAGAAGTAGCTTTACTTATTTGCCAGCTTCTCCATAAAGGTCTAACCAAAAATAATTTAAACATAGTCAACATCGGCAGAGTATATTAGTGCTGAACCTCTAGGGAGAAACTGGCTTAGGTGTATCTGGAATAAACTTGTAATCGAAGCAATGCCACTCTTGTGGAAAGAACAGAAGGAAGCAGAGAAGGCAAAATCTTTCAGGCTTCTCCACAGTGGATGCCAGTAAGGGCTTCTCCAAAGAAAAGAGAAACACATTGTAAGTAAATTGATGCCTACAGTATACACCTACTGCATCAGCTATCAACCTAACTGAGAAAGAGAGAATCTCACGTGACAGTAGAGGATATCTCTGTGCAACAAATATTCTTTTTTCTTTTTTTTTTTTTAATTTCAAAACTTTTTTGTATTTGGACTTGTTGAACTTGGAAATATTTTTTGCCTTTACAAACACTGCTAAGACCTGTCACTTTTACATGGCTGATTAACTGAAGAGGAAAGGCTGAGACAGAAGGAAGCCATTGTTTTATGCCCTTTGAAAAGGATGTGTTTAATTTATTTAGAAGGTACTCAAATCCAAAATACTTATGTATGGAGGTCAAATCAATTCTGTATTGTAGGAATTTCTGATAAAGATGACGCTGTATTTAGTGGCCTATTTATTTTTTTTTTATTTTTCCCCTCTTTTTTCTCTTTTTACGGAAGTACAGAAGTTTTCTAAGAATCAAAACTCATTTTACTTAAATACAAATTTTAGACTTACAAAATATTAACATAATGCAACATTCTCTTTATTCTTGAGGTGTCCAAAAGCTGTGATGATGGAATTGTCTAATACAGATGGTAGTTAATTTCAATTGGTAGAGAAGTCGATTTAATTAACTTCTGCTCAAGCCTTGCAATTATTTAAATATTTTCCAGCAGGAATTTCCACAGGCTAGAAATATTTTCTGTTAATCTCAGTCAGCAGAAAACACTTAATAGGAAACTTAGGACGTTTTCAGTCCTTTTAGAATTTTCAGAAATAGGTAAATCTTTTAATTGAAGTACACTGATTAATTTCTAAGCCCCTCAAGCTCGTTGTTTTTATTAAAATGCTACATGCACACAGTTAAATGCTTCACAAACAAGTTAGTGAGTACTTTATAGCATCGTTATGAATAATGATGATGCCAGTGGTGGGTTGCCTGTCAGACCTCCGAGCCCTGTGACTGCATGGCTGGCAGTGGCACAGTGCCACAGCATCAGAGACTGGACACACGCGTGCACACTTTGTCACACAGAGGTCAAGTTACAGGCTGTCCCTGTGGCGTCCTGCCTGAGTTGGCTGTGCCCTTGTCACGCAGCGGCGATGGGTGTTCTCAGCTCCCCCCCTCTGACGCACAGGGCTCACGCCTCTGCCTGGCATATGATGGATGCTTGCGTTTTGGCACGCGTTCAGAAAGGAGGAGGGAGGTTCTGCACAGCCCTCATAAAAGGGAAAAATCTGGGAGCAAGTTTGCCAGAACAATTTGTCTATTCTTAATCTCATTCTTCGTCTTTGCGTAAGGTGCCATTAGGAAGAAAGTGACAAGATAAAAGTTTTGGGCTTCATTATTCTGAACAGATGTGTGGACTGTGGATTAGTCATGCCCACAGTAGCATTTACATATATCACTGCTAGTTTTCAGTTTAATGATTTCTGCAGAAAATGTGACAACCTACTTAAGAAACACTGAGGAATTTTTCTGAATTTAGACCATAGGAGGCCTGTCAGTGAAGGAATGGCTAATTGCTTTCTGAAATTATAAGTATGGGAGAACATAGGTGATATTCAATTCAATTGTTACGTATAAACTATTATTTAGGAAGAGCAAATCAATGGCATTAGCCAAGGATAGAATATGCCCCTAGGAACAGTATTTCATTTGTAATTTCAATCTGCTTGAATTATATTTATATTTTCTTAAGGAGGATTGGCACCCACTTTCCTATGGCATGTTAAAAACTGTCAGAGAAAGGCAGCTAATTGAAATGAAGTGCTATCCCCTTTTATACAGTAAAGCAGAAACTGGAATTGTACCCGAAATAATGGTGAGGAATGAAGTAACTGTAAACTCCCCTTCAAAATGCTCAGGTAGGAGGCAGTGTCGTTGTAGAAGCATATCAAATCATAGTGACAGAAAGAAGAATAAAGAACTTTATTGATGAACCAGTAATTCCAGTGTAGTTCTTCAAGCAGACTTACTGATTCTGCTTGTTCTGATGAACAACCCCCAAACCGAATTCAGGTGATGTTGGATTAATCTTTCTTCTTTGTTATATACATGTAGTCAATCCATGATTTAAAATGCCCAGTCCTTGGGTTTTTTTTAAATAAACAGGGACATAGTCAGCTGACATACAGTGGTATCTAATACTAAAACCCAGTTAAGCACTAAGACTGCCACTGTACCAGTGAGGAAAACCAGAAGAAAAAGTGCTGTCAGAACTTCAGGGTGTATCTACATTGCATGACAGAGCACAGTGAAGAAGGCACCTAAGCTTGTGGTAGCACATCAGTGTGGCAAGGTGTGGCTTACTGGAGGTCACAGAAGCAGAATATCATACCTAAGTTCAGCCTGCTGAAGGGGTTGTTAGACTGTGTGGACTTCTGCGGGGCTTCAGCTGTACATGGGCACAGACATGTACCATGCATCGTTGTGTGAGTGGACATGCCCTTCACTTACTGCCTGCTCCTCTTGCAGGGCATTGATTCTGTTTCATTCAGCTTTCCTATGCAGCCGTACCTTTCCACCATTTTGTAATAGCGGCTGCCTCAATTGCTCGTTGCTGAGAACATGCAGCAATGTGCCCTTGTGGCCAAGAAGGCCAGTGGTCTCCTGGGGTGCATTAAAAAGAGCATGGCCAGCAGGTCGAGGGAGGTCATCCTCCCCCTCTACTCTGCCCTGGTGAGGCCACATCTGGAGTACTGTGTCCAGTTCTGGGCCCCCCAGTTCAAGAAGGACAGGGAACTACTGGAGAGAGTCCAGTGGAGGGCTCCAAAGATGATCAAGGGAATGGGCCACCTCTCTTGTGAGAAAAGGCTGAAAGACCTGGGTCTCTTTAACCTGGAGAAGAGAAGACTGAGAGGGGATCTCATCAATGCTTATAAATATCTGAAGGGCGGGTGTCAAGAGCATGAGGTCAGGCTCTTCTCAGTGGTGCCTGGTGACAGGACAAGGGGCAATGGGCACAAACTTGAACACAGGAAATTCCATCTCAACATGAGGAAAACCTTCTTTACTTTGAGGGTGACAGAACACTGGGACAGGCTGCCCAGAGAGGTGGTGGAGTCTCCATCTCTGGAGACATTCAAAACCCGCCTGGATGCGTTCCTGTGCAACCTGCTCTAGGTGACCCTGATCTGGCAGGAGGGTTGGACTAGATGATCTCCAGAGGTCCCTTCCAAGCCCTACAATTCTGTGATTCTGTGTAACATACTCCCTTCTTTATTTTGTAATTTTGCACAAATGCATTGTATAGTCTCTACTCTCCAGTCCTCACAGAGAAAATTGTCTTTCCTTGTCATGGTCTCTCTTAGAATTACCATCATTGTAACACTTAAATGCTTCACGAACCTTGAGGAATTTCCCAATACCCATTTTCATTCATGAATGAGGAGTATCCCAAGCTTATAGGAAGTGGAGCATCAATATTCAAGTCAGAACGTGTATCGCTAATTTTGCCTGCATCAGAAATTGAATGCCCTACATGAGATCCCTGTTTTCTTACTGTGAAGCACTTAGCATCATAGCTCCAACAGAGTATAGCTGTAACTACGTGCACAGCAGTTTAAAGGTCAGGTGATTATATCTCTCTGCCCTGTGGTGTGTCTACACTGTATTTTTTCCTATGTGCCATAGTGAAACTTGCAACTCATATATTCCATCTGCTCATTCAGGGTTACCCATGGCCAGTGTCACAGGGAGAAATGAGCCACAGGGTCTTCCCAAGAGTAGCCTCTGATATCAGGTGCCACAAGAGCTGGTGGGACTTGTCTCTGGACTGAACTTAGGCTGTTCTATAATGATATGGGCTCGGTGCACTGTGCTGTGGGCACCTTATAGCCACTGAGTCAGGGAGAGAGCTGTGCTTCAGTCTGGTCCTGGTTCTGCTGAAAGCACAGGTGAAATTCTTGAGAATGAAGAACTGATTTCAGTGGCCTGCCCCACAACACTCTGAGGTCTGTGGAAAGTTAGCAATAGAAGCTCTTTCCCGCCCAACCCATAACCAAGTGATCCAGCTTCCTTTTTTTAGTTTCTCTTGCCTAGGCTATTTGTTGTGCACTTCACAAGCAAATGAGGCAATCACAGACACAAGTTTAATTGGCTCTGTCTAGCCTCCTCATATATTCTGGGAATTTGAGAAAAGTTTCTATAGAAAAATGATGTAATAACATAGGCTTAGGGATGCTTAGAGAGTGTGCACATTTGCTTCCAAATGCTAACCAGTGTTTTTGTTCAGAATGTCCAACAAAATAACATCATGACGTTAAACTTGGAGTACTTGTTCCTGACCTGTTGTTACTTTGAGATCCATTGCTTTTGATGCAGATCTGAAGAAGAGCTTGTGTGCTCAGAAGCTTGTCTGCATCCTTCCTGGTTCGATTGTTTTAGCTGTTCTAAAGGTTCTGCCCGTGAAACTTTCTTCTCTGGACTGCATTACATCTGTACTACGACTATTCCATACTACAGTGAATAGCTGGACAGAAGTATTCTCACTCAAAAGAAAACAAAATTTAGGCTATCTGTGCATTACTTCCGGAACTTTCTAAGTAGTTCACTTTCAACATTCATTTATTCCTTTATTAAATGTCCAAAATCTGAAACATAGATTCTAGCATGGTGTGGCAAAGTATTTCCTTGTATAGATCGTCAGTAGAGGTTGAATACAAATTTTTCAGAGCCCATCCATGCAGCCAAATTACGGAAATAGGCTAGCTCTTGCAAATTAATGTCATGCCAGATTTTAGATATGGCTGTGCTTAAGCTGTTTTGTCATAACTCTTTAACACTAAGCTTAATAAAAGAAGAGATTTAGTAGATGCATACTAGAAGGCAGAGTCTGAGGTGGTGGAGGAAGGGAGGAAAGAAGGCAAGAGAAGGGAGGGAGGGGCCATGGCAGGAAGAAAGACATAAAGTCTTGTGCTGTGTGATAGGTTGCTATAGAGAGAGCTATCAATATTTGTCCCAAGGAGGTGGCAGGGAAGGAAGGAAATAAACAAATAGTGATTGGCCTAAATTGTACACACACAAATATTTAGGCTACGCTTTGGGGAAAATTTTCTAATGAAACATTTAGTGAAGCAATAGACTAAACTGCTCAGAAATATTGTGTTATCTCAGAAGTTTTAAGGAAAAGTAAAATGCTTTTCTGCAGGGATAGAGATCTAATTCATATCACAGCAATGCATAGGGATGATTTATATCTTGAGGTTTCATTTGTATTTCTCTGTTTGTTTAGATATCCTTGCAAGCACATATTTCTAGACTGCATTTCATAGGCTAAAATGTGCAGAGTAATTATTTTTAAATCATACAATTCAGTAAAGCTAGATAGCAACCTTTTTAGAAAATAGGTGCGTTACAAATGTGTTTAGTTTGATGAAGAGCTCAAATTATCCTAGCAAGGTATGGAGTGGTTAGACTGACTGACCTATTCCTTTAAGCTCGTTTTGTGTAACTAGTAAGATGGGTACGGGAAGGTGCTGCAGTAGACCTTGTGTCTATGCGCTGAGCCCTTCCCGCAGCCAGCAGCGTGGCCTCATCTGTACCGCTCTTTGGGAACAGTCACGTTTGGGACTGTGCCAGACTCCCCCTGCTTTCTTGGGTACTCAGGCCAGCGTAGTCTGTTCTGCTTCAGACTAGATGGGGGTCTATCTGAGGAGTGAAATTTTTTTTCCTCTTATTTTAGACAGACAGTATTTGGTACTCTCATACTGGGAATGCTTTAATGTAGGATTTAATATTTCTTTCATGACCAAACAAATGCATTACAGGCAAAGAGGAGATCTTCTTTGTGCTATGTAACTAAATAGCACTGAATAAATTCCAGAGAAAACAGGTTTTTCAGACAAAACAGACTTGCTATGAAAATAAATATAGAAATGAGGCCAAATGTTCATATTAATAACAATAAATATGGCTGTTATTTGTCTGCAAGCAGTAGTTTGCACATGTCAATGATTGTTGAATAAATGTACTAAGATTTCTTAATGGATGCTGTCAGATTGCAGTGAGTCTTGTGAAATAGTTGATATAAGGTACAGATTATTCTCTGTTGTATTTTAATTTCTCTTCATTTTATGGACAGATTTTTCAGATTAATAGTTCCTCTCTTATCTCTGGTTAACATTTGGCACACAACAAATTCTTACTGTGTCTGACAACCTGTAGGTCATACTGTATTTCTGTTTTAACCTGCTTCCAAGTTTGCATCCACCATTGATAATCTCAGCGATTCCAGTAACACCCCAGAATCTAAACGTGATCAGAGAAGCTAATAATCTTCCAATGCTTTTCTCAGGATGCTCATAACTCCTGATTTTGAAAGAAAACAATTGCTATTTTTTTAATGAGTATGCACATTACTGAAAGAAATAGGAAGGATTTTTAAATTATTTTTGGAGCAGATGCGTATTGATAGTAATTATTTAATAATTCTGATTTTTCTTCTCTAAAATATTTTAGTATCAAAGTGATAAGATCAACTTTGATTGCTGTGCTATTTTGTTCTTCAACATTTGTATTTAGATTAGGGAGGTATGCTACCTCCACTACAGAGGTATAGATAGAGCATGAATCTGTAGGCTGTAGTATCTGCTTACCAGTTTCCCAAAACAATTACATTCCATCTGTGATTTCATGTGGTTTGACTTTTGTGTGGTAGAAGATTTGTTCTGGAGGATGAGAGATTAATAAGACAAGGCATGTTTTACGTAGTGAGTTGTTCAAAATGGAGTAACACTATTTGTGGAATGCTTTGCTTAGCGAGTTTTCTTGTAGAACACCATAGTACAAATGGCTTGGCCTTTGACCTTCAAGTTTGGCTTAATATTTGGCAAGGACTGCTTCTTTTATATACTGTAGAGTCAAAGAAAGCAGAAAATTATATATTTAAATATCTTTGCTAAATACTATGGTGTTTAAAACACCAGATGCCATTTATGTACATTGTATAAAATGAACAGCAGCCTGATGTTTTACTTCCTAAATGCTCGGTGTCAGTTCCATATGTTTTGTAGGAAGCACGATGCCTTGAGCTGCGGGGTGTGCTTCTCAGTTGTTTAAACAACAATGTCCTTCGTCAAAGCACAAACCCAAGCCTTTCTCGCCCCTACCCCTCTGCCGCCACATAATCCTGTTCCACAGCGTCTTTGCTTCGTGTGTCTTTATCATATCTCTTGGATCCGCGTCTTCAACATCTAGTTTGGAGGATATAGACAAGTTTAAAGTGTGGGAGGAAATACAGGACAAAGATAGCATCTCTGAAATCAGTACTTGTTCTCTTGTCAGTGAGTCCTACAAGTGCCCCCAAAGCCATTCATACTCCTATGTTGGGCATCCATGTACGTTTACCAGCTAAGCAGATTGGTACATCCCAGTAATAGTTTTGTTGCTAACTTGGAACCATATTTGCTTTCTTTAATGCTAGGCAATGCCAGTTTTCTTGTTTCAGATCTTGCTTGCTTTTCTAGATAAAGATGTGAAAAGTCTTTTCTCTTGAAAACTCATTGGAAATCCAATTTTTAAATCTCATGTGTAGGTGTGCTCTTTCAAATGGGGTTACTTAGAACCGTGCTAGGCAAGTCACTATTGCTATCATACTATTATTATATACAGTGTTTTAACACTTATGGATCCTAGGCCATCACTCATTGTGCATTAGACTTGTTTGGTTTACTATTGTATACAGAAACTAATGGAAATGGTCGTGTGACCATTGCATACAAACAGTTGGGGTGGAGCAAAGCATGAATAACTGGCTTTTGTACCGTGCATAGTTGTGTTTTAACAGCGTGAAATGACAGTGGAGCATTGCAAGGCATATTGCAGTAACGGACTAAAGACATTCTTCTGCATGCACTATTTTTACTTCCACTTGTCCCATTTGATTATTAGCCTGCTATTAATGAATCTCCTTAATAGATTTTGAACTGAGGATCTCTCCTAGTTCAATCTTATATTGACTGTGTAAGTCAAGAGGAGCCCGTCCTGCTCCTTCTCATGGTGCTTGATCACGTGGCAAATAGAGAAAAATCTGGCCATTGTATGTCAGTGGTGTTCATGTGTGTAAAGCAGGATATACATAGCTTTTTAGTATAAAATTTGAAAGAAAATCATAGAAGGACTGAACGTGAATTTGAGAATCTCTCCTGAGTTCTAGTTTCAGAAATTTCTCTGAATGAATACTATAAATATTTTTCTTCCTTATATCTCTCTCACCCAAATTAAATCCCTTTTCTTCTTTAGGGGATAATTAAATTTAAAAATAATAAAATTTTGTTGTATTAATGCAATGCATCTTAAAGGGTTTTGTTTTTAAGTTAGTGATGCAGATCAATAACAAAGTGGTGAATAATTCCTGTCCTTGTTCTGATTACTATTTTGTGTGAAAGTGAAAAAGATTGTTTTCTGGTGTCTTCACACTTATTGTGAAGAATTATTACGAGCATGCGAGAGTGAAATATTGCTATATGTGACAATCCATTCATGAAGAAAATTGTATGTATGTATTTATTACATAGTTAGTTAGAGTAGGTAACAGAACTTGATCAGAAAACAAAGAAAAATTAACTTGTCAGAGGAATACATTTTAAATGGAAATGTTAAAGCCCTGCTTACTTGTTAAGTGTCAGGCTGCATGGGAACACTAACTCTTTCCCCTCTCCGTACACAAGGAAATAATGCAAATGTGGAGATTCGGTTTCAAATAACCGGTCCCACAAGAAGGACCCCCATCAGCCTGATCTCAAAGCTTCAGTCAACCTCTGAAACCATCTTTCACGCTGAACATCAGCTACACACTGCATCAAAACTGGAGTTTATAGGCTTAAAATTCCTGTGCATGCAGTCTGGTAAGTGATGAGGATGAGTACATCTTTTAAGCCACAAATTCACTGCCTACTTTCCAGCCTTGATTTTTCCTGCTATCACAGTCCATGGAAGTACAGCTTGAGAGTGGAGTGTTTCTGTAGCAGAAGTGTGCTCTGTGAGCTGGGGACTTAAAACACTGAAAGGGGGGAGTCCTATACGAGAATTACTTTCTGCTCCCTCATATTCTTGCCAATGAGCAACAGGAAGAGACATCTGTCTTCCTTTTTCTCCTGCTAGCATTGGTTTGGGAACTATTTTCCCACCTGTTCTGAATGGACCTAGAACAGAGTACACCTACTCTTTTATTAATTTTTTTGTCTATCCAACCATAGTAATATACTTTGGTATTGTGCAAAAATACTCATGCAGGACACAATTGAATTTTTTCAGGGCTTTTCTTTACTGAGAAGATAAACACTGATCTTATTCTTTATTTTAAAAGAACCGCCTGATTTATGCTAGCCGTTTGGGAATAAATTCCTGGGGAATGTCAGCCATCACCAGCTTGGGGTTTAGGCTCAAATAGACTAAACCAAAGAATCGGGCATGAGCAGACAAAAATGTGTATGTATGTGTACGTATTTACATAAAACATGGCAAAAATGGCTGTCTATGTAAGGCTTACCTGCTGTTCTGTAGGATGTTTGGGCACATCTCACAGTAAATCACATCTTCTCATGGTCAGTATGAATGAATGCTTCAGGTACAAGACAACTAAGAAAGGAGAAAAGAAATACTTACGCCTGTGGTGTGGCATAATTACACTGAAAAAGATGAGATCCTAATCTAAAAGATCCTCCCTAGGTGTGCTTCTGGGATCAGTTTGTTGGTGATTAATTACAGAGAAGAGTCTAATTTGCCATCATGGTTCAGCAGTGCCCAGCGACACTGATGTGCTGTTGCATGTTGGTGAAGACTGTACATTTTGCTAATTAAATTTCTTGCTTGCACAAGTCAAACCATGTAGGAAGAAGTATCGAGTGTCCCGTATTTCATGTGTATGGGGCTTATTAAGCCAATCCAGTTGGTTTCTTTCATAAGCCATCCAAGAAATTGGTCTGCTGCAAGAATGAGGAAGGGGAAGTGGTACGATTTTTATGGATCAGCTCAAGAAACACAATCCATGTGTAAAGGATGGTGTGGAAAAATAGTCAAAGGGACTGTTGGAGAACTGTGGTCAGGCAGCTGTCACAGTAGCAAAGCAGAGACAGAGAGGACTGACATAGTGTGACAGTAGCTGATATGCTGGTCTAGTAAGGGCCTAGAAGAGGAGAGTAGGAAGCCTATGTTTGGTATGCTCAAAAAGAAAGAGTTAAGTGGGGTTTCAAACCCTTTGTGGTACGTCTACCACCAGGTGCCCAGCAACAGTGCTGCTTGGGTGGGAGACATGCTCCTCGCCAGCACTGTGCACATTCCCATCTCTGCAGAGAACCTGGTCTCGCAGGGCAGGAAGGTTAAAATGCGCGTTCACATAAAAGCTGTGCAGCAGAAAGGAGACAAAGGCTGCCGGCTGCTACAGAGTGGTTTGCTGCAATTTGGGAGAGGTGTGAACTGTGTGCATTGCCCGGTACTTGCTGATGCGGTCGTGTGGCTCATGGCATCCTCACACCTGACTGGATGCCAGTTGCCCAAAACCTTCTGAACGTGACTTGAATGTGGAACAGTCAAGAAACTGTGTAGATTTAAATTTGAAAGTTACAGGAATAAATTAATTCCTGTAGATGGTCTGGCCACCCTAAAGACAGACTGTCACCTGACATAGAACAAAAAGCTGTCCTGACAAATTTATATGAAAAGCAGTTAATTGAATTTACAAGTACATTTAGCTGGTCATGACACACTGGAGATCATAAACAAACGTAAGCAGGACTGTAGTTCCAAGATCACTGGGAATGAAAGCTCAGGCTCTTGTGATGTTACAGAGCAGCAGTATAAATGCTGTCTTGAATAAATAAAAAGCTAGAAATGAAATAATCTGTAATTGTTCTCTAAATGGTTGTGAGTGATGTGCTTGGAATGAGCTACAAGAGTGGCCTCTAAGGGACAAGAAAATAAAAAAAAATTACTTTGTTTTAGATTTGCAGAATAGTGGCCTCCTGCCCTTCTAGCATAAGAGCATGCGTGGAACAGAGAGGGCTTGGTCTGCATTGATGATCAGCCTGTGAGAGTCTCAAAGTGCTCTAGAGCATGTCTGCGGATGGACCACACTGTATGTAGTGGAGAAAGGACTAATAGGTGTGTGCACGCTCCGACTCATGTGCTCACACACACACACAGCTTTTGCCATATGTTTGCTTCTCTTCTAACTGTATACTAGTAGAATGTGCAGGTTTTGTGGCCGTGTGTGCACACATACCAGCATGGCACGTGAGCTTGTATTTGGTATTTTCTAGCTTTCTCAATTAGGTAAATTTAGTGGGATATTTACAGAGTGTGTAACTGTTAGAGTAGGAAGATGCTTTAAGTGGAACACAGGGTGTTTTCATGATTTTGTTAAAAAAGAAATTCACTTCGAAAAAACATTTAATAATAGATACAAAACACTAAGTAATAGTATTTGCTAAATTCGCCTAAAAGCTGTAAAACGTTTTGTCACATACCATTGTTCATTTAGGTATTCTTACTTTCTAAGTAGCATTGCTTATGTGTTTTCTTTCTCAGTACTTCTTGTGGAATCCTAATTTTGTTGCCCTTAAAGTAATACTCTGTTTCATCTCCTGTGGCAGGTTTACTTATTTCTTTATTCATTTTCTAGTGTTTGCGTTACACTTTAAATTTCTTTCATTCTGAGAGAGCAGACAAGGTTTCAGGGGTGCTAACTGGCTTTCTCTGTCAGTTGCTGTGGCAATGATTTACCAATTTTTTTTTTTTTTTGTAGTATTTTGGTGATCGAGTTGGGGGGAAAAACACTTGAAATTGTGATATAGTGCACTGACGTTTATTTGAAATGCTTGGTTTGAATTGCAAATTTTTCTTGAATGAATGTGCTAGCCTTAGTTTTCATAAAGAGTAGAAGTTTGTTGAGTTTCAGAATGTGTTTATTGTGTTGAACAACTCATTAGGTAACTGGACTTAAATAATTGTGGTTACTAAAAAGTGCCAATGACACCCATAATTCTGACATACCGATACATTTCTGGCAGATAATTTTTGGGTTGTAATATTTTGTGGTTTGTCTCTGACAATAACTTAATTCTTGTTTGGAGTTTGAGCAAAGTTCTTTCAATATCTGTGACATTTTCAAGGCTGAAGCAAAATCAGTTTCGGTGTTTTGTAATTTTAGTTTAATGACTGGACATGTGACAAAAGAGCTTTAAGATCTATGATTAAAAGCTCTACATTAAGGTTGAATTATTAAGTAGAAAAAACTTGTTTACCGAAAGTTAAGACTGACTGATTGTGAGTTACGTTTTCTTTCGTGAATTTATTAAGCCTATGTATTCAGGACTAGACTTTATTTTTAAAAGTGCTGAGTTTCTCCCAGTGATTTCAATGAGAATGAAGGTGCTCAGTTGGATGGAGATTGAAGTGGGAAGTGGTTGTATTGTGCAAGAGAGGCAGCAAATGTCAGGGGCATTTCTGTTCAGTTCACACTTTTCATGCAGGGCTCCTTAATCAGAACACAACGTGACTGATGGATCATTTTCAAAGACATTATTTATATGAGCAATTGGAATTGTCTATTTATAGGCTGGTTGCAATCACATCCAACTACTGGGTTTCTTAGTGCATTTATCATACGAGTGGTACCAGCAGGAACTCTGCATTTACATCCCCATGTTGCCATTTTTAATGAATACTCCTTTTTAATGAAACTTCTCCATTTTGCTTCCTTGTGTTGGTTTCATGACTGCAAAGTTAAAACTACCACTGTCCTTCTCTCTGAAGATAAAATCAACACACTTTAATGATTAGGTTATGAAATGGCACATTGATGCAAATGGGTAGAACATACGTAAGTGGCTTAACAGAAGCGAATAATGTAACCCTGGGCTGGCTGGATTAATGGAAGCTCTTTGTTCCCAGCTATCTGGGATATGCATGTACGCTTCTTTCTCTATTAAACAAATGTTTAGTATCAGAAGAACTTCGGGGTTTTTTGACCTGTGGTTTTATTTTGTTCCACACAAATGACGTGGATGTGGTGTGCTCCTCCATATTGTCCTCTATCGTGGATCATATCCAATGAAGACTTACAATTCCGTTTTCAAGTTGAGTCATTGATCCTTTAGTTGATGCTTCCACAAACATATTTTGGGAACTGTGCAGTTTCCCTTTACCTCTGACATAGATATTGGGGAACATATGTTAGAATTTTAATTTCTTTTTGCAGGCAACAAAACTGGTGACAAGAAAACTTTCTTTTTAGGCTTTTGAGAGTTCTTCTTACTTTCAAGTCTTTTGATTTTTGCTTCCTTGAGAAATCCAATTTTATTCATACTATCTCTTTTGTGCTTATCACAATATACAATTACAGTGGTAAACATTACAAAATAGATTGGAACAAGAGCCTGTAACTGTAATCCACTCAGCAGTGGTCCCCTGCCTTCTAAAAACTGTATTAAACATAAGCATTTTGCACCATGCCCCTGTGGTCATTAAACTTTAGGAGTTTGCTCTTCACAATGGAGAACTGAAGGCCCAGACCTGTTAGGTAGTACCTGGGCGAGGGAGTGGCAACCCTGAACCATTGCTCCCCTCTTCTCTCAGGTCTTGAAGCACCCTGTTACGCCTTTTCTTTCTATTATATTCTTGCAGATGTAAGGAATGGCTGGGGACTACGGGGGACAGATGCACCAGTATGAGGGAGTGGAGGCTCTGTATGTGGTGTATCCGCCATTCTCTGGATCCCACAGGCTACCCATGCTGTATGTACAGTGCTTTTACATGGTGTCTCTAATTCTTATATAGTCCTATAGTTATTACCTGGCTTCATTCTGTTAGGTGTATTGTGTGAATAATATTAACTTAATGAGGGCCTAAAAATATGCTGAGGGCCTTCTGCCATGCCCACTGAAACCAGTGGTAATATTTATATTTTCTACCAAGTTCTGACTGATTGTTTTTAAACTTAAAATTTTCAAAGGTCAGTGTAGTACGCTGATCAGTTATGAACAGGTTTATATCATCTGGAAGATCTTTAAATTTCCTTTCGTTAGCAGCTCACTGAATTTTTTTTGTCTTCCCTCTTGTACTGTGCCTTTTCTAAGTCATTAGATTTCCAGATTTTCAGCAGTGACAGTGTAATAGCAAACACTTTATTCTGAACTATTCTTGAAAAAGAAAGAATTTTCTTACTGAGTGTAAGTCTAACAGTAAGAATTCATGTCTACTTTAGATGTTTTTTTTTTTATCATCAATAAATAATTGTGTCTTTCTGTGGGTGATACTCTAAGTGAACATTGATGGTGTCAATATATATATACACCTCCTCGCTGCAGATCACATCATATTTTCCCTTGGCAGTACCTGTAGGGACTCAATGCCCAGCCCTCCCTCATCCTTGGAGGGAGGGGAGTAGGTTACAGCACGAGCTGGAACATGCTCAGGGAAGTGTTCACTCCTCCAGACACTCTGCAGAGATTCACCACTTTCTGCTTAGGCACGGTTTCTTCTGCATGGTGGATTATTCTGTATCCTGTTCTTTTCGCTTAAAGCAGTAATGTCTTTATAACTTACGTCTATTCCTGTGAGACTTGGGAGATTTGAATTCCGTCTTTGATCTGTGTGTGAAGTATTTTTATTGCTTAGAAAGTGATGCATGCCTGATAAGTGCTGTATTTCCCATTGTTTTAAATTTAGCAAGTGAAGGGATCAGGTGCCTGTGTTGCACAGGAGTGGAGCTGAGAAAGCCACGAAGGCCTCATCTGGTTCAGGTGTCTGAGGTTGCAGTGAGCCTCTTGGTCACTGCCAGGGACCAGCACCACTCTGTGCACCCCTGGGACCAAACTGATTGGGATGCTGTTCCTGAGATGACTCCTCAAGGGAGATGCCTGTCTCTTTCTCCAGACTTGTCATGATAGAGAAGACTAGTGGGACCTATGGAGTTAGCACAGTCTCTTGTGACATGGATGAAGCTTGTGCATTGACACTGACTCCGTAGCACCGGTTTACCAAATATACACCAAGACATTAAGCATGTATCAGCTTTCTCCAGTTCAGCAGCTGTATCATTTACAGCTCTTTCAGATCCCCTGCCACCAACTGGGGTACCTCTGTAGAAGTGACACTTTGTTCTCAGTAGTAGCACGCAGCCCTTTTTCAAGAAAGTTCAGGAAAGTGAGTTTAACTTGTTATAGTACTGTGTTCTCTCAGCCTCATCATTGATCCCTCAATACCAGAAATAATCTTAGACCCTCAGTGCTGTGATGCAGTCCCTAGGATGTAAATGTAGATATGAAAATTAACGTTCTCTTGGGCACTTTCTTTGGTGGGTGGTGATGGTGGTGATTTGGAAATACATCTTATTGAAGAAGGTGGAAAAGGAGCTGTGAGTACTGTAAGAGTAATGGTAGTTTGTTGCATCTCATGGATTGTTGGATTCCTAATGTAAATAGCGAGGAACCAGTCTTCTCTGTTTATAATTCAACCAGCACTAGTATTGGATGCCTCGGTTCAACTGCTTAATTATGAAGTAGGTAGACATGCGTGTATCTCTTCAGGATGTGGGCTCAACCTTTTTTTTTTCACCCCTACATTCTCTTGAGACAATGGCTCTGGCTGGGTGTTCTCCATCTCATGCTAGAGAGGACAGTGTTTAATGTACTACGGTTCTTGTTGGGTTATGTTCAGGTGAGTGGAAGGTTAGCTTAAGATTTCTGTAATTAAAACATATGGAGATCCCATGGGTATTTTGCGTCAGTTGTTTGTACTTCTGGTATTGGTCTCCTGTAAAAAGGTAATTCTGAAATCGATTGACTTTCTTAGGAGAAATGCTATCTTTTGCCATTTTACTGCCTGTAGAATTGCTGAGGAAACATATTTTTATGAATGTGGACTTTCTATGTTCTGATGCAGTTCGTTCGTTCCTGGTGATGTTAAACGCCTGGCAGTCTGGAAAAAAAAAAGTGTGTTCACCATTGTGATTCCGACTTGCGATTCATTAGTTTCTGTCTGTTCTGAAAGATGTCAGCTTATGGAGATCTTGCGTTGTCTTTATCTAGCTTTCTTTGACTAACAGGACTCCTTGCTGAAGCCCGCGTTGCTTCCAGAACATCTTTGAGGTACACATGAGGTTCATGGCAGCTGCTGTTTTCACTAGAACATTGCGGATTCAGAGTTCTGGCCTGTATAGAAACATGCTGACGTTTGTTAAGAATCTGTCATATGATGGCTCCTAATTTTTTTTTCCAGTCACCAGGACAATGTCCTGGTTTCTTTCAAGAATTTGCAGGCCACTGTTGGATACGATGAACATTTCCTCCCTTTGCTTCATTCTATGCTTTTATCAAAGTAAGGAGCCTCAGGTGAGGCCTTAGATGGTTAAATCAAAGGCAATATCTGCAAAATAATAATTTCAAATGAACTACACAGAAGCAGAAGTTTCTTTACCATAAAACAGTAAAGAACTTTGGTTCCTTTAATCTGTTAGGCGCATTGGGGCACAAACACCAATAATATGTTCAGGGCTACAATTGATGGCATTTTTGTCTTTTATGCATTTGGCTGTCTGCAGTTCCTGCAGTCTTCACCAGCATGCTGAAGGTAGATGCTGCTCACAATAAGCATTGGGAAATATTTTTTTTCCGTAGTTTGATCATCATTCTGCCGTATATCCCTTTATTAACCAGACTTTTCATTTTCTCCATATTATCCATTTCTCTTTTTGCATCTGGTTCTCAAAATAAGCATTTAAAAGTCAAATCTTGTATCATCACAGATTATAAAGTTCACTTGACCAGTTGTTGACTTTGGAACAATAAATTCTAGTTTGTACTAACCGTGAATCAATGGTTTACCTTTTGGTCAACTGTTAAGCATCAATGTCTCCTGTCACAAGTGGTGTGCTGATTTTTTGTGATAGTTCACACTGATTTTTACTTCCACTTCTGGCTTCATTGTAGTCTTCTGTGATAAATCTACACAGCAAGCAGGTCACTGTTCTTCAGGTTCTGCAACACTTTCCTAGTGACAGGACCAGGCCAAAATCTGCAAGGGAACGTCTGGAATTTTTCCACGCATCTTCAAGAACAGTGATATCAGATGTATCCTTTACTGAGGGATGACAGAAAAGCCTTGAGCTTTCTTGTGGCACTTTAACAAGTGGTTCTGTAGTTGCTCTTTTTGATAACCATTCAGATACCCTTTGCCAGGTAATTAATGGCATCAGGGGAACAATTTGGACGTACAGATAATGTTAATATACTTGTGGACTCAAAGTAAAAATTATAATTTCCCAATGACTGAACTTTTATGGATGTTAGGATAATTCAATTTGGAAGGGGCCTTGGGAAGTCTCTAGTCCAACCTCCATGTCAAAGCAGGCCAGTTCTTAGACCAGACCAGGTTGCTGAGGGATCATTCTTGAAAACCTTCAAGGACTGAGAGGGACCTCACAGCCTCTCTGGGCAACCAGCTCCAACACCTGACTGGCCTTAGGATGAAAAGTTTTCCTTATATCCAGTCTGCGACTCTCATGAGTTTCAACACAGGCCTTTGTCTGTCATCTCCCCACCATGCACCAGTGTGCAGAGCCTCAGTGACCTCCCCATCGGTGCTGCCAGGCTGCTCTCACGTCCCCCAAAGCTGCGTCTTCTCCAGGCTGAACAAACAGCTCCCTCAGCCTCTGCTTGCAGGGCAAGTCCTTGACCATCCTGGTTGACCCTTGGCTGAGCTCATTCCAGTTTATTCATGTCTTTCCCATATTGGAGGCCCCCAAGGTGTACCCGGTATTATAGATGTGGTCTAATGAGTGTGGAGTAGAGGGGGACATATAGCCCAGGAGATGGTTGGTCTTCCTTGCTGCTGGGGCACTGCTGGCTCGTGGTGAGCAGCTGCCCACCAAGACCCCCAGGGCCGTTCTAGGGGAGCAGCTCCCTGAGCACAGGGTGCCCAGCCTGTGCTGTTGCAGGGCTGAGGATGAGGACAAGGGATGTTTGGGTGCATGTGCCTCTTCTGAGGGTAGTCTAAGCTGAAAAATATTCACCAGACTTGAATGATCTATACACTGGCTTGTGTGTACTGTGCATCTTCGAGAGCTTCAACTAGTCAGTAACTTTACCTTCGCTTTGCAGGTTGGCACATTGAAAGCCCCTGAGTGTGTAAAAAAAAAAAAAAACAACCTATGTTGATTTGTAAGTGGTTGCACTAAATGTAGTACCTTCAAATTCATTTGTCGCAGTATCCCAAGCCTGGCACTGTTTATTTTTAACACTTGTAGCTTTTAATTTTTATTGTTTTCTATTTCTTTAGCATTAGAATAGTTTAATAAATCAGCAGTGGCTAACTCAGTCAGCAAATGGTCTGGTTCGTTTAACTACAGTATTCTTTTTATCTCCCAGCTGTGCTGCTATCTTGGTAACTTTTACACTGAATGATTATTTAATCATTAAACCTGAAATTTCTAGAAGTGTCAAGGGAACTGTATACAAATTAAATCAAGAAGTTCTTTAGCACTGCTGCTTAAGCACAGGACAAGTATAAAGGAATACAATTTCCTTGGGGTTACTTCAGCTTTCTCTGTGGCCTTGATTATTCCCTCTAAGTTTTATCTCTAAAAGAACATTCTGTTACAAATGACTGTTTTGGCTGAAGAAGCTAGATGCTGCTCTGTCTTTACCCTAAGGGTTTGTTTATTTTCCTTTGATATTTAACAGAGTTGTTGCTGAAGAGCATCTGTAGGTACTTCCTTTGGGAGAAAAAGACTGAACTTGTAAGCCTGAATTCTAGCACCCTGCAAAGTGAGATGTTAACCCTTTGTTTAACTTGTGCTGTAATTCTAGGAGCTTTTCTGAAAAGTGGTCACCTAGGATACACAATTTCCTAGGATATTGGTTTCAGTAAATGTAAGGTATCTGGCTCAGGTTAGCATCTTCATTTTTCCCCCCTCAAAATGTAAAGGAATTGTAGTTTACAGAGGGGTCATGTGTTATTATTTCTCCTCTCATGAAGTGAAAATAGAAATAAAAATCTTTCCTCCCTTCTGTTCAGTAAAAATAATTTAATGTGTATATTATTTCTCTAAAAGTATGGATCTGTTTTGCATGTGTAGCTGACCAAGAAGAAACCGAGTTAGAAGCGTTAATTTTATGTTTACTTTTCAAAATGGCAAGTCCACTTTTATTCTGAGGTTTTTCTTGTGTGGATTCAGTCGCTGAGGAAGTTGCTGCATTCACACTCATGAGCTTTCTCCTGTTGTCTGACAATTTCATTTTCTGCTGAAACAGTGTAAGATCATGGTTGTGCAGGGGAATGCAAGAGCCAGGCCCAGTGGAGATTCTACTTATTAAGACAAGAGACTATGAGTTGACGTTTGTGCAAAACAAGGAACTCTGCAGAATATGGAGAGTACTGGAACAGGGACTGGAATACAGCAGCAAAGTATTTGTGAAGATGTGGTCAGCTTTTTCCAAGATAATGTGTTGTAATTATTAGATATTTGTTGCAGAAGTCTGGAGGCCATTCATGCATGGATCACTTTGGTCCTTCCTTCATTAAGTGGAAAGAGAACAACTTTTTTTGGTCAGCTGCAGGTGGACAAACATGCTTTTCTCATCCCAGCCATTTGGGTATGGAGTAGACTGGGAAGTCCAAAACATCTGTCTTGACAGTCTGAGGCTGTTTGAGGTCACATTGCCAGGTGTTCATCAATGATCTTCTCCTGCATACATTATGTCAGTTCTCCTGGGTTTATCTTTAGTCAGTTTCTCTTTAAGTGCAAGGTGGTTTTAAGTAGGTACTGAGAAAACAGAGTTAGTGGTGACCAGCATAAAAGAGTAATACAGCCTGGAGCGTCCTACGTGTGTTGATGACATCTCATTCAGCCTTTCTGCATCTTATAATAGTATAAAACAAGAGGGAGTGAAACAGCACTATGGACATCTGCAAGATCCATAGAAAGATGAAGAATTAAAACTAGTTTTACAGGATGCAGGGAAAAGCTAGATTTGCATCAGTTTCTGTGTTTCACCCATTCAGTTTCTTGAGTACAGAAGTAATTAGTTCATAATAGTACCAAATGTGTATGTGTGGGGGGGTGGAGGGTGTTTAGAACGCTGGGAATAAAGATGCGTTTTTTTTCAGTCATCAGAGTACACTGTCTGCATTTACCTTTGGCTAAGGACTTTCTGAGAAATATTAGTTCCAAGTAGTGACAACTCAGCTGAATGAGTGGAGGTTTGTTGTTTTGTTTTGTTTTTTTTCTTTTAGAAAAAGATTAACTAGTTCTGTGAGACCTTGATGCCTTCTTTCTTGTTCTGAGAGGTAAGTAGTCACAGAGTTATGGACAACTTCTATTATTAGGGAATATAAGTGTGGTAATCTGTTCTCGGGGAGATTACAGTCCCAGTTCTCAGAAGTAGTCCATCTTTTGACTTGTTATAGTTGTCTGCAGCATTACAGATGTAGGTGAATGTCTAGTGACTGCTGTGTTGGGTGCTTGCTTTCTCACCTTGGTATGTAGTGTCAGTATTATTTCATAACAACAGTTTATATTTTAACTATGAAAAAGTAAACCAGCATATATTATTTCATAGTTATGATTTGTCTTTTAAACTTCCTTTGGCTATCTAAAGAGAATCCTGTCAGAAAAATGTTTTAAATGGATTTTCTGGAATTGTTGAGAAACCAGATGTTCAAAATCAACCTTTTTAAAACTTGGCAGAAATATTTTCCATAGTGTTTTTTGTCTACCTGTCTTCCTGTTTGATCTGGAACCTGTTTAGTAAATTTGGTTTATCATATTTCTTATATAGAGGATCATGTGAGCATGACTTACCCATTTGACCAAGACCAACATACCTAAAATCAGTGTGCCAAAATTCCAGGAGCCAAGCTCCTTCAGCTTATTACTGCATTTTATTTTGCATAACAGCCTGGGCCCAAGCGGAATGAAGAGCATCTCATTACCGAGTATTTTGTGATGTAGAATGTAGGGCACTTCTGGAAAATGGGGAAAGGTGGGTTCGAGATTCCTTCCCTTGGTCCCACAGCTGTGAAAAGCAAAGGTAAATTTGCTATAGCAACCATTCCTTTAAAAGGATGATGCCACTTCTTTTATAGGTGCCTATTCTCAGCTTGCTATTCCTGAATCCCATGTAGATGCGGGGTTTTCTCTGAACCCTGTTGAGACTGAATTTTGCACTCCCTTAACTGCCCAGACCAAGTCTGCCCTGTACACTGGTTTTGATGCGTGCCTCTGAGGAATTCTTGTAATTATAACTTTATTGGATGTCATTCGAAGATTCTTAGGAGTATTCTAGAGTTAGTATTATCTGTACCTTCTTCATTTTGCTGGATGATTGATCATACCGCTATTGGCAGGTTTTTAATTTTGTCTTGGTCAAATCAGTTCAGTCCGCTGGCAGGACACTGAGACAAGCTTGTCAGAGATAATAGTTTTGGCTTTGACCCTAACGTCCCTGCAGTCACTCTTTGCATGAGTCTTTGGCTTGAAGGTCACCTTCTCTCATCTGCTATTAATCTACAATTCTTCTGTTTTCTTGAATCCTTTTATATCTTTACATGTCCTGTAATCATTATTTTCTTTGTGTGTCATGCCTAATCATTTTCTTTCCCTTACTACATCCTTGCATTAGCTATCAAGGTCTTGTGTTAGTCTTTAAAACACCAGCATATAAAATAGCCATAAATATGTGGTCCCATATAATAACCACCACCTTTTTGGTTTCATTAGCCTTTGTGACTCTTTGCAGATCTGTAACACCAGTCCCTCTCCTTTCCCCCCCTCTTCGCCCCAGTCCCATTAAATCAGGGTGGTGCTTGGCTGTTTTACCTGGTGACCTGCCAGCAGACTTGTGTTCTGCTGTTCATTTTCCCCTCTTGAATTCTGTGTTTCTTATCCTTTTTTTGTTCTACTTGAACTTTTCCAAGTGTTCCTTTATGCAGCATAGGCATTCCCCCTCCTCCAGTAGGTTAGTTAGAGTGCCTTGGAGAAGAGTGTCTTTCAACTCTTCCCCTTCTCTATGTCTTAACTTACTGTGGTGGGTTGACCCTGGCTGGACACCAGGTGCCCACCAAAGCTGCCCTGTCACTGCCCTCCTCAACTGGACAAGGGTAGAGAAAATATAATGAAAGGCTCATGGGTCAAGATAGGGACAGGGACATCACTCAGCAAATAACACCACAGGCAAAACAGACTCAGCTTGGGGAAATTAGTTTATTACCAAACAAATCAGAGTAGGGTAATGAGAAATTAAAACAAATCTCAAAACACCTTCCCCCAACACCTCCCTTCTTCCTGGACTCAACTTCACGCCCGATTTTTCTCCCTCCTCCCCCTGTGCGGTGCAGGGGGACGGGGTATGGGGGTTGTGGTCAATGCCTCACAGGTGGTCTCTGCCGCTCTTTCCTCCTCATGGGGAAGACTCTTCACGCTCTTCCCCTGCTCCAGCGTGGTGTCCCTCCCATGGGAGACAGTATTCTACAAACTTCCCCAGCCTAGGTCCTTCCCACGGGCTGCAGTTCTTCACAAACTGCTCCAGCGTGTGCCCTTTCCATGGGGTGCAGTCCTTCAGGAACAGACTGCTCCATCCTGGGGTCCCCTGCGGGGTCACAAGTCCTGCCAGCAGACCTGCTCCAGTGTGGGCTCCTCTTTGCACAGGGTCACAGGTCCTGCCAGGAGCCTGCTCCAGCACGGGCTCTCCATGGGGTCACAGCCTCCTTCAGGCATCCACCTGCTCCATTGTAGGGTCCTCCACAGGCTGCAGGTGGATGTCTGCTCCTCCATGGCTGCAGGGGAACAGCCTGCCTCACCACAGTCTTCACCTGGGGCTGCAGGGGAATCTCTGCTCCGGTGCCTGGAGCACCTCCTCCCCCTCCTTCTTTTCTGACCACGGTGCCTGCAGGGCTGTTTCTCTCACATATTCTCACTCCTCTCTTTGGCTGCTGTTGCGCAGCAGGTTTTTGTTCCCCTTTTTAAATATGTTATCCCAGAGGCGTTGCCACCATCAGCTGATGGACTTGGAGCTGGCTGGTGTTGGCTCTGTCAGACATGGGGGAAGCTTCCAGCAGCTTCTCACAGAAGCCTACCCCTGCAGCCCCCCGCGACCAAAATTTTGCCATGCAAACCCAATATGCTTATTTTCTTCTATGATTTTAGCATTTTCTTTTGGTTTTGTTTTTTGTTTGTTTTTTTTTGTTTTTTACAAGTAATTCACAGTTCTTTCGACCCACCCTGTTCTATGTCTGGCTGATTCTTACATCTCACCTTCAATGTCTTCTCATACCTCCAAAATTTGAGTACTTCCTTTTCTGGCATTTCTCTCTACTTGTATTTTTGTCCTATTTTCTTTTTTTTTTTGTGTTGTAATAATAGTTTCATGTTTTACTCTACTAGGCTTGTAAATTCAGTTGTGGCTTTCTGCACACGTCTTTCATGTTAAACCGATCATGAAAAATATTTTTTTTTTTAAATAATTAAGCCCCAAATACACATATTTCACTTAACAACCAAAACTAATACCTCCTTTTCAGATATTTTGCAAGATTGAGGGCAAGATATGAGTGGACAAACCAAAAGAGAGAGATTAACCAAAAGATATTAACGGGTAATAAATTTGCCTGAATGTCTATTTCTGTTTCGTCTTTAAGGAATTCAATATATATAATTTTGCCATCAAGTCTGAAAAGTTTGGCTATGGTAATTTTTCAAGAAGTGGCTAAGTAAGCTATTGACCACTGTAATGTGTCGTCAAATGTATTAGAACTCATCTAAATAGCTTCTTGTTGAAGTTTGCATAGTTCAGTAAAAATCAACAGCAACTATTTTATCATTTTGGGCTGTATTATATGAAACCTGACATGATGTACGGTATAAATTACAAATGCTGTCAGACTGGACAGATAATTCATTTTGGGTAAAAACAAGCTGCTATTGTGGTTTACTGCACTGTATATAGTTTCTTTAAACTGTACTTCTTTGTTACTAGCTTAAAAATGCTTATATGTACCTCTCAGGATGTAGGCTCTGGAGATGAACAGTTGTAGCTTCAATTTTTAAAATGTTTGCAGCAAATCAGTTTTCAAAGCTGTTTAGTATTTGAAATGTATTTAGAATCCTGAAAAATATTTTGATGTAAAATAATATTAAATCTGATTGTATAAAGCAGATACAAAATAGGCAAAAAAATTAGGTTGCATTGTTCAGAATATGTTTTCTTAATAGTTGCAATTTTTTATTGACTCACTTTCTAAGTAAGGGACGAGTTTTCTAGTGGGAAAATAATGTACACTGAGATTCTACTGATGCTGACTTTTCAGTAAGAAAAAGAAAATCTGTAGTTGACGGCTATGAAGTACTAAATATGGGAGGAAGAGCTAGGTGCAGTTCTGGTTTTATCCTGTAGTATTAGCAAATATAAAGTTGAAGTGTATGCAAAGAGCTCTGTGTTTGCTCAGACTTTGTCAAATGTTTATGCATATTTCAGATACATCCCAAATAACACGCTGTAGTATTGTGAACTGCTTGGACTTGTATGAGAATGGGAACAGAAGGTTATACGAGTCAACAGAGTACAGGATGTTGCTGTATGTTATGCTACTCCATATGCTATATTGGGAAAGCTTATAGAGTAAGTAGTATAGTACATGGTATATACTGGCAAGCTCTTCTAGGGGAAGTGCGTCTTTCTGTTATAATGATTTTACTGTTTAATAACTACCTGCAGTGTTCTGGACGCCATAATGTGTGTTTGTGCTGGTTTTCACTAGCCAGACAGATGAAGTCAAGCACTTCCTGAGAAGCCAAGCAAAACTGTCTCCTACCATCAGCCAGAAACCTGGTGGTTTTTTTAGATCCATCTTGACAAATTACACAATTATGGAAAGAACTGAAATAGGACTAGAAAGAGGACTAAGTACTATGTAGGTCCTTAGGGAAATTCTGTTAATGTCCCTTTCTGGTTCCCTATTTAAAAATAGGGAAGTCTTTTCAGCTGCTTGTGGTCAAGTTTGAACATAGTGTTTCAGCGGAGGAGCCTACTTAGTGATTCAAACCCCTGTGATTTCAGGGAAGAGTGTGCATCTTTGACCCAGCAATGAGCGTATGCAGAGTGCTTTGGCCTCTGGAATATAGGACGGTACTGCAGTTTGACACATTGCAATTTTCACTGTTATGTACCAAATAATATTAAGGAACTTGTGCAAAGGTTCCCTACACGAGTAACTCAATTGGGATAAAGTTATTCAAAAAATGTCTCGTGTGAGTCATAATGTTTCTTAAAATGTGCTTTCATAGTATTCGGTACAATCTTGATGAAATCCCTGCTTCAGTGTGAGGATTGGTGAAATATGAATAAACTCCATGTGGACTTTTGAATGGAGAATCCTGGGGAGGTTCTATGACTCAGTATTGGCATGGACCTCATTCAAGATGCTGCATGTTATATTAGGCACTTCATGTTATTTAGAAATGCTGGAGGAAATATCTTGAAGTTTGACTAATTAGAAATAGCATTGGTAGCAGATGGACAAGAGAAAATACCATAGAAAAGTTGATTGTGTGAGTCTTTGATTTCTCGCAAGCGTGTAGTGCTGGCTGAGCAAGATCTTCCAACTCTGGCAAAAGGTTTTGCCATTGAGCTGTGTAGCTGAGCACAAACCCGGTATTTGGTATTTGTTCATGACTGTCAGGCAGTCTTTGGAGAATTTCAGTCTATACAGGGGCAGCAAGAGTATATAACTGCCCTTCATGAGAGCTGATTTTGAAACAGACTGTCTTGGCAGTGCTGCAGCTCAGTCAGTCACCTGCCTAATGAACTGGAGGCCACCTTCCTGATCATTAAGAGGAAGCAAGCTGCCTGGATTTTATCCAGCTTTGGATTTTTAGGCTGGTATCCTGAGCACTTAGTGATTTGTGTTAGGTAGTGGACTGCTCAAAAGTCATTACCCCATAAATCTGGTACATTGGAGGGGAATTTCTTCAATTTTTGGTTTGTTGCATGGGAGGGAATCTCAAGAATATTCATGTCTCTGAGACTTCTCTGAGCATACATACTTTTATTTCAGTTGGATAACATTTGTAATCTAAATGTTCTATGTCTAAAATAGTAGTAACGCGGAATTGCAAGGTATTAATTAATACACATTCTGTGTATTAATTCGCCTAATTATGCCTAGATAAAGTTTCAGTTTATTGACCCTATCAGGTGTAGGCGTTTCACAGATGCCTTCTTTTTGACAGTATCTTGGGAAGTGATAGCCCCAGCGATCATGCTTTGTTCCAAATTAGCTTATATTTAAAGTAAACTTAAGTCCTTGAAATAGTTTCAGGGTTTTGCACAAATGGTGGATCTCAGCAGCAGAGCGAGTTGGTATTACCTTATTATCTCACGCATGGAATCAGATGAATTTTATGTCATCTCATTGTGCATTCAGATAGAGGAGAAAGTTGATCTCCTTTCTCTGGGTTATTCTTCAGTCCTTGTGTTTACTGACAGCTCTTCAGTCTCGTCTTACATATAGTCCAGTCAAAACCAGGTCTAGAAATAGAATCATAGAATCATTTAGGTTGGAAAAGACCCTTGGGATCATTGAGTCCAACCATCAACCCCACTCTACAAAGTTCTCCCCTACACCATATCCCCTAACACCACATCTAAACGACTCTTAAACGCATTCAGGAATGGTGACTCCACCACCTCCCTGGGCAGCCTATCCCAGTGTACGACCACTCTTTCTGTGAAAAATTTTTTCCTAATGTCCAGTCTAAACCTACCCTGTTGCAGCTTGAAGCCATTCCCTCTTGTTCTATCGCTAATAACCTGTGAGAAGAGACCAGCACCAACCTCTCTACAGTGTCCTTTCAAGTAGTTGTAGAGAGTGATGAGGTCTCCCCTCAACCTCGTCTTGCTCAAACTAAACGGGACTTGATAGTTGAAACATCAGAGGCCACGACCAGTTATTTCTCATTGCTACCATCGCACAGGGTTACTTTTGTTTAAATAAAAACTACTTATGAAATTGGGATTTTGGGGTGCAGGGCTCTCTTGCTAGTTCCTCCTGCAGTGGTAGGAACTGGTGGGACATTAAAAAATGGGTTTCTGTGTCAGAAACTTTGGAGGTCCAGTAGTATTTGCCATCTAGTTTGGAACTACCACCTGATGTGCAAGGAGTCTCTGTGCAGCATGATTTTAATCTGTGTTTAGTAGATGAAGAGAAGTACATCCTGACAAAATGGAAAAGAATCTCACACTGCCATTAAGTCACCTTAGCAATTTTCATGTGGCTAAACCAAGGAAGTTACATTCTTGCTGTATAAGGGGATGGGCATAGCTGGTGTAGCTACAGTGGCTAGAGATGGTCTGTTTTCATGCTCCAGCCTGATAGTCATGCTGCCAAAACTGTAGTCTTAATTTGCCCTGAATGGCAAATGGGATGAAGAAATATTTCCACAGCTCTTCTTCTCTTGTAAAATTCTTTGTAATATGCTTTATCACTCAGGGGTTCTGTGCTTTGGAAAGGTTACACCCATATTGATTGTTTATCCTGTCATGTTTTGAGTACAATGCATTATTTTATGATTTTATATGAATTTTCATTCATTTCATTATTGGTAGCTTCTTATTTCCTGATACATCAAGGGAATAGAGCACAACTAACATTTTTTGTGGTCTTATTAACTGTATGTTAATTTCCATTTTAGAATTCATTCATTCGTATCTGAAGTGAATGTATTTCTGGTTTTGAATATAGAACATATGTACTAGCTGAAAACCAGAAAACTGACGTTACTTGGAGTGATGAGTTAGAAAATCTTACCTCTTCTTGCTGACAAAGCAATCCGTCTAGAGTTGCGTGCAGTTTTCAGTGCATGTGTATTTTAATAATGCACTGCCTTTTGACAATTCAGATTTTTCCTACAAATACTTCGTGTTGATGGATTTGGGCTTGTTTGTGTCAGTCTTGGGGAATTATATGTGAAATGTAACCTGAAAAACTGAATAAAAATAGTTTCACTTAGTTGATCGTAGCAACCAATGGAGAAATATGTACAGTGTTTGTATCACTATTTTTTAATGCCATAATTATGCATGGAATGAAATACGTCCCTAAGAATGGCATTAGGACTGCTTTTTGAGCAATGATGTGAGTATTGCATTGAGCAATGACACGTAGCAAAATGTGGCAAGGCATTTGAGCATGATAAAGTCACCATGTACTGTGTACAATCGGGAGTGTGGAATGAGACAGAGAGGTAGAAAAATAAAATACCGAACACTATGACTATTGCAGCCACCAGCAGTGGAATTGTTCAGAATAATTAATGTCTGTGCTACCAGTCAAGCCTTAGACAGAAGAGATGGGGACCAGAGACTGTCTTCCTGGAAATACATGAAATTAATAAAGAAGGTGTGCCTGAGCAGCCTGTCGTCATCATCAGATGATTACTTTCTTTGTTTTCCAAGAAATATGGACTAAATGGAGAAGTGGAGGAACCAGTCTTGCAGCTTGTATATAACTAACAGGAGTCACCTCAAGAGGGATAAGATTTATCTCAGCCAATTAGTCATATTTTTAATTAATCTCATCTTAGTCTGGACATGTAATAGAGGTCAGATGAATCACTTTGTAAATGTCCCGGTTTCTCTCCATTGACTGTAATTGGAATCTACATGACTTCTGCAGATGTGGGTGTCTACATAAGAGGCATCTCATTTAGTTTTAGATGTTTTATGTCATTGGGATTCTCATGTGCCAAACCCCAATGTTCACGTCATGAAATTCAGTGGACCGTAGTAATGTCAGAGACCATATTTCAAGAACAGCAGTAAGTATCAAGTTTTTCCATGAGACATCTAGTGGTATGCATTTAGAAATTAATATGTTACTAGACTATAAAGTCTGTAAGCTGGGTTACTGAAATAAGCAATGAAGGAAAGGAAATTCCATATTTAAAACTGCAGAGCCAGAGCATTGGTCTAATCTTTAAGTTGCGACCCAAATGAGAAATGCATCCTTGATTACAGCAAAAAAGTAAACCAAGGCAAAATAAGCACAGAACTGTAACCAGAAGAGTTTCTCATGACAGATGGTAAATAATTTTAAAATTTGGGCACATATAATACACATTTGTTGACTCGTGTACACATACATGCACTAGGGCACAGAGGCTGATACCAACTGAAACAAAGTAGTGATTTACATTATGATGGGTTATGGTGCTTACTTGGCATGTTGTTATTGTTGCTATTTAAATAAAATCCCCTAAAGTTTATTTCAGACAAGACTGAAGTAACTATAGTACCATAATACAGTTGGTAGGAACATTTTGTTTATGTAGAAGTAAAACACTAGGGTTGTTCAACAGATTGCAGAATTTCTTTTGTGGGCATTAGCAATTATTTGGGAAATAATCCAGTTCCTAGTAAATTTGGTAGGAATCTTTCAGTCAGTTCCAGAGGGACTTCTGTCAAATTTCTTTAAGTTTTTGAAGATACCAAGTTTTATGAAGTTGGCATTTTAGTGTTTGCTGGGTGCTTGATACAGTGAGGACCAAGACTTCCTTTGGGACTATGCGTAATACATGCATTGATATGTTTTGCCATGAAATCATCTTAATTGGGTGGGGTAATGAGGAGGTTAATGGGTCTACTTTACTTTAGAAGCTGTTTGTATGATAATGTAAGAAATACGGGGAATAAACAAGAGGACCTGAAATCTTAATCCATGAGACAGTAGTGACTGAACTAGTATAGCAAAGAACGTTGTGGGAGGACAGGGAGGAGGAAGAGGCTGTTACTGTTGTGTATTGGGTCAGACACTTGTGCTGTGACCCAGCTGTAGAGGGAGGTGGACATACTGATGGTCCATGAGTCATACGAAAAGGGGAAAATCTCATGGGCTCCGTTGTTACACAGGCATTGCACAGACCACCAAACGGATCGGGAAGGTGGGGATTTTTATTGGCAGAGTACAGGCGATGGCGATGATGCAAGATTTTAATTAATCAGTCATGTGTTGGAAACCAGTAAAGGAGAATACCAATTGCCCAACATGTTTTGCAGTGCACTTATGATCAAATTTTGAGATGGTGGGAAAAGCAATTGAAGGGGAAGCTATTCTATTTGATACCAACTTTAAGGGAGAAACTGTTCAAACATAGGAAGACAAAAGGCAGCTTGAGTGAGAATTACCCTGGGATGACAGAGCTCACAGATTTCAGGAAGGGAAAGATGAGTAAAAGAATCAGAAGAACAAGGGGATATGAGAGGACTGTGGGCATAATCTCTTTGGAAATGAGTCTGGAGAAAAGAAGTTAAAGAAATTCGTTGTTTCGCAAATTAAAAATCTAAAGAGAAAAAATGCAAATTGAAACAGCATAGGAGGAGGACAAAAAACATAGTAAAAGAAATCTTTCTAAAATATAAGGATCTTATTTATATCATGCACAAGAAGGAACCATGTAGAAAACTAAAACTAATTTGGATTATTCAGAAAAGTGCAGAAGACTAGCAAAAGATGTATAGAAGAAAAAAAAATGAAAGAAGCTGAGGCCAAAAAAAGGAAGCAAGAAAAGACTGTGTACAGGAAAGAACATAGGTAGTAACAGAAATTGTTCTGGAAGTATATTTCTGGTAAGAGCATGTTCCAGGAAAGTGTTGCTCTACTGCTTAACAGAAGCGGATCAGTCTTCACTAGTGGTATTAAGAGCATATAGAATAGAGAAAGGACAAATCAGAGAGTACTTAATGTGTTAGCGGTTCCCAGGTTAGCTGTGCCTGACACAGGCTATACTTGGAAACTGGAAGAATTGGCTAAATCAGTCTCAGCTCTGTTAGCAATTACCATTGCGAATCTGAAGAAGATAAATAAGTGTGTGTGAAAAAAACCCCATAAAATAGAAAAACTGATCCTTAAAAGGGTGGGGGAGCTATGGAGGGAAGAGGCATGTCACAGGTTTACAAATAAAGTTTGTTTCTAGAGAAAGTACAGACAAATATTCAAACATTTTCTAAATACCTGGAGGAAAGCAACAAACAGCAATCAGCATGGGTTTGCTGGAACTATCTAATACCCTGTAACAAGAGATTAAAACTTGTGGATGAAAGAAAAGGAGCAGATGTCCTACACTTTCACTTGAAGAAACTTCTGAATGCTGTCTCACAGGACTGCCCTATAAACAAGCTAGGTAACATCAAGCAGTGTCTTAATGTAAGTTGCATGGGATATAGCTGCAAAACTGGTTGGAAAAGGTTGGACAAGCAGCTATTGCTGTTTCACTACCATGTGTGTATTCCACAAGAGTTTATTTTAGACACTATTCTGGTTTTTTTCAGTAATAATCTGGGTTATGTATTAGAAAGTACGCTTATTAAATTTGCAGTTGTCACAAAGTTGAGAATGGATTGGAAGGACGCCGTAGAACAGGATTAGAATTGAAAATGATCTTGACACATTGGAGAAATGGCTTAGGGAATAAGGTAATATTTAATAGGTGTAAGTACTACACTTGGGCAGAACAGCTGTCTACAGGACACAGCTGGTTAAGCAGTGGGTTTTGAGAACAATCCGTAAGTAATGAATATTACATGAGTAAACATAATCAAGCTCTTGTGAAAAAGGTATGGTTGGATGAAAAAGACATAGCCTGCAAAACGTATGGAGTAATTCAGCTGTTGTACTCAGTACTCTGCTCAGCTCAAATACTGTGTCCAATTCTGAGCATCACTCTTCAATAAAGAATAGGGCTAACTGGAGAGAGTTCAGAGAATGGTAATGAGGACAGTTACAAGAACCGAAAATCATGACTTCTAAGGGAAAAACTGAAGAACCAGAATTATTTACCCTAAAAAGTAAAAGATAGGTAGGGGAGAAAAGTTTTCAAGTATGAAAAAAAACCACCACAAACAAACCCAACCCCCAGAAAAAACACACAAACAAACAAAACCCAAACCACGTTGAACATACACGGATGAGAGAAATGACCTGATCTCTGCATCCAGCATGGATAGCTTAAATTCTAACAAGAAAGAATTAGTTTAGACATCAGAAAAAAATTTTGATAGTAAAGTAAGATCACTTCGAACATGTTAGGTGAGAAGTTTCTAAGTATATTTAGAGATCTTTTAAAACACATTAAAAAAAACATGTCTAAAAATAATACAAGTGTAGCTTTTTTTCACAGGCAGTTTGGAGACAACCTGCTATGGACCCTATCGGTAGGACCTTCTGTGATTCTATATTGAGCGTGTTACATTACTGCGTATTATTGCTGTGCCACACAGTGCGTTTTCTGTTCTTTATGTCTTATGGAACAGTATTGTACTTTGAATTAAGATTATACTTTTTATTTATTTCAGTGTGTGCAGAAGCTTACAATCCTGATGAGGAAGAGGATGACGCAGAATCTAGGGTATTTAATGCTTTGTGTCACTTATTTCTTCATTTCTCAGGCATTAAATTTAGTAAGAAAAATGTAACCAGCATTACCATTCCTTTCCCAAAGCATCCTTGTTATAATATACTTTAATAATTTGTTGGGTTTTCATGTTAAAGGAACATTTAAAAATTCTCTGTAATAGTCACCCATGTAGAACCTGATGTGAGTAATTATTCTAAATTACCACACCTTTGATACGTGGTCTGTTAAGGAAATATTTTTGTGCAATTGCATTTGCCCAGAGAGCAGCTGCTCCTAAAAGTACTTATTTGACGTCCTCATAATCTTGCAGTAGTTTCCTCAATATTCTAGTTTTTTTCGTAAGGTAGAAAAAAGGTTAGTTCTAAAATCACTAAGACTCTCAGATGTACAGTGCAATAGCTAGTGAACTATATTTATTTCTTTTACTTACGTCACCCTTTTAAAGGCATTTACTTAGCTTTTAATATGAAATAGCATGACTTTCAAGACAAGTTTAAATTTTTGTATCCTACCTAATTTCTGGCTTGTAAAACTGTCAAAAAGGTTATCCTATAGCATCACAGCTTTGAAACCTAGCATAACTTTTTAAGCATATGAGTTGAATGAACAGCTTGATTGATACTCACATTAACCAGACATCGGTAATTTAATAAATTTCTGGCTCGCTTGAATAGTGTCAAGTCTGTTGTTTACTCTGTGAAACTTCTGATATAAATTTACCACAGATACTATTTCACAAAATATTCTTTGGGAAGTAGTCATGGCAAATGGCCGAATGTGACAGCGGTGCTTTTTATAAAACATGCATGCTCCAAATATGAGTAGAGAGTTGTAGACTAGCATTTATGCAGCAATAGTTGAGATAAAGGTATCCAGGATGGCTTGCAGAAATGAACTGGATTCTACAAATGCAAAGATCTTGCTAGCTTAAGTACAGCAGTGCTTCATTTGCTAACACTATGGTGATATAATGTTATCATTGAATGTTTATTCAAATCCTGAAGGTTTTGAAGTGAAAGTGTTATGAAGCATGACCAAAATATTGTGTAAAATGCTTAGCTGAATTAGCTCAATCCTTCAGCTAGTGCTGCTATTTGATAACCACTTTAAAGGTTTTTCTATTATATCCCTCAGATTATTCACCCTAAAACGGATGATCAAAGAAACAGACTGCAGGAGGCGTGCAAGGACATTCTTCTTTTTAAGAACCTAGATCCGGTAAGAGATTCTTTGTAATGAACAACATTTTGCAGTGCTGCTAAGAATGAATTCTCTTGAACTTTTTAGCAGAAGTTTACAGATTTGACTTGTGTAAGCTCTTATGTGTGCTTTCTTGACCACTTCACAAACTCCAGAAGTGACATTTTTGTAACTGATACATCATATATAGAGAGAGCCTTTTGTTCACCCCCATGAATGATAGTATTGAAATACATTAACATGAATGTACACACTAATATGATTGTAAATAATTTTATTTTCTTATTTTAAATCTTCTTGCTGTACATTGATGTGTATAAATTCATCGGTTAACCGGAATGTTTAAGTTTTTTCTACTAGTTACTTTTTATCATATGGAAGTGTGCCGAGTGCTTCACCAAAACCTAAAATTACCCCTAAAGCCCACAGTTTAGCTATAGATTTAATTGAACAAGTTAGGAAATACAGAGAAAGAGGAAGGCAATAGTGAGGTGTTTACATTATTATTTCACTTAAGACAGATGCCATAAAAATGCTACAGATACTTTTTTTTTTTTTCTGTGCAGATAATTTCCTTCTATTGCCTATAAAACCAATTACGGGCTTTTAAGAAAGCTTAAATGCAGTGAATGAGTGATCTGGATCAGACAAAGGTGATAATGCTACCAAAAAGCACAGGGTTGTTTAAGGGAAAAGGCAAGTGTATCAATCGAAACATGCATACTGAGGTTGGGATGAGTCACAGCACACCAAATGCTTTCTCAAGAGAATTGATTCAGTGCTGTCAGGGGAGGGAGCATGGGGGAAAGGGAAATAATTATGTAGAGTTTTAAGTATGAGAACAAAAAGTTTTAAATTTGATTCAGGAGGGAGCTAATGGAAAGACCAGCCTGCAGCTCTGTTTGGAAGTCAGGTGCTGTTATAGGGAATGCAGGTTAATTCGTGCTGCATGTTTCCATCGGCTTTTGTCCATGCAAAGGCTGAGCCCTGACCCTGGGAGCAGTGAGCCACAGACCCACAGCTTTGCAGAACCCTGGAGTCAGAGCTATAGGAGGGCATCAAGAGTCTCAATGTAGGTGCTAATATGTATGCATTCTTGGGACACTAGGGATCCTGACGCAGAAGATTTCCTAACTCCTTCATGCTGTCTGCTCAATGGGTAGTTAATTAGCTGTTCCACTATACTGGTTCAATCTAAAGTCACCCAGACGCTTGCCCCTTCCACTCCTGAATTATTTTTCTGCATAACTTCAGGGGCACAAAGTGGTTTGTGGGTATCTGCTCTTGATGTGAAATTGCTTGCTTTATTTATTTATTTATTTTATTTGTTTATTTTCCTTATCATTGCTGTGTCCTGCCTTCTACTTGGCTGGACCATCGTTCCATTAGCCTGCCAATCGCATTTTGGCTGACCCCTCTTGGTTAATGTGAGCATTTCTCCGTTATGAGCCCTGTGACCCAATGGATTATTGTGTGCTCCCAGAGTTTGCTGTGATGTTAGTTTTGAGCTACTATTTTCCTGATTCTGGCTTTGCACAGTTTCTTGGTAGCATCTGCTTCTAGTATCAATCCTCTGGATGAGATCCACTTTGCCTTCCAGTGAGAACTAGGTCTTCTGTCTAAATAGTCATCAACCACTTGGTCTGCAGGACAGGGATCTGTTGGCTTCATATCAGCTATATTGTAATGTTGTGTACACGTAGAGCATTAAACTGTTCCAGTGTGGGCACTTGATATAACTCTTCCATGGAATACTGAGGGATTACTTCCCCTGTTTGTGGAGGTCTTCTCAGGACTCTGCTGCTGTCTTAGTACCATATTCCCTTAATGTTTTGAACTCTTTTTTTTCCTTTTTGCTTCTGAATCAATTACTTGTAATTGCTAGTAGTTCCCATAGTCTGTTCCAGGTGTTTAGCAGAAGACTTCTTAGCCAAGTCTTCCCCCTGTGGAGCTCTGCAATCCAAAGCCTTGAAATCTGCTCCTGGGATCTCCCAAGTCTTGTTTACCCATTGCTCAGATTGTCCAGTGGATTAAGAACACTTCCTTCTGCTTTAAATCCTTTACAGACAGTGTTCTGAATAGCTGAATAAGATAATTTTTGTAAAGGAGTTTTCATTATAATAACTTTACTCATGAAAGGGATTGGAAAGCTACTGAGCTCTGATCTTCATAGTTCAGAGCAAGGATATTAAAACGTAGCGTTCTTCAGTCTGGCTTGCTCCTTCTGTGGAGCCAAGATCTATAATCCCCAGGGGACTTCTCCCACTCCTCCTTCTTGTTCTGCTGCTAGGCAGCGACTCAAGAGCTCTGCCACAGTAGTTACAGTAATTTAAATATTCCTGTCCCAGCTCTCTTCCTCACCTCTGCCTCTCCACCCTGCAGCACAGGCACATGTGGTGCCAGCTGCTGCACTTCGCTCTCTGGTGTATTAGCAAAAAAACTCTTTCATCTTGGAGAGAGATAAATCTTCAGCTGCTAAAGCTAGAGTCTGTGGAACAAAAGTCAAGCTGTGTATTGATAGCATCTCCCATTCTCACTGTTTTTTTTTCCTTGCATTGAACTTCAGCCTCTTTCTGCTATAGTTCTGTGTGTGAAAAACGTTGTTTCAGAGGTCCGTGAGTTAGAGGGGAAGAGAGAATGTAAAGTGCTTAATGGCTTTTCCCTGATGGCCTTTTAGCAAGGTGTCAAACACCATTCCTAGACAGGGCACTGCTCTGAAATACAGTATAACAACATGTCCTAAGGCATAATCAGAATTGCATTCAGTACATGATGCTAAATGGAGTCCACATTTTCTTAAAACATTATCTAACACACTGTGTTTTAATTTGAATGGAAGGAGAAGATAAGGGTATCAGTAAAGGAGAAGCTGCAGCAGTTAGGAGGTGACTTACAGCGCTGCTCAGCGTTTTAATTAAAGGGTCCATCTGAACAGACAAGAGCTTTCACATCAAATGGTTCTGCTGTTTTTTACTTTTAATGTGAGACTAAATGAGAGACAGGAGAAGAAGATAACCTTCAGACTTTGAGACAGCTTAGGACTTTCTAAACACACACAACAGTGTCTTGACAGCAGTGTTTAAATATCACATGGTTAAACTTACGGAGAAGTATTCATAAATATCAGTATTTCACGTATTGACTCTGATTGAAAATATAGCATAGTATAAAGGAACACCAGCTCTGGTACAATTCCCTGAGCAGCACTCTATGTTTTAAAGGCAAACTCTTAGAAATTCCTTAAAGTCTCTGGAGGTACTTGAATTTTCTTGAAACTTTCTTGAATTTTATGGATTGCTGAGAATGTGACTGGTCAACTAATGTCAGTTCAGCAAGGCAATCCTGAGTTAACACCTTTAAATAAAAAGTACTTAAATTTATATGATACCATTTTTTCACCTTTCCAGGGTTTTAATCACATCCCATCTGGTTGCTGTCACTCAATATCAGTTTAGCTAGTGAGTATAACAGTATTGAAAAAAATTACTTGAAGAGAAGAATATGGATTGAAACATGCATATACAAGATGAGGGAAAGAGGTTCTTGCAGAGCTCTTTGGCTGCTTTCTAGAGGACCAGGTCAGGAAAGCAATTCCAGAAGCAGAACTGTGTGGATGTGTGAACTGAATGAGAGAAAAGCGCATTCAGACGTTTGTTTTCCTCTCCCCACGCTATTAATCTAACCTATGTTAGATTAACCCATTCCTCTTTTAAAGCACCTCTTCCTGTTCTTCTTACCGGAAAACCTCTTCCTATTAGAGGATGGTACTATTTATTGTGCTTCTCGATTGCCTGCCACACCATGGCTAGAAATCCGAGTATTGCTTGTGTTCGTCTAGGATTGCCATGGTGTGCCAGGCTGCTTACTCTACGTGCATGCTCAAAGCATGTTACCTCATCTTCTCCTTCATCCTCCAGATGCTGGAGGTTACTGGCAGTGGAATCGGAAGCTGCATGCCCTCTTTCCCCTCCACTTTCACTTTGTATAAGCTAGCAAGGAGAAAACAAGATGATGACCAGGTACCTTGGGCCATTACTGAGGATGATCCCCAAGTCGCTGTTACTGGAATTTGTCTCTGTTCAGCTTAACAACTGTTTTATTACTGGGAGGAATAGCAGCAGCAGCTCATCTAGTGGCCAGTGCAGCCTTCTACACTTCCTTTTTACAATGCAATTCAGAGAAGTTGTTCTTTTGGTTTTGTCTTTTAAGAGGAAACTTCGCTAGGACTGATTAACAGCAGACTATCTGATTTGGCTGTTACGGCTCATAGGCCAGCAGTTAAAAAACATGAACCTATTATCAGAGTAACAGGGTGGCTCAAGGGACTGGTGCCGTCAAAGTTGTGCTGCACCCTTGCACTTAAAGTTTGAATCCTTTCATTTGCAAACATTCACAAGCGGTGTTAGATCATCCATTCTCTTTCAGGGAAATTTTATTTTGGAGAGCTTTGCCCTGCTAATGCTTGTAGAGAATATTTCAAATATGTCTTGACCCTTTTCTCAAAGGTAATAAATTATACGTATTCTTTACAAATATGTAAGAGCAATTTCTGGGCATATTGCCACTCATGCACCTGGGGAATTATTATAAGAGAGCACAAATGTTGATTAATCAACTAGACTTGAGTAACTCGAAGGAAGATGAAAGAAATCATAATGCAACTGTGTTTTATGAATAGTGGACTGTTACATTTAAGACCAAAGCATACCTTGAAAAGTACTACTAACAGAAGAGTCTCTGCTTTTACGTTCTTAAAACTTTGGGTGAATTAACAGGAATACATATATGTAAGAGAGAGCCCAGAATGCCTGCTGCTGTCCTAGATGTCACAAAACTCATTGCAAACTAATGGGTTCTCAAACAAATAGTACTGGACTTAATCCTCTCTTTTTTTTTTTCCTAAGGCAAAATTAATGCTTACATCAGATCTAGTAAACAGAGATTCTCTCTACCTTGCCTGTAATCAGTTATTGAAGATGTTCTGCAAAAGAACTGCCCAATGTGAGGTGCATTCAGCTTAAGAATTTTGGAAACAATTTGCAACTCTGAATTATTTCTGCTATTTTTTAGCAAACTGCTAAAAAGTCAGCCAACTTGCCCAGAGGGGCAAGTTCCAAAAAAGAAAAAGTGTTACTGAGCCTGATTGATGGGCATGTGTGTGATACACGAGAGTCAGAATACTAACTTAGCATATAACTAGGTGGAGGAAGGTTAAGGTAAATTCTTAAGCAGAATATTAATACTCAGAAATATTGATTATACCTCAAAATATAAATTAGATTCTTTAATAGAGAAGAAATTAAATGCCTTTTGATTAGTTTACAAGTGGATATTACACAAGCTAAACAGTTTGAATTGGATCAATAGCACTGCTAACATTTATATGAGAGTTCCAGCAGAGTATATGTATGTGGTTTTGTTCTGAAAAACAAACGTGGAGAGCTCGAGACATGAATTCTGTAATTTACTTTCTCTCCAAGGTCCTGATTTGTTGATTAAGAACTCCTTTTCTCATGGTTTCCCTGCCTATGTTTTGCTGGCTTTTTGGATCTCTGTTTGTTTTGTTGGGGTTTTTTTTCCTTCCTGTTCTCGTATTCTGTCTGCTTCATTACCCTCTTAATGTCATGCCGAGCATTAATTTGTTGATATTTCACGTTGCTCAAAGTGAGGATAAGTTGGCCAACAGTATGCTGTTTTAACTTGGGCTCATTTTAGTGAAATGGTTGTAGGAATAAACAATAACGTGGTTTGTGAACTCTGTTTGGGGCAATGGAAGAACTGTGGATTCACTTTGTTCACATGATAGTCCTATGGTTGTGTCTCAGAACATTATAATTTTAACAAGTCTTATGAGATAGGCAAGTCTTGTTACTACTATTATACTGAAGTGCAAGGCAATCTGATGCCTGCTTAGGTTGTGCAGGATGTCTGGGATCTAAAAGGGAAATTAACTCCGATTTCCTGCCTACGAGGGAGCACTCCAGCAGCACACTCATCCTTCTTTTGGGAAAATTCCCAAAGCATATATAATCCTAACATATCATCATTGGGACTTACTGCATCCAGTTTAGTAGTTGTTGGATTTTACCAGCTCCTGTCAAATGCCAGATTAAGATTGTCTTGGCTTGCTGTCAGAAGCCACATAATTTTAATTGTAAAAATGTAGCTGTGCTTTCTGTGTCCTTAATACCTTTTCTTAAATAGCGGCAATAGGAAGGATATTTTTCTGAAGTTACTTTTTACATTTGTCATTGTCATGACTTTCGGTGATGATTGTGTCCTGCATTCCATTTTATCTACACTGCCTTCATTGATTCACAATGGGTAGCACTTTGTCAGACAACAAACATTTGTATCAACAATTAAACATTGATGCTTCTCGGAAGCCCCGGTGTTTAAGAATGGTTGAGTTTAGTGTGGAGAACTTTGTTCATTTTTCCTTGATAAAGTGGCTCACAGTACATCTATAAACTGATATTAAAAAGACACGTACCTGGCACAGTGGTAACAAATCACTTGGTAGCATGGCAGTTAAAAGAGCCATTGGCATTTGGGAAGGACATGTCATGGTCCGCCAGCTCTGCTGAATGAGTCAAAAGCTGTCTTGCAAGGACGTGCGATTGACTGGATTTTTAATCTGTGTGAAACGTATACTAAATAAAATGCAGATTTAATTATACTCAATGTCCGTTATCTAACTGATTTTATTTTATTTCCAAGGAGTTGTCTTGAGATGTTTGTTTTGTTGACTTGAAAGAAATTGAGGCAAACATAGTATTTTAGAATAATGCAACATGTGTCTGGAGAACAGTACTTTATGTGATACAAAGTATATGTTAAGAGAGCTGTGAGTAATTTGCAGTTTTTCACTTGACCTGGCAAGAAGGATGGAATCAGACACTGTTCCAGGGGGTTGGCCTTGGTAAACCAGTTATTGTTACTGTCTGGGGCTTTGTTCTGAATCTCATGTCATGTCTTTTGTTTGTAACTGACTGTAAACATGCACACAAACTTGTACAGTTCAGATGTGAAACAGCAATACATCAGGCTCGCACACACCTTACTTATGCATGGGTCTTACCACAGACCTAGATTCATAAAAGTACCTGGTATCGGAGTTTCACTTTAAGCACAATAAAATATTTCTTAACTCTAACAGAATGATTCACAAAACCTCTGCTTAGATGCTGTGCTGTTCATAGGCTCCATGATAAGTACCAGAGGTATTTTTTGATATTAAAGTTCTTCTGTGCTAGAGGTTCATGTGGCCACCATGCGATAAAGGAGAAGACGGGGCAACTACTTTTTGCCACAAGTGCGTAGTGTGTAGAATACTTAGCACATGAAGACTGACAGAGAGCTTCAGGCTCCTGGTGAAGTGTTGATGATCATCATCTGTGTAACTGCCGTTGGGGAGAGAGAGCTTGCAAAGCACAGCAAAGGGCAAACTAGGAGAGAGTTTGCAGTTGAGGTAGTTTGCGCAGATAGGAGTTTGAAGGGGAACTGGAAACAGTGTGCAAGATAATGTGGGACTGCTGTAGTTGATGCAATGACAGTGATGATGGGCCACAGGGAGTGTTCCCCAGCGCCAGCTGGACCAGACAGCCATGGCACATCTAAAGGTTTCAATCCTTTCAATGTGGCCATCTCTGTCTCAGGCTGCTGGGAGTGGCAGGCGTCTCTCCTGAAGGCTGTAGGGCAATGGTGGCTTCACCTGTGGGAGATATGCTGTGGTCAGAGTGCTGAGCTGCCAGGTGAAGGAACTGCAGAAGGACAGCGTAGCATTAGACAGGATAAACAGGAGCTTGACAGCGTCTTTCAAGGGTCCACTGAAGAGACGCAAGTGCCTTTCTACTGCAGATGGAGGCACCAGTCTGTTGACCAGACTTGCTCTCAAGTGGTGCTGTGACAGGATAAGACACAACATGCACAAACTGAAATGCAAAAAAATCTGTTTAAGAAAAGCCTTTTTTACTGTGAGGGTGGTCAAATGGTGGAACAAGTTGCCCAGAGAGGTTGTGGAGTTAATTTACACATTTTGGGACTAAAGAGCTAAGAATACCTGCTAACTTTTTGTTACTAGTTATCTGTCATAGCCACATGCCCTTCACATTAAATGTTGCCTTAGTTCAGTATTTTGAAGGCTGTAATTACATGGAAAATGTCATTTGATTGACTAGACATACAGATTTTGTGTGTCAGGAAGTTACGAAAGATGCTCAAAGGCAGAGTTTGACTGCACTAGATTATTTTGAAATTTTCCATTCTTGTCACCTCTATTCAGTTCAGTAATCGGTAACCACAAATTGAGAGGACATTCTCTGTCCCTGAAGCCATGCAGTGCAGGATGTACAGTTAAACTCTCTTGAACCTTCCTCTCCTCCTAACCCCACCAAACCAAGCAACTAACCAGGGTGGTTTTACCTTTACTGGGAAGAAGCCCTGGCTCTAGCGTTCCTCCAAGCCATGACCAGGGTCTGTCGGGAGGAGTGATAGTTGGCACAAGTCAAAACTGCACCAGCTGTGCCAACAATTGCACCAGGAGCAAAGCAGCCCAGACTATACCATGTCAGTGCTTGAGTCCCTCCCCTGGTCCTGTGGAGTTTGTACTACTTAGTTGTAGTCTCTGATTCTGGCTGATAAAGAACTTTACTCACACAGTTCATTTAAACAGGTATAAAACCAGGGTTGGTACCATCTTGGTCTAAGTAAGAGAGGGAAGAAAACCACATTATCTCTGCTTTAGGCGATACATCATTCTGGCTGATGCTGGTAAGGGAGCTGATGCTTCTTTGTTCTCCTGCTTCCCAGCAGTTAAATCCACCCTTGAAAGCCAAGGTGATTGAGACAGTAATGATGGCTGTAACTATGGCGTGTTTATTCACTCGTCTAGTAAGTTATTTTGTGAAATCATGCTCTGTCATTAAAGTCCAATTGTTAGAAAGACTTTCTGAGAGAAATGCAGTAACTACACTCCAAAAACAGAAAATACCTTTATAAAGAAAATCTTGGTACATTAATTTGGCTTGTATTGTGAATGTGTCTTTCAGAAAATCCAATTTCCCATTCAGCTTCCTCACTCTTAAGGAAGTTAAAATATTTTCTGTATCACAAAGGATGATGATCAAAGTGTGCTTTCACGGCAACAACCCAAGGTTCCCCTAATTTTCTCAAAAATGTTCCTTTCTTGAAGCATTTGCATGCTTCACAGTTCAGAATGAAAAAAACCACTATTGTGCACATTAATTGGAGTATGTAAATAAACATTATATAAAAGAGCACATTTCAGATCATCTAAACTTTCTTTTTGGTACTTTATATTTGTGGACTGCATTATCCTTAAGAAAAAGAAATGCTTTATTATATTTGAAAAAGCTGTATTAAGATAATGAAATTTTAGCAGAAGTCACAAAGATTGCACAACATATGTTTAATACTTCAAATTGTTTATAAATTTTATCATGTTTATAAAGTATTGTTCTTTAGAATATGGATTACCAGTTTACCACAACATTACATGCAGCAGATTTACAAACACTGATATAAAAACCCTCTTCCTGTTTCCATTTTATATGTATTTTTTTAAACTAGAGCTACTTTAAGAAAGAAAAGTTTTCAGGCTGCAGCATTTTACAAAATACCAGAATTAATTTTGTGCATGATAACAGATCTACTTTTTAATTCTAGAAGTACCCATCTTCCCATCTTTATCCTTTCAAAGTAACTATGGGAGGGTGCCAGTAAATTGAGACTCAGTTTGACAGGGAATGAAGACAATTCACATAGCAGCAACCTGGGCAGCAGCTTCTGTAATTCTCACAGTTAAAGCAAGACCCATGTGCCTGGTTTGGTTATTGCAGTCTGCTCTATCTTTATTTTACATAGAAAGTTTTGGGAAAGGGGCTAGTGGCTAGTTGTCTTTAAGTTAGTTTCAATTTATTTTTATGTTAAAATACACGTGTAATACTTAAGCAGACAGTAGACAGTTAGCTCTCCGACGTGTTCAATAACCTAATGTGTTTAAAACATGGGGTTTTTTTAGAAAGGGAACTCTATCTGTGAATTCTACTTGGTTGTCTAAAAAAGTCATAGATTTACCTACCAGAAATGTTGTGTGAGCTTGATTCATAATTACGAAATCGAAAATGTTCTAACATGAAATCTGAGATGAAGCACACTGAATAAAGAGTATAACTGTATGTATTATTCCTTCAATACTGCAAATAACCATCTTTTTAGTTTATTCTTCTTTTTAAGATGTCTTGGGAGTATTTTAATTTCCAAGGATCTGTTTCCATATAATATATTTTTCTTGCATTGCTTGCATTTAGAGGATAACATAATACCCTCCTGTAAAGTGGGGAACATTTTGCATGGTCTTACTTGTTTTCAAAGGGCAGCTGAGGGCTGCTGGTTGGGGAGCCCCTTTGCCAATTCAGGTGTAAAGTGAGGGGAAGGGAATGGGCTTCTTCAAATGCTTTAGACAACTAACTGACATTAGGTCAGTTTTGCAGATTCTGTAGGAGTTTCTTTTAGTTTACGTAGGGAAAACTGAACAGATTGAAGTAATATTACCTATGAATTTAAGCATGGAAGTTCTTAAACTGTACCTAATTTTCAGTTTCTCCCAATGGCATGCACGCACTTTTTTCTTTCTCTGAAATGAACTACAACACATTCACTGATAGTAAAATGACCTCTCTTTTTGTAAAAACATACCTATCTATACTAAAAAAAGGTATTAAATAGAGACAGTTAAATGATTCCTTGCTGGCCTAGGTAGGCTGCATGATGTCTGTATTTCACCGTGCTCAGATGAGGATGAATGCTGCCCTTCTGTTGTTCTTTGTGCCCACACACATGAAGTCTGTGAAGTAAAATTGTATTTAGCGTCCATTTTTTAAAAAGGCTTGGATAACACAGTACCACTGATATTTTTAAAAGCTTTGAGTAAGTGAAGAAATTCATGGAATCATAGAATGTGTTGGGTTGGAAGGGGACCTTTAAAGGTCATCTAGTCCAACCCCCCTGCAGTAAGCAGGGACATCTTCAACTAGATCAGGTTGCTCAGAGCCTCATCAAGACTGGCCTTGAATGTCTCCAGGGATGGGGCCTCCACCACCCCTCTGGGCAACCTGTTCCAGTGTCTCACCATCCTCATTGTAAAGAACTTCTTCCTAATGTCTAATCTAAACCTACCCTGCTCTAGTTTAAAACCATTGCCCCTCGTCCTATTGCTACATGCCCTTGCAAACAGCCCCTCCCCAGCTGTCTTATAGGCTCCTTTCAGGTACTGGAAGGCTGCTATAAGGTCTCCCCAGTCTTCTCTTCTCCAGGCTGAACAACCCCAACTCTCTCAGCCTGTCTTCATAGGAGAGTTGCTCCAGCCCTTGGATCATCTTCGTGGCCCTCCTCTGGACCTGCTCCAACAGGCCCATGGCCTTGTGCTGAGGGCTCCAGAGCTGGATGCAGTACTCCAGGTCAGGTCTCACAAGAGCAGAGCAGAGGGGGAGAATCACCTCTCTCAGTCTGCTGGCCACAGTTCTTTTGATGCAGCCCAGGATGCAATTGGCCTTCTGGGCTGCAGGCACACATTATTGGCTCTTGTCCAGCTTTTCATCCACATCCTTTTCCGCAGGGCTGCTCTCTATCACATCATCCCCCAGCCTGTATTGATAACGAGGATTGTCCCAACCCAAGTGTAGGACCTTGCACTTGGCTTTGTTGGTTTGCTCGGGCCCACCTCTCTAGCTCGTCCAGGTCCCTCTGGATGACATCCCGTCCCTCTGGCACATCGACGGCACCACTCATCTTAGTGTCATCGGCAAACTTGCTGAGGGTGCCCTTGATCCCACTGTCTATGTCATTGATGAAGATGTTGAGCAGCACTGGTCCCAGTACGGATCCCTGAGGGACACCACTTGTCACCCCTTTCCATCTGGACACTGAGCCATTGACCACTGCCCTCTGGATGTAACCCGTCTTGTGGTCCTTCAGCGCAGGAGGCTTGAGGAGAGAGGCTGGCAGTAAAGACCGAGGCAAAAATTTGTTCAGAACCTCAGCCTTCTCTCATCTGTTGTTACCAGTTTGCCATTCTCAGTCATCAGGGAGGGCATGCTTTCTTTGACCTTCCTTTCCTGGTTGATGTACCTGTAGAAGGCTTCTTGTTATTCTTAGCATCCCTTGCTAAGTTCAGCTCCAGCCATGCTTCCTGCCCTCATCCCTACATACCCGGGCAGCATCCCTGTACTCTTCCCAGGACACCTGATGCTCCTTGAACTGCCTGTGCAGTTCCTTCTTGCCTTTTAGTTTGACCAGCAGGTCCCAGCTCAGCCATGCCGGTCTCCTCCCTTTCTTACTTGATTTCTTACACCTGGGGATCAAGAACTCTTGTCCTCTATGGAAAGTGTCCTTGAAGATCTGCCAGCTCTGTTCTACTCCCTTGTCCCTGAGGACCATTTCCCAGGGGGTGCTATTGACTAACTCCTTGAAGAGCTGGAGGTTTGCTTTCCTAAAATTCAGGGTCCTGATTAGGCTCCTCGTCTGGCACGTATCCCTCAGGACTGTGAACTCCACCAGTGTGTGGTCACTGCAGCCCAGGCTGCTTCCAATCTTGATATCCCCAATGAGCTCACTCGCATTGGTGACTATGAGGTCCAGTATGGCATCCCCTCGGGTAGGTCTGTCTATTTCCTGTCTTAGGAAGTTATCATCGAGGCACTCCAGGAACCTCCTGGATCGTCTACAGCTCACCGTGTTACTTTTCCAGCAGACGTCTGGAATTCCAGATTCAACAGGATAAGGATGGAATTCATTCCACCTAAGTTTACCTGTCTAAAAATTAAGTGTCTAACTGTGAGTTACAGCAGATCTCTCTGTCATCAGAGGAAAGGAAGGGTAATCTCTAGAGAATGATTCTGAGTTACCTAGTGTGGTTATCTCTGTCCATGGGCTGCAGAAGGACACTAGAGGACTGGCTTAGGCTGGTCTTGTTTGGAAAGGCAAATGCCATTTTTCAGTGGCTGGAAATGCTGTGAACTGAACCATTGTAAAACGCGTGGCGATCTAAATCCACAGGCTTTCCTTTACCATGGTTTTCACTAAAACCTGTTTGTTCCACTATGATACATACTTAATAAGTTTCAAAAAGTAGAGGATAATTTTGTGTGTGTTGTCTGGATTGCTGGATAAACCGAAAATAAAATTTGAATTATTAAGTTATCTTTTTAGGATTCATATTGTTAATCCATAATGAGCTGGGTTTGGGCTTTTTTATGTGAATAGTAAAGTTTTAGCAGATTTACACCAAACAAGACAATTTATGTAATTAGTGATTTGTTTTTGTTATTAGACAGTCATAATTCAGATGCCAACGTTTTGTTAGTCTGTTAACGTTTCTCTCTAAACATTTGTGTTCCATTCAAATTAACAAAGTAGTTTTATAGCCATGTGTAAATTCCTGCTTCCCAAGCCGTCCAGTATTTCCTTACTCAACCAAAGCATTGCAGACCTTTATGGTTACATCTGTCCCAACACTGTGTGGGCTTTGTATAATTTAGATTTTCAAAATACTTTACAATAGTTTGGAAACTTTAAATTCTGTAAAATATTTCTAAAGACAAAACCAGGTAAATGTATGTTTTTGCAATAAGGGATACAGGTTTTTTTCTTCGAAATGTATAATGTTACACAGTTGTGAAGGGTGAAATTCTATCTTTGGATGCTAATGAGCAATTTATATTGCAGACAAGATCTATGTTATCATTCGCAGGGACAAGAAGGGAGGCTGGGCTCTGAACACTGGAAGAGGAAAAAGCTAACACTGAACACTAAATAAAACTGTCTTTCTGATTGATCCACACATTTCTGTAGCACAAACATGTTTATGTCTCTAAGCTTTACCTGCATGTTTGGGAGGCTGGACAGTTAATTTGAAGAGTGAAATTTTTAAAAGCAGATGATAAATTCTTGTCTTTGTGTTCTTTTAAACAGGAACAAATGTCTCAGGTGCTGGATGCAATGTTTGAAAAGCTGGTTGAAGGAGGGGAACATGTCATTGATCAAGGGGATGATGGTGACAACTTCTACGTCATTGATAGGTGAATCGCTGTGTCTTATTATAGCACAAAGTATTATGCAAAAGTCCATTAAAAAAAAATTAATACTTGTATTTAACTCTTACATATGTTTTCATGGGAGAAAGAAAAAACAACACACGTGACCCAGTACAGCTCTGACTGAGCTACAGAGTGGTTTTTGAAAGGAGGCAGATTTTTCATATGGAAGTATGTCCTTGTCCTTTGTGTGTTGCTAGATGCCAAAGGCTAGTTTGTTGTGGTTTTTTTTAACATGGGAAGAGATCTAATACAAAGAACAATGGGAAAAGTTTTACAGCTCAAAATTTGAAATATTACTGTGTTTCAATACTATCTGTAGACTTTCTCACTCATATGAATATTACTAGGCCTTGAGTAGCTAAGTCACTACTCTGCATTTGCAGATCTGTACCAGAAAAAGTGGGTAACTAAGTAAAATGCTAGATACTGGTTACTGTTGAATCCAGTGAGTTAGGAAGAGCTTTTACTTTGGCATCTTTCACTAGTCTGTTAGCACAGGCTCCAGCCAGGCTGTCCCAAAACACCTCTTCTTGTACCTTTAGTTTTAGGCTAACACAATGATTTCTGAGAGTGTTTGAAAGGAATATTATGCTAGAACTCTAAAAGAAATGCAAAGGGGTTTGGTCAGTGTAGATCAGTATAACCAGCTGGTCAAAAGGGGTGATGATCCTGCTGTATTCAGCATTGGTGCGGCCTCACCTCAAGTACTGTGTGCAGTTCTGGGCCCCACAATTTGAGAAGGATGTGAAGGTCCTTGAATGCACCCAGAGGGCAACAAAGGTGGTGAAAGGGCTGGGAGGGATGTCCTGTGAGGAGCGCCTAAGGACTTTGGGCTTGGCTAGTTTGGAGAAAAGGAGGCTGAGGGGCGACCTCATTGTTGTCTACAGCTTCCTGAGGAGGGGAAGTGCAGAGGGAGGTGCTGAGCTCTTCTCCCTGGTGTCCAATGATAGGACACATGGGAATGGTTCAAAGCTGTGCCAAGGGAGGTTTAGAGTGGACATTAGGAAGCATTTCTTTACCGAGAGGGTGGTCAAACACTGGAACGGGCTTCCTGGAGAGATGGTTGATGCCCCAGGCCTGTCAGTGTTTAAGAGGCGTTTGGACAATGCCCTTAATAACATGCTTTAACTTTCGGTCAGCCCTGAAGTGGCCAGGCAGTCAGACTAGATGATTGCTGTAGGTTCCTTGCAACTGAAATATTCAATCAGAAGATCACAGAAATGTGCCAGCTTTCTTTGCTGAAGAGTCTATGTTTTTCAGCTTTGTGAGGTTACAATTTGTCATCTTTTGTCCAAAAAGCTGCAGGGACTTCACAGTATTCTGTCAGCCTTGCAGTTTTTAGGTGCAGTGAATCACCTCCAAGTCCCTTATCAATGAAATCATTGTACAGATTTTTGCACTAAATTCACATGATTTATCAACAGGTACCATACAAATATTCAGCATTGAAGAAAATGATGGCTCAGCATTAATGGGGATGGCTGTGTCATGCATTACAAGATACCAGATTTTACTGCTTTCCTCAAACAAAAAAACCTTATTAATTTAATGATGGGGAGAAGAAATCCACATTATATTAGATAAATACATGATCTATTTGTTTCATAATATATTTTGCTTTTCAAGTACTTTCATTCTTTTTCCTGCATCTTCTCTAATTATTAAATTATAAATGACTACTTTAAAATGTTTTAAATATTAAATAACTTGTATTATTTTTTTAATGATCGTATCAAGGTGATTTTTGCAAAGACTTTTGTTACATTTGTATTTAATGTGTTTAAAACTAAATTGACAGACGGATACTAAGTTTGATCTTCATTTTTAATACAGCTTTGGTGATCAATAGATCACTACAAATCCAGTCTATCTTTGAACTGAGTTAATGTAAAAACTAATAACCCTCTCCTTCCCTTTGATAAGGAAATGATTTTATTATTTATGGAAATAATTGAGATGTCTGTGCAAGGTGTTTACTATCATTTAAACATAGAATCATAGAATTGCCTAGGTTGGAAGGGACCTTTCAGATCATCTAGTCCAACCATCAACCTAACTCAGCCAAAAACAAGAGAATATACATTTCAAATGGTGCATCTTTGGAATTCATGGTATAAAAAAATATAGTGAGAGGCTGCTTAGCAAAGAACAGGACCGAATTCTACTAACTGTATTTATATATTTTATTAACAGAGGTACATATGATATCTATGTAAAATGCGATGGTGTTGGGAGGTGTGTTGGAACCTATGATAACCGAGGAAGCTTTGGTGAGTTGGCCTTAATGTACAATACACCCCGAGCAGCTACAATTATAGCTACCTCTCCTGGTGCCATCTGGGGTCTGGTAAGTGAAATACTTGTTTTAATATATTATTAATTTGTTTAAAATAGTGTATATAAGTTACACTGATATGCTATATCAGCATTTTAAAAAATAATAATTTCAGAATGTTTAATTTTAAAACTTCTGAGAACTCACAACACAATACTGTCTTTTTCCAGATTTGCAGAAGCAAACCTGAGGCTTAAGAAAACACTGAGTTTTTAAAAAAAATCATTTTCTTTTATTCTATTTTAATGATAATTTCCCAAATTGCAAACCACTTGACAATTACTTAGACACATATATAAAATGTTTTTCCACATTTCATAGGAAATGCTTTTGGGTCCAGAGTAAAATTCAAATATGAGGTTATTTACCAGTGTTATACTATCTGGATCTTTGACAACAGTCATAGAATTTACCAAGAGTAAAACTGGGACAGACGACTTCAAGATGTACCTGTCAATCTAATGACTGATCCTAAGATAACATTTTCCTGTTGAAGTGAAACTCGTGGGTTTTTACCAACTTAATCCATATGACTTTTGGGATCCTGGCAGAGTTTGGGACACTGTAAGAATGGGTTTAAGTTGTACTGGGTTGTATTGGCCAGCAAGTCCCACCTGTAGCTGTCGAGGCTTGCAAAGCATTTCACCTCTGTCACCAGGGCACAGTCATATGGAGTTAAGAGAAGAAAACAGCATACGTGTAGTTTTTCCATCTGTCTGCTTCACTTGGATTGCCAAATACTAAGGAATGTCCAGTTGGCTGTTTAGGGCAGCAATGAGTCTTGCTCTGCTGCAACAGCAGAAAGTGGGCTCTGACCCAAGACCCAGACCCATGTATTTTGGTTTTGTTTGTATAATAATATAAAAACTACTTTGAGTACATATTTATACCTATGGGATCTCAGGATAATGAATAAACTTTGTAAATTAAATATTTAAATATTGAGGATTTCTTAAATAAATTACCCACACGGCGTTCATTGTGTAGCCAGCCTGTTTAAGGTCAACTGTGTTCCCTACCGAGGGGCAGAGAAGCTTTTCATAACGTGAATCAGATCAGGAGCTTAACTTTAGAAGCTCTTGATTGACCTCTAGAGGAATCTTTCTCAACTGACTGTATTGGGAGACTAGCCAGCTAGTTTGACAGCTACACTGACTGACTAAAGTTGGGCAATATGAACATATTCAGCCATTTCTAAAGTATTTTCTACCACACACGTATTTTCTGTTAATAAACTTTCTTTTTCTCTTTGTGTTTACAGGACAGGGTAACATTCCGAAGAATCATTGTAAAAAACAATGCCAAAAAGAGAAGAATGTATGAAAATTTCATTGAGTCGTTGCCATTCCTTAAATCTTTAGAAGTAAGATTTCTACTGCGTTATTTTAGTGGCTGTATCAGAGGTACCTGATAAGATTCTGCTTTTGCAGAGTTTAAATTTGGTATTAAAATTTTCTCAACGTTATTTTTGAGAAAGACCATATTTTTGATATTTCTAAATTTTCAGGATAAAGAACTGTTGTTAGTACTGTTGGGTCTTTTTAACTACATTTTTTTAACCTTTACAATGACTTAAGGAATTTAAGATTATTCTATTTTAATAGCTGTATTTTTACATGCATGCTTTTCTGAAAATAATTTTTTAAACTTGGGATGTATAAACTTCTTACAAAAATGGAAGCTCTGTCAAACCATCTAGCTGTTAAGACTTTTATATACCCTCTGAAACATTATTCAGTAGTTCTTCCTTTTTTTAATGATTATCAAAACAGGAAAATAGACTATTCTGTGCAAAGACTGATGAAAAGAAATATGAAAGGGCTTTCTAAATATTATATTGTGACATTAACATTAACCAAATATTTCTAACATTTTCTTTTTTGAAATGAAGGTATCTGAGCGATTAAAAGTGGTTGATGTGATTGGCACCAAAGTGTACAAAGATGGAGAACAAATCATTGCTCAGGTACAGTTTATTTCTAGTTTTAGTTTTTCTTCTCCAATAGGTAACAGTTATCGTGTTATCTATAGATAATACATACTTTTAAACTATGTTTGTCAAACAAAACAAAAACAATCTTACATCTAAAAGATGTGATTATTTTGTTTCAGAAGCTACTTTTGAAAAACATCCCTCTTTGTTGGTGTGAATAAAGGAGTCAACATTTTTAGTATACTTAGAAATTCAAACTATGTAAAAGAATGATGGCTCGCAGTAAGGAGCGCTGAAGACTTACCTTGGTTTGGTTGTTCAAATATGATAGTCATTTGAAGAAGAATCCAGAAGTAAACTCTTCAGGGTAGGCAACTGAGATTGTCTTGCCCCAAAATAATTATTAGATATCAGATAGCCCTTAGAGGCTTTTTATACTTGAAACTCTGTAAGGGAAGTAATTTGGAAGGAATGCAAAGGTGGAGAAATAGGAGGAAGGATCCTAAAATCTTCCCTAATGTTGTTTTTCTCTGCTTTTTGTATGAGGCACAGTCAGCTGTGTCTTTCAATGAAAAGGCCTTACTGTCAGTTCTGTATAGGTGTTTTGATTATTATGTGCTTTGAGTATGGTTTTCACATTAAAAGTGATTTCTTTTGCAACAGTATCAAAAAGATGAGCTCCAAGGCACTGGCTGCAAATATTTTAATGTTACCATAAAACTAAAATGGAAATTTCACGTTTCCTTTACTCACTTTATTTTTTTTCTTCTACAGGGTGACTTGGCTGATTCTTTCTTCATTGTGGAATCTGGAGAAGTAAGGATTATAATGACAAGGAAGGTAAACACCCCTATAACACTGAATTTTATTTTTTTTAAATCCTGATGTATTCAGAGTGTTAAACAGTAACTAATAGTTTAGTAAACAAAACTAAATTTGCTCATTAAATACTGAGTTCAGCAAATCTCTCTCTCATTCTCTCTCTTTCTTTTTTTTACCTGATATTCCAGGGTAAACAAGATGTAGAAGAGAATGGAGCAGTTGAAATAGCTCGATGCTCAAGAGGACAATATTTTGGAGAACTCGCTCTTGTAACTAACAAACCACGAGCCGCTTCTGCATTTGCTCTTGGCACTGTCAAATGTTTAGGTATTGTTCAATAATATTTTATGTCTAATATAAAATTATACATAATCTATCTGGTTGGTTTTATTGTGAACTCTGTCTTTCTCCAGAATATAAGATTTAATTACATTTACCCAAATTAGACTAAATACATCATCTATTACTGTGCATTCCTGTTTACATTATTTGTCTGCAAAAATTATTTGCAATTGATAACTGGTGTTAAACACAAATTCTCCAACGTGTCTCTGATCGCATAGAAGTAAAAATTGTTTGAGGACAGCGCAGAGAGTGTTGCTGCAAACCATTTATAGCTATCCGATAAACGTCTAATACTCTGCAGAAAGGTAAAGTATTTCTTTTCTCAGTACACTGACTCTCATCGAAGAAATAACTGTGGTAAAAATCCTGTCCCATTTTATCACTATGACTTAAGCTTTAACAAACTCTTTGTCTTCACCAGCTGTTAATTTAATCATTCCATCCCACTGTAGCCTCAGGCACAGGAAAAGCAAAGACCATAGGATTTGTGCTCACAGACAACCCTTCACATCCACTGCTTTTCATAGTCTAATGGTTAGCTCCTAAAGAGTTCTATCTAATTATGGGAAAACTGTAAACTGCAAAGACAGGTTTGGCATTCTTGAATGACAGCTTGATTACCAACCCAGAAACCAAAAAGCTTCTCACTTACTTATAAAGGTATTAGTTTTTAAATTCCCTATCTCCAAACTCACAGAGATGATCAGGCAATAAAGATCAAAGATGACAGAGAGGAAAGAATAAGAGGCAGTGGTGAGGAAGAGTGTCGTTACCCGCTATGGGTGAGTCGCTAAGATCTCTGGCACTTCCCAAATAGCAGAGATCTAGAACTTTTCTTAGGAGCTACGACACTACGCGCCATCAGGTTGGAAGCTGCTTGAAGTACAAAGTTTCTTCCCTGGCCTATTGGCTAGAACTATAGAGGATAACATTATGTGATCAGGTGATGAAAATATTCTTGTTGGCTACGTGCTGACATTGCATGTGAATTACTGTCTGCAAGTTTTCGTACATTTGCTGGGAAATAAGTATCTATCACAATTTCCACTGTGGGTGGAAGCAATTAAAAGTATCAAGGAAATATGCTAAGTTAGACCCCAAATACAGCCAACAACATCAGCAAAGGATGTGTTTTCTTTGAAATCTCAAGGGTCTTAAAACTATTTTGTGGAGGAATCCAGGCCCCTCCAGACTTCTTCGGCAGCTCTTGGGTGACATAAATCTTAAAACAAAAATATTTTCAAAATAAACTTAGAATTTGCTGCATTTCTTATTTATGAAGTTTCAAGACAGCAATGTGTTCATTGATCTTGATTTTGCTATGGTAAGTAGTTCTTTTCTGTGCAAACAAAGTATATGCCTCGGTAGTATCTGTCTTGTTGTTATTTAAAATTTTACATTGGAATGTCGTAAAGACCAAGACGAACATGTTATATTCTTTCTCTTTCTCTCCCCTTTTATCGTAGTTATGGATGTGCAGGCATTTGAAAGGCTTTTGGGACCTTGTAAGGAAATTCTGAAAAGGAACATTGCAAACTATGAAGAGCAGCTAGTTGCTCTGTTTGGAACAAACATGGACATTGCTGATCCCAGTGCATGAACTAAACATAGGAGCAACAAGACCTGTTACGAGAACATAGCACAGTAGTGGTTAGTCCACTGAGAAATTGTCTCTCTTCCTATAGATGCCAAGCATTTTCTGTGATTTTAAGAGTGGGTTTGGGCTACTTTTTGGACTTACCACAGTGGAAATACTAATAAATAAATTGGGAATTTAATAAATTCTGGGCTTGATTTTTGAAAGTGCTTAGCACTGATGGTTCCATCTGGCATTAAGATGACCCGTAGTAGCACAGCACCTTTGAAAATCAAGTCCTTTAACACAGCATTTCCTTAAGGAGTAGATTTCAAAAAACCCACATGCGATGAACTTGTTAAACCAGCTTCTGTTCTTCAAAAAGGTTACATTATTTCTGGAAAGACTGTTAGTTTGAATGTGATATGTTGAAAGTACTAGTGCACACAAAGTGTTTATATGTATTAATACAGAAGATATAAAGTAGATATTACTTTCTGACTATTACAGTTGTCATGATTTTATGTTGCATTTATCACAGATGTAGTGAATCACAAGACTAATCGTAAGATAAAGCATGACAATGCATTTTGTGTAACGCTCATGACCCAAATCTGATTTTTAACATTTTGTAATTTGTTTTAAAGTCCTCTTTGTTTAATATGTCACGTTTCAGCACGACATTGTAATATCTTATGCAATTTAGAGGACTTGTATATTTTTGCAATAAACTGCATTTTTTTTATTAGTTACATGTATTCTGTACAGTCTAGAGTGAGAAGAGCTGACAAATTAACCTTAATGCTTTAAAAGCAAAGGCATAGGTCATTGTCATGTTCTGCCTAATCGTACATAACCTATATTGTTTTCCTTCTCGCTTGTTTTATATTTATGCATTTTGTCTTTATCTATGCTTGTTATCTAGTTAGTTTTTTTTAGATCTCACCTTTTTTATCTGTTAAATCTTTTACCTATTTCAAATGAAATGATCTCTGTATATCTCTCTTCTTGCAGTCTAATCTTAGCTATCAAAGACCAAATTCAATTACTGAAGTCACTGATATCGAAAGCCATGCTAAACTAAGCTTGTCCTTGAAAAAATCCTTATCAGGAAGTACAAAAATATTTTTGGTTTGAAATATCAATATTTCAGAAGCTTTGCACAAGTCTGGAAAGTACGTCATTGTTAAAGCTATAACATGTCCTGCTTTCAAAAACCTGTAGGTGATCATCAAATAATATCTTTTTAGCCATAATAGCATGGGATATCTTCTGAGACTGAGGAGAGAGAATATCATCTTAATTAGGAGCACAGGGCTCATCGCTTACAAGGGTCTGTGACTGGAAATTTCAGGCACAGTCCAATTTTAATACTGCTAACTGACCTGTCTGTTGGTGTACATGGAAAGCTAGTGCACATAGTGGAGACTGGCAGTAGTTCTGCCAAAATGGTACTACAAGAATTGTAGGAAGGCTGCTTGCGCCCTGTTTCAAACACCTGAATTATAACATCTTTCCTTCTTAGATAACGACTTTTCTAATGCCATATATTTGTGTATGTTGATGTTGTTATTATCCTATAGTTAGTGATATGTTCTGACAGTTTATATAATCATACCATATGAAAGTATGATTATATAATACGATAACAACATATAATTTATATCATACAGTATGGTATAAATTATAAGTCAGATTCCTAACAAAATACAATCTGAGCAAAACTTATAAATTACTTCTTTTTTTAACCTAGAAACCCCGTATGAATAATTGCACATATGATAACTTGCCTTTCTACTTTTGATTTATGGAAAAAAGAGAAGCTTGTTATACTAGAAGGAAATATCAGGTAACCAAAATCTACACTCTTGTCATTCTGTATGCTTAATCTCTAAAAGCTACCTATATTTTGCACTAGCTTGATGTGATTAAGAAAAATGCTAGAAATTACTTGTATGGCAGTAAACTACAATCAAGGCCATAAATGCCAGTCATGATATTTTCAATATTGTTGGTTATATTTAAAGTTTCCTTACAATAAACGACACTTTTATATATAAAAATCTATGTTTGTTGATATTGCTGTGTTTTAATTCCATTATCATAAAGTTACAAGTGACCTATTTATATTTGTTTATTAAAACATACATAATTCTTAAAACTTTCATGTTGGATTTTTCATAAATGATGTTATGTGGGCGCTCTGTCTACTCACAAAAGACAGCATGCTGGTGTGGTAATTGTCATAGCTACTTTGACGATTTGCTTGTAGTTTTTAGCTGGGAAAAATCTGCGAAGCGACAAATTTAAGATGATCATAGACTTTGGATTTTCTGAGTCCCAAAGTACCGCTTCATGTTGCAGAAGTTTTATTGTGTTGCTCTTGGGGGCTGGATGGTTTCTGGAATTTTCTTTGTTGGTGAATTCAGGAGGGTTTAAGTAACAGTAATAAATTGTGGCTTTGTAAATTTCATCCAAATCATTATACCCTTCATCAGTCAGCACTTGGGATTTCTCCTGAATCTGTTCATACCTACACTTCAAACAGTCTTCCTGTCATAAATGTGGCAAGTGTTCATCCTAAGGAGGAAATCATACCAAGTCGCTGATTTTTAATGACCTTTCAAAAAAAGGTAGAGAGCTCTAATAATTTTAAACAATACTATGTCTTGTTTACCACATTAGACTGTCTGTCTCCATACTTAGATTACCTGATGCTTCTGTTATTAAAGATTTTATCATCCTTGTTTGTAGTCAGGTCACTAAAGGAATAGGACTTTGGCAATTACTTGGCACGTGCATGTTTGTTTCTCTCCTGTCATCCCCAACCTCACCAGCAATTTATAATTCTGCAGATTATTTAAATGAATTTGACAGATGACTAAATTCTAAAGAGGAAAAAAAAAAACCCAAACATTTAAAAAAATGCTCCAATGAGTTTGTTGAAAATATGCCCTGCTGGGTGAGGAGAGAAAAGCCTGAGAGAAATCTTGTACGAGAAAGACACTCATGGGCTCACATGTTACTAAGCAAAAGAGAATCCATATGGCAGCAAATGTTTACAAATGCCTTAACCATGGGAAAAAAATTCAACCGCAGCCCTAAGTCAATCCCAAGACAACAAACCCTGAGGAAAGGAAGCTTCCTTGGGCCTAGTGCTGATGCCGTCACTTTTTAAATGTCATAAGACTTCATTCAAGTTCATCTGGAATAAACGCTTCTGAAATCATTCCCTTCTGGATCCCCTGTTGAGGTCCAGAAGTGGCTGATTGTGGAAGTCTTGGGGCAAAGCTGTGAAGCACATTGTGAAGCTGTCTGCAACCTAAACCACCGTCACTCCATCTTCTCTCCTTGTGTCGTCTTCTGTATTCAGTAAAGACTGTTCTGTGCCTTGCTGGAATGGTGGGTTTGGTTTTGGTAGTTTTGCTTTGTTTGAAATGTTTGGTGCTTTAAGCTTTCTATAAAGTGACTCTGGGATCAGTTATGTCATGATTTGTGTCATTTTGTAGTTTATGACATATTTCCCATGCAAGCATTATTGTTTTTCAATACCAAAAGTTCCCAGATATGCAAAATCAGTATCTGCTGGTCATCCTTTACAGACCTGGCATATCAAATTCCTAGTTGCCTTTTTTCAGACGCTTCCTGCATGTGACAGCTTTTGCTGAACAAAGTGCTTTGCTGAAAGCGAGTTTGCCACAGCATGGACATTCTTACATGCCCTTGCTAAAGTTTTTGTGTTAGCAAAGCTCTTTTTATCCATTCATAACTGTGATGGTTTTACGTGTGGGTTTTTTTTTTGGAGTTTCTAAGATACTTTCCTGTGTCTGTAGTCATCAAATAAGTATTTATGCAGTTTTTTCTGGGAGGAATTGCCTCTTTTTATGCCGAGTGTATGTACAGATCTGTGCTGCTGCCTGTCTTACAAAATTTAGGATCATTTTCAAATCATTCTGAGAGATGGATTTCCTTCAGCTATGTACCAAGGCTGTTTCCAAGTTCTGAATCTACTTACTGGTTCAGAAAGATGCTTAGCAGCCTGGACACTCTCACTTCATGGACCGAAAGGAAGCTGAATAATCTTGGTAGGATATGAAAAGCCTGAAAAAAAAGGACATTTTAACATTGTCTTTTCCTTCACCCCATTTCTCTCTTTCCCTCTAAGTTACCGTTTTTCTGACAGCCAGGTGAAGAGCCAGTGGCAGTAGAAGAATGTAAGGCAAGTGGAGTGGCTGGGTCTGTGCTGGGACACAGCTGGTTGACTGGGCAGCAGCTCTCTCTTCCTTGTCCCCTTTGTCCCATCCCTGCCCCTTCTACGATGGCAAATCAAGCTGAGCCGGAGTGCAGTAGTGGCGTTGCCACGGCTGTGTGAATGCCATGGGTAGGGATGTGTTTCTTCCTTAGAACTGGTAGAGGTATACATATGTATAAGGGAACAAGGAAGAGACAAAGGCCAAACTATTAGATAAAAGAAACCATTCCCAGTCAAAATGGTGTGAAAAACTCTGACACAAGGTTATACTAGGCCATTGTGACAGTATCTGCTGACTCAACCTTTTCTTATTGAGGTAAATTAAATTAGGAAGGCCTAAAAATAGCATCATGGCATAGTATGAATACTTTGTCCTATCTTCTTTGAAGGTATTGAATTATTTCAGCTGAGCACCTATGAAGTTTTGGGAAAGGATAGTGCTCTGTGGAGGACTAATTCCCTGGTGGCTGAGCGAGCCTCTGGGACCTGCTCCCCCACATCACTGAAGATGCTAGAAACTCAGTTCTTATAAATGTCTTATTTCAAAAAAGACATCCAACTCTCACCAAGCTATATCTTCTTTTTCTTTTTGTTGCTTTGTGACTTGTCAGGTGGTGTGACTATCTTAATCAACCTTAGCTTCACTGTCCCTCTAGTTTTTGGCTGCATCTGTATGGTTACATCTGTCGTGGGAAATTTTACGTGCCTGAGACTATTTGCTAGTTTTGAGGCATTGAATGGCCAACATTCAAACTATTTTCCAGTATTTGTGGGGCTCATTTATAAGTGGTATTATAAGCTTTTTTTTCCAGCATTCCATATGGGGTGACCATACACAGGTGGTCAACTGAGAATGGTCCTTGGCCTGTGGTAGCTCCCAAACCATAAGCAAAAATCACTTGCTATTGGTCCACACATAAACCATGCCAGGGCTATTCTTAAAAACATTACAGTACAGATTATTGTATTCCAGTGCCCAGGAACACTCCCTGGCGTTTTAATTTACCAACCAGCAACTGTGCTGGTACCAACCAGCATAGTAACCTACAAGTCATCTGTAGTCTCTTCTTGACTTGTTTTTCTGCAAACTTCGACCTGAGATAGTTTTCTTTTTTATCGTTCTTCTGGATTGTTTCTTGGTATGTCAGGTCTTTCTTTTCCCCTTACACTATAGTCATTTTTTGTCTTGCTCTATCTTTGTAGGTGATAAAAGTTTAGCTAAAACTGGAATCTGTGCCATAATGACACAAAATAAATTTCTCATTAATTCCTGACCTGTCTTGAAAGAGGAAAAAAAAAGACGAAAAACTCTCTGGCCTGTTATGTGTTCTGTTTCTACCCAAGTTGAACCACAGCAGGAAGCAAGTGAAGTTTCCCTTCTAGCACTCAAGAAAAATGATCTTTCTGGCACGCAACAAGCCCTCTGTTCCTCTGCTCTACGTTCCCAATGGCATCCTCTGTGAAGAGATTCAAGAGGTGAAATGTGGGGGTGGGCATGGGCATGCCTAGAGTTGCCATTAGGAAGGTGGAGAGAGCCAACCACCAGTGCAGCTAGCCATAAAAGGCTGTGAGAAGAGGGGAAAAAGTAGGAATAGCATTATGAAATACAGAACTCATTGTGAAAGGAGAAAACTGATGTGAGAGTGTCTGGCGGAATGGCTGCAGAACGGAAGCTGCTGCGTTGGGTAAAAGCAGAAGCTCTGGTGAGCAGGGTTGCTCTCATGTCTGGGGAGTATCTAGTTAATTACTAAAGGTGGATGTCTACATGTGCATGTGAAAGGTCCTGTAGCAGAATTAAAATAATGATATGCTGTATTTCGGAGAGTCAGCAGTAGCAGGTGTGTCGTAAAGGCAGGACAGGACATTGGCTGGGGAGATTAAAGTAGAGATAGGCACAAACCCAATATATAATACATATTACACTAATATGACTTTGACTGTAATATTACACATTTTTAAAATATACCTTGCAGTTTCTTAACTTTGTGGCTGGCAATTTTAAGAGGTAAATAGCTAGGATGCAAATTTATCTGTATCTTTATTTTGTCTTTGTGTAGTCTCTCCTGCTCATTTTGTGCTTCTTGGTAGCCATCCATAATGTGACAAGAACTCACAGCTAACACTTCACGTTCCACCACCTTATTTTCTACCTCTCTTACAACAGCAGAAGCAACCGAATCAGCAAAGCTGCCGACAATGTCCGCGTTACACAGTATTGATTCATTCTCTGAGCACCCATTCATTTTGGGCATGGAGTAAGGCGAGGTAGGGTGTGTGTGGGGGGAGTAATGGTTTAATTAAAGACTAGGCATGCAGAGCAAGGAGTATGGCATTGACATAATCTTAGTTCTGAAATGTAGAAGGTACGTATTTGACTTCAACGAAGGGGGTCAGTAAGTAAGCTTTGAGGCAGTTTTATGTGTCCTGCTGCCATCGACTGCATGGACTACCTGTCCTTTTACTCATTTGCTTTTACATCCTTACTGAGTAAATGTTAATTTACCGTATGCAAAGGAGAAAAGGTATACTTAGAAATAAGAAGGCTGTTACGTGTCTGGTTTTAGACTCTCAAAACAATTCAGACACTCATCTTCACAAGATTTTAATCTCAGTCCTAGGTAGGATTCATATTTTTGTGCTTTCTGGGTATGTCATAGATGGTAAGTGTGATATCGAGGCTTTAATTCAGCAGCGGTGTTTACTTGTCTCAACCTGTATCTGGAATCTGGGCCAGTGGATGTCAGGGGACTGGGCTTCACATCTAACGCTCGCGCATAAGGTTTTGTAAAGAACTGTGAACCTGTACAGCAAATAGATTTAACATTTAGTTTGGGAAAAACACTTTTCTTTTTGGGGAGAAAAAGTACATAGTGGGGTGGAGACATGCTCCAAAACGAGGGAGGAACCTTTGGGGCGATGGTCTTTTTCTGAAGAATCTGTTGGGACTTGAGACAGGATTTTGTATCTTCTGTGGCCGCTTGATTTGGCCTCTGCACCCTCCACCTCCCAAGCTGCGGCAGACGGAGCTCTCGGAAGAGTAAACTGTGAGTTTTACCTTGCAAGTGGCGGTACCGCAGGCGGAGCAGCCCCTTTGCAGAATGGAGACATCTGCACGCACAGCTCTTCTGCCAAGCCACCATCTGCAAATGCAGCGTTCACAGTTAAAATGTATTAAAAACCCAAGAAGTTTGGGTCTCTCTCCAAAGAGCCTAAAGGCTGCTTAGGTGTGTAAGGGAGATCAAAAGAGAAAGGGGAAGGGAAGGAACGCAGCTCTAAAGTTCACTTTATTGTGTGGTAAAAAAAAAAAAAAAGGTTCCTGGTTTACCAGTTTTCAGTTTATTAAAAAAAATATTTTAGAGAGAGGATGCCATGAAAGCTTTCTTTGTATAAAGATGTATCCATTGTTTAGGAAAAGCCTGAATTCTAAATATAGGAAAAATCTGAGCTTGTGGGATGTAGGATTAGGCAGTTGATAGTATAATAAGCTGTCTAGTGGCTTAATAGTTGAATCTCAACATTAATTTTCAGATTTTTCCTGGAGGCATTTGCTCAAATAACGCCTTGTGTTTTCAGACTGGGAAAATGATCTGTAAAGGGTTGGTTTCTTATGTGATTAAGCACAGAAGATTTTCAGCTAAATTCCATGGGATTGGGTTTTCTACTCTTATTTTTTTTTAAGCTAAACTTTGCACATGAACGTATAAAAATTAATAATTTCCAATTCATACTGCAAAAGACATTGAATGGTTTTGAAATTAATGTCTCTCTGCAAGCAGTGCCTACAGATGGCAATGACTTTACTAACAGGCAAACTATTACTTCTTGGAAAAGCCAAATCTTAAATTGGTGTGCCAGTGACATCAGTGTGTTTTGATACTAAGTACAATTTCTGTGTGTGTGATTTAGTTTTTCTTTCCCTTTCAGCCGTGTTACCCTTGTAGACCTGTGGAAACAATAAAACCAGCATTCCCTCTAGTGGCCACGAACAGCGTGTTTCATGGGACACACAGCTCGCGCAGAGCTCTAAGTACAGAACAATTTCTATTTAAATTGTAATAGTTAACTTTTGGGTTTGCTTATTTTCTTGCAGAGCTGTGTTAGCGTGCCTGAAAGTCAGAACTATTGTAGATACCAAATTACAACAAAAGCTCTGGTACAGGATTTAGGACACACATACATGATTGAAAACAGGGTAAGGAAGAAAAGCTTTTCTTTGAAAAAATCCCAACAGTTGAAAAACCTTGAAACTCTCTGTCAGTTTCTAAAATGCTACATGCACAATCCAGAAATAATCAGTATTTGGTTTGTATTGGATTATGCACAGCAGTGTATTTTATGGTCAGGATTTGGCTTCGAGACTCAGTTCTCTCTGCAGTCTCACGGAATTAGGGTGTGAGTGGGCAAAGCTCCCAGTATCTCCAGTCTCACTTCTCTGTCAGTAAAACAGAAGGGAAGCTGAAACAGCCCAGCTTGTTTATTTTGGCGATCAATGTATGGGAATGTCTGGGAGCCACTAATGGACTCATAAACCTGTATGGATAAAAAATAATACATTATTTTTTTCCTCACAAACTCCTATTTTGGACCGAGGCTGACACCGCTGTCTCTCTGATGGCAGAGGGCCGGGGCCGGAGCCGCTGACTCATCCTCTGACCTTTACCGACTTCCCCTGCCCGCTCTCGGCATTTGGCGACAGGCGACCGGGCCCCGCTTCCCGACAGCGACTCGGACGGACGATTATCGCCGGTAAATCACTGCCCCTCCCCCGCACCCCACCCCCCGGGAGGTCGCCACAGGCCGGCACCAGCCGGGTGTCCGGTCACCCATCCCAGGCCGATGCCGTGAGTCAGCGCCCCGCCGCCATCGCGGGGCCCGCAGCCGCGGCGGGCGGGGCGGCCTCTCCTCCTGCTCCGCCGGCGGCCCCGCAGCAGCCCCGGTGCGGGCGCCCGCGGTGTCTCGGAGGGGCCCGACCGGGGGCGGGGCGGCGGCGCCGTACACGTGTCCTTGTGACTCTTGTTTACTATCGGCCGAGCGCCGCGCGGGGCACGCTGGGGGCTGTCGTCCGAGCGCGGCCAAGCTGGCAGGCGGCGGCCACGTCGAAGACTACAGGTCCCAGAGGGCCCCTCGGCGAGCCAGCCGGGGCGCTGGCCAATCGGGGCGCTGGCCGGGGATGATTGACGTGCAGCGCGGTGCAATCCGCTGCGCAGGAGAGTCAAAACATGTCCGCCCTCCGGGCGGATTCCTGATAGACAGGTGAGACAGCCAATAGGAAGCGGCTGCGGCTTGAACAACGTCGTCTTCCACCACTCGGCGACCGAGGATGGCTGGGCTCGGGCGGGACTCCGCTGTGGGGAGGAGGCGGGGGGGAGGGAGCCGAGGGGAATTCGGTAATGGCGACGGATTTGGTAAGTGCTACAAAGTTTGGAGCTGCCGTTTCGGGGGGGCTGCGCGGCCGCGGCGGGGTGCAGACGGGTCCCGCCGGGCCGGAGAGGAGCGGCGCCGGCCGCGGGCCGAGCCGAGGGGGCCGTTGGGTCGTGGTTTGTGGCGGCAGCGGCAGCCGGGACATTGTTTACGGGGCGCCTTCCCCCAGCGGCCCGGCGGAGCTGGGTCTAACAGCCCTGCGGTGCACGGGGCGCCGACCCCGCCTTGGGGCCCTTCCGCTGCGGCGCCAGACCGCGAAAACGAGCGGCATAGAGCCGGTGTTCCCCCCGTCCGTGCCCCCCCCCGCCTTTTTCCCCGGGGAGCCGCCCGCCTGCCCCGCTCTGTCGGAGCGAGGGCGCTCTGCCCCGCCGCGGGGAGCGGCTGCTGCTCGGGGAAGAAGGAGGAAGAACGGGGGGGGAACTTGTCTCCGGGTGAGCCCCGCGCCGGGGCTGGCGGTCTCGCCCGGGGGTGGGGGGGTGTCTGCGGGGCCCGGGGGGTGTCGGGGCCGGTGCGGGGGGGCGCCCCCGCCGCCTCCACCCGGCCGGGCCAGGCTGTTACGCAGTTGTGAATGAATGGGGCCTTGCGCGCATGCGCGCTGGCGGCAGGAGTTTATAAACAAGGGCAGCGTCCAGGCGGGGATCACATGACGCGGGGGGGGGGCGGGGGAGGGCGAGCTCCCGGGTGCGGCGTCGGCCCCGCGGGGGGGGGCGCAATGGGAGAGGGACCGTCCGGGGCCGGGGCTTCCCGCCGGGCAGGCGATTCTGCTGTAAACACCTTCCTGATGTAACCGCAGCCGCGATGTTTGTTCTGCGTTTCACCGGCGGGGGCGGCGGGGGGGACGTCACACTACCTCCAGCGGAGTCTGTTCGGCCCCTGTCATGCGAAGGGGCCGTGTGAGCACAAACAGCGTGAATCATGCGCTGGGCTCTGCCTCCCCGGCCCGTTCCTGGCACAGCCGTGCGAGTCGGGGCTGCGGAGCGAGGATCCGCCATCGGAGCTGCCGTGCCAGCACAAGTCCCGGGTGTAGATCCCATCTTGCCAGTACGCTGTGTTTTGCTTGGAGAAGCTGTTCTCCCTATTAAACTCCATCCCGTGAATTGCTGCAGGCATAGAGCTTGCCGGAGACTTCGGCGGTAGGCTCGGGGAAGGCAAATACCAGAAGGAAAAACCACGGGAAGCATTTCCACTGGCATTTCCACTGGCATTCTGGCCCAGCGCGGTTTGGGTGGGTGCTGCCGAGTTCCTGCTGAACCCCTTCTCGGCCACAGTCTCCGTTTACTTTTGTCCCGAATTTATTTTCATCCCTCAAAAATAGACATGTTTTCATTAATGGGCTCCTTGTTAACATTGCCATTTATTTCAGCGTGATAAATTGACTTATTTTAAAGCGCAAATTTGTAAATAAATTCATTTAGCCTCTAAAGAAAATGGCGTAATTACAGTCCTGTGAAGCATACTTCTAGAAAACATCTGTCGCAACAAGTTTTGAACATGAAGTTGAATTAAAAAAAAAAATCTTTACAAGCTAACTAATGACCATTCCCTTAACGTTCCAAAACATTGAAAGGCTGAGGACAAGGAAGAAGCACATGATGTCCCAAGCAGGCTTTAATCAAGTAGAATAGGAAAATTGAAAAGTCAAGTTGGGCATGTTTTTTTGTTTTTCTTTTGAATTTGTTTGTTAGAGGATTCTTTGGCTTTTGTACACGAGTGGTTTAGAGAAATTCTTGTGACTTGGAAGAACAATCCATTTCTCAAACAAGTATCCTTCTTGTCAGACCAGCGTGTTGTATCTGTACCTTATCTCTGACCTTCGGTCTGTTAGGCTACCAGAACAGGTACTTTCAAATCTTGGCAGCTGGCAGGAAGGAAGGAGAAGGTAACGTTCCTAAAATAAATCAGCTCGTTCATTTTGGCAGTAAAATGGGAAAGGAAGAGAGAGAGAAAACAGAGGGGAAAACAAGGCAGAAGGAGGAGGAGGAAGGACGTAGACAAGCTAGAAAAACAAGAGTGGCTTTTCAGAGTTGATTACTTGGAGATAATCATCAAGTTCCTGGCCTGCACTACTGAGTACAGAGTTCAGAAATGAATGAGCTTTCTGCTCTTGTGTTCTGTAATTTTACTGTCCCTTATGGGTGATGAAAGAATAATTTGCATTAAAGATGCTTCTTAGAGGTGAAATACACATGCCATTGATAGTTTATTTGATTGTATATTTTAATTTCTCTTACCTTCCCTTTCCACCTCCTTAAAATCAGAATTGCACTGTTGTGGCTTTTGTAATAGTGCCATTTGAGTAGAATCAAACATCTTTTTATGTTTGGAACGCAAGTTTATGTAAGTTTTGCATGTATTTGAAAGATCAGGAGATGAGAAAGTCAGAAATTTTCCAGTAAAAGAAGTTTACTGCTTAGGTCAGGCCTTTTCTGGTAGGGCCAGTAAGTAATTCAAAGGTTTATGTTTGAACTATATTATATACAGGATAAGCTACAAAATGAATTAAACAAATTCGTAGAATGAGTAAAACCATGGAATATTGTTAACGCTGGCTGTATACACACAATTTAACCATTTATTAAAATAAATCTGGGGGGTTTTCATAATTGTTATCAGATGGCTTTTTGTGCATTACACTAAGGCAGCTTTTAGGATGACAGGCTTACTGTTTCATGTGACAACATTAGACTGTTTTTAGCTATTGTTTGTATTTCTCTAATGTGGTGCATGATAGCTTACTTAGTGGACATGCATGTTGCTAGGCTTTTCAGATTTCCTTTCTTCTAAGCTGTGTTGTCTGCTCTTTTGTGAGGGACTCACGATTACTTTTTCAATGACACTTCATTAAAGTACAAGGTAATCATGTTATGGTAGCTTTGATTCATCATCGTCTAAAAAAAAACAGTAGATAACCAAATTACTGAAGACTGGATGACCTTGTTTTCTGGCTTTTAGAGGCAGTGGTTGTGTAGAATAATCACAGAGTTCTCTGACTGCTGAAGGTGATTAACAGTATTTCTTTCGGTATCAATGTGACAGTACTGGGGTCTGGGGAAACAGAACTGCAGTGAAATTACTCATAGAGACTTCTTTTGCTTTCCATTTACAAGACAGTTAAGGATGTTAGTAGTCAGATGTGTTTGAGGCTATACCTAGAGCTGGGAGATAGCAAGGGATGTGAAGGACAGTGAACAAGGCTTCTGTGGATACGTCAGTGCTGAAAGGGCGAATAGGGAAAATGCGTGCCTGATGCTAAATGGCGTAGGAGACCTAGTGTCAAAAGGTTGAGGACGACATCTTCTTTGATTTGGTCTTTATTTGCAAGGCCTGTCTCCAGGTTCCTCAAGTCCCTGGGCCTAGCGACACACATCTGACGGAGCAAGGGACTTGTTTGTCTGTGGTAGAGGAAGAGCAAGTTTGGGGCAGGCCAGTTCTGTGAGACCGGGTGGGATGCATCAGAGGGAGCTGGCCAGTGTTGTCGTGAGGCTGGTCTCCAAAAGGCAGTGGATTTGGTGGTGGGAGGGCTTCCAGTAACTGGAAAAAGTAGAATGGCACACCTGGCTTCAAGGAGGAGGATGGAAAACTACAGGCTGTGTCAGCCTAACCTTAGCCTTGTGGAAGATCGTGGAGCAGAACCTCCTGACAGCCATGTCCTGGCTCTTATAAGGCAAGAAGGTGACTGGAAATAGCCAGGACAGATTAACCAAAGGCAGATCACGTCTGACCTGTCTGATTGCCTTCTTGGCTCAGGGTCCCAAGTGAATGTTGTTTACCTTGGCTTGAGTGGTGGTTGAGGAGATGACCCTGGACTCTTGGAGGCAATGAGCACAGGCTGTGGCAAGGGAAGTTCAAACTGTGCATAAGGAGCAACTACTTTACAGCAAGAATGGTCACTGAAACAGGTTCTTGGGAAGTATCAGGGGATCTCCATCCTTCAAGATAGCAGAAACACAAGTGGCCAGGGCCCCAGGCAGCTTCATCTAACTTCACAGTTGGCTCTGCTTTCTGCAGAGATCATACCAGGTCATCTCTAGAGATCCCTTTCAAGCTGAATTATGCTGTGATTCTCAACAGATTATGGAGGATTTAGGGTTCTGGTAATGAAGTAGCCTGTCAGATGCAACTTTAAACAGTTTATGTGTATACGGATTTTTAACCTTTGTCTCTTTAAAGTCAGATACTTTGGAGCATCCTAACATGGTGTGGGAAGTGAAGACAAATCAAATGCCTAATGCAGTTCAGAAACTCCTCCTGGTAGTGGACAAGAGAACTTCAGGGATGAATGAGTCACTAGAGCTGCTGAAGTGTAATGAAAACCTGCCTTCTTCTCCTGGATATGCATCCTGTGATGAACACATGGAACTTGGTAAGTAACATGATTTTTTCAGAAGCAGCCAAATTCTGAAGTTTGTTGTAGTTTTCCTATAGTGAAATTACTGGAAGCTGACTGAATGAGATTAGTCATTTTTAACCTAAGTAGGGCAGGGAATATGACAGTGAATTGTGACATCTGAAGGTCTTATTTTGCAGTCACTTTCCCCTGTAACCTATTCCCAGTTCTGGCACACTGGCCTGTTGACTTAGTTGTGTTCTTGAACTCAGAGCTACAAATTTTTGCTTCTAATCTCCAGAGGAGCTTTTTTTGGCACAAGAGTAATAAACAGAAAGCTCAAGAGCTCCTCCTAAAGGGAAATAGTGCTGCTTTGGATCATCTGCAAATAGAGATTCTGGGCTAGAGGAAAATTTAACTTCAGTTCTTACATAATGAAAAATAGCATGTACGTTAGAAAGTATTGATATAATCAATGGAATTTTAACACACTTAATTGAAGTCATGGGGTGATGAAGAATAATAGTACTTAGTTACACGAGAGTATGTAACACAGACTTTTGTTAATAAGCTGGGCTCTCTTCTGCTATTCTGTCTAATATGTGACAGGTGTAGATTATTGATAGGAATTCACCCCTACCAGGCTGTATACCCAGCTTTCATGACTTCTGAGTTATTTAATTCCAGTTCCCTGGTGGAAACATGGAAAACTTTTTACCTGGTACAGCTCCGATGTTGGTAATTTTTAGTGTCACATCTGCTAGGACAGATTAATTTAGTTGCCTTTTGTTGAATGTTTTAGTAAGTGAAGCATGTTGCTACTAATGCTTCACACTTCTGAAGTACAGTTACTTGTATAATAACTGAAGTATGTATACTTCATAATTCTGAAGTACAATTCTGCGTTAACTAGTCAGTCTAGTAAAAACTTTAAAACCAGAACTGCATTTTTATCTAGTTACTTAATGTTTTTCTTAAATTGCTTGTATGAATGTATAATAGACTAGAGGTGTGATTATTTCTGTGGCCATTTTGTCAGTATTATGAATAGGTTTTGTGAAATGCTGGTAATTGTGGTATGAGAAAATAAAATTAGTTACTTCATTGTGGTTCCTTTTTTATTTTTATCTGCAAGATTTGGTGTGAACTAGAATTTATCAGTGACTGTAATTATGGTAATTTGTGCGTTTGTTCACAGATGATCTTCCTGAGCTACAGGCTGTGCAGACGGATTCCACCCCACCTGCACTTTTTCAGCTTGGTGCCGATGTTTCACATCAGGAACGTTCAAGGCCTTCATGGAGCCAACATACCTCAAACAGCAATTCAGAAAGTGCTTATTCTTGTGAGAATGGGGTGAACTGGTTGACAGAGTTAGCAAATATAGCCACAAGTCCTCAGAGTCCTCTGATGCAGTGCTCTTTTTATAACAGGTACTGACATTCATTTCAATTTCAAACTCTATGATTTGTAATATTATGTTTCCAGAAGCAGTTCCTTTGCTGTTCACACACGCTGACTTTGAACTGGAGGTCTGTTTTTAATCTTTCTGTATGGGAACTTTATTCTTCTGCGGAAGATTGCACAGGACTCATTTCAGAGCCTGTTGCAAAAGCTGCTTCCTTGCCAGCTATGAATGAGGTAGGATGGTGTAAGGACATTCCCTAACCACAGAAGGATTAGAAATTACGGGCATCTACCTCATGTGAAGCAGCAGGTGAAAAATTAAGATGAATTTGTTACGTTAAATTCTTAATACTTGCTAGTGCAGTGACTTTAGATTTTTTTGAAAGAACTAATTGGAAATTTAATGCAATGTATTTTTTTTATTGATACTGTTACAGATTTGTGATTTGTAAATTCCATAGGGCTGTGAGAAGCAGAAATTGGAAATTTTTGGGCTTCACCTTCTATTCTATGGGTTTGGTCCTAGGTTTATAGTAAGAAAATTAAATGCAGTACTGTTAACAGTAATGCAGTTGGGATTTAATCGTTAGGACAGAGCAGATATCTTTATGTATTCTAAGAATGGGGTATTCAGTTCTAGACATTTGTAAAAACTCCAGCATTGCGACGAGAAGATGCCTATGTGGAGGTAATACTATAATTTGGGTGGTATATAAAAGCTATGCAGGGGTTATGCTAAATGCTTCCTTTGCCTGAGCTTGCAGCCTTTAATTATCCCATTTGAATATTGGTGTGTGTTTATTTGGTATTCAGCTCATGGAAACAGAAATATTTGTTAAATAAAAGCATTTTAGAGTAATGGCAGAGAAGTCTTGTATTGCCTTAATCTGAGATATTTTAAAATATATTTTTCTGTTGTAGATCATCTCCTGTTCACATAATAGCTACAAGCAAAAGTTTACATTCCTATGCACGTCCTCCACCAGGATCCTCAAAGAATGATCCTAACTTCTCCAAGAATGATTTGGATGAAACACCAGTCAGACATGAAAGGGTGAGTTGTTCTGAAACATTTCTAAAATAAACAAAGCTGCATGAGTAATGGGGTAAGCTTTTTGAAAAGAGAAACTAGTTTTAAAAAATCATCTATTTTGTTCTAACACCATTTCTGCTTAAGCTAGATTTTCTATTACTTTTCTTCTTACCAAACAGAGTAGGCTTGTAGTGCTACATCATGGAGTCCGCTTTTTTGTGAAGCAGTCACAATCTTAGAAGGCTCTGCTTCTCTTGTAGTTCCTTCTATAGCAAGCTTTTAAAAACTGTGTTAACTCAATTTGCTATCTCAAAAAGGAAGTACGGAACCGTCACCTTTTATCACAAAAACTGTCAGTCCTGCTTCTCCCTTTGCTATGTATTAATTTGTGTCTGAAACTTGTCTGTTAGAAACATGGGAGTTTTCCCCAGTGGTTTATGTAGCTCTACATAAGCTTTCCAGTAATTTGACCGTAGAATAACGTGTGCTTTGAGGATTCTGTGAATGACCAAGGAATGATAGGGTGTAAAATGCTTACACCTAAATCTAAGGTGATCTGTGAATGCCCTAATGAATCTCAGATGATGAAAACCAAAAATTTCATGATAGAACATTTTAAGGAAAGGAGATTAAAATACTCATTCACATTTACTGCATTCCTTGAATCTTTGTTTTCATGTTACATTCCTATTAGTATTTAAGGCAAAATTATGTTATAGATGCAAATTAGAGAATATGTCTAAAGATGCGTAAGACCAACCCTAAAATCTTACACAGTGAAATCTCAACACCATTTTGCTTTTTTTAATAGGCGAATAGTGAATCAGAATCTGGCATTTTCTGCATGTCGTCACTTTCAGATGATGATGATTTAGGATGGTGCCATTCCTGGCCCCCAACTGTTTGGCATTGTTTTCTAAAAGGTAAAATAACGTATATTGTTGAATAACTACGTTTTCTCTTGGCGCCTTTTTTTTTTTTGTAACAGAGACTTTTTTACATAATGCTAAGCTTTTCTTTTTTTTGCTTGAAAAAATCTATTAGGCTCTCGTTTGTGCTTTCATAAAGGACGCAATAAAGAATGGCAGGATGTTGAAGACTTTGCAAGATCTGAAGGCTGTGGAAAAGAGGAAAATCTCCCAGCAAGTCCTTACAAGGTAGCTGTTAGTTCCAATACGTTAATTTTAATACCTATAATGCAATATTTAGTTTCTTACGTTATCCATGTGCCTTTAATTACTGTCTCAGGAAAACAGATCTATACTGAACTTATCTAGAGCTGATCACTGTACTGCTTGAGTACTTTATAGCAAGATGCTATAAAGCATTTGAACTGAATTCATTTAGGTATGTTTTGAATGTTACATCATCTTTATTCCGGTGAGAGTACTCAGAATGTTGGTATTTTTTAATATAATGTAAGATGATGAATATACACCTATTGTATACACAGGTATATGCTTTTCTGGGGGGAAAAATTCTGAACCTTATGTATGTTTACAGGGCTACGGTTCTGATGGTTTGAAGTTAATTTCTCATGAAGAAAGTGTTTCCTTTGGTGAGTCAGTGCTGAAGTTGACTTTTGATCCTGGCACAGTGGAAGATGGCTTGCTTACAGTAGAATGCAGACTCGATCATCCATTTTATGTTAAAAATAAAGGTATGAAATACTACAAGTACACTTGGTTGTATATTAAAATATTCTTAGAAAGTGGTTGCAGATTTTATTGGCATCCCATGTTGCTCAAGAAATTGGTAACAGCAGTGTTGTAGAATCAATTGACTATCTTTGTAAAGAAATCCAGAATTTGAACAAACAAAACTGTAAAGCTACAGAAACACTGCATAAGGAAAGATTTGGTGAAGTGTATAAATGGAGCTCAGGAAAACAGAAAAACTGGGGGGGAGAAAGGAAGGCTGCAAATAAGGGAGGCTTTTCTCACTTGCTAAACATGAAACTTGTGATGATAAAATTTCCAGATTTTGATTACTTTTTTTGCTAGAATGAGATTTTATTTGAGATAAAAATAAACTATTTGCAGTAAGAATTCCCTGAGTAAGTGTTCCTGATTTTTCTTTTGGGTGAAAGAAACTACATCGGAACCTTTCTATAAAATGATATTATTTAGAGCTATAGGATTGCTCCAGTTAAGAACTAGAGAGATTGTTTGGCCGTTTGTCTAATTTAACTCTTTACCACTTCAGGTTGGTCATCTTTTTATCCAAGCTTGACTGTGGTACAGCATGGCATTCCATGCTGTGAAATGCATCTTGGAGATCTGTGTCTACCTCCTGGACACCCTGATGCCATTAACTTTGATGATTCAGGTGTTTTTGATACATTTAAAAGGTAATTTTTGGATAAAGTGGCCTCAGTGGTTTTTGTATTTAATGAGTAGGCACCTTAAGTCTACAAGAATTTGAAGCATTATGTAGAGCAAAGAGAGAATACTTTTGGTAATCCAAGATAAATGAGAGGGAAAAATGAAAACTGGATACCAGGAAAGCTGTGTAATTGTGTGCTCTTCTAAACTGCAAAGTAATATCTTGGAGTGAAATAACTTTTCAGCCCCTGTTTATGCTAGTTTAAGACAGATTAGATAAAGCAGTAAAAAATAAGTATTATCTGTATAAATTCTTCAGGTAAAGTGGGTTATGTTTGAAGAACCTAGTACAGTTTTCCCACGATAATATGTTTGCCAGCTGTTAACTTCTGCTTCACACACAGCTATGTATCTGAATTATCTGAGTAGTTTCTTAGTAATTAATGCATGTGCTATTACTTCTTACTATTTTTGTATATACTGCTTTTTGTGATTCTTTTCTAATATGTCAAACTTACGTAACTTCAAAGCTTGATTAACTTGCTTTGAGCAAGAGGTTCAAGCAGATAATCGTCAGAGGTCCTGTCCAACATAAATTATTCTAAGATTCTAAGGTTGTGTTACTTACAAAGATTTTTCCATACTATTTTGAGATTTCTAGATTTATTAGAATCCATCTTCTCCTATGACGTTAGCTCCTTTTTAGCATTTGATTTTAGTCCGATTGCTTTTTGGTTGTTTTTTTTTCCACAATAGAAAAAAAATACTTAAAACGCTGTTTGCAGTTCAAGTCCTAGGAGCGCTTGTATGATTTTAGTCTGGGATAGCAAGTGAGTTCAAATTGCTTGTCTTCACTCATTTGCTGTCTGGGTTTTTTTCTTTTTAATACTTCCTGTTCTGAACTGCATATCTAGAGAGCTGTTAGAATCATTATATTTACATGTCACTGAAGAAACTGGACTTTTGGCCTCTTATTCATCCTGCAGCCCAGCTGAATACTGCCGTGACACTTCAGATTTCTTATCTTTCTTTCTGGGCAAAAGGGAGGAAGTCACTGAGAAAAGAGCATGCGGCAGCAGCTGTGGTTAACAGGACAGAAAAATTATAAAACAAAACCCTGTTGCTGTGTTATGGGAAGGAGATTAGGGGTAGGTAGGGTGCTGGACTGTTTGTAGAACAGAGTTCCTTTCTCTTGTGAACTTGCCTGCAAGGTTGTCGGCATTGCCCCTTCTTTGTTGCTTTTTACTTTTCTGAGGGATTTTGGAGACAACCAACCCTTCAAGCTCCACCTTTGCTTTTAGTTCCATTCCAGAGAAAGGGGCTGCCTGCGCAGGTGGGGTCTGCACTGCCACTTGCAGTGTTTCCTTGCTAGTGGTTCTACTTTGTGCTTGGGAAAAAGCTCTTCGAAGCTCTTATTTTAGCCGTAAATTATGCAGCTATAGCCAGATTGAGCAGCGGGTGAGAGGAGCCTTAGATTTGTATACATTTTGTGTTTATTTTGTGGTGATAACTTAGTGTTTTGGATTTATGATCAAGTAGTATCTTTACAAGTGTGTTTTCCCCATGTAACATGCTAAAGACATGATAGCCTGTGGTTTCTAGACTGATCTGCACACACTTGGAGATGGTAACAAATATTGTGGAATTAAACTTCTGTAGCGGTTAGAGGTTACTTGTAGTTGTTGGTCAACAAAAAATTATAACAATTTATAATATTTGGAGATCTAAATTGTATGGAAACAACTCATCTAAGTTGTTGAAATACTTGAAATACCGAGGAATCTCACATTTTTGTCACTAGAGGGCAGACATCTGTCAGCTTTGAATCAAATTGCATGTAATGTCATAGGTCTTCAAGCAATTTTTTAATCTCAGTGGAAGGTTTGTCTGTAAAATAATATATAACTGCCTAGAGGAGTTATTTATAGTGTATATAATATAATTTATTTTAGTACAATGGTTTCGTATTTGTGATTAAATATATCTGCAAATGAACACATTCTCCCCGCATCAGTTGTCCCCTTCTGTACATAGTATGCACTGACCAGATTTGGTTTATGGTAAGAACAGAAGCAGAAAGAAAGAACGAAGCTGATTTCAAAAGAGGATGAAATTTGAAGGCAGTGTATAATTAATTGACGTACAGCTGGGCAGTTGATAGTACACGGCAGGTTTTGCAAAGTTGCAATCTGCTATTGCATTGAAAAAACTATTAATTCATCTGTCAGATTTTTTTTTCATTGACATCTGCATCAAGCACAGTTCATTATGTCACACAAAGGATAGCAGAATACTAGAAATTCAGTACAGATAAAGAGTAAACAGCTGTTTAGAGATTTTACATGAAAATTACTTGATCGTTTTATGGTGTGTCTTTTTCTTGTAGTTACGATTTTACACCAATGGATTCCTCTGCAGTTTATGTGCTAAGCAGCATGGCTCGCCAGCGTCGCGCTTCTCTGTCTTGTGGAGGATCGAACAATCAAGATGCTGAGAGATCAGAAAGCAGTAGTAAAAACTGTGCGCCTACTGCATCATCACATCTTCCCTCCAGTTCTTTGTACAGTAAAGCTGGCAAAAGCCACAGCTCAGGGACTGCAAGTACTGTGAGTGCCACTTCTCCAAACAAGTGCAAAAGACCAATGAATGCCTTCATGCTTTTTGCCAAAAAATACAGAGTTGAATATACTCAGATGTATCCAGGGAAAGACAACAGGTAACGGTATAAAATTGTAGTTTTGTTATTACTGGTGAGCCAGCAGGATGTCTGTGTCCACCTTTAAATTTAAGTGGACTAAATTTTGCATTTGAAATAAAATGTGTACATATTGCTTTAAGAACAAGTTTTGAAAGATGTTGACATAAAGCTTAATTTATGGGCGGACTTTAAATATTCACAGTACTCAATAAATTTGACACAAGCCACTTTTGGCAAACTGACCTTCTGAGAAAGCATTTGGGTGAAGCAGCTGACGCACATATATATATATATATATATATATATGTGGACCCCCAGAATCACAAATACAGTCTTTGTTTGCACTGATGAGAAATGTTCATGGGAATAAAAGTACCAGGCTCTCTGCTCGTGTGTTGTACTGGAAAAAGGCAATTTCTGATTCTTCTAATTAAGTCTTGACATAATATTGCAAATTGTTCAGTGAAGTTATGATTTATTCTCAGTCTGTTTATCATATTGAATAACAGAGTAGGGATTGTGAGGATACCTGAAAGATCTTAATCCAGACAGTACACTGCCAAATTTTACTTGTCCTGAAAGCATTGAACAATCTGCTGAAACTCGCAGGAAGGGTCATATGACCGTGTGTTTGGGGGAAGGTTCTTTGCTGGGTTGTTATTTTTTTAATCTATATGCATGTTCATGTCTAAACGTTTGTTTTTTTTTTTTTTTTTTAATGACGTCTGTTATAGATGTTTTAAATAATCTTAATATTCTGTGCTAATTCTGCATATTTAAATATAAGCTAAACAGCATGAACATGCACTGATATATAATTGATTTTTTTATGCGTATAGCATTTTGAAAAACGTTACTGTAAAAATTGCATTGTCACATAAAAATTGTAGTACTAAGTCTGGTAAAAACTAAAGGCTTTTGACAGGGCTTTGGGAGGGCTTTGGCTATTTCATACTGTTCTACTAAGGAGGCTGTAACTGGTGTTGAGAAATAAAATCCTACCATACAAATAACCCATCCTTAAATCCTACCATACAAGTAACCCATCCTTAAATCCCAGCCAGTCTCGTGTGTCCTGGCAGGGATGTTCTGCAATGTTTATAGTAATTTCAGTGAAGCAGATCTGCTGCCTTCAAATTTGTTGCAGCTATCAATGAGAAACTGAACAGAATGTCAGCTATATGATGCTTACCTATTTAACTTAAAATGCTATTTCAAATGGATGCAGTGAACTGGAGCTGCAGCTGGATAGATGTGAAAATAAGTTGAATATTTCAGTGAGAAGGTTTAGCTCGAAGGAAAGCGATGACAAGGTCGCAAGTAAGCCTCGGAGCGCACTGCCTGCTCGCTGTCCCCATTGGAAGGCAGCGCCTTTGGATGCAGTTTCTTGTCATCCATAAAATACAGTACAGAAGAAATCGTAAGAGTTAGTGATAATTGATTTTATAGGCATTCAGCTACTGTTGCGTAAGTACTGCTGGGGCATTCATTAATTTAGCAGTTCAGAGGCAACTCTTACATTTTTTAAATGCAAGTATGTGTCGTTTTCAGATTACGTGTAAGAAGGGACAGAACTTGAGGTATTGTGAGTTAAACGGTCTGTTGCGAGACAAAGTAGCTCAAGCCTTGTCAACAACAAGCCTCATCAACAAGATAGCGAGCTGTAAACATCGAAAACGCAAGTCAACACTCACATGATACTTAAAAACACTGTGGACCGTAAGACCGTACTTGAGAAACTGGTGTTAGGGCAGCACTTGTTTCTTTTCTAGGTGTTCTCGCTGTAACCGTAGTTGGACTTGATTGTGCTTTCAGAAATGCTTGAATAATTTGAGTAGTATGTTCTAAAGAGGAAGAAAATCACCTAACCTATTAACAGCATTTGTTCATGATGAATATAATTACTCTGTAAACTCCAGGCATTCTCAGCTACTGCTTGACAATTTCTTTGGAATTAACTGCAGTATAAATTACACCCTGCACGTTAGTCTGTTGCTAAAATGTTGTCAGGTATCTTACCAGCATTTTAAGAGGAGGAAGGCAGCGTACGGAGCACCGCCAGGTTCTGATGAGGTGAAGGGCACCTCAGGCAGTGGTGCAGTGGGGTCAGTGTTTTCTTGTTTCTGGGCAGGAGAATTAGGTGTCTGTTATGTCAGGAAATTCCTCTCTACGCATCTTTTTTCAGTCTCAGTGGTTCACTTACAGAAACAGTTCCTTGGAGAAATGGAGCTTTTGTTTCTGCATCACATTTTTCAAGCTTTTTGAAACGTACAGATCTGTACTCACTTTCAGTGCCTTCGTGCAGTTTTTTTCTCTGGATGTATAAAATAGAGAGACAGTTTTGCATTTGAAATACAAAGACTTCATAGTGTGTTTTTATTTGGAAATGTAAAGTCTGTTTTAGCAAACCTGCTGTCTCAGGGTCACTGTGTTCTTCCCAGGGGGTATGAGTGACCCAGTACAAACTGGTGACCAAAACCAGACAGGTTGCTGCTGCTGCTGTTGATTTGCCTCTCGATACTGCCAAAACATTAAAAATCTGCTAATGAAACCGGAGTGTGTTTACTTCTGATGACAGACCAAAGATACTGGTTCTTAATTTGGACAGGAAAAGCACGGAAACTACACAGTCGTGCAGAATTTAAGCCCATTTTCTTGTTGGTATGGTGCAGGAAAGCCTTGAGAATTGCCATGTGTGAAACTCTATGGAAATGGTTGATGACACGCTGCTCTCCTCGATTCTGTTAGAAAGTCTGTGAACAGCTTTGCTGCCAGCAAGAACTTCCTAATAGGATAAAGCAGAGTACTTTACTTACTTGTATACACCTTTTTCTTAACGCTCACTGTAATCTGAAGGCAGAGCATGCCTCCTCAGGAGTTCCGTAATTGTCATTGATAAAAGAGCTGTTGTTTAGAGATCTTCATTCAGCTGAAGGATGGAGTGAAAGCTTTAATGGAATATTGATCTAACATCCGGGTGTGCAGTTAAGCAATATGGCATGATAATATGGGGAAATATCATCCAAGAGACATGAAGTTTATAAGAAGTAGGAAAAGCATTCAGCTTCTGGAAATAATGACAGGTGTGCTAGAACAAATGGTTCCTTCTGCGTAGGAATGGGAACTTACCAGTATGTTCCGCCCACTTGTGTTCTCCCCAGTAGGGATTAAAGATCAAGAAAGTTACACACATCTATTAAATAGACACAGGGGGTTGCATTTAATCAAATATTTGTTTGGCTGAGGTCATATTCAGATCGTTGCCCTAATTATTAGAGAACATACTTTCAGCAAAGCTGTCATATGATCTTCTAGTATGGAAGTAGAGCAAAGCAAATGTGAGTTACCATTTGGTGGTGGTTTTTTTAACACCTATTTTGCTGGTTTATGCAAGTTGCTGCGAATTCAAATGTACAACCTTTGAAATGATAGAATGTGCATTCCCCCGTGCTCAGCCAACACAGAGGTCTCAGCTGTTTAACTGTTACAAGAAGTGTGAGAAGATAATCGGAAACACGATTGTTTAAAAAAAATTCTTTTGAAGATACAGCTGATTTCTTCTGTGTGTGCTATTTCCACGTTTAACTTCTGTCTTCTTTAAAGTGCTGAGATAAAAAAGGAAAAAGCACTTCGTCCTGACCATGTTGTAAACATTTATCTTGCAGAGCCATAAGTGTGATACTCGGCGACAGGTGGAAGAAAATGAAAAATGAAGAAAGACGGATGTACACGCTAGAAGCCAAGGCCTTGGCAGAAGAACAGAAACGTTTAAATCCTGACTGTTGGAAACGAAAAAGAACAAATTCTGTATGTTTGTGAAGCAGTCTTGTTCGTTATGCAGTTAAATGTGTTCACACATTAGCTACAGTTTTCTTTGGGATAAACTCTGCTACTTCTTTCTCGGTAGCCCAAACCTTCGTTTTACCCCCCTGCGCTGTGTAGCCAAGTGCTTCGGACGCTGGGCTGGAGGCAGCAGGAGAGGGTCTGTCACGGAATGTTCTGTGAGAGTTCCATGAATTCTGTTGGAGTGAAAGCGAGTGTGCTTGTGAAATGCAGAGGAAGGGCACGCGGCCTTTTGTTTGATGTAACTGAGTTTTTAAGGTTGTACCTAAATTAAATCTGTCCGTTGCCCTCAAAAACACTTAAACATTCAGAAAATCCTCCTCTGTTGCGATTGAGTCATAGTCTCCTTTTTCTTCAGGAAGAGATTTTTCTTTACCGTTTTCTATCTTTTTTACTTTCAACTTACAAAGTTATTGAGGGAGAAAATTAATTTTTTTTCCATTAATCCCTTTCATTTATTACTGTGTTTTAATTGTAAAATAAATACAATACGATCACTTCTTCTGTAGGGAAATAAATTGTTTTGCACTTTGTAGAAGGCCATCGATTTAAGAGTCTGCAGGAGTGTATTAGTTGGGTGGTGGATATATTAGGTAATTAAGGGCTTTCAAGCTAACACAACATAGAAAGAGAACATGGAAAAAAAGGAGCTTCTGCCAACCTGCATGTTCAAACGGAAGAGTAGGTGGGAAGGAAAGATCTGCTGAGGTGCACAGAATGCCAGGTCCTTCCGCCAGCCGCTTGATGCCTGGGTAGGAGCATCGAGTGTGTTGTGGGCTTCACAGGTTTAAGATTTCATCCTCAAATTGCCCCCTTCCTTTCATGTGTGAATGAGGCTGACTTTCCCAAGAGCGTATGCAAGCGCTGCCTTAAGATGGAGTAAGAAATGCCCCAACACTGAGTTGCTTCTTATTCCCGTACATGCTTGGCACTGAGTCTCCAGTCCCTTGTTGCAGAAGGTTTCAGCAAATCCCAGCTGCTGGGAACAAGCTGTTTTTCTGTTCACTGTATTCTATTTTAATCAACAGCGACAGCTTCTGTTAGATTGCCTTGTGGGTTTAGGTGAAACACTACTACTTCTTATTCTGGTTTTACACTATTGCAGTTATGGGCATTGGACAATGAGATGAGCTGAGCTCCAGGGAACACCATGGGTGGGTGTGTGTATAACCGAGAGCAATACTCAAGGGTCACCCTCAGTAAGCTGGGTGGTGTTCGTACCCTGCCGTGTGGTGGCTTTTCCCTGTTGTCTTCGGGTCTTCAGGCCAAGATAACGGCATCTGAAGACCCTGTTACCTCAGTGTTACAGGAGGCAATACCGGTTTTAGGTATTTACTTCAGTGAACTAAGAATTTTGTTCGCAGCTTGGTTACCTTCTCAGGAAGTGATGGTGGACTCCAGGCTGGGACAAAGAAGTCTTGATGGTCTTTTGATGGTCAGGGGATAAAAATCATGTTTCCACCTTTTGTTTTCTTCTGAGTAACTGACCAATGGTGACAAGCGTTTGCTAGATTTAAGATAATGTACTTCCCCTTCGCTTGGTAACCGCTAACCTGGTTTTCTCTTCTCTTTTCTCAGGGCTCACAACAGCATTAAGCCAGAATTTCCCTGTTAACTCTGTATCTACAGCGTGGCTGTTGCTTGATGGCAAGAAGATGCAAGATCAAGGTCTTACTATTTGTTGTGACTTTCTATGACCATAAAATACTGGCACCATTGAGTCAGAAATGATTTAATATGAGTGCAGATTTGCTTTTTACAATAGAACATTAAGTAAGCTAAAACTATCAACATATTTTAAACCAAATTGCCTTATTTTTCTTCCAAACTTCATATACGTATCAGGTAATATAGGCTTGAAAATGGATATCCTGTGGTGCTAAAGTACTTTAGAAAGAGGCGAAGGAGATGTGTATAAATGTTTATTTTTAAAAGAAAATGTACAAAAAGGGGAATTTTAAAATATGTAACAGCTGTTTATATACATTGATTCTTATTGCTGATTAATATGTATTGCACAACCATATTATTAATTACGATTCTGGGACCTGGGATTTTCTGAAATGGCAAAATGTATTATCAGCCTGTAGCTTCCCAGCCTGCCCAGATGCCAACCAGTTACGGGAGCGTGTGGTAAATGGCGAGCGTAGTGTAATGTAGCACCGGAGCTGCTTCTTGGGTTGCCACCTATAACATGTGTATCCACTAGTGAGAAGTTTTTGCACCAGCCGGCAGCAGCGAGAGCTGTTCTTTCCAGTGGAAACAACGGCCCAGGCCAGGATGAAATGAATAAATAGCGTTATCTCAAGAAAAATGGTGCTGTCGATATTGTCACCATCATAGTTTTAAGTCTGTTTTGTCTGTGCCACACATTCTACAATATTTTATTTTGCCATAAGACATCTTTATGGTGGGGGCAAACTTTGCACTTAACTATACGTGCAACACTTGCACTTTACTTTATTTTTCCTCCAACTGTCTAAAATTAGAGCAGCTGCATTAGGATTACAATTGCTTCTGCTGTGAACTTCTACAATCATGGCTTTTCATGTACTAAACAGCTGTGTGTTTGTTTTTTAAGAATCACAACTGTAAATTTCAGTTCATGACACGTGTCTACATGATGTTGCCCCTAAGATTTTTGCACACTATATTCTTGTATATTATTTCAAATAAATTCATTAAAATTTGGTGTTGTGTATGGTGTAAAACGAAGACAACTAATCATTAAGCCGGCCCTGCAGAGCTGAGCACGTTCTGCACAGAAGTCTTTACATGAACCCAGCCGAAGTGTACTGTGATGTTTCCTAGTTTAGGAAGCTGCTGAAGAATGTCACATAGTGAATGCAGGGTTGGATAGTCAATCGTCTTTATTACAGTTTAAGCAAAAAGAGAGATGAAATCAATATAAATTATTTCAAAGCAAACAGCAGTGCAATAGAGAAGCACGTTAGTTATAAATATTTTTCCTTGTGTTAATATTAGTGATTTTTTAGATGGAAACTGATGATTCAAGCGTTTCAAAAGTATGCGTTTCTGAATAAGGCTAAAATGTATTCAACTGTTTAAAACTATGCTTGTAGGAAAAGAGCTACTTCCTTATTTGAGATATTCAGCAATTATACTGTAATACTTGAGTACGTTCTAATTTTATACCTTTCTAAAGTCAAAAGGAATACTAAAGAATGATTCTTATTAGATGCAGATTTACAGCACATCATAAAAATTGTACAATTTCCTTATAATTTGTGTGTATAAATAAGTTCCTGTAATGTGAACGTAAAGCAAGGAGACACGTTTCATAGCTGAAGTAGGTAAATACATTTCATTGTAAAGCTTGTGTATTTGGTAATAATTTACATGACGCGTGAGTTTGTGTGTGGCTCAAGACCCGTGACCGTGTTACTGTCCGTTCCCTGTTCCGAGAGGTTTGTCCACATACACTCACTGAAGGGTCGCCATCGCCTTCTGCAGCAGCTGAACCATGATGGGGTAGACTGGTGCAAACTCCTTTCCCTCTCTCGTTCTCACTGATTGAACATAAGCTTCAACTGCACCGCTAAAAAAAAAGTAAAAAATAAAAATGTGGCTAAAGCAATTAAATAGCATAAAAGTACGGCAAGGTCAGGATCTGTAGAATTTCCCTCAGATGGTCTTATGTGTCTGTGGAAGGAAGTGGGCAAGAAAGGCCTTACAAAGCTCTACATAATTGTTTCATGATCTTTCTCTTCCTTCTCGTGTGTTTTGAGGAGCGAGCAAGTTAACATTTAAATAAGCAGCAGCAGCATGTTGCAGATGGCTTGAAATGACAGCTCTGACGCACAGACGCGGGCACATTGCTGTACGGGTAACCTTTAGAAATGAAACGAATAGACTCCAGCTGCTGCAGACGCCAGGAGTACGACTTGGAGGATGGAAACTGGGGCGCTGGTGAACAACAGAGATGGCTTCAGGTCATTTCCTGGCCCGGTCTTTGAACTGCCGCTGGCCTTTGGGGAACCCGCAGACAGCGTGTGTGCTCTGGTGTGGCTTTGCTGTGTTTTTCTTGGGCATTGTCATGGGCTGTCACACGTAGCAGTAGTCCTGTGTGATTTACATAAATACAGACATTTCAAAGCTAAAAGGGGCAACTGCGATTACGTACTTGTCTGTACGTAATTCAGCTTGCGTACAACACAGGGCCACCTCTGAGCCAACAAGTCTAGTAAATAGTGGTGTTGAAACACTTTGTAAATGCTGTTCAGATTTTTGACTTAGTTCATTAAGTAAGTAGGCCAACTTAGTTTTGCCATACTTAAATATGGCTTCTAATTTGATTGATTTTTCTTCTTTTTCTCCTCTCGCATTTCTTGTAACAGATACAATGATTGTGGGGGTTTTTCTGAGCCCCTGCTTTACATTGTGTTCCATTGGTGCTATTTACAGCAAAGTTGTGACATGTAGGAAAATACACACACAGAGCAGCCCCCATTTCAAGTGGGGACCAAGATGACTCCCGGTACAGAGCTGTTCCCCTTCTGGTTGGTGACAGCTGTGGCACTAACGCAGAATCATCCCAGCCCTTTCCGGCCGTACCCCGGCGCCGTCCCCAGGGCAGTGGGTCCTGCTGCCGGCGCCCGAGCAGCAGAGCTGGACCCATCACGCTGGGTCACTGCGTGGGGGAGCAGTCCTGGGGGGGTTGTCTCCTGCGCGCCTTTATGGATGCATGGGATGCCCCAGCACAGCTGCTCTGCCAGTGAGGGTCCGCTGGGATGTGGTAAGGTGTCGGAACATTCCCAGTCCCACAGGGCTGAGGTGGGTGCTTGTTGTGCACACCTGGCCATGGGAAGGGGCCATGGGGTTGAGGGAGCTGGTAGCCATGTCCTGTATGTAAATACACATCAACTGCTGTAGGTGGGGGGCTGGGCCAAGGCCTGGGGGCGCGCAGGGGGACATAGCTGTGTTCATCTTCGCTGCTACGGCCAACAGCCCAAGCTTGTGGTGAAACACCACATTCCTGCAGAGTTAGGGGACCGAAGGCAGCACCGCGCACCCACGTGCCTGCTGGCAATGGGGGGTGATGGGAATGAGTAGGCATTTAATTAGGCAAGGCCTGAAGAAAGCAGAAACACTCAAGGGTGAGACTTGGCCTGTGTTTCACACGCCGTCTCCTCCTGGAGTAAGATGATGAGAGGCAGGTGAGGCCCCGGTCCCTGTGGGATGCTGCAGCACTGGGAAGCTACGTAAGAGCCCAGCGTGAGAAGAGGAGATGGCAGCAAGAAGCAGGGTCATAACACACTTTGTTGCCTGACGGTAAAGCTGTTGCCAAACCAGCGAGGGCTCTGAGCTTCCACACGAAAACTAATGATGCAAAAGGAGGATGGAGCGGATTATTGGAGAGTTGAGAGGTTTCAGAAGAATAAAGTGACTGAGCAAAGAAACGGTCCCTCATGTTGGCAGGGACGCACTTGAGAGCTCTTCAGTTTTGGTAACAACTTACTCGGGAGTTACTGCTGAGGGGTCCACGCCAGGTACCAACACACTCTGAAGAGTCACTTGGCATTTTTTGCACATCAACGAACAGCAGGAGAAAAGTTATCCTCCCTTACAGCCAGAAAGGCAGGGAAAGAATATCTATTTTGTCTAGCCAAAATAAAGCTGGCATTTTCCACCTGGTCATCTCCCTGAGAACCTTCAGCCTGCTCTTCCTGACAGTCTCTGGGGAGCAGCACAGCGTCTACAGGGAAAGAGCCAACAACTAGAAAACTGCTCGCTGCAGCCACAAAGTGCTTCGGGTGCAGCTCGCCTCGCTCCCAGCAAAGGCCGTCAGCACGACGGACTGCAGAGATCAGGCACACGCGCAGGGAAGTTTTAAATCCCATGATTTAAAGAGAAGAAGCGAGGCTGGGGGAAAGGGGCAGCAGGTAGCGTGCTTTTAGCTAAACCGGCCTCCCGTGGCAGTGCGGGGCAGAGCACGGGATGATGTGATGCGATGAGCAGCCTGGCCAGCAGGCGGGAGATGAAGGCAGGGGAGGCTCAAGGATCCCATCAAGATGAGGGGAGACGCTTCAGGAGAGTCTGACGTGTCTCACGTTTCCACTCAGGTCGGCACTCAAGTGCTTGGGTCAGCAGTAATCGTTACCCATGTTAGTTACCTTCCACAAAGAATAGTCCCTGGTATTAAAAAGACAGTTGAGAAACTCCTCCAACCATTTCCTACTGTAACTGTCATTCATCTTGCTGAATCTCTCCCCTTCCACTCACCAGCATCCCTGTCTTTTCCTCTATAAACTCCCAAAAGTTTGTTGGGCCCAAATAGTTTTTAGAAGTCATCAAAAGCTGAAAATAGAAAAAAAACATTGACCTGCTTAGCTTAGAAAGCTCTGACACCTCTTGGTGAAGTTGTGGGTTGGCATCATTATCCAGATGGTAACGCTGCTGTCCCTCTCTGACTTTATCTCCTTGCTTTGAAAAAGCCCTTGAAAAAGATGACAGAGATAACCAGATCCCTTCAGATGCAAGGGAGGAACTACCCTAAAAGCAGCGCCCAAACCCACTCAGTGTCAGCCCTTGATAATCCTTAGCCAGACTGTTATTCCAATCACATCAAACAAGAGGGAATGAGATTTAGGCTACGTTAAGTGCCAAACACCGGCATTCGAGTCCTGCTGTCACGCCCTCCAGCAGCTTTTATCTTTTTTTTTTTCTCTCCTGCCTCAAAAGAATGATTTAACTGGCAAAACCAACTCCATCAGTGGCAGCCACTCTCCTCTTACGACTCAAAAAACAGCTAAAAGGAACCTGGTGAATTGTTTGGTGGCCTCAGAACTGCCCAGACCCTTCTCCTTCCCAGCAGAGACCGACAGCTGACAGAAGCTGCTGTTTGTCAGCTCTTTGCTGCTGTGCTTGCTCTTCTGCTCTGGCTTTGCTTGTGATATGACCAACCCAGGAGCATCTTAACTCTCTTTTCCACTCAAAAGACAACCAATAATTACTACTCCATCAATACTATAAGGTGAATTCTCAGGCATTTTTCTAAAACAGACCTTATACAGCTTTAACTTTAAACAACGAAAATAAAAGCTTTTCCAATACTCTAAAAGCATTCCCTGTTTACCCATGTGCCATGCTCACATCTCCAATAAAAGTATTTAAACATTCTAAAGCTGAATGTTAAAATGGAATTCATAATGAATAACTTGACCTGAAACGCTAAAACAAAAGCTTAGTTCTTCTCCAGACAGCGCGAGTTCTGCTGATGGCCAGACCCACGACAGAGGCATGGCGAGCACCGACCTCTCACCAAACGTAACACTCCCGTCAAGGCTCCCTTCACTCGTCAGCCTTCAGCTCTGAAGGTTGCTTTGCAAATGCCACATCTCCCATCAGCGGGGATCTCACTGTAACCCTGGGGGAACAACTGACGGGAACTGCAGTGCCAGGGAATGAACAAGTCATGGAGACACATCCACCACTGAACAGAGGACATGGGCACCTCCACAGCAGAACTGGCCTGGAGAACGTCCTGCTTCACATAGCCATCAAGGCAGGGCAGCCGTCTGCCTCCCACACAGGCCGGCCTCAGAAAGCAGCCAGAGGGGCCTCGCACCGACTGAGAGGATGAAAAGCTGCTGCAGCTGCTAAAGTCTGGGAGCCAAGAGGCAGCCGCAGTCACCTGGAGCTCCCTGCCCTACCTGGTGACCAAGGAACCATCATCATGGCCAAGCTCTGATCAGCTCGGGAAACTCCTCTGCATTGCTGCCCATGGCAATGACATGGCGGCGAGAGGCCAGGAAGCCTGTCCATCCTATTAGGACAGCATCCCTGGTAAGGAAAGGCACAGGTAGTGACAGAGCAGAAATCATGAATCCTGGGAGAAAGGGTGTCTGGAGTCCAGAGAGCAACGGTGAGGTGGCTTCAGAGGGCGAGGGAGGAGTGGGCTGGGAGAGGTAACCAAAAGCACCGATGCTCATAAAGCAGACGTGATTTCAGAAGTACATTTGGGATGGGAACGTTGTTTCTCTGAGGACAGTCACCACATCTTAAGGGTAGGATTTTGGGACTGCAACGTACAGAAACAGGGAGAGCGCAGGGCGCTGCTTTGGGCAGAAGGAGGCGGGTGCCGCTGCCCGCGGCCCGAGTTTCGCTCGGGCTGGCTGCGCTGGGCAGCCCACAGCAACACCCCTCGCTGAAGCTGCCGAGACGCCCGCGTTACTGTACCTCACGGGGGAGATAAATGAGTTCAACAGCAACGTTAGCACTTGAAATGCAGATTTTATGATGACATTTTTGTAAACTCTACCGGTCCTAGCTCAAACGAGCTTTTGCAAAGTATGCTGGTAGTACAGAATTCAATTCAGATGCACCGTTTTACCATTAAAATCTTGTATTAAAAAAAAAAGGTAGGCTTGCTCCTGTAGAGGACACTGTAAAAACACTAGTGCATAAGCAGAAATGGAAAAATAAATGGCATCATGGGTGAAAGCAGTATCATCAAGTCTCCGGCGCAGAAGAGAGCCCAGCTGTTGTCATATAAAAAGATGTAATTTATAGTTATATTACCGATGTTTAAGATGATGGAAGAAACCCTGTTTATGTAATATACAAAACATACTCTTGAAGGGATTAGACTAAATAATGCCCTAAATTCAGCATCTTCCAGTCTAATAAAGGACATAAAACCTGTTCAGCAATCTGCTTCTATTTTAAAAGACAAGCTATGGTATACATTACAAATATTGTTTGTAAAAGAGAGCTATGGAAAGAGGGTTGGTGGGATGTTCTGCATATATTAATGCTTCATTAAAAATACCACAAGAAGTAAGGAAAAAAAAAAAATCTAAGTTTAAGATGCCCTCCCACATAAGGAAAAGGATTTTAAAGCACTTATTAAATTACTTCACTTGCTTGAGCAAAAACATGAGCTTTCTTGGAAATCAGGACAAACTGATTATATAAGACCCAGATAGTTCTTTTTCAAAATGTTATTTCAACCCATGAAGATTTATATCTACAGTTAAAAGAAAAAAAAAAAGTGTATGATTTGGGCTGTGGTTCTTAAAGGGCTCTTAATGCGTATAGTTTAGAATTACTCTAATTAATTAGTTAATTTTATATGGGATTGTGAATATCAGCCCTCCCGGGCTCTGACTGGGTCAAACAGCCTGGCTGAACTGGTGAGCTCTGGCGAGGCAGGGACCACCTCGCCGGCCTGCAGTGGGGCAGCGCCACGTGCACCCCGCTCCCCATCACTTGGCCGGGCAGCTGGAGGACAGCAGGGCCAAGACTCGTGTTTAGTACTTCATTAAAAGTCTGTTTGCTCCACAAACTTCAGGGCAAAGAGGAAAATGAAAAATATGCTGTGCAAGAGCATGTCTGTCTGACACCAGATCGACACCAGTGCTATAAAAGTTACTGTAAAACCAAGCCGTAAAGTCTCCGACAGCATCATCCGTAGGACAGCAGATTAGCACGAGGCATCTCTGGTTTATTCCAGATCCACATAATAAAGAGATCAAAGGAACCGTGCGTCGACAGACAAGCATAACTGATGCTGGGGGTTTTATGGATGGCCTGGCGCTGGCCGGGGGGGAGCTGGGAGGCGCAGGTGCTGCAGAGTGGAGCCGTGTCCCCGCACAGCTCTGCCGGCTGCGGCAAAGTGGTCCTGCTGCTGCGCCTGGTGAGACGGAACCTAACGCACGGATGGGGCTTTCGTGGTGGTCCCCAAGCTGGCATTTGTCCCTGCCCCCCGGCAGGTCCGTGGTCAGAGCTGCTCTCTGGCTCAGGACATCAGCTCGTTATAAAAATGAACATTTCCCTGGGCCTGGCTTTCGACTCTGCTCCAGCACTAGTGAGCCCGAGTACGGGGAGTTTACCTGCACTCGAATGGTGAAGATAAGAATTCGGCCCTTGGGCGGATGAACTGTCTTTCAGGCCGGCTCAAATCCTGCCACATCTAACAGCAAGGTTTCTTTTATGGAAGAAAGGTTGAGTTTTCAAACTTAATTTAAAAAGAAAAAGAAAAACAGTGCCCTGGCTGCTTAAAGAAGCGCTTCTTTCAACACAGCCCCAGCTCCGGGAGGACGCCTGCAGCAGGGTGGTCTCACCTAACTTTAAATGCCTGCAGGGCAGCGAGCGAGCTCCCCTCTCCCAGCCCACGCTCCCTGCACCGAGCAGAGAAAATGGAGCTTTCAGGACACAATGCAACTGACCTATTTTAGGTACCTACTTCAGGAGGAGGTGAATCAGCCCCAGCAGCGCCTCTTTCTCTCTGTTGACTGTAAAGGGAGTCTAGCTAATATACCTCAGGCCAGGTAAATCCCACCCTTCGTGCTGAATACCAGCAGAAAGAAATGCACAAAAATGTTCCGAATGCTACTAATTCATAACTAACACCACGTTGCATATGAAGCATTTAAGATCTACAGAGTGGAAGAAGCACTGCAATTAGCTTTAATAAGAAGCTGTAAGGATTCTGATAACACGAGTAAATTAATATCTAAGCAGCAGGTCCCTAGAGTAATTGCACGGTCATTACAAAGGGGAGTTGCAGAAAATTAACGTTTGCAAGGTTGCAGCAAATGTAAATATAATTTCTTGATGTAGGCCAGTGCAGAGATCCGAAGGCTCAAAACATTCAATTGGCACAGCTGAACAACTACAGGTGGAAAAAGCTTGAAGAGGGTGAATGATAAAAGACTCCAGACAAATGAGCAAGACGCCCGTAGTTCAACTTAGGTTCATATGAGATGCACGAAGAGCAGGCTCAGAAATCTTCCAAGAGAGTATTAAAGAAAATATGAGTGAAACATGGTCATACTAGTGACTGACGTTTGCTTGCCTGCCTTCTGTACAGATAACCAGCCTATTTCAAAACGACTTACAGGCATGAAAGGAGGTGGTAAAAAGGTGAATGCACACAGCGATGCCTCCAGAGGTTACTGGTGTCCGCGAAGGAGAACCATCCCCTTCACTCACTGCATCACTAGCTGCTGGTCGGCTGGTACCTGCGCTCTGCTCCCAGCCGTGCCGGGCTACAGGAGCTGCCAACCAAACCACCCAAGGGAAGAGTCCGCTTTGACAAATCCAGTGCAGTTAATTCACACGGCTCAGCAAAGCTGCACGAGCGGTGCCTGCAAGCAGTGGGCCTGGGGGTGGACGGAGAACCAGTCAAGCGTGGGCAGTGACAAACAGCCTTGCTTTGGCGTACCAAGAGTAGGGGAGAGATGCTGGAGTGCCACCAGCGGCCTTTGGGAAGGGCAGATCTTCAAAGCTGCCCCCTCCATGCCCTGGGAGGACGGCTGTCCGAGCAATGTCCCAGCACTCCACAGTGCAAAGCAAAAGGACCAGTCTCACTGTAAAAATGCTCAAGTGATAACCTTGCCAAGTGATAACCTTGCAGCAGCACATTCTTGAGATCACAAAGTTAAAATATTTTAATAGTGGTATCTCATGCAAAATTAATAAAAGATTCAATGAAAGGACTGAAATGAAAAGCTTGAGTATTCCAGCTACGCTACTTGGTCTAATAGATGCCATTCTCTCTTCCTGAAAGCCTTGTCCCAAGGCTTGTCCCTTAATACCTCCATGGTCAGAGCAATTTATCAGTGTCCGAACGTGACCATCGGCAAGCCCATTAACTGAATCAGTCTGGATGAAATTTAATTGCAAACAAAGACAAAAATGTGTTGTAGTTTAAGGACGGCATTTTCAAATTTGTGTAAAAGAATTGAAGAGAACAAAATCCCATCAGTTCTTAAATTATTTGCATTCTTGGCTTTCGCTAACATGTCTGAAATTCAACACTGTCAGTTTTGCCAGTACTATCAAGACAGAAATTACAATCAAAATATTCCTAACTAAGTTACATAAACAGCTGTATCAGCCCTGTACTTATTATTCGTTCCCCGGTAATTCAAGGTGTCATGGCTTGTGATTCAAGAAAACCTACTTTTGTAGCCAAACTAGACTAACAACATGTATGATTTAAAAGAACACAACTCTTTTAATACAGATATGAAGAGACACAGTTTGCATTTTAATATTTTGGAAATAAATCCTACTAACATCTACTCGTGATCAACTACTATCTCCTTAATTGGCCCGAGCACTACACCGGACTGCATGGTGCTATCAGCTTCAAGAACTGTAAATATTTACAGCAGACTCCTCTTGGCTGCTTTGTAAGTGTGGACAGATAATGGTTGATTTTCTCAAGCACCACCACTGCTGGCTGGAACTTAAAATTCGGCTTTTATGATTTCAGCAAAAGCTGGCAACACCCAGGCGCAGAAGTTCCAGGACAGAGCTGGCTCCCAGGCCAGACCGCACCTGGTGCAGCTACGTGTGATGACCCTTCCTGTGCCACCGGAGTGGGTGACACTGAGGTCAGGACAGGACACTGAGAAGAAGGCTGGAAGAGTAAGGGCATTAGGAGTCAAATGATCATCTGAGCCTTCATAACTTTTCCTAACACTTTTAGATGCAAAACAGTATTTAGCTATAAAGTCATCTACCCTAGGAACATTTTTAAAATCTTACCTAATTATCACTTCCTAAAGATCCCAGGCTGATTTCCTGAAGAATAATACTGCAAGGGGTAACAAGGGTCTTCCATTTTTAAATTCCTACCTACATTTTCATTGCTTAAACTTCCACAGTTTCTCTTTCCTGATACAGAAGACGGGATGGCTGCAGCCTTGACTTTCCAACGGTTGAGAGAGGCAGTTTTGCTAAAATACAGTATTAACTTAAACCATCATTGTGCATGGTTTCCTTCTTTTGCAAGAGGTTTATGTGCTCCTTCCAAAGGCACTGGAGCGTTTGGGTACGGCGGGCGGAGGGGAGCGTTTGGTTTATATATTCTCCCACATTGCAACTCATCCCATGAGTGGAGAAAGGGTAATGGTATTTATAATACATCTGCTATAGCACTTTTTTTTACTTTTCAAGACCAGTCCTACTGTGCAAGTAAATTAGTGTTCCATCATCATAAATGTAGAGAAGAAAGAAGCATGATTTTTACCGTATGAGAGCAAGCCTGTCTTTTTCAGATGGATGATCATCAAGCCACTGGGAGTAGCGGGCAATGGACCACTCAGCCCTCTGACACAGAGAAACACAAACAAACACCAATTACACATAAATGTGAAAAAGGAAACACACACACTAATTTCAGAATCAAAGATGACATAAACAAAGGCCACATGAGGCTCTCTCAATACTGCAGTGATGCAGAATGAGTTAAGGAATCAGAGACAATTAACAGAAATAGCCCAACACATTATTTGGGAGCTCAGAGGTGATGTTTGCCCAATTCTGACAGGGGTTTGAATCTGGATTTCCTGCACCTTACATGAGCAGGATCCAGGCATTTTGCAGTCAGTGATAAGACCTGAAATTTCTTCTATGAGCTGACAGAATATTAAAGAATTGAGAGTCTATTTAAAATCATGTTATCATCTTTCTACTGTTAATTAATCAAAATATGAAGGCAATGACCATAACTCCTTTGCCACAATAAAAACAAAACCCAACAAATCATATAAAGTATGAGCTTGAATACTTTTTAACTAAAATAACTAGGACAAACTACAATGTTCATTCCTCCTTAGGACATCTCGAAAGGAAAGACTTTCTCGAACCTTTCTCGAATAGAAAGGTTGATCTTATTACCTGGAAGGGTGATTTCAACTCTGGTGGTGCTCTTGTAAATAAGAACTGAAGAATAACGCTGAATGGAATAACCTCTCCGAGAGCTGGGCTACTGGCAATATGCTCGCTGGTCTGGAACAGCAGCGGTCTGGAAAAATGTAACAATATACTTGTGAAAGGAAGAAAAAGCTTATCTTATGCATTAGAAAAAATGCCTATGTGGTGGCAATACTGCGTTAGGATAGAATCATCTAATTTTGTTACACTAGTCTGCATCTTAGGTTTTCAACACAGGCTGTTTGTAAAAATTTACAGAAGTTGCCTATTGTAATTAACACAGGATTGTAAATTTTGTATTTCAATAAAAACTTCTAAGTTAACTATAGAACTCACTGTCATACAGAAGTTATACTGAAAGCAACACAAAAAAAGTACAATTTGGCCAACATTTGCATGACAAAGATTGTTAAATCATAGTTATACTCTGCATAAAATTTAAAAGAACTTTAATCTATTTCTAATTTGCAGGTGGGTGTTGCCAAAAAAACTCTCAGTTTGATCAGAACTAACACGAGGTACTAAATCACTTTTGAAAGGCAGTTTGGTCACACTGCTAACTGCTAGTTCCTGCGACTGCAACTCACCTGAAGGACCTCAGCTGTCTGTAAGACTTTCCTAGGTCAGAGACTCGCCGGCACAGCGGTGCTACTGCTAACTCCATCTATAAAAACAAACATTTTAATTTGAATTAGATTGTCTCAAAATATGAAACTTGGCATTGAAGTAGCCCGCCTCTAAGCAACAATCCAAACTTGCAGACTAAATCACTGACTTCTGGCTGGTTTTGAGACAAGAAGTTATCCTTTGCTTTCATACTGCATTGCCCAAGCCAAGACTTTTGCCTTATTCTTGGCAACACAGTAAGCATTCCATGGCAAACAATAGCGACAGTCCACGGTTAAGAACAGAAGGGGTCTCGTGAGCTTTCTGAGACCGAAGCTTTGTTTCTCGCAGAAGGTTTATTTTGTGGGTGATGAGTTTCATGAGAAAGCACTTATGTCAACATACCAAAAATCTGACTGCAGCCTGGGAAGAAAGCAAATTTGGGCAGGTCTCCACAAACCACTCCTAAAGCAGTAAAATGCGTACCCATTGCAGCTGGGCACCCTTTCCTTTGGCGAAGGATGAGTTTAAAGTGATTCCTTCTTGAGCACTCAGCCCCAAATTCTGGGGCACAAAACCTCCACAGGTTAGAGAGAAGGCAGCTGGGACCTATTGCCACAGGGTTATACGGAATCACAGGCAAAAGAGCGCCAGTAAAAGCATTATTTTCATACTCATTTTCATACTGTTCAGTCTCTGAGTTACAGCAGCCATATTTAAAAATAAACTATTTTTAAACACTTTCTGGTTTTTAAGCACTGGAGTTCGCCTGCCTTTTCAAACCAGAGCCAGGTTCCGCTTGAGTTTTTGCATCGTTCGCATCAGACTAAATACTGTCACAGGCTCTTCATTAACAGCAAGGACACAGAAGTATCACTTCCAGCTCCCAGACTGAACATGAACATTATATGGCAAAATTTCAGTTAATATGCACACTAGTACAAACACCGCCCCTCAAAAAACCCCTATAGGTAAAGTAATTTTAGCCAGATATGTATTAAGTCTTTATTTTTTGCATTCCTGAAGTGTCAGTCAACAGAGGGATGCAAGTTTTATTCTCCACATACATTTTTTTAAAATCCCCAACTTGAAAGACTATCCAGACTTTGATTTCCACATAATGCACAATCAAGCTAAGTTTCAAAGGACGAGAACTAAAATAAGTAACAAGATCAAAAACACCATACAAAGAGCTTCCCATTTAAGTAACATTGCTGAACAAGTTTCAAAGTGCCTGTGATATGACGCTATTTACAGTGAAGTCTTTAATGCTATTGTTCTTTCCAGCTGGACCATTTGCTCAGGTAGAGCTGGCTGCTGGGCCACCGGCTTCACCAAGAGCACGTAACTATGCTGGGGTTCCAGCATAAACAAGAAAGATGATACAGCAAGCTATGATGCTAAAAGCAGGAGAAATTAAATTATCAATTAATGCAAATCAAGCCCATATACTGCAGGTACCCATCTTAAAAAGCAGGTGGCAGGATGGGAGTCATCTCACCTACTTCTCAACATCTACAGGTTCTCTTCATACTCAGTGGAGAGAAACAGCCCCTCTTGGGGTGTGATGCATCTTTCCCCAAGGTAGACATCTAGAAGAGATCAGGTGGGTCATGTTGTGGCAGTATCCACCTACATGACACTCAGTCAGACAAAGCTGGGAAAGCCAGAGGGCCTACCCCAGGCACCTATGCTTTGTCTAGAGACAAGGAGAGGAGGGCACCTCTGAAAGGCGATGGCGAAAGCCCCACAGAGCTAGCCTACAGGCAGGGCAAAGCCACTCCCTGAGCCTAGGAACCTTGGAGTGCATGCCCCACATCAAGCACTTCCAGGCTGCTTGAAATCTGCATTTTATATCAAGCAGAAATTCACAGAAGTATAAAGTGATTAAAAATCCAGGAAGCAGAAATAAAGATCTTTGTCTTCTGCTTCCAGCCCTGGGTAACAGCCCAGCTCCCTCCTGCCTGCTGCCCTTCTGGCCCCCAAATCTTCTACTCTAGGCTATGAACTGGCCCCTTTTCTACAGCTGGGTGGGATCTCTGCCCCGTGTCCCCCTCACAGCCTGAGGGCTATGTCACCTCTCCCACAGGCAGATGCAAGGACTACCTGTTCTTTGGGCTGAAGAGCACATACAACCCCGCTCTGCAGTTCCTGAGCAAGCACGCTACCCGCCAGACCATGCAAAAGGCACCCAAATGGGAAGGCAACGTCCCCACGCTTGAGGAGGAGCCGTCAGCTGCTGTGCCATCTGCTGAATTTGCCAGCACAAGGGATCAAGGTTGAGTGCATACTCCCAGGACAGGCAGCTTCTCCCTGGGGATTTCTGCAGGGAGGTGCTCCAACTCCAACCTGCGATGAAGCTTAGAGCAAATTCAGCGTGTTGTTCCCCCAGATCGCCCAGGACACTTCTGAGCACGTATGGCAGCCAAGAAGCCAGTGTGCTGCACAGGATCAGAAGCAAGCAGCCAAAAAGAGGAGCTAATGAAGTAGGCTTTGCTGCATCATGATACAAGAGCCCTACAGACCCTGAAAAACAAACGGGAGCAAGACTCTGATTTCTCCAGAGCTTCTTTTTAGGCATCAGTATTGGCTAGGGACAGCTGGAAGTAACTGATATCCTGCAGGAGCTCATGTCCCAGCTCTGGTGGGAGCCGTGGGCTTGTAGCTGTGAAGAATCAGGGAGAAGATAATTCTGTTAGGTGCTTTAGAGAATTTGAAAACAGGCAACAAACTGCCAGTTCTGACTTGCGGAAGCAGAGATGCATGGATCAAACTGTACTCATGAGGGGAAAGAAATCCCAGCACAGCAAAATACAATTTTGCTTAATAAGTTTTAAATGATTGTTTCACTCCTGAAACATAATATGATGTGATGAGATGTAAGTGAAACTTTCTACAGCTTAACCAGTTCCTTATTAAAATAAATTCAAATGATTTCTCTTGAACATATTTGGCAGTTTTGATAAATCAACATTTTTAGTCTTAGGTACTAAAGAATAAAATTTACTTTGGAAAATTCTATTACTTCATCTTCAACTTTTATTCACTGTAGGAAATTATTAATATTGCTAGAACTAGATAGATTTAATGGCAGCAGATGGTTGATTCGTGAAGTACTAGTTGCCAAAGAAAAAAAAAATTGTTTTTAAGCTTTGCAGCATACTATACCATCTCAAATTGACTCATGAAGAGTGGGAATGAGTGAAAACTAATGCGGTAAAAATGTACAGAAACTTTTTTTTTTAAATTTACAACACCAGTCTGCTATGTGTTATAACCCAATCTCGCCAATAAAAACTATACTTTGCACAGTAACTAAGATTGTTTTCTTCACTTGAATTTTAGCTATTTGTCTGAGCCCAATGATGTAGTGAGATGCTACAGCATCTTTCTGCTGTTACATTCATTTCTGCAGGCCCACTGTGTGGGGCTTTGTCTCTCTGCTGCACATCGTGCCGGCTGGCACCGCTGGCGCGGGAGTGAGTGCCGGCAAGGAATCATTCTTCTGGAACAGCTGCTGTTTTTAAGGTGCTGGCATTGGGCAGAGGACTGAGCGTACATCACTTCTTGGTTTTGCTACCTGTCATCACCTAAAGCTGCATCAACTGTTGATTCATGCAGTATGTTTATACTGTAGCCAGCAGCTTTTGCTATGACAGACAGCTATAGTTTCCAAAGCATTTTGGTGAGCTTTTACAGGTCGGGTGATGTTTTTGGCTGTCTGCAAGCCAGTATTTGTATCATGTGTGCAAGGCCTTTCATACAGCCATGTCCTATGGACTTTACATATGAAAAGGTAAAGTTTTTTTTGTTTCTTTTCCAAATTTCTCTCCCAGAACTGGAAATTTGGAAATTCAGATATCCAGGTTAAATTCAGTAATAAATCAGGTGTCCGAATTGTAATTTGCAACCACAGAGGCTTGACTGACTAATGTGAGATCATCATTAACACAGGATGCAAGAGAAGCAGTAGGCAGTGCGCGTGCCTGCCAGAAAAGAAGGGGCAGCTAGAACAGAAGAAGGCCTAATGGTGCCGCCTCGTTTCTTCTAACTTTGCTCAAAACCCATTGCTTTTCTATGATTTATTCATGTTATTTTGCTATGCTTCACAGAACACCATGGCAGACTCCTGCCCAACATATGCTTCTTCTCAATGATTCTTGCTCTCTAAGCCCCGAAAGGCTGTATTATCTTTTCTTCTCATATGACCCTGCCGTAGCCCAAGGCTAGGTGGTCAATTATCTGTTGAACTATTCACTGGCTAGCCATATTGTAAAAAATACATCACATGGCTGGCTTCTTTAATTGGATTATGTTCAGCAACCCAAGGGTGAAGTTAATATGTAGTCTAGATACAGATAATGCATATGTATTGAAGAGTGCTTTGAAAACCCCCACAGTGAAGTTATTGTTTAGTGCCTATTGTGGTATTTTCAAGATCTCTCATTACTAAACAGATGTTTTTTCAGCTGGAAAATCTTAACATTCAATTTTTAGCAATCACATTTCCTCCTGGCCAAGATGAATTCCAAGTTTTTAAATGTTAACTCAAAATGCTCTTTCCTAGCCATTCACCAGGAGAGAATGCTTTAACAAGCAAGGGAGCAGAAGAGCTCTGAACTATTGCATGAAAGAAGCCGGCCTTGAAGGGATGTGGAATTTGATTTCTCCCCCATGCAGCAATTCCAAAACGGTTGGTGTTTAAGTAAATCCTTCAGCTGTAATACCTCCAAAATAACACACATCAGAAAATAATTTCTTCCTTCCACTAAAATAGTTCACGTTAAACATTAAGTGCATTTTATCTTTAGTAGTTTCTGTCCTTATGACCTCAACTGTGATCACAGCATCCTGATTCTCTCATTCTTCCATAAGAAACTAGAAAGGAAATTTTTTAGGAAAAATGATAAAAAGCATTTTTACACTTGTATCATCATGTTTTATCAAACAAGCAAATCTGTTTACATTTTTAAAAACCCAAATGCCTAATATTCTTGCTTTTTTAATGCCACATATTGAATCAGGAAACCAGATTCTGACCATAGGCTAACCATCAAATGGAAACATTTATTCTGCACTAGAATTTAGCATTGTCAATTTCTACAGTAAAAACATTTTTCCTAGGAAAACTCAATAAGACCAAAACATTTTACAGTAATTAACTGGTAAAGACTTGAAGAGTTGGTGGCGGTGTTAACTATGCCCCATCAAAACTGAACACAGTGCTGAACAATGCCAAAAAACTCAACTATAAACCACACCAAGATAAGAAACATGAAGGTATATATAGAATAGTATTAACTCAAACAGGATTAATAAAAACAGTTCACTCGACAATGCTGAAAATAATCAATCATGACATGAGATGGGGTTCTTGGCACAGACAGTGGCTCCTGCCTTATATGTCACTCCAAACATACACCTCTACTATGAAAAGATGGGAAATCATGTCATGCCTTCATGCCATGAAGCATAAAGATTACTCAGTCTTTGCAATTTCTAGACCAGTTTACTTCAATGCAGTTATGATTTGTATTTGCTGTTAATAAACAGCTATTTTCCTATATCAGCTCACAAACTTTATGTAGCAGACTACTAGTTTCCATGCCAAATATTACTGTAGATTCCTCATTTCTTCTAAATAAATTTCTCAACTGATCGTGCTTATATTTCATTCTTTGCTGCATCGTCCAGCATGTCCATCGTGTTTTAGGAAGGCCTGAACTGCAAGTCACCAATCCCAAAGGGTGCCTAAGTTTAAGTGCTGCAACAACTCTGAATAACAACCAAGTAGAAAGTCCTCTGGAGAAGAACTGTTAGTCCCCAGAAACATAAATGTTGAAAAACCATCAGGACTTGCTGGCTTGCTTGCCTCCAGGAGAACATTTTTTTCAGTCTGACTAGTACTGAATTAAAAAGTGAAATTTGGTATTCCGTACGTGAATACTGAATTATAGTCACCTTAAAAATACAAAAACAAATGAAAACAAACTGATCCAGGAATATATAGGAGTGAACTGAAAAGTAATCTTGTGCAATTGACTGCAAAAAACTGAGAGCATGAAAAGAGGTGGATTCAGCCTGTAGACTGGAAATATTTCAAACAACCTCAGTCCCAAGGAACAGCACAGTATGTGATAATAACCTCACAGCACTGCAGACATTTTCTAGGGCTTAAAATTTTTCTGTGTTCCTGCAAGCAGTGATCTTCATGAAATCATATTAATGACATTCAGGCATATTTCAAGCCTATCATACCTTTGTTTACAGCTGCCACACTAGCACACACCTGGTTTTACTGCTGAAATATCTGTAATGCACAAGATAGCAAAATGCAATACTGGCACTAGAAACAGGATAGACAGAGAATTCAGCAGAATTACAGCAATAATTCCTAACTGCATAAGTAGCTGAGCCTTACTCAAGAAAATTGGCTGTTATGCACCTCACCGAACCCAGTTTTGAATGAAGAGAACTTGAAGCCTCAGTTTTCCCCCTTCTGTGTAGACACCTGTTGTTTTGAGGCAACTTATCAGTAAAACACATTTCCAGTGCAAGAATCTTCAAATCTGACTCTCAGCCAAAGCTATTCTGCTGAGTATAAGGCAGCTGTAACTCTAACTCTGAGTGCCCTGAAACAAATGTGCACAAGCACATGAGATACCAAAAATATGATGCAACCCAAGATTATTTGACTTACTGCATCTGTGTTTATAATAGAACCTCAAATTAACCAAAGCTTCTGCCCAGGTCTTTTGCTTGCAAGTAACACCGAAACACCAAAAGGGGTTTTAGATCTCAAAAGCCAGTTTTAAGCAGGAACATGTAACCCTTTTTGAGTACAGAAAATTCAAAATGACTCTACAAAACAGAGCACAAGTAAAAACAGTTTATAAACAAGCCGCCTCCTACACACACAGTGTCTTTCCAGGCAGGTCCATTCCTTTGGGTTTGGCTTTAGTCCAGCAATGCAGTGCCTTTCTGGGACTGAAAAAGCCCTTGCATGCAGTATTTATGGCCATTTGGAAAGGTTTATCCTTCCCCTCAGGCCAGCAGGCCAGCTAAGTGTCTGCTCCTGCTCTCCTCAGCCCAAAGCAGCAGCAACTTCTCTTTTCCTTGATGAAGCCAGGTGCTACGGGAATGAATGCATGGAAATGAACCAAGTCCTGCTCAGGATTACAGTCACATTTCTGAGAACAAGCCCAGGACTCCTGGCCGAGTCAGAGCAACTACGACATCCCCAGTGCGGCTACCAGGAGCTGGCACCGCAGTGATGTGCCCAAAACGCACCAGGTTTTTGGGAGCAGCAGACACACCCCAGAAAACATGGATATACGGCTGCCTCCACATACAAAATTTTTCGGTCCTTTTTCTGTTGTCATGAGCAACAGGATACAGCGTCCAGGCCATTCTGGACACTACAGCCCCTGTGCAGTCTGGGATGCCCTAAGGAGGTCTGTGCAGAGATGCTCCAAGGCACAGAGTGAGCATCGAGGTGGCTGTATGGGACTGGTTGGACACAGCTAGTTCTTGTCTTAAGCCCATTTTTAAACAAGCCAAAAATATGGTGCAATGTGAAGATGAGTAAAACACAAGGCAGCCCCCAGATGCAGCAACAGTTGAAGGCAGAAGACAAGAATGAATTCAAAACCTATTTTTTTTCTTCCACAGTACAAAAGAAGAGAAATCAGAACTTTTCACACAGTTGTCCGTTCAGGAGTTATACTCAGCACAGTGGGGAAGAACACGCAAATCCCCCTACAGTCAGATGAAAACATGCCTTCATTTTTCACTTCATTTTCACTTAAAAGGCAGCCCGTGTCAGAATGAGAAAAATAAGTGTTTAAAAAAGATAATCGAGTGGTATTTTTAGCATTATTATAATGGGTGCTTAGATCAGATGCTCTTGACTGTAGAATTAGGGGAAGATATTTCCCAAATTTATACAACTTACTTTAGTATTGCAGCATAAATTACAACAATTTTCTATATTCCTTCCAGAGAAGGAGGCAAGCATCCTTTTTTTTTCAACAATTTTATGCCATTGTCTTCAAAATAGAGGAGGGAGTGGAACCTTCTCACTGAAAGCAATTGAAAACTTCCCCTTAACTTCTGTGGTTAAAGGCTGATTTGCTACTTTTGAGTAATGAATAAAAAAGCCTTTATTGAGGAGTATATAATGCACAGGCAAATGATGCAAAGCAGCCACAGGCAGGAGCAGAGGTGGCAGTGATTCCTCCCTCCCTGCCTTCCTCTCCTGCCCTAGTTACCTACCAGCCAAAAGCAGCACTTGGTATGCAGGCAGCTGGTGAGAACTCCCTTTTCCACTTGGATAACAATAACCGGGATCCTCAGACCAATCTAGTGGATGCCTGTATTCTTTGGCAAGTTAATCACACAGTATTACTATTGATGAATTAAATTTCGATATAGTAGATAATGCAGACAGGTAGCGGATATTAATCCGGCATTTTTTGTTGTGTTTTACCCCAGTATAAGAGCTAGGTAAAGCTGAGAGGCAGATAAGTCAATCAGGTCACGAAGAGAATCCCACAAAGAAAACTGCCTTTCTGTTACCAAAAGGGCAGTTCTTCCACAGGATATTGGTATTTCTTCAGCTTGCCTCCCACACTGCAAGGCAGCCGAGTTAGCGATTAACCACTGTGGGCACTGTGATATATGAAGCGATTAAGAAAGTGACATACCATTCCATTAGAAGAGAGAGAAAGAATGAAGTGAATGAATGGTGGCAAATGATGGACATACCAAAGGGGTCAGACAAGCAGGATAAAATGTCAAGATGCAACTGAATTTAAACGCAACAGTCACTTGACAGGAATCTGTCACACCTCCCTGAATGTGCCTTACGGCGATGAGGGATCTTCAACTACTTAGTGGATGCATTTCTCAGGACACAGTATCTCATCAGAGAGGATGTTCAGGACTGGAATGCACCGATCTCTAGAACTGCCTGTTTATACTTTGATGGGAGCAAAAGCATTGATACTTTTCAGTGAACACAGTGAAGTAACAGTAAAAAGCAGAAATCGGTATTAAGGGTACCTGTGCAAAATCGGCCGCAAGTCGCATCTTCCCACCTTCACCAAGGGGCCTTATTAGACTGGCATTGCGAATGAAAAGTTCAATTGCTCTTTGAGCCATGGCTTCAGTGTTATCAAAGACAAAGTCAAAACACTCAAAATGTCTGAAGTAGTCGCTCATGACTCTTGCTATAAAACCCTGTAGTTCTTTCATGTACAGGGAACAAGGGACATCTGGTTTTCCTGAGCTGGATAATGATCTGAGAAAAAAAAGAAAAGAAAAAAGAAATGGGGACAGCTAAATTCATCTTTAAAACACAACCAAAAGCTATTGGATTCTTTTTAATTTTTTCCTACCCCATGAAGTCATGGCATGAATTGTAAAGTCTCATTCCTACTCAGAATAAAGAGCATATAGCATGCTCTGAAACTGTAGTCAAAAAATATCTCTTTATCAGTCATTCCCATCCTAACAAGATAAAGGAAACCACCCCACTCCTACCCAACTTGCAGTGCCTCCACCAGTTTGGAGTCTAAACCTCAAATCCAGCCCCTAAATTTAAATGTCCCAGTTGTTGATTTGAAACTCTAATAATGGATCAGAAAATACAAGCACGTGTCACAGGGTTACTAGTTTAGCCTATCCCAAACGGGTGCTCTGTATAGAATTAGTTTCCTAGATTCCTCCAAACCCAGGATTATAGAGTCAATCTAATTATCACAGAAGCAGCACAGAAGTTACAGGACACAGAAATCAATCACCTTTCTCTTTCTTTGAATCACAGTCAGGCAAAAGAGCTCTTCCAAACTCAGGAAGCTGAGCATACAGGCTACCTAACAAAACTTAGCCTTTGGCTGGAATCAGTTTATCCAGCTAGAAAGGTATTTTGCTAGTGGTGTCAAAAGAAAGATGGAGAGGGTAAAATATTGTTTTAAAAAAAAAAAGTCAAAGGGAAAATTTAAAACATTTCTGAAAATACACTGTTTTCAGTAAATTTCCAAGACAGAAGACAGAACATCTGATGATGATACAACATCAGAACAGAGATAACAACCAAAATAATGCTCAAGAAGGAAGTCTCAATTATAGACAGGACTCAACATCTTTGCATATAAAGAATACTGGAAATTTTAATTAAAATGCTCTGGGAAAATAACATAATACACTAAATCTGATCTTTCAATAAAAAAGATTTTTTGAACCATTTCATATTCAATAGTACTTTAGAAAAATTTCCGTGTAATTTTGATTCAGAAGTTATATGCTTTATTTTAAGAAACAGTTCTATATTGACAGTTCTGAAGACTGTCCACAAAAACTAAGTTTTGAAAGCAAAAGGCATTTTTTAAAGCACAAAAATGGCCTCTGCGTGGCTTTATTTTTCCATTTAAAATGAATTTTACTCAACAGACATGCAAAAAAAAAAAGGGGGGGGGGGCGGGAGGGGAGAAGACAGATGCTACCTGATTAATTTGTTTCAATAGATAGGTGTAATTTTGCTTTCTGTGCTCACTGACCATAAAGCATTGCCTTCCCCTCAACAAAGAAGTGCTCTTGCTCCAAGGACATTGTGGCAATAACAATCTATTATGCATATGCAGGACATCTTACTAAAGCAATGGTAAATTTAAAAAGTATTTCTAGTTACCCAGAAAAATCTTCCTGGTGCATAGTGATGATAATAGCTTCTACTGAATCTCCTACAGAGTTCAGTAACGGTTGAACAGCACTACCCATTAGATCATGGACTGCCTAAAATAGAATAAGAAAAAGGCAGAAGTAAGGAAACAGAAACTAGAAGCATTTGCATTTTGACACCTCAAAACCACCTTGACAAACAGTTCATTTCAACAGTGCTTTTTATTATTCTGCATTAGAAAATGCTAAATAGAAGGACAAAAGCCTAAGATAACATTTCTCATTAATTGATTTTACCAGTAAATTACAGAAATAAAGCTGTTTACTATTTCTATGTAAAGCCTTCCTTCCAAAAGGTGCACTACGATCTGGCATTCCTGGTTTGTAAATGTGCCTGTTTTGGTGCACACGCTCGGTTCAGCTGTTCATTCCCCAGACACACCAGCTGCCCTTTGCTCCCCTGCACACAACCCCCCCCAAGGTAGCGCACCGCAGGAGGGACGTGGAGAGCTGTCACCCACAGAGGGCTGCATGGCCATCCACATCGCCCCCCAGAAAAGCACCAGGTAGCATAGAAGTCATAATTTTATGCCTGTGTCAAGGGGGATAAGGGGGTGATGAAGGATTCAGTTATTGCTGTGTGAATGCCGCCGAGAAAGACATTTATTTTCACAGTCAGATGACATCTGGGTTCCCACCGTTACAGGAATATTCTTGAATAGAAATGCTACTGAAGCAGTCATATGGCACGTGCAACATATATGTAGCTGCAGATACAACAAAATATAAATTTCAGAATATTCGTATACATTTGACTACCATATACTGACACAAAATGACACCTGGGAAAATAAGTGCCGATTTTAAATGTAACAAACAAAGCAAAGGTCAGCCCTATCCCTGCAGCATATGGACATTCAATTACCTTTAAGGCAGTTGTGACTGTTTGCTCAGCAGCTGCTGGAAATGAGCTCTGATTGGTAATGACCTAAAAATTTTAAAGTAATTGTTAATAGTCAACATTCAACAAATTATTAGAATCCATAACATTTAATTTCATTTAAAAACATACTGAGTTAGCCTTAGTAATGAGTGGTTTACATAGGGATAAATAACTATCAAATGTGTTTTATGCAGACAGAATTTTCAATACACCAGCATCAGTCTTTTGCTTTCAAATTTCCTATGGACTCTGCTTTTGCCTTGGAAAATAAATGATTCAACTGAGTTCAACTGAAATTTAGCTGAAGGGTTAACAGAATCAGAATAAAAATAAACGGTGTATTCTCCCGCTGCTAAGTATAGAATTTATGGAGAACTATACAAGCAGCTCTACAGCAAATACTTGAAAGAATGGTTGTTCTTTCTCAGTATTATGACTATTATAATACTACATGTTAAATAGCTGTTTATGTACAGCTACAACAATATTAGAATTGAAAGTCACAGAATGATCTGAAGGAATATTCTACCAATTTCCTTACAGTTATCAACATGCTATACAATAGTATTTTTAAGCCAGATAAGTACTGAACTCAAAGACTGAATCACATCAGATCTCCCTCCAACACTAAGGCACATGAGGTTCATTACTAAATACATCAGAGAAAGCAGACTTAAAAGTTGATCTACCATCTGTTTGCAAAATCCAAGCAAATTTTATAGGCTTTTTAACATTTTTTAACATTCTTCAAACATATCTACTGTCAGGAGTACTCGTGATCTTTTTTCTAGTCAGGCTAGGATTTAAACACGATTAACTACAACTACCACTATAGTTGTTTGTTTTAATTTACAGAGACTGTGTAACCATTGGCATCACTAAGCCAGTACATTTAAATTATTCATAACTGTGCTTAGTTGTGAAAACATTTCCAGGCCAGACTTTGGTCACAGCAACAATACACACAGATATTTGTGAGGTGCTGCTTTTCTTGATTCCACCCTTTCCGTCCCCTTTTCAGTTTGGCCACGATCATGGGAAAGCAGTGAGGGTGAGATGTGATTATTCTCTATAGACACATCTTTCACTCCTCTTCTAATATTAACAATTTGTCACATAGCAGTGCTTACAAGGGCCAACCAAGTCCCAAAGAGTTGTACAAATGCATAGCAAGGTGCAGCTCTTAACCCAAAATTGGGCTGTATTTGTCAGAGTTCTCATCAGCTAATGGGAGAATATGCATATGATAGAGCAATGGAGTTAACATTATCTCAAAAAAAAAATACCAAAGAAAGCCTACCTTCAGAACTGATTGGTGCAGTTTGTATAGTGAATTAACTACAGCCACGTTCCTCCTCTGTCCCTCTGTGAGCGGTCCAATCACCTGGCTGGCATCTCCTTGAGTAGACAGCTGCAGTGATTGCAGAAATTGTTAGAACAGTACCAACTTTTTAAACAGTGCATCACTGCCAAATTATAGTTAACTAAACTTAGACCATGGCAGACAGCCATAGGTCTTCAGTACAAACATTGTTCCATTTAACTCTTGTCTTGATTCGTATGATTTCCATCTCCAGATAACACAAACTGAAAAAGCAACAGGAACCGTGTCAGACTGCTGTCTCAGCTCCCAAACCACAGCACTCAGACGCCGATCTCTTGAAGATACTTAGTCCCAGCATAACTTCAGTTTTGTAACCTAAGAATCAGGTGCAGTTACCTACCCAAGGATGCAATATAAACAAGCAGCAGCAGAACTGAAAAGGGTATGCTTTTCTGTGCACCCTCAGTCCTTCTGACAACCATTCAAGCCTCTCCTTAAAAACTGTTTCTTCAAATAGATTGCTTACAGCTTTGTACATATTAGTGGCTTGGAATGAACAGGAAAATTGAACTGCAAGGACCAAAACTGCTAGTCCTGTCATGAAAAAGGGTTCTATGCACAAATCTTTCAGCAAAAATTAAAAAATTATTTCTTCATATTTAAACTCCTCAAAGCGTGCATTTTTTATCATTACCACAGAAATCAAAGTTCCAGGGTGATACATAAATAGCAATTAATTACAGAACAGTTCCATAAGGATACCACAGCATATGTTTATACTTTAAAATGAAATAAATAGTAATTGGGAATCAAACGGAAATTTTCTTGTGTGCTGAAAGCTGCAGAAATACAAAGAACTGACAAATGACTATGTGAATTCTAGAAGAAGTACGTCTGAATATTAGAGCAAGAATAGCTATTAATAGAAGGCTTTACTGAGATATAATTATGTGACTAGTTATCTATATTTCAGCGTACAAAATTATCCTCCAGGAAACTCCTGAAGATGCCTAGCTCCGGAAGTCTCTCAGAAAAAATATATTCAAGTCATTGAACAAGTCATCAAGGGACTTTTATGAAGTGTGCCTTTAAACAGAGTTGCAGGAAAGAAAGCTCCTGAACTAAAACTGAATATGCAGTAACAATTGTTTAAGAACAAAAGGAACAAACATAACATGAAAAAATTTAAGTTATGGGAAACAGTGAATCTTTACTAGTGAAAGTCTATTCCTGTACTTCCCATAGCTCCCACTCAGCATAACCACAGATACCGTGGAAGCAAAGTTATCTAGTATTTGCCAGCACTGCTAATAATGAAGTTTTAGACAAGTTCTTGCAAGTACATAAGAACACAAATTTATTCACAGCACTCAGGTGACAATATCAGTTCATTGCCCTTTCTTCAAATTTAGGGATTATTTCAGTACAAACAGGTTTTTGAGGTCTTTGCAGAGGGAAAAATCTTTTCCAATGTATCTTAAATTATTTGACATCAGAATGCATCTTTAGACTAGCTGACAAATACATCATCTCAGAATCTTCCTGCCTTACTGATGAGAACAGCCATGTGAGCTACATACATTTCTGTTTCCTTCCTGATATTTCCATTTGACAGACCTGACTGGTTTTAACCATTCTGCTTCTCACACTTACAGCTTCACACATTAATAACAAAACAGCTGTGCAGAGAAACACCCCATCCATCCAGCTGACCACACTCCCAAATCCCAATAACCTTTTTTTTCCACACCTTTTTTAAGCACTGCAAAGACTATTCAACTCAGTTGGGTGTTTTGCACATTTACAACTACTAAACATAAAAACCAATACTAAGACCGTAAAATTTTACATCCTAGTCACTTAAATTTCAGTTCCCCAGGTCTCACTGTAAAGGTCTCACGATTTCTTTTTCTTAAACATTATGAAATCATTAAACCGTGTCTCTTCTGCTGGTAGAAAAGCCTAACCGATGAGTTAAATAACAAGTACAAACATAACCCTTCTGCAGGAACAAGCAACACTTGCAGTCAGCAACGGTGCACAACAGCTTCACAGGTAAAGTCTAAAAATGACTTAAAAGTAACCAATCTTTCTAAAATTGTTTACTATATTAAGTTCCCTTGAGTTCATCAATTTGACCTTTGGCAGCTAGATGTGTTGATCCCTTGCGTATCTTAAAATAAAATCACTGGTCTAAAAGAACAAGGCTTCTTCCCTAGGAACGCTTCTCCTGAAGCTGTGACATCATTGGAACACCTGGTACCTACATGGGTAGGTGTGCCCTACCATCATGGAACACCTGGCACCTGCATGGGTAGGTCTGCCCTACCATCTACAGCAGAAGTCTCACAATGATTTCTATGACCTTGCCTACAGGCAAGGAGGTTCTGCCCTGAGCTCTGTCCAACAGGGTTCATGTACATACGCTTTGCCACTAGCATATATCTGCATTTCAGGTAGTTTATCACTGTTCCAATATTCCAACGACTCAGGCTGAACTCTTGACACTTATAATATCCATCGTGCAACCATGCATCCAGGTAGGAAAATGTGTTTCCCCAGTTCCAACAAACTATGCTTATGGCCCATTCACTTTAGACACAGATCACCCCTCAATTTATTTTGCATCATACCTGGTTTTGGCAATTATTCATATATATATTCATATATAGCAAGTACTTTTGAAGTTCTGTGCGGGACACAGCTTATGCATTTAAGCACAGTGGTAATGTAACTCTTCCTCTGTTATCTGCCAACTGGGATTGCACTGTGTAAACAGGTTAAGTCAAACAAGTGTGAAGCCTAGCCACATCCACTCAGCTAAAAGACACGGTACAAGGGCTTTCTTTTTGATGAGGGCATTAGAGACATAATCTGATGCCTTTTTAATCAGTTTGATTTATCCAGAAATGCAGAAGGCCAGGGTGAATTTATGCTAGGCAGAAATAGGGAGGACAGAAAGGGTGACTTCATCCCAAATCAGAATCTATTTTGGGAAAGAAACAACTAAAATACACAGCTTAGCTGAAGGACCAGATCCTATCTCCAGGGAACCGTCAGTCACCCTGGGAGTTAGTCTGGCTTCAGCTCGCTAGCTGAAAAAGAAAACTGAGGAGAAGAAACCATGCTGAAGCCAGACCTGAATGAGCAGTAACAATCATAGAATCACAGAATACCAGCTTGGAAGGGACCTCAAGGATTATCTGGTCCAACCTTTCTTAGCAAAAGCACAGTCTAGAGAAGATGGTCCAGCACTTTCTCCAGCTCAATCTTAAAAGTGTGCACGTTGGGGAATCCACCAGATCCCTGGGGACATTATTCCAACAGCTGATTGTTCTCATTGTGAATAATTTTTCTGTTGTGTCCAATTGGAATCTCCCTAGGAGTAACTTGTACCCATAACAAGGACTGTAACTGTTCCACTTTTCTGTATCTGTCTTCAAGTACAGCAACTGATTTTTTAGTCTTAACTTTAGTTAGGTAAACTGTTTCCACTTTCACCTCAAAGCCTGTCTGCTATTTACAGCAATTTCATGGGCACTGGCAAAGCACAGGCACCCCATTCCCCAGCAAGTGGCAATTCTACAGTGGGGACATGTCAGTATGAGCTCCCTTTACTAACATAAGCTACCAGCACACTGGCAACACAAGATGCTAGTGAGGAAAAGAAGTCTTCCAACAGCAAATATTAACCAGGACTTTTGTATCAGGCATCCAGGCACTAGCACAAGGGTTGCGCCTTGTGGTACCCTCAAGAATTGAGTGAACATGAGCTTCCACCCCACACTGCATTTCAAGAAAACTCCAAGGGCTGCTGTTAAACTAAAATGAGAAAAAAACATCGAGGTACTGCCTTTCTGACATGTATATGAGGACATTCCCTAAGGTCAGAGGTTTAAATTTGCAGGTTCAATCCAGTAGCTGACTAGCTGAAGGAAGCTGGCTAGAAGACTTTTTTTTTTTTAATCTAATTCAACAGAATCTGAGGACTAAGTAGCAGATTGCTTAGTTCATTGAACCAAAAAGACACTTGTTGAAGCTGATATGCAAAAAAATGTGTCACAAAGAGGAACAAGCTGACTGAAGGCCACCTGGTTTACTTCAGCCTGACATGGTCGAGAAACTGTAAACCGTGACTGGCACTGTGCTCTCACCAAATTCAGAAGTCCTCCTGGAAAATAGTTGCTTTTAGTTTGTATTCTTCTGTGTGGTTACACTGCTTCACCTGCAGAGATTGCAGGTGCCTCGTATCGGGTCAGTAAGTTGCACAATGCAGAAAATTTCAGGAATGATTCACCTGACCACATGCAGGAAACCACAACGTAGAGAAATAAGCACTTCTGTTCAGTAATTCACCTAGCCTATTTTAGAGACTCTGCTTTAGGGAGAGAGTTAATGCATCCTGTATGCACCCGTTTCCTTCTGCTAACTATAAAGGGAATCTAGAGCAGTACTGCAGATACATACAGGTATCTATACTGCCTGAAGTCGTCAGGTGAATTCTCACCCTATAAATGTATTTGTGCCCCTTTGCATAGACCAGCCTCGGAAACATGTCTTGGAAATAACTAGATCAAGTGTTCTGGATTTTACACTTTTCTTTGTTTAATACCTAAGAACAGAGATGTAATTTGACAGCATGGATTTGATCTCACATGTTGAGACATGCGCTGTAAGATTGCTTTTGGTTTAAATTCTTGTTTTCACCATGAAGCAATGAATGTAGAATTTAGATTAGGATGTGAATCAAATCATCAGTTCTCCCTTGGGTTATAAGAAAATGCTAACCGAGTTTGTCTTTTTCTTGTAGAAAAGCTCAGACTATTGATACATCTTTTCCTATAATTTGTTTAGTGTTTCAGAGTGCCCAACTTCCCCTCTTTCAACAGGTGGCAGCTCAAGAGACACTGATTTGAGAGCTAGTTTGCTACCATTCACTTCACAGACTGAACATTTTGTGAAAAAGCTCACTTTCACGCTAAGTAACTAAGATCTTGCATACGTCCTTATTGATAGTTTTGAAAAATTCCATTTATTTGATTTCTCTACTCTAAAACAGCCTCAGCAAACCCACCCTCTAAAGCGCAGGAAACAGCACCATAATTTAGAAGGAGTATGGAGAAGATCTTAAATCAAAATAAGATGAAAGTAGTGCCTCTCACCAAAGCATTTGATCTAACTCTAGGATCACGAGACTAATGTGTTTTGATAGCACAAATTGAACTCCAATTGTCAAGCTGACATTTTCAGGAATAAATACATTCCTAATAGAGGCAGCTGATGTGGCCATACCTCTGGCAGAAAGCAATCAATCCATCTGGCACTTGGCCTCCTGCCTGATCATAACAACTTATGATAATGCACAGAATCCATTTACAGAGTTTCTGAGTCAATAGGGCTCGGCCCTGGGATTTCTCCCTTAAACTACAAATAATTGGGATGATTTACTATTAGGTTTAATGTTTTCCATATGGCAGGAGCATTTTACAATCTCTTTCCATCTAAGAAACACAAAAGTTTACTAGAATCAGTTTGCTCTTTTTGTAAAAACATGACATCGTTTAGCAGAAAAATATATAACAATCTGAACTCCACTAGCTCATGTATTAGTTACTTAGAGGACAATGTGGAAAAAGAAGAGTCAATCTAGAGGTTCAAAGTGTAGGATTTGAATGAATGTGTCAGGGCAAATAAGGTTCTTGACAGATGAAGATAAATTAAAATTAATGTTCTGCTTTAAAGAAAATCAACTAAAATTTAAGAATAAATCATAAATAAGACTTTATGTTCTTGGAATGACTTCTAATTTTTCAAAGAAGACGAAATATTTCAAGATATGAAGAAAGAAATAAGTTGCGAGTTCAGGCAATAGCTTAAAATGTACATAAAACCATTTATACTGCACCCTCAGGACATTTTATAGCTTCCACAATATCTTTTTTTTTTTTATCTTCCTCAGAAAAACAAAAAAAATATATTCTAGGAATACAGAAATGGAGCTCTATGGTGAAGGCATACAAAATCTCATAGAAAACACAATCATTATTTCGGGAAGAAAAATTTGAAGGAACTGTTAAGTCCTTGACCAAGAAAAAAGACCTAACATCATGCTCATACTATTCATGCTAGAACAACAACAATCATCAAGCTGTTCCCTCAGGAGCATTTCTGGGTTTGGGTTTGGTGGGTTTTTTTTTCTTCCTTAATATTTTCAAAAGCAGAAGAAATGGGAGGAAAACAGTAAATGGTCTTTCTGTAACAGAAAAGACAGGATTTATCTCTAAGTCTTCGAATCATCTGAGAAGAAAAGCACTGTACAAAATAATGAAAAGCGAGTAATGGTTCGTGGTCCTTAAATAATGAGATGCTTTAAAACAACTCCACTATCAGAAAACACCTAAAACCAGTAACTTTAAGGAATCTCAGAGAATCCTAAACCTGAAGCACTCAGAATTATTTCTCAGCTTCCAAAAATTATGCCCCTCCTATCTGACGTTTTTTCAGACTTAGGTTTATCTAGCTAGCCCAAGTCTGAGGAAGATTTCAAGGACATGTGTTGATCCTGATACCTCTGACTGCAACAGTTTACTGAATTTTTCATGCTTGCCAAATTAGTGACTGAATGATTAATCACATTTTATATGTCATCCTAATAGCTGTTGGTCCCAACCAACTACCGAGAATGCACCTCCAGAGGTGAAGTGCAGACATCAATCCCCAAGACACATGAGATGGGTCCAATATGACAGGGTGATATCCACCTACACATAAGAAATATAATCAACTTATTTAATTGCCATCTGCCTTTTTTGGTATCAAGTCCAGGCGTTAATTGAGATTAGAATACTTCTATCCTGCAGAAGGTTACAAATGAGCTTTACATTGTCCAACTCTAATGAGAGTTGTGTCATGGTTTTGGCTGGGATTAAGCTGACTTTCTTACTAGCAGCTGGTATAGTGCTATGTTTTGGATTTGGGATGAAAATCATGTTGGTAAAACACTGATGTTTTGGGTTGTTGCTAAGCTCTCAAGGCCTCTTCTGCTTCTCACCACCCCGCCAGCAAGTAGGCTGGGAGTGCACAAAAAGTTGGGAGGAGACACAGCCGGGACAGCCGACCCCAACTGACCAAAGAGATATTCCATACCAAGTAACATCATGCTCAGCAATAAAAGCTGTGGGAAGAAGAAGGAAGGGGGGGACATTCGGAGTTACGGCGTTTTGTCTTCCTGAGTAACCATTACGCGTGATGGAGCCCTGCTTTCCTGAAGATGGCTGAACACCTGCCTGCCGGTGGGAAGTAGTGAATGAATTCCTTGTTTTGCTTTGCTTGCACGTGCGATTTTTGCTCTACCTCTTAAACTGCCTTTATCTCAACCCACAAGTTTTTCCTCACTTTTACTCTTCTGAGTCTCTCCCCATCGCAACCAGGGGGAGCGAGTGAGCGGCTGCGTGGTTCTAGCTGCTGGCTGGGGTTAAACCATGACAAGTTGTTCCCAAATTGCAAAATTCCAAACCCTGTACCATATCAACATATATTTAACCAAATCCATTTCCGAATCATAGAATTTAATATGGTATGAAATAACTTAGAGCGCACTATAATAAAATACTGTAAGGATTGTGCAATCTTGCTCTTTCTCTACCTACTAGCAAAATTACATGCTAGGTCTAAAGAAGTTTTTTAACCGCTTTCCCAGCAAGATAAAATGGAGTACATAGTACTCTCAAAACCAGCCTTTTATCCTTGGATGATTTTTTCTGGAGTTTAGCCAGTACCTCTTAAAAAAAAAAAAAAATCACGCATTTGTTATGTGAGTCACGATCTAACCAGCAAAAGACAACATGAGAATGAAGAAAACGTTTCGTGAAGTTATTTTTTAATGCAACTTTCTCCTCTAGATTTTTAATTCAATTTTTAAAATTTTAAATGCTTTTTTAAGTGACTTATCAGCTAGACATTTCTAAGTATTCACTGACCAATATAAGTAGCTTCCTAATGACTGCCTTAACAAACCTTCCGATGTTTCCATCCAAAAAAAAATGTAATTACAAAACCTTAGCTGACTTCTGATTATTTTTAAATTAGACCTACGGCCATCTTTAGATTTTATTACAGTACAGTGAAATAGTAATTATTCTGAAATTATTTTAGTATATAATAGCTTCCCACATATTCTATTTAAAAACCTATTAATGAATTCCTTTAATGTGCCAAATATTGAATTCATATTTTTGGGTTCTCTCATTTAAATAGCACAGATACAAGTTTTTCAATGACAGTAACACCATGTGTTCAAGGTATTTGTATAATACAATTAATTCACGTATCTCAAAAAGAATTGGGGAAAATACAATCTTTCACATTACTTACACCATTGTAACTGACCCGTTAGTTACAGAAAACCTTTCCTGAAGTGTCATTTCACTAGTGTTCTGACAATTTGTGAGCTTATTACATTTCATGCTTCCATCCAAAGTTCACAATATTCGACATTTAGACAGGAGGACTAGATACATTTCCCTGGAACTGTCAGACATATCTCATTGTTGGAATATGTCCTGAATAGTGATTCACCCGCAAATGAAAGCTCACAATTCAATATAACACCATCTAATACAAGACATGGATTAATTCCTGTAAGACCACATAATAAAAAAAGCAATCAGAAATTCACTTTAAGTCATTACAATGAGAATTCATCATGCTTTTCAATTCAAAACCATCACAGGCCTCATAAATTTGCTGGAGTTTAAATCTGATGCCAAAATTCCAGTGCATGAACAGTATTTTCCCTTCACTGGAAGAATTTGATTCCAGGAAATCTTGTCTCTCTCTCTCGCCACTCCGTTCTCCCCTGCTTCGTTGAATTATTCAGATAGTTAAATTTAGCTATGTCAGATAAGAGTATGGGTGGACAATAAACCAACAACACAGATACCCCAAACCACATAGTTACGTCAGCAAACATCAGTAAACATCCTAATGCAGATGCAGCTCTCGTCAGTTTTCTTGCTAGTATAGCATATTTCATTTGGGGAACTTCTATTAAATGAGCAGACCAATGTTTTTGGTTGGTGTAAGGTACCTTTCTCCTTAGCAATACATATGACTAAAGCCAGCCCAACAAATGCTTTCCTCCATAAACGCGGTCTTCATTTTTTTTCATTTCCCTAAGAAGAAACCAAAATTATAGCCCTCCTAGATCAACATCTCTTGCAACACATTACGGATATTTTTCCTTGCCACTAGGCAGACAGGGGAAAAATCAATGGAGAACTTGTTTAGTCCAGCCCCTCTCTGCCTTTTCCTCGTCGAAAACTAAGTATAAACTGAAAGGTTCAAAAAAAATCCTATCTCCGTGAATACTCAGAGAAACATAAGAACTGATCCTTCTCATCCAACTGTTTTATCATTGCAATGTTTTAACTTTTAAATCCCATCTTTCTTTGCATTTCTGCTTTTCTTAACTATTTCACTGATTGAGCCAAGACGTTCCAATATAGTCTCTGCATCAGTTATAATACACTTAGCCTTTCAGATTCTTACCAAAAATATGCCATTCATATTGCTTATAATCTAAATAATGTACTGAAAACAGCTTATTTAAATCTTCATTCCCCTGATCAAGCATGACAGACACTTTCTTCCACAAATGACATTACAAAAATTCCTTGTAAAGATGTTAGCTCTTTCTCAGCTCAGCGTTTATGCTGAATTAATTGTTATTTTTCTATTCTACCTGGCTTTTTAGCATTTTCTTTCCTCATTCTTTGTAAACCTCAAGGTTTACAAACAAAAGAGAAGCATTAATAAATTAGAGATTGTTTATAAACAGTAACAATATAAACCAAGATCAAAGCACATTTAATTTTGATTCTATGATTCAAGGCGGGCCAGTCAGTGTAATTAGCTCACTCCCCAGTTCATCTCACATTCAGTTTGGTTTAATGGAGTGAAATTCAGATGAAGTCAGAAACAATTACTGCAGCTGATGTCTCCCCAGTTTCTCACACAAATCTGAAAAACGTACTGGACCAGATACTCATACCCGACACTTAAAATGAGCCGTTTCTCAGTACGTTAGTAAGTCTGCTGCTTTCAATGCCTGAATAGCACGAGATGATTCTATAATTGTAATCACAGGAAGAGATCTGTGTAATCACAGGAAGAGATCTGTGTAATCTCGGAAGATCTGTGAAGCCATAGCACGACAGAATTAAGCTTCCAAAACTACATCACCAAAGACAAACAGCAGACTATTTTCTATTGACTATCATATATCAGATGCACCATAAATCCATAAAGATGAAATCACAAAAAAAATCAAGACTCATCTGCCACAATATCATAAATAGTTATGATGACAGGATGGATGTGCAGAAAGTTGAGATCTATTTTAAACCCCAGTAATTACAAACTAGTTTTTAAACATACTCAAAGGAAAGGGTCAGCTTTTTTTGCAGAAAATTTGAAAGACAAAAATAAATTTTCTAGAGTAGTGCAAGAAAAATATGGTCTGTTTTCTCACAGTCTTTAAACTCAAAAACCTGCCTCTTTAAACTCAAAAAGCCTCCCAAATAATCTATTCCAACCTATTTTAAATGGCTAGCTAGTGGACCAGAGATATTTAATAGGGATATATTAATGCTGAATATCCTCTAAAAGTGGAAAACTGAAAAGGTCATTATGGGTAACGGCAAAAGATTAAGCCATCCGAGTACCATTAAAGAACAGTAGCTGGGGGTGTAAGTAAAGCAGAATTGGGAATCTTGCACCTGCAAATCACAAGTTCAAATATAAACTGGATTGAAGGACAGTGAGAGATAAATTGTTTGTCTCAGTTTCAGTCCTAGTGGAAAGTGGGTATTTATTAAAATCTTCGTAATGTGTTATCACTGACTGACAATCTTATTTGAAGCCTCAGGCAGGAGACCTGTGATTGAAAAGGTCTGAGAGAAGAGAAATTCATCTTTAAAAATGGTTCCTATAGACTAGAGACAGAGCACAATGGCAGGGTAATGCACTGAGCCATACAAGTTTTGTGGGCAATACTAAAAATAATTTAAGAACAACTGCAGCAGAACTGACTTTCCATTATATATATTTTGATGCTAATCTTATGTAATGCATTTGATGCTGATCAGCATTACAAAGATCAGCGCTCTAAAAATATCTGAACATGACAGATAGATAGATGCTCCTCAGCCTATATCTCCATCCATTACATTCACTAAAAATAGAATATTAAATTACAGAAAGGCTTGGTTGCACTGGCATCCAGAAAGGTGTCATCTGAGTTGGCTCAGAAATACATGGCTACCTGAAGAAAGTGTTGAACTCCTGAAAAGAGTTAATATCAAAGAGACAGATAATAATATCCAAGAGTTAATATCCAAGAGACAGATAATAATTTCCTTGAGTTGGCTCAAAGAAATACCTGGCTACCCGAAGAAAGTGTTGAACTCCTGAAAAGAGTTAATATCCAAGAGTTTTCTTCCACCCATCCAGCAGTATTTGGAGTTGCCAAGTAGCCACAACTCCACAGCCAGCTGTGCTCTTTTCAAGGACTAAAACTCTAGTAGAAACACCAAACGCTATTTGAAAATAAGTCAAGTATGGCTGACAAGCATTACAGATAAAAAAAACATGTTTAGGAAAGCGTATATTTTGAAGCTCTGGCAATCTGAGAAAATCTTAAGACCAAAAGCAATGTTACTATAGAAGAAATCAGCAACTCCTAACTTTTGCCTTAGAGATTTATTTACATCAGAAGTAAGAAAGTATGAATTCCAGATGCGAGAAAAAGATTACCCCAATCTGTCAGCATTTTAAGCTTCCTCTTGAACAGATTTTGCATGTCGCTCTCGTTTGGTCTCATTCACATATTGGCTACACCCATAGCAGTAAATTAAACAGTGCCAGGAAAGGCTCCTGGATCTGGCATGTGATCATCTGTAGCGCTAAACTGTTAGGACAGTCATTAGCAAGTTTTTGGCCTGGGTCAACAGCTAGTCTCCCAAATAATCTCCAGCCACGGCTCGGGAGAGGCAGTATCAGAGAGATTATCCCCAAAAGGGTGCTGGCAGGCAGCCACACGCTTTGGGGAAGAGGAGCCCTTTCCAGGCGTGAGGAGGGCTGTCCTGTGCCAGCTGGATGCAGTGCCCAGGAGGGTTCCCAGGCACCTTCCCCTGACTAGTACAGACATTACTGTCACGTCCCATGTTGGAGACCAAGAGAATTCACAGCTAGGATGGCAAATTCAGTCCTGAGTGTCAGTCATAAACCTTTACTGACCTTGTACTCTCAAGTGAGAGAGGCAGACATTAACAGGGTGACAGTGCGGAGCAATTTAATACACAGCCTTTCTGCAGCAAAACCAGACACATTTTGCTGATCTTTGAAGTGAGGCCAACACTAATTAGAACGAGCCTCGATGATACAAATTTGCCTTCAAGCAGATGAGACCAACCTCACATACTTACTTACATTTACTGTTCTGAGGACAGTTATGTGTTTTTCTTTCCACACCATACTCTGTTTCAAAAGCAAAACCAGACCATCTGGGGACAAGCAGTGAGCAATTGGGATATATCAGCGTTTGACACTGAAGGAGGGGTTGAAACAACAATGAATTGTTACGTTTTTCTACTTCTTATGCTCTTTTTTTGTATTTATTTTCTTAAACAATAACGCAATAAAAACATCTGTCATCAAGTACATGTTACTTATCATTATGCCAGATAATAATACTTTACAGTAACACAGTCCCAGCTACACTATTTAGTACCAGTTAATTGAAAAGTAGATCTCAGAAAACCCTCAGAACAAATAAAGTTTAGAAATAATGTATGTTAGTTTTAGTCACATAATTTTTGTCAGTCACTTTACATTTAAACATTAATCCAATTAAATATTCAGAGTTGTTTTCCAACATCTGAAATCCAGTTTCGCCATTGCACTGAAAAACACTATCAGGACAAATCAAAGCTTCCCAGTTACTTCCCAAGAACCTTTTTGTACTTGGCTGAGTACCCACATATTCCTGCTCACATTACTGCTCCAGTACCCTGTGACTGGTGCACGTTCCAAAACCATGTATAACATTACATAACTCCAATATTTACTTAAGTAAATGTAAACACATCTCAATATACTACTGAGATCCATGATGGTGAGAAAGAGGCTGCCTACTCTCTATCACAGCTATCAGCTGATGCTGACTTTTCCCTCAGAACAACCCAGAATCTAAAAACCTCGTTCACCAAAGAAAATCCATACAAATTTATTTGTGTCCTAAGTGTACTGTGGTCCATTGCTTTTGGGATCAGAATGTCAAGTTCTCTTTCATTTGCCTTTTGGCATGTCCAGTACCAGAGGTCTCTTATAATATGTGAATCATGTCCTTGATGAATCATGTCCCTTTGAGGACATGGGACAACTATTTGAACCTTGGTGCAGTGACTCTAATTTTTGAGGCACTTACGTCTTCTCTTTAATTTTTAAACTCAAAATTCACTTGTATTACTGGGTCTTTAGCATTTTAACTTTGAAATATATAAAATACACCAAGTGTCACCTTATGTTTTCTTAAGAAAGTCGGGGAAGAATTCTTCAAAATGCCAGGAAGGACTGTGCTCTCTATACAGCACTTAAAAACTTCCAAGTGGCTTGTACTAGATAAACCTGATAATCAGAAAATCCCACAACCATCGCCCAGCATAAAATCCTGATGAGAAGCCAAGCCTCTACCATGAGCTGTGGGCAAAGGATAGATTAGTAGCTCTCCCAGAGCACTGCCCACAGCCTGTATTTTGGGCCTTCACCTCATTCATCAACTTTTGTAAGATGTATGACACAAGTCCAACCACATTTAGTTAAGGGAATAAAAAAAACAATTCAAATTCTCTATTTCCTTCCTCCCTCATTACACCCACTCTCCTTCTCCATCTTCTGAGTGCTTCCTCTTTATGATTGATTACAAGTCTGACAGTGGGGAAGATCTCCATTATATCATCTGCCTGCAGCCTCTTGTCTCTTGGAAAGATCCCTTTTTTTAGACAAATTTTTCTGAAACATATTACTCCATAATATACAATATTCCATATTTAGGAACCTTCTCCAATTACAGGCAATCACAGCTCCCACTGATTTTAGCCTTATCTACCCTAACCTTAGGATAAATCTGCCTAGAGTAATATGGTCGTGCAGATTCTTGCTTTGCTTGTATTTCAAGCAGACATGAACTTGCTCTGCTCATGCTCCAGGCTGAGTGTTGTGCTCAGCAAGGTGCCAAGCTTGAGCTGGTCACCCTGGCTTGGAGTGGAGCTAAAATGTGCCTTGCCACCTGGGAGCACAGCAGAGTGAGTTTGTGTTTGCCTAAATCATGTAAGCATACCATTACATACCCACAGTCTTAAGACACTTTGATCTACCAGAAGTCGCCAGCATAATCACCCCCACCTGCTCTGAAAAGCAAGTGGGCAACCTGATTTTTACAATCCTGCCTCTGCAAATTACTCTTTGCTTGTTTATTGGCTAAAAGATACCAGGCCACTTTGTCTCTGACAGTGAAGCCTTATGGTGGGAAGAGGCAGCAAGACAGAGCCTCCACAAGACAAGGCGGGAGGGATTGCTGACTGCAATTACACAGAATCACATAATAAAGATAGTCTAACAGGATGACTTTAACTCTAGGGAGGAAACTAGTAAAGGTATCCAGGTTCAAAAAGTAGGAGAATTGCATCTTTTCTAAACAACTGCATTTTCGTGTTCTCAGCACAACACATTTCATCTATGTGCACTTGGTGGGTGTGTTAGTGTATTTCAATCCACCCACACGCCAAGCTGAACAGAAATAGCACAAAAGTAAGAGAACATACAGTACTTACATTTCTACTAACAATATATGAGGTAACTGAAATCATCATTCTAAAAGCAGAAAGAATGCAACAAAACCCCCAACAATAAATATTGTTTGAAATAGTCCTGTGCTGGGAAGGGAATAGACTAGATGACCAAATAGGGCTCTTCCATCTTCAATCTCTATAAGGACAACAGATCTTGCAATTTATTTTTCTGCTTGTTGGCAAAAGCACACACCTTGTAAACTTTCAGAGCTTTTAACTCCCAAGGTTTCATGACTTCTCTCCAGTTCCAAGTATCAATAAGGGAAATAGCTCTATCAACAGGCAAACCAAACCATAGTGTTTGCAAAGTTGCAATAAAGAGATTTTTAATTACAAGAGACATCACAACATTTCAAGTACATTTAAAATTCATCTCAGTAAATGACAAAATTACAGGTAATCAATTGGGAAAATATAGTTTTGTCTCACTTCCAATCAACAGGTGACTATCATTTTCATATACATAAATGTGAAATCTGACTTAAAGTAACAAAAATCAAACATGAATTTAAAATACTTCTGCAATCAATCAGGCATCTGTTCAAAAGTGGACAGACAAAAACTGTTTACTTCTTATTATGGAAGATTACTGTAGAGTACTACCCTAGAGCAGGGGTCTTCAAAGTGTGGTGCGTGCACCACAGGAGTCATGCAAGACAATCCATTGGGGTGCAGGAAGAAAATAGCAGAGCTTCAATAGTACATGCATATAATTTATAAATAAATAAACATACATATAATGGGGGTGCATGCTCAAAAAACTTTTACTGATAGGTATGCATGACTGAAAAAGTTTAGGGACCGCTGCCCTAGAAGATCTTGCCATGCAATTACTGCTGCCTTGTCAAAGGCATCTAATGGAGATGTTAGTGAGATACAAGCTCTCTTTTACATCTCTTCTCAACTATCAGTTATACAAATGGGTGAAAATCTCTCTAGGAGGCAGACTTGTGAGCTCCTATCTTTTGTTAAGCAGCATGGATTCTCAGAAAACCCCAAATTTACTCAACTTTTTCTTTGTTTTTAGGAAATGCAACTTACTGGTTTCTTATTAATCTCTTTCCTCGAGTGTACTTATGTCAACATTTGATGAAAGAACTAATTTTCCTTATGTGGCCAGCTAAACAAGAGCACAACACATTATATGTGTCAATCAAGACAGGTAACGTAAGGTATTCACAAATGGGAATGGATGTCCCCTCTGGAAAACTCTTAAATCAAGGAGAAAATTTTGTGTTCTTTTTTATCTGGGCTACCTCACTTGTATAAAGAAGTGGCTACTGAACAAAATCTGTGTCAGTAAGCAGCCATTATGTTAAAAAGTAAGCAATGGATTAGAATGTGCAAATGCAGAAGAGGAGAATTTTGCTCTTATACAAAATGTGATGATCAGATTTGTTAATCTGTCTTCCAATTTGGAATGAGAAGGATGTAGAAATGGTGACTGAACAGAAGTCTTGTAGTATCTGTAATCATTATGAAGATGTTTGGGTTGCCTCATTTAGGGAAAATGTGAATAAGAAGAGACAAAATAATAACGGCACAGAGAAAATATACCAAGCACCCTTCCTCAGCATCACCTAGCAAAACACAGGATGGATGGTGAAGTTGAAATGTAATACTCTTAAATTAACAGAAATATTTTTTTTTAAATTTAGTGCAATGTATAATTATGCCTTCAAACTCTGTAGAGTAAGAACATCTGCAATTACACTGAGTGAAATTAGGACAATAATTCTGAACGCTTCAGTGGCATACACCAACGACATAAAGCCTCAGCAAAGGGTTAGCTAAAGATTCACCCAACAGCAGAACAGATCTACCTACTGCTCACAGAGGGTTATTTATATCTTTTCTGAAATCATTTGAACTGGTTAATACAAGAATAGGTCTCAGGCACAGTAACAGCTAGTTCTTGGGGTGGGAAAAGCTGAAAACCAAAAGCCAGCACTGTACAAAGTCACAAGTAACACAAACGTTTTGGATTCACAGGAAGAGGCCATTTTTTTCTTACTTGTTTTTTGCTTTAGTACTGTATGTACAAATTGCTAGATGCTGCTTTTACTCAAAGATAAAAATCTTTGAGTCTTGAATAAGATTCTTCTTGTTATTTGCTCTATCTAAAGGTAACTGAAGAAACAGCGATGAAGTCTTAGTGAATGGTAATTCCTTTTTTTGTGAAATACAATAAATGCAAACCCTAACATCAGAATATTTCAACATTTTTAGGACTGCACATTTCAGTTTTTCACCATTCAAATCTACCTGCAATATTACAACAACATTAAAAAAAATAATTTTCTAATGATTCTTAAAAGCCCCCCCAATCTTCCTTCACTGAGAATTCTGAGGTTCATTTGTTTACTTTTAATTTGGAAGAGAACTCAATTGTGAATTCCTCCAGGAAATTAGATTTCCATCTTTAGCACTGCTCTACTACAGCAATCAGAAATGAAGCATCTGAGCAGATATGTTACATGGTCACCCTTCTCAGCTTTAGAAAGCTATTGTTGGAGACTGGATTGCAAGACTGAATGAAGACTGCATTCTTGGCTACACCACTAAAACATAATGAAGCAGTGCTGTCTGACATAGCTCCTGTTCTACACATGGTACACATTTCAGGCTCAATCTGTCTTCCCAAAAATAGGTATAAAAAACAGTTAAGATGTTACAGAGTATATCCACAGATCTGGCAAGCATGGCACAGGACAAGTGGGACAGCCATGCTCTTCTGGAGAGGCAGCTGGAGGCTAGGCATGATATTTTAGCACTTTAAAGATGGCACTATACACTTATGCCTTGGCAACTGTGTTGAGCCCTTCCAGTTTTAAATTTTATAACATGTGTATCAGTAAGGAAAGAAAAAAAAAATGTAAAAAAAAATGTAGTTGTGCAATATGTAGTTGTTATTTTCTTATGATTTGCAGGTATATTCTTGTAGGACATTCATGTTAAATCTGCCAGTTTGACTAATCCTGTCACTTAGTTTTCCAAAGTTTTAGGGTTTATTTTCAGTTGTCAAACTCAAGAATTTCAAGGGCTCAGACTCCCTCTTTCCTCCTACATTCTTTCAGTTTAAGGTCACCTGATACAAAGCCACAAATCATATCCTTGTCAGTTTATTTCTACATATCCTTTTTTTCAGCGTTTCTTAAGAATTTGCCTGCTGACTGATCACAAAACGATGTACGCTTCCAAACAAGCCACTGGCCAGATTCAAACTCTAACAGAGATGATGAGCACAACAGACCCTGGTGCTTTCACAGTTACAGCTGATACATCTTTTTTTTCCTGTTGAATGCCACTATTTGCACTACAGTCCATGAAAAACTGAGACACAAGTCTAACATTTTTTACTCATGATGACTCTCATGACCTACTAAAAATCCTGATTTCTTTCATGAGCAAACTTCACTCCGAAATTATGAAGCCATGATTCAGTGTCTTTGAAGGAAGACCCAGCTTTAGAACTACACTCTAAATATATAGCAAAATAATGTAAACACATATTTTTATTTTAAATATTCTTTACAGTCTTCATGATTGCTTCACCTATGTTCCTCTTCCATACACTAGTTTGCAAACTTCCAATACAACCAACAGACATGGTAAACAAGGCACGTGTTATTGAACTTCTATTTTTTTAAAGCTATTCAGAGACAGCAGGTGTCTAAAAGGTAAACAGAATCCATACTATCTTAATTGCTACAATGTTTTGTAGCCAATTGTTACAAAAAAATGTTAAGTATCTCTCTTTAAATGAACCATACAGTAAATGAATGTCACCAGAGCCTGAGTTTGCTTCCAGAATCAATGTTGTTCAAGTGAAAATCTTGTTTACAAATACAAGTAGTTAGTCATTTCTTGTGGGTCTGCATATTGCAAAAATTAATTTTCATCTCTTCATAAGAAAGGCATTAAAATTTCAGCAACAGGCTTCACAAGAAAATGGTTAATGTTAAAAATTATTTTTCTGTATAATGAAACTTTCACTGTACTGCCCATTGGCTTTTGGGCGATCCTTACCCAAAGGATAAGCCTTTGGGGATCCTTCCTCTATTCACTCTAACACTAGGTAACAGTGCATGGCAAATGAATGGAAGCATTTGACCAATGTAAACAAATCAAGGGTCAGTTAAATATATGGCAAATAATAAATATATGTAAAAAATGTCCAAATTTTGTTGCAAATAGTGAAAAAATATATTTGAATACTCAAGATTTTAATACCATAAAGACAAGGAACCATGTAACTAATATTACACTGAATTGAATTGTCTCAATTTTACTTAACGACAACAATTTCTATTTTTTTTATTTAATATGGCACATTCAATTTGGAGTTATACAGACAAATTTTACAGCTATCAATAGACCGTGTTTATCTGAAGGCAGAATGTAATCGAAAATGTTTCCAAATACAATGGAAAGCCAATCAGAAGGTTTTGTCTAACTAGATTGCTTTACTGTTATGTTGTAAATCTACAAACAGAACATTGTACGTAGAAAAACATATGTTTTTAGAAATCTAAAATTACTTACAAGCTGCTCAGACTTTACACCGAAGAGCTGAATGGTCTTTGCCACATTTTTTGCCACAGCTAAACTCAGGTCTGGATCAACAGCAGCCACATTTAGCTCACTGTAAGCAAAGATTACACATCTTAATTAACGACTAAACAGTACTGTATTTAACTGACAAAGAATTAACTATGAATAAGTAGTTACGTGGCATGTCAATTTAGAGAGAGTAACACATACAACCAAGTCTTTCTAAGCACTGTAATTCAGTTTACAATTTAACAAGTCATTTGGGAATTTTATGTGCAGTGTTCCTATTCTAGTAAAAATGAGCAAAGTTTAGGAATGACACTTCAGCATGAAATCACTATTAGTAAGCCATTCAAAAATATTGACTGCAATTAACTACATTCAAGCTTTGGCAGCAGCCTTCAGACATTACAGGTGAATACACAGTCATTCAACTCTGGAATTACATGAGCTGTGCAGAAACACCCAGGGGACGCCTTAGCTTGACACAACTAATAAGCTGTGTTTTAGGCAATCCTTTATAGTAACAGAGGCCCCAAAGGAATGACAGGGAACAAATGAAAGAAGGAAAAGACTTCTAAGTCACTTCCAGTATTTCTTGTTCCTGGAAGCCCCCAGATGTCCATTGGCTGGGGCTGCATTCATTAACGCTCTACTGAAACAGGTAAGCACGAGGATCATCATACTTCTAGAGATGAGATTAACCTCTCCCAAGAAATGGAGAGACACTAGGCATCGTGACACAGGAATAACCTTCCCCAAGAACTCTGCAGGACCCCAAACATCACTAGCAAAAATTCAGATGAAATTTCTTAATTTTCATTTGTTTTCCCTTCTCCTCTGCAAGGAGCACAATAGTATCAATAACAACACCAACAGGCATGTTCTGAGCCATCTGTAACTCCCAGTCACAAGTACAGTGTCCGAATTTAATATTACTCCCATACACTTACTATGAATACTGCCCATCATTTTCAGGCTGTATTAAACAGAGTAGTCATTACCAAAACCTTATGAGGGAAAATATACCACTGGTAATTCAAGCAACTCATTTTACAAATTCTACCTGGAATAGTTGTCTTTATCTATTATCTTGCTGTTTTGCTCTTACTGAATATTTTCATCAGGTATTATCACTTGCAGCCAAGCAGCTATCATCTTCCCTTTGACACAGTCAAAGAAGATATCAGACATTCACAATATGCGGGAAGTTTCTCTTCCTGATGTTTTATAAGTTTAAACAGTAAAACTTAAATTAAAAAGTCAGTTATTCCAGAAAAACAAAATACAGAAAATAAATAATAAATAATAAAATTTAAAATAAATTATAAATAGTAATAAAGGGGCGATTATCCCACTGTATTCAGCATTGGTGCTGTCTCACCTCGAGTAGTGTGTGCAGCTGTGAGCCCCACAGTTTAAGAAGGACGTGAAGACCCTTGAATGCACCCAGAGGGCAACAAAGGTGGTGAAAGGGCTGGGAGGGATGTCCTGTGAGGAGCGCCTAAGGACTTTGGGCTTGGCTAGTTTGAAGAAAAGGAGTCTGAGAGGCGACCTCATTGCTCTCTACAGCTTCCTGAGGAGGGGAAGTGCAGAGGGAGGTGCTGAGCTCTTCTCCCTGGTATGTCCAGTGGCAGGATACATGGGAATGGTTCAAAGCTGTGCCAGGGGAGGTTTAGAGTGGACATTAGGAAGCGTTTCTTTACCGAGAGGGTGGTCAAAGACTGGAACGGGCTTCCTAGAGAGGTGGTCGATGCCTCAAACCTGTCAGTGTTTAAGAGGCATTTGGACAATGCCCTTAATAACATGCTTTAACTTTAGGTCAGCCCTGAAGTGGCCAGGCAGTTGGACTAGATGATCATTGTGGGTCTGTTCCAACTGAAATTATTCTATTCTATTCTATTCTATTCTATTCTATTCTATTCTATTCTATTCTAAAGCCTTACTTAATTTTTACACTAACAAGAGTTTTATAACTAAAGAGTAATCAACCTTTTAGTGCTAAGGAAGTCTCATTTCTAAAATTCTAACTTATGAGAAAATACATGTTGAAGATTAAATTTTGCAATGTATTATATGTGCATACCTGGCTATAGTTTTAATGATGCTGTCAAGTTCATCAGAAGAAGGAGGATTCCGACCTCCAGGAGGGAAGACAAGATTGATGGGGTCAAAGAGCCGAGATAAAGATTTTGACAAATAAGCAGCTTCATATTGTTGCAGTGAATCTTTCAAAGCCTTTTCTGGACTGTTGGTATAAGACAAAATTACTACATTTAAAACTAAAATACACAATAGTATTGAATCTTTCCAGACCACACAAACTTCACAGTATTGAACCTGGTTTTTCTTTCTGCTCTTTAAATATATGCACTTGAAAAGATTTTAATAGTGTGTAACACCTTGCTTTTCACCTGAAACGTTTAACTAACTAGACAGGGAGCCACACTCTGTAGTTGAATACAGTTCTTACCACTTTCTGTAAGACCTACATGGAATCCCTAATTCAAGGTGTTCTTGAGACAAACAGTGCTAAAAACATCTGCAAAATATCAGCAAGATACCCAGAACTGCAATGAAAGACCTTTATGTATTCACATATTTCATTAGCAGATAGCTTGTACTCAATGATACATCAAAAAAAAATAATTGTCTCCTAGTATATGCATGTGTATAGAAAGCTGCAAATAGAAAAACTGTTCTTAAATTTACCTTTAATGAACTTCAATCTTTAGTATTTCTAGTTGTGAAAATGAGTAAACCGTAGCTCTCAAACATTTTACCTCATTGTCAGAAGTTTGGTGAACCTTTTACTTTGCTTTCATTGAAGGCAGTGGTAAGTTTCCCACTGGCTGCTCAGAGACATATTTAAGCCAATACAAATATCACATAAAATATTCATTTTATCTTATGTAAGTCTAGAAATCCTAATAGACTTGATAAGCCTGTTTCAGTTTGATCTTTCTGGTATCTACCACTCAGATCATGTTTATTCTACAGTGTATAAACATAAAAACTATGAATCATAACAAACTGAGCATTTGTCACACTCCAATGATGTGATATCATTAAGAGAAAGCTACTTCTGTAATCACAACACATATAAAACTGAATTTTCATCATTCTACTTTTTTTTTTCACCCCAAGAGACAAAAAGATAAAGCTAGATCCAAAGCCAGGGACTTTGTGAAAGACAAGACAATCCAACACAGTTAATTATATAACCTAATGAAAATCCTGCAGCTCTAAAATAGTATTAAATCAATAATGGCAAGAGAAAAAAAGCCTAAAAATTTTCCCACTCTGATAATTTGAATAATGCTAAGTTCTTAAAAATATTCTGTTTTCTTGCAGGGTGCAAAGCTTTACATTTTATTGCCTTACAGTTCATAATACATACTCATAATCTTGGGGTTTTTGCATGAATATGTCCTGTATATCTTCTTCCATTTGTTGCAGTTCAGCAAACAGATCAGTAGTTCCACTTGTGTTAAAATTCCTCTGAATATTTTGACTATATTGCTGCAGGCGCTTCCACAAGTCATTATAAAGCCTCAGTAATTTAGGGTATTCTCCTTCAAACGCTTGTTTCAAAAACATAGAGGCTGCAAAATAAAGCAGTAAGCAACACGCATTGCTAAGTTCAAACTAATTATTGATGCATATAAACAACCTGTATCCTTGCATTTATATCAATGAATGATATACAATGTTATCCTATCTTTAATATTATTAATTTAATATTTATAATTAATTTCAAAGTGGTATGAGCTATCACATTAAATGCAGCTGACAAAGGTACACATCTAAAGCACCAGCATAAAATCCGTATTTGGAAGACTGGACATGGAAAACTTACTTTGTACAATAAAGATACTAATCACGGTCATGGTATCAAACTTAATTATTAGTGTTATCGTTCATTTAACTCCAAAGTGTGATTAGAAATCTCTAAATCTAGAGATTTTCTAACAATAGCTTGATGGGAGAAAAGCATGGGGCTGTGCAACTTTTGAGATACCCATGTAAAATACAGATGAGCAAAACCCTTAAGAAATCTGATGAGGGAAGCATATGCTTTTACACACACTTCTTGAAACATGGTACCTAAAATGCAATCCCTAAACTTGTCAAATAAAGAATGACAAAGCCAGCAGAAAAATCAGCATTATTTTCAGCCTTGAAAAGCTTGTCACAAGTAACAGGAAATGAAACAAATGTACAACTGTTTTAGCAACTGATGTTAATCTTGATCTAACATCACTCATACTTTATGGATTTCCCATTACATTAGGAGATTAACACTGCTCCATTCATTCATAGTTTTTTTAGGTTCCAGACATCTGTCCCATTTCACCTAACCTATCCTTTCAACTCAAATGTATTCTAATTTTGAATACTGGAGGCTTCACATTTATTATCAAACACAGAGCTATTTGAGGTCACAAAGCTATGTTTCTAAAGACTGTCCCAACCACACAAACGCAGACTATGATCTATGATCAAACTCTGTAAGCTGCCATGAATTCCTATTTTTACACTGTTTTTCTGGTATTATCTGGTTTTCCTCTGAACTATATGATCCAGAGGTCTGCGACTGATGTCACTGGATTCAATAACTTAGAATTTATATGTTAAAAATGAACATTCTCATACAAATGCATCACTGAAAAAATTAAGAAGTCTACTCAGTGTAAGCATTGTTTCCCACAAACTCAGCTGTAGCAAAGAAAAACATCATCCACAGTTCAGAAATCCAACCGCTCCCTCTAAACGTCTATATAAAAAGCATGATTAAAAATCATACGTAATAAAATATTTTTGAGTAGCTGTCAGACAAAGTACTGCTGACAAAATGCAAGAGTTCCTTTACTTCTGAAATGTTGATTGATCCCATTAACTGATGTCACAATTTTACAATTTTAATACTGAGTGCTGAAAACAGGTAGCACATGTTCGGTTTTGAACATATGAGATTTCGGGTATGTACATACTGCTGTTAAAGTAATGCTTAAGGCAAACAGTAAAATTAATATGTTTTAACACAAGATGAATGTATTTTCTTTTGGGATCATCTAGTTACTTAGCAACCGCTGAACATGAATCTACCAGCTAGTTCCTCAAAATTATATTGCTGCTACAAAGCCTGGAAGGACCAAATTTTGAAGGGCCAATGCAATAGCTGAGATCACAAAGACACATGCAAATCTTATGTGCTTTATCTATATGTGCAAAAGATTAACTACATATACTGTATATAAACATGGAAGATATATTTATGAAAGCACCAAACTCATCTGGGTTTATGACCCAGTTGCATGCTGCATTAACATGTGTCAGCAATAGTACTGTCTTATGTTTATACATGATTTTTATTTAATATTCCTTGATTGTATCTGTTATTTATTTATTACATATGTACAGAATATTGTGTATAGTCAGAACACCAGCTATTTATCTATATTTAGACATGATAAAATTTTGAGGAAACTCAATTCCTATTTATAAAGGTATCAAAAAATAACTAAAATTGTATTTTTACAGCTGATTAGTGTTTAACAAGAAAAGACTGTTAAGAACTCCTCTTTAAAATCAAATCACTATTCTTGAATCTGGCAAACCTATTCACTTTGGAAAGTATACTGTACCATTCCAAACATTTTTACCTCCACATACAATTGCAAAAAATATGGTTTTGTTATTAGATAATGATTAATTAATGAAGCAGAAATATTTTTTTTTTAAATTCAACCATAGTTTTTCAGGATCACCCTGTTTGGTTACAAACCCAAGAAGTTTAACATTCACAGACCCCACACTGAGTGAACCACTGCTACAGTTCTAGTAGAGGAGATAATAAGCAAAGGGCTTATTGAAATGAGAGATTCAAAATAACTACAGAACACATTACAAATCATTTATACTGAATACTTACACTCTGTTGCTGACTGAAAATGAGAGGAAAGCGTCTGAGTTACTGCAGTCCAGAATTTGTACAAAATATCAGATTGGCCATCCTGATAGAAAGGGACAAAAGAAATACAAGTTTCAAAACATACTCTTTTCAAAGAATCTTAAACAATGCAAATGCTCCCAGTCAAAGCTGTCCTACCATCACTGAGAATAAAAATTAACTAAAAGAAATCTGAAGAGTTTTACTTGAGTTTAAAGCTAGGAAAAATACTGGAGAAAACAAAAATAAAAGCTACGGTCTTCTCTCAAATGGAATATTTTCCTTCAGGTCTGAGAGAAACGGTCCCAGCTCTCTAGGGGCACAAGCATCGACCGAAGCAGTACTCCTCAGGAGCTGTGTCAGAATATCTCATTGCAGTGACCTTCTCGTTCCATGGGTGTCCTCATGATGGCTACATCACAGCAATTACTGTTACTGCCATTACAACATGCCTGCAAACACTGACCGGGGACGAAAAGCAGTGCACGCTGCTCTGCCTCACACAGAACAGCTTCCTGTTTCTACAGACATAAAACACACGAAAATACAGTGAGCCTCACTGTTGACTCTTCACGACCTTGTGTCAAGAGGGCTTGCTGTCAGAAGTGGGAACAAGGTAGCACATTCTTGCAAAATGGACATACAAGAAATAACAGGCTGTTTCCTTACTCCCTCCGAGACCTTGCACTTACGCTCAAGCATTAAAGCACGATTTTGTTTTCTCTCTTTTGCTTTCTTCCTGTCTGTGTGTTTGAGGTAGAAAAAATTACAAGAGATGACAACAGTTATCCTGCCCTGCCCACCATTTACATAGTTGGAAGGATGTCCAGTGTTTTCATGGGAAGGGGAAGCTCACTCTGGACAGAATGAATTTCTTCATCAAATGCTATACATGTAATGTATTGACCCTACCGTATAAATTAACCAGTTTGACCACATTGCTATACTAACGAAAATCAGGAAAAAGTGTTCATAATGAAAAAGTGAAACAGCCAGAGGCGATGACAAATGTCAGCAATTCTTATGCTGGCACGTGGCTGTTTCTATCCTGACTCTGAAACACTCAAGGTTTTAAATCAAAGCACAACATTCACAGCTAAAGATGGGTTTAAGCAAAGGGCTCAACACTGAAATCGCTGTCAGAGGGATGCATTTTCTCAGCTTTCCTTATGGCACTGTCAGTGACTTCACTACGAGAAAAACGAAACAAAAAAAAAAAAAAAGGAAAAACAATCCTAAAGAACCCTAGTTCTTTAACACAATAACACAAACCCTTTTGAAGTGTCAGTTCAACTTCTGCACTGACAAGCACCACAAAAAGGAGATTAGCTATCAAATATCAAAAAAATCCAGCTACTCCAAATTGAATTCCTACTTAATATGATAGAGGAAGAAAGAATGCACTTTATTCACTTGCATTGGCATTAACATGCAAAGCAATGAAGCTGTCTAGAATGTCATCCGTTAACAGGGTACCACTGCATCCCACTTGAAGATCTGGCCATTGAAAGGCTGCAAGTTCAAACTCAAGTTTCAGTTCCAAAACTTTCACCTTAAAGAACTGATATAAAACCTGAAAATCAGTCAAAGGTACACTGAGACATCTAACAATAAAATAAAATAATAATAAAAAATGATTATCAGGTAGAATGCTTTCACATATTCTGAGATTAGATGAGGAATTCATCCAACCCTACCCTTTATCTCTAAATATATTCAAAGAAAGATAAAATCTCTGGGTCATGTGTTAAGAACGGAGAGAATCTTTTATGCTGTTGGACTCATAATTGTAAAATGTATGAGAATTAACATAGAAAACTAAAATAAACTGGGATGATGGAATCTCATTTTTGACTGCTTGAGGACACTGATGGATTTAGAAATCAAAGTAACTGATAGCTATGATTGTATTTTCTATAAAATTGTACTTGATTTTCATAAATGGGCAAAGTAAAATTATAATATTAGACAATGATTCAGAAGGTGCACTGCATAAAATATATCTGTGCTTTTTGTAAATTTATTACTATGGCATAAATGTGAAATTACTCAGTTCTTCATTTCACATTTAAAACATGAAAATTACTATAAAACAAATGGCCTTTCACATCAACTGTAGAGTAAATTAATTAGCTTTCATATTCTCAATCCCAACCTGGAACAACGTTTGCCTATTCCGCATGGTAACTCAATTTGATTTCTAAATAATCTAACGGAGGTGGAAAAATACTTACAGAGCACTTTCAAAACAACTTTTTTTTTCACTACTGTTATCATCATCTACACTTCTGTCATAGGCTCAGCAGAAAATGCAATGATTAAAGGGTCTTGAAAACAAACTTGCCTGTAGTCCCTCCACATCAACACTTCTATCTTAATTGCCAGATTCAACATGGTGACAAATAAAAGTAACGTATGTGTGATGACATTTAATGTTTTTGTGAAAATACGTAACTTTTGTGTGTACCTGTATGTACACATATGTAATATAAAGTCAGACATATATACATATGTACTCATATAAATATTTGCATAACAGCCACAGCTGTACCAATTAAGCCTCTGCCCATTAGCTTCAGTCTTCTGACCTGGAGGAATGGTGGTCATTAACTGTATCAGAATTTTATAGTGAAGAAGGTCTCAGCTAACCAACTGTATTACATATGAGCAGAAACAGAGGGGAAAAGCTACATGGCAAATTCAAGTAACGTTTCATACTGATTGACTACTCAGTCAAAAAATGTTTAGGGGAAAAAAATGATTAATGCCCCAGCTTTGGACCAACTAAAACCACTATCTATGGAGTCATTATTGGTTGCTTCTATAATTCAAGACAAGGTATTTCACTTTGTCCAGCATTGAGATGCAGTCACTCCAGAGGTGAAAAATAGCTGCTGATTAATAGCACACAAGAGACCATGTAAGAGTCTGTGGCAGGAACTAGAGAATACTGTTGCCTATGCATACACTAGGGGGTATTTAAGTGGGTGGACTGTAGCTACCAAAATTGGAATACAGCACAGCATTAGCATTAGATAGTCCTGCTGGAGTAAAAAGTGCCATATGCAACCATGAGCATCCAGAAACCATTTATTTATTTTGTTTAAACCTGTAATTTCTTTTGCTTACACATTAACTTAATATATTATTTTCTTAAGTACTTTTAAGTATCTCTCTGCTTATTTTTTAAATAACGTATTCTAATAGAGATTACATCTGTAGATCCCAATCGAAATTATAATTTAACTATTTAAAATACAATGTGCAATTCCATTTCACAATAATCAATACTAGAAAATGACATAAAAAAAGGGTAGCAAAAGGAGTGTTTTTTTCCAGCTTAGCGGGAAATTGTCCTTGTACTGGACAACTTCTTCGAGGACTTAAGAAGATAGGTAGGATGAAGGTGGAAGAGGAAACAGCAGCACTGCTTGCCTGAAATATACACAGCAAATCTACTGGCTCACCTTACTGTAATGGAAAGTTTATAAGCCTTCCCCTACATATAGCATTGTGAGCAACAACCCACAGTATCAGAAAGTAACTGCTCTTTTGGGTCTTTCACTTTCAGAAAATGTCATCTAGCTAAAATTGCATTGCTGTCATCTTCCCATCTGTAGCGTGTAAATAATGAATTTGGTCCTCCACACTTCCACCAAATATCCTCACTGGCAGACAATGTATGGGAGCACTGGGTACATCCACGTTAGTGATTCAATGTGTAGAAGGGAATCTTTTTGGTGCAAATCTGTCTTATGCCTATTCTTGTCTTGCGGTAAACACTGAAGTGTGCTAGCAGACTAACTTCTACTATTCAAGGAATACAAAACCCCATCATTAGCTTAAAAAGAACAACTTTGCAATTAAACAGCTTTTTGCAGCATATCATCATATTTTTGTAACTGAACCCACAAGGATGTACTAATATTTTTATCAATTAATATTCGGAGACTTTAAATTGGGAGTTTTCTATTTCTCTTGCTTCTGAAAATTAAATAAATTTGAAAGATGTTAAATTACTTACACCCTCTCCAAAATAAAAATGCTTGCTTTGAAATCTAGTCACAAGCAGATTAACATCTTGTGATACAATCCCTTGTAGCAGGAGCAGCTGACAAGATGAGTAATGAACTGCATCCGATTATCTTTTCAGCTCTGTGGCAATCATTTTCCAACAGCTTCCTATTCCACAATCAACAACACTGGAAAAAGGTCACCATTCTGTCATATTTCCCCCCCCATCAGTGTATGTGTTTAATAACACAGAGAACGCATAAACCTTTGGAAGTTAAGAGATCTGGCTGCATTACTGTTATCTGGAGCAAAACTGTTTCAGGTGCATATTGCATATATAGAAATCCCACATAAAACATCCATACATCATTTACAGTCTCTCAGAAGGAAGTCATAGCACTTCAGCATATAAGAGAGTGCTATTTCCTCTTTTCATGCAATATGTTCGTTCTTCAACAAAAGAACCTTAACTGTAATTGATGGTATCTAAAACTCAGGACAGGCAAGATTCAGGTTGACATACAAATATTTTCCTCGTTATAGAGTATAACTGAATTAAATCTACGAATATTAATTGCAAGCAACTGTAGGACTATAATGGCAAAATGGGATTTTCCCCGCAAAGCAGATCCGTTTAACTCAGCGTTTTTGAAGTGATGGTACTGTTTATAGCTTTATTTTGATCTCACAGCAGAGAAAATCTGCACATAAATCACACTTTGCACCACTACAAAATGGTTGGGAGGTTAAGATCGGCCACAGAACTGACTATTTTTTCATGAAAATCTGCTGTGAAAATGCTCCTATACCTAAACTACACTTACATAAACTTAATAATCTATGAACCCAAACTGGGAACTAAAGACATTGTCGCTGCTGTTCCTGCACCCAGTGACCACTTTACTCCCCAGAACTGCCACAGCTGAGCAGGCACTCAGACGATTTAGTAGCACCTCTGCAACTCCTCGGGCAGTGCAAGACAGCTTTCGTCTGTCTTCCTCTTGTCCATTCTTTGCTGTCAGGAACAAACTGAACAACTGCCCAGTAGCGTAAACCAGGGCAAACCCCCTGCTGTTCTGACCTGCTGGACAGCTGGCCAGAACTGGGGGAAGAGAAAGATGCTTTTGAAACACATACGGACTACAAGCACTTAGCTACTTCTGAAAATGTTATTCCTAGAGAATCCACTTGCACCTGTGTAGTGTAAAATAGAAAAACACAACAATCAGATTCCAGTCTGGCCCATTCGCTACAATTTTACCCTTTTTCATACTGTTCAAAAATTCTGTACTCAGTCACACATACTATTCACAAAGGAATTACTTGCTCATGGAAATTATACACATAAATCAGACAAAATATGTCCGGCAGGCTAGACCACAAATGGCAATGATTTTTTTCAACAGTAGGGCTCACTTTATTATGTACGTGAACTGGACAAAGAGCATTAGTGTAAGCCATAATTAAACAAAGTTTACCCTTATTAGAATAATAGATGCAGGCAGTCTGTTTGACTTCTACGGTATACCTTATTTATGTGAAGTTAAGAGTGAGCTTAAGTGCTTTGCTGAATCAGGGCCATAATCAACAATCAGCAAAAAATGTTTGTTCACCTTGTATGACTATTTAGTTTCAACTATTACTATAAAGTTACTATTGTCAATACTCTGCACAGCAGTAATATTGTGCAAATTCCCCACAACAGAGGATTTTTTAGATAAAACCATTAAGAATGCATGATAATACTGCATAATGACAGTGCCAGAAGACACTTGGACAGCACTAGTTCATCCTGCTCTCTGTTGCAAACTAATAAAATTGAGTCTTTCCCCAATAATACAAGCATAGTAAGAGTGAAAACTTAATATTCTAATGGCAAAAATTTAACACTTTTGCTAGTCTAGGACAGAAAAGGTTTACATTTAGTAGATGCCAAATTCAAACCAGCCAACCAACCTTTTAGGCAGAGATTTTAAGCTGCAAGTCAACCGAATCACAGGATGGATGAGGTTGGAAGGGACCTCTGGAGGTCATCTGGTCCAACTCCCTGCTTAAGCAAGGCCCAGGTTGCCCAGGACTGTGTCGGTGGCTTTTGTGTACCTCAAAGGATGGAGACTCCACAACCTCCCTGGGCAACCTGTGCCAGTGCTCGGTCCCCCTCACAGTGAAATCGTGTTTCCTGATGTTCAGAGGGAACCTCCTGTGTTTCAGTTTGTGCCCTCCTTTCACTGGACTCTCCCCAGTGTGTCTGCATCTCTCTTTTATTGGGAAGCCCAGAACTCAATACATTACTGCGTGCCTCACCAGTGGTGAGGTAAGGGAAGGATCACCTCCTCAACCCGCTGGCAATACTTTGCCTAATGCATCCCAGGACACTATTCACGTTCTTTGCTGGCTTATGTTCAACTTAGTGGCCAACAGGACCCCCAGGTCCTTTTCTGCCAAGCTGATTTCCAGCTGCATGGCCACCAGCATGTACTGGTGCCTAGGGTTGTTCCACCCAACATGCAGGACCTTGCACTTCTTGTTGAACATCACGAGGTTCCTGTCAGCCCATTTCTCCAGCCTGTTGAGGCCCCTCTGGATGGCAGCACGGCACTGTGGAGCATCAGGCACTCCTCTCAGTTTTGTGTCAACAGCAAACTTGCTGAGGGTACACTCTGCCCCATCATCCAGGTCATTAATGAAGGCGTTGAACCGGACTGGACCCCATATAGATCCCTGGGGTACACCACTAGTTACTGGACCCCAGCGAGACTTTGCGCCACTGACCACCACCCTCTGGGCCTGGTCATTCAGCTGGGTCATTAATGAACAACCCTATGTTCACAAAAAGCTGAGTTTCAGAACTTTAGAAAGAAGGCTGTTGTAGCAAACAGTGCAACGGACAGAGACTGCAGATTCGACCATCTTCTATGCAATGACTAGTGGTAAGGAAAGGACTCAGATCAGTATTCTTTTATTGGTATGGAATGAACAGGGCAAAAAAACCCTTATACTTGCATATTAAAAATTCTTTTTTTCAGTAGTCTTTATATCTTTAGTGCATTGTATTACAGCGTGCATGCAGACTTGTTAACAGTGTGAAGTGACATTATTACTCAGCTGTATAGATGCGAAATTTAGATTAATGTTGCCTGTTTACAGGATTACAAGATTATCTTTGACAGAAAAAAAAAACAGGCTGACAGAATCCACGTGCTAAAACCCTTCCCACTTACTCACATGAAAGTGACTTGATTTCACAGTTCAAAAAGTATAACCCATTTTCACTAATAGCTACTAGTAAGTTAATAAACCACTGAACAATAGTGGGCTGAGTACCAGTACCACAAGAGCAAAGATATTTGAAGATCTGTATTCACTGTTACTCTACAATAATATTAATGCTGCAGCCCGGAGAACTGATTTAAAGTCTCCTCAAACATAAAAACAGAACAACTTACCTCATTTTTAAAAAACATAAACTACTAATTGACTTTGCTATTAGTGAAATGAAATCTCTTGAGCTGTGTTCTTAATATAAGTATTTAGTATCTAACATTAAATCTAAATTCAAGGCATGAGAATGAAAGTACCCCCATTATTCAGTATTAGACAAGAATGCAAGAAGATGCTGAAAAGACATATATTTATTTTTACAAATGTCTCTATTTCCTCCACACTGTAAATTTAGAACTTAATGAGTATAATTTCCCATCTGTGAATTATCATATTTGTGTGTGTCTAAAATAGCTATTCTAACATTCAAATAATAAATCTGACCCGCTGATTCTAAACTGGCTCCCACTTCATGACAATCACTTCCAACTTATTTTTCCCTGTAGAAATTTTGATACTTTGAGTAGAAAGTGAAAAACATCTTTATTGTGAAGGCCCTTTGAAATGTAAAACAATATAGTGAATATTACCATGCAGCTAGTTGCTGCAGGCTCCTGAAATCAGGCTTTGCATACTAATACATACAGTGTTTTCTATCTGTAATCAAAGGCTCCACCATAAAGAAATACGGGACTTGAGAATGTTGCTCTAAAAACAGCAGACACCAATAAAGCAACAATGCAAATGATTTAACAATTTTGTATGGCAAGATCTTATGGGACAGAAATAAGGAAATCTATTTGCACTATTTCTATAGCAACATAATTGCCAAATGTTAGACTGTGAACAAAAAGCCATCATCCTCAGTGGTGCAATTAATCAGTAAAGAAACAGACAAATTCTGAATGTGTTTTCAATAAACCTTTTCTATTTTCTCAAAGTGGTCGAGATTAAATTTTTAAAAAGAACAGTGCATTTAAATTTCTAATGGTGACTACATTATACATTGCGGGTGAACAGATGTCAATAAATGACACCATGATTTTAAAAATGACCTTGATTTTGTTGTTTTACTGCAGGGCACAGAATTTCATTAGCCTGAGTTGATCAGTTTATACACAAGGTGTAATAGTTTCTAGACTTCCAGCAGTAGTGCAACATTTTAAAAAGGTCTCTTTATGCAGCTGGCAAAAGAAACAAAACCTGTTTTTTTTTCCAAATTACAACCTTCTTAACTAGAAAATAAAGTTAAGACTGTGCATTTTCCCTATTAGAATATTAGAATTCTTAAGTGATTCCTCAGAAAAAATAATCTGTAAGGAACAAAAATACTTAGGTCTTAAACAGTGTCCTGTATCTTCAAAACTACTTAAAACATTAATTAATCCTCCCATATTCCTGCAAGATATGCATCAACTGCAAGTAAATGAACTTAGTGTTTCCAAAAGCCAGTAACTACCCAAGGGACCCGACAGCTTTCTTCTATCCAGAGAATTGATTTATTACGTACAGCAGCAATTTGAACTACGCTTTCACCTTGACTACTCCATACCACATCCAAGGATGAAATGGTGGTTTGTTACTATGTCCACCCAGCCTGTAGTTTTTCAGGTAAGATTGACAAGAACAATGATAAAAGGCGGCACTTCTGGTAAATGCATTTCGTTTCAAATAGCAAGCTGACTGAAAACCAACTGACTTAATAATTTTTTCCATCATCACTGAACTGCAATTTGCATAAACCTTAGCAAACCAAAGTGAAAAAGAACAAAGTTCATTATAACATGCTAACCCACACAGTCTCCACACCATGCTTTTTATTTACAGCTGAACATTTCTGTCAGAGAAACAGAATTAAAGTTCTAGAGAAAATGCAGTGTCATTAGAAAACCACTGCACAGGCTCTGATCCTCCCATTTGAATTAGAACTAAACTACTTTTAGCATAGCTCTCTGGACACACTGATCCATCCAAAACTAGAATTAGGACCTTTAAATGCTAAGACCTTTTTGGTTTTTTAAGAGAGGCCTCAAAAATCTTGCAACTGAATTCAGCAGGACAATTTGTAGGTTTGAAATAAAGAGCATCTTCAGTATTTTGGGGATCAAAAACCTGCTTATTGACCTGTGCTTAGATCTCCACAAAGTACCTTGTTATTGCTTAAATAATAAACAGTAGAAATGATGTGCAAGTAATCCAATTCTGCTTCTACAAAAAAATACTGGAAAATAAATCACATACTTGTCATAATAGGTGAAAAACAGATTATTTTCTGAACTCAGATAAAGCAGTAATTAGATTATTTTTCAATTTTTTCACTTGGGATTAGTTTTTAACTGGGTCAACTGGATGTGAATGTGTTAGGTTAGACGTGAATAATTTCAAAGCAGCAACATTTTTTAACAAGTTTGGACGGGGAGGAGAAATAAGGTGAAATGTAAGTACACTTTGGCCAATAAGCATTTATATTTTCCATTTTTTTTCTTTATCTTATGTAATGATGAGGACATTTCCTTCTGTATCGTTAACACCTCATATTGCCAGTGTTGACAACTCAGGAAAATAGCCTGCTTACTCACCAAACGTTCATCAGGAGAGGCAATGATAAGAGCCCTCCACGAAGTACATAATAACACTCCCTACAACTCTCAGCTCACTTTTTTTACCCAGAGGCTTACGTAAATGACAGGGTTTGCAGTGTGCCTTGGCTGCTAACAAGCGGGACACCAGCAGATCAAAGGCGATCAAGGGCAGATCTGCCCTCTCACAGGGAGCACCCTCCTGCCCAGCAGGGAGACCCCAGCTCACCCTTTCCATTGACCACCCCAAAACCCCCTACAAAATGTTTTGCTGCTTTTCAGGCTGCTTCTCACTTGGCAGAACTGTTTGATGATGCCTATGTAGGAGTGAAGGACCCAAAATAGATGAGGATCAGAGATCATCTTCAACTCTTTTACAAGGGGCTTAGAGGTACTCTTATCTCTAATTAGGAAGCTGGCTGTCACAGAAAGATATGTTCTGCTGCGACTTACACCAAAGTCAATTGTAGTTTAGGTATTACAACAGCCGAGGCAGGATTAGTCACTACACATTGAAAGACAGAAGCAATAAAGCAGAATAAACTGGAGTAACCTATTAGCTCTCTGAAGGTGAATTAAGCAATTGAAAGAAGTGATATAAATAACCAGTCATTAGGCGAACAAAAATATCAATTTTACATTATTTAAATCTTATTTTTAATTTCAATTTTTACCCTCAACATTATGAACACAATAACCCTACCTTTTAAAAAATGTATAAAATTAAATTTCTTTGTTTTCCCCAAAACTAGAAATCTGAATTCTGAATTGTTTTGGCCAACTAAAATAATAGAATCATAGAACTGTTAGGGTTGGAAGGGACCTTAAAGACCATCTAGTTCCAATCCCCCTGCCATGGGCAGGGACATCTCCCACTAGATCAGGTTGCTCAGAGCCCCATTCAGCCTGGCCTTAAAAATTTCCAGGGATGGGGCTTCCACCACCTCTCTGGGCAACCTGTTCCAGTGTCTCACGACCCTCATGGTGAAGAACTTCTTCCTAACGTTCAATCTGAATCGATCCATCTCTAGTTTTAATCCATTCCCTCTAGTCCTACCATTACCCAACATCCTAAAAAGTCCCTCACCAGCTTTCTTGTAGGCCCCCTTAAGATACTGGTACAGCACTATAAGGTCTCCTCAGAGCTTTCTTTTCCCCAGACTGAACAGCCCCAACTCTCTCAGTCTGTCCTCATAGGAGAGGTGCTCCAGCCCTCTGATCATGCTTGTGGCCCTTCTCTGGACACATTCCAGCACATCCATATCTTTCTTGTAATAGGGGCTCCAGAACTGGACACAGGACTCCAGGTGGGGTCTCACGAGAGTGGAGTAGAGGGGGAGAATCACCTCCCTCGACCTGCTGGCCACGCTTCTCTTGATGCAGACCAGGATACGATTGGCTTTCTGGGCTCCTAGTGCACACTGACGGCTTGTGTTGAGCCTCTCGTCCACCAGCACCCCCAAGTCCTTTTCTTCAGGGCTGCTCTCAAGCCAGTCACTGACCAGCCTATATCGGTGCTTGGGATTGCCCCGACCCAGATGGAGGACCTTGCATTTGGTCTCGTTGAACTTCATGAGGTTGGCATGGGCCCACCTCTCCAGCCTGTCAAGGTCCCTCTGGTTGGCATCCCTTCTCTCCAGCATGTCAGCCGCCCCACACAGCTTGGTGTCGTCGGCAAACTTGCTGAGGGTGCACTCTATGCCACTGTCCATGTTGCTGACGAAGATGTTAAACAAGACCGGTCCCAGTACTGATCCTTGAGGGACTCCACTTGTCAATGGCCTCCACTGGGACATGGACCCACTGACAGCCACTCTTTGGGTGCATCCATCAGGCCAGTTCTTTATTCACTGAATTGTCAGTACATCAAACCCAATATTTTATCAGCTTGGAGACCAGGATGTCATGCGGGACAGTGTCAAAGGCTTTGCTCAGGTCCAGGTAAATGACGTCAGTTGCTCTTCCCTTGTCTATTGATGTTGTGACCTTCTCATAGAAGGCCACCAGGTTTGTCAGGCACAATTTGCCCTTGGTGAAGCCATGTTGATTGTACCCAATCACCTCTTCGTTATTCTTCTGCCTCAGCAGTGCCTCCAGGACGATCTGCTCCATAATCTTACCAGGCATGGAGGTGAGACTGACTGGCCTATAGTTCCCTGGTTCATCCTTCTTTCCCTTTTTGAAAATGGGGATTATGTTTCCCCTTTTCCAGTCAGTGGGGACTTCACCAGACTGCCGTGACTTTTGGAATACAATAAAGAGCTGTTTAGCAACCTCATCCACCAGTTCCTTGAGTACCCGTGGGTGTATCCCATCAGGTCCCATGGACTTGTTCACTTTCAGGTTCATCAGATGGTCACGAACCTGACGTTCACTTACGATGGGCAGTTCTTTCCAATCCCTGCCATTATCTTCTGTGACTCTGGGAGTGTGGCTGGAGCCCTTGCCAGTGAAGACTGAGGAAAAGAAGTCGCTGAGAACCTCGGCCTTCTCCATATCATTTGTCACCAGCTCTCCCGTTTCCCTTCTGAGGGGGCCCACACCCTCCCTAGTCGTCTTCTTACCATTAGTGTACCTATAGAAATTTTTGCTATTTCCCTTCATCTCCTTGGCTAGATTTAATTCTAACTGAGCTTTAGCTTTTCTCACCAGGTCTCTTGCTGTTCAGACAGCTTTCTTATATGCCTCCCATTCTAGCTGTCCTTTCTTCCACTCCTTATAAAGTTTCTTTTTGTGTGGCAGTGTGTCCAGGAGCTCCCTGTTCATCCAGGCAGGTCTCCTAGCATTCTTTCCTGCCTTCCTCTTTGTCAGTATAGTTTGCTCCTGGACACGGAGAAGGTGATCCTTGAATACTGACCAGCTGTCCTGGGCCCCCGTTCCCTCTAGGACTTTGTCCCATGGCACTTTGGCCAGCAGATCCCTGAAGCGATCAAAGTCTGCATGCCTAAAGTCCAGGGTTGTAAGCTTGGAATATATCCTCCTAGTTGCCCTGAGGCTCATTTAAGACCTCATTCTATCGCTTCGTGGTCACTGCAGCCAGGGTTATCCCTGAGCCTCACATTGGTCACCAGCCCTTCCCTGTTGGTGAGAACGAGGTCCAGCATAGCACCTTTTCTTGTTGGTTCCTCTACCATTTGGAGGAGGAAGTTGCCATCAATCTAGCCGTTAAAGGCCTTTTTTCTTAGATAAAACCTCAAAAACGTCTATTCAGTTTTATAAGAAATTTATTTCTCCTTTAAATATTTTGTAGATCATTTTTGGAAATTAAATCTGTAATTTTAATATTTACAGATTAATAATGAAGCTATACTTCATTACTAGTAGGAAATGTAACAGTTTTTACAATATATTGAATCCATGATTTCTTTTCAAAATTGCATTCATTTATTGTGAATAAATGTGCTTATTGTGGCAAAGGAAAAACATCAAAATCTAGAACTGCAAATTGGTGGAAAAATTCGGAAGTGAATTCTGTAACAGAAACCATAGTGTAGAAAAGATGCCGGTGTTGTCATTGCCCGACTGCTGAACTCCAGTATTTATAGATTTTACAAGTTCTGTGCCTCAGTTTCTCCATCTGCCAGATTTTTGGTTTGTTTCCTTTTTTTTTTTTTAAGAGTGTTTTTGTGAATCCTTTAATTAATTAGTTACTGTTTTTAAAACTACATTTTTGGATACAACATGACACAACACTACTAAATATTATTATGGTAACAGGTAATTAGAAGGCCAGAAAGCACATGTTTGAGATCCTAATACAGAATGAGAATAAATGCAGGCTGTGCTATCTGTGAAGAGAAAGACACAAAAATCCCCAATGGAAAAAAAGAGAATGATAAAAAAAAAAAAGAAAAGGCAAGTAGCTTCCTTGCTATTAAAGGACTTGTGCTTTAAAAAGGCTGGGTCTCCTCCTCTCTTACGCTTCCTAGGATGATACTTGCACTGCAGTAATCAAAACAAGGAAGCAGATGGACAGGCAAAGTGGTACTGCAGCTGCTGCAGAAGATGACTATAATAATAATGTTGACATCAGTAACAGTAATTAGTGCACAGACTGTAGAGTGGATGATTCGTTTTTCCTATCTTCTGGCATGGGCATGCTTGCCCTAGCGAATGGGTATAACGTTAGTATCTTTAGTTTGTTTGTTCATTTGCTCCATTTATTAATGAAATTGAATACAATAAAGAAAATCCAACTTTTCTTCCTCTCCAGCACACTTGCTGAGGAAAGTGTGTTGTTTCAGTTTAGATTAATACAAGATGGAATCTTCATTAGTAAATGGCAAAATACCAATTTCTTCCTTATATCTGTTTTCAACGTACACAACAATTCATACTCTCCCATACAGCCATCTGTACATACACTCTTTGAATTTCAGCAGCATCTAGTACTTGTCTGGTTTTGTCTAAACAACAGCTTTACTGTTTGGTATGACTTCACTCATCTGCAGGCTGGAGCCACATCTTCAAAGGACACTAGAACAAATGGTATAACTGTGAGAAGAGCCAAGAAAAACACTTGTGCTACACTGAACCATCTCAGGTAAGAAGAAAGTAAAGCATCAGTGCTGCCAGTGGTATCATGTCATGCTGAGAGAGTTCTGGTAGCATCAGACAAGGATGTACCACTACTCCTTAGCTGCCCCACCGAGAATGACAACTGTCCAGCTTGGTGTTATACCATGCCAAAACACCTGTTGAAAAGCAAACTAATTGGAAGACTGATAACTGTGGAAAAAGAAATAGATAGATTTTATTTGGGAAATATAGTTTGTCACTTAGAAGCAATCCTGCAGTATGAAGTCAAAGGGAAGGAAGGGTAATCAGAGAGATCATGGAACATGCTTAGCATATTACAACCCCAAAGCCTTTTGTTTTGTTTTCCAGTGAGTTTTTCCTTACTCTGCATCTAGCTTCTACTGAGTTTCATTTTCCCTGTTCATTTATTCTCCAGGATTATAAAAGATTTCCGTTGCCTTCCCTCTATTATCCTCAACAACTGGGAAAACTCCTATCCCCTTTTCAAGTGCTGTTCTACAAAAGGGAAGACTGAAAGTGAGAAGCACAGGCTCAGGGTAGAAGTCATTCATGAACACTGAAAGCTCATTTATCTAAAATCCCTTTCCATTCAAACTCTTCCCGAGCCTTCCAGAGCTCCTCCTTCTGTCTCTAGGTTTCTATGTTTCTCCTTAAACATGATGATCTACTGAAGGGCTCCACCCAGGCAGTATCAGATATTTTTTGTCAGATCAAACTTTTTAATGAAGAAAATATGCTAAAAGTTTATAAACTTTTTGAGGTGTTTTGTGTTTGGGTTTTTTTGGTGTTTTGTTTTTTTTTTTTTTTTTTTACAACAGAGAAAGAGAAGCTTGAAGTGCCTCATAGAAAAGTGAAGTTGTGTGCAACATCTTTTGGAGATGGGCTTAACAGTCAGATAAACTTAAATGCTGTATTTAACCTTCATTATTCGTTTTCACTGTTGAGAAGACCAAATTTGCATATGAAGAGTTTCCCCAACATATTTCAAAATTAAATTCATGTAAATTAAAAATCCAGCCATATACTTGGAAAAGGAGATGTCTGCATAAACAAATCTTTTGTTTTTGTTTCTTCTCCATCTACTAAGCTAGATGCGATAGCTTTAGTAATTCTGTTCCGAACACTGAAGGAGACCATTAATCAAATTTTTCCAAATCTGAATAGAAAACAATGCAATTGAATGGAAAAGAATAGGTATTCAAAAGAACAGCCATGATTATTTTTCAAGAAAGAAAATGTCAAGAAGTGGAGAAACAGATGGCTGAAAGCATTAGATGAAGACACATTCTCCTATGCAAACTAACAAACTTAATTAATTACTCAAATCACATGGTGTTTTATGGAATGACATTAATGATCAGTAATAAGAAATGACAGTGGTGCCTTATCAGCTCCCTTTAAAGAAAAAAGAAATTGTTATAACAGGAACGTGTTTATACCCTACAGATGTAACCCACAGACCATAAATATAGTTTCCAATGTTAGTTTGACTTTCAACTCTTTCCCATTAATTTAATTACAAAATTTTTATAGAACTGTAAAATTGTAAACAAAAGCATTCCCTCATCACATTTTTCTTAACAGAATTACTAAAACATATTCAGCTAAATTAAAACTTTACCTTAACTATTTCCTCTATGAAGCAGACATGTGAGACAGGATCTCTTTTCTTTGTCAATACTTTTTGCAAATGCTGCACCTGTAAGAAAGGATTTATTAAGAGGAAAAGTAACATCTAATATATTATATGCAAAAGTGCATGACTAGACAAACAGGAATTAGCTGCCAAGTACCTGTCCGCAAGCAGCACAGATCTGATCCATGAGTTTCTCCATGTTTGTCCAGAGGGCCGCTCGAAAAGCTGCTGTGTTCCCAGGTGTTGGCATAGCAGCTCTACCAGGGCCACCTAAATGGTTTTTAAAAACACATAGCAGCACATTTCAGCTTTCACATGTGAAAATTAAAATGTTACAAATATAGACCCCTATGGACTCTGATGTAAGAATTTTTTTAAAAAATCAAAGCAGCCTAAAATAGCTTCAAAACAGAGTTTTCTGAATAGTCTCAGTTGTCTCAACTGAGAAGGCAACTAAACTCTGAAGTTCAGTGGGGATACTTCAATGTTTGTCACTGTTACCCGCTTTACCAATTCAGATCTCCACAGAATCACCACAGCAATGCCAATGAGCACTGTTGCAGGATGTAATAGCAAAGTGAAATTGGCAGAGACAGTAACTGTGAAAAATACAGGTATTACCAGTTCATAACTTAAATGCATAGGCGAACTACTAAAAAAAGTGATATTCTGGCTGAAGGCCACACAGCTTCTACACCATCACTTTCCTTGACAGGGGTTGTATTTCTTTGTTATGCTCGTGATTATGGGTTTGGACCCCCAACTTGTTGCAAAAGGGTTTTTTTAAAAGTTTTAAATGTTCATATTGCCAAAGTTCAAATTTGCCTGCCCACCCAATTCCTCAGTATTCTTTGCTATCTGAGCTAACATGTGGAAATTAAATGTTTAACATTTAGTGCAACATCCCTTCATATTGAATAGACTGCTTTGAAATTATTTCCATCTGACAAAAGAATCACAACATAGTTTCAGGCTTGCTCCATTGCTTGTAAATAATTTCTAGCCATGATCCTCCCACCAACACAAAAAAAGCAGAATTTGGATTCATCTTTCCATAACAAACTGCTAAGAAAATGCTGCAAAGTTTAAACTCATGAGTACAATTTTCTGGGCAAGTTGGGAAAAAGGTGGGGGGAGGTGGGAATAAAGGAAAACTTCTGAGCCCAGTAACAACAGACAGACCAATTTTGGCTTTCTATTAGATGATTTCTGAGATATGCCTACTCCCATCCTCTACTGGTTAAAGCAAGTAGGGAAATATCCCTACAACAGGCTTGGATGTGAGAGTTTCTTCCATTTGACAACATACTGTACTTCTGTCAAAAAAAATCAGTTATCATTCTCTGTAAAACAAGTACCTCTTGTAACGGTTTGAGATGGTTGGGTCAATACTTTGATATCCAAAGCATTTTTTATGTTCTCTTCCAGGACTGTGCAGTATCCATCCACCACATTAGCAATGGTATCCTTCAAAGTCCCAAGGTTATGGAAAACCTGAAGAGCAGTTCCCACTTGAGTAGGATTCTAGAGAAAGAAGATTTTCAAAAATAATTATTAACTTCAACTGTACTATAGGGGTTTTTTTAATCCATGATGAGGCATCATTTTACTGTGCACGTTCATCTTTAAGTTCAGTCTGCTAATTCATTTCATTTAACATTAAATAACTGGCATCCTTACTGCATAACAGAGAACAGAGTGTAAAGGAGAGGACTGATTTCCTTTGACTGCTTAGCAATGCTTTGCTTAGCTTCCTTTGGTGCTATCCTCTGAGTAAGAAGAACAGAAAAAAATGAACTGGAAACACTGCTAGCAATATCTGACCTGGGGTGGGTTACCAGTGATTGATCCAATAATTCCAAGGTTAGTTACAGTACAGCTGTATTCAGCTATGGTGTAGCTAGTAATATTGTTATAACACACGGTATCTGTTACAGTACTGTCAGTTATGTGCCAAAGTTAATTAAATGTGATACAGGCTTAAAAACAAAATACTAACCAAGGACAAGCAGAGGCAAGCAGGTCAAGCCCCTACTACTGACTACTGCAGAATTTAAGCTTGTACTTCTACATTTCTATTTCTAACGCTGACAGCAACTTCATCTTCCTCACAGCAGAATTAAGAGTGCAAAGCAACACAGTGATCGTTTCCAAAGCCTGGGGAAAAAAAAAAAAAGGCTCAAGTGTCTCTATTGTCTATAGAGCTTTTCCAAAATACAGGAGAGTGGAAACTATCCAAAAACTGTTCAGGTCCGTTGTTTAAGAGACCTTTGATTAAGATTAAATCCAATGATAATTCCACTGAGCAACACTAAACACTAGCATGGGTGCTATTTAGCAAAAGAAAAGCCTCAAATTATTGCCTTTGGAAACTAAGCACTGTCATCCATACACTAAATACTGCTTTTTTATTTAGCATTCACAGGCAATTAGTGGAGGGGGCGATCAGTTGATCATACACACATTAGAGACGCAGTCTTTTGTCATTTTTTTTTTAGTGACTTCTGCCAGCAGTAAAGAACATGGTCTGGCAGAAATCCCGGCACCCCGACTGGACAGAAGCATCTGAGACCACAGGCACGTCCCACTAGAAAGCCCACTTCGACCCTCCTCTGGCAGTGAGACCTTACACCACTGCACTCCTCCTGCTGGCGGCTGCAGCAGTAGTGGCCGCCAACACTGAAAAGGTCTGCTGCAAGACCAATGCAACTCTGCTTCATCCTCCCCAGGTCACCGCTTTTTTTCAGCCAGATGCTCCTGAGTCCAAGAAAAAGGGTATGATCATCTGCCTTTAAAGCATGGAGAACTTGCACTGATACCACAGCAATAAAGCTACGATGTGGCTGCTGTATTGAGGATCCACTTGCTGGTACATCCACCTACTACACCAGATTTTCTCATCCATTGATGAACAGTTCATTCTCCTCAAACCTAATGTTTCAGAGATCACAGCACTATAACTACACATTCGTGGCACTTTTTCTAGGGTTTCTGCAAAGATCAGAACCACAGCTGAAGCAACAAAGCCAGATCCCATCTCCTGCCCCAACTCCAATGAGGAGTTTCCAGGTTTAGTGGAAAGCAAAGTAATATTAGGCATGTATTACGGTTTGCAGACCTTATACTAACTGTACCAGTTCCTTTTTCCAAACAGTGTGGGAGCTAATGAGCATTCCCAGCATAGTATTATGGGTCTGGGACTTGTAGGTTTAGTTTTTTGACAACTGGGTATGCTGTAAAATTTCTAAGCATCCTGTGGGTGTGCTTGTGGAGTTAGGAAAGTAAGCCATAAAGACTGGAAGATTAATGGGATGTCAGAAAATGAAGGGTAGTATAATGCAAGGAGGGAATTTGGGGACAGAATGAACAAGAGGAAGAAAATACAAACAGGAAGAGGATGAGGAATAGAATGAAAAGAAGCTGGAAGGAAGAAAGAATGAAACTGAAAGGAAGCAAAGCAAAGATAAAAAAGACTGACCTCATTTACCAGTCTTTCCTGTTGAAATTGGTCTAATTCTTATAGAATACTTACACAGTTAGAAAATCAGGCAGCAAGTCAGTAATATAAAATCAATACCTTACTACTGTAGTAAGAGCACACAACCAGGTTTCAGTCAGACCGTAGCAAATGTCATATATAACCAACAAAAAAAAAACAGAACAGCATCAAAAGGTGAGCTGGGCACTACCCAGGCCTGAATAACCAATGGTCAGATACGTACTTTCCTGACAAACAGGCAGTATACGCACAAATAATTTCAGGTAAAAGATGAATCTCAGAGCTCCCACATCATAGTTTAGCAAACTAACTCTGCAGCTACTGGTCAAGACAGACACAAAAATGTGCTCCAACAGAGCCTGAGCTATGTTTCAAAAGAACTGGTTTTAGCCAAAAGTTGTCAAAACAATTCATTCTGAAGTTGGTAATAGCTGGGGAATAACCAAAACACATCATTATGGAAACGTGCTATTCACTCAAAGTATCTTCCAAATCTAGTACCAAAGTTCAAATCAGAATAAAGCAAAGATTATGCAAGTGGCCTATTTCTTATTTGCTTTAAAATGTGGACATGGCCACTGACAGAAGGCTTCTAGCTCATGTATTCATCTTGTATGACAGGAATTAGAGATATATTAAAACTCTGACACTGTACAAAAAAATACCTTTTTTGTCTGTTTCATAAATAGTATTTTTGTCTCTTCCAAAACAGTTTGTCTTTTATATGCCCCAGACAGGCTATATAAAGTCCACTGTTGGTTTATCACTAATCCTAAGAGAATTGCATTTTTTATGCACAGCTAGTTTCTAGGTTTAGACAATATATTAAAAAAAAATGAAGCATCTCTTGGGACAAAAATTATTATGTGGAAAGAAAATGTTGGAAAGCAGGAAGAAAACAAACAATTGTACTTTCAGGCTTGCACACATCTCAAAATTTGACTGTTTATCATTAAGACACACTGGACAAATATTTGAGAATCAGTATTGCAGAATTTGGCACTACCAACAGACTTTATTTATAAGAATTTGCCCCTAATATTTTCCTTCTATTTGAGAAAGCTTAAAGCTAAACATTTCTAAGATTCAAAAGTGCCACAATTTTTATCAAACAGAAAGCATGCATTCAAAGTAAAAAAAAATATGACTACAGAAGTGATTCACAATGGAAAATGTAATCACATCAGAGAATATTCAGAACAGCTATCCAACAGAAACAATAGGGAAAATAATATAACTATTTTTGAGATGGAATTTAATGAGTTTATTAGCAGTATTGTATAATCAAGTTGTCTGCTACTGCAGGCAACTACACCAAGCAATTTGCAAGTGTTCTCCTTAGAACCCCTGTCCATAAGATCCTATGTTCATTTTTGTTTTAAGTATCTTATTTTGTAAATGAAGGCTCAGAAGTAGTAGTTTTTACCAAACACAAAGCAGGCTGGTTTTAATATGTAAAAATATATGGGCAGTTAGACATACAGCAAAGACACCATTCTGCTTCTCACAAGGTAGTGTCATACAAGAAAATACCCTTTTACACAATAAATTAGCATCCTAAAAATATTGGTGTATATGCCATAAAGTTATGCCTACCTACTCGAAGATTAACTTCAGATTGCAAACATCATGAAGCAGGGAGCTAGGGAGAGATGGAGTTAGGTCCACCAATAATACCCTTCTCCATTCAAAGCACTCCTCCATCTGGCATGTCACAGTGTAATATGTTACAGATATATGGAAACTAAGTTCCACACATTTAACAGCTTAGGAAGATTCAGTGAATCATCAGTTCAACATATGAAAAAAAATAAAAATCAACCTGCTCAAAAGCAAGTTCTACCATGAAAGCAACTCTCACAATTTTTTAAAAACATCAAGGTTTCTAAGCATCCATCAGAAAATACATTAAATAGCTTGGTCAGAAGGGTGATACTAGCCACCACTTGAAAAAAGGCATGAACGTTTCGATTTATGTTTTAGCAAAACATAAAGATACTCATTCAGCAGCAACTATGAAGAGATATTCGTACCAAATGCATTTCCTCATTTTCTCTATCATTGACAACTGTTCATTTTACTAACATCATTTTCGATTCATTTTATCCCATCACATTCGATTCTGTAGACCATTATAGACAAGAAGAAAAATAAGTGACATGCAGTCATTAAGTATGAATTTTATTTTTTTTTTCCACAATTACATCACACGGTTGCTTTCAAGAGTAGACCACTAGACTCAATAACCCAGAAGATGCTGTCCAGTCCAGCATGACATTTATGGCCATTCTGCAGAGCAGAACCCCATTTGGTCACTTCCTTTCTCACAGAGATAATAATTCTGTGAGGACTAGATAGAAATGTCATTAGGGACTTAAATAAATATATATCACATTTCTAATTTGAAAATATCTCCTAGGATTAGGAGATTAAAAAAAAACTAATTTTTTTTTTCTGTCAACTGCCAACACAGCAACTATTTTATAACGTCCAACATCGTAGCCTTTTATTTTATGATTCCCACTAGTGTTATCAGAACAATCTTCTGAAAGCATGGCTAAATTCTTTTTCATCATTAGAAATGCAGCTTGGACGAGTAAGCCTGCTTCTCACAAGGGATTGTGGTGATGACACTGAGCTAATTTGGGGACAGGAAGATTGCTAGCATAAGGCTGAACCAAAAATAAGAAACCTGGATGAGAGGCAAAACTAACTGGCTCAAGTGCTACAAACACAGCTTCCAAACTCACACTCTACATTCTCAGGGTATGGGATTCACCATGTGGACCTTTCTCCTCCAACCAGTGCTGTCTTAGGGAACTCCACGTCATAATTTCTTTATCGAGTGCAAATCTGTCCATATGACCCTATGCTGCAGGATTGTCACCTGTGTGGACTATCAACTTCCTTCTCAAATGAAGATGTGTTATTTGCCCAAAATATTTATGGTCAGTACTACCTGTGACAATTACAACTACTTTCATAAAGAAGTAGTGTTAGAAATCTAATTAATTGCTAACTGCCATGTAGTTAAATTTCACAAGGGCCTGCACCACATAATCAGAACAGCTCTCTGAGGAAATATTCTTTAGCATGACAGTATGGAAGCACCATGTATGGAGAAGTCAAACTTGGACTAGTCCCTCACTTTAAAATGATGTTCCATAGCTACTAACGTACACAAGAATATTTCTGTTTTGTTTACTAAAATCAGAACAGTGACTCTGAGGGAAAGTCTTCATTATTCTGCAGGGAACAGGTGACCCTGTTCAGGAAAGGCTGTGGCAGGAACACAATAGAAAGTTTTCACTATATATATGTACATATATGTATTACTCAACAGCTGTAATTTCAGTGTGCTGCCATATCCTTACCTCCTATGTGATAAAACATTTACCATGTTCCATACACAAGCACTAAAAGCATAACACAGTACAAAAAGAATTCCACATGTTGCTTAGCTGAAGGAAGATCCATAATTACTAATGAGTCCAGGTATCACTTCAACCGAGTGCTCTGACAATGTGGCAAGCAAGAAATACCATGAATAATATTTTGAACAAAAACACAACATTCCCTAGCCATCAAGAAATAATCAGCATTAATATACAATAACCCTAGAACAGGACATACATTGAAATAACCAACTTGTAAACTAACAAATAATACGAAAGGTTATTGCAGCCCTTCCGGAGCAAATGCAAAAACAGTTTCCAGAATGATACTTCTGAATATCTTTGACTGGCACTTGGTGTTAAATAATTTCATTTGATAGTAGATTTACCTTACTGGGAACTATTTCAGTTACTTCTCTACACTTACTTCTCACAGCTGATTTTGTTTGTATGAGGTAGCAGTTGCAATTTCCAACACAGTACAGCTTTACAAGGTCAGTTAAATAATCCAAAAAAAGACCCTTTTGTGAGGCTGATAATCCCCAGTCAGATCTTCATTTACAGTCTTTACTCTTTCTCCCCTCTTGCTACCATTACAACACACTGCCTCCTTCAAATAATTTTCCCATAAATAATGTTACTACCCCTAATGACAAGTACTACTACTTGAAGACCAAGTGATTGAGGAAGGGTTTTTGTAAGCACTTGCGGCTACCAATTCCAAGTAGTTCTTAGTCATCTCTTACAGACACCAAAAGTGAAAAAAGTGAGAAGTTACTCCAGGAAAAGTTGCAATTCAGTTTAAAGAGCTCAAGCAAGTAAGCAGTGAAAGAAACTCAGCCACCTCAGTCACAGCCAAGGCAAAATGACCTATTGAGAAAAATTAATAGTTTACTAAAAATTGTTGGAATTCTTGCTTTGCAATATCATTCGGCTATTTTAATTGCAGGAAAAATTAACAAAAAACTAAAAGTAGAAATTAAATGCCAATGAAATTCAGCTGCAGTCTAAAAGCAGTGTTTTATTTCATTTCCAAAAGTCCATGCCTTAAAAAAATTAATTGGTATATCACAACTCCTAAAAATGAACCTACTTAGGGAAGAATGTCTCTATGTTCATTATCACCCCATCTGTCTTTTACTCTGTTCATCTTTAAAATCTGAGCAATACATGAAAAGGTCAAATGTAAAGCCAGAGAATACAGACTTCTTTCTAATGATCTTCCAGTTCTTCCTGTTTTAACCTTTGCAGTATCGAGAGGAGTGAGAGGTTAAGATGTTATCATTTTCTGTAGAAGGTAATACTGACATAACATGTTGGCCAGACTCTAGAAAAGCACATTTTAAGGTGTAAAAGTCAAGAATCTCAAAGCTAAACATTTGAATATGGTTAGGTTAGAATATCTACCTTCTGTCAACCCATGTTTGGAATACACAACTTCTTTTAGTAGAAGGACTTACACAGGAAAGGAAAACAGCCATAAAGCACAGCCATAAACCTCATCATGTCCTCAAATTAGGTCAGACTTTTGTTTCTTAGAATAACAAAAAGTAAATAACAAGAAGCATTGCACTATAAAGGTTAAGAGGGAAAAAAAAGAAAAGAAACAGCAGCAATAAAATACTAGAAAGCAAAGAAACAAGATTTTTCAACACAGCTAAATAGCCTGCCAAAACACTTATCCCCTATAATAGTGTAATCAAAGCAACAGATGGCTAAGAGCTAATGGAACAGAAAGGCATCAGGAACTGTTGTAAAGAATTATCTCATGAAACATCAAGCAATATTCCAAAGTTTACCATGCCTTAGGCTATCAACGTGACAGCAATTTCAAAGAAAGTGTCTGGCACCTCCGAGGACAGATCAGCTAGATCAAGTAGCCCTTAACAATTACAAATTTCATCCTACAATGCTGTATTTGAGTGTAGAAAGATTATAAGTTATACAAAATGATGGAAACTAACAGGCAACAAGGAAATGGGCGCATCTGAGCCAAACGAAGCTTCTTAAAATGCTTCTCTCACCTCTTACACAACTTGACCAATCCCTGAAGCCCTCATCAATAATGAATCAGCTAATTAATCTGAAGATGTGGCTTCTCTTTAATAGAGACACAGCTATCACTTTCTGATGAAGGTCAGAGAGCAGAAGGCAAGGCTGTAGTACCCCTCTTGTCCTTGTGCAACCTTGACTTGCACCTGCTGACTCAAGTCCCATTATTAAGGCACAGAAGTATAAGGACACAAAATCTCATTACTAATTCTGATCTTTGGACAGCAGATTCCGATCAGATGTTTTCTCCCACCTCACAATATCATTATGTACGTGCTCACTCTGTTAACTGCTTGAACAAAGCCATTATAAAACAGAAATGTCAGGTTTTACTTTTAACTCGGTCTTAACAATTAAGAATAGGTATTAGCTACTGGAGGGTTATAATATTTTTTTTGCTCTGTTTACAAAAAAAATCCAGTTTCAGACAAAATATCCTTTAAATTGTAAGCTCTGAATGATTTAAATATCTACCAAAAGCCATCTGGATTTTCTTGTTCTCTTATTAGTCTCTGCAACAAGGTAATAATTACCTATGCAAGTGACAGTATCTCATTTCTGGAATCTGTGCACATATTGCCAGCAGCTCTGAAGTGCCCTCAAATATTTACAATGACTTAACTTTAAAAAGTTACTTTATTTCAAATTCTTTTCAATTATTATTTTCATATTCAACTACAGACAGATCTCCATCAATGCTGGATTTGCTGTTGGATCCCATTTAAAAACATTTCTTTTCTTCTTAATACGAAGTTCAAATTCCCTGTGTCACCCACCTACAGGAAACTCCAGGTCTGCAGATAATTTGATGAAGATCACAGAACAGCTGAGGTTGGCAGGGCCCGCTGGAGATCACCTAATCCACCTCCCTGCTCAAAGGAAGGTCTACGAGACCAGGCTGCTCAGGGCCTTGCAAGGCAGAGACAGGCTAGTTCCAATGAGCCAGAAGACATCCTGCTCCTACTCCATCTTCCCTTCCTAGTTCACCTTACAGTTCCAGGAAAACGTAACAACAGACTCTTACAGCCATTTTCACTGAGTTTCACTGAGGCCAGCTTGAATGAGAGCAAGCGTCTGTATACACACTTACCAACACTTCTTCAGTGTCAGCAGTGTTACCTGATAGTCATACCAGTCCTCCAAGCCCTCTTGTAAATTTGTCCACTGGGAGAAGCATGACAAGACTGACCTCTTGCTGTTACAGATGCTACATTTAAAGACATACATTCTATATTTCTATAGTCTTTTTAAAAATAAATGGATAGCCTCTTTAAAAATAAATGGGAAAAGCTATATTATACAAAAAATTTACTATGAAGAAAAAAATGTGAAGTCACCTAAAGAAGAAGAAATACCGCGCCTAGTTTTGCCTGCAGCTAGCGCATGTATTCAAGATCCAGTTCTGCTACTGGAAAAAGTCAGTCCCCACCCCTCACTTCAGTTATCTGCCAGTAATGCATTTTGAAACCTTCACACAAGTAGGAACCTTTTGGGGGCGATACGGGCAGTAGGAAAGAAGGAAGATAAAAGAGGAGAAGAATAAGTAAAGTGCATAACTTGTTCCACACAGGGAACATTATTCATTACCTAGAAACTGGAGCATTTTGATGCAGGATTTCTCCTTACTAATGCAACATACTGTTCAATTCTGTACGCCATTTCAAGCTAACCCAAAGCTTTAAATCTTGTTACCATAAGAACACCTCCAAACATATGATAATGCAGAATGTGGCATTGAGTAGCAGATCAAGAACATGATGAAACATCAATTTTTCAGAGATTAAGACAAAGAGCAGATTTTTAATCTGAGAAAAAGGCAAAATGAATTATATTATCTTATTTAGATGAGTATCATGGCTAGTCGATCACATTTTTCACCCTGCTCTATGCAGATGTTGCTTATTAATGCTTTATATGTTTTTCTTGGATCACCTAATTGAATTATTTCAGAACCTGTTAACAATCAACAGTCAACAGTACAAACCACAAATAGAATTACAGTCTGGGAGAGGCATTTAACAATAACATACTATCTTATCTGGATAGAAAGAACCTCAGTTTAGCCTTAGTTTTGAAGAGAGACAGATACACAAAAGTATCAATTAAAAAGACTGGGATGGATTATACAGAGACTCAGCCAAAGCCAGGGTCAGTCTCTGCTCAGTTCCATCCCTGGAATCCTAGCAGAATTTCATACATGCTGTTTACCTTGGAGTATGTAAACCAAATCAGGTATCATTTTAATTGATTTGTTATAAAACACTTGAATGGACAAGGACTTTGGAAGAAGACTACCTTATTTCAGTTTTGATTAAGCTTATTCTATAAAGACTAGACCCATGTAATTAAAGTACTGCAATTTATGATAAAGAAAAACCTCTATGGTTCTCATTCCCATCATACCTCAACTATTTTCAAAGAGATCTAATCTTAGCCTGCCTGCCTTGATCTGTAGCAAGGCAAACACCACTTCCTTATTTCACAGCTCCACCTTATCCATCTCCCATTCCATCCTCCAGCCCTTCTGTAGTCTTGTTCTCGTAACAGCTCCTTCCATTCATATCTTTCTCTTTGGAGCTACCTTCAACTCCTAAACTTAGTTTCCAGTTTCCGTATTGACACATACTGTCCTCAGTCTCCTCCACTCTTCCCCTACAGCATATTTTATTTACAAAGCCTTTCACAGTTGAGCTGTTCATAGCAGTGGCCCATGCCTCTCTGCATATAAATGGATGAATCAATTATCATATTTGCATTAATTATCTTAAAAGCATTAGAATCAGATACCTTCTTGCCCTTATAGGTATTATCTAGCCTTACTGCAGTTTCAGTTTTGCAATGCGGTCAGAGTTGTCCAAGACATAATGGTTGACATATTTCCAGTCCAGAGAAACCACCTAAACAGATGGACAACCAGAACACAGAAGCAGACTATGCGGCAGCCTCTAATTTAAAATCATTTCTGTCTGCAAAGAAAGCTGAACTCAATGTTATTAAACATTCCTGTGTTTTCATGACGGATATTTTATGAGGAATAATTTTTTAGTGATCACAAATGACATTTACTAATTGGTATGAAACCAAACTAAGTGCTTCATATTTCAAAATAACTAGTCTCAATGGGAAGATCTAACACACAAGGTGGTTTCTGATGGGTTTCTAAGGTGTTCTGACTTTTTTTCCCTAATGCACACAATGCATAGCTGCCAATTCCTTAGAATTTATTTAATATCTACAATTTTTTGACTAGTAAACCTATCTGTATTCTTCTAAAAGCACTATCAAGCTCTAAGTTAATGTGTATTTACAACGTCATCTACAATGGAAGATTTAGTTTTAACATTTTGTTGGCAACAGGCCAAATCAACCAAGATGAATCTTCAAAGAAAAGGGCCAGGAGTGAATTTAAAAATTATCCAGTTGATTCTCATATAAAATTGTCACTAAACAGAATACAAAGATTTTGGCAAACAGCTAAGTGATGATTCATAGCAGAGTGAAGGGATATAAAACATTAATGACTTCTCAATTTTCACCTATTACTTTACCATAAAAGACAGTTATGTAAAAATATTGTTCAGATCAGGCATATTTTCAGGAATACCCATTTATAGAAACTATTTATAAACCACTTTCTTGCACTATCATAAAAACAGGAACAGAAATGATGGGATTAGTAGGGCCACAGAATAATAAATCCTTACAAATAAACACCGGAAAGTGCAGGCTATTTGTTGTGCTGCACTGAAAAGTGCAGTAAAGTACTTGCAAATACTCCATTATCCAGTCACAGATTTTTGGTCTAATTCTGCATTTATGAGTCACAGACACCTACATGAAAAAAAAAAAAAAAGAAAGAAAAAACACAGACACATAATCTGTCAATGCACTTTGATTAACCATTTACACAGGCTAGGAGCAGTGAAGAATTTTACTTTTACAAAAATACTGTGTCACAGTTGGACATCAACTGCACTAAGCTTCCTAAATTACCTCTATACAGGGCAAGTGCACAATGGCAAAGTGATATAAAGCTTTCTGTATCACAGCTGAAAGCAGACAAAGATGCACAAACCCATAATCTGTTTCTAATTCAGTATACGTATTTTATTGAATGCACGCAGACCCATCAAAATCTGAAAGATCAGGACCTCACAGGACAAGAGACCACCACCATACCTATTATTTTCAAGGCTTTATAAATCAGCAGTAGAAAATTAAGTCAAAATGTGAAAATAAAACCTCTGCTAATTTTAAAAGAAAACCTCTATTTTTCTACGTTTAAACAGTATAAAAGATTAATCTATTAGTTTAGAATGACTTCACCACCAAGTCTTTTTATTCTTTTTTTCTTAATAATCCTTTAAGAAAAGCAGTATTTTTTAATTAAAAAATCTCCTTTACGTATTCTCTATTTACTAGATATTGCTTTCCAATACTTCTAGTAGCAATGAATGTGACCAACAAACATTAAAAAATACGCCCAGGAACTTTAGTGACTACAGGAATATGAAATACTTTGGTATTTGAATTCACTGCACATTTTCAGAATATCCCTAGGTAGTGCCATTGGACGCTGTATTTTAGTAACCAATCACTGGCATTCCAAACATTTATTTTAATTCAAAAACAGTCACGTTCATATATATATATATATACACGTATTTACAGTATTATGCATCCGCACAGTGCTGAAAGAACTAGCAAGTATTAAAAGGCACTGGTAATGTAACGGGACCAAAGTGAATCTATCAATCATAACATTACTAGCAGTACCACATTCATGTAATTTTTTTATCTTCTGTGTGCTTTACTAGTAACAACAAAATGCATTTGATGGTGTTTTCTTTAGCAAGGGCACAGAGAACAAATATCAAGTGACTTTGGATCTAATACACATTCACATCATGCTTTGCATTTTCTATCTGGAAAATATGGACAGTCATCCACTACTGAAATGTATGCTAAAGGTATATTTATTTAATTATTGCTGTATGCACCACCAGTAACCTCTTTTCAGCTTTGTGAATAATTCTGTCCAATAAGGGAAGCATCTGTCCATGTTTTCTTTAAAAAGAAAAACAGTCGGAAACACAAGTTAGATCTTACAGCAAATGTGTCTAATCAACCATAAAAGACAATATTGCTAGCACACTATTATAACACATTAAATAATTGGGCAATTTTAGGTCCCAGATAAGAACACTGCAGGATATTTAATTGCAAGGCTTAGGCCAGGAATGCATTCTGCCCCAGCAAAAAGCAAGAATATATATTTTCCCCTCAACATCTCTCTCTCTATACACTTCCTTCCTCTCCTACTCTGCGTCTAGAGGAGACACTAGAATCTGACAAATACTTTGACTTTTTAAACAGCTGAAGATTCGCTTTCATTTAAAACTGTTATCGTGACAGGTTTCCATAGCACTTCCCTGCAGCAATCACTGCTTCTGCCTTCTCTATTTCTATTTTAAAAGATAACTTTAAGTAGCAGAAAAAGGGAGATTAAAAAAAAAGGGGGGAAAAAAAGCCTAACTAAATCGCCCCTCCATTGCAGCCAGAGCAGCAGCAGAAAGGAAGCAATACTGAAAGATGCTGTTTGCTGTCCCTTCCCCCTTTGCAGGTTTAAGTCACTAGAGTACGGGCCAGCTTGTTTTTAAAATCAGTTTCAACCATGTGAATTCTTGAGTAAGAAGTAATCGCAGCGCAGTTAACAAACAGTCTGAAACAGCAGTTCTTCCAATGGCTTAAGTCATAGGGAGAAAAAAACAATCCATTGACTAGAGTTCAGACTCGGCAGTTTAAGATGTGATTTTCAGCAAGTTACTGACATCTAAATTCAAAAAATGAGCTGAACCCAGAACTTCCCAAATACACTGTCCACAACGGACATAACTGACAAAGTACAGTTTTTCTTCCCTTTGACCCATGAATATCAGATCCCTTGGGTCTAGATCACCCTTATTAAGTAGATCCAACCTCTAAGCACAAATGAGTTGCCTTGTCTGCAGTAGTAAATGATAAGCTTATAGAAGATCATCTAGTGACATGCCTTAGTGCCAAGCCCTCTGGCAGCCGCAGCAATGTGCTATCACCCCAGCCCTGCCTGGTGCTCAGGGGCAGGTCACTCCCTCCCAAATGACATGCAGGGCAAAGCCCTTCAGGCTTACAATGACCCTGGCCTTCGTTCCCACTTCCTGAAGAAGTGCTTTAACACTGCTTCACCAGCACCTTCATTTTCTTCATCACTTGTGTAGTTAAACAAGCAGTCACTCATGCCGAGAATGAAGCCGAGGATACTTATCCTCAGGAAAGGTATCAGCTGGTGAATCCCAGCAAAACCACCCCTAGAAGAGCTGCAAATATCTGCTGAGGTTCAGTTTTTGTATACTCACATTCTCTGCTGGAAATCTCATTCTTAGGTGCTTAAATCACTGAGTGCAGAACCTAGATGACAAAAATGGCATTGCGAACCCCATTCTTGTAGTCCCACACCTCATTCCCCACTGCCACAACCCTTACTGTTCATGGCAAGACCTAGGAGCATTATAAATCCAGTCCATGATCTCTCTCTCGGCCTCTGTTCTTCACTTGCAAACCACAGATGTTGGTACTTTACCTCTGTCACAAAGGTGCTGTAGGGCTAACAGCAACAGGAACTGTAAGGAATTCTGGCAATGCAGATTATAGATTTATCTAATGTAGAGGGACAGATCAAACTCAGGTAAACTTGTACTGAAAACACCAACCCCTCAGCTACAAACAGAAAATACAGAATACCAGAGAATGGCAACAGCATTTTTGCTATGCACACCTGGAAACAATATGCAGTAAATACGAAACTTGGCAGAGGGAATTTCTGGAAGATCATAGAATCATAGAATGTGCTCGGTTGGAAAGGACCTTTAAAGGTCATCTAGTCCAACCCCCTGCAGTAAGCAGGGACATCTTCAACTAGATCAGGTTGCTCAGAGCCTCATCAAGCCTGGCCTTGAATGTCTCCAGGGATGGGGCCTCCACCACCCCTCTGGGCAACCTGTTCCAGTGTCTCACCATCCTCATTGTAAAGAACTTCTTCCTAATGTCTAATCTAAACCTGCCCTGCTCTAGTTTAAAACCATTGCCCCTCGTCCTATCACTACATGCCCTTGCAAACAGCCCCTCCCCATCTTTCCTGTAGGCCCCCTTCAGGTACTGGAAGGCCACTATAAGGTCTCCCCGGAGCCTTCTCTTCTCCAGGCTGAACAACCCCAACTCTCTCAGCCTGTCCTCATTGGAGAGGCGCTCCAGCCCTTTGATCATCTTCGTGGCCCTCCTCTGGACCTGCTCCAACAGGTCCATGTCCTTCTTGTGCTGAGGGTTCCAGAGCTGGATGCAGTACTCCAGGTGGGGTCTCACCAGAGCAGAGTAGAGGGCGAGAATCACCTCTCTGGATCTGCCGGCCACAGTTCTTTTTGTGCAACCCAGGATGCGATTGGCCTTCTGGGCTGCAAGCACACATTGTTGGCTCATGTCCAGCTTTTCATCCACCAGATACGTAAAGGTTTCTCAATCTTGGTAGTTGCTTTCCTTCTGCTTGAAACTGGGGTAACATACATGATCAAAAGAGATGTTCACTGATTTATCATGAATGCAAAGAACTAATCTGATTAAACATTGCAACTTAGTACCATCTCTGAATGAACTGATCCATTAAAACACATTTGTAACAGCTCACACAATAGCTCACACAAACAGCACAGACAATAGATGTCAGCTAAAAATTCTATTTTCCTAGTTATATATCAGTAAACAAAGTAACATGGACTGACAAAAAGTAAAGATATTAAAAGATACATACAACAATGCACAAGGTCCAATGAATTATTTTTTTTTTAATAGAAGCCCAGAGGAATTCCCAGAAACAGATCTTCAGTATGTAAAGCTGTCCTTTATCTGTGTTCAAGTGGATCACTAGTATGCATACACATTTTTAATAATGCTGTCACACGCTAAACAAGTTAAGATCAAAAAAAGTACAATTCCAGTTTCAACATAATGACACTATGGCTAGTGGAGAAAAGGTACAGCTGATAGAAGGGGAAGATTTTGGGGAACTGACAGCTGAAGGAAATTGTCTATTGTCCCCTTCAACTTATTAATACAGTACTGCAAGTGTTAAGTTCTGCAGTGTACAGACATTTTTATGTATAAACTTACATTGTGCCTTACTGCTAAAGTTCTACATCTCCACTCAACCTATAGAAGTATTGTGTCCACCTTCACTGATTTCCAGTATTACTCATATTTTCAAGAAACAATCTCTGAGGTAGAAATTGAAAACCTATTAGGTTATAAGTGTTAACCATCTTACACAAAAATTATCTGCCCATAACGTGTATTTAAAATCCTAAGATGTGAGCTATAGTCTACCATTTCTATACTTGACTGTATTATCTGTACATCTGCATGCAATCTTTTCAACAGAATCTTATATTAAGCAAGCGAGTGGGTGGCATGGGTAGAGCACAAATATTTTGAGAGAATTCCTGACTGGATCTCTCCAAATTATTTGTGGTATCTTAGAAGAACATTACCTCTCAAAAGACTAACGGCGTTTCTCTTTGGTTATTCCTAACGATGTGTGCAGAGCATCCCTTAGACGTGCACACATGCACGGAGTCCCACCAAACCACAAATATGCACCGTACTTCAACCTAATGCTCTAATTTAAAAGCTTTGGTAAATACCAACTCACAGTTTAAACATGCAGATTTGCATATGTTTCTGAAGGACTAGCATTGCTGAAACATAATACTTTTACTTGGGAAAATATTCAAGTTTGGATCTCTACATCACTTGTCAATAGCAAGTCCTTTTCCCAGTCACCATTCTCTGTTTCCAAGAGCATAAATTCTTCCTTGCTATACTTCACAAATGCTCCACATAATATGCATTTCATCAGTCCAACCAGCAATTATTTTAACATTTTTGTTTTCTTAATTCAAAACCTGGCATGTTTTTTTCTTCAGCAAATTTTCATTTATTAGTTCTTTTTAAAAATTTCTTCATCCTCTATCCTACACAAATGTTATCTAGATTTCTTTTGTGGACTGCTTATCACAGCCAGCCAATGATGACCTTGCAGGTAAGAGGGCTCCAGGTAACAGTTAAAGTCATCATGCAGATTTTCAGCATTCTGACAAACCACAATGATTCCCTCTGGTTTTTGTTAAACCTTCAAAGCATGCTACTGGCCTATGTAAATGAGACCAAACTGTTGGTACTGAATGTCCTTGCACTCATATCAAGTAGTGTGGGAAAATAACGGAAGACTGGTGAGGATTGTAAACACGCTCAAGTGTTGCAGCTGGGGTGTAGAAAAACACATATATCACACTAACCATTGGTTACTCTCGTGTGCTTGGCATCTGTCTTTAGATAACATAGGGCTCTGATAGACTTAGAGGCACCCTATGGAACATGCTTGAAATTCCTGCCCTGCTGCGAGAAAGATCAAAGCACAGCAGTAAACTACACCTGCGTGAATCAATGATATACAGGACAAAGCAGCAGGTTCAAAAATTCTCTAGCATGGACCAAGCTCCACGGCGCTGCTTCAGAGATCCTCCAGTTCGTGAGGTAGCGAAAATAAATTTACTCTTTGCATTTCATCCATGGTTTTGTGGCTGTTCCTGCATCCTGCCTGTGTCGGCTCACACAAGTAGTGTGCCAAAAGATTCCCAAACTTATCTGAGTGTGAAATACAGTATTGTCAACAAGGTGATTTACTTTGTTTACAGTAGCAAGTATTTTCCATTAGTGAAACTTCAAATGCATTAAAAATGCGAGTGTCATGTCAACTGTAAATTATAAAACAATGCAGGGACGCCCAGCCTTTCTGGCTGGGTGGGCAACTTGCCTTTGCAAGGTGCAGGAGAGGGCCATATGCCATGTTCCCTACTTTATGAGAAGACTAGAGCACACATACTAGCATTCTTGTGTATGTCAGAGACAGGACGCTTGCTGGAGAGTTGTCCCTCACATCCATTCATGTGAGCTCTCTCGTATGTGTGCACCCACTGCAATCAGGGTGCTGGATGATCTGTTCAGGTGTCAGCTCCAGGACACCACATCATCTGACTTTTCCGAGAAGCTACTAAATTTACCACACAGATTAGAAAGATCTCAAGAAGTAGTTCGAGTTTACTGTCCTTCTCTAAAACAACTGTATCTACAGTTAAAAATACAAACAACTAGCAGAAATTTACCCAAACTGTAATTCATAAGTCTAGTTTTCATTGCTCCCCACTCTACTATCTCTGAGGTTTGTCCACATCCTTCTTGAGGTGTTGAATTCACTATTAGAACCCACAGGGCTGAGTAGAGCACAAACGTCGCTCCATATGAGTAGAGCACAGGGATTACTCCATGTTTAACAACCTATACTTTTGTTCACACCTCCCAGTTCCTCCTTTATATCTGCTTGACGTGGCTGACATTCAGCCTGTAACTCACTATAACCTCAAAATCCCCTTCTGGACATCTACTATCCACACAGCTATTTCTGCTATATACCCATGCTTTTCTTGCCTTTTTCTTCATGCAGTACTTACGCTTGTTTCTTCTCAATAGCATCCTATTTTTTCAAGTCAATTTCTCAAGATTATTCTTAATTCTAACTCTGTTCTTACAAGACCTCTTAATCCTTCTTAGATGGGTGCAGTCTGTAAATCTGATAAATGTATTTTGTATTCCATAATCCAGATCATTAATGCAAGCACTGAATAGTGCTAGCTAGCCCTGTGGCAAATTCCTGCAGAAACTCACTCGATACATTCTTCGATTTCAGAAGGGAGTCAGCACTGTGTATGGTTTTCCAAACTGTTCCACATTGATCTTGTAGCAGTTTAATCTAGATTATCCTTCCTCAGTTTGAATTTGAAAATATCACAGATAAAAGTATTACAGACAAAATATCTGACCCCACCATTTACTCCTCCATCCACTGAACTGATCATCCTTCAACAGAAGGAAACTAAACTGGTTTGACAGGACTCACTCTTGAGAAATCTGTGCTGATCATGAAGTAGACTCAGCACACGCATGGTTAACAGGCACGTCTGGGACACCAAGAAAGTGTGTGAGTGCATGTCTGTGTTTATGCATGCAACATAATTAAAAAGCCTGTGCATGGTGATGTATTGAGGAAGCACTAGAGGCCATCACGAAAGACACTAGCCATAGGGAGGAGGAAGCACCGCCACATGGCCTGGCATGCAGCGAGTTCTCAGAAGCAGATATCAGATTGGGTCAAGTGTCCTGAGGGGCTGCACGTGGCTTGCAGACTAAAGGCTGTTTAGTGGTAAAGGAACACTCCACTATCTGTTTCATCAAATGGTTGGTTTTGGACTTCTGTCAGCCATTACCTAAAATCCCATATTGCTGCTAATCATTGCAATAACCCCCCGTGTTCATTTTTTCATCGCTGACTGCTTTAACTGATCTCGATTATTCTGAGGAAGATGATTTGCACAGTGAAAATGCAGAAGAATGCAAAAATGCCCGCAGTTAGAAATGAAAATTGGGCAATCAATCTTATGTAGGAAGCAGCTGAGCTCTTTCTTTCAGAGTGATAGCCTAGTCAGAAAAGTCAGCTGCTGCTAAGCCAGACTTCCTCCAACTGACAGTCCTGAAAACCCTGCCGTTGTATGTCCATCCTCCACAACACAGGTATTGCCCCTGTGTATCTGAACTCCCCACACACATCTGCACCCTGTTACATTGACTTTAATAGGAAAAGTTGCTTTACTATCTGTCAAAGCACAAGGCATTGCGTTTTCAGGAGTATATCCACAATCGATAGTGGGTATGCCTATATTACAACAAGGTCCCATTACTGATGGCAAGGAACAAAAGATGAATATTTTCTGCCTTAAAAAAACCCAACAACCTAACAAATAAATTAATGGACAGGTTAGTTAATATTTTTTCTTTTTTCTTGTTTTTGTGGGGGTTTTTGTTTGGTTGGCTGGTTTTTTTGTTTTGTTTTTTGATTCTTTAAATCAAACTGCTTCTCCTCTACAAAAATGTCCTTTAGCTCCTGGAGATTATATGTACAGTTGCAGGAATTCTTGAGTCATATATGTCATACTCCCCTTTCACCTTAAAATCTATAGCAACACAATTTATGGTCTTTCCTAAACAAACTGTTTTATAGCCACATATATTTCCATTAATAAGGGTGGAGACAACCTTAATTTGAAGGAGGAACAGTGGAAGTCGTATGATTACTTCGCAAAGTTGGAGTAGGAAGGCACACACATGCTACACAAAATGTTCATTTGATGTGAAGACTACAGATCCCTTCACATCAGCAATATGGTGTGTCAGAGTTTATTACTTCCAGATAATTTATTTTAGTAATTCCCCACAATGTCCAAACCTGGCCCTGGATATAATATAGGAATCTGAACAGATTTTTGCTCTCCACTTGCCTTTTACAAAAAAATTTGTCCAAACATTATCTAATAAAGCTATACAGCATTTAAAAATACAATTAAAACAAAACAGCCTGTCCAATATAGTACTAACATGTCTTTAAATTCAACAGAATTTGTCTTTCACATGTATAAACTAGTTCCTATCAAACTCAATTACAGCTGATGTCAAGAAACTTCCTCCTCTGGTAAAATGCAAAACGAAAAACCATAGATTCCCCAGAAGTTGTGGGGGGGTTTGCCCCCCTCTTCTCTACACGGCAAGTGTCTCAAGCACTTTGTCTTCCCAAGGTGTTTAGAGAAAGGAAACCCAAGGCATATGCATGGCCATTTGTTTCTGTGCCTCTGATAACTTATCTCGGATTCAGATGAATCAGAAATAAGCTAAAAATATTGGTTATCATGGGAAAAAAAAACCCCACCATAATACAGTCTTTCATGTTTTAGCATTTCAGAGTAAGAGCCTGAAATAGTATTCCACCCACACTTAAAAAATTGAAGATATGCAAAAATTCCCACGTGCAACTTTATTATCTATTATTGAAGTGGGAAAATGACAACATTGGCAAAATTTTGCCATTTTTGGTAATAAAGTAGGAAAGCAAATGAATTGGCTTCAGTCCTGAATCTTCTAGTGAACAGCTGGGAAGGAGGAGGCAAACAGCAGCATCCCAAAAGCCAAACTGAAAAAGATGAGCCATGGATTGAGAAAAGGTAAAAAGAGTGCCCAACTCTCTTTGGCTTGACACTAAAAGGGCAAAACAAAGAAAATAAATTTAATTTATGTACTAATTCTGATGACATGTTGCTGCTCGTTATGAGGCTGGATTAAGACAAATAACATAAAGCCTTCCCACAAAATTAAATAAAAGCTATGTGCTTTAATCATTGGAAATACAAATTGGCCTTTTTTCCACTGAAAAGCCTACCATAACCCTTCACTATAACCATAAATTATATTCAACTATACCTTCAAATGCTTTTGACACCTTCCTTGCCTTCTAATTTATTTTTACTAATAGTCAACTAACCAGACAAAACAACTTCTACTTATTCCAGGGAAAATTAAAGGTAAGTGAAAATACAAGATTACTTTTTAAACTCTCTAGTCTTTCTTTACTTACCAAGGAACGCTTCTTCAAAGGGTAACGGATTCTAAAGAGAACACACTACAAAATACTTCTAAAGGTATGGAAAAACATGTTTCCTGAGAAAGTCTACAGCAGTAGTGGATAACAGGTGAGAAGGACCAACATGTGAAAGAGAGTAATATGGTTTCAGTGCACCTTTTTAGCCTTCATGTGTGTATGTTTGTGAAACCACGTATTCCACAAATCTTCTCTTGCAGCTTTTGAGAAAATAAGCAGCTCTGCTTTGCTTTGCTTTCAACATCCTCATACCACAGGTCTATGGTAGAGCAGTAATTAAATCTGTTCTCTAACTTAGGAACCTCTGCCTACAGCAGGTAAGAAACTATATTCTTATCTAACACACCACTGGCTTCACAGATTCTTACCAAACATCAGATAGATTCCAAGGGAAAATGATCAAGTATCTCTTCCTCTTCAAGCCATAGAGAATGTTCTAATGGCTGGCAGACTATTCCCTTGACAGGAATATTTCTCAAAGATCAATAGCATTAATCTTTGTAGGATTTCACCTTACCCTTCCTCCAGACCGCTTGCAAGGGCGTATTTCACCCTGACAGTTCCCTGACATACAGATATCTGGATCCTCGTCCCGATTGTGCACATCTCTTCAAGATAAAATGCTCTAGATGAAATAAAGTCAAGCTGCAGAGGTTAAGTTATTGCAGAGTTAAGTGATTTAACAGTCTCTCCTGACTTGGATCTATTTCACTGTCATATAATAAACTGATCTATTTGAATTGTTCTATTAGTACTGATTATTGGAAGTTAAGTGCAAAACAAACAATTTTGGTCAGGAACAAACAATCTCATATATGACCTACGAGTATGTCTCTAAAGTTGGCTTCAACCAAAAAATAAGCATATAGTAGTCAGAGTATTTTCAAGCTTCTCACACTATTATTTTCTGGCAGAATTCTAGAGGGGAAGCTTTACACAAAAATCATCAGTGGTTGAACCAGTGTAAAACAGCCCATTTAACAGCACGGTTAACCATAGTCCATTAAAAGGTTTGCTATCGAACAGTGCTTTTGCACAGTTAGCTCTTTGGGTTTTCTGGGGGTGGAAATATGTGGGATATTCACAAACCTCTAACTATTACAAGAAATAATAAACATTTGATTAGGGGTTCTGACTGCAGCACCAGTTGGTCTAGTATCAGACCAACTAAGACAAATTCTGAGTATATTTAAAACACAAGAGGTTTACTGAGAAGCAGCTATCAACGATTATTTAACACCAGAACACAGTCTAAAGCATGGAATGCATTCAGTCAACAGGTGGTGAAAGGGTCAAGACAGGGAGGACTGCTCTACAAGCCATACATACATACAAAATAAATGAACTGTACAAACATCTCAGCTTTTTACCACCCCCACAGCAAGCTGTCTTGTGACATCCCATTCTATGCAGAAACACATAGGTAGCTTTAAGCCAAAGAAACAACCACATACAGTTTAACTTTTCAAGCCATAAGAAGATTAATAAGCAAATAAAGGCTTCTTAGTCACAAAAGCACTACACCCTCTAACCTCTAGCTACTGACCTCTGTAGAAGTCAGTAACACACTGTAATCATTCTATCATCTGCAATAACCCACAGCCTCCAGCCAGCCCAGGTATGGTTCTGACGCTCTTGATAGATTCTAGATCCAGATTTTGATTTACCAATGGGTATCTCTCCTACAGGCCTTCTATCTATTGACTACGCCTGGAGAAAAAAAAAAATTACGACATCCTTCACATACTCAGGACAGCCACAGAAGCACTGGCTCTGTTGTTTGCAATAAAATGATGTTTGTTTGTTCCTATCAGACAGTTGTCACTTAAGAAGGGTTTAGATATTTTGCTCATTCTTTACCCATCTGATCCTTGGTATCCTTTCAGACATTGATACTAATATTAAAGTTCTAGAGTATCAGCTCATTTATCATCGATCTGAACAAAAATTCATTATTATAGTATTATAGATTATAGGAATTTAATCTTATTTTCTTTTCTGAATTAAATCCTGGTTTATAAGTCTCTTCCCTGGAGAGGGATCTGTTAGCAAAATATACTAAGTAGTTGGCCTTGGTGTTCGCCCCTGTGATTTAAAAAGGAGTGTTACAGAAAAAGAAAAAAAAAAGTTTTATTTTGACAAGATGAAGTGCACAATCTAAACTGTATTTCAAAAATGTACTTTTCTAGAATGACAAACTACAATTTCTTATTTTTTTTGGCAAACGTAAGACAAACTATGGCAAGGATTCCTATGACCTGATGTCAGCCAAAAAAAAAAAAATCCTACACTTGCCTTACTGACTTGTCCTGTTTCTCTAGGGAGGTGATGAATCCTTGTTCATTCTCCTTGTCTGCTGACAGAGCACATAAGGCAGCATTGCAGAAATTATGGTTTCTTATTGATCATTTGAACTTTGCTTGTTGAATCATTACATCAGGGAAAACGCTTGTGTCTGTCTACATACAAAAATCTCAAGGACAATAAAATATTCTTTAACCTTCTCAGGGATCAAAGGATGATTTGATAATCTAAGACTAAATCCTAAAATACATAGGTTTCTTCTCCAGGCCTAAGCGTTGTACAGTCCTATGCATCCATTCCAAATTGGCAATGAGAATTGAAGCAGTAACTCTAATCCTTATCTAGTATGGTAAACTATACTATATAAGGTATCATCTTTCATTCTGCAGTGATGATAATGACTGAACAATTCCTGTGATAAAGGATCTTGTTTTGGCTCAAGCATCAGTAAAGTGCTGAATTTCATCAAGGTGTATTAAGATGACTCTTCAAAGAGATTTATAGCCCACAACGTAGCATGTTTTTCATTAAGGAAAGCTGAAAACAGCATTTTCAATGCTCAGCCTTGTTTCTACTATACTTCTTAAGTCTTAACATTGCATTTAAAAAGGCTCAAGAGGTACAAAAAACAGCTGGACCTCAAGCCAGAAAAAAAATATCATTTGCATTTGTTCAGAGTCAGATCCATTCTCTTATACGGCCACAGACACAAGGAATACCTATTTTCCTACACCTCATTCAATGTCAGATAGCCTATCCTAACAATTGTATGTTTAGCATACAGATTCTTAACTTTTGCAGAAATTTCTGACTTCACAGCTCCAAATAGTTGGGTTCAAGCTAATTGAACCCTAGGCTGGCCCTACACAAATCTTCTTGTAATTCCTCACAACACCTCTGCACTTTGTGAAATTGTTCTGACACATAATATGATATCCCTTTTCACAAGAACTCTAGATCAGGGACTTCATATAATTTTCTTCGGGATTATATACTTGTTTGGGTCATCTGCAAGACAGAGGGCATAATTATGTTCAGGTGATGTTCACTTGCTTTTTCAAGCAAAAAAAGAGAGGCAGAAGGTTTCGTAATTAAAGGGCATGACCTTTTCAGGGACTTGTATCTATATAAACTCGAATAGGCAGGATCAGGTTCCAATGGATTCCTAAAAGAGAAATGTTTGGGCTAATAATAGCTATTTCCTGTGACAATGTCATTTGGATAAAGAGTGTGACATCACTTATGTCGTACACAGGCACACAGCTGAGGTTAACTTGCAGCAGTCAGCAACTGCGGATGAATTTTATATATATGCATAACTTAAAGTGCCTTTTAACCCTTATTGCTCATGAGAACAAATTTTATCAGAAGGTATCTGTTCAAGAACTCACAATTTCTGTGTTTATCGGGGCCCATTATGATAGTCATTTATGAAAGGGAACCTACTGAACTGAGTACTGGGCAACTGCTATAAAATTCCTAACCTTGAAGAATATAACAAAATTATTGCATTACTCAGTTAAACTGTACTCTCTGCGCGCTTAAACTGTAACCAAAAGTCATCTTTCACTGACCTCTTGATACCATGCATGCCAGACAGGTCTTGGCATTATGGGCATATTAAAGCATGACAAAGAGTTTCATTTTTAAAATAATGCCATTGCTAAAATATTGTTTTCTTACTTAATAAATTGTATAAGAAGTTGGTAAAGCAAAAGTAATTCACCTCCCGATAAAAATCCATTTTTTAACTCTAACCTAGCAAGTTGTCATATATAAGGTCATCAATGCCTCTGAAGCAGGTAACAACCACTGAAATGCTGTTGAAGATCTACTTGAAAAAAGTAAATTGCAGAATATACAAGAATACTTCCAGGTTAACACCTTACTACAATAACACCATTTGGATTTTTCAGTACTTCACTATTTTCAAGAGACAAAACACATATTGGCATGTCCTTGCTCCTAATTGCAGGCATATGTAGCCTAATATTCTCATAAGCAAAGAAGTTAATAGTGGTTAACGATTTTTCTTCCGAAGTTTATTATAAAAATGATAGTAATGTAATTTTTGTTATTCTCTTTTTGCATTTTTGGAGTTCTCTAGCATTACTGAGAAAGCAAAGCAATAGCAAATGAGTATTACAACCGAGTGTACTTTATTTTTAAAGCTAACTGTCAAGCCTCTACAACACACCAGTGATTTCCTAAACTTTCTTGTGCTCTTTTCTGAAATTCTTCTAAATCCTATTACTGCAACAGAGTAAATACAGTTTTGAGTATTCTGAATTTGGCCATTGGCCATATTCCCAATTTACATAATTACATTAATATCTTCTACATCCCCTTATTTTGATTTTTTGAAAAGTAGATGTATCTCCCCAACATCTTCTTGAGTAAGTTAGAAAAGAAAAAGGGAAAAGGAAAGGGAAAGGGAATAAAAAAAGAAACGAGAAAATAAAAAATAAAAGAAAAGCAGCTTCTCAGCAACATCTTTAATGTTTTTAATTGTTCCTTCAACTGGTAGGACCAGTAATCTTTGGGTTTGTGTTAGCTTTGTGCTTATGACGAAGCTTCAGGAATGTGTTGCTGCTTACTGTACCTTTAAGTAATTGCTGGTAAAAAACTTTTACCTTCATTATTTCTAGCACATTTCTCTGTGTAACATGCACAAATTATGTAGGGATAGACATAACTCTCTAAAAATGCAAAGTTTCAATTAGCAGGAAATCAGTTTTCTAAAATAGTTTAACAGAGTCACAGCTATAAGTAGAGATAAATTTTGCTGTCATGAGCTCAATAAATGGACTATTTTGGTGCAAAGATTTCAAAGTCAAAGATTCCAACTCCTCTGAAAAAAAAAAAAGAAACCAAAAGCCCAAGGAAAACTCTACCAGTTGCCCATCCCCCTTTTTGTAGGGACTATGGACAAGGATCCCGTCGCAAATTTTGACCTGCATGATTAGACAGAAAAAGCAGAAAGTAAATGTGACTTGAACAATTCAGGGCGTAAATCACCTGATAAGAAGATGAGAATTGTCACATAGCAACTGCCCACCCAATCCATTACCCAGCCTTCAAAGCAGTGACTTCCAGAAAACAAAAACAGAAAAGCTATCATGAGTCATGGCTACATCCCACGAGGTAACATGAAGCTCTTTTAGAATGCACACACTTCCACATCCAATTTAACAGCTGGTCAGAAACTGTCTTCAACTATGTGAATTTTCAAAAAAAGTTTCAGAGAAGATGATGTTATCTCCATTTTATCGTCCCCTTTGGCTGTCAACCAACTATAGTAGCCCACAAAAACAATTGTTTCCACTTCTTCCACTTCTTAATTGGGTGTGCCCAGCTACATACATGAGTAAAAGACTAGAACAAGTAGAATGATATACTTACTAGCTAGCAGTGATCCAGGCTTTTCATAAACACTTTAATTTATTACAGAAGAATTCTGCTATACATTTACAGCTGAAGCATAACCCACCTCAGAACATGTACTTCAACTTCAGCACTGTCAAAAATTTGTTTTCTTTGATCCACCTGATTTACAGGAGCTGTATATACATACGTATTAATTCTGATCTTAAAATAACTGTCAGCAGTGGGGGCTGAAGAAGAAGAGAGCTCACTGATTCACTGCAAAATATATTAAGGAGTACTATTGTTCTCCATGAATGATATAGGTTGTAAATGTTTTCATTATCCAAGTTGTAGTACTTTAAGAACACATTTTACGTTTAGTGATTGCAAGTTTATTAATTACAGTATGCTCCACTAATTACGTCCAGAAAGTACCTTAATTACCAACTTACTTGAGCAAATGCCCAGAAACTTGAGCTGAAATCCAAACAAGACATTAAGGAGTTTAAAGCTCTCATATAACAAATCATTATCACTGGAGGTATTCTGAAATTAGCATTTCATACATTACATTTCTGTTCTTCAAAGCTGGACCATCAAACAGCACAGTAATATTAGAGAGTCTTATTGCTACAAAGTAATAACTTATTTACATTTGACTGCACAGTTAAATTACCTTTTGATATGTGCAAGGAAATTTTAATATGGTGCTAAATAATAGCCAAGATGGCTTTGTCAGAAACAACTCATGCCAAACCAAAGTAATTTATTTCTGTCACAGAGTAACATACCTTTGAATGAGAGATATAGTATGTTTTGACTTGAAGCAAGGCTGACACTATTTTAAGTGACTATTTTAAGTGACTTTAAGCCAAGAAAACATGGTCTAGATTGAACTGTCGTAAGATGGACATAAAGAACAGGGTGGGATAACCCCTACTCAAAGGGTATTTATGTGACCCACTTCAAAACTGAAAGGTTATGACACTCAAACACTTGTGTCTCCCATTGTCTGTCCTAACTCTGGTGCTATTCAACATTCTCACAGATCTGAAAATGGCAAAGAGATGACAGGATTATTAAAATTTGCAGATGACAATTAGCCATGATGGCACACAACTTGTACAGGCGGACAGCCTTAAAATTCACAAAGCAAAGACACTGTAGTCTTATGACTTATATGACTGAAATGTCATATTAAGGCATATGGAATATGAACTCCACTCACAATCAACTTGAGGCCTCTCTGGTTTAGGGGCATATATTTAAAAAAAAATATGGTGCTTATAACTCTAGTCTGAAATTTTATCCCAACAGAGGGAGATAAAAAAAGGCTACCTCTCAACATTACAGGCTGACTGCTACAATATGCCTCGTGCTCCAATCTGTTTCACATGTGATGCTGCTGCATAACTGGATGCTATGCAAAAGTGTGTATGTGCTTACACTACAGTTTGTATGAAAACTCCTTGTGACTCCAAAACAAGAATAATGATTCTCAGTGACAAAATTCAATAAATTCTCAGTTAAAATACATTCTTAGCACATATGTACAATCATACACTGTGCCAGGTTTTAATGAATTCTGTGTCAAAGTCTCCACTTCTACGAACCTGCACTGCAGTTTTTGGCTACAAAAGAGATGTGCTAGTTAACATCAATGAACAACTTGGTCTAATGCACGAGACAAGGACAATAACTAGAACCGCAACTTTAATTTAGCCTCCTCTCAAAAGAAGCCCACAAACCTAGAGGCAGAAATGAACATTAAAAAATTACGACAAATAATATTAGTTGCTTGATCCTGCCCAGAATCTGCAGAGCAGTAGTATGAATGGCCATACTTAGCGGTCAAGTTCTTTACTGACTCATGCTTTGGCTAAAATTACACCAACTTTAAGACAGAGGCCTACAAGACGGAAGGAAAATGGAAAATGGATTGTGAACTCTAAAGCAAGCGAGACATCAGCTTTACCAGATCTCCTCTGAATACTCAGAGGTAAAAAACTTCCGTATGTATAAAAGATTCAAGGGATTGTTGACAGAGATCCTCAACTAAAATGGCTTTAGGAAAACTACTGCAATTACAATTCACTTCCTCATCCATTATTAAAATTCAGCTGTTGTCCCCCTAGTATTTTCCCTTGTTTGAATGACACATAAACTGTGAACTTAACTACCATGAAATATAAATAAGGCCACAATGTGTACGGAAAACAAAGATGCAAACATCCCTTATAGAAACTGGAATGCATAATAGTATTATGCGTGAAAAACATGACAGTGTTTTAGAACGTTCAGTACTCTTACCTGGGGCACACTGCATTTACTAGTATAATTTTCAAGGAAAAAAGAAGGGAATTAATCACTTGTTCATAAAAATTGTATACTGATGCAATGGAAAGAGTCTTTACAGGAGGAGTTTAGTGTGCAAGAGAAATTATATCTAGGCACTATTTATCAAGATGCAGGATTACGTTCCCTCCTCCATATAGAACTATCAAGGCACAATGTATGAGGTGCTTCCAGTGTGGGGAAAAAGACTTCAGTTGTAGACTAAAGAACTAATCTAAAATGTAATTTTTAGTTAAACAACCTAACATTTTTTAAGCATTCTTATCACTTGTTTAAGAATTAAGAAAAAAAAAATCTCTGAACAGAAGTAAAAGCTATGCTAAAACTCACTTTCTCTGAAAAGAAAAATCCCAAAGATGTTCTACAAAATTGTAAGATTTCTAAACCAAATAGAGAACATAATTATAAACCAATTTGCATTTTAAAATAATATGCATGAGATCAATGTTCAGATGTTCACAGGCCAGAGAATAATTTCAATGATCCACTTTATTTTTGCAGCAGCTTTGCTGTGTCAACCACCTCAGAGCAGAGACTACTTTATTCACACAATTTCTTTTCAAATTCAAGACTGGTTATTCCAATAAAAGTTAACTAGTTATCAAATCCCCTGCTCTAGAATGTAATTTGCAGCTCATAATAATTATTATTCTTTATACCTTACAGTTCACCATCTAATGAATTTAAGTCTGTGTCCAGCATTACACAGGTGAGACTACATGAGCACAAGGTTTCTTATCTCACTCTAGAAATCTATGAATTCATTAATTTTATGATTCCTTTATAACCTGCACTGAAACAACATAAACTCGACACGGTGATGCTTTCCCACTGTGCCATATATGAGACATTGTCAGAGGGTCTCAATGAAGAATGCTACTTGGTATTAAGGATGAAAATATCCTTGATCATGAGGTAGGTTAAGTTTAATTCTAAGGTGTGGTGGAAGTGCTGATGCCTGGCTAAATTAAGGGGGGTGGATTTTCCAAATGTATAGAAGAATGGCCTGTAGCAACACAGCAACTGAAAAAGTCTTCAGTATGTGGAAAGGTTGCTTGTATTTATTTGTAGAGAACTTTGAAACTCAGATTCCTAGTTAGCATTTTAAAAAGGGATAAAACAAGAGTCAAGTAGAAAGACAGACAGAACAAAAAAGGCCTCATGCATTAACATCTTAGGCAGAAAAAAAAAAATCGGCAGCAAAAAGCAACTGTAACATTAATGTCATATCAAAAATTTCTATTGGGTGATTCATATGTGCTTCAGGAATGTGGTTTTCAATATGCAGTATCCAAAAAACCAAGAATAATAATAAATAAATACTGACCGAGATCTGAATTCAGGAAAATCCATCATCTAACATTAATAACAAAGAACAAGGTGACTTAGGCTTTCCTCAGATAAGGCGGTGCTTACATCCCAATAACTGCAAAGATAACAACACTAAGCAGTAATAGCCAAATCTTCTACAATCCTGACCAAGTATTGCAAGACAACTAAATTTTTTTGGACAAGGAATTAATAGGATTACAGAACAAGTCTCCAGGGAAGAGTAAAACCTGCAGTGCAGAAGAACATATGGCACCCTCCCATCCTCCTTGCTGGTTAACTCCTACTCCGGCACACATTCCTCCCCAAACGCATATACGTTTTAGCTTTGCTCACATACAGTGCTTGAGGAGGGAGGGGGAAAGACTGAGTGCAGCTTCATCTTCCAGCTTCCCTTCTTCCCTGCTCCTGGAAGGAAAGAGCTGCACAAAAATAAGCACCATCTGAGCTCTGGAGAGGGAATATGTACCAGCACGCAATAACCATTGTTGCACGTATGCTTTACGATCAAAGAGAGCAGAATGAAAATATCAACACACTGCCCATCTAGCCTGCAGCATGGGCACATGCTCCCATGCCTATGTTCCTTAAGACTAACAGAGGCAGCAAAAGTACTACACGCTTCAGCATGGTTCAGCAACCACAGTACAAGGGATATATTTTGGCATGAACTAATTCTGGCTAGATTAAAGAAAACACTGCCACAACCATCTTTGCTACTATTTTATCTCTGTTAAGCTGTAGAAATGCTCCCTAAGCTGGGGGCTTCTAAAACCTACGCTCAGGTAGTTCCTGAGTAGTCTGTTTTCCCAACAGAATTCACCGAGGAACACCCTGAGCCTTTCGCTCTGGAAAGCACACCATTTATGGGACAAAACTGCATCTCTGAAAATAAATCAGGCGGACCTGCAAAAATTTGCACTTTCAGTTATCTGGCATGAGATCTCTTAAAAAATTACTGTGCTGTCCTTCTTCTGAAGTTCCACCATGTTTGCCCAGTGGAAATGCTGGACTTGCCTCATGATTTAAGTTACTGATTATTCAAGGAACTGCTCAAACAATCTTCACCTTATTGTACATAAAGAAATACCACACTTTGTTAAAGAGCTTGTAAAAGGGTTGCTATCAAAATTCTTCAAAGCCCATTTAATGAAAATTCGAGGAATTTTATCATGTTATAAAACTGGGTCAAGTGTAGAAAGGTAAGATACAAATTTAACTTCATCAGTTTAATAAAATATCACAAACATATAAACTGTTATGAAACCTAGAAAACTGAGCAGCAAAAACATCTCCCTTTTTTTTGTTGTTTTTATAACATAAAGCTGGATTTTAAGGTATTTGTTGCAGTTGTCTTTTTTTTTTTTTTTTAATTCAGACTAGCAAACACAAAGCACCACCTTGTCAGAACAAAAATAGTAAAGGAAAAAATGACAGTTTAGATAGCAATGGCTTCTCTGGTAAAGGCATTAAAAGAAGTCATGGCACAAAAATATTTGTGGAAAATCAGACAGTTTTCAGTTAATAAAAGCTTAATGACTTTAAGGACAAAACTATTTTCAGTTAAGTATGTATAGCAGATATAGTTGTAGTAATATTATTGTTCACTTAAGTTAATTCTAACTCTTCCCAAATAATTTAAAGATATTTAAAAAATGCAACAATTCTCAAATAGGTACTAGAATTTCAGCCAAAACCATTACTAAACACTTGTGTTACCATATGCATCATGTTAATATCACATGAATTATTGAAGACTGATTAAATATGCATGTGTCTATCCAAGCAGGTTTTTCCTCAAAACGCAGTCTCCTGCTTTCTGCTATTTTCAATATTTGTTTAAAGTCAGTGCTTTTTAGCCTATGCCTCAGATCAACTAATTATGAATTCCTTACACCACAGCGTACTACCTGCCACCGAGGGAAGGGAAAGGGAAAGGGAAGGCTGTTTCATGCTTCATTTGCTATTGACAACATCTCACCGGGGCTGCCTGCTTTGCAGTTTGACGAAAACTACTCTGCAGAACTCAAGTCCAGCAGACGTACAATTAATAGCCACAAGCACTAACCGATGATCAACACGACACATCACTCTCTTGGCCAAGCCACCCAAAGCCCTGAGGCAGCACCTCCTCCAGCGGGGTGCAAGGGGACACTAACAGCAAAGAGGCAGCAGTTCCCAGTTCTGCTGTGCTCGCCTGAGCCGTGGGGTGATCTGCAGACACAAATCCTCAGGAGAAATGGACCCTCAGGGGTTCGTACTGGGACCAGTACTGTTTAGTATCTTCATCAGTGACACAGACAGAGGGATAGAGTGCAGCCTCAGCAAGATTGCAGATGACACCAAGCTGAGTGGTGTGGCCGACACACTTGAGGGACAGGATGCCATCCAGAGGGACCTGGACAGGCTTGAGAGGTGGGCCAGTCTGAACCTTGTGAGGTTCAACAAGGCCAAGTGCAGGATCCTGCACCTGGGTCAGGGCAACCCCCAGTACCAATACAGGCTGGGGGATGAAGGGTTTGAGAGTAACCCTGAGGAGGAGTTGGGGCTACTGGTGGATGAAAAGCTGAACGTGAACTGGCAATGTGTGCTCGCAGCCCAGAAAGTCAACCATATCCTGGCCTGAATCAAAAGCAGCATGGCCAGCAGGTCAAGGAAGGTGATTCCACCTCTCTACTCTGCTCTGGTACGACCCCACCTGGACTGCCTCAGTACAGGAGCCCTCAGCACAGGAAAGACATGGACCTGTTGGAATGGGTCCGGAGGAGGGTCACAGAGATGATGGAGCACCTCTCCAACAAGAACAGGCCGAGAGAGCTGGGGTTGTTCAGCCTGGAGAAGAGAAGGCTCCAGGGAGACCTTATTGCAGCCTTCCAGTACTTAAAGGGGACCTACTAGAAGGACAGGGATAGACTTTTTAGCAGGGCTTGTTGTGATACGACAAGGGGTAATGGCTTTAAACTACAAGAGGGCAGATTTAAACTAGATATAAGGAACATTTTTTTTTACCAAGAGAATGGTGAAACACTGGAACAGGTTACCCAGAGGGGTGCTAGATGCCCCATCCCTGGAAACATTCAAGGTTAGGCTGGACGGGGCTCTGAGCAACCTGATCTAGTTGAAGATGTCCCTGCTCATTGCAGGAGCGTGAGACTAGATGACCTTTAAAGTTCCCAACCCAAACCATTCTATGATTCTATGAATCTAAACATAGGGCTGTCACATGACAGGTGGCAGGTTCAGCTGGGGTCACAGTTTGGAAATCAATAGAGGTATGACAGCAAGACGGCCAATGTGGGGGTACTTCTTAATTCAGATGCTTTTGAAGGCATTCTGAGGCCTGGATAACTAGAAGTATAATGGCATACAGCTGAAGGATGAAGGAAGACAGGATGGTGGTATGCCCTAATCCTGAACACGTACTTGTCTAGGTACTGCGATAGAAGCTACTGCCATTGCTATCACCCCAGTGGAGGCAGTCAGGCAATCCAACTCTAGGAAACAATGATCGTTTCATTTCTCAGTTCTCTGCTTTAATATGATTTGAAGAAAAAGAAATTCCAAAGGACAGGAAAAAAAATGTTCTCTAACCTGGGCCTAATTAAATTTGAAGGCTTTGTTGAAACCATAAACTGAATCATAGCCCCTAATATATTGTGACAAAATATCTCCCAATACTAGCTCATCACAAAAAAGAAAATCTGCGCATTTTGATTGTTTTACTAATAGACACTTCATAAATTCAATACCTGGTGCATAATAATCTTTCGGCTTTATAAGGACCAAACCTGACGCTGAATATTGCAGAAGTTTATCAGAAGCGGATGGGGAGTCAAATGCAGGTGAGGATGCTCCATAGCTGCATGGCCACATACCCATCCAGAGCTGGGAAGGTAAACTCCTAGCAAGAGTTGGGAAAAGCCAGGGGCCTTTTGATGCCTGATTAGCTAGCCCCTTGTCCTCGCTCCCACACGCGGAAACTTTCTGCTGGGCATAAATTAAAGAACCATAATTTACATTCATTTTACAATGTTTATTCTACTTTAACTGCAATATATTTCAAAAGATGAACAATTATACTTGCAGATATTACTGGGTTAGAAAATAGAAGCTTCCAGGATCTATTTAAGAAAATAAAAGTTATTTCCATAGGGGAGGAAAAATAGCATTTTCATGAAACAAGGCCTGTTAAAAGGGGCCAGTTTTGCCTAATTGTTAAAGCATACAAACTTGCAAACTGAAACACTTTGTTAAGAACTTTCCTGCTTACTTCGTCATTTAGAATTTCTCTATATTTCTCCAACTGCAGAATGAGGTTTGCTAATACCTGCCCAAACCACCTACTACTATTTCTAAATTTTCTAAAAGATGCTGCAAAAGTGCAAACCAGAACCACTGATCAAAGAGGATTGATATTCAGAAAGTAACATGTGACACAGGATTCCCTGCACATTTACAACAGTAAAATATATTCTAGTACTGAGCAGGAAAGCCCTAGCTATTGCTTTTATTTGAAAATCATTCTATTTTCAAAATATTGCTATTAAACTTGCCCATGTGTTCTAATAACTACAGTTCTCACAAGTCTTCTGTATTAATGGTAGCTGAAAATAATATTGGAATATGGATATTTGAGAAATTTACTATTTGAACTACCTCAGCATAGTGTAGTTCCATTCACAGACCAAAAAGAGAAAAGAGAACTGAGAAGAGAAACTATCACAAGTTAACTTGCTACTTCTTCCTCATTTTGCTTCTTTTTTTCTTTTTTGCTTTCAGTACAATTCCAATTTCCACAAACAAAATGTTTTAAAAGATCCAAATGTTGGAGGAAAAGGGAGAAAAAGGAAAAGAGCCCAAGTACTGAGCAGCCAGTCACATATTATCATTTCTACCTGCATTCACGATGCCTCCGGTTACGGGCATTTAGACTCCTAATGGTTTGTTAACAAGGCCTCCATATTTTCTCTCTACATCAATACTGGAGTTACATACCCATTAACCTCAAACAAAGAGGTATCTTTTAAATCTTGTTAATGTTTTTACACTCAAAGCATATCTTTTCTGATTTATGCGTTAAGACAGAGATGTCAAACATCTAATAAAACAGGTACTACTACAGCTAGCATATTTCCTTGCCTGTTCTTGGATTATCACCTTTTGCCATAAACACCTGTATAACACACTACATATTCCACTAAAGTTTTGCTGATCTTTTCTTTCTGGCTACCTGGAGTTCTTTGTACTAATGGTTCCAATGAGAAAATATACCCGTACAGTATAACACAGTGAGATAAAGCAATAGCTGGAGATGAAATTTAAAGACGACCTATGAGACAGATTTTTTTGTTGCTGTAAAACATTTAAAGAGGCATTAACACACAGGAATAGTTAATGGCTTCTCTTCACCTACGGATCTGCAAATATTTTTGCACCTGTATAATAAAACACAGAACTAACACCTGAAGAATTATGCACAGAAACACCTTAAAGTACTATTTTTTATTATTAGTATTATTGTTCTTGTTGTTACTACTGCTACTAAAAACGTTTTAATATAAGTTATGCCAATATTCCACCTTTCTTTTTTTATGCACATTTTTAGCCCTTTGCAAGCTGCAAAATAAAAGTGAACTATATTGAAGCCAGACATTCAGTTCAGCTATTCCAAGATTCAAAACATTCTATCATCTGTTCCTATGGAAACTGAAAGGATATTCTAGGTTATATCAGTATCAGCCGATTATGTTGCAGAGAAATCTGTGGTTTATTTTAATCCATAGTTCAGAGGTATACATTCGTGCTTAGTGTTTAGCTTAGTGATTTTGAATTACTGAAGCATGGTTAACAGTTCAGTTCCATTAGATCATACTTTAAGATAAAATGAACTCTTTTTAGACCAGAATAGTAAAGGGAAAATTTCATAAGGTTTGGTTAATCCCCATGAAGTTTACCATTCAGATGTAGGATATAACTAACACATACTTGGAGGATATTTTTTGGTTGTTAGATGAGCCGTAAGTTGCTATCTCACATCTTAACAGAATAGTTTAAGGAAGAAATAATTTAGATTTATTGAAAATTCCTTCAGTAGTGCCATGCACCAGATGGCCAGATGAAGGAATCTGATTTAGGAAGTTAACAAGATCACGAAAACCATAACCATAATATTGAAGATAAAAAATGAAATTGAATAATGCAACATGAGTATGTTTCTGTGACAAAGAAACTTAAAGGTTAGGACAGAGTAAAACTTGTAAAGATATATGAACACATAAAGTGAAAATTCTCTATATGCATACAGAACAATTGTAAAAGAAAAACCAGAAACCATATAAGCTAATAGGATTTTAATTAAACAGACTCAAATGCTATTGTGGTCTTTTACAATGAAAGCCAGCATGACAGCTATAAGATGTTGAAATAAGTCTTATCTGCCTACATTAGAAATACAAAAAGCACTAAAATGTGTGGCTAACTTGAATTTAAACAAAAGCTTTGGATCTCACTAAGCAAAACTAGATGATTTAAAGTTAACTATAGCTACCACCCTCACCCTATGCCAAAAGTAGCAAGCAGATTCAAATTTTCCTTTTCACAGTTAATACTTCAGTCTTCTTACTCTAGATTCAAGTAATTGTCTTCAAACTGAATAATCAAAAATGCCTTCCATTTCTATATCATATTGTAGTCAATCACTTTATTATGAAACAGTTGTCTCAGTCTAGTTTCCATCAGGATCTCCTCCAGGGAATCGAGATTGTGGAATAATAAGGAAACATAACATCTACTGCCTAAAGTGTACTATATTGGTTAAATTTTTGACAGTGATGAGGTTAAATTCCAACTTCTAGCTTTCAAAGTAGAAATAAATGTTAGAACAAAACAAAACCAAAAAAAAAAGAAAAGAAAAAAGACTATGCTTCGACTTAAAAAAAAATGTATACTCTGGGTAGCATTTCAACTCTAGTTTTTCCAGACTTTTTATGAGAATAACGTACAGTTTATGGATAAAAAAATGACTGGTTGTGTGCCAAACTGGAGTAGTTCTTTTCTCATATTTTTCTACTTTATTTGCTATTATAATGATAATTTTGTAATTATGCATACATATGCAGTTATGCACATCTACAATAACAGCAATCTATTCCATTGACATTCTGAAGAACATAAGGGCTCATATTATTTAAAAAATATGACAAAATATGACAGCTAATATGTAAAAGCAGCAAAGGGCAGGCAAAAACATCTGGAAGTTAAAATTTTTCTTTTGATTAGCACAGTACATCACTGTGGGCAACGAAACACATCCTAAGCTAAATGAACTGAAGATAAACATTTAAGAGGCCCACTACACTACCGTGGGGCACACAAAGTGACACTGTCCTATAATACTAGACTTTGTTCTACAGTCAAGCACTTGTTCATGGAGCTGACAACTTTAGACAGCATATTCACTCATTTGCACAGCCCACTTTACTTGCAAGCATTCAAATCTGAAGAAGACAGTAAAGCGGCAAAAAACAGCAAGCATACTTAGGTTTAAATCGAAATGTTAAAATATCATAAACGAAACTAGAAAAAAAAAGGATGTTTCGCTGAAACATACACTCTGGCTAAAGTATGCAAGATTGAAAATGAGAAACTCAAGATCACAGGACCTTGCCCAGAGAGCAGCGCTGCAAGAGCCATCCACACCTCTGGCAGTAATAACTAGAAGTAACTCAAGAATGCAACATCATCATCTTTTTGCAAGTTTCACCAAAAAGTGAAAAATGGAGCCCATTGCCAGCCACTCTTAATATATGAATATCTCAAACATCTCCAAGTGCGTTTGCACAACTGGAAAATGCTGCCACAGGATAATAAAGAGCATGTACTGTGTAAGATCCTTGACATTAGATTAAACACCACCCTATGAAGGATTTAAGATTAATTTCACCAATCTTGCCATAACACTGCAAGTTGTGCTACATAAGCACTCAGCTAAAAGGACCCTGAAATGAAATAAATTATGCAACTTCTTGATGATCATGTCTGGGAAAATGGTCAATTACGTGCATGCTTTCTTGTCCAATCCCTTGGGGATAACAAATAAGACGTATTGTTAGAGATCCTTGACTCAAGATTAAATGCTAGTGTATGAAAGATTTCACATTGATTTCACCGATTTTGCTTTAACGCTGCAAGATGTACTACAAAACCACCTAGCTTAGGGACCCTGAGCTGAGATAAATTGAGCAACTTCTTGGTCATCACCTCCAGACAGCTGGTTAATTATGCAGAAGACAACTCAGAGGAAAGGTTCAGTATGAAAAAGAATGCAAAACAGAACAATTCACGAAACAAATTCTACTCAGTAAATTACAATATGAAAATTAAAAATGTACCAAAATATGGTCAAAGTGACAATAGTATAAAGATGTTACAGTGAAATTAAATGAGACCTTTTTGTTCAGATTGTGTTGTTTACATATTTATCCTATGCATACAAATCCAGCATTTGAACATTTTACAGAAGTAGAGTGTAGGATTTATTTCTGTTGGGTTTTTTTACCCTTTATTCTGTGAGATTATAATTTCTAAAGCTCTTAATTTTGAAAAAAAAAAATCTATGTATTAAAAAAAAACACAGACACAATTTATCATTCATTTGGACAAAGCATAGTTATTAAACTTAGACTTATTTTTTACTTTCTCTAAAACAATCAAGAAACTTTACTACATGATCACCAGAACAATTTCAGTGAATTATCGGTGAATTTAACTTTCTCCAGATCCACGCTAGGCAGGAAAATAAATTTGCCCACACCCTAAATAAGGGAAACTGGGCAAAAAACATCACATAATTTATCCAAAACCTGCCTTAAAAAAATAGTCAGACACCTACAGATGACTCCAGGAGACAAAGAATGAAAATTTTTTACTGTCTGTGGTCAAAGATACAGAATGCTTCTGCAACACAGAGAAGAACACACTGTATTTAAGGTGCAAACCCAAGGAAATCTGAGTACTACTCTCATCTCCACACCATGTCTTGTTTGACCTAAATGTATATTTTATGTTTTAATCAATCTTTAATGATAGCATAATCCTCTCCATTATCCTAACTAATTACAAAAGTTTGTATCAGTAAATTCAAAAGCAAGAGCATAAAACCCTAACCCATTTCATGCATACGAGTACATACATGCAAAAATCCGTCCCTCTTATGCAGAGGAGACCCATAACTGTTGTTAAAGCAGGGAACTTAGCTCAGAACTAGGGCTACCTCTTCAGTGGAGTAAAGGTGGAGGAGATGGAAATGCACCTCTTTTCTGCACACACATGACCTGGCTCCTAGTGCTACCAACCTTATCATTACCCGATGGAATTAAGTTTGGGTATCCCTGGCTGTAAGAGGAAAGTCCCACACTTAGCATGACAATATACAGCAGAAGGGGCTTGAAGCGAGCTAAGTTGCAGAGAAAGTTTTCTTTGTAAGTATAGCAGCCACAACACTGTGTCTGGAAAAACTGTTCTACCTGGAATTGAGCTATGGTAATCTTAACGAATTTCTCTTGTTCTGAGTAATTTCTTATTATTCAGATCTGCTTTACACAATATAATGCTGTTGAATAAAGGGGTGACGTGGTGTCAAGAGCAAATCTAGACGACTCTGCCTAGAGTTCATCCTGTGAGCAGAAGAAACGCTGGGGGTGCTTCAGACAGTTCCAAGATGGATACAGACATCTTATTTTCTTTTTAAAGTAGAAAACATTGCTGTCTCTTCTCTTAGAACAGTGACTTTATTAAAGTTCTTGATGTATCTCTGTTAAAAGCCTCTCCTGCTTTCTATACTATCTGCCATTACCTGCTTACAGCATGAAAGAATGTTGCCAGGGAGTTCAGGACTGAACAGTAAGGACAGGGTTTCAAATCCATTTTCTTGATACTGTTCTGTGGGTCGCAAAAGAGCATCAGTCTGTGCTATGTACACTAGGAGTGCGTAACAAAGCATACGTGACAATAAAAAACCTTCCCATAGCCACTGGTACCCTTGCTTGATCAGGTTTGCTATTATTTGTATTACTTTTGTCAACAAGAGCAAAGAGGGCTTAGTCTTTCTAAAAGGATTTGGAAGACAGGCACGGTTGGCAGGTTAAGACTAGACACACTGACAGACACTTCCAGTTTATACTGCGATGGCAGCTTTAAAGATACCACCATGAACATGAGCAGAAGCCTTCGCTTCTGAAGCAGTCAATGGCTAATGCCACACTTCCAAAGGAAGAGGGAAAGAGAGATGTCATTTCTTCTGAGAAATACACAAATGCTACAGTGATGGACATGCAATAAAAACACAAATTACAATGCAGACAAAAAGACAACATATCACTTAGAGGTAGGTATCTGCTTTCACGTGCTACTGGCTGGTGGTTATTTGGGGGAATCTGGGCACAGCTCATTAGCTTCTGACTTATCCATCATTAATCAATCAAAAAACCAAAAATAGTTTCTTACTTAAACAAAGGAGATATACCAAAATGTTGAAAGGGGCAGTTTCAACTTTTTAGCTCTGTTCTTTTTGTCAGAGTAACTTCTAGCAGCATCTTGGGGAAAAAAAGCTGAATTCTAGAGAAGACATTCACCAAATTCTAATGACTTCTGCTTAAAAGGAGATATAATTTTACTTTTTTAATGTATTTCCACTTCCTGCTTCTCTTCCAGGTGAACACTCTAAAATGGAGATGTAAGACTAACTTTCTTCTTAGGGCATTGCTGAAAACTGCTAGATGAAATACAGAAATACAGCTCGCTGTTATGTAGGCAACTGATCTCATGTATTATTTACACAGCAGATCAAAACAAAGGTGAAAACTAAAACTGCAATTGCAAATAAGAGTATCAAATAACTGAAGAACCACCTGGACAAATAAAGATGCACTATTCTCAAAGGTATAAATTTGGCTACCAGAATAGGTACTAGCAGGAAGACAGCTTATCTGAGGAATTCTGTGGTATAAAACACAAAAGGAAAGATGGAGATCCCATGTCCTCTTACAGGAAATCTCAGGGCTTGGAAGGTATAAATATAAATCAGCTTGTAAATAAAACACACAGCTACAAAAATCAGAATCAAAGATACACCATCTTCTAGTCATACTTCAAATTCTAAATTTTTTGGGCAATGCCTGCATGTGTGTTTTCTAAAGCACACTATTTTTCCAGCATTAAATCCATGAATCATATCCAACAACAAACCTGTAAAGCAAACCCCAACACCTCTTCATGAAAACATCCCCACTTCTGATATGACCAAGCACTAATAATGTTCTTCCAAGCAATCTTCCATTTGCTGGAAACAGGCCCCTGGCTAAAGCACAACAGGCATATACTTTAATAATCTCTTGATTACCTGGATACAGCCTGGAACACCTAATAAATCTGTCTATTTTTCAAGTGGAGTGGGATTGATTTCCCCAGGGTTTCTTTGTCAGTTCCATTTTAGTACTTAATATGAAGAGAAAATTATCAGAGGTCAAATCTGACATGAAAAACTGGAAGGAGTACACACTGATGAAGACTTTTGCTACATTTAAAATAAATGTCCACTTGCTTTTTCTTAGGCCCTATGTTTGTTCAGTCTTTATTTAACACTGCATATGCTTCACAGCTTGTAACAAGCCCAATCACAGCTGGGCAACATGCTCAAATAGCCAGGAGTTTCAACATTTGAATAGTAATCAAGCAAAAACTGGGGTGTTTTTTCCTACCATTTTGCTACCAGTAAATAGCCAAAGGTATTTACCACAATCATGACTTCTTACTGCGGAAAATTACTTGAAATGAGAGGTCTAAGTAAAAGTTTGAGACATATTGATAATTTTAATCCTCAATTACCTAACCAAGCCAATTTAACGAAGACATTTTCCATTCTGTATTCGTCCTATTTTCATGTCAACCTTCAACAGTATAAACAAATGCTATATTAACTTACAGGTAAGTTTAACTATTGGTAAGAAACAGCATAAAAATGTCTTACTCTAATCCTCTTTGTTCTCTGATTTGAAACCCAAATTTGATAGGAACTTGCACTAGATTTTTCCTCTTACTGTAGTAATGGCAATTCAAAATACTTTTTTTAAAGAATATAAAAAAGTACAGACAAAAGAACATGAATTTTTAAAAAGGCAAGAAGACAGCACTAATGATACTACAAACAGTTAAATAATCGGTGTAGCCAGGTTATTAAAAATGTAATTATATTTAGTATGGATGAATGTAATTATGCATATTCATTTTTATATTCCCTACAGTGAATATTTACCTCAAAGTTTAAAATGCCATTTAAAGTTTTAATGGGAAATCTTTCAAATCATTTCAATATATTACTGCATAGCTAAAATGTAGAAATCTTCTTACAGTTTTAAGAAACAGCATTTTTCAGATTTATGCATAAAGCTTGGCAATATTGGCACGGTAGTACACTGTGCTTAATGCAAAGTCCTATCAATCACCAAGCTTTTAGCACAGTGTTTAGAGTAAACTCTTCCTATCAGCACCTACTTTCTCCCAAATTTCAGGGTCAGATCCTGCAAAAATTTTATTCCTGCAAACATTGTACAAGGCCAGTTTTGTCAATTTCTTTGGATACTCTCATGTGAGAAATTCTCATGCAAGATTTTTTTTCATATTTAATCTCCATTAGACAATGCTACACAAACCAAAGGAAATCAAGCTCAGAGTTCTTTTACACTTCACTTCTGAAAGGAAGTAAAGAAGAAAGCGTATTTTACCTGAGTCTCCACACCTTGTTCAAGCAACCTTTTAGCCTGATTTTCCACCTCAAGCCGAGCTCTTGCAATAAAAAGCAGGTCATTTTCAATTACTTCTATTCCAGAGAGATCTATCCCTTGAGAAAGGTAATCTATAAAAGCAACAAAACATTGATAAGCATAACATAGACCAATGGAACATTTTTAACTTCCTAAAACATTTAGAAGTTACATTTAGTTCCAAGGGACATTTTTACATACAACACTTGACAATAGAGTACAGCAAAGTAACGTATTATACCAGAAAAACTGAAAATCAAAATATTATTACTCACGATAACCCGGATATTGAATACACTGAATTTACTTCACTGCACTTCTCTAGACCCAGACACTGCCAACGAGCACGTGCACAGCATGAGTTCTAGAACTCCAGAATCTCAGTAACAGGGCAGGAAGGGGCAAGAAGTCATCACCTTGTCCCAAAGGATTAACCAGGTAATTAAACATCACTAACCAGATGTCTGAATAAGCTTTAAGATCTGAAATTTCAGATGTATTATACATTAATAGATTTGAATTATACTTCATATATTTAAATTGCACTTTTAAACATTTGGGATCAAACACAGAAGAATGGCAAGAAAAGAAAACAGTGGTTTTTTTTTCATTTTAAATCCCAGAAACATCACAAAACTTATTATCATCGTGGAAACCACCATCAGCAGGGCATCTACAGATTACTGGTTTGGACTAGGGACTGCAGCAGGAAAACCTATTCAAGTTCTGCTTTTGTCATTGGCTATGTAGATTTGGCCAAATCACTTCATCTTTCACTAACAGCCACTTAGTAATGAGAGCACTCCAGCAAGCGAAAAACCCAACACTTCATCTCCCTTTATCAAAGCAGGTTTGAATCTGTGACATCCTTTCTCCCAGACACATTCACTTTCTTTTAAAGGGAGCGACATTATAAGGCCTGCTCTTTGAACTATTTAGGTTTTCATTTTAGATGCAAAACACAAGCCAGGGAGTAAAAACAAGGTTTTTGCACTCCCTGAGGTCCCCAACCTCTACGTTCCCTCCTGTTGGCTCTTTGGCTGACCTTGCAGTCCTGACCTAGCCTAACTAGTGACCTGTCTTTGAAAGAAGGGCTGGAGGATACCTCTTCCCAGACATCTTTGATTTGTTAGTGACACTCACTTGGGATGCAGGAACTGTATATTCAATTTCCTTCAGGCTCATGAAGACCTACTGCTTAGATTGGGCTAGAACTCAAATCATTCAAATATTATGCAATTACACCCATGACTATTGGCCATTTTTGCAAATCAAACCAACTATGGCCACTGCTCTGAAACCCCTGTTCCTGGAATATGGAAAACACGACCTGAGAACACCCTTTGCTTTAGGCTTCTCCAAGAACAGACACACCTCTCCACTTAAAACTCTGAATTACAACATGAATTAGGTGGGAAATGGATGATTAAATTTATAAAATGAACACTTCTGAACATGTCTAGGTGCCTTAGATTAGGTCCACAGAGAAATGTAAAAGCAGTCTAGGAAGATACCCAGTGAACCTGAGGAACCTTCAAAGTTAAACAACGCTTCATTTTTTTTCATTCCTCCTTTTTTATCTTTCTAGATTTAAATCATCCCAATTCCGCATGTCAAGGTAGCCTAGACCTTTACACTACTGCTTATCTCCAAAATAACACAGACTACTCTCATTTACACATTTTTCAGTGTTTTGCTGAGTCAAGCACGCCTTCCACTGCTTCTTTTGAAAGAACCAATGAAACTAACAAAGTAACAGCCAAGGCATTTCACCCAGTGTCAGACACTTCCTTCACCAGACAACGTTACACTATTTCCATTTATAACAGCCCACTATGACTTCCTAATAAAGTTATCTTCCTTTTATGTCCTCCCAGTAAGTTTATTAAGGCACAGACTTAAATTCCAACTAAGGTAAATGAAGTTTTAAGTCTTTGCCAAACAACCTTTCACTTTAGTAGCCAATTATTTTTGTTTATTCACAATAAACTAATCTAAGCCTCAGATTAATTTTAGCAACTACACGGTCACAACTGAACACAAAATTCCAAGTGAGTCACTTCACAGCTATGCAGAGAAAAACATTCCCATACCTGAATACAAAAAACACCGCATAAGAAACCGAAACAAAAGTTTAGAGAAGCACCGTGTAAAGCTTAGTAAGGCATAAAGGAAATCAGCTCTCTTAACAGTACAGTACGTCAAGTAGGTTTTAGTCTACTACGATAGGCCTGCAAATGCTTTTGTCTGTATGCATTTGTTTAAAAATGGATCAGAGAAGTCAAAGGACAGCTGAGCCGCAGGACAGCACACCTCATGCTGCACAGGCTATTAATGAAGCCCATACACAGGCAAGCTCACAAAGCTGCTTTTGCTAGGGGCTACTGCAGCCACACTTACCCATTACTTCCCTGCAACTTTTTGCTGTGACTCAGCTGCATATCTACAGGTGGCCTTGCGTATGAACCTATTAAAACTAATATTAAACTCCCACTAACTTCAATTACTAACTTCAAAAGGCAAGTGTCTTGAATGTGAAGGCTCATTTTCTGACCCCTTCCTCTCAGTTGCACAGGAAAAAAAAAAAAGGTGCAAAGAACTACCCACAGATTAAGTCTACTGCCATGGTAAACTCTGAAGTAGTTTCTTGGCAACATGAGATTTAAAAAGGTGCAAATATCACCGAAGACTTACATAGCCCACAAATACAAGATCTGCTGTGGAGTTCACTTATGTCATAAAATCATATTTTGCAACTCCAGGCTGCTTAAACAAACTGAAATTAAAATATGGTTCTCATCTCCTAAATCCACATAAAAATCTGTGGAAGAGAATTAAAAAAGAGACTGTTTCTCCCTGCTGTATTTTATCTCAAAATCTAAATCAAGCCATTTCAAGTGCTGAAAATCTAATCCTTCTGATGGTTTTAAGGAAGGAACAGAAAAACCATGCTGCTTTGGCTTCTCCAAATACCTCCATCTGTGCCTCAGACTGGCAGCCACCTCCTGCTAAACTGCCAAAATCTGCAGCTTCGTTCCAAATTCCCCACAATCCTAATAAAGTGGTTTGGGACAATGCATTTCAGCAGGACTTCAAAACAGAGGCCCTTTTCTGCGGGTTCAGTGGCCAGACATCCTGCTACGGATGCTCACAGTTGCTATTATAAGCAGTAGGGAAGCCCTAGCAATCGTATTATACCATTTTCAAAAGAAAAGCAGTTTTCATAAGGACAGCAGGTCTACGGCAGAAACACCTGCAAGTGCTTTCCTGCCATCCCTATGCGAGAGCAGAAGCTGCAACACAGGCAGGATATGTGCCTTTTGATAGCTTGTATCGTCTAAGCAGACAACGTATTAGGAATCTCTACACTCGTGTACCCTCAGGAGTGATGCTGCCATTGCGGACAGCACGATGAAACTGAAGGCAGCTGAGGCGAGGGCAGCCAGATCCTAGCCAGAACCACAGTGCATTTACGATCCAGTTTATTAACTTGCACATTCCAACTGGCTAATTTTAGTTAGTAAAGAAACCATGTCACTTGAAATACAACAAAGATACTACTAGTTATTAACCCAGGGACCGACAAATGTAGGATTTTGCTTCAGGCACTTGTGCAATCATCATTCTGTTTCTTGCCGTGCACAGTCAGTTGATAACACTATGGCCATGATCAGAAGTGAGGATGACATGGGCTGTAAGGTACTTGTGTCTTCTCAGGAATTAAGCAGAGACAATGGCTTATCTGCCAGTTAGCACAGACTCCGGGGACTGGGGCCCAGCTCAAAACTTGTCAGCTTTTCCGCTGCTTTAACCTTAAAGCACTAGAGTAAACCTAATGCTATAAGAACCATAACAGATTTAGTGAGTATAGCATTTATAACTGTCACCTCTACCCGAACAGATTTTAAAAGTACATACATCACATTTTATTAACTTTGAGAAGACTCGTGCTTTAAACGAATTAGGACCTAAATATCTTGTTAAGACCACACGCCAGGGCTGCACTGCCCTCACACCAGTGTGGCATGCAACCCCCTGCTCCAGTCACCTCTGCTCACTGGACCCAGTGAGGAAATGGAGGAAGGAACTATAGTCCTATAGCCATCCCACTACTAATTCCACTTTTTTATATATGTTCATAAAAATAAAAGCAAATCTTTAACTTTCCCATAGGGTGTTGGTATTACTTCCCTTCTAACTACTATACCTTATTAAGCTTGAAAAGCACAGCTGGAAATGACTTTTTAAGGACTTAAAATACAGACTGCCTGCTGAATCCTCTTCTTGAACAAAAATATTATATGCCAAGGCAGAATACACTGAGCCCTAGGAATCAGTGACATTTATAATCTACCTCAGCCTAACAAAGAGCTAGAACTTTATATTTCTTAAAGAACAAAGATTTTTGTCATTACAATTCCAAGTTTTCTTGGTTTACTAAATCTGAATAGGTTTTCTAATCTACTGGCTGACATGCTGCTTAAAAATACTTTTTTTCCAACGAATATTTCCCAGACAGTTATGTAAGAGCAGTTTAATAGAGATAAATCCGATATGCACATAGTACATTAGGTAGAGAAACAATATTTTGAGCAACATGGTTAGCTTTTCTGAATCTAAGTGACTCAACAACATAAATCTTTCTATTATATGATTTCATTTTTTGACCTTAAACATTGCTCTGTGATAATATACAATGAAGATAGGAAAAATTCTGAATTAAAACTTTCTCTATATACTAAACTGTATTTTAGAAAAAAAGATAATTATGAAGCTAGCATCCCTATGAACAAAAACTGTATTATGCTCTTTATTTAGACTGAGTTGATTTTGAGCTTTTGCTAGAAGCTACAGAATCAACAGCACCAAGGACAATCAGGTGCACTAACAAAGAGGAAACCAGGACAGCCAGCAATAAACCAATGTGATTAGACCGCCTCACTCGAGAGGCTGCTTGAGCCAAAAGAGAAATCCTTCTGTGCTCTGAGAAGTAACCTCAGTGACGCTAATAAAGAGGAGGAAAGAAGGAAATTAGAAGAGCTAAAGTGGATTCCCTAGAAGCAAACACGTAAGATCAGCACCCACCACCCTCAATGCATAAGTAACAAGAATCCAGTGACAAACTGAGGTGTTTTATGGGAGATGGGGAGGGAATTAACGGAAATTAAAGGCATTCCTGAAATTCTAAATAAAATCATAGAATCATAAAATAATAGATTTTTGTTTGCCTGTTTGAGGAAGGTTTGGGACTTATTGCTTTTCCACGGGTCATTTGTTTTATTTTGCTTCTGCAGTCTCAGTTGCAGAAAATATTGGTGATCTCTGTACCCTGAGGCTGTTCTTCTTCCATAATGAAGAAAAATTACAATTTTGGAAGAAACTACTGATTTAAATTCCAAAAAGTCAATGGGTCCAAATGATACCCAAGAGTGCTGTTGGGATTTAAGTATGCAGAAGATGAGAGGCTACCAAAACATGATTTATTACGAAATACTGTAGAAGACTGCTACAGCGCAAACATTACAGTGCATATAGCACAGCATTCCTATTGAAAATTTATGTAGAGGTAACTTAAGCATCAGAACAAATTGGTTGAAACTGTCCATTACAAAGAGCATATTAAAAATAAAGAATGTCAAGATGGAGTAGAACTGCAATGTCACTATTACTTTAAGCTGATCTGAACAGAGGCTGCCCTGAACGGAATGCGCTCTGGTTTCCACCTCCGTGCCCCTAACCTGCTTCCCTATTCTTTCACTCCACCCCAGCCTCCAAGTTTCAGCACTCATGAGAGTTTTTTCTGTTGAGTTAGTTTTCATCTCAAGGCACTCTGTGATCTGACCCACAATACAGACACACAAGAGCACAGGGAGAGGTCAAGTACCCACAGGGTATCACCCACAGGCAGTAGGTATCTCTCTTGGTGGAAGCTCACGTGCAAATTGGTAGAAGATATTCATGAAACTGAATCTAAATCATTATTTGCAATATTTATTTCTGTTATACAAAATTAGAAGAGACCGGACAGATATTGTAAAAGCACATAAAATATTTTCTACAAGAGAGAAGTATTCCGTAATGACAGTCATTTCAGTTTTGAAAGCGGTTATTAAACGTTCAGACTTTGGTCCTACAGCAGTGCCTGCACACAAGCACAAAACACAAACAAAATAAGTGGACTGATTTATTAGAACTGCTGAGGACCTATTTGAATTTTTTCCATCTGCTTCTAAAGTACCTCAAAGTAATTTACTCATTCAGATGGGCCACAAATCTAATCCAGCATGGAAAGTTCCACGGTCAAAATAGAAATATTAGTTACAGCACTAGCTACTGAAAAGAAAGGATGAGATCCTGTTTGCCTGAGCTGTATCTGAACCAGCAACCTAGGAAGCTGCTGGCCCTGAATATGTTCATTTGGGTGGTTTTTTTTTTAATCAATATAAGTAATATAAAACTAAAACCAGTCCTAGAGCAGAGCCTGAGATCCCAATACCTCAGCAGAAAACCAGTGCTCACCCTTCGGTGAAAGTAAGCTAACATCTAATATTACATCTTTATTCTCTAAGTGGAATAGGTAGACACCCTAAACTTAAAGAACAGTGGCCTGCTCCTCAGAGGCACTTAAATTTTCCATGCAAATGATGCAAAGACCAGGTGGGGAATGGCAAGAGCAGGCACATTTGTAGGTCTTCAAACTGGAAGCTGGTGCCTCCGAAAAGAAGCTTTCTCTATGTTCTGTTTCAGTCAGGCTAATTCTCAGCCTAGGCTGAAATGACTGCCCCACGCCTCGCATCAGGCACCAAAGCACTTGCTAAAGCAAGGCTTATATTAAGCCTTTAAATCAAAATGAAAGGGATTCCACTACAGTTACTATGAAACAATATCTTACAGCCATCTTACACAGTGTGAGCTCTTCAGAATAAGGTGATTATTCCTATAAAAACTGTACAGATTATGGTGCTTTGTAAAGTGTTCCAAGTAAGAATGTTATTGCTCTATACTATGCGCCATATACAATATGCTATCTACGTTAGATATAGTTTACAAAATTATTAATTTTGAATTTTAAATTATTAATTTTGAACATTTTCTGCAGGTATTATGAATTCATTATTGAATTTTTACTAAAAAACCAGTTACAAAACTCCTGCTATCTTTCCTTCCTTTTCCTGCAGGACAAGATTTCTGAAAACTTTTACTGTCCTCAGTGAAACAACTGAGGATAAAAATGTCTCTCTGCCACTGAAATGCCATTATTCCTGATCTTTATTTAACCAATTTCTACCACCTTAAAAATTAACTACTCGTATGCATAATACCTAAGGTTTTAGCTGTTTGAGCAACACTGAGACAAAACTGTCCTGCTGGAGCCAGGAACTGAGTGAGGCCCATGGCATTGTATTTCTGTTTGCCTTCTCAGACAGCATGTTAACACACTCTTGCTGCTTAAGTCCAGAAAAGGAAATAAAATATATTAGACAACCAGGCATAGATATTTTCTGATAGCTGTCCCTAGTGAAAGGGGACATTAAAAATAAAAGCAAACCACTTCTCAGCTTTTTATATCAGTCCCATGCCAAGACTGGTTTAGTTTTAGAGAAACGAGGTCAACAGTACCAAAAGCAAACTGGTGGAAAGTATATGATTCAAAGAAAGCAAAACTTGAACCACTCATTTAAACACATACAATTACCTTGTACTGTAAAAACAGACCTATCACCTACGTTGTGTTATCATTGAATCACAGAATGGTTTGGGTCAGAAGGGACCTTTAAAGATCATCCAGTCAAACCCCCCTGCCATGGGCAGGGACATCTTTCACTAGATCATGTTGCTCAAAAGCCCCATCTGACCTGACCTTGAACACTTCCAATGATGGAGCATTATATTACCTGATTAAAGCTTTACTTCGGAAGAACACTGAGAATTCAACACTCTAAAATTAGAGATCACATAGGTGTGAAAAAATGCAACAACTTCTAGCATATTAAAACAAAGGGAAAATTTCCAGGTGTACAGGCAGGTTGGAGTAAGGAGGAATGGGTTGCCATCCTGCACCTGGGATCAGCTTTGTTTCCCCAAAATGGTTGTTGCTGATTTTTTTTAAACAATATAGTTTATGTTAAATATTTAGTGGTACTTTAATAATCATCTATGACTGATCCTATCTACAGAGGAAACTTGCTGTTTCTCTCCAGACTGCACGCACAAAACTCAAAAAACACACCCAAAGCTGAAAACAATACTGGAGGAGTAGTGAGGAAGACAGACTAGCTATTTTTAACGTTATATTAAAGCTGCATTTAAATTGTCTTGATGGAAGAGTTAATTCCTACTGCTCCCTGGGCTGGAAATCAGATGCCAGGCAGGATCTGGAATTGATGGAAATGAGTTTAACATCTATTTTTATCATCATCACTGACTTAACAATGAGCACCATATTTTGGAGACATTCCTGTGAAAATGCCATGATTCAGAAAATAGCTTAACACACCAAGACAAACATTACTTAGGTCTAATCACAAGTTATACCACACTACTCCCACATTCACTTAGGCCTACAGCAAGAGTTGTGGGAACTACTTTAAGGTTCCCCCACCCACCTGTAACGTTCCCCCACCCACACACCATTAGATCCCCCCCATCCCTTGAATACAGACTCACAACCTTACTTAATCACGACCTACTAAAACTGCTACTTTCTATTTTGCCCAATAACTGTCTCCTCAACTGCCTGGATTGCCAGGTTCAAAGGGGAGTGGGCAACGACTCCACATCCAGCTGGTGGCTGGTCAGCCCTGGGGCTGATACTGTTTAATACACTGATATTGATGCTGTTTAGTAAACTGGGTGATGGGACAAAATTAACCCTCTGTGAGTTTATGGGTGACAACAATTTGGGGGAAGCGCTCAGTACCCTGGAGGGCAGCGCTGCCATTCTGAAGAACCTCATCAACCTTCAGAAATGGACAGACATAAACATCATTGAAGTTCAACACAAGTAAATTAAGCCCTGTTCACCCAAACAGGTCGGGTGCTTACTGGCTGGAAAGAAGCTTTGCAGAAAAGGACCCAGTGGACAAAAAGTTGAATATAAACCAGCAGTATGTCCTTGCGACAAAGGCAATCTACTGTGTACTGGACTGAATGTAGCAAGGGTTGAGGGAAGTGATTATTCATATTATTTGGCACTTGTAAGGCCACTGTACTCCGTGCCTCCCAGTACAAGACATTGACAAAGTGGAGTGACTCCAACAGGGAACCACCAAGACATGGGACACAAACAAATGAGTATGAAGAGAGGCTGAGAGAACCGCGTTTGTTATCCTAGAAAAGAGATGTTTAAGAGGCCTAACTGCCGTCTTCTGCTACCTAATGGGTGGTCAGGAGAAGACAGAGCCAGACCCTTCTCAGAGGTGCACAAATAGGACAACACAAACAAGCTACAGCATAGGAAATTCTGATTAGACATCTGGGGAGAATACCGTATTTGTGGTGCTGTACACATCACCCATGGAGGATATTCACCTGCAGGAATGTACACATCATATTTTAATATAATTAAAATTGGCGAAGTGTGAAACATTAAGATCCAGAACCCTAAAAATCTCCCTAAGCTTCTTAAGCTTTCCCTCAAAAGAAGCTGATTTGAGAATCTTCCTCAAGAGCTCCCAAAACTTTTTCAGTAACTAAAACTGCTTTTTTTCTAAATTCTCTGTGATAAGATACTCACAAAAAACTGTAAAATTCATGCCATTCATCATCAGCATTTGGATGGAGCTGAAACCAACTCCACCCTAAATAGTCTATCTGAGCTATAGTCTAGAAATCAGAAAACATTCAAAAGAAAATTTCTTACACCGATACCTATAAGTTACAAGTACAACAGGTCTGTAACATGAAGGAAAAGTTATAATCATGAAAATAAAACCAGTATCTGTATCACTGACAAAGTCCACATTTTATTCTAACAATTAAGATGTTCTTCATTAAAAAGAAACATAGAAAACTCTCCACTTCTCCATAATAAATTCATTGAAGTTTAATTTAGACACTGCACAGATAAGGAACTGCTCTTCAGATGTATGTGGACTTTTCACAATCAAATTTATTGTGGCAACAAAGCAATAATACCGCTACAAGTCAATACTCCTCTCGGGCTTTTTTTGGAGCTAAGTAAAAATAAAATAATGTTGCCAGTAAAAATCTAGTTGTCCTATTTCTGTTTTGAACAGACTTCATAGCATCACAGACGCAAAGCAATGTGTACAGCATATGTGAAAAAGATGGAAACAGAAAGGGGGACAGAAAGGTGTAATATGGAACAGGAGAGAGATGGAGCCCAAGAGGGGGATTACTGTAGAAATGAATTTAGGGGTTGAAAGAGATGAGAATGATAGCATGCTCAAAAATAAGATACAGAAAAATATGAAGGAAGGTAACTCGTGAAAGGGTACAAATACAAATCAGTTCATACAGTCTGGTTTTATTAATCTGTAAGAGTAATTTAGTGCCATCATCTGCCTTGAAGGAGGCAGAAACCTTGACAGTTTCTTCCCCACCCCCACCTAAACCCGTAGCTTTGCACTGCTTGCTCATTACCAATGCCAATGGTGTTTCTGCTCAAATTTCAGGAGAGCATCCAAAACTGGAAAACATAGGGGTGAATAAAGCTTGTTCTTAATAAATTTCAAGCAGACATTAATCAGGATTTTTAATGTCAGGAAAATATTTCTTAAAATCCCAACAGGTGAACAAAAGCAGTCCTCCTTGAAACGGAGCATCACGTCAGTATATAAAATGAAGCAGGATGAAAAGAAATGTACTCTCATATCTGCAAGAGATAATTGCATTGAAAATATATTGCAACTGCATCATAAAGCCATGTAAAGGAATTACGCCCTTCCAACTGTATTATTGGAGTGGCTGAAGAAAACCATCTCTTCCCCGAACAAAGACAAGGACTCATCTAAATGAAGGTATATGACTTTGGCTCTCTCTTATTACCTAAGTTAGCAGCATAACTAAAGCCATGAAAGCAAGCAAAATAGTTCTAAATTTACATGTTGGCCTGAAAATACTGTTATTTTTGGCAGCTTTTAAGTACTATTAACATGTTATTATTCAATATCTAAGTAGAATTCCTCAATATACAGTATTATTTAAAGGTACAATGATTCAGCTTCCATCAGTACCATGTCGTGTTGCAACAGACACATGCAATGATAAAAGAAAATGAAGGAAAATGGATGATGTGTTTTGAAAATCTTAGTCAAAAATAACTTCTTTCAAACATCCCACCAGCTGCTGAGATGGCAAAGATGGCTGACTCTTTGCTGAATCAGTGCCCTCAATGGAGGGCAGAGGGATTTTGGTTCGCTTGTGTGTTTTAATTCATTATATTTATGGTTAATGACCTTGAAAATCTTAACTGTTTTTACATCTGGATGAAGGTACACATGGACCATTACAGACTTGGGGTGTACAAGTCTACAATTACCCTACTGAGTTTGTGATTTATAGCTGCACTTCATTTTTTCATTTCAGTGAGACATATCCTGCTTTTTTTGAGTTTTCATCATTATTTTTGCACTAAAACATGCATCCAAAAATGTCAGTTTGTACATGAGAGAACATGGGTCACTTCTAATACATACTTGTAAATGCCAGGAGATACTTTAAGATCAGTAGTGCTACAGTGCTCATTTTTTTAAAAACATCATGCTATTATCTTGGTCCCTGGATAAGGGGCAATACCACTTTTTTTCTTTAATATATATATAAGCTGCAAATATTTCTTTCATATTCCTCTCTCCTTGTGGGTCTCTCCTGCCTCTTTTCAACACCCACCATTCACCCCTTTCACACTCACACCTTCAGGAAAACATTTCTGAAAAATCAGAACTGCATTTTTTTTTAGCGTCAGCTATGTTAACTCCCTCGGTACTTCAGAATATATATAATTTTTATCTTTAATAAATGCATATTTAATTCCTCCCACCTCTTCCTTGGCATACCATCAATAACTTCCTGCAATTAGCTGCAGATTTACTTGATTTCACCATCTTTAGAGTCAACATAGGCTATAAATCACACAGGTTTTATGTACCTCAAATACTTTGTGGGAGAACAAAGTGAACCCTGTGGTATCCAGATTGCTTCTGTAGACAACTGGAACATAACTACAACATTTTGAAGCATAATGCAATGTATCTTACCTCCCGCAGTAAAGACTTTTTAAAATTTAGAGATCAGCCTATGGCAGAAATCTGCCCAGTCTGTCAGCATTCTCGCCAATTCTTCTAGCAATAATAAAACTTAGCAACAGTACTAAAAAGATGAGCAAGAAAAAAGTGTTGTTTGGAAGCCAAACTAAACAACGGTGTTCAGATTCCTAATACTTGTATTTGAAGTCAGCCTCCACAGGTGCCTGTCTTTCAACCTTGCAATAGAAAGGTAAGGTATTTAACCATGAGACTGGCGGCAGTTACCTCAGATGATGCTTTAATACCTTCTATCTTTTACAATTTGGTTAGTGAAACCAAAAAATGAAAACATCTTTAAACCTTCCCTCTCCCTGCCACCACCACCCCCTGCCATCCGTTGTAGTTTGCTAAAAAAGTTGTACAGATACAAATTGGTGAAGTACAACTCTTGCCCATAGCACTTACTATAACGTTTAGCTGTACCTGCAGTAACAAGAATGCAAGGAAGCTGAAGGAAATGTCACATCCCTCCCAGCCTACCCCATAGGAGCTGCTCTGCGGTGTTCACCATCGCCTCCAAACCTGCTAGATCACAAACCTCAATCACTGCTCACCTACAAACACCAGTGAAAGGGAGTTTGAACAGCAAACCTGCACAGCTCCTCCTCAAAGATGGAACAAAACAAAACAACCCCCTAAAACATGCTCCAGGTCTACCCTTAGACAGCTGTGGCACCATACCCTTTCTGCTACCTGTAAAAGTTCTTCAACAACCTAAAGGAATACTATGATTTATTACTACTAGTCTGGGATCTTTCATGCATGCTGACCATGATTTTTTCCAAGAAAAACATACTTATATTGTTAAAATTAGGAAGAACACACATGTATGAAGGTTGAGAATTACCATGGATTAGGATTTCATAGAAATGTACTGTTCTTCTCAATATGATTAAACATCAATGTAAACAGAAAGAGAAGCCATAGTTTATCTTCTCTTATTTTGAAACGGACAAAAATGAAAAGCTAGGTCTTCTCAAATATGGTACTGATGACACATTTGAATTCTATCATTAATGCCACACAGACACAAAATTAAAAATTAATGTCTTTGGTAGCAGAGTTCAAAATAATGAGCTAAATGCTAAAAATATCAAGAACTTTTTTTTAAAAGACTGCATATCCAAGGAAGCAAACAATAAGTTCAAGCAAGTCTTTCAGTTGTTACAGGCACAAATTGTTAACAGATGGGTGATAACATTTAATTTAGTGAACAATTGTTATTGAATAAATAATACCAATACTTACTTTGTAGAATTACATAATTATCTATGATCCAATTGTTATTACCTACATCTGTCAGCCAATTATATCTAATAATTGACACAAAGAAGTTGAACGGACACAAAAAAATGGGCCGCTTGAAGGATGAAATATGTTTAGCAATTTAATACTTAAAAATAAAATTGAGAAAGCATACAGACTCATTGTGTACTCATATGATTCTATCATAATTTTTATTACAGTTCTTCTAATTCTAAATAATATTTAGCCTGACAACAGATTTTTCTCAAGTCTTACAAGCATAATTTGTGGAATTCACTGCTGATAGTTATGAATCATCAGGAAAGAAACAGATTCTTCTCTAAAACTAACATTACCATTGTTTAATTTAAACACCTTTTCCTTCAGGGGAAAAAAATAAAGAAATAAAAAATCAGGCTAAAAACAATTTCTCAATAGCATATACTGGACTTTTTTATAGGCATCCAATCCTGAAGTAAATAAATTATTACACTGCCCCACAATTAAGATTTACATTTTTCCAACATCCAGAAAGTGTATTTTGCCAAGCAAAAAAAAAAAAAAAAAAAAGTGAAAATAACTATTTATCTTTAGCAGAAAATTAAGTAAAGATTATCAATGATCTTCAAAATTAATGGCATTGATACACTCGTGACCATTTACCACTGGAGCCATGGTTTAGCAATATTATGAGCAGCAACACTGTTACATTTGTACATTTGATAATCCTCAATTCCTGTTCCTTTTCTGGTAACCACAAAATCACTCTTTGAACCCATGGAAACATTTAGCAATCACTGCTTTCCATGACAACTGAAAAGCAACTAAATGTTGTGAACGTGCCACCCGACGGTTTCATTCAACACCTTTTAGTGCTTGCAATGGAAGACAGTGACTGTTCATTACGTCTCTTTGCTTTTCCCACAGCATTCATGATTTTATATACCCTCATCATATTCCCCTCTCCATCATCTTAAACTCATTTATAGGGGACGGCCACTGATTGACCTCCCCACCCTCACCCAGCCACAGGAGCATTTGCCATGTATTTCTTCATAGGACAATCTTGCGGGTAGCAAGTCACGGATTTATCAGATGCTACATAACCACTTCTCTAACACAAGAATCTCGACAGAGAGTCACCACCAGCTGTCAGACACGCTCACTAACCACACCAGTGCTAGCACAGTGCCCAGCCTGACCCTGACCCCTCTAGGTTTCTAGTGACTCTTTATGCCATGCAAGGAAGGAAGTCGTAATTTCTACCAGTTGAGAAAAACAACAAAACGTTTGCAAATATTCTTTCAAATAAAACTCTCGAGTCACTTAATTGCTTTTATGATGTTCTTTGCCGTTTTATTTGCAACCCAAGTATGTGAAAAGGGACTTTTTTTTTTGTTTAGAAAAAACATATGGGGAAAGCATTGCAACATGAACAATTGTAGAAATATACAAACTCATGGGTATTTTGGGTACAGTGCAGAATTCCTTTTTCTATGTTGGAACTTCAAAGGGGGGAAAAAAAAAGGAAGGTTAAAAAAAGAAAAATCAGAAGGAGCCAGTCCTAAATTAAGTTAAAAGTCCTAAATTCGAAAGTACGTAACAGAGAGACACATGGGAGACCTCTTAGATGTGTGGCTGAAGATGGCCAGAAAGTAAAGAGCAATAATAGTTGCTCCAGGATATTGGCTCCCCCAAAGTAACTTTCAATAAAGCAGCCGGAGCCACCAGAAACCGGCCAGTCTCAGTATGAAGGTATGCCTGACTTCCCAAGAGAAGCAGCTCTGCTGAGTAACTACTCAACCTATGCGATGCCCTTCAGAAAAGGAAGAAAGATTTGCATTTTGTTTTTGAAGACACTAGCGTACTAACATAGCACTGGATTGTTGAAATGGTGAGAAAGTGGCAAACAGAAAGCATCAGAACAGCTACAGCCTAACTACTCCAAACGCACCAGCAAGACACAGTGGCACACGGCCTCAACACTGGCCAATCACTCTGAGTACAAAAAGTTTTTTCCAAGGATTGAGAGCCTGAAATACTGACAAATTTCATCTACTGTGTATCTTAAATAATTGCGGCTGTCTTGGTACTTTCACCACAGCAGTCCGGAGACTGCAGCAGAGCTGGGAGGCAGGTGACAGCCATTGTAGATGGAGACAGTCTAGGAACACGGTGCCTTGGCTGCAGCTTACGGCAGGAGTCCTCCCACTGTGCGAACTCTATTACATTACTAGTTTATATTTCTTGCTGCTTTCTGATCCAATTAAAGTCATGATAAGTAATTAAAAAAGCAGGATTAGCTGACTGCATTTCAGGAGCATTACACAGATCATATTTGTAAATAAAATGGCTTATTAGGACTGACTGAAGGAGAGGAACCTGGCAGAGGCTCATGTCAGTGGTGCCCTCAGAGAGGCAGTCATCAGATCAGCAGCCCCTGGTTCTGCCCGTGACAGCCAGCAGAGCCACTGGTGGGCTGCTGGGACGGCCCTCATGGACCTCAGGTCCTTCCCTCTCCAAGAGCAAGCACTAAAGAGGGAGTAAGGCTCTAGAAAAAGGAATTATTCGAGTACAAGTATAAGAATTCCAGTTTTAACTGAGTTTCCATTTGGTTTACACAAAGGAACTAAGAATGAAAACTGCAGCCTCTGCAAAACACTGGCTTTTTTTTTTTAATCCATGTTTGCATGCTGCTATAAGTGAGAATTCAAAATTAAATGCATTGTTTTATAAGATATTTCAGTAACTGTTTGGAAGCAGCTATTGCTTCCTATTTAAGGAAAAATATCTTACTTATGTCATATTATGTTATGAAATAATTTAGAGGGGAAAACCAAGTAAGGCCTATCCAATTCCAAAGTACAGATCTCTTCTGTTTTGCTACAGTTTTATATTTGCCATGAACTGGATGAAAACCGGACTTCAAAATGGCAAACCTTCAGAGAAAGCAACAATTCCAAGTTTCGTCTAACTCTTCTGAAGACTCATTTTCATCCACAAAGTTAATTATGCTTGGCCTGACTTTGGCAAGCTGCATTAGGGATCAAGGCAAATTGCTGGAGTAAGGGAAAGCAGACAGGTCTTCAAAGGCATTCTAGGTAAGACAGAGCACTCCTTAGGAGCATCAGGCTTCAATAATAAAATTTTGTATTTGATAGCAGGAAATAGGAAAATAATTTCATTGGCTCATTTAGAGAATGCCAGTTTTTCATCTTCTCATATACAACCACAAGTAGTGGCTTGTAAAAAGGGAAAGAAAAAAAAAAAGGGTGTGTGTATATATTCACAAATAATCACTCAGAGTTCATAGACCACAATAAAGGACTGAAAAGTTTTTATGGAGTCTGTTGCAGGGGTAAAATAAGCTGAACTCAATTCCAATTTTAGAAATACAATGAGATGAAAAAAGGGAAATTGAGTATCAAAGGCCCCACAGCAACTAAGAAGAGGGACCTCTGCCTGGGCTCACTGAGACAATGATGTTAGGTTAATAAAACGCATAAACCACCAGAAGTACATTTCTGAGGAGAAAAAAAAGAGAAAAAGAAACAAACATTCCTTGGTCTGATAACATAGAACGTTTCAGAATACTTCCACCCATACTTCATGTCTTTGAGGACCCATATTTTGGGAGTCTAAGGACTGTTTGTACGTATGTTCTTCATCCTACCTGAACTCTTCAAGTAACCACCAAGCTGCTGTGACTCTCAGCCTCCCTTACCCCCTGCCTCAAGTAAAGCCAGAAAATCCAGTGTACAGTCAGGAAAGAGGAAGCAGAAGACGGAGAGAGGGACCTAACCACTGTTTCTTTCCCTGGAAAATGACAGAGAAGGCAACCATCATCACCAACAGTGTCAAAAGTTCAAAAAATGAGTCAGCCTTCAAGAAACCATGGCATGGTTCTACCTTTTTTAAAACAACAATGGTATGTATATTTTACTTTGTTTCTCTATTTCTGAACTTCTAGAGGACCCTTGATTTGTATTCCCAAGGTTGTCAGAAGTCCTGCAAACTAAATGGCATCTTTAAAGTTCAGATTCTCAAACGTTATATAATATCGATAGTAGCATCTCAAAATTTGGAAACGTATACATTATAAATAGCATGAGATTTTCAGTCCTACGTTGCCAGAAGCTAGCAATGCAGTCATGGAGGCATAGTACTGCCTTTCCCCTTCCCAGAGAACATGTAGCAGCTGGGCCAGATCTTTAAAGGAATTTTCTGAATAGAAGGGGCACAGTGTGAGAAGTCTAGGCCTGATAACAAAGGAAGCTACAGTATCCCCACTTGCAAGTGACATGCTTTATGAAGAAAGGTTAAGAAGCTGGTTTTCAGCTACACTTCTCTCACTGCCTCTTCCTGAAAGTGATCACTTTGCTGGCTCCCCTCCAGCAAGGGCTTGAGAAGGATCAGAGGATTCACCAGCGAGAACTGCACAGAGAGCCTGCAGGCAGAGGTAAGAGAGAAAGTGTCTAATGCAAAAAAAACTGCAGACCAGAGATTTCTCTTTTGTAAGGGAAAACATACTGGAGACACTGCAGGGGCCTGAGAATTACTGGACACCGGAGGTATAATAAATTACAGGATACTCCCACTCCTTTTCACATAGTACGGACAGGAAAAAAGATCCCAAACTCTACATACACATTTTAGCACGATTCCAGCAAATCACAAACCCAAAAAACTTCCAAACCTCCCTTGTTAGATGGATTTTGCTTTGCAAATGTGTTTAGAAATTGGTAAGTACCTGACTCATCTCCATCACAGAAGAGTTATTTCATGCTTTATTATTAGTCACCTGTTATCATCAGTGGCCTTTGAACCCGTTTTGAGACTACAGAGTACAACATAAATCTGCCACAGCTTTTTGGCACCTCCTGCCAAGTCCTTGCTCATACCCTGCAAAATTATGCAGAGTATTAACCTTACATAAATTTTAAGAGGCTGGGTCTTCCCAAAGAACATGCAGAGGGCAGACCTTCGCAGTTCATAACAGCAGTGACCCAGACCAAAACAGATAAGGAAGAAACATTAAAGCCTCCACCTGAATTCAAGACAGCAGCACCGTCCAAATGCTGTACAAAGAAATGAACTGAAACACAGTCCAAAAGGACACCAAAGGGTGCTGCAACACCTTACTAACTCTACAAAACATCTCTGGAAGGATACCCATAAACCTTATGTCTCTCTGCCTCATCACATCCAAGCACTTACAGCAAAGTGAAAGCACAGCTCATTTTGGATTCAGAAATAAATTTACCAGACAATCCTAAATATTTTCAGTATGAAACAGCATACCAACCCTGACAAACATTTTCTTTATCTTCAGCACAAGGTTACTACAAGATTCAAAAGCAGTTATCATAAATTTATACTGAGTCAAATATTAATGTAAATATTTCCAAGAACTCTTAGCTTCCAGTTTCAGTTTAATTATTTTATAGACTTGCTTAATATGTTATTGCTTAATATGCTTAAAATGTTTTGACTAGTTCAGTCAATGTTGAACAAAGAAAAAAAAGAGTGCAAATGACTTAAGAAAACTGTTCTTCATCTGGAAACAGTTTTCCAACACACACTGATAGGTTATCTGCCCATCTGTTAAACCAGCCCCATCAAATTGTTTTGAGGACAAAAGAGGGGGACAGAAAAGAAGACTCACAGCATTCATTATGATTCATCCAGTATTTTTCACTAGCGTTGCTTACTAAGTGTAACACAGTTGATTCTATGTTCTACTCTTTACTAAAAGAGCTATATTAAACCCAGCTCTACATTACAAACTTTTCCTTGTGCAGCATCATGGTGATGAAGTGAAAGGTCCACAGTATTTTTATACCAGCAAAAAGCCTAAGTGTACAAAAGGGCTTTTTTCCAGTGTAGTTTATCCCATTTTGTTCAGGAGCTAACGCAGGCTGCACTGGCAAAAATGCATTTGCACCACTACATGTATGGTGAAAGAATCATCTGGAGTAGCCATGCCAGCAAAACTTTTCTAGTGTAGATCAGACCTAAGTTACCGAGGCACCTCAGCACTGAGAGAGCACAGCGTCAGAGTGTGCACCGATGGGGTAAGAGGCATCTATTTTGATTTCCAGCTAGCCCCTGGAGCATGCACCGCCAGGCAGGCAGCAAGCCGAGAACTAAGAATGATTCTGTCACACAGCAGTGCATGGGCTGCTGCTCAGCAAAAGTCTATTCTAAGCAAACTGATCTTCCGCGCTGTTCACACTGCAATCAAATTGTTCTGCTGCAAATCAGCATTTTCCCCAGTTTTCAGAGTAAGATTTAAAAAAATGAAATATAACAAAACAAAACTACTGGACAATACCTGACATTTTGAAATAGAGATACTGAGTCTGTGCAACTTTCTCAAGTAGGTCAGATCATTTAACCCCAGACACTTGGCTACCTGGTTTTGTAGATGAGCTATTTTTATCTTAATGGCAGCTAACAGTACAGATATTCAGTAAACGAACCCAGTATGTTAAAAACAATGTCACAGCAAGTGAAAATAATTCAAAACCAATTCAAACTACTCCATTTAATGATTGTATAGGTCTCATAAAATGAAAGTACATTAAATAAGCACAAAAGATCGATACAACCAAGAGGCACCTGCATATTGATCAAGGAACAAAACCAAACAGAATTATGTCTGATGCTTCGCCCCAATTAGCTTCTGCTCACGCAGCCAGGCTCATCTCCCTGATTCCCTTACACCTCAACCCAGAGACTATACAAACTGTGACTCTCTCTCATTCTTCTCCCATCCCGTAAGTTTTAAAAATAGCATTAATACTTATATTAGATGTACTATACTTCTACTGTTTTATGAAATTAAGACATAAATTCAAAAAGTAACAAGAGATGCTTGGTGGATGGATGAAGAATGGAATTCTAAGTCAGCTTCTGAGAGACATGGGATATTTTGTGCTGCAAAAAAAACCTGATGAAGTATTATGCAAGAGTTTCAAGAAGACGTGACAAGGAAAATTACAACAAAAATTAGAGGTGTTCAGAAAAAAAAATTATACCAAAATTTATTCCACATACTACATACACAAAAGACTTCCAGCTCAAAGACGAAAATGGTTGGAAGGCTTAAGGAGTTTGCGTATCTTGGGATGGAATAAACTCTACGAAAGAAGACAACAAAGATGAAACCATTTTGTTTCAAGAAAAAGCTTCTCTGCCACTGACTCCATCATTCTAGCTGTTCAGGGCTTGGGGTTTTTTTTATTTTTATCTTTTTAACTTTTTTTTTCTTAAAATGTATTAAAAGGCCTACAGAATTCAATAGCATTAATACGTCTAAACTTTATCACACTTGTAATCTTATTTTTAAAAATCAAATTAGTTTATTACCTTTTATTAAACTCTTTCAATTTGTAGTTGCAGAAATTAAGTGACAAAGGGTGACAAAAGGATCCTGCAAGCTTTGTTAGCAAAACAGCTGTGTTCAATGATTGTCTCAGTCTACGCAAAATTCATTATTTAATTTTCTCATCCACATTTAGAAAAAAAAGTGTTTAAAACCATAACATACACCATAGCAATCTCAATCTACAGCATGCAAATCACCCCATACCTATGTGCAATGTTAAAAGAATGCTATCATAATAAAGATAAGGCAAAAATTAATGGGCAAAAATTATTTTCAGGAGTACTTATTAGAATTATGATTGTCTCTGTTGCTTGTTATGTCCCATATCGTTAGTCAAAAATTATTCTGTCAAAGGCAAATGTTAAACTGACCCAGATTATGAGTCACTCCATTTACCCTTTCTGAGTCATGCCGTAAGGTCAGCTTTCTCCCACTCCTCTGGAGTTTAGTGAGTGTTCAGAGACCCCCAGGGGAGAAGGGGAACAGTAATGATTCAGATGCGTACTTGTATATAATCTGACCATATTATAGATTTTAAGAAAGGGAAGATACTGAGATCTGGTACTAGACCCAAGTCTCTTGTGATTCCAGCCACCACGGCTCCCTCCCTTCCACATCTCCCAGCCATGTTGTCTCCTCCCCTCCTCTGCACCCACACAAGCGTTCTGCTGAAAACGACCCCATTCGCTTTCAGCCAGAGCAGCCCCTTGCATCAGTGCCTCACTCCTCTGGACAAACAGGCACCAGCACCTGTGCAAGGAAGAAGCACCTGTGCGTGGCAGAGATGCACGGAGAAAAGAATCACAGGAGACCAATTTATATCAATTAAACAGACATGGAAGCCAGTCTTTAATCCATTGTGTGCATGAAGTTCCACATTAAAGCAATAAAATGCAGAACTTGCATTTTTGCAAAATGCAGTTTTAGTTCATACTGGTATCAAGTTTCTACCATCTTACTCAGGAATTACTATATCTATTCTGATTTCCATTTATTCATAACTAATTAACACATATACAACATATAAATAAATTAACGCATAAATTAGTTGGGGCAAAACCACTCAAAAATTTCAATGCTGAACAGAGAAGAGAGCTGCGCAATGTAACAAACTTAAGAAGACAAAGTGATGGATTACCTGGTATTGAACTAAATACCTTCACTAAGGGTAAACTCTGTGTGGGAAAAGTAATGGAGCTTTAAAATGGCAATCAGACAAATCCAGACTATTCAGATAATACTTATTATCAGTCTTTTTCAAGTGTTCAACCACTGCCCTTCACAAAAGCTTAGGTGAATCCTATGTATATTCATAGTAATTTACATATCTAATTCAGCTATTTGCGTGTTTTTGGGAGGAAGAGGATTTATTACTTGGCAAAGCAGAGGGCTAAAGCTCTACTGCCTCACAAGCCAGCGAAAAGCAGAAGTCACTGACCCCTGGAGCGCTCCCAATCTGTGGAGTAACAATGCTGGGCTCAACTCTGTGGCAGGCGAGAGTAGTTCTCCCCAGAGTGTCCCAGTCCCGCACTCAGCACTGTACCTTTACTTGCTCCTGTAGGCATACAGCATGATCCACATGCGCAGAGCTAATCAGGATTAGGCCTCCTATGTAGGTCTAACTGCTCCTAAGAAACTATTGAATATGTGTATATTGATTCAAAGTATTGACTCAGTACATTTTAGCTCGTGGTTGAAGAGTGAAAACAAATCCCAGCACTGCCCCCTTCCCTGGGAGCTTCCCCCCTCCCCATTTATAGCTTTATTTCAAATCCAGGTTTCTCCAAACAGATAAAAACCTTTACTAATCAGTAAGGGCTATGTTTGGTAAACGTGAACATTACAGATAAGTATTCTGGTGAAATAATCTTCTTAAATTCTAGAAAAATATAGTATTCAACTAAAGAGGATTCCTTTCCCCACTCCAACTACAGGTAACTAACAGGTCACTTTTTTTTTACTCTGGTATTTTATTATGGGTGTGGAGGGAGAGAGAGATTGATTTCTACGGAGAAGAGATCAGGAGTAACACTTCTGGCCATGAAGGTGAGTGGAAAGGCAAGAGAGCATAACAAACATCAGGACATAGCAGAAAGGATGACAAGAACATCAGGTAAATAGCAAGCACCACCACCAAGAAACTGAATATAAAACTTGAAAAATTACAGTACACACCCATTACAGAATAATTTTAATGAACTTGCAAAGACAGTATTTCAGACTAATTTATCCAAGCAAAACTAAATGAAATCTCTCTGAAATAAAATAGGCTATACAGATGGAAGTCTAGTACTGTGGGTTTTACCTCTGGGAGTTGCAGCCTGCACAAGATTCTATTCTTTCATTACAAATCTGTTGTGTGGGGGGCGGAGGAGGAGTAACTGTGTTACAGGGACAAGAAGAATAGCACAATTGTTGTAAGAACATCTAGTTTTCTCTATGTATTTCTATCCATCACAATCCATCTTCAAATTCACATCCATTTTTCCTCATTACCTTACCCTATACTGTGTCGGTAAAGAATATTTTAATGCTGGGGGGAAGCACTCTGTAAAGAAAAGCCCCTGAACAGGACATCGCTAATTCATTAGTGATGATCATTAAACAGTCTTCATTTTAAGAGAACACAGAAAAACAAAGCAAGCTGATCAAGCTCCATCAGGAGAGAGAGGACGACTGGCAGGAACAGCAGCTGTGCTCTAGCTCAGATTGGATTTGTGTTGGCAGAACTGTGAAATAAAGCCTGCAACATATTGTGCCTTTATCAATCCTGCTTCCCCAATAAAAGACATCCAAGGAATGCAATGCTTATGTTTTGCCTTTCGTAGGCTATTTTACTTAGGAGGGTTTGTATACAATTGAATTTATAAAAGTCCAAGATGTATTTATTTAGACGCGCCGTTCTTTCGAAGGGTGCCGTCTAACACATACACTAATATAGCCTCATTCATCTGAGTAGCGCAAAGTGCTTCATAAACACCAATTGAACAGATGTCGTGAATCTGAAAAACATTACTGCCTGAAAATTTTCTGCTGTCTGACTTTGTTACAATAATATGTTTTATTATAAAGTAGAAAAGGTCAGGGTAAGGGGAAAAGTCTAATATTAACTATATATTTAACAGCATTTCTTATGTATCAAATTTAATAATACGTTTTTCAGTCCATTATGCAAGAGTCAATTTCCTCCCTTACCAAGAAAAAAACTAAAAACTAAACAAAAAGACCCAACAGTTTCTTAAAAGGGAATTTAAAAAAAAAAAAATTATATGAGACATACACCAAAACGTAAAATTCGGACACACAGAGGTATATGTAAGACAAAGATGCAAAAAAAAAAAAAACCTTTTTCTTTCCAAATAAATGTTAAAAAGAACATTTAGGATTACATTATATAGAAATTTATGCACATTTTGTACACTGGTTAAATGAAAAAATTCTTCAGTGATTTTATTTTATTGAGCCTCTTATTTCTGGGCATAGAACACAAAAAAAAAAAAGGAAGAAAAAAAGAAAGAAAGAAAGGACAGAGAAATGTGTAGGAAGACCTCAAAGTACATAAATATAGTGTTGTTCTTTGTGTTCCCATGTAGAAAGTACAAAAGTAGGTCACCTGTTTTATATCACCATGTTCTAATACATAACAACTTCTCTTTTGCCGACCTTGGGGGGGGGGGGGGGGGGGGGTGGGGAGCGGAATCTTTTTGAGTATAAGATTACATAATACATGGTGCAACTACCTCAACCTGCTTTAAAATAAGTAACACTTTGGAATTTGTGAATCTGATGAGCCAAAACTTTCACAGCTCAGACTTTCAAACCTGAAACTGGGGCTAGAAACAGAAGCTCAAGCCTGGAAACTTCAGGAGTTCAATGACTTGATATTTTCTGAGCAAGAATTCAGAGAAGAACTTCCCCAGGAACGGGATCACTGCACTCGTGCCTTCTTAAGTGGGACCATTTATCCCGGGAAACTGAGCAGCATAACTATTTTCCTTCTACAGGTATGTACAGCCGTTCATTTTTCCATCTACCCTTTTTCTGCATCAACCTCAATAACCCTGATTTCTGCGCTGCTATAGCACAGTAGACTATTACTTGATAAATAAAGCTTCAGATCAAAAAGAAGAAAGTGCCATTCACTGCGATTCTCAGGCAGGTGAATGGGCTGCAGCGTAATGTTCCAAGGCAGAATTGCCTTTTCCTTGTGCTGTGCCTGTATCTACACAAACTGCCAATTTATTTAATCCGTCCACGAATGACAGGAAAATGGATTTGTCAGGTAGAAATATAATAAACATGAAGTAGAAACTGTAAGAGATCTTTGCCTATTGAACTCTCTTTAAGACTAAAAATAAACTTCTCCAGGCTTAAAAATGCTCTAATTGGTTCAAAATCCAGCCTGATATGTTCAGCCCAAGAACCAGATCACTCTACGCCTAACTCAATGCTTAACTATTGTAACTGGAATGGAAGCGTGCATAACAGTATGATGGAAACTTTAAATATATATAAAGAAAACCCTACCATCCATAGATCTGATTTATTCACAGGTTTTACACTCACCAACAAGAGAACTACCTGTAATACTTTGTATTTTACTAGAAAGCCAACATTGTGCTTTACATTTCACCAGAGAGATGTATTTGCTTTGGTAATACAGATAGGAGCACTATTTATTATATTCACAATGGCAGAATTATAATTTTGTCTCTTATATTACTGTGCTCAACTACAAAAGCAATTTTTTTATAATAAGCATCAGCTTAAGGCAGACAGCAGTGAATTCATTCTAATAATTATGGGTACTAGTGCAACAATTCACATTTTTTGATGTACCAAAGATCCTAGCTAGATTACAAACAGAAAGGAGAGCGTGACTTCAGCACCATTTCTTCACTCATGCTTGTTTTAACATGAGTTCAAGTAATGAAAGCCTAAAAAGAGCTAGAGAAAATACAAATTTTTCAGATAATTTAAAACCAATGCACAACTACACAGAATGGTTTACACTCAGAGGTTTCCTTCTTCAAGTATGAATAAAGTACCCCTCTGTAGGCACTGATGAAGGACAGTCTACAATTCAAACAAGTTAATATTTAATAAATAGAGACATTTTCTGCGAGTTTCATAAACTGATAATTTTTTTCAAACCATACGAACTGTAAAACATCCTTTGAGTAGTGGAAATTTCTTTGTGGCTGCCATTTTCTCCACAAAGGTGATGGGGTACGTTGGAGACTTGTATATTTTATTATTAAGGGAGAATTACTTAAGACTACTTATAGGACATTCCATTAAAAATCTTGTCTTTGAGTCTACCCAAATTCTGGTTTTCACAGTAATTTTTCCTCAAGTCTTTAAAGCTAAAGGTTTATATAGTCAATCATGCTTATCTTTTAAACAGTTAAGGAAAGGAAATCACATTCAGATGCAATTGCCACAGCGTGTTCTCATGATATTTAAAAAAGCATATTGATGCATGAAGCTCGAACATGAAAGCATTTTCCCTACTGCTTTTCATTCATCATGCAATGTTGCCATTTGTAAAATTGCTCAAAAACAATAGAGAATCTATTTTTTAAATAACTTCTAGTAGATTGCACTTGCCTAGAGTTCCCATCTTTAGATTTCACATTCACATTTTAGTAGCATTTCTGGCTACTGTTTTAAGCCTTTTTATAACGGGAAGAAGTGAACACTGAGTAACTTGTCCAAGTAACAAGTTTACATTTAAACCAAAGTTAAAACTCAAATCCTGTGAACACCGTTATAACAGAAGCATCATTCTTTGTCTCTGAACTAATACTGCCTTGGGATTTTGTCCAATGCTTCATCCATTCCCAGCTGATTAATTAATTTTTCCCCAGTTTTTTTCCTTTGATTTATTTCTACCCATGAGTATAAACAACTTAACTGGAGAGTTATGAAGCCTTCCAAAGTGCGAGAGGCGAAGAACTTTCTTACACCTTCAACTATATATCTATATTTTTTTTAAACTTTAAGAGCTGGTTTGGTTACACAAAGAAAAATTCCAAATCATGATAACCCCCCTTTATTTGAAATTAAAGTTTAAGAGAAGACAGGAATCCTATTCTTCCATTTGTACACAAATTTAAAATTTCAGCAGAGATTGATTCTAGTGCTGTAAGTAGATCTGTCTCTGTCTTTCCTCCTTCCCAACCCCCACACAGACAATGATCCTTCTTCTGATACATTTAAGCAGAAGAAATGCCAAAAGAACGTTAATTGGAAGGGAGAGAGGGGGAAAAAAAAAATAACTTCATTTTGAAAAAAAATAAATCCAGGGTCAAAATGCCCATTCAAACCATGGCTTGAACTGATTTCTCCATTGCTATTGCAGCAGGTCCATCCTTGGTGAAAAGGTCATTCTGGAAAGCCTCTGGGCTGAGAGGCCATTATCTCAAATTCAGCATTCTTTCTTGGTACCCTTTGGAGTAGGATTCCACTTTGGAGAATGCATTTTTGGATATTTTAACAAACTGTAGCACGGAAGTATTTTTGGTTCTTTTCTCTGGTCCATTACATTAAGGTGGGTAACGGTACAAACTCATCAAACAGCAAGAACTGGGAAAATCAAACTGAGCAGAGCACTGACATAGTTCTGTGTTGCCCATCTCCTGCACACCAGCCAGAAGGATTAAGGGCTTTGGCTTTTTGCCTTCCTCTAGCACCAGCTAGCACAGCCTGTTTCCCCAAGTCTTTTGATGCACTGAGGGGTGTACAGCCCTTCCTCCCAGTTCAGACAGGGGCTTTGTTCACCTCAAAACTGCTCTACTACCTTCCTCCAGCATGCAACACCTCTGCAGAGACTGCATTTGGTCATAAGGTCTTTAAAGAAACATTTTATGTAAGGGCTCACCAATTTAAAAAGAGCTTAGCAACAAAGATACTACAATTGCTAAAACCTGCTGAAGAATCCAAAATGATGAGAATCTATTTCAAAATACTGCAAGCAGAATTACTTGCAGACTTTTTAATTCCTTGAATGGCATAGTCTTTTCTTTGTTAATATTTGTTTGACAGTAGGATACCTACCTTCTTTTTTGAGCTTGCATTTTCTTTCCCTAAATTTATCATGAGATTTCCCTTAATGAAATCATACTAGAGTGTTAAACGTACATATGTCACCAGAAAAGGATTTTCATAAGCACAGAAAAAGATTTAGTCATTCAGTCCTGGATGCTGGAAGACCAGGACCAAGATTTCTATGAAGAAATTAGAAGCGTGAAACAAACAGTTTACTGTTTGTAATTACTTGGAATGTCAACTCTGATAGAAAAATCTGAAGGACACATGCTAATTCCCATTAAGTGGGCACATAAGAGTTGTAACAAAGCAACTGAAGCGAGACAATTCACTGTTGTCATAGCAAAACTTTGTATCTGCATTTCCATTCCAGTCTGCAAATACATTAGAAAGTTTTAGCCACAACCAATGATCAGGAGAGGCAAAAAAGTGTTAGACATCAATTTCTCAGGCTATGGTTTCTAGAAAGGCCACAGCATAAGACCAACTGATTAAATAACAAGTGTTTCTACAGAAACAAATATGCTGTTTCTGTTGCCAGAAAGAGTGTAATTCACACCACTTCTAGAGAACTAAAGCCAATTTTATAATCATGATACACTTTTTGATATATGCATACACATATACATTCATACAAAATACAGCTACAGTATATGTATCATAGTTATAGAAGTTAAAGAATAACTCCTTGGTATACACTGTTCAGCTGAACAAGACAGACTCAGGGTGAGCACTGCTTGCCAGTGGCAGTGATGACAGCAGAGTTTTAATAAAGTCAAGCAATCGCAGATTTCTTCAAGAACAACCCAGCGTGCCTTGTTCTAGCTGAGTCAGCACCCCAAATCCCCAGGTTTGGTAGAGGATCGGGAACAGTGCTAAGGCGGCCTTGGGACGTGGCCACAGCAGGCATTTGGAGCAACCCTGTATTTATCAGCAAAATTGAAGAGCAAAGAGCTGGGTGCTGCAATTAAAACTATTTGGATACTATTTTGTCCTCCCAGGAGCAGCATAACAGAATTTCCTCATTAAAAGTTCAAATATCATTCAAATACCAAAACAAATAAATAAATTACTAAGTCAGTAGGAAGTGAAAAGCTGAAAGGCAGACAAAGAACAAAAAAAATGTATTTTTCTGTCCAGAGGGCAAAAGAGTATCTGCCTGGCTGCTCTCTTGAGCCTCAGTCAAAGAACAGGCTGGCCCAATCTGTGACCTGTTCACAGTGACAGCCTGTTTTTATAGCTAGCAAGCACTTGCTAGATAATAGTAATCAATGGAGATTAGAAGCTATACATTAATCTGTGAATGTGCAATACTTGTCAAAAGAGAAACCAGCATCTTGCATTATTTTGCACGTGCTATAATTACTTAAAAATAATAAATAAAAGCTCGAGCTCTAAAATTCAGCTAAACTCATATTTATTTCTAACTGCTACTATTATTCCACTGTGTCAGTAACCAATAATGCTATCCCAGAGTAGAATATTGCTGCCAATTTTACAGGCAAGCAATAAAAATAGTTTTTGCCAGAATTAAAACTGCATTTCTTTCCATTTATTTATTCATTCAACAGATGCATTAGCCAAGACTCTGCACAAGAACAGAATATTAAATTATATCAGCTGGATGTATTTCTAAAGAGAATCTAAAAATTAAAAAGATTAATGATTTGGTGAATTCATTTCTTCGGCATCTACAACTAGCTGCTCTCAGCGATCTTAGAACATACTTTGAAAATATAGATGCTTTCAGGCAAGCACAGAAAGAGAAAATAAACTTTGCATCGCAATCACAGATTTAAACAAAGATTTAAAATTACAGATTAGCAATTTTACGTGGACTCTCTACAGTTCGTAGTTCTCTCTGCAGCTGCTGGTCTATGGAATTTTTGGGATCAATCCCATTTCCATTCTCATTTCTTTGTGTTGTGGATGTGCAAATCTACTCAGGGCAATTTTGTGCCCAGCTGATTGCAGGATGCCATCCAGCAGATTGCCATAAATGGCAGCCGTACCCAAAGGTATTATATTGTGATACCAAAGTGAAGAAATACTGCTATTGCTGAAGATTTAAAAAAAAAAATAAATAAAAAAACCCCAAACTTTAAAGCAAGGTTTACAAGTCAAGCTCTTAGCAGTTTCCCGTGAAAGTGACCGTGAAACTCAACAGTCAACATTCTCTGTCCACATACAGCAAAAGATCATTAAGAAAAAGAGGAAAGCCTATATAAATAATTCTGAAGCAGCTCAGTCACCCTTGTAGCAATTCTCACAACTTCCCTGTCCTTGCATCTGACTCTCAGTTCTCATCAAAAATTCATCCTACCAAGTCCACGCCTGTCTCATCCTAAATAGACGTATCTTTTCTTCTTCCTTCTGCCACGTCACACACACATACGTAAGATGCAGGTTATATTGGGAAGGATAAGAGAAGGAGAAATGCACCACAATACAAGGCACTTAAACATATAAATGTGAAGTTTTGCCAGTATGGCACAACCCAAAGCGCCATACACAAAAGCACTATATCCAGTTTGTTCTATTCTAATATTGATTTGTTTAACTGTTAGGTCCTATATGATTATAGGTTTTGTTTAACAAATATCTTTACACTTAATTTAACTTTCTAGCTGATGTCAGAAGCAACAGCTCCTAGATGTCAAAATCCAGGTGAAATAGTCTCCAAGCGTGGTTCTGTATTTTTGTCCTGTGTTTAATAATCTTCTATGCATGCTGCAAGGCCTGTTTCCCTAGAGACATGTGAGGTTTTTGTTTAATTTTGAAAAGCTGGATGATGAAGTAGAGAGTTCCATAGTGTTTCATCGACATATTTTTTTAAATCTCATTAATTATTTGCATGTTCTGGAGGGTTGTTTTGCACCCTCCCCTTCCAATGCAGTTGAGGGCTTAAAGCAATTTAGACAGAAGTAAGGTTAGTGCAAGAAATAATTTATATTCTGACTTTGCCAATACATTACTTTAGGAAAAAAAATGAATGTCCTGAGAGAAAGATTTAAATACATGAGCTATTTTTCCACTCAAACCTCAATTTGCTCATTATTACTCCAAAGCATTGCCTTGGCTTAACTTTCTTTGTCAAGTCTAGTTAGACAGAAAAAAAATCTGTGCTTAAAGACCTGCAAAGAGAATAAATGTGGAAAATTTATATAGTCCCTGCATTTTTCAAAAAGAAATCGGTCGTGTATTATAGAGACTAGACATTCATGAAATGATACATATTCATGAAATACAGACAGACCTTCCAGATCTGACTTCTATCATGTAGCCAAAATGTTTTTCTACAAAACAGAATGATGTAAAGAGAAACTATGAAGCAGATACAGGATGCTCATGTACTGTGCTCATGGACATCACACAAGCAGCTAAAATCCTTAGTTGAAGTGTTAATCCACACTGTCTCTAACTATCCATATATGTTTGCTCTAGATTAAGAGTACTGAATACAAACTAAAATTTCTGTGACTAATGTCAACCTTTATTGCCCCAAGGTACACTGTAATAGATGCTTGCCTATAGGCTTCAAGACTACTGAGAGCAGCTTTAAACTCTCACAAACCGTATTAAGTATTTGCTATCATCTCAGCCTGTAATATTCATCAAGGTATGCATTTAACTGACAATACAAAGAGCCATATAGTCCTTACATACAGATTCAAACAGCACTGGAAAATTGTTGTTGAAGTATTCTACCCTAGACCAAAGTAGGTATTGATTATTGTGACAATGCCAGCTTAAAGATTTTGGAGTGGCAATGTTAAACAAGGTATTATCAAGAACACAATAAACGGGTAGACGCCTAGAATTTTTTGCTGGTGGTGAACAAAATACATTTCTGAAGAATATATGAAAAATGTGCAGGGAAAAAAAAAGTTACCCTGGGGAGAACAGGAAGGGCTGGCTGAGTTTTTCTTTCTCCTTCGAGAGCAAGACAGCAGAACAGGTATTACAACATAAAACAGCTTTGAAGAAAAACATTTCCAACCTAACCACCAGCAGGTTTAAAATAGTAACCACCTTCAAAGGGCAGGCTCTCCTTTCCTTCCATTCTTGCCTCACATTAAAACTAATTTGCTTGATTAATAAGAGAAATAACGTTCTCCTCCATATTCAGCTGTCTCTCAGGGGGAGTAATTTCTCACTGGGCACTATTGTGGTAAGAATGAAGACTAGAAAAGACCTCTCTACTTGTATCAGAACTGCAGTTTCTCTTTTAGAAACACAGCAAGGTAACGGGCAGAGTCAGTATGTAAAAACTCACATGGTTTTCCTGTTGATAGGTTGTAGCAGTCGCTACACTCTCTCTTCCACATTTCCTCCAGGAGCTCCTAACTGTAGGTATCAATTTGCAGAGTTGCTAGCCTGCCCAGTATTACTGAAGCTTCTCATTTTGAAAGGTACTGGAAATAATGCAAATAACATTTTTCCTCTTTCCCACTCCAACTACACTTTATAGCTCCTATCACTGCAACTCATTCTACCTATACATTTTAATTTACTAAGTAGATCATCAGTAAAGGCTGCTGAAGAATTTGACAAGTTTTTTTCTTCATAAACATGTCTTTGCTCATCATCCATCGGTGTAACAAAAATGTCTCCACTTTCAATTTCTCAAGATTTTGTTAGTGAAATAAAACCTAGGCTTCAAGCCTGATGACTGCAAAGCCACTTCCAAGCATCAACCACATACAAAGCGAAACAGCATTCCCTTCCTCAGATGTACCACTGACACTATTGCTCTCAGCATTCCCCTAAAAAACAGCAAATGAAAGCATTTTTCATACAAGCTCTGGTTTGCTTCAGTACTACAATAAGTGATTTCAAATACAACAATTATGCAGTGAGGTTAAAAATACTTTAGGACATGGAAAAAAACTGAAACTATGGTTTAGGCACAAAAATCCTTGATATTTGAAAGCTTCATAGATAAAATTAGTTCTTCATATGCATGCATTTTAAACACAGCTTAGGTATTCATTTTAGATTCTAGAGCTACAATATGTATGTTTAAAAAAACCTGAAAATATCAAGGGTATCATATTTCTATTTCATTTATCCTCTTAAGAAAGTGAGAGATATTTTTCAACAATCAATTAAAAGAAATATTTTACAGATACAGATTATGGAAACCACTGCACCCAAACAAGAGAGGAAGAAAGAAAATAAACTGCAGATGATATCAACACAAATCTAAATTTACCTAAATCTAAATCAACGTGCACATCAATCAAATGAATATTCCTTTTAGCAGAGTAAATGGTGAAGCCAACACACTGTACTAGCTTAGTTCAATTTCCTTACTATTATGCATTTATCATTACAGCTTATTATTTTTAAACTTCTCTCACACATCTTTTTATGACACTACATAAACAGATTCTCTATCAGTTTCCCTGAACAACCTTGTAAAAATAATAACTCAAGAGCTAAGGTGGCAAAGAGGGGAAGACAGAGTACTTTACCATTAAAAAAAATCAGACAAGAAAACACATAGTCAGATTCTGAGAACTTAATGTGAGGAGTATCACCACTATCAGACTGATGTGAATGACTTCCTACGTTAGAACTGAACACAGGGGCCTTAGAGATGGTTTTAACCACTTATAGCAGCCATTCACAACTTGGGGCAGCGGGGAGGGGAGCGAATCCAACTACTGTCCAAAGGTTTTATTTTGTTGTCTGAAGAAAGTAAAGTATGCCTGTCCTGCAGTTAGATGGAAACATCCAGAGCTACTGTGTGCAGCCACTGAACTTTGATTTTAAAGGCAGTAAGCCTACCAGACCCTTTTCACACGCTTTACGTAGCACTTCCAAACCCAACCAGCCAAGAGGCTGACTGAGCGAGACTGCAATGTATAAACTGTAGGAACCCTCACACTGTGGGTGATCTTAACAAAATTAAAGGGACACAGTTTATGGTGTGATACCTATTCATGTTGTGTTCACTCTTTACTCAACAGGGCAATTAAGACCATAAGACTTTTGTCTGTTAACTTCAGCTAGAAGAATGCTTGCTGCTAGGCACACCATGTGAACATTTTGTCTTAATTAAGAGAAAATCATATTGCCTTCCTGTTTTTAAAAATGACTAGTAACAAAGTCTATCCAAGATCTCTGTCAAATAAACAACTCTAGAGAGAATCTTCCCCTTTTCCTGTTTTCATTTAAATTATCAATTCCACTTAAAGGATATTACAGCAGGAAAGTGTGTAACAGAACTCCTGCATCAGGGCATTGGAACAGGGGAGCTCGTGCTGCTCCTGCCCATTCCCCGTACTTTACCAGACACGGCTTTCACAGCATCAAGGATACCTGATGGAGAATCCTGAACCTGATCCTGAAGTTTATACCCTGCATGTTAAGTTCAGCTACCTCTGAATCCAATTCACTGTAATAAGCCAGGCAGAAAGCTTACTGAAACATTTCTACTGATGCCGTTCTGCCACACACCTAGCACCGTGCTGTCGCGTGCTAGGACTTGGGGATGCTAGGCAACGCAGCAACCCAGGCAGCAGGGAATAACACTGAAAGCGTCTTCCAACACAAAATATTTTGGTGAAAGCAAGGTAAGCAACCACCTGGGAGTTTAAACCACGAGGCAGTATTTCCTCATTCTACAGCCACACAGATTCAGCGCTCCAGCTTCAGCAGTCTTCAGCTACAGTGCTAAACTACTCTCCAACTTACAGAATCAACCTCCTTTCAGACACATTTTCATCAGCTTAAACAACGCAAGCGGGTGTTTTTTTTCTTTGTATGTTTGATGCAATGCAAAAGATGTGGTCAGAACTCCAAAAGTCTTCCCATAATAATGAAAACCCACACTAAAATTCACTAGCAGTTGCCAACTTAGAACTAAAAATATTTCATAAAAGCAGAAATCTCTCAAATTCTCAGAGTACTCAAAGCACAATTTTAATGAAGGAAAAATTAAATTCACAGGAATATTGCAATTTTTAAAGAAAAATGAAAAATTTACCTTGAAATTCACAGTGACTATTTAAAATTTTGCCAATAACCACTACAAGATACAGCACCATTCATTGTGAATGTTTATACCAGAGGACAAAACACTTCCACGGAGAAACGCTGAAGTCACACTGATGTTATTCAAGTTACTATGAAATCTAGCAGCCATACTTCCCTCCTGAGGATAATTGATATTCCTTTTTTTCCTTTTTTTTAACTGAAATGCTTAAATAAGTGTGCAATAATGAACCAGGACCATGATTTAGCTACATGACTAAAACAAATTTACTGTTACGATACGAAAAGGACACTTTCTCTCTATATGAGTGATAAGCAGCACTGGTTCTCTAATTCTTCTTTGCTATCACCTCATTGTACAAAACTAAAACAAGATACAGTTTCAGAAATAATTGCTAAAGGGCACTGTGTAACTTACACATTTCCTCATGAGTACAGGAACTTTCAGTGCTGAAAAGGTCAACAGGTGAACTAACATGGAATACTACTGAACAAATAACCTATGCCTAACAATTACACAAAACCAAATGAATCTTCTAAGACATTCTTATTTCATAGCATAATTCAGTAATTTTTCTGTACGCAAGCTGCTATGCTAACATTAACTCTGCATCTTGAAAATTAATACATATTCTTATATATATATAAAAACCATAAAAATATGTGTAATGTAATAATATATTATATATATCATTTATATATATTTTATACCTATTTTAAAACACTTGTCTTTGTATTGCTTCCAAAAAGTGTACATCTTTGGAAATACAAGAGGAAGCACAATGAAATGATAAGCTGGAAAATCAAAACTTTTTTAAATCTATGGAGTAATTCTAAAAATGCAGAAAGCGAAATGAACAATGTCCCATATGTAGGGATGTTTTCTGCCAAGGGAAAAATGGAAGTTAGAAATGCAAAAAACCCCAAAACCCAACCTAAATAAGTCATCATAAAAATAACAAAACAAAGGAAGCTGTATGGCAATCAACAACCAGGGAGAAAAGAAAATAAACATTAAGGATAGGACACTGAATGGAAAATTAATTTTGTGGATGTCAGTCTTTACTACAGAAAAGGAATAAGAACTGTTCTCAACAGATTAAAGAAATGAGAATAAAGTACTTGTGTCAAAAGAAAGAAAAGTCTGCATTACCATCAGAATAAGAATAGTACTTATGTATAAATTCTAGCAGAGCTTTTGCCATCTATTCAGCATATCACTCTTAAAACAGTAATAAAACCCTTTACAACTACAACTTGTGTACTGGACGGTAGTCACATTTACATCTTTTCAACACAAAAAGATGCTGCAGCACGAGCCAGGCCAGCAAGCCATAATTTCAGTACCAGGTAAAACAGGACACTTTGATAAATCCAGCATAACACGGACATGTCAGTACAACTCCCAAACCCAAACTGCTATTATCCACTGTTTATTTTTCCTTCATGCTATAGAAGTTACTGGATTTTCAAAAACATTCTAACAAAGTTCTTTGCAACAGACTTTTCTGAAAACAACTAAGGAAACTAAGATGGAACAAGGTAAGAAACACATTTTAGATATGGATCACAAGCTGCAAGAACAGATACAAACAATAACTATGCAGAAGAGCTATGCTAGAACCGGGTATCACACCGCCCAGTGCAGGTAAGTGCAAGGTACAGGAGGATTCATCCAGCTGGAATTGTGCAGGTGCACCATTTAAATAATGCTGAAGAACAATCCAAGGGCAAGATGTTCAAAATCACCCAATATTCATTTTCAAAAGCAACTTAAGCTCTAAGAAGATTATGTGTCACTGAAAAATTTGTACAAGTTAGGAGCCCAAGTCTCTTGCAAACATGAGAACAGATGACATTTTTAGACCCAGAAGCAGTAAAATTCTGAACAGCCACTAAATGAGCAGCAAGATTCAAACTAGGAAACAAGATGTGCAGCCCGAAGACAGAAACAGAAAGCGCTGCTGGAGCATTCAGGGGAGATAATCGTAGAAAACAAAAAAAGACTAATGCAGAGAACAAGGGAAGTAAGCAGACACAGTTTCCCAACTGTGTGAATAAAGATCTCCGTGACTGTCTGTTCCATGACACCTGGATGTTAAGACAGTCTGTGATACATTTATGTAAAGTTAAACCCTAAAGCACATTAAAAGAATGCTAAAGCTCCAAAATCAAGGACTCTGATAGAAAACATCAGAAATTAGTACTTTATTTGGCCCTGCTAGACCTTGAGAGCCTAAGGAGACTTTTCAACAATGTAAGCTTCTTTAAAAAACTGCAGTGCAAGAAGCTGCATTCAGGGTGATCTTATCAACTCACCAGTAGAGTTCAGACCTCCAGATCTACAACTGACCTACCACCGTTTCAGACTGCATCCAGGCAATGCTAGGACATCACTTCCCATGCGTAGAAAGTAAGAGAGCAGATAAAAGATGGAAGAAGACCAAGAAATACACTGCAAGTTCCAAATTTTTGGACTTCCTGCTCTCAGCAAAACAGAAAAACATACTCTAACAGACAGTTATGACTCCTAAATTCAATTTAAAAGTACTACAGGGGTGTATGCTATGGCAATTGCAGTTATTTGTACCCCTGTGCACCCAGCATCTCTTTACATGCACCACTTCTGCTCCACTCTGCTTCAAGTTCCTGCCTCGCTATTTATTTTCTCCCCACATCACACTGAAAAGCCTGAACTCTTCACAGCCCTATTCTCTGTCACATTCTGGGTCTCCCTCTCCCCTTGTGTTGCCATTCTCAGTCCTAAGACTCTTCATCTCCAATCACCTGGTTTAAGACTCCTGCTGTTCCCCAATATTTCTACCCTTGTTTCCACCCCACTTCTCACTCCCCTAAACCCCAAAATACCAGTCAAATTATTTCTCTTCCATTCTGTACTCATACAGAAACAGGTATAAGAACGGCACATTTTTCTGTCTATGCTGGGTGTCTGCACATGGCTCTTTTTTCCCCACTCTTCCCTATCTACCCTTTGAGGATGATGTCATCTGTTCACACCATCTTAACTAGCATCTGCACAGCAATGGCTTGTAAGCATGTCTATCCACCCACCTACTCCCGATTGCCTCCATATGGTACTGCTGCTTCTCCTGTTTTTCTCTCCAGAAAACTTAAGCTTGGTATGTTCACAACTCAACTCCTTATCATTCCTCTCGAACACTTTTTGCAGACAAAACTTTTGCCATTATCACCTCCTGTAATATAGGAAATCTTTCGTGACCCCTTTGCCTGCATTTGAACTACATATCCACACTATATCCAAAATCCTGTTACAGTCTTCCTCCGTGTGTACATTTTTTCTTTTTGAGAGTACAGCTCATCCAATATGTCCATCCTTGTTCAGGCACACACTGAAGAATTAGAAAGGGAGATGGAGATTCATCTGTTTAAATTTAGACAGGCTTCCCTACTTATCCTAAGTCATACTGAAAGTGAAGCAAGTAAATCTCTTTAATATATTAGTATTTATGCTTTCATTTCAGGAATCGTCTTTATCACATCACCCTTAAGAGCTATGTTGGTATCACTGGTTTCAAGCTCTTGGGAGGCAGACGACACAGACAGCTCCAAGAGCTCAATCAGTTGCTACTCAGCCAGCTGGTACCTACTGATCTTTGTTCAAAGTTTCTGCAATCTTTATTCAGCTATTTCCTGAAGGTAAAAGAGTATGGAATAGGAAGGACGCTAGATGGATATGTAGCCATTTTAAAAAATAAAGTATGTTGTTACCTAGAGATAAATAATACTTTGGATGGCTGTCTGAGAGAAAAATAAAGAGAAGAAATACAGACATTCGAGTTACACAACTGCATTTTATAATTACATTAATAACTTAAAAACAGAGGACCCCATCAAAATTTGACCAAAACTGCCATCTTAATACATCTGCTTATGTAAGAACCATGCTTTAACATTTAGTATTTTATCTAACTTTAAAAAAAAAAAAAAAAAAAAATCTTTAAAATCAAGGAAAAAAAAAATCAAAACCAGAAAAAATCCCACACCCCATACTTATCTGAGATTAAAAACTACCAGCAGGTCATTTTATACTCAGATAGTCTTAAATTATTTGCTTCAGAAAACCAATTTTTAAAAAAATATTAGTTTAGGTTGTATACTGAATTTATTTCCAAGGTTTATTTTAGCATTAGTACTAATTAAAACAGCTATTGTGCTGCATTTCTCTTACTCCTCATTATGTGGTTGTAAGCATTGTTTATACTGATAGAACAGACTCAGAAATAAGTTACAAGAGAAAAAAGTGAAAATGAAAGCAACCCCTGCCCCCTGCAAAGAAAAGGTCAAGAACATCATGCAAGACATCCTTACAAAAACCTGTGAAGTCTCTAGCAAAATTCATGTTGGATTTATGCAACATACAAGGTTTTTTTTTAGAAGTTAACATTTCAACACAATGAAAAACCTACACTACTATACATACATTGTACATGGTGATGGATCATAAAAATCATTTTTTTCTGATTGATGAATTAAACTGAATTATCAACCCATTTTAAGGGTCTGAATAATCTCTGTGAATCCAAATAGAAATTTTCCTAAAATACATGCGGGTACCAACTTGTCCTGAATATAATTTATTCAAGAAAGACTTAAATGTTCACTTGCATATGAACATATCAGGCGAAATTCGGCATGGCTCAGAGGCAGTTTTATTTCAGAGATGTTCTTAGGACAAAAAAAAAAGGGAAGTAGGCAAATTCAAATATAGATTGTTGGAAGCTTTTTAAGTAATAAACGTTTAATCCCCTTTTTTTTTTCAGTGTCATGTGGTTTCCAGTGTACACAAAGTAAAGAGTGAAAAGGTAAAAATAAAACTGGCATACCCTTAATATATTCCAGAATTCGTAAATCATTTGTAAATTTAGTCCTTTTATAAAAGAATCCTTATATAAATCGGGGGGAGGGGGGCATCAATCCCATATATGAAGCACAATTTAAGCCCAACATCACTGACCAATCAAAATTAGTGAATGCACTGCATCTCTCTGCAGTGAGGAGAAGCGACAAGGTAGGCTGTCATTCTGCAAAAGCTGCCCATTGCAAGCTTTCCTCTCAGCAGCACTGCTTTTCTTTTTTAGAAAGCTTGAATCCCAGTGGTGTCTCTGGAGACAAGAAGCCTTCAGTATGTTAAATTACTTTCATTATGTATTTTCAGATGCTTATTGATTCTACGGTAGAAGAGTGGGAGACTGCAGCAGCCTGTAAAGCAGAACTAAAGCAGTTGTATACATTAGCAGTATGCTGAAACAATGGCACACTACAGGCACAAATTTTCATTAAGGTCATTTTTTGAAGATATGCTTATTACCCTCTTTCCCTTCTACTCTGCTAACAAGTGAACAAAATGAATCCCTCCAACCTGGAACTGCTTCACCTGCATCGAGAATTTATCAAATCTTTAGTGGAGGTAAGATCTGTTCCTTATTATGGTATGCAGAATAAGCAACATTTAACAAAAAAAATTGGAGTAAAAAGGGAAACTATCAGATTCAACTTACATTAAGCGCTAGTATCTTGTTATATTTGAAACCAGGAAATCTTCAAATGCTATTTCCCCCTCCCCATTAAAAACACAATGGTAGAAAAATGTGATTTTGTATGAAAGTCTTGTAGAATATTAAGAACCTGTTTTGTTCATACAACATAAAGACAGTACAGTTTAAGCTAATACAGTATTGGGGAAAAAACCCACACAGAATGCAATCAGGAATATTTTTTTCCTCCCTCAGAAGTATTTTCAAATATTGGCAGTTAAATATGCTACAGATTTATTCAGTTACTCTTTGAAGGATCAGATAGTCTGTAATTGGTGTATACTTATTGCTTTATAAGGGTTGGCTAATATGATTAATCTCCGATTGATCAAGAAATCCCTCTTTTTTGTTGTTGTTTTTTTTAAAAACTTATTTCCTTCATTACCCTGTACATTCAAGCTGTTTATTAAAAACAGGGATTTGCTAAACATTGATTTCAATAAAGGAAATTATAACTGTGCAAATTAAACAAAACCATATTTCCTATAAAGCTCATTGACTCTGCTCAATTTCTCATTAGAAGACAAGAGAGTTGTATGTATAAGCTACATTTTCTAGCTCTAGTCACAGACTCTCTACATCCAACAGTTACTGCTTCTAGTCGGGGTTTTTTGTAACCTGCACTATTTGGAGAACAGGAAACTTGTCCAAAAACCTGAATTCTTGTAAGTTGACAGAAGAATGACATGATTTTACTAGCAAATAGTGAACACACTAACTGATTTTCTATGTCATCTGTAACACCCAATTTTAGAGATCTTTTAATAAAATAAGTGCTATTAAAAATATATTCTTGCATCACTTTATTTTGAAATTATAAGCCCTACTTTTAACCTTTTTTTTCCTCCCCTTCACAAGGGCATGCAGCAACTAATTCAGTTTTACAACTGACAATATGAAGAATGCAGTTGACCGGGTATCTTTCTAGCTGTATGACCTACAAGCAGCAGGACGCATCACTAAAATGTATTCTTAAGACATAAAGGAATTAGAAACAAAACATGGAACACACTTGTATTACCATTTACGTGCACGACACTTCAACAATATACATGGAGGACTAACACATCTGCTCAGATTTTCATTAAAAGAAGATCGATTCTTAAAATGGTGAGCATTTCTTAAAGAGGGATTTATAATTTAAAACCAGAATTGTGGAAACTACTGATGCATGAAGAAACAATGAAACATGAATTCCCAAAAGGAGAATATGCATACTTCACCAGCAAGCCGAATAAGGGTTTAACCAAGCTTTTTCTATACTACTCATTAAATAACTTATTTGTCATAATGACTAATGGATACTTTTCTCTCAATTTTATGGTCTGTTATGTATTCTCCTTAAATGAAAATAAACCAAATTAGGTTACTCTCAAAGCACATGAACTGGATTTTATGATGTATAGCAACTTCTTTGACTAAGCCATCACTCAAAAGTAATGAACAGGAATATTACAGAAAGAAATAATGCAACTATAAACTAAAGGATGTCTACATACACTCTGAACACAGAGTTAAGAATATTATTTTTTTTTAAACCTGGAAAATAAAACCAGGCTGCTACAAAATGCAACAGGGGAATGAAATTAACATCACTTAAAAGAAGGTTTATTTGTTATTGCTGGCTTGAACAGACACGCAGAACATGCACTGGTCTGTAGAAGCATCTCAGGCAATTAAGAAGTCCCCATGTTTAATCAGAATTTTTTGCTGCTGAAGTGCTGGAACAAAAAAAAGAAAAAAAAACCTGCGAGGAATGAAATAAAAGCCCAGCTACCACTTGGTTTCCAGGTTACAGTGCATGTCAAATATCTGTCAGTGACACCCTGTATCAATTTATGACAAGCTGCCGCAATGATGTGAAAGGCCCTTGAGGCAGAGAGAACAGGTAGGTCAGCAGCTGCATGCTCCCCTCCTCGCCTCAGCCTTGGCAAGGCAACGGGCACCGTCCAGAGAGGGTAAATTAGTTCCCTGCCTTGACATTTCTGCTTTTATTTAACTGAAATCTAATCAATGTAACAAGGAGGTGATGTTTAATCTATCCGTAAGACTTAGCACATCTGAAGTTGCTTGGTTTGGTTTGTTTGGTTTTTTTTTTTTTTTTTACACAAAATTTCAGGCGGTGTAAGGTATCGTTATTTGTTTTAGCAGATCTGCTTTTGATTTCCTCCTGGCTTTTGCTAATACGAAAGAACTCCGTTTATCCCGTAATGCATTTGGAATGGTTTCTTGAAATCCATTCACAGCCAGGGCAGCGTACACAGAGCAAATCGTATTCCTGAGGGTTAAAATAAACCTAATAGAGGTTGCCTAAATTAGAAATTAAACAAAGCTTTTGAAATATTTCTTGTTTCATTTCACACCTGAGACTAATATGTTCTAATTTACATCTTTTGTATTTAAGAGGCACATGTGAAATAGCTGTTGAAGCATACCAAGAATTTTCATCATACAATTTGCAATTAATAGTACTGTGCAATTGAGGCTTTTCAGAACTGCAGATGAAATCCATTTGCATATTATGTCCCAAGTGTGCTTAATTCATACTTTCATTAAAAAAGACCTTATTTTTGTTCACCTTAGTGCTATCCATTTTTAATGTATTCAGAATGGAACAAAGGTCTGCATTTAAATTTATTTTCATGCCAAGTACGTCCTCTCTTAAATTTAAAGCTACCTAAAAAAACCCCAACCCTCAAGTATCATAACAAGAAATTGAACACCCCCTTTTATTTATTCATTTAATTACAAACTCAAGAGCTGGCTGACAATATAAATAATACAAACATCTGCATTACATGCAGATGCTACATTTACAACCTATCTGTATGTGTAAAACAAAGCAGATGAGCCACAAAATATAAAAACTCCTAGATGTAAAAATATTACTTTTTTTGAACCTCACTTATTCTTAAGACAAACATGCTGTGCATATAAATCTGTTGGATTTAATTGCAGTTTGTATTAAAAAACAAATGACAAAAAAAAAAGAAAAAAAACAAACAAAAAACCCCCCAAAAGAGACAATTTTCTTTTTAAGTATTATTTTCTAAAATTATTCCCTTATATCTATTCTGGAATAAAATTAAATACTCTTCCATTCCATGTAGGCACTGATTTCCTTAAGAAATTACATATTCAAATCAGAAAAAGGAAACATAGTATTTTTATAATAAACTCCATTCCCTCAAACGCACAAATGTTTTGCATTTGAAATTATATATACGTATATAAAATTGTAGTTGTAAGTTTCATACACGTAGATGCACAAAAGATAAAAGTGAACAGAAGTCTTCAAGCTCTGTAAAAACCTGCTAAATTACAGAACTTCAAGTTTAAGCCCGCAACACTATTGCAAACTGTTCATAAGAAAGAGGGTGATAAATTGCCATAAATAATTTAAATGTTCTTTTTATGATACATAAGCAACAGTGCTCCATGCTCCTATCACTTTCTTTTTCCATGAGAGCCTTTTTAAAGTGATCTTGAGTACTAATTTGTTAATACTTAACAACATTCTAAAACGACCCTCAATGCCACACAAAGGCAATGCACAAGTATAGTTTATTCAACAAATGGGCCCTTTGTAAAAACCACATCGCTATAAATAAAGCCTTGTCTCCTTAAGTGGAAGCTTTTCACTTTTTTTTTTTTTAAACAAATCCTGTTTTCCTTTAAAAAGGAAAGACCCTATTCTAGATCCTCAGGCTTTTGAGTTCATGCCAACTAAAGCTCTAAACGTACAGTAAATCAAGAGTTTGATAAGAATAGATACTTTTCCTCCCTCCTCCTTCCCCAGCATTTATCTACAGTAAGTGTTAAAAAAAGAAATCAAATAGTTCCATATTTTATTTCACCTTTCAGGAGAAAAAACAACTGCAACAAAAGAATGTGTTTCTCCCCCATTCTGGAAGTCAACATGCAGTCTGAATCTAACATTACAGTTCGAGATGCCATTGATGACATCGACACCAACATGTACCGACCACTGTCATACCCATTAAGCTTTCAAGTTTCTCTCACTGGATTTTTGATGTTAGAAATTGTTTTGGGACTTGGCAGCAACCTCACTGTGCTGGTACTTTACTGTATGAAATCCAACTTAATCAATTCTGTCAGTAACATAATTACAATGAACCTTCATGTACTTGATGTAATAATTTGTGTGGGATGTATTCCTCTAACTATAGTTATCCTTCTGCTTTCACTGGAGAGTAACACTGCTCTCATCTGCTGCTTCCACGAGGCTTGTGTCTCTTTCGCAAGCGTTTCAACTGCAATCAACGTCTTTGCTATCACTCTGGACCGATACGACATCTCCGTAAAACCTGCCAATCGAATTCTGACCATGGGAAGGGCTGTGATATTAATGACATCAATATGGATCATTTCACTTTTTTCCTTCCTGATTCCTTTCATTGAAGTCAACTTTTTCAGCCTTCGAAGCGCAAGTACTTGGGAAAATAAGACACTTTTGTGCGTGAGTACAAACGAATACCACACTGAGCTAGGAATGTACTACCATCTTCTCGTTCAGATTCCAATCTTTTTCTTCACTGTTATAGTAATGCTAATCACGTACACCAAAATACTCCAGGCTCTAAATATTCGGATTGGTACAAGATTTACAACGGGACAAAAGAAAAAAGCTAGAAAGAAAAAAACTATTTCTTTGACCGCTCAGCACGAGACTACGGATGTGTCCCACAGCAGTGCAGGAAGAAACGTCGTCTTTGGCGTAAGGACTTCTGTCTCTGTCATAATTGCTCTCCGCCGAGCCGTAAAACGGCACCGGGAGCGACGAGAACGGCAAAAGAGAGTCTTCAGAATGTCCCTCTTGATTATCTCAACATTCCTTCTCTGCTGGACACCCATCTCTGTTTTAAACACCACCATCTTATGTTTGGGCCCAAGTGACCTTTTGGTAAAGTTGCGATTATGTTTTCTAGTAATGGCATACGGAACAACTATATTTCACCCTCTACTTTATGCATTCACAAGACAAAAGTTTCAGAAAGTTCTGAAAAGTAAGATGAAAAAGCGAGTTGTTTCAATAGTGGAAGCAGATCCCATGCCAAATAACGCTGTAATACACAACTCATGGATAGAGCCTAAAAGGAACAAAAAGATTACCTTTGAAGACAACGAAGTAAGGCAGAAATGTTTAGTACCTCAGGTTGTCACTGACTAGATTTCAGTATTCACCAAAACACATCAAGTGTAATATTTGAACAAATTGTAGAAAAATACTGCCAAATAAGAAAAACTTTTTTAAACTATTGGCGAGACTGTAAATTTTCAATATATATGTTAAATAGACTAGGTCTTATATCTTCAATTTCTTCATTATGTAAGATATATGTTGCATGGCCGTTTGTTAGTGTAACACCATATGTATATTTGTCAAAAATATTCAAGTCCTCTTTTTTAGAAAATAAATAGCCTTACAGAAGTGTAAACTTTTAAAAATATTTGTATGGCTCAGTTTCTCTGTAAATATAAAAGAATTTTTAAACAAAAATTCCACTCGGGAATACTTTTCTAAAGCACAAGTTCAACATTTTGCATGATATGGTATTTTTAAATTTAAGTCATAAATAGTATTGATCAGAGATATTCTGAATGCTCTACAGCTACAACTTGGACACATTTTGACCTCATACTTAAATAGCTACTTAATTCAAATTTCTCCAGCATGCAATTACCATGCATGCGTAGACAAAGCCATTTATGTGTTGTCCTTTAAATAATGGTTCAGAATCCATTAATTTTGATAGGGAAAAAAAAAATAACTCATGTTTGTCCAAAAATTTACAGTACTTTTCAGAAAAGAAAAAAGTCTTGTGTATACAATCCCAGATCCACAGTTTCTATGTAGAAAACACACAACTTTGAATAATTACACAGGAGCGGTGGAAGGGATAAGGGGAAAAGATAGGCTAAATGAAGGCAAAAAACACAGACAAGAAAGTTATTTGGCTTGATGCAACCAACACAGGCATTCCTGTTCAAAGGCTTGGATTTCTTTTTCCATGAGAGCCTTTTTAAAGTGATCTTGAGTACTAATTTGTTAATACTTAACAACATTCTTCTAAAATGACCCTCAATGCCACACAAAGGCAATGCACAAGTATAGTTTATTCAACGAATGGGCCCTTTGTAAAAACCACATCACTATAAATAAAGCCTTGAAGGGGTTTAGCTAGATGTCTAGTGTGCAAAGATTTTCTTGGCCTCAATAGCTTTTGTATTATTTTGACTTCACTTCTCCTTTGATGATGTTCTGTTCTAGCCATGCAACTGCTTTGTCACAAACCAGTCACCATTACTGCTAGCTACCCTATTTCTGTATTTCCTCGACAGCTATGGTATACCATCATTCTACATCCTCTTTTTCTATCTCATCTTATACCTGCAATGAAGAATCAAGAAGTCTTAAGAAGTCATCATCATCCATACCACCGTAATCAAGAATTAAGATATTCATCCAAACAAAAGTTTGTTGAATGGTTTGCACTATCCCACACTTTAAAAAAATCATAATTTCAATGAACAGCAGCTACATTCATTGACTTAGTTACCAGCTGGGGGGAGAGAAGGAAACAAAACAAAAAACTGCAAAAATCGATTAGCATGATTTCACTTGTCTTGTTATATAAACTGCCCAGTGTGTCACCAGCTACCAGTATAATTAAAAGGCTAATTCTCTGTAAGTATTGGCCTCTATAAAAAAAAAAACCAAACAAAACAAACAACAACAGAGCATATCCTTGAACATGAGAGCTAGTTTGACTAAAGTATTACATTAAAAATAGGGATTTCTGAAGCATCTTTCTGAAGTTGCATATTAAAAAAAAAGTGCAGATTTAAGGGAGCAAAAAGCTGTTTTCCATTACCTCATTAAATTATTAATCATATGTGTATTACCAAAATTATTCTTGTGGTTAAAAAAAAAAAAAGGCAGTACTTGTAATGTCCCTTCGGTTATTTAGGCTTATGCCTTAGCTTATCAGAACAGAAGATTCAAAAAAATAGTACTACAGCTCCGTATTCCTCAAAGACCAGCCATTTATAATCATCCAAATTCTACCTAGAAGTTTTATTATCTAATTGATAATAATCTGTTATCTAAAATTACTGTGTAACATATATTCAAACGTTAATTTCACTAGCTTTTTTCTAAAAACAATCCCAACGACATCCGCATTCAACTGTACTCACTCACAGTGTTGATTTCATCCAAGCTATTCCTAGTTTCTTACAAGAATTGAAATCATTATTTGAGAGGTTGCAGGAGGGAAGCAAACTTAATGGTTTTATGCAATAAGCTTCTTTTTTTAAAAAAAATCCCATATGCTCCAAATTTATCACTTCAAAAACATTCTTTCAGGAATAAACTCTTCTGAAAAGAAATGTGCCCAAAAAACCTAAGCGGGAACTATTATTTTTTCTTTTTGTAATACTTCTTCCTTTCTCTACCTCACTATCCTCTGTATTATGAACACTAGAAGGAGGAGAAAGTGGGATCTCTAGGGTTAATGGTATAATATGATTTAACTGATCCCTTATCTGCCAAATAAAGCATTCTTAAATCAATTAAAAATACTATTCATTTATTTAAAAAGAAAAAAAAGAAATCATAATGACCACAACACACAAATAAGCTTACGTCATGTCCTTATCTGAAATAAGCATTTAAGAAAAGCTCTCAGACTTGAAAGGTTTCTTGACAACATGACTTTACTGTTTAAAATGAAATAAATCCTCAAGAACCACACGTTTAGTGTTAAAAGCTCATTCATTAGAAAGTCAGATTCAATGAAGCAGTACTTCATAACAAAGAGAAAATGCAGCCTAGGAATTAGTCAGAGAGATTAAGTTCAGGTTTTAAAGGCTATGCCGATCACAATCATTGATTGCTTTTAGGAATATAAGCCAGTTCATTTTCACATTCACCATCCTTCATCTTTCATGAAATAAAGAAAAAAAAGGACTTATGTTGGTGCACACTTTGAAGTCTGCAGAAGAAAATTCTGCATAGAGCAGGGAATAATACAAGTAGGAATATGTGCAATCCTACATGCACGCAGGAGTCATCATAAAACAGAATCATACGTGATCTGTACCACAAACAAGACAAAATAAAGAGTAGCTAGTGAAGGATATCCTACAGATACGGAAGAAGATTTTAGGAGGGATATGAAGGTGTGCTGTGGGTGCTTGACAGACAGACTAAAACAGAATGCAAAAATAGGCAGCATCACTGGAGAAAAAAGGGCAAATATATGCCATAGTATTGCCCAATAAGAAACCCACTGCATTCTTAAAAATGATCACACCACAGTGAGTCATTAGTTCAATTACATTTCACACCACTCAGCCTAAGGCAAGCAGAATTGTACAGGACTCTAAAAACGTTAATTCCAGCAAATATGCCTCAGAAACACAAGCAACTACCACCACTTTCCACACGTTCTCCAGCCCTGAAGTGCTAGCTGGTATCTGACTATGCTGTCTTTTAACTTCAAATGCATTTCTATTCAATTTTACATTGTAAAATCAGGTTAGCCCACACTAAAAATACAAAAAAGCTGAGTATGGTGCCAGTATCGATTAGAATATTCAAGAAGCACACCTTAACACACTAGTACATCACAAACCAGTAAAACAGAAATGCAAATACACCACAAATATCTAGTTTCAAGTTGGCGACAATTTTTACAGATTACAAACAGAAGTTCTATTTACTTCATTAGTGCCAGGGGAACAGGAATCCCTTCAGTGATTTCTACATATATTAGATTAAAAATGTATGCATCCAGATATATATTGGATCAATACACCTCCCTTCGTTACATAAACACACACATGTACAATAATACGTAATTATTATACATCCATATGCACCAAAAGTCGAGTTCAATATTAGCATCTATCTTCTATTTATATGGAGGGGTTTTTGGTAAGAGTACCTCTGAACTGGACAGACAAGCACTATGCCCCACTACACATATACTTAAGACACCTTCTCTTCCCCACCACCACCTTCTTTTTTTTCCCTTTTTAAGCAAAAGAATACATTCAACAAGCTATATAATTTACCAGGGCACAAGGAAGAATTTTTCTGCTGTGTTACCTGTTACGTATATCATACTGCAATGCACATAATAGTTCTTTTTCAACATCAATGTATGTGCTAGTCATCAGAATTCTTTCATAGCTGAATATTTTAGACATATGTTTCCTCTGAAAAAAGTGTTTTAGTTACCAATTGCCATTAATCTCTTTTAAAAGGAAACAATACAGCATTCTTTAGCAAAGTTTCAATGTAGCATTAAAAAAATATAGAAAACACTAACTTACCCTTCCTCCCCCCCCCATAGTTCAAACAAAATACCTCCAACATTTAGCTAAGGACAACCAGTTTCCAGCTTAAAATCTTCCAGCTTTATAACAGACAAATTCCACTCCCACTTCACACATTCTGCTGTAATATCACTGAATTTATTTGTTTTACACCAACAGGAGAGAAGAATCTGACTCTGTAATTACTTTCTCCTTTCTCTGCTTCGTAGAACACTTGTGCATTTCAAAAAGCAAAATTAAACACAGGGTTTGGGTTGTGTTTTGCTTGGGGGGGGTCAGAAAAAAAAAGGGAAAAGAGGAAAAGAAGAAAAACGGGGGAAAAAGACATAGGAACTGACTAATAGGAAAACTGAAATTGACTCATACCCAATGAGTGTTAAAAACAAAGGATGTGAAGTAGGTGGAGAGTACAGGTCAAAAGGGCAGGTGGAAGGAATGACTGTAAGGCAGCTATGGCCATCGGGACCTCAGAAAGGTGGAGGGCAACATGCACCTGCCGTGGAAAGAATGGTAACCTTATTTTTTAGATTGTAGTAAACAGAAATACAAGAAGAACTTATCTTTGAATCATCAAGTGCAATACATGGTTTTGCCAAAATTGCTGGGGGGAGAAGGGAGAGCAATATGAACAGCAACTCCAGAAAAGGCTTTTGATTTAACAAATTCTATACAGAATAACAGACAAACCAAGAGTGTGCATTATTCTACTATCTCTTTTCCCAGAGATAAACTATACATTTTACTAAGTACAAAGTATATGCAGAGTACATGCATTCCAAGAACAGGCCCAAAATGTTATTAGATGTCTGTTCCCAGTGATAAGTTTTAAAAAATGCTATTAAATTTTCCCTCAAATTGGTATTGGTCAGATAACTTCAGTTTGTCTTGATGCTCCGAGAGTGTTTCACTACCACAGTATGTTTTCGATTACTGCTTTGTTATCTCAATTTAATTATTTTTGTAGAGTATTAAATTGAAGAAGAAATATCATTAGACACCTTTATGTTATTTGGTAAAATTACACTTCAGTGATTATTATAAATTGAGCCAGAATGGAAGAAATATCTTTCTGTACATTTACTTCATAGATTTCTGTATCAGCTGCTTTCCTATTCTACAAAGAAGTTCTCACACAATGAAAAGAAATTCAGTTAAAATGAAAAATCAGAAGATTTACAGTGAAAGTTCTGTGGTATAATAATCTGTAATTATTAAAACATAGTTTATTTTTTATAGTTTGAATGAATTCTATCCTTTGAATATATGCATTTCTATATCCTCATTCTGATTCCTGATGCTGCACAGGCAGGCAAGCAGGCGGGAAGGCTGATGGCACAAAACTGTTGGCAAACAGCACGCCCTCGTTTCCTTTCCAAGCTGGGTTTTTGGAAATACACTTTTGGTTTCTGTTACCCTGCTACAAACGATCTCTAACTTCCTATCTATCTTGCAACAGTTTAACTTGATACCATATCTGATAAACAAATCAATGTCACTGCTGAAACAACATTATCACTGTAAAATCTGTCACTCTGGCTATGTCAGACCATTATTAACAGAGCAGTATTAGCACAGTTTTACTTGCAACTGTACTAGGATCTCTCACAATCTGTTGTGAGATTTTACTTCAAATTAAACTCAATTTAAACTCAATTAGTAGGGGGGAAAAAGCACTATAACTGATGACAACCTATGGCTACTCTGTACCGTGGTTTTCTTCCAAATCTTATTTCGAGATATTCTTCATAAGCCCCTGTCACAAATAAACAGAGAAGGGAGAAGTAGAAAAAAAGGACAGCTTCCCACATTAGTAAGTTATTACAAATATCAATGATACTTTCTGCACTAGGTTGCATTTACCAGTGTGATGAAAACATGCATAAAGAAAAAGAAAATCGGAACAGTATTTGCAATATATGTATCATAACAAAACAAGGAGCGAATGTGAGCACTGCTGCTGTAAAACACCTTAACAATAATGAGGAAGATCAATTATTCCTGCTAACAGCTCTAATAACTAGTAAGTGAGACTTATCAATGAATGAGAACAAACAAAACAAAAGATGTGAAAAGAATTTGTGGGCAAAGGGAAGGTTTTAACCAAGTTATGTGGTTCAATAACAACAACAGTGGCTTCCACACACTAAATACCTCACCCAGAAAGAACTCTCACAGAACACTAATTTTTTGTGTTTTGCCAAAATACCACACACCTGTATGGAGTACAATATAGCTAAAATAAGAAGATGTAGCATATGTATTTGTTGCTACTGCAGTCAGTAAGGTATTTCATAAGAGATTTTTTTTTTCAGATACAACAGAATTTCTAGGAGTATATTTGCATGTAATAAAAACAAGAGCGTTACTTGAATTATAAATTCTTCTTCTGAACAGTTACCAAGCAAACACCAAATCATAGGAAATTTCCAAATTGAGTGAATCACTTCATTTTCTATGTTTAAATGGGAACAAACATTTAAGTTCAATAATTTTAACTGTATGAGGTTATATGCCCGTAAATGTAAAATAGAGTTACACAGCTCATCTGCAGTAGTACCAAACATGGATAAAGCACAAAAAAGTGCACGTGAAGACATGTTAAAGACATCTTTAAAAAGACTAATGTATTCAAGAAGCTTCTGACAAGTCTTGCCTGATTTGTATAGCTTACAGTGCAGATTCCAGAAGCAGTTTAAATAAAGTGGAATAAAAGTGGGAAACTTCTGATTTGGTCACTGAGATTTTGTTATGCCCCAACATTGTTTCAGTCAAAAATCTCAAGTTTCTACTACATCTTTAGTTTGCAAGTTAGGTCAGCTAAAAATTGGGGGCGGGGGTGAGAGGCAATCTTTGGAATTGTAGACAATCTGCCATAGAAACAGTATGTTCTCAAAATAATAGCACGCTCCTTCTTTTAATGAGGTTAGGTCTTCGCATCTTTCCCTGAACTGACATGAAAAGAGACATGAGACCTTCAGGTTCTTCAGCTGAAGAGGGTCTACCTTTAAGATAACAAACCCAGTAATCAGATTTGGTGCCTGCAAGCAATGCAAAGTTGGACCTGAATGGTAAATAAATAAAAAGACTGGACTACTTTACTTTTCAAACTATAACTGAGAAGAGTCCATAAAATGCTAGATGAAAACTAATATTTGAAAATTATATGCATGAGTCGGGAAACAAAGAGGAAAAACGACTCCTGTGAAAACAGTCTGTTTTTAAAGCTGTTTCCTATGTGCAAGGATTAAATCCTACTCTACACTACTCATTACTTCGTATTACATACAGCAACACCTTCACTGATCTTTAAGGCAAGGCAGAAATGACAGTTTCAGGAATACTGGCTCCTATCCAGGACCTGAAGAAAGATTAGACTTCAGTCTTCTTTTCATAACTATTTGGTTAGATTTTTTTTTTAACCTGAACTGGCTTACGCTTTAATTAGAAATGAACAGGATAAAATTGGTTATTATGTTTAAGATTTGAACCACCAGTATTTACTTGAGGAATTACAACAAAATTGTGTACACAATCTCATTTTTCAATTATTTCATACTTCTGAATTTGCCAGGCCTCATTTTCCAGTCCTTAGCTCTTGTCATTTCTTTCTCTGCTAATCAACGAGCCCTTCTGCGACCCTTTATTTTCTCCCCATGAATGCATCTCTACAGCCTTAATCTTCAAGAAAAAGAGACCATTTAATCTCCTACTGCGACATGTATAATTGCATTTATTCACAGGTATCCACAAAACTATGTTTTTATCTGTATACACAATTCCCTGTACTGATCACAGAAGTACAGATTTGCCTGACATAGCTGCATGAATGCTAGAACAGAAACAACATTGGTAAAGCAATCCCAGCATGGACGCACTCCAATTCCAATGCTTTACAGAAGTTTAGTACCTTATTTTCATATTTGTAAAAACAGAGATCATAGTTTTTCTTTTTTTTTTTAATTTAAAAAGCATGTTACGTGTACGTGTTGAATGTTCAAGGTGCTCTGCCCATTCACAGCTGCTTCTCCTCCAGAAGTCTGCCTTAATCTGAGGTGTACACCCATAGAAAACTACCACTACCTTACCTCTGTTCCTCTCCTACAGCTCCCTTAGTAGCACAATTATCTACCAAGAATGTAGAGCAACTGTGAGGTGAGAAGATGGCTTATTTAAATACTTACTTAAGGGAACAATACTTTAAGGGAGATTTAAGTCATCTGAATTGTATATTATGCACATAAATCTATAATGCATCTACACAATTTCTTTAATTAACTAAGTAATCAAAACACACAAATTTGTTTGACAACACATATTTTCCATAAAAATGTAACTATCATTAATTCAGCTTTACAGCCCTGAATTCTTCTTTTAAATGAATTCAACTTCTCTACTATTTTTCTACATCAGCTTTATGTCTAATTGACTTTCATTTCAACAGAAATACCTTGTTTCTCCTTCTCAATGTTAGAACAACACAAGTTGAGCTTTCCCCCTCCTCATTCAGTAAGGCTCTGGGAAGTTAGTACATTTGTGTAACATCCTCCTTACTTATCGTTGGATAAAGAGGTATCCTTATTTCATGGAAGAACAAATTACCCTGCCTCCAAAAATAAAGTAAGAGCATTTACTGAAAAATCCTCCTATTCTAAATCTTTATGAACAATCTGGAAACATGGATATTAGACTACTCCAGTATAGGTGTCTTTCTGGTTTCTGCCAGACATGGATTTTTCTGCAATATTTTTGATTTATCATATCTATACTCTACACTCGTGATGCATTCAGTTGTGTTTATATATTTTTTTCCAGTTATAGTTGGGTTTGCTTTGTCACTACATTACAACAGGCCATTAGCCAGGACTATCCTCTTTCTTGATTGCAAAAAAGCCAATAATTCACAATCTAATACAGACTTCTCAATAAGCTTTCAAGTTTGTCTAAATACATTTGTCCAAACTACTGAGCAGAAGATCCTCTGCACTGGAAAATTAACGCTTTCAAAAACTAAACATTAAATATTGGGTCTATTCTCAGTTTGCCCTATGCATCACAACTTGCCACTCTGGCAACAAGTGACTTCCAAACCGAATAAGTTTATTTGTTATAACAGAATCCAGAATAATGTTTCTCCTTGTTGATAACTCCCGTGTTAGAAATCGGTGATTTTTTTTATGACTAGCCTTAGAGGACAAATAGTCTAGGCTCCCAGCACCATTCTTCCACACATCTCGGAAACATGCTTAGACCTTAGACAGCAACGCTTCCATTTTTCTGATTTAATTCAGCGGGTTGTTAAAGTAAAATCTTTTGGATTTTGTTAGCTGTCTTTCTAATCTATATGTATTTACAGATACATTACACCCAATGGAATTTTCCAAACATGATTTGCTACCACCTTTATTTGATATTCTAGTGAGCATTCTAATAAAATGCTCACTTCTTTTCCTTGGTGATCACAAGTTACCCGTTCATTTCATCCATTACTATTCTCTCTCACTCTGACTATTTCTGAATCTGATTGTTCAAAACGAAAAAAATAAATCTCTTTTCTCAAGACACTTACACAATACTGAAGTGTTATTTCTGAACTAACCATGTTCTTCTTCAGTACAACCACTGGGTTATGCACTAATAAATGCTCCAGTCCCAGCAGAAAGAAAAAGATCAGTATTACGAACTGCTTCTCAGTGTTATTTCCTTGACCACTAACCAACTGATTTCACCATTGGCCATAGATAAACAAAAGGAAGCACACATCCTTCCAGCTACCCTCAGCCAACTCCCGTAGAAAAAAAAATAAGTGGGACATTTCTCCACACCTTCCCACAGGGAAGTGATTATCTATTGAACTCAAACCACTGAGTCTGGTCACCTTAGAGATCATTACTCTGGTACTGGAAGAACTAGCCTGCAGCTTATTATTGAATTTCCAAGTTCGTAAATGCTCAGGAAAGGAAGAGGAGAACACAGAAAGTTATAAATGGCAATTCCTACCAGAGCTTCAGACAGTGCATATGCAGACCTGCCTGAAATGTAAAATTGCCATTTCCTTGTAGAACCTCCACACAGAGCAGAACAGACAACTAGACCCATGCTCTTTCAGATGCAACATTCTAGCTGTAAATGGTGTCAAACCCTACAGAACTGAATTTTTCCATACTAGTTATTAGTGTCATTGACTTATTTGTTTATAATAGGTACTCTGAGTCCTAGCTCTTAACTGTTAGCTTAAACTTCTATATCTATTGAAATACAGTGAGAACACACCATCACTCAATTTAGAGATGGCATCTCTCCGCTTTGCCAATATCCCTGTGTTCACTTATTATTTTAAGTTATGTAATCCAACTTGCCTTTCTCTTCATGAACATACAGACACCTGTGATTAGACACCTTGTCCTTTGTTTATATAATATGTAAAAGACCCTACAAATTCTTTTGAAACTCTTGCTAGCCATTCTTACTGTCTACAATGTATTGATAATTTACAAGATGCAAAAAGATAATCTTTCAGAGATTCACAGCTAACCTCTGTCTCTCTTTCCTTCTCTCTCAGCCAAAACTAATTCTTTTAAACTCTTATCTTCGGTGTGCACAATTTATTATTTTTTTTAACTAATACAGGTTTTTAAAGTCAGTGCACAAAAAATTACTAGATTCAAAGGCAGACAGAGCTTGCAGAGAACTTTGGGTCTTGATAATTTTTGTGTGTCACCTCGAAACAGAAACCCATAGCTTTCATTTCTACTTTTAATTACATAGTTCTATTTAAAAAGTATGACTACCCAGTCACAGAATAATTTGTCTCAAAACTCAAAGATGCCCTAAGATCTGTACTAGTTACACAATCATAACTGTTTAAAAGTACTAAAAATAAAAAAAGAATTAAAAAAACCTCTGAAGTTGTATTTATATATTATTTGGCTACACAAATGCATTCACAACTACAAGATTATCTGCTACTGGTTCTTCCAAATCCTTTCGTATCTCCACACTCATGATACACCCTAGCTAATAAACACAAAAATACTTACTGTTCAAACACTTAAAATGATTAAGGGGTACAGCAAAATCAAGGTCCAAACTTTACCACGTGGGATACCATCCTTCTGGTGGGGAAAAAGAATTCCTTAACAGCAAAACATAAACAGGTTTGGTATAATTCCTCTCTGCTCTACAGGGATACTTTGAGAAGACAGCAGAGGGGAATTTTGTAATTAGAGAAACAGAATGTAAGTATAGTTTTCAGATTCTAGAGTCACACATTTAAATTCACTAATTGTAAAACAAACAAACAAAAACCGGAAAAAAAACACCTTATGAGATCTGGCCTTTACATTTAAGCTCATTAATGAGAAAAGATAGGATAGCGTAATTACCAAGACCACCTTCCACAATTTCCCTCTTTCATCACTCCTTGTGGTCTTCATTTTGAATCAGTTCCTCTTTCAAAATTCCCAAGCCCCTCTGTTTCATCCTTACCCAGGTGGGACTATAAACCTCAGATATATCTTCTGGCTCTCAAAGCCCCAAACCATCTGATACATTACCAAAGCAGACGGAAAATACTGAAGTTTCGGTGTTTTTAAGAAATAAGAAGTACTTGCTTAATCTCAAACACAAAACTGAATGTGCTACCAGGGAAAATAAAATTTGTGCCTCATGCACTTGAGAGTACACAAGAGAGTTTAAATGCATATTAACTTACCAGCTGCATGACTGGAGTAGCTACTCTGCTGTCCTGACAATAATTCCTCTCCTAGCAGAAAACACTTTTTGGTAGGCCATCACATCCTCCCCCTCCCCTTCCTTAGTTCTTGTCCACTATCATTTCTTTCCCACTGGAGTTCTCTGAACTGTTAGAAGCAAATAAACCAAGAGCTGTAAGGCACCAGGTTTTACTCTGTACCTGCTGAAGCCTAGCTCTGTGTAATACTGGCCTACGACCAAAACTTCTATACATTAGATCATGGCAATAATCATCATAATTGATATTAATAATGAAATAGTAGCCATCAGATTCAGAGTAACAGATGACAAGGAGGTTGAAAGAGCAAAACCTTCCAGAAACATAAGGAACAAAAGGTGTGGACACTTGTAACTGGGAGCAAGAAAGAGCAAAAGACAGAAAATAGTCTTTGATGGGCCTGGAATCAGGATAAAAACTGTTAGAAATACTCCATGCACTACAGCAAAGGCAACGCGAACACACTGTAATTAACTTCTAGCAAAGCTTGCTAATGGGACATCAACAACATACCTCTCAGGAGCAGGTTAACACCTCAAGATAGAAAGCAGAGTACTCAATCCATTTTAAAATATCTGATATACAACCCTCCAACAAGGTCTATATAGTTGAGACTAAAATTACCAAATTATTAATAATACAGCAAAATAAAATTCTTCAAGTAGCTATAGCTAAAAGACTAATCTCATCAAAACCAGAAATCAGCTTAATACTAACGTGAAAAAATAGTTTCATAATTCATTTAATATGGCAAATTTGAAACATGTTTATGGTCATATAAAGGAAACTAGACATCAAGAAGACTCACCATTAAAATTATACCTAGATTAATTTTCTAGAACTGTTATGATAAAGAAAATTAAATTTCAAGAGATCAGAATAGTTCCGACTTTGGAAAACAGTGACACAGCAATGGAACTACAACGAAGCTACCTTAACAGAAACCAAACTTTTAAAAACCTGAAGAAATACAAATTCAAGCCCTACTAATTTAACAGTTATGTTGAAAAACAAAATTCCAACAGGATTTTTTTTCTTGTATCAATTCAAACTTAGTGTTCGCTCTCACATGCCAGTAACTATTTAGTGTCTTCTACTGAAAAAAGTTAGAAAAAGAATGCATGCCATAGATTAAGTAAAACATACCAACTACTTACATAAAACACTTTGTTTAACATAAGGTTTCCAAGCTAGGAATCCTAATCACAGCAAAATGCAATTTGATGGTAAAATCTGTATGTTGTGTCTGCCTTGTTCAAAGAGGATACAGAGATCTTACACTATTAGCTTCTTACTAATGAAAACTGTATTAAGTTTTGCAAGTCATTTTGTTACATGCACATTAATTCAGTATCTTAAAGTGAATAGGTCAAATTAATGACTTTGTTGCATACTATTTTCTTTATTTCAAAAGCCAACAAGAAATAAATTAATATCCACAGAAGCTCCTTAACTCTGCATAAAAGGTAAAGATGGAATAAAATAAAATAAGATGTCCTAGAACAAGGTTGTTGCATGCATAATTGAAACAGAGAAAAAAAATAAGTGAGTGGTATAGCAACTACAGAAGAGCACAAGGACCAAGTTCCACACCCATTACACAAAATATTTGGTTGTACTGCATAATTCATGAAATAACACGACTCAGCAGAAGCTTGACTAGCTCTTCCTTTTACGTTAATTTACAATAAATCAAGTAGTGACTTTGGCAAACATGAAGCCAGGAACAATACTAAGAAAATAACAACATCTTCTTAGTAACCAAGAGGATTTTTTTGTTAGCAATAACTATCCACAGTTTTCAGGGCACTCCTTTCCTTGAAAACACAGACTGACTAATAAAACCAGAATCTTTCTAAACATAGTAAATTGAAGCATTACAAATATGCTTTTTTCTTTGTCTTAATGTATAAAATAACAACTTCAATTACCTCTGTTGTATGAATGTAAACTGAATGGTTTATCAAAATTATCACGTTAAAAATAAAGAATAATTATTTTGCAATATATCTGACTATGACAGAATGACCAGTATTATCCATGAGAAACATAGTATCTGGTACATATTTATTTATTTATTATATATTATACAATTATTTTGTGATTAAATAAACTATTAACCATACACAGTTAATCCCAACGTAACTAGAGCAACAGGCCATCATTTTCAGTTTTTACCAGAGATGCTGAAGAAAAGCAGTTCAGACAGTGTATTGTGTATGTATTTCACATGTGACACTGGCTTCATATTTGTGAAGAACTTCTCATTATTTTTAAAATTTTTCATAAGTCTGATTTTGGAAAAATTAAGCTTTTATATAAAAATGAGTTCCCTGTTTCCAAATAGTTCAAGATTCTTTGTTTTAAAGCTACAAATATTAAGGCTTTTAAATTATTTGTATGTCTACTTGATCTTCCCACCAGAGACTGGAACAGTACAGTCTGGAACACTTTTTGGCCTGGAATCCTACAAATAAAACTTTGCACAACAACTTTTTGCAAAATCTTCCACCTTATGGTAAACAAAGCCTCAGGAAAAAAAAAACAAAATAGATAAAAAAAAAACAAGTCAACTGAAAGGAACAACATGAAATTAAAGAAGATGGAGATTACACTCAACTACAGAAAGGCATAGTATATTTTAGCCCAAACAATTTCAGAGGAGGTCTGGCAGTGTTACTGCTAACACCAGCAGGGACAGAAGAAAAATGTTTTAGCAAGATATTTGCACTTACTACAGATGCAGATGTACCACCTGAAGCAGTGGCTTTCAAAAATAATTCAGATAGCTCCAAGCCAGTAATACAATTCAGTGATTCTCAGCAGGACTAACTACCCCAGGCAAAGCATCATGCTACTATGGGCATGTAATTTCTATTAATCAAATCAGTTTGGTTACCCCTACAGAACAGTGCATTGTGCTACACAGACATATGCTACGTTATTTTAGAGGACATTAGGTCTTGCATAAGGTAGTAAATTGTACTGCATCTAAATCCCTAAGCAAAAGAACCATGAAAGCAACTTTTCCCTCCAGATTGATGTGTGTTGATTCTTATGAGAAACCGTGCACAGCAATATTAGTATCAACAAATCTGTCTGCTCTGTGTACTAGTGGAGAAAGAACTCACTGACCTGACAGTAAAACCAAGTCCTTCCTCACTTTAATTGCAGTTTGATTCAACACAAGACCTGGCCTGGCAATTGTACACTCTAAATTTTTGCTTAGAATAGAAAAAAACAATCTAAGTTCATCACTGAATATGATATGGGAAGAAGGCAGCAGTGAGAGATAGCTACCATAGTATCTAAGGCAGGTGTTCAGACAGCTTACCACTGCAAATTTAGTAATACTTGTGTACAGATACATAACACGTACTTAATGCTACTTCAAAAACTGCAGCATTTAAAATGTAAGAGTTTTTATACAACAATATTTAACCTGAAGGACAATATTACAGTCAGCCAATATGCAATCACTTCAGAATAAGTCTCTCTGTGTTAGTCACATCACTTACACTGTTTTAATACCCAATTAATAAGGCACACTGTGGAAATGATAGGTACAGATAATTCCAACTTGCAGCAGATATGGATGAGATAATCACTATAAAACAAACAAGTATGAACATTACTACTAAAATGAGTTATTTAAGTTTTCAACAAATTGGAACCGTTGATTCCTGAATACTGACTAGTAGTGCTTAGTATTTTGATAAACACCAAACAATCTTCACTATCATTCCCAAATATTAACTGTAGCCAGCAGGTCAAGGCAAGTGATTCTGCCTCTCTACTCCGCTCTGGTGAGACCCCACCTGGAGTACTGTGTCCAGTTCTGGAGTCCTCAGCAGAGGAAAGACATGGACCTGTTGGAGTGGGTCCAGAGGAGGACCACAGAGATGATCAGAGGGCTGGAGCAGCTCTCCTATGAAGACAGGCTGAGAGAGTTGGGGCTGTTCAGCCTGGAGAAGAGAAGGCTCCAGGGAGACCTTATTGCAGCCTTTCAAATGCTTAAAGGGGGCTTCTGAGAAAGATGGGGACAGACTTTTTATCAGGGCCTGTTGTGATAGGACAAGGGGTAATGGCTTTAAACTAAAAGAAGGTAGATTTAGACTACCTGTAAGGAAGAACTTCTTTACTGTAGAGGCAGTGAAACACTGGCACAGTTTGCCCAGAGAGGCGGTAGACGCCCCATCCCTGGAAACATTCAAGGCCAGGCTGGATGGGGCTCTAAGCAACCTGATCTAGTTGAAGATGTCCCTGCTAATGGCAGGGGGGTTGGACTAGATCACCTTTAATGGTCCCTTCCAACCCAAACTATTCTATGATTAAAAACTTACAGGAGTAAATTAACACTTTTCTTAAAAACAGTTGGGTCACTGAGAAATGGATAGCCTGGCTTTTGTCCTGTCAAAGGAAAAAAAAAATAGATACACAACATTTACATTCACATCGTCAGTACCACCTTCCTTCTGCTCACTGCGTTCTCCTAGAGAATACCGGCATAACAGTTTTGAGGGTCAATTTTTGCAGCACAGCAATAACATGCTGAACTGCGTGAAGTTAACTTGCATGTCAGTCACATAGTAAGTAACCAGAAGAGAAGTAATTGTGTCAGAGAGTGAACTGAAGGTCTTTGAGGAGATTTATCTACTATTTCATCTGAAGGACTGATAAGAGGCTCAACTAAAGCGATGGCATGAATTTTCCAGTCACACTGTCCTAATATTCCAGGAGGTATGCGGGCACAGTGCTCAACATACCACTTGTGGAAAGCAAACTTTACACCAAGCAGTCCAATTAATAAAAAAATAAAAAAAAAAACCCAAGAAACAAAAACAACCCAACAAAAAAACCCACACCACCAAAAACCAAAACCAAATCTTCCCTATAATACATTTTCTATTAACAGAGTTGGGGAGGGCAGGGGGAGCATCTCCGAGAGAAACAAAGGACTGGTAGCAGGTCAGCTTACTCAGTCATGCTTAAAGGCAAAACCACCTGTATCTAAACTATACCTGATACATGCTTTGTCTAAACTACTTTTAAAAAAAGCTTCAAATACTGACTTCACAGCTCCCCTGAAATTACCATTACTGGCAGAAACCTTTCCTAACATTTTAGATAAAAAATTTTCTTTGCTTCATTTCGGGCCCATTACTTACGGTTTCGATGACACCATTTACTCCCTTCCCATTTGAAAAACTTCTGTTTATCTGAAGAATGTTACTCTACCTCTCAGTCCCCTCTTCTCCAAACCAAAGAGCCACACACTTTCAGTTCCTCCACCCACTGGCCCACCCTTGAGACCTTCAGCCATCATTATTGCTGTACTTAGAACTTTCTCCAATTAACCTACATCTTCCTTGAATGAGGTGCCTCAAAAGGGACTTGATACTCCAGCTGAAGCAAGAACAAAGGATTTGTTTCAAGTGCCTTGCACACAACACCCTTCCTTATAAAGATCAGTACAAATTTCATTGCCAACAATGTCACACTGCTACAAAACAAATGAACGAGTGGCTTGCACTCAATTCCTGAGGAAGTACCAAGCCTCTCTCTCTCTTATACATACAGTCATTTCTCCTATTCTTGCTGTTAACAACAACTATTTATTGCTAGGGCTTTGCACTTGTCTGGAAGAGAAATGAAATCAGTTCAGCTAAGACGTATCTCCAATTTGCTAAGTATATTCTTCATTCTAATCCTGTTTCCCGACATACTTTCCATTCTTCTCTGCTTATTACTTGTAAATTTAATAAGGATACACGATATTGCATCAGTCAAATCACTAATGCAAACATGAGCCAACTGCAGAATGGATTTCAACAAAACCCCACTCAATATACTGCTGGGCAACAGTGAAAAAATGATGATGACTTTTGGGGTATGGTTTTCTCAAAACTTCTGCATTCATTGCACAACATTTTCATCTGGATTATATTGCTGATGCTGCTAGTGTTACAAGGTGCCAAAAGCCCTATTTAAATCAAACTACAAAACAGTCATTGATCTCCCTATTTCTAAGTCCTGTTATGCTGCCAACAAAGAACATGTGGTTCTTTAAACAGGATTCATTCTTGATAAATCTCTATGGCCTACTATTTAATATCACTTTTATTGTTTATATTTGTTTTTTATAAATATTTATATACATAAATTTACATACGCACACAAAGGAACACACCCTCCTTTCTGTGGTCCACGTTTTAACAGCAACAAAGAAGAAAAAAAATAAACTTCTTAGGTTTAAAATATTTGGAAAGATTTTGCTCTATTTAATGTCATAAGCATTTTGAAAGATGGGGAAAACACAGACCCTGTGACATTACTACAACACACAACTACAAGAACTAAGTGTAAAAAGAAACAGTGAATTTTCACAAAGAAATTTAATTCTCTCCCTCTGTCAAGCATTATTTTAAATTACTATATGACACAAACTGGGTGACGAGAGATGCAACACTATAGATAACTTCACAATCTTTACAATAGTGTTCCCTTTCAGTGGAAACTCCAGGGTACCACACCTACTAGGAATGCTAGAAAAGCACACTGAAACAGAGAAACCTCAATACTGGATGAGATATGGTCCCACCAATGCAATTGCCATTAAGGCAGGCAGACAAGAGGTCATTTTCCTCCGCCCATTTCTTCTAATTTTTATTCTAACAGGCATATCACCTATATCCAGGCTTTGTCTTGCTTAAATGATACCATGACACATCTTGTTTACCTTAGAAAGGCACTAAATCCGGTTTTTTTCTAGCCTCCACAAGAGATTTTTTCAGGCCCAAGATCACTGTCACCTTTGCGCGGATGTCACTAGTTCTGGAGTGCACTTTAGAAGACAGGGCTACCACCACCTATATTATGCCAGCTATGAGGAGGCCTTCCAGGCATAGCCGAAAAACTTCTTTCAAACTGTATTTTACCCAGTATCACACATATCCTCACTAATTTCAGTTTTCTCCATCCAAGCTACACTTCATTACAAGTAGCATTAAAATTGAGCTTTATTCCTTTGAATTTCCCTTAATTCTTCGACTGTCATGTTAAGCCTAAATAACTGCCATGTGTAAGCTTTGCTCCCTCTTTATAAAGAACACAATACATAGGTAGGGTTTTCTCCATTTTAGCTAGACTTAACTGACATAACTGACAATATTTTGCCTTTTCTCTAGAATTATTTAGCTTTAAAGTAAGGTCATAGTCCTATCTTCCCCCAGCCTCTCTTCTCCTAAATTACATGGAAGGTAGTATCATCGTGGAGCACCTTCTATATTAAAGACACTCAAAACTGTATTTCAGCAGACTCCTTCCCCCTCATTATACGGCTGCACAGCTTAGTCACAGGCTAACTCTTGAGTTTTTACAAAAGAGTAAGGTCATGGCTGCTGTGAGAACCTGCCCACAAGTATTATACGTTCACAAGGTCATTCAAGCAAATAAATCCACTTGCTGTGAAATAAATTATAATACAACCATATATAGCGACTAGGAGTTTATTATAATTAAAAGAAGTCTAGGCATTTATATGAATAATGATGACATCAGTTATAGGCTTTTAACAAGCAAAAGATATAAATCCGTTGTTGTCCAGAGCTAGCTCTGTAACTGATAGACGGAATTAACAACGTGTCCAGAATCAAGCTAGCCATTCACTGCACAACTAAGAGTTTTTTCATCTTCATCTGATCAGTTACTGGCCACTGTTACTAACAGTAATTTCTGCATACCCACATAGAAGACAGCAGATTTTTTTAATACCTGCAGAATTTCTTTTGTGAAAGGGAACTGTATATAGTGTACCATTTTCTTGTCACATCCTATTGTTTAAACTTGACTAGGAATGTTTCTTTTTCACTTTTTCCCTGAATGACAGCTGAAAGGGATATTCAGAAATACCTGGCTAAAAACACAAATTACTATTAATCTTGGCCATAATCCTCAATTCAAAAGCAAGCCTCCATGCTTGCAGAGCTCCCTATCCTATACCAGGTTTTCACATCACTCCTGTCTACTACCTATTTACTACCATCATATGTTGTAGTACTTCCCAAGCCCGCCCCAAGTTTTCATATTTCACCACCAAATAACCAGTGTCCAGTGCCTGTTCCCCACATTTCCCACCCTCCCAATGCCACAGAGCGCCACATCACATTTCCCATCTTTCTGAAGCACAGTATTTCCACAACCTCACTCCAAGTCGCCATAGCCTCACTGCTCTCCTGCCCCACACCACCACCACCGGCTCCACCCTACAGATCTCCCGCGCATCCCAAGGCTTTCCAAGGCCAGAAGCTCAGCCATACCCCAAAATCCAGCCTCCCTGCAACACACCACCTCCGCACTGACTCTCCCTCTGGTACCCTGAGCCATGGTGACTCCAGCAACTGTGCACTTCCCTCTCCTCTGAAGAGAGCTATCCCGTACCCAGTAAGCCACCACCTCACCACACAGGACAGTAGGACAGACAACTCCAGCCCACCACACTGGCCACTCCTCAGTGGGGTGTTCCCATCCACGCGGGTGCTGGGCATCATGGCAGCATTGAGACCAGCCAAGGTGGGCAGCAGAGGATAACAAAGATCAGAAAGCCAAAAGATGAGGGAGGGGTGCAGATGGAGAGGTAAGGGAGAAGAAAGGAAGAGATACCAAGGTAAAGAGAGGGAGAAAGAAATGACAGCAGACAAGGGATTTTACCTGGCCATAAAATATCCAGAATTAAGGATTAATTAAGGATTAAATTAAGGACCACAAGCCTTGCTCCCCCTTATGGACTGTAGGATGAAACTCAAAAGGGCTTTCTAAGGAGACACACTTCCTTTCATCTTTTAACAATAATAATTACTCAGACTATTCTAAGCTTCAGGAGAAGACCAAGTACTTGAAAACAAGAAACTCAAAAGACTGTGACGCTTTAACAAAAGAAAGTGGAAGCTCTTTTTTTAAATGGTGGAAGGAAAAAAAAAAAGAGAGGAAAGAAAGTAATAAAAGGCTTTTTTTTAGAGGAAATAAATCCTAAAAACTACACAAGATAAACATCTCGGATTTCACCATTAAATTGTACTAATTATTTTAATAGGATCTACCATTCAGATTAATCCCACAAGACTTGTAATTCAGGTAGTTAAAAGACAGTATTACTTTGTATATCTTGAAGATGTGAGGAGAGACCAAAATTGAAAGAAAATAGAAAATTAGAAAAAATAGAAAATTATAAAAAATATTTTAGCTTAGAATGCTACAATTGATGCTTAAGTGCCTCAGTCAAACTGATATACTAAATAAATATATAAACTTCCCATTTGCAACACGGCATCTGCTAATTATAAGACTAAGTCATTGTCTAATAATTTTTTGATTACACAGTCTAAAAAGAGCAGTAATGAAAAATATGCACAATAAACCTCAGGATGATTCTGAATGTTTGATAGTTCACAATCTATTTTTGGAAGCCGAAATTTGAATATCAGTAAACCAAAGGAGAAGCAGCTGGCAAGATACTATATACAACACCAACAACTGATCTCCAAGACTAAAGGGATGTTCCTCCTGCATCCTACAGCACAGTGTGGAAGTACCCAAGCTAGCTCAAGTATGGAAAACAGTCTAGCATTAACTCATGTAACGTGAGCTTCATGAGAACTATTTCACCATTTTTCCTAGAAGCCAATAAAATAGAGGGTAAATTAGCCACTACTGCAGCAGAATGCTCACAGTATCTGATTTAGGTTAGGTATCTGTATATCATATCACATACGGCTTTCACAAAGGTCACAGGGACAATAATTTTCTTTAGGATGTAAACTGTAAGTCAAACCATGCCTTATTATAGTGCAATGTCTTACAAAAGCTAAATATATATCTGCTGCCTCTGAAGGCGTCTTACACAAACACAAACCAATAAGAAATTAATTGCTTCACAAAAAAAAAAAATGTTGCCCAAAAGAACGCAAGTTATTATCATTGCTTCACAAAAAAAAAAATGTTGCCCAAAAGAAAGCAAGTTATTATCATAGAATTTTCATGTTATTAAACATCTTTATCTAGAGAAGTCGTACGAAAAAATTGGAAGTACTAATGAGTTCTGTCCATACCATTTCTCAATTCAAATCAGGAAACAGACCGCAAGAACCATAGTAAAAAGTTTTGGGGGTTTCTTTGTTTTCTAAGTCAAACACTAGTGTGAGTCATATGACTGCAACCTAAAAATGCCTCTAGAAGTAACTAAGAAGGACTCACCAAGTTCATTGAGACTCTGGGCAGCTTTTGTTATCTCTCTGCTTCCTCCTTGCAGTTGTCCTTGAAGTCTCTTACTGAGATACAAGATGCGTATTATCCGCCGCAGCAAGTCACAGGCAGCCTGCAGAGAAATCATAGCATTAGGCAATATTATCAGTACATTATGATCACATAACATTAGGCCTCAAATATGGAAATATTTTAAACAAAAAAGGAAATATGGATGTGAATAAAATCAAGGAACTTTAGAACATTGAAATCCCTTTTTTTTCTGGATTTTATGCAAGACAGACCAATACTTTCTAAAGCTGGTAATTACATTTACAGAGCTACTGAGATCATGCTGTTATTACTAGTTACAAAAAAAAAAAGGAAGCTCGGAATGCTATGACAGAGACATGTTCTATTTCTAACTAGAAGTGAGCTTTATTTTACATTGTGCATCTTTCCTCAATATTCCTCCCCTTTGTAAGCTTTAGTAAAATTAAGAAATTGGCCTTGCCAATCAAATATTGATCCAAAATAAGCAAAATGGCAGCACTTACTTCAGAGGACAAGAAAACATAAAAGCTAAATTGTTATTACAGATAGTAACTCTTATGCTAGGAATATATGTAAAATCTCGTTTTCAGCAAAACTTTCATAAGGCCAGTCACCTTCATTCAGCCAACTGTTCACATTCTTTCATAGGTTTATTAAAACACACTGCATCCTTGGCTAAAAAGTAAGTAGATGGATGCATATGTAAATTTCCAGGAAACATATTTGTGTATGTTTTCGTTAGCACCAATTTAGGAAAAAAGGCATTGCTGACACCGGAATCAAACATAACTGTTCCCTAACTTTCCACTCAACTAAGATCTCAAAATGTGTTTTCTCCTTCTACACAGTAAATAATAGAGACAGAGAAACAGTAAGAGTTACATCAAGCATAGAGTTCCTCAAGGGTTGGATTGGGTCAGTAGGGCTGGGAGGTACATGCTACCAGAGAAGCAACACTGTGTGCTGGGGGTAACATCTAAACTAGAATTCAGAAATGCGATTCAGGAGAACGTAAAAAAGTAGAAAAATTAGAAAAAGCCCCACTGAGGCAAATTACCAAAAGCACAATTACTCTCGCTGCTTTTGGCTCTGTACCACATAGTCTGAAGTGCAAATTTCCTAAGCATTCTAAGACAACTTAACCACATGATTTCTATTACCATTAGTGAGAACCAAGTGGGGATTATCCTACTTTGAGAGATTAATGTATTAGTTTTTATTAATTCATTTCTTTAATTAGAAAAATCTTGATCCACATATCTCTTTCCTATCTGTGAACTAAATTTTTGCAAGATGAATCAAAAATAGCTTTTTATGTAGTGCATTGTATTACTACTTTGCTTTCAAATTTAATTACTCTCTAATCCAATCACGTACCTTTGGCTAATGTTTTTCCCTAGGAATTCAACTTCAGTTATCTGCTGACCATCTTTTACTTTACATGCCAAAAGATTATTTCATTTTCATTTGATTGTTGCCCATTATCTCCTATCCCAAGAAACAATCTTCTAAAAGGACTATCAAACTGAATAAGAGATGGGAAAAGTTAAATTCAGATACAAGAGCAAAAACAAGTTTTAACTTCTGGCCCTGTGAATTAGAGAAAAATCCAAAGACACCGAAGACGCACTCTTATCTTCATAGTGACTGCTACTGCATTGTGCCCTTGACAAAAATTCTGTTTCACCCACATATTTCCATTTACATGAGTTGTTCAGCCTAATAACAACTCCCAGTCAGTGTAAAAGAATGCAATAAGGGAAGACTGTGTAACAGAAATTAAACATTTTATCTAATAGTGAAGCTGTTCATAGACGCTAAATCCTCTAACCTGACCACCTGCATAACAGAAGTCTAAACTAATTCAGGAAACATTCCCTTCCTGAGTTGATATAGTATGCTTTTCTAAAGGAGATGCTTTCATCCAAGAAGAAATGAATTCCACTATTCAAGCAAGAATTCATTTGGAAAAGGCCAGTGGCCTGAGTTAGTCCCAGTGGTTTTAGTAAAATTAAACTCAGTGTTTCTGGAGATTACATGTCAAGTTATCTCCTGAATTTTAAAGTAACACATCAACACTAACAGACAGTATTGCTACAATTGAAGCAATCAAAAAGCCTCTTATTTTAATCTCAAGTTAATGTTAAGAAATTATTGAAAGAAGATTTAATTATAAAGAGAGGACCACTTGAAAATGTGACATTGCGTAGTTCAGATATGCAATTGCATATATCTGCTAGATCGTAATGTAATTGAACGTATATATAACAGAAGCCTGAAGAAAGACACTCCACTATCTTCAGACTACATTTACTATTTTGTTGGCAGCACCTGGATGAAATCCGCTGCTGGTGAACATTTTAAAGAGAGAGTAACTTTAAAATACATAATTTTTTTGAAGGTTTTAAAATTTTGGCTCTTACAAGGATTTCTAAACACCAAGATATCTCAAATTAAGAGAACATGTAGAAACACTTCGTTAAACAGAGCCGCACAGAAAATAATCCTCTGAAGGACAAACTCTGTCTGCATGTTTCAGCTGTTAACTATTCCCATTTAGCTTGTGATCTACTATGGAACGACTCAGAAGAGGACAGTATGATTTAAAATAGGAAGTAAGCTTTGTGCATCTGCTGCTCCCTTGGGATGCCATGAAGTTCTAAGAGCAAAGCAAGACACAACATAGACAAGTACACAGCAGAGATTTAGAATTCAGGACTAGATTTGAAGTTTGACAATGAATTTGCAGTGAGAATGTTTATGAAAAAGCCAGAGTATATTAAAAACAATTAAGGACGGCAAAATCCAGCTTTATGCAAGCGAAATATTCCTTCAGTTTGTGAGCACTCCCACAGCAATCAATGGAGAAGCACTAAAATGATACTATCACAAGTACAAGAGGCCCTTAAACACCACACAGTTCAGAAAAACATACTTGCCAACTCTACAGATTTTGACAGAGCACAACCTCTTCTACCAGTCACCTACCTTTTTGTACTTATTCTACCAACTCTACATCAACTGATAAAATTAGCAAGTCTGAAAGTGTCCCATGCCACAAGTCTTGCAATTTCACGTCACAAGCCCTGCCACCACCAGGAAGCGAATTGTTTGCTGTGCTGTTGCCCTTCCTTCCTGAACAAACAAGGCAGACAAGTAAAGAAACACCACAGCAGTGCACCTTGGGGAGGCAGGAGGGCTGAGATTCAAAGGCCTGATGACTCAACTCTCCATAAGTCCAGCTTCATTTCATAATTCAAGTGTCCTGCCAGTGGCATAGCGCAACATAAAGCACTCGCTATGTATCTGCCAGTACAAGAAGGGACAGCAGCTCTCGTGAGGAGGATGGACTCTCACTGGCAGAGAAGATGGAATCATTGTTCCTCTTTCTACACTGAGGTAAGTAAGCACGTTTGGATATTAGGAAGGGTAGCCTAGCAGGCTCTCCTTACCCTGCATCCTTTTTTTCTGACTTACAGCCATGAAAAGCCAGATATTACAAATTCCCTGGCACAGGCTGACTAATGCTGCCCCTGGACGCACGCTGCTTTCACACCACAGGAAAATCCATGTAACCCTGCCAGAGCAAAGAGGAAGCAAAGAGCACCTAAGAAACACTTCCGAAGTTCAGGGACACATTCTTCTCAGATGCCATTCTGCAGTTTGACTTTGTGTAAGGTCAGGGCAGAAACAATCTTTACCTTTAGCCCCAAATTCCCTCAGCCCTTTCCACAGCTGCAACAAACGTCAGAGAACAAAAAAAATCAGGATCTAACCTGCCACATGGAAGGCACAGAAGTTTTGCCCAGCGGCAAAAACTAACTGCTGGAGTTGAAAAGAACAGGAGAAGCAACTGGACAGACTGGCTGAACACAGCGTTAAGAGCTTCTTGCTGGACTTCACTGCTACTGAAAGTAATGTAGAAAATAACAGAGGTTCAGCCGGGAGACTACTGCAGCTGCTCCACCAGTCCCCAGACTAGAAACTGCATGAGAGTGCGCAGCTTCATCAACAGCAGTTACCCGCAGATGGCAATCTACTTGAGTGTATGCCCACAGCTCAAATTTCAACCACTAAAAGGTAAGCTCCTAGTTCTGCAAAGCTAAGGTAAACTTGTGAAGACAAATAGTTCAAACAGTAACTCATGGAACACTTGTAGATTTGGAGTTGAGTTGATTTTCAAACCATAAACTGAACAGAATGCAGCCACATGACTAAAGATCTATGGAATAGTTTTCAACTAGTATAAAATTAACAATGGAAGTGTTTGACACCATCATTACAATAAGCTCTCTCCCACTGCTATCCTCTAACAGAGATCTACATTCTCCTGTACACCCCACTAATATTCAAAAGACAGGGACAACTATGTGCCTGGGGTTATAAAACTCCATAACCACAACTGGCTCCATAAGTTGCATCTTGACTATTTTGAAAGAATTAATTCCCAAACTCTTCCCAAACTAAGCTGCAGTCAAGCATGCCTTAACTTAGAGGAGAAAAGCATTTTCTACAGAACGGCACCATAATATTAAATACCAAAATTACACAAACTGTAATGAGAATTTAATTAAACTGTACTCAGATAACCTTTTCCTATTCCCTCCATCTCCACAAAAACTCACTTAGCTAGTGCAAAGGTCAGTTTCCTACTTTGCAATACAAAGCACTTCTCAGTAGCTCATGAAAAGACATACAAATACTGAATTTCATTGAGAAATACAGAAATTTTCATTCAGAAATACTGAAAAAGATTTTTTTTAAATACATTTTTAATACAACTTACTTGAAGTTTTGCTAGCTGAGCTGTGCGAGACACTATTTTGTTGTAGGGGTCAACAATTTTGACTCGAATTCTAAAAATAAGAAGAGAAATTTATTTATAGCAGTATTAATAAGTAGCATGATAGAACAATTAAAAATTTACATTTTCCAATCACATAATGAATGGCATACCTGTCAACAGTACTTTGTAGAGCACCAATTCTAGTCTGCATCATTTGGAGGACACCTGCATAATAAAGGAGATTTTTTACATGAAACAATTGTGAATTACAGAAAAAAATATTCTTCAAATCATAGCAACTTCAGATCATAGTACTATAGTATTCTTCCAAACATAGTAATTCAAACATAGGAACATAACAAAACATAGTAAACCCCCGCTTCCTCCTTTACAACAAAGCAGTTAAACAGATTGAAATGAATAAAACACAGCAGGTTTGGAAATAAATTGAGCAGGTAATACGCCACTTATTGAATGTTACGGGAAATTTATTGGTAGACAACACAAACCTACAGAAGAAATATCACTCTGAAATTCATTATATGTTAAGTTTCAAATAATATTTAGAGCATGTTGCTTTCTAAGAGAATGATGATCAGGACTACTGATCAAAGGCATATAACCTGGTACAAACACCTGAACATAATATACAAAAATGGCAGAATCTATTTTATTTATTTAGCATAGTGACTAGACAGTTCAGAGAAACCAACAGACAAAGAGGACTGAGAAGATAACCAATTCTATTTCAAGGTTTTCTTCCTGTGCATAAGCATCTTCAGCAAAAAGTAAGGAATCAATGTCATTGTGAGGTCATCTAATTTAGATTACAAACAGAGCAAACTACGCTAATCATGTCTGTTCCACATTAGTTTGGCAAAGCAGCACAAAGAAAGCCTACAAGCATGCTTGTTCTTTTCTGGTTAAACTGCAAAGTAGTCAAGGGTAGCAGTCATTTTTGTAATATGGAATCAGCCTGCTGAGAATTTAATTAAGTTACGCAAACCCAGACCTATGAAATTATTTTTGTTCCAGTTATTGTTAGCGTTCTCAAACATACTACATTTTTTTAAAGACCTGTTTACAAGCATGTCATTTTTAAATTGGATAAAACTGCAATATGATACAGTAAGATGGAAGATAAACATAGCTACTGCTAATAGTTTTATTCAGCTTGTCCTGTACTGGGACTATATCTCACGTATTTTATATAACTATGCCAACTCCCATCTTCTCCATACATCAGAATTATTAACTTGGCTTAGTGACAGGCTCGGGAGCTCTCTTGACATTTACACATGGAATGGTAAGCATGTAAGTCTCACACATCAGAGGATGAAGATATGAGATACAGTGAAAAGTTGGCAAAATAGGCTGAATTTTCTACCCCACATTGCAATAAGGGGGAGGAGGGCCAGTAGCATGACATTGCTGCATGTATGGCTGTGACATTGCTGTAAAGCATACAGTAGTTCTCTTGCCAGAAGGCAGAATCAGGATGGGTGAAAAGGCAATCTAGCCCTCCATCTGCTGTGTAAGATATAGTATGATACTATTTAGCTTATCTTGAGCTAACAGGAAGCTCGAGATATCTATCGAGCAACCTATGAGACAGAAAAGAATATGTATACCAGACCAGTGTACCATTAAAAAGTGCACAGACCTAAAAAAGAAAGGACTCCACAAGCTGGGTATACCAATTTGAAACATCTAATGAAATTCACTTTCACGTATCCAAATGACAGTGCATGCTGTGCATCAGTTCTATAATCTTCACTTCCTAACTTTCTTGACAAACATACCAAGAGCTATGTGTTTCTAACTTCATAATTAAAATTTCTATTAATATCCATCTTTTCTTTTTCTTATGAGTCTTGACTCAGTGTTTCTCTACAGCGACCATATATCACATGTAGCACAAGCACGACAGAGATAAGAAAGTTTTGCAAAACTTAAAACATCATCTTTGTCTGCACAGATTTTCCATTTTCCTGGAAACTGCAGACTGAAGTTTCTACTGATGTCTCAAGTATCAAATACTTTTCAGGATAGAACCTTCCCTCACGCACAGAAAAGGCCTCTTAAGGAGCATAACCCTAAGTAAATGGAGACTTTTCAACAAATTTGAGGTGAATTAGATTTTATTTTGTGTTATTAGCTGTAAAACACACATTATTTACCATGCCTGCCTTATAGAAATGTTTTATAACTGTATAGTTGTTTTGAAGCACTTCATTCTTTCCTCAGAGCAATTTTAGGAAGGAATGCCTTCAGAAACAACCATGATTTCAGAAAACACAATTCCACTGAGCACAAAATTGCTGAAGATCGTGACTGGGAAGTATTTTATCAATCACAAGATTGACTGCAAATTCCTACCTACTCTTATTTGGAGGATCAACACAGATTCCAGTCTTCCTATGCTTAATTTTCCAACTGTTTTAAAAGCTATTTGGGAGCTTCCACTGCAAGATTAAATAGACATTTCTTTATTTTTATAGCTATATGCAAATGCTAACATTTGAATACTATATCCAACAAGTTCCAATCACTGAGGAGATACTGTAACTGTCAGTAACCAGAAAGTCTCTGGTTATGCCAAAACCTAGAAGCAGAAGGAGGAACAAAGATAAATTACTTAACAAGTTACAAAATGGAAGGGGAAAAGGGGATATGTTTGGATCCCATGGTATATGCAAATTAGCATATGACAGAGGTAAATATCTTTCTACGCAAAAAAGAAAACCCAATGTGAAATTCCCAGCAAGTGACAAAGAGCAGAACAGCAGATCTAATAAGCTCCTGGCTCAAGAACAATATACTGCAAGCATCTTTCTATACAGATTCAATGGTTCCTAAGTAAGGCCTTTGAAAGTCAGCAGTTTATGTCAAAATCCAGATCCCAAACAGTGGAATAACACAAAGGTATTTATTTAACTTAGTAGTCCCTTACTAGCAAAAATATATCTCAATTTAGTTAAGAATATGTGTTAAAGCCTCTCTGGTTAAGATTTGCAAACTACACAACGCATGCATGCGCAACATGCACAAACTTGATGCTTACGGCAACAGGTATCAGCTAACACTGCAACAAAATTAGGCTTATTTAGAAAAATATATTAAAACGTCAAAAAAGACTTGATTGTTAAAGTTGTTCAGAACTGATTATCAAAATATGTTTTCCTATGAAGTCATTAGTCCAGAGAACTGTCAGCCAAATCTTCTCCCTGGAGCTCCATCTACTGACATCAAAAAAAAAAAGCTGCCACATGTTACTCCTCAGAAGTAAGATCTGTAGCCTTAACATTAGGGGACAAAGTTGTCAGTGAAAGACATTCCCTGCACTGATATTAAAAGGGCTTCCTCCATTTTAAGAAGTAGCAAGCACATCATGGTATTTACCTTCCAGGGATTCAATTCCAGTTGCTTGGGCCAACAGGTCTTCATGTCTTGCAACAACCTTAAAAAAGATAGAACAGAGAAATAAACACAGAAAAATGGGGATGTGTGCCTGAAAGGAATATATTAATATATCACCATTGTTCTTACATTAGGCATTGAAGTCTCATCATCACTACATTAGGCAGACATAGGAAAAAGCAGACACACCTTAAAGATGAAAGGGTTTTCAGAACACGTTTTAATTCACAAAAGTGGCAAGCTCAGAACAAGAGGGTCAGTAACTGCAGCATAGCTGACATCTTAATTAAAACCAGCAGAGCAATCACATTTCAACACACTTTCATATATAATAATTGTAAAAGTAAGCTTAGCAATCCCACAATAATGATGTGTAGTCATATTTTTAATATTTTCTTTTCTATTCATGACATTTAGAAACTACTCCCCAAAGAATTTACCAATTGGGGCAGAGGGAGGAAGCAGGTTTTGAAACTACACACAAACTTAGCATGTTCTCATTGCATGGTTCCACTGCAGATTTGTGGTGTCTGCGTAGATTTTACCAAAAAGCCTTCTACTTTCCAAACTCAAAAGCCTTTCTGAAGGTGTGGAGGTGTGTTAGCATAGGCTATATTTAACATAGGTTATACCTTGCTAAAGGTAAGCCTTAGAGCCAAGGCTACTCTCCAGCACAGGATGAAAGCGTACAAGTTAAATTGTTTGCTGTCTTCTCACAATTGTCATCCCAAAATACAGGCCAGCGTTTCTGATAGCTGACATAAGCTTTTGGAAAAAGTCAGGGAACATCCTTACACGGAAGAGTGGAACCTCCATGTATACAGAGATGGGCTGCAGAAACTGAAAACAAAGGAGTATATGGCTTCTTGGTAGGAGTATTAAGAGTGGGCTTTGCTGAGTTAAGTATCAGATTCACTGCTAGTTTTGCTGCAAGTTGTACCTTTAGTTACTGCTTGCAGAATGCACTGGGCACTTTCAGAAGCAGCAACATCATAAGATTATTAAGCTTTTGACTAGTTTATATCAACCACCTCAGAATAACAGGTATGCTTTAAACTTACTTGTAAATGAAGCTCTTTATCCAACTGACTAATACCTTGGGCAAGTTTTGCCAGTTGCTCAGCTATCACAGCCTGATGGATAGACTGGGAAGTGTAAGCTTTCACATCAAAGTCTTCTCTGAAGAAGTCAGTGTAACATTCTGAAAAAGATTTAATCTTCATACTTCAGAACAGTTAAATAGTATTTATGGACCTAAAGCGTACAATTCTCTGACCTTCAGTTTCTCCATATGTTCTCTACATCGCATAATACAAATGAGACACTGATTTAAGAAGAGACCACAATAAAGAGAAACAAGTTTGGAGCTGATGACTGGGGGGGACTCGGAGGTTGTAAATGGTGCAAAAGTCCACACAGCCTTTTCTTGAGTAAATACATTAAAAAGTATTGATACCTTCTTCTTTAAACTGTAACCACGGTGAGGCTGTTGAGGTTGTACCCACAAACACACACCAGTCACCTTCAAATCGCTGAGGACCAAAGTGGCACAAGACACAGCTTCATGAAATCATACCAGACTCTTACAATGCTATTGGTTTATAAACTACTAAATTATTTCAATGAGCCTGCAAGGACAACTTTGGATCACACAAGACCCAAGTTTCCAGACAGCGCATACTGATACTACCAAGCGCCTTTGCCTCTCCTTTCAGTGCACTTTGTTTTTAATGTCTCAGCAGCAAGCGGCCACAGGTGAACAGGCCACCTGGCAGAATGGGGCCATGAAGACCCCTCTGCCCGCAGGAGGAGGGTCTCCTGACCGCTCCCGCCCCCACCCCCACTCCGCCGCCCAAACTTTCCGCGACTTGACAGCACCACCGGGGGGGGTTCACCGCCCTTCTCGCCCCGTCTCCGAGCACCGCCGCCTCTTCCCCCGTCCTGCCCGCCCAGCCCTCAAGAAGGACCCTCCGTATCCTCAGGGCCGCCCGCCGACGGGACCCCCGACGCCGTCCCGCTGACGGGGGCGCAGCCAGGCGCTGTGTCCCCCCCAGCTCATCCCCCATCCCGCCCGGGCCCCCCATCGTCGCCAATGGCCGCGCCTCACCGTCCGCCAGCAGCTCGGCGAGGGCCGGGGCCGGGGCCGCGCCGCCGTCCGCCCCCGCCTCTTCCATGCTGGCAGGTGCCGGCAGCGCGCGCGTCACTCCCGGGCGGCGGCGCGCGGAGATGATGGCGAAGGCGCGCGACGCAACGGCGACGGCGGCGGGGCGCTCGCGCACGTGGTGAGCGCGGGGCCGGGCTGGACCGGGCGGGAGGCGGCGGCAGGCGGGAGCAGGCTCCGGCCAGGGCGGTCGGGCCGCAGTGCGGGGAGAGGCGGGGGAAGCTGAGCCTGTGGCTGCGGGACGAGGCTGGAGCAGGGGCGGCTCTCGCCCGTCATGAGAAAAAACGTCCGCTGTGGGGCAGGGCAGGGCCCTGAGCCCCGGGTCCGGCCTTCAAGCCGGCCCTGCGCCGGGACCTGCCTTCCAGCCTCAGCGGTCTTATAAAGAATACTCTAAGGAATGAACAGACAACTGTATGACACCGGGGCTCTTACACATTGCACCGGGGCGCCCGGGGCAGGCCCGGTGTTCGCAGATGGTGGTGGCAAAAGGATTGTTCCTGACACTGTGCGAGGGAGGGGAGGTTGTAGAGAGGGGTGGGTCGGCCTCTTCTCCCATGTAACAGGCAGTAGAACAAGAAGAAACGGCATCAAGTTGGGCCAGGGGAGGTTTAGACTGGATATTTGGGAAAATTTCTTCACCAAAAGGGTTATCAAGCATTGGAACAGGCTGCCCAAGGAAGTGGTGGAATCACCATCCCTGGAGGTTTTTAAAAGACAAGCAGACGTGGTGCTGAGCAATGTGGTTTAGTGGTGGTTTTGTCAGTGTTAGGTTGATGGTTGGACTTGATGATCTGAAAGGTCCCTTCCAACCTAGACATCTCTATGATTCTATGACTTCTGGCAGGATATTTTACTAAAAAGCAAGTCCAGTTTAAGCTTTAATGCTTTGCCATACGGCCTGTGAGAAATAGCTGAATGACTTATATTTCAAACACTGCTTGTTTTTTCCAGATGCTAAAAGGATTGTTAATTATACATGATTGGTGACATCATAGAAACTAAACAATGCCAGCTAAAAGATCCCATGGATTTGTTTCATTCTGGCCAAGTTGTAAAAATATGTGCCCCTATGGTCCGCTATTCAAAGTAAGTAACTGTCATGTCAACTATGTTTTCAATGTATTTTTTCTGAGGAAGTTTATCCTGACTGTAAAAACAGGGATGATTACCTTTTTCTCCTTTAATTATTTAAGATGGAGATAGACATGAGACATTGTATTTTAGGATTAAACTTGGACATTCTCACAGTACTGCATGTCAGAACAGCATTTTAGAATAGCTAATTAGAAAAATGTCTTTACTGTTTGTCTCTTAATTTTCATGTGTCTGCAGGTTGGCTTTCAGAACCTTGGTTAGGAAATACAGTTGCGATTTGTGCTACACACCAATGATAGTGGCAGCGGATTTTGTGAGATCTGCAAAAGCTAGAGACAGCGAATTCACGACAAACAAAGGTATTTTTTTTAAGAAACTATTGCCTTGTCGAAACGTTTTATGTGGTGATAAACCCAATTGGCCAGGTGAATGAAGTCTGTAACACAACTTGACATCTGTTAACAATTTTGGTATACCATATCTGATTGATTGTAAAACCATAGAAATATTCAAGGTGGTCACATTCCAGTGACAGTGTGTCAAATGAAATAGTGGAAAACCTTGTCCCTACCTGAAATCAGGGCCTCCAGACTGATTAAATGCGTGGTGGGTTGACCACACATAGCTGGCCACCAGCTATGCACTCACACTGCTGCTCACTCATTCCTCCTCCATCCCCCCAGCTGCACAGGGAGAGAATAGGAAGAGCAATAAAAACTCGTGGGTCAAGATAAAGACAGCATAATAAGTGAAGGAAAGAAAGAAAAAAAACATGTGATGCAAAGGCAATCACTTCCCACCTCACACCAACAGACCAATGTCTAGCCAGTCTTTGGGCAACGGCCACCGTGGACACAATTTCCATGTCCCAACCCACTTTCTTCTTCCCCTGCCACTCCAGTTTTATTGCTGAGCTTGATGTTATATGGTATGGAATATTCCTTGGGCCAGTTTGTGTCAGCTGTCCCAGCTGTGTCCACTCCTAATTTCTTGCCCCACTCCAATCTATTTATGGGGTCAGGAGGAGGCAGAGTGAGAAAAAGAGAAAGTTTTGACACTGTGTGAGTACTGTGCAGCAGTAGCCAAAACACTGGTGCATTATCAACAAATGCACAAAATCCAAAACAGAGCACCATACAGGCTGCTGTAAATAAACTTAAAATAAATTTAAAAATTAAATCCATCTAAGGTAGACCCAGTACAAGATGGTAGTAAGATTCTTTTCCTAGCAGTTGCTGTTTCTTGTGTGTTTCAGAAATGAACACTTAACTCCTTGCTGGGAAATGTTTTCTGGTCTCTAACAAAACTAAGAGTTGCTAAAGGCAAAGAAATGAATATACCAAATGTTGACACAGTGGAATCAAAGATTGATAAAAGAAGCAGGGTTTAAAATTAGCTGGAGTGGAAAGTGGAAAGGGCTGTTGGTGGACTCCGTGAGACATTGAGAGGGTGATAAAAAGGAGCAAGAAGGCAAGAAGAGACCAGGAAGCATGGCTGGGGTTGATGAGGAGAAGCAAGACTTCAGGCGTGGTACAGAAACATAATCAGAACATATGCAAAAAGGAGCAGTATAAGGAGTTGTACGGAGTCCTGGCTGTAAAGCAAAAGAGAAAAGTGGTATGAAATACATGGTAAGAGGTGACAATAATGATACAGATCTGCTGGTGTGAAATGACTGTAACAAGGAACATACAAGCATAGGCTGCAGCTGGAGGAATGAAGAGAGCACTGATAATGTGCTAGTAAGATTGGTGTGTAGGATCTATGAAGTGTGATGATTTAATCTATTCAGATCACTGAATTGGTGATTTTGTAAGTGTATATATAAAAACAGGGGAAGTATATTTCATTATTTTAGCACTGGTTACTATGGTGCGTTACTCAAATAGAGCAGTTACAGAGAAAAGTCACTGTGTGAGCTGACACAGGCAGGATGCAGGAACAGCCACAAAACCACGGATGAAAAGCAAAGAACAAATTTAATCTTGATACCTCCAAAGAAGCACCTGGAAGGTGTGCAGGAGATGCAAGCAGAGGACGCAGGCACTGTGGAGTGAGAGAGAGTCCTTATTAGCGAGAGAGTGAGAGCTCAGACTTGCTGTTCTTGCCTGTATTTCAAGGGTTCAAGCAGGCATAGTTTTTCACTGTGCTTTGATCTTCTTCAACAGCAGGGCAGGAATCTCCAGCATGTTGGATAAGGTGCCCCTGAGTCCATCACAAGCCCGCATTATCTAAGTGTAGATGTTCTACTTGTCGAGCACATAAGACTAAACAATTAGTGTGATACATGTGTTTTCCAGCACTCCATGTGCAAGTCACTTGAGCGTGTTTACAGTCCTTCTCACCGATCTTCCGTTACTTTCCCACAGTGACATTGGGAAACACAGGCAGAATCTCTTATTAGTGGAATTCAACTTTAAAAAAGCATGAATAATTCTTTGTGTGTAAAAATAAATGAGTAAGAACATAACTGACTATATATATGGCTCAAAGCTCCACAGAGCCACTCGTTTGCCCGCTTTGAATTTAGTTATAATCCTGATCTACACAATGTCCTTGGCATTGAAGTCCCACAGGTCAGATACGTATTGCATTCTGGGGGCTGCAGGGACAGGGAAAGATGAAATTCTCCTTTATGCTGTAACTTTGCTGCCTGATTAGAAGGGGTACAAAATGAAATGCTATAGTGTTGTAAACAATATCTTTTCCCTATTCGCCTCTTTCATGCTGGCCTTAATTTTACAGGCCTGTAAAACACTCTGCCTCAGGCAGCTTTGCCAAGATTATAATATTTACATTATTAACATTTATGCTTTTAACAAGTAGCTCCACAGTATGTTGTGAAATTTTATGGCGGTTTTATATTTAACTTCCTGGCTGTTTGGGGATTTTGTCTTCTAATTAGTGGAGTAGGTTTGGAGCCTACAATTGCAATTTCCGTTTTCCATTTTCTTCAGCATTAATATTTCTTTGTTGTGTATTTCTCAAATAGAGGTAGATGTTCTTTGTGGCTGCTAAAAAACTTAATATGGCTAGACTCAGTATTTTTACTACTTAATGCTCAACAAAAAAAAACTAGGAGCATGGGATTATTCCAAAATATTAGCTGTAACAATGTAAATCTCTTCAGTTAGAGTGCTGTCTTAAATGGACACCGTTCTGAAAATATGCAAGGGATTTTTTTTGCTTGCTGGATTTTTAGGTAACTTATAGCAGTGTCTCAGCTTGATTGAGAGGGTAATGCTGTCCTTTCTGACTTAAGCTCCACTACTTCAAGAACTACTTATTTTCCACTAAAATAGAAAAATCTTCAGAAGCACTTGTGGTCTTTTCAGTAACAGAAGTGCGCTTGCTTTGTGCATTTCTTGGACCATGTCTTTCTATCAGTGCTCAGATATCCCCTTTCCTCTTAACTGCAGCAATTGTTTATATGGTAAGTGATTGCTAAGACTGTTTGAGATATTTTTAGATGCCTTTAATATAATGCAGTAGCTGTAAAAGAGGAGATCATGTTCCAAATGACCATCTGGCTCTCTGCAGGGGCTTAGTAAATCACAAGTAGTTCAGCAGACCCAAGTTGAGGAGCACTGACACTTTGGTTTCCCACTTGAGGCAAAGCTGCTAAAGCTGCCTCTGCGCGTGTGTTCTCATTCCAGCTCTGCATATTGCATTGTGGATAAAACCCAGCCACACTGGCACAGAAGAGGAAAAAGATGGGCTGGGATAAGGAAGGGCAAGGCTTTCTGAAAGGTTGGTTCTGTAAGCAAGTTTCCTCCTTGGCAAGACAGACAGCTGTGTCAGCCCAGCAAAGGGGCAGCATGCAGACAAGAAGCGGCAGGCTAGGAGGGGAAGTGTGAAGGCTGCTGAAAAAGATAATACTTCATTTCATATATCATCTTTGTGAAAGATAAGCATCTGACCAATTTCAGTCAGAAAAAATGTAGGTTGAGCCAGCAGTCGTCATGGGGACATACGTTTGTCTGAATTCCCGCCTTTCTTGGTAGACATACTCATTTAGTAACCACTGGTCAGCTCCCTTTATTTATGATCTAAGGCTCACAGAATCACAAAACAGTTGGAGTTTGGAAGGACCTCTGTAGGTCATGTTATCCAGCCCCCCTGCTCAAGCAGGGTCACCTAGAGCCAGTTGCCCAGAACCATGCCAGATAGCATTTCAATATATGAAAAACATTCAAAATTTTTTGGGGGGTTGTTTCTTTTTTTTAAATCTCTAAATATCTTTTCATTGGAGTAGGTGATCATCCATTGATTGTTCAGTTTGCTGCTAAAGAAGCACAGATTTTGTGCGATGCTGCCCGTATCGTCTGTCCTTTTGCAGATGGAATAGACCTAAACTGTGGCTGTCCTCAGAGGTAAAGTTTTGAAAAAGCTGAGTTAATATGATGAAATAATTTGAGAATAAAGAAAGTTGGTCTTCATTTTTGTAGTAATTTCTGTCTTAACTTAAAAATAGACTTTGAGAGAGAAACATCTTTTTAACCTGTCAGAAATGTCTGTGTGGCAAGACGCTGTTCTGAATGTTCTGAGATGCCTGTCACAATGGTGAGACTGGGAAAACCAGGTGTATTTGCCAACTTGCCTTTTTTAATTTCTGAGATACTGAGTATTGGTTCACAAGTGAAGTGTCCATGCCTTCTCAACAGCTGTTAAATATGCATTACCAAAAAGGGCTTGCTGCAAATAATTTGGAGAGTGTTTTGAGAAATGATGTGGCAATTCCCAAAATAATGAGGCAAGTCCCTCATGTCTCAGACTTCTGCAAGTGAACGATAGTCTCTAAAATATAATTATACAGATTGTATTATTCAGGAAGTGTTGAAAATAATTTCTTCCGTCTTTTATTAGGTTTGTAAGGACAGTGAATTAGTGATCTACTTCTCACTTAAATTGGTAAAGATTTTGTCTTGACAGTGAAACAGAATAGTAATGCACAAATGAAGATTCTTGCTAACTGGTTCAATTGAGAACCATTTCTTACATGCTTGTCAGGCAGTCTTTTTCTAAGTGAAGACCTCAAAAATAAATGTAGGAAAGCAAAATATAATATTACAGTGCAAATACTTAATTCGTCTATTCTAATTAGGTTGTCTTGACTTAAAATTATAGTATTTGAGAAAACTCATTCCTGGAGAGACCTGAGACTTCAGAATGGATGTGGTTTTTTTTTTTTCTAAGCTAACTACAGTTAAATATGGCAAACTGTAAGTTCCTATTAGGCCAAAAATATATGCTTCATTTGAATCCTTTGTTTCTTGTGCCTGCTGGTTTCAAAATAACCAAACTTTATGCACTTAATCTGCCTTTATAAGAAAAATTATTCAAGAAAAAAACTGCTGCTGTTAAGTGGAAGCAAAGGTTATTTCCTGCCAATCAAAATAAAGTGTTTTGCAGTTGAGGAAAAACAGAATATGACTGAAATCCTATCCTCGCTTGCACTTCAAAAATCTTCAAAAGTCATTTTCTGTTTAGAAGAAATCCATGATCCCATTGAAGGGGAAACATCAAACTGTTTGTTTTAGGTACGATCAAAACCATCGTTGATTAAATGTTAATTTGTCTTCCTTGTGAGTCCATTTTGTGGACAGAAAATTGAAGACATCAGTGACTTGTCCTAAGTTCTAACAGCACAATGGAGACTGAACTAGGACCTAAAAGCTTGTGTCAAACTGCAAATGAGTCATTGATCTACAGCCAGTACTATCTCTGTTTACTCAACCACACATTCTGAAGGTCCTAAGGAAGGAAACTGATGTATTTGACTGAAATTGATCTGCATTTTTCCAAATGTAGAATACAAATGTTCTTTTTCTTTTAAAGATGGGCGATGGCAGAAGGTTATGGTGCTTGCTTAATAAATAAACCAGAGCTCGTTCGAGATATGGTGAGACATGTACGGAATCAGATCGACAACCCTAGATTTTCAGTATCTATTAAAATAAGGTAGGTCTAACTTAAGTGCTGTTTGTGGTACATGGAAGAATCCTTTTAATTTTTTTAAAGAAACATGTTAGTGTAATAGTTACACTATACTTCAATATATGTGATTCTGATAATGTAATATTACACATTATAATAATTTCCTCACATGTGAAGACTGCTGAGATTTTTTTACCCCAGATGGTGAAAGAATATCTGGTGCAAGTAATCCCAAATTTAGATAGTAGAACCAGCACAGCCTTTGACTACTTACCCAGATAACATACTGGATGCTGGAGTTTTCTTGCAATCCAAATGACTTGAAAGTACAAGTTAAGAGGTCTAGGGTTCCATAAAAGAAAAGCAGTTCATAGTCTGTGTCATCGCAAGGTTTACTTTGTGAGCTGTTGGAGGCCAGAGACACGGTTGCTGTGAAGGGTTAACAAAACTGGGAACTGGTCCCCACAGCTGCTGTAAGGAATATATCCTGCTTCCCTTCATTACTTTCTAAACTTCTGTAAACTGTTGCTTTGCACTGCTTTGTACTACTTCATCTGCTATTTATCCACATATCCCATGTGGCTTTTGCATATTTGTCAGTTAAGTTTCAACTCAGTTTGCAGTCCTCCAGGAAATGAGAACTAGTGTAAATCTGTTTGTTTGTTTGTTTTTAAAAAATATGCGAAGTAATGATTATTATCTTAGAAGCTTTTGGGCACCCTTGCTCGATCTCTGTAAAATTTACCATGTATATTTCAGAGATGTGATACAATTGAGAAATGCTAAATTAAGTAGTGGTTTCAATACATTAAACTCATAGGTCTTTATCAAAAAAAGAAACCTCTTTATCTTCCAACAGTAATATTTTCGTTATTTATAGTTATACAAATCTGTGGTAACTCCTCCTTAGGGAGAGGGGCTTTTTATACAGTCCAGGTAACTTACTGGCTAAGGTTTTCATTCCTTGGAATTTTAGGATCCATGAGGACTTAAAAAGAACAGTTGACCTGTGTCAAAAAGCTGAAGCAACTGGAGTTTCATGGATTACAGTACATGGGAGAAGTGTAGAAGAAAGACATCAGCCTGTACATTATGATGCAATTAAAATAATTAAACAAAGCATGTCTATACCTATTGTGGCTAATGGAGACATTAAAAATTTAAAAGATGCTGAAAACGTTCATCACTTGACAGGAGCAGATGGTAAGATTAAACATACTCTATTTTCTAAGTAAATTTACAAATCAGATTTCAAAGCATTTATTTTGGCTGTAAGTAGGACATGATTTGAGTGCCTTTTACTCTTTGAGGAGACAAATGAAAGAGGATTTTTAGATGCCTTATAAACTCATAAACAGAATCACTTGTAATAATCAGAGCACTAGAGCACTGTTATTCAAAGCAACAAATAACAACTTCCGAGGCAAATTACAAAAGCTCTTTGCTTAATTATGCTATCTCATCACTCAGTGGTGGAGTTCAGGAGAACCTTCAGACATTCATTCTGTCTCTTTTATGGAGCTGATCATCTTTTAAAGAACTGTAAACTTCCACTTGGAAGTCTCTACTTCCTGCATGTGGGAGTAGATTTCTTACAGTAAAAATATGGCAGAAAAAGGAAATACTGTTAAGCCAGGTACTTAACAGTTAAGATGTTTAGCTTCAAGGACACAGTGAGGTATTGCACTCTCAGATCTGTATGTATTTACCTTGTCTTACACTTCAGTGGTAAAATTTTGGGGTAAAGGATTGCCCTGCAGTTATTTAGTCACAATAGATTCCTGCAGCCGCCTATGGTTTCAAGACAATATAGAAATTAAGTATATGTTTTGAAGAGGTGATCTGTACCTAGACACTTTGGATCTTACAGCTAGAGAATAACAGGACAGAGAACAGTGGCTAGGTTTCTTTTGACACTATTGGTATTTAATAGCGACAGCAAAAACTGTTTGAACCAAACTGCCATGCTGCTACAGTACTTTCCCCCAAATACAAAGCAGGAAGGAAATATATAACAGAAAAGAATGTTCTCATAGCCCAGCTGACCTTCTTGAATAACAAAAATATAAAACATCTTTTTTTTTTCCTGTCATGCACAATAGGAAAAGAAATTTTTCATTTTTGATCATTCTGTTCATTAAGAAGAGACTGTGTGATATATTATATGTTGACAGTGCAGTAAAACAGAATCCCTTACTTGCAGAAAAATTACAATAGAACTTGTATAGGTTTATCTGACAATTTGGGATTAGAGTCACAAATACACTGCAGATCAAGAGCCCTGAAATTTATATAATTGAGACATCGAGCTCTTACTGGAAGGATTCTAGATCAATGAATCAGTTGAGTTGCACTAAAAATAACTATATTTATTATATTACTACCCTTGTGTCTTTCCATCGTAATCTTATGTTAAAAAGGCAGACTTGTATGTGTGTAGTAAATTAAAAAACAAAATGCTATTGAATTGCAGTTTCAAAAGTAGGGAAGAAAGGCCTCTGTGTCCTGTGTTTCGTTTCTGGAAGGACGCACCATCAAGTGGAATATGTTGACAGGTGTTGTAGGTACTCTGAGTTTTGGATTGTTAAATGGATTTCTCTGGTATAGCTATAACACTCATCCCTGTCGTTCTCCCATTTCTTGTCTGTACGTTTTGGGTAATTGTCCTAAGGGGTACTATACAAAATCTATAGGAAGATTTAATGTAAAATTTAAACTGTAATGTAACTTCCTGCTTTAATTTCCAATTTGAAGGTATAATGGTGGCTAGAGGACTCTTAGCAAATCCAGCTATGTTTGCAGGATACGAAGAGACACCTTTGAAGTGCATCCAGGACTGGGTTGACATTGCTCTTGAGCATGGAACTCCTTTTACTTGTTTTCACCACCACTTAATGTACATGATGGAACGCATAACTTCAAAACAAGAAAAAAAAGTTTTTAATGTTTTATCAAGTACCTCAGCAGTACTAGATTATCTGAATAATCATTATGGTGTGTGATAACCAAAAGTATTTTAGTCCTGTGTAAACTTCTGCTTTGCAATTGCTGATACATTGTTCAAGTTTTAACTGGGTTCTAGGTTTAACTACCTATTAGTCACATTCATATATTGCATAAGTATTTTCAACACAGCATAACATTATGATCAGGGTGATACTTTATATTTTTAGTAATTTTATGTCAGCATTTTTCACTCCAGAAAATATTTGAGATTCCACAAATGTGGAATTCTGTTTACAATGCACTACTACACAGAGGATTGATTATTGTAAGACTCCAGTAATTAATTTTTTTCACCACACAATTGCTTACAGCAACATGATTGCAAAACTAAGGCCTGCCTTATGCGAAACCTCCTAAAATCAGGACTACTCATAAATAACACCAAGAATTTCAGACCAAAAGAATACAAAGGGAGCAATTACAGAAGCTTTTGCTTTAACTGACATAAGCTGTACTTTTAAATATGAGTAGATTTTTCGAACTTAAAGATTGTGAGGCCTTGAAGCCCAGCATAATACCCTCTTTTAAATTAGATGTTCCTTTTGCAGACTAAAACTTTCTAAGCTTACTTACAACTCAGAAAAATTCCACACTTCATATCGTGAAAGAAACCTGGAAGAGTCAAACAATGACAGAAAGAATAAACTAAGAACAAACAGCTGAATCTAAAATGCAAGACTTGAAAGTTCAATCTAACAGAATTTAGTTTTGTTTATCTACTGTATAATAATTATATAAAAGATTAAATCCCTGTCATCTACCAAAACAGAACTTTATAGGTCAAAGAAAAGCTGACAGATTCTCTCAGTGGGGCTCTTGCAGTCCTTTCTGCCTGCTGGCATGTTGCTTATCAAAGCATGACAGCCACTTGGCTTTGAATCTTTGTATAGGAGGGAAATAGTGAAAATTAGAACAAGATAATAACATTACTCACCAGCTGCATTTGTTCTGCAAGGAAAATTTCACAAATCTGTGCAGTACAATTATTTGTAATCAAATAATTTGTTTTCTTTATATGTTTACACAGAAATTCTTACCAGAAATTGCTTAGTTTTCTGACTCTCATATTTCTGTGAATATACAAGTGTATAGTTCTACATTTTCTAAATAAATTACTTGGTTTTGTATACAACTGTAATTTTTTTATTACACTACAGACTATGACAGTTTGGGGGAGGGGAGGTTACTTTTGATGCTTCTCCCCAAATGTTTTAATCATTTAGATATCTAAATTCTCACAGTTCTTTTAATGCAATGGCATAAAAGTCTTGATCATTTTTCATAGTGAATATGTTCCCATTTAGGCATACAAACGAAAGTTTGAAAGACATGTCCATCAAGTCTAGTTCATTATTGAAGAAAGTGAAGTTACGTAACTCTTTGTATAGTCACCTTCCTGATGTGTTAACGAGTGGAAAACCATAGACATGCTTTGCTATCCTAGGCTAATTGAGGCCATCTCTACAATCTTTTGTGGTGTAACAGGTTCTCCATTCCTTCAGACAGCTATTTTTTCACTCTTCCAGATCGTAATGTTTTCTTGATATTGGATGAGCACAATTATGTATAGCATTCCAGGTAAAACCCTAGCAATGTCTTCTGCAGTTAATACTTCTAATGCCTCACTTTTCCTCAACTAATATTCATCCTATAATTTATGAGCTCACAGTTTTACAGGAGAAGTTCCTGTTTCCCAACTGCATGACATTGTATTTTGTACTGCTGAATTTCCTGTCTCAAGTTCATCCAACTATAGTGCAATACTCAGTTCTCCTCAGTTCTGAAAATGCCTCCAGCCTTCTGCATCAAAATTGAAAAGTAAAACTATACAACAGCATTGTAGAAGAAAAGCATTCTTGGAAGAATTAACCAAGACCTCTGTTAGCATTTTCTTAAGATTTTTATGATTTGGCAAGCAACTATTATTTGTTGTGAACTGTCCCATTAGCCACAAGGAGCAGAGAAGAAAAAGTTACTTATTACAATCAAGTAACACAAAGGCAAGGCTTGCTGCTTCCCCCCCTGCCCCCAAAAGTGGAGAAATTGAATTTTAGAGGACTTGAAATACCTTGACCTATTTAGGAACGGAATACTTCATTATTTTGAAGGCAGCAGTTGTTGTGCCTGTGTGAGATCAATCACAGATATTTCTGCCTGAAGTAGAAGACCTAGGTCGCTGTTAATATCGCAAGTAATTAAGGAGTGCTTGGTGTGTCCAATTATGCATGATGAAAGTTTATCATCCTTTTTTGAGGGTGAAATGAATTGTATGCCTTCTTGCCTTGTGAATTCTGCATGCATCTGAATATACTTCACTGTGTTGACATAGAATGGACTGCAAAATTGGAGTCTTAAAGCCATACTCTGAACAGCCAGACTGTTCAAATATACATAAATTGCTAAAAGTGAGAGTTAGTTATTTAACTTACAGTGTTTTAGATTATGGTCATGTTTCTCATTATAAGCCATTTGAATACGGGAAGATTCTCATCTCCAGTTTAAAGCCACCAGATACATTCCTTCCCTGCGTGTGTTACTTGTAACATCCCCAGGTACTCTGTCTATTTTCAAATTTTCAAATTTTTAAGTTATTCTGCAAGTAATACAAGATACAAAGCTTTGTTTCTTATTTTATGTTCTTTGCCTCCTGTAACAGTGACACATTCTCGTAATAACTGTACTTTTTTGCACGCAGCCTGTACAATCCCATTTTCTCTGTTCTCTACTGCTAAGTTGTTTCTTAGGTCTCTGTCTTGGGTTGATGGTTGGGCAAATGCAGTGTGTGATGATGAGACAGACGTCATACAAGCCACATTAGAATGGAACAAGTTTGAATTTTCACTTTGCCTTTCAGCAGAGGATTAGTCAGACTTCTGTCCTCTGACCACCTTCTAATACGCAGGCATTTCATATTTCTCCTGAATCCTTTGTCACCTTACTGGTGGGAGAGGAAGGTATTTCTTTTAACTGTTTTAAGGTTTGTGAGTTTTTTTGCTAAAGCAGACAACCATTGTATATATTGTTTGGTGTCATATTTATCACACTGTAGTTCACTTTTAGATAGGCAGCCTTAGATCAACAAGCCAGACTTCTACAGCTTCAGTTAGAATACCGTCCAGGAGCGGCAGAGTGCAGCCAGCAGCAGAAGGGAGGTCGCACAAGATGTTTTCAGGAGGCTTCTCTCTGTCCCTCAGATCGCGTTCCAGGTTGGTGGGGAACACGCAGCAGCTGCAGTGGAAGTGCACAGCAGTCGCTGCAGAGCGAGTCGGAGATCTTGCAAAGCCCCTGAAGTGAAAAAGCAGACTCTGGCAGTGGGGATGTGCAAATACCGTCCTATCAGTATGAGGCCAGGCTGCTGGGAGCACAGCCTGCAGTGCTGTAAGAGGTGAGTAGGCAGCTCAGAAACAGAAACTGCTCTGGAATTAAAGGAAAGAAAGTCTTTAATTTCAACAGCTTCAATAAGGTATCATGGCTGTAGGCCAATAGCTAAAATGTAATAACCAGGACATACTAAGAGGTTATGTTTTGTCTATGCTTCTGATTAAGTATGTTTGTGAAAACATGCTAGAAATGCTTCTTAAAACCCAGGCCGTTTCCACTGTGTAGATTGGATTGAAATGGCTGGTTGTATCACTCTCCGATATTTGTTATGCATAAACAATGATTTGGGATGTAACCTTTCATCCAGACATGGCTTGGCAGCAGCGAGGAAAATGTTGACACACTGGCTCCATCCCCAGGCCACAGACCTGGGAAATTTTAACTGTAAACAATTTCAGATTGTGAGCAGCTGCAAACAACTCTGCTCAAAACCATTTATGCAAGAACTTTCTACCCCATTTCAGTTCCAGTGGATTAGCGTCACAGAGAACTACTATTCACAGCATTTAATCTGTCTCATTTTGATGGAAATTATTTGGGACAGAGTTCCCACAAGCAGGTAGCTGTGTCAGGAGGGCTGGTGATGCCCAGCCAGACAAGGTAACCTCTTCCACCAGCAGCACCTCATGGTCTGTTAGGGCTGCAGCGAGTCAATAAGCTGCGGAGGGGACCCTGGCTTGAGCTAATTGATGAACAGGGTGCGGAAAACTCCTGGATATGACATGAGAAATTGCTGGATGTGACATCTAACAGTGTGAGAAGCTGGCAAAAGCTGCAGATAGAGCTGGAAGGGATGGCTGGATTTCACCACCTGTTAAGGGGGAATTATGTGAAAAACAACTAAACTACAGAGATACTGGAGAGTAGTTTTTAAGGTCCGTTTGGAACTAGAAACTTGCAGGGCCAAGAGTGGCCAATAACTGTATCAGTACCTCAGCAACACCACGTAAGGCCAAGACTGGATGTGGGTATGGATACAGAAAACTAGGAACAACAGGGAAAAGATTTAAATAGGGGAGGGTTTTACAAGGGCAGAGAAGGGGAGTTACATGGGTGGCAAAAGAGATGGTAAAAAAAATGGGAAAACAGGTACCAAGGTGTGGAAATAATGTGCTGGGAGCCTCGCTATGCTGGTAAAAAGGGCAACAGGATAGAACAGGATTTTCTGTAGGAATGTTGTATTATTCATGAGGTCCAAACAAGCCTGTTAAGCTGTTTGAGACTGTTGTTTGGTTATTTGTGGTGTCTTTGTGAATACTGGGCCTGTTTTCCTTGAGAAAACAGATTTACGGGATCTTAATACATTAAGGTAGTGTAATACACTGGGGGGGCACAAGACACACAAATTTTAATTGAACTTTAGAAACTCAGTAGTGCGCTAGAGAGCAGAGTTGAAGTCCCTGATCGAATAAGCTCGAGTGACGGAGCAGCAGGACAACCACAGCAAGATCCTGCAGCAAAATGCTTACAACCATTCCTGAACTGTGAAAAAGACACGATTTTAACCTTTCTGAACGTGTAGATCCCGTGTAGGTTTTCCAACAGAGATGTGGTTTCTCGGTAGACTCAAGCCTTACGGCAGACTGGCCTTTCCAGCCGCTCCACACAAACCCCTCAGCACTCGTTATTTCACGTCCCCCTCGGCCGCAGCTCCGGAAGCCGGGGCGGCCGCCAAGGCTGGCCCCTGGGGAGGGGGTAGGACGGCGGGGAGCCTCCAGCCCCACCGGGGTGGGACCTGAGGGGACCCTCCCCGCCCCTCGGGCCCGCCCGCACCTTTCCCCGGCTGGGACGGCGGCCACTTCCGCAGTGCCCCCGGGCCGCGGCTCCCCGCCCTGCCCTCGCCGCCGTCGAGTCACTCAGCTCCGCTCCCGGCCCCCCTTCTCCCAGCTGGGTGGAGGCCTGCGCGCCCCGTCCGCCCCTCAGCGCCGGCGGGAAGGATCTCCTCGCTTCCTGCCAGCCCCGTCCCGCGAGGCCGCGCTCCCCGCCCATACGAGAGCGGCTCGCCGCCATCAGGTTCAGCTGGGCGCCGGCGCCGAGGAGGTTGCGAAGGCCGGGGTGCCGCGGCGGGGGACGGGACGGGCCCGGGGAGGCCCAGGCCTCCCCGGCTGTGCCGGGGGGGAGCGGGGGCGGCGGGCAGCGCTTAGGACCGGGAGCCGGGGCGGCGGGAGGGAGCCGCCGGCCTGCGGCAGGCGCGGGGCTGCGGTCTCCTCATGGGAGGCTGCGGCAGCGGTGAGGGTGCCGGTCCCCGTCTCCCTCCCCCGGCGGACGGGCTCTGGTTCGGGAGGGGAAGTCGGTGCAGAGGGACGTGTGCGCCGCGGTGAAGTTACTTAGAAATATTTCCCTTCCAAACCCCGCCGGCCCAACGCCAGGCAGCCCGGGCCCGGCGGGGGCTGCCGGGCCCGCCTGAGCCGCTCCTTCTTCCGCAGGCCCGCCGGGACGATGACTTTCCAGTGGACGGCAGTTGCCACCTTTCTGTACGGCGAAATCGCAGTCATTCTGGTGCTCTGCCTGCCGTTCATTTCTCCGCTGAGGTAAGACTTCAGCGTGCTGGGCAACCGCGGCTCGGTCTTCCCGCCCGTTTGGGTTTATTTCACACTTTTGTTCTTATAAACACCGAGTTCTGCCGCATCTTAAAGTAGCGGCAGAACTAAGCTGGAGGAATGCTGTTCGGGACTGGAACGTCAGGATTTTCAAGAATCGTAAGCCTCTTTTAAAGAGCTTTACGTTTGCTTGGCACACTGCTGATCCATCCGGGCAGCAGTCGGGGTTCCTGGGACGAGCCCCGTTGCAGGTGGGACGTCGCCTCCGGGTCTCCTCTCCTTTTCAGGAGTTGTTTGTCAAGTTTGTGAGGAGCAGCTTTACAGCGTTTTGCTGTGCACTAGGCATTGTGGGTGCCGAACGGATAAGAGACAGCTGATATTCAAAGCTGACCCCATACAGCGTGTGCAAGGGCTGTAAGAAAGTTGTCATCGTTTGTTTTTTTTTTTTTTTAAAAACAGTGGACTTCAATTTGATGTGAAAGTTTCAGGACTACTGTAATAAAGGCCTCTCTAAACTTATATATAGATTAACAAAATAGTCCTACTTCTGGAACACAACACAAACATTAAGAAAAATAACTCATTCTTGTAAAGTAGATGCCCTTAGTAAGGGAAAGAAACAAAATGTGGTAATTACTCTTATTATATGCAGAGGCTTACAGCATTATCCTAAGATTGTTTCCTGTAAGTAGCTCTTCAGATTTGCTAATGTTATTTTTATTTCTTTATAGGCAGTAAAGATAGCTTCTCTACAGGAAAAAAAAACTGTTCCATGTTTGATTTCTGCATCTTTAGATATATTTAGAATGAAGAATGCAGCTTTTATTTTAATACCTTAAGGAAAAAAAACTAAAACAAAACTCTGCTGTGTGGAGAGTCTGAATTTAACTACTTAAACCTGTGGGAGAGTCTTGAGAATGGTTGGATCCTTCACAGCCAATATCAGTGATGAGTCGTGTCTTCTCAACTTCAGAAGTTGAAACTGTTCTAAAATCTAATTTAACTTCTGATTTTTTACAAGCTGGCTTGTGAGGAGTTCAGCATTTCAACATAGATTATTGAGGTTTTGTGTTTTCTCTTGTTTTCTAATCAAAAGTGCAATTGTATGTAAGAAGGGAGAGGCATTATGGGAGTTGTAATAATCAGATTATTAATGGCTTACGTGAGGAAACTAGCTGCAAGAATTTCTGCAGGCTGATGACACATGCGTGGTACATTGGGAGTATTGAAATAGATTTCACTTATGACATAAAGAGGGCTTGAATCCAGTCTTCGTGGCTGAAAGTAAGTCATAACCTGTAGTGTTACCAAAATTTATCCAAACATTAAACAAGGTGCTTCTAATTATATACAAAAGATAGATTTTTGTCCTTGGTTTGTAGCATTCAGCTATTCCTTTGAACACTGGTTTTTGAAAGAATGAAATAGCTTTATCCTTTATCTGACATGGTCAATTATCTTGTTAACAAAACTGTCACAGGAATCTTGTGGGGTTAGAGATTAGGTCTAGCTGTTGTGACAGTACTGGAGGGCAGCAGTTCTGCCTTGTGCATTTTGGTGGCCTGGGAGCTGGTTCTGTCAGAAAGGTGAAGCATGTGTGATTAAAGGCAGACGTGAAACTGCTGTTTAAAGTTCTGATGTGCTCCCTTGCCAGTCTCCAATCAGATTGTTTGCCTCTTCTGTGCTTGCACATTTTTTGGATAATGAACTCCTTTTTAAATTTGCTAACAAGCTTTTAAAGTCCTGGGGAATAAGTAAATTGACAATGTAAAAATGCAAATACACAAAAAGGCAGATCTGTACTGCCAAGTGCATTACATCTATAGTGGTGGCCTGTTTTATAATTTGGAAGGATTATATTTATGTGACTTCTGTCACCAAAAGGAAATGCAGCATTAATAAATGTGAATGTCGATACTTGTTGAGGGAAAAATAAGCTTGAAAATATAACATAGGAAGACTTTCCAGTAGAGATCTTATTTTTAGCCTGAATATTACTTGGCAGTATAGTTGGTCTAAGAATCACAGTTGGTCTAAGAATCCTCAGAGAATCACTTCTTAAGTGGATATTAATATGAAACTTGGAGAATCACACGTTTGAGGAGTTAGCAGGTTGGCTTGAGTTGTAGCTTGGTTTAGTTAAGCTTTTTGGTTGATACAAACGATGGCTGTCTGCTATAAAGAACTCAGATTATACTAAAAGATTTAAATAAGGTTTGTGTACATACAATGCTGAAATATTTAAATCCTTGCTGGTGCAGAACCAGAAGGAACCATTGAAGATGGTGTTACAGTCTGATTTAAATTAGGTTGGAAACTACTTTGTTAAAGGAGAAATTTTACCAGTCTCTGGAAAATGTAAATACTTCCAACAAAACTTGGAAATTTTACCTGATGTAATCAGATGGTGACTAGCATGCCTGTGTTACATCCCTAATGGCATAACTAGATATTCCTTCATTTTTGCAGTAACACTGATTCTAACCTGCAGCAAAGGACAAGTAGCTACTCTTGTGGGTTTCAGTTCATTAGAGCATATCAGATGTTCTTCATTTGTACTGCAAGTGTGAATTCTTGCAGAGCCCTCCATGCAGTAATATTGAATAGGCAATTGATTTTTTTTAAACAAAAAAAAAAAAAGCTCTTCACCACCATTTGGCCTCTGAAGTTGCTTCCTTAGCTCTTGAAAGAGATTTTAACACTAGACAAAATATAAACATGAGACTTGTCCTTTTGTTATCGTTTGCAAGTTAGAATGTAATAACAATCCTTGTACTTTATAATTATGCAGACTCATCAATGTAAAAGCTAAACCTTCTGAAAAAGGATGGTAGAGACAATCTTAATTCATGGAGGGTTTTTATTTTACTCAGCAACAAGTAGTATAAGTGGGTATAAATAAAAAGTGGTGGAATGGGTTATACATGTTAAAGGAGAAGCCGCTGCCCGAGCATTCACACACCATCCAAGGAGCTGCACACACACCACCCGGGCGTCTTTAACTGCTCAGACCAGGGTCCCTTTGCAGCAGGTGACTCTAGTGAACCAACGGGTGCCTCTTTCAACTCCTCACATACACACATGCACTTACTCTCAGGTACACTTCCTCTTTCTGCAGGCTCGGCCCTAGGTTTCCTGCAGCAGAGTCTCAGGCATCAGATTTTATAAAAATAATTTAACTGAAAGGTATAGCAGCAGGGTCAGCCCAGGCTGGGTGCCTCCAGAGAGGGACGTCGAACAAAGAAACCCCTGAGCAATTACACCCTTGCGATCTATATGTTCTCTTTATGAGTCTTTTAGTCCAATGGTGATTTTTGGTCTGGGGTCTTCTAACACCTTATTGTATTCCTTTTCTGTGTCAAGGCAGGCAAGCCGTTGACTGCTGTTATCTTGTTGATTTGCAGTCTCTGCTGACAGTTGTAGCCTCTTTATCTTCTGGTTTACACTTCTTGTGCACCTGCGCTCACTGGCAAGAACATGGGAAACTAAAAAGTCCCAGACTTAGGGAGAAACACTACCAAAACATCAGCATGTTATCCACATTTTCCTCATACTAAAAGATTAAACACAGCAGTGTACCAGCTGCTGGGAAAATTACTAAGAAAATTAACTCTATTGCGGCCTAAAGGCTTCAGCAAGTCTAGTTACACATGCCAAGTAAAGCTAGGCAACCAGTATAAATTACACCATATTATAATCCTAAGTAATTTATTCTAATTAAAACTTATTTAAGATAAACAACTAATATCTCTCAACATATGGTCTTTACCCCATCCCTGAGTTTATTGTAGTCAGGACCGAACACAGATTAATGCTAACCAAATTGAAAGCTAAAATAAAACGCATCTGGAGAGTACCTGCTATCATGCAAGAAGTTTTCAAGTTGAAGCAACTGTCTTTGCCTGTATTGACAAGAAACAAAAAAGAGACAAGCAATTTGGTTTATTGGAAAAGTTACGTGTACCTAAATTATATGGCAATTAAAGCAGCTGTTTAGAGACCTTACGTAAGTCTCATATCAATAACAAGGCTCTCTTCTATGAGGTTATTATGCTTTTCTTTTAGTGGTTAATTATTTTTGAATAACACAATGCTATTTTACAGATGGCAGAAGATTTTTGTGATTCCTCTATGGAGCAAAATGGCAGTTTTTTGGAACAAGATGTTCCTTACAATCATAGTTTTACTGATCGTCTTGTTTCTTGGTAAGTGTTAAATAATTTTTTAACAAATGGGGGGAAAACATGGTATATGGATTTCATGGCAGTAGATTAATTGAAAGGGTTCAAGACTAATGTAAATCAGCTAATTTGATAAAAAGTTCCAGAATAGAATGGAAGAGGAGAAGGATTCCCATGTTGGGAATCCAAATGTAATAGTAATATAATAGTGAATGAGGAGGAAAAGTGGAGCTTGGTCTAGCCTGCTGCTTCGTTTCACTTTCTCACACAAGTAAATGAACTTGAAATGTCAGAATTTGTCTGAGCTGCTGAGTATGCAGTAGATGGCACTCTTGGTTACTGTTGAAATAGAAGACAAGAAGAGTATGTCAGAGCACTGGGCTATTTGAGTACTTTTGCTCAGCACAGATACATAACAGCTGTTTGCTACATTTGTTATGAGTAGATCCTGAGGTCTATCAAGTAGGAGTAAAGCTGTTGTGAAACTGGAGCTTGAATGAAGACACCTGACTGATTTCATTTAATGTCTGTCCTGACTGCTTTGTGTGGTAAGCATCTCCTGTACTTCAGTGATGGAGACACTTCTCCTGTGTTTCAGTGATAGAAATAGTTCTTCTCCATGGATCAATTGGAGAGAAGTGTTTCCAGCGCCTTACAATGAAAACACTATTTAATTCCAAGCTACTCTAAATACAAAGAAAAAATGCTTGGGTTTATTGTCTGATGAGAGAAACATAGAGATGCACGGCATATATAACAAAGTCAGACTAGACCGCAATACTAAATTCCTGATATTAAAAAAAGTGCTGAAAGTGCAAATAAACATTTTTTTTTAAATTTTAGTTGGTCTGCAGTATTATCCTTAAAAGTAGATCCTTCAGTAAATGGCTTAAGATTGAGAAATGATGGGTTTTATTTACTTTTCTTGAACTCCTGTTGAAAACTTAGGGCAAAGTTTGCTTTTGAGTTGGTGATGGTCATTTATTTTGCGGAAAGATAGATTTGAGCTAAAGTAAAGCAGTGGTGAGATACTTGTGCCACAGCGTAAGATGATATGTTACTGCAGGACTAGAATCTTCCCATAGCTCAGGGAAGTCTTCCTTGCACTGTTTGAAGTTTCACTTGAAATATTTTCTTTTTTTTCTCTCTAAATAACTTATGAACATAAAAGACAGAGTCATAAGTGATGTTACTTTCATGTGCTTTTCTGCAGAGTGATTTTGTCTGCTTAGAGAAATGCAGCATCAATTTAATAACACACAGCCAAAATACTCTGCAAGAACTGATGATGTGTCATGGAATATGTATTTTTGTTGATGTGCTGGAGGAGATTTTGGGTGCTCTGTTGGCCTTAAATATGTATGATGACCATGAGTGTACAGATTGTAATATGAACTCTTAACTGGGTTAGCTTTTGTTTTTACGTAGATGCAAGTCCTAGTTAATTATTTTGTCCTTTGAAAAGTGTTGGCAGTGTATTGACCCTTCTGCAGAACTATCGGGAGTATGTGATGGATGAAAGGAAGCTGAAAGGTGTATGAAAGGCAGATGAAAGAAAGCTGAGGTGTAGCTTACCCATTCTGTTTACGTTCGACACTGTGTTACTACAGTATTCCTGTTTTGATGGGTGTTATAGAAATAATTTTTCCTCTCTGATTCAAGCATAAAGTAGATGTTTCTGTCATTATTAAAATACATGCTTATCTAACAAATTCCAGATGAAGCAAATGCATCAGAAGGCATCTCTTCTTTTTCCCTTCTCTTTCTGTTTTCTCACTGTTTGTCCACTGGCTAGATTTTAATTCGGTTGTCAGCAGTGACATTTTGACACTGTCTGTAGGGTCTCTGGTATTTGTAGAATGTGTTGCCTGATCCCTGGTGGGTGGGTGCAAGTGTTGTAAATGACTGTTCAAGCACGTTTGGGGCAATGGCTTAGCATATCTCTGGAATATACATTGTATTGCTTCACTGATTTATCAAGACCTATCTTTAAAATGTACGGATAATGTAAGTGATGTCACTATTTGTCCTATGCCTGCTTACTGAGCAGGAAGTCCAAATACGTATTTCTAGTACTATGTCTGGTTTATACATGCATACCCGCAGATGTGAATAAGAACAAACTGGTTTTGTTCGCAGATGCTGTTAGAGAAGTTAGGAAGTACTCATCCGTTCATGTGAATGAAAAGGCCGCAAATGTCAATACCAATGCCTTTGATCATATTCAGATGAAACTCTTCCGATCGCAAAGAAACCTCTATCTCTCAGGTTTTTCCTTATTTCTTTGGCTGTAAGTATAACGTTTTTCTGATTTCTATATAGTACGTTTCTTACAGGAACTACCACACAAAGTAATGCAACTATAAAAAATGATCAGAAGGCTGATTTCAAGAGGCTAAAGAATTAAGTGTGAGCAGATTGTCTATGAGGCAAGTAAGATCAGCGAAAATAATATCTTACAAATGTTTGAAGATTGGAAGGATATGTGAGCAACACATGGAAAGGAACATTTTGAATGCTTGAGAAAACATGTCTTTTGCAGGAGAAGTTTCTTCAGGGAATACTAATTTCCTTTCTTAAACTTATGCTTGATGTTTTGTTTGTTTTGAACACGGACAACTGGAATGAAGAAACCTCAAAAACTAAATTACTGTTAACGTAATCTTAATATGTTGCAAAAAAAGGTATTATTGCATGATGTGTTAAGAAGCACAGCTTGACTCTGACTTGAACCACTCCTTCTAAAGGTCCAAGTTAGGAACTGCAGGATAGTGTTCTGGCTTCCAAGGAAAGTTTCAGGTATTATTTCAGATCAAGCACTTTGTGGCAACTGGCCTACTATGATATTATGATCTTAAGTGTGGCATCCCTTTCGGGATGTTTAAATACAGCTAATAAAAGAGGGTAATGGAAAGGACAGTTCTGTACTGCCCAGCAGTAGCAGCCGAGGCTACCTGTGAATCTTCAGAGTAGCCACAACAACCTGCAGATCTCACTTGGACAAGGAGGACTTGAACTAATAGGGCACAGATAATATGAATGAATGGAAACAGACCTGTTGGTCAGATGACTTCCCATTTGTGCATTTTTATGGTGACACTGGGCAAAGAATGCTGGCCCTCTTCTGACTTCCTTCAGTGAGCTGTTTGACATTGCCTAGATACACAAGAGGAACACAGAACAAGGAAATGCATGGAATCACAGAGCCTTCTGACAAGCTTCTTCCCCTTCGCATGACGTATGGCCATTTTAGCTGATCTTTGAGAAGCATTGTACATAAAGAAGTGTCAAGGAAAAATTTATACAAAACTTGAGCAGGTAAACTTTGGAAAAAACAAAAGTGGCTGTAACCTTGCACAATAGTGATAGGAATGCATCGTGTTCTTTGTCTTCCTTCAGAAAGGTTAAGTAAATACACACAAATATGTTTGTGATCTCTGCTTCAGGAGAGGAATAGCTGGATTGTGTCCATCACTAGAGTTGGAAGCTGGTCCCCCAGGATCCTACTCCCACTCAGCTTTCAAGGAAGAAAGCTTGTCAGGTGGCCCTAATAGATTTTAATGTGCATAAAAGCTCTGCTCTTGAAGAGTTTGCTTAAGGCCTCTTTTTGGGCTGCTGGCCTTTCACCAAGATTTAAAAGAAATAAATACTCCTACAGTAGTGGCTAGATCGAAGGACTTTTCTTAGTAGAGCTATTTTGCTTATCCATTAAACAAGGCATAATGTCTCCCAGAGAAGGAGAAAAAAGTGTTCCTTGGGTTGCCATATCCTACACTGCTGCGACCATCATCCAACCAAGTTAAGGTATGAATGGGTACTTGGATGCCCCTGTTCGCTCTTTAGGTCATTTTAGCACGTCAGCCAGTAGGAGAGTTCCAGAAGTGTGATAGATGGAGATTCCCAAGATGGAGGAGGCTGGAAGCTTGTCACTTCTGGCAACACAACAAAAACTCTTCTCCATCTGTGGTTCAGCAATAGCAGACCACTGAGTACAGGTGAGGAAAAGAGGTATCGGGGCCAGCTGAGCCTTCATCCACTAACTGCACAGAAAAGAGGAGGGTCATAGTTACCAGAGACTGTCCCCTAGGTAGGACAGAGGCACGCATTTGCTAATCTGACTTGATGTCTTGGGAGATGTGGAGAGCCTCTTGCCCTGTGCTGACCAGAGAAATGGGAAGGGCTGAAAACAAAAGGAAAGCTAAAGAAAATGTGGGCCTGCTGCTCAGTGGAGCAGGGGACCAAGTGACAAAGGATATGGAAAAGAATGAGACATTGAGTTTCTCATTACCAACCTTAAATTACGTTGTTTCTTGTAAGGTCTTCTGTTTGGCCTCCCAATTCTCTGAGCCTTCTAGGAGAGTCGATGGGGAATGTAACACTACCCACAGAAGCAGAAGATGCAGCTAGGGAGTACTTAAACAGATTGGGCATATACAAGTCCATGGCATCCTAGGGTGGAATGCATCCTTGCATGCGGAGGGACTTGGCCAATGTCACTGCAAGGCCATCCTCTGTCATCTTTGAAAGATCATGGTGATCAGGGGAGGATCCTGGTAAAAAGGCAAACATTGCATCTGTCTTCAAGAAGGACAAAAAGCAGGATGTAGGGAACTAGAGACTAATCAGCCTCACCTCAGTCCCTGGAAAGGCTATGGAGCAAATCTTACTCTAAGCCATTTCCAAGGATACGATGACTTGGAACAGCCAGCAAAGATTTACTGAGGGGAGATCATGCCTGATCATACCTGTTGTCTTCTGCACTGAGATGACTGGCTGTATGCATAAAGAGCAGAACAGTGGATGTTGTGTGCCTTTAGCAAGGCCTTTGATGTAGTTGCTTGTGTTACCCTGATAGCCTAACTGTAGAGGAATATGTGGGCTGGAGAAGTGGAGAAGAAAGTGGGTGAACTCCCTGGGCCTTTGGGCTCAAAGGACAGTATTGAGTAATGCAAATTCCATCTGGTGCCCCTCAGGGATTGGTACAGGGCTCAATACTGTTTAATGTCCTCATTAACAACTTGGATGATGGGATTGAATGTGCTCTCAGCCAGTTTGCAGACAGTACCAAAGCAGAGTGATATCTTGGAGGGCAGCACAGCTATTCAGAGAGAGCTGGACAGGTTGGAAAAATGTGCTGCCAGAAATCTCATGAAGTTCAACAAAGGCAAAGGCAAAGTCCGTCATCTTATAGGATAACCATGTCCGGCATCCATGCTGGGGACTGACTGACTGGCTAGAAAACAATTTTGCAGAAAAGGACCTGGGGGGATCCTGGCAGGCAGGCAATCATGTATTGAGCTGTAATAGCAAGGGTGTAGTCAGCAGGTCAAGAGAAGTGGTTATTCCCCTCTATCTGGCACATGTAGTACTGCAGCTGCAGAACACCTTCCAGTTTTGACTCCTGAAATACTGGAGTACTGCAGTGAGGTACCGAGAAAGTTGGGGGCTGAAACGCGTGACCTGTGAGGAAAGGATGAGGGAACTCGGCTTCAGCTGGAAAAAGAGACATTGAAGGGGACATTGTATTGCTTTCTACAGCTATCCAGTGGTAGGATGTAGAGAAGATGGAGCCAGCTCTTCTCAGTGTATCCACACAGGAATGACAAGAGGCAACAGGCCAGGAACCTGGGAAGTTCTGACTTGTGGTAAAAAATACTTTTTCTACTATCAAGAGCAGTGAAACACTGGAACAAGGACCCTGAAGGACAGTGGAATCTCCATCATGGGAGATGGTGGGAACTCAACTGGACAAGCCTCTGAGCAGCCTGCTCAACCTGTCCCTGCTTTGGGCAGGAGTTTGGACAAGATGACCTCTGGAAGCCCCTTTCAACCTATGATTCTATGATTCAGTTTTAGTAATGATGTTTTACTGACTCCTGTTGCTGCATCTATAAATTAATAAGCAATAGTAAAACACGCCAGCCCTTGGAAAAGTAGTGCCATGGGGACCTTAACTTTTTTAAAATCCAAAAAAGTAAGAAAATGCACTTTCAGTGAAAAAGCAGGGGGGAGGGCTTACCTTGAAAGCCAAAAGGTCTATTAATACACTTTCAGTTATGAAGAAGCCAATTACTTGGATTTTCAAATTTCTTTTGAAGAGCAGCTGCATAGTTATATTACAGCAATTAATTTAATTCAGTGTTGCTTTGGCCTTTCCTTGATTCAGCAACATACTGCTTTGAAAGACTGCAAGATGAATAATGAAAGTACTGATGCAAAGAGGCAGTTGCTAGGTCAAATCAAGGGAGGTATTTGCAAAGCTTGGATTTGAGGTGCCATATGAGTGCTGACATTCTTGCGGGTTCTGATTTATATAGTATTGACAGAGTACTTTGAAGATTAATATGCTCACATTGCTATTCTTGTAAGGCAGTCTGTAAAGTTTTGTTGGGTTGGGGTTTTTTTTTGTATTGTACTCTTTACCGTAACATGTTGCTTGGGTCTTGTGTTCAGAGTTCCACCCTGTTTAAAACACTAGGTCATATAAGTGTATTTCAGCCTTGAAGCACACAAGTCTCTGACCCCTTAATGGCTGTGGGGTTTTGGGAGGAGGGAGGTTCTGCATCAGGTAAAAAATCAAATTTGTGATGGATGAAAATCTTTGCAGTTTCTTATTTTATTATTATTTGTCATCCATGAGCCTGGATGTTTCCCTTCAGGTGCTTAAACAATCCTCATGTGGTTTTGTTTTTACATCTAATGCAGAGAGAGAGAGAAAAGGGGTTGTTTTATTTGGTGTGTGTGTATGTGTGTTTTTTAATTCGTGCTGTGGGTTACCGTGCTGTTCACTGTGTTTCTTCACCAGTGTATTGAGACGTACTGTTACCCTTCTTACTCAGTTGGCAAAAGGGATGACATCTCATGCAGCTCTGGAAACGCAAGTAAATGATGCTACTGAAGCAGCCAGAAAATACATGGCCGAGAATGAAAGGCTGCAGGAGGTATCTTTGAACTTTTTTAGTTATTTTCTTATACAGCAAGTAGTTAGTACAAAATACTCTGGGGATGGTTTGATACTGAATAACGTTTGTTCATTTTTTTTTTTTTCTTCTGGTGGAAAAAGGAAGAACAATGTTCTTACAATATGTAATTTGGAATACTGAATACAAATTTCAGTACCTTTTTATTAACAAAGGAAACTAAAGTAATCCAAATAAATAAAGTTCTCTCTTTCCAGTACAGATTTAATCAAAGTAGTAATATATTCTTAAAATATCTCTTTGAATTTAATCATGGCAAAGTAGAGGGAGACACTAGTTTTATTCTTTTTATCCTAAACAGTTGGCTGTTTAGGTTGGGGCTATAGAATTTCAGTACAGAAAAGCCTACAACATAGTTGTTCTCATGCTGGCTGTTTCTTCTAAATAGGATTTGCTCCAGTCCTGAAATGTCTTTTCTAACTTGTAAAATTGGTCTCTTGTATTTATTGTATTTTACGTTCTTGCATCTATTTTAATGGTGAGTCAGCCAATACCTTCCTTTCTCAGTAGGGCACTGCCATAGTATTAATGGGGATATTGCCAAAAATTTCTTACTTAAAAGAACCACCAGTGAACCAAAGATGTTATTTTTATGAGAAGAATGGAGAAAAATTAAGCTAGCATTTGTCTGTTGTGGTTCAACATACAGTTGTATGCAGGAAGGGATACGCTATCAGCAAAGACAAATGAAAGATAAATAAAGATAAATGTATAAAATATTTTCTAGTAATTGATTAGTTTGACTTCTGTTGGAAGTCATATATACGCTGGACCAAACTGTTGGAAGAGATTGAACCATAAGCTAGAGTGCCGATATCCAGGGTATGAAGACTTTTACAGCATTCTTCAGTCTGGCACATTGTCAAAACAAAATTCACTGCAGGTGTGCACAGGTTTCCTTCCAGTTTGTCTGGAGCTGTGTCTATGGTTACCAGCACTGTAATTTTTTTTTTTTTGTAATAAATCTTCAGACAAAGAGAACAGACTCTGGACAAAAAGTACTAGAAGGGATGCAAAAAGATCCAGTTGTTCGAGAGGCGTTGTAAAGCAAGGATCACTAAAGTGTGAGTTAGGTATTTCTCAAGTATGAAATGATTCCAGAATTTTAGGGTTTGGTATTTTGTGAAAGTGATCCAGACTCCCTCCCTCAGCCATGGAATCTGTCTCTTTACTGCATACTGGTACTTTTTTTCTTTTTTTCTCTCTGTCCTGTTGGGATTTGGCCAAAAGTCCTCTTTTTGTTCTGCTTTCACATTCTCTTAGCAACGCGTTCTCTTAGCTGCTTGGAAGTGATAGCCAGAAACTAGAAACTATTGCTGTCTGTTTCTATTTGAGTGTTTGATTGCATGGTTTGCAAAAAACAGTGGTAGCCACCGGTACAGCCAGCATGCTGTGGCTGGATTTCCATTGCGCTGCAGATGCAAAGTGTTCAGAATTGGTTTATTTTAACTTTATAGAGATACTAGGACTTAGCTTCCTCTGTGGCTTCGGTCTTGCATTTGTGTTCATTTATAAGCATGCTTCATTCCACCATATGAGAGAGGCAAGAGCGATTGTGTATAGGGCACTGGCTGTGAGTATAAATACTGTAAGCTTACTCTAGTGTGCTAGGTCTGCACTGTCCCCTGATCAGAAGTTCCATGGAGCACAGAACTTAAGATAAAAATTTACAGAAATAATTATTTGTGAGTGGAACATGAAGTAAAGGAGGCAATGTGTGACCAATTTCATGACAAATTGACTACAGTTTTGTTACCACCAGTCAAATGTAATCTCTGCTCTTTGGTTAAATTGCTTCTGGAAAATTTTCTTCAGTTCTTTTCTTTAAATTGTTTACCAGTCTTTATAAACAGTTCTTTTCATTCTTCCTAAAGTAATCTTTTCTGTCTGCTCCAGACTGTGCCCAGTAAGTGCTGTTATCACCAGTTCACCGAACTGTTCATCTCAGTTGTTCTACTTTTCTTTTTTCCATTAAGCGTTTACCACTTATTTTGACATTTTCATAATAGGTGATGCTTGGTTGGATAATAGAGGCTATATGAGCAAAGGGTCTAATTATGGGGTCTAATCCTTAACGTATTATACTTTAAGTCATCAGTAGCAGTTGCCTTAATGATAAGAGCGTGCATACAGTAGTGCCAACATTTTCAGACTTCTGTGTCTAGTATTTACAGGACTCTTCCTGAATCCTTTCCTAGTTTTTTATTGAATTTCAGTGGAAATCTAATCTGGGTATTGAGGTATTCTGAAGATTGAAGAAGTAGCTGCAAACCTACAGGGAGAGATATGTGATCTATTACATGATTTAAATCAGAATAAATTATTAGAACAAGTTGCACATAAACATGGCAGTGTTCTGTCCCAGCAAGTTGCACATAAACATGGCAGTGTTCTGTCCCAGTGTATGTCTTCTGAAAAAGCCATTTATAACCTAAACAGAAGTTCTGGGCTTCGTGCAGAGATACAAAGTAGTCTTACACAGGAGATAATGCCATGCTATTACAAGTATGCCTTTACTATCAACTTAAAACATTGAGCGTTTTTTTTGTTTCCTTTTTCTTTTTTTTGCCCCTAGAATGACTGAGTATCTGCCTGGGTTATGTTGGCATTTGATAAAACCTGTCACTTTTCAAGATCAAAGCTCCCATTCTCTGGCTGTTTGTCATTAACGTCAGACTAATGAAAAAGATTAATTGTAGCAACTGTGGTTTTTAATAGGCCTTGAGTGAAAAAGAAAGCAGTAAAAAGAAAGAGTCAGCAGAAGCAACTGATGAGAAATTGAAGAAGGAAGTTGAACATTTGAAAGCAGAGCTACAGAAGACCTCAAATGGTAAGTATTGGTTAGGACTTTGAAATTAAGAAAAAGATGATTTCAACACTGGATGTCAAAAATTGATTCTAGGTATAGCATTAACTACATCAGTTTATGGAATACTTGGCTTGGGGTGTCTTCGCATTTGACTAGGAACCGGAAAAACATGCTATTGCCATCCCCATATTTTGGTAAATATTTTCATTATGAAAATCTGCATGGTGTAATTTGAACACCTTACTTAAATTGTAATTATTAACAAATTGAACTGATCTGTTTAAGTGTTGTTGACTTGTCTTCATCAATGACATGACCAGGATATGGAATCAATTGCAGGTTGCTTATAGGCATCAGGTTGATCTTTCATGTCATACATATTGGCCACTCTCCCTGTATAAAATGGGGAAGTATGTGGTTGAGGTTTTTTCTGTAAAGTAGATTTTCAGTCGGATAGCAGGGAAGTCTTTGACTTGTATTCTAAATTTATATGTCTCCTGCAACAGAGGTGCTAGCTTTTTTTTAAATCTTTTTCTTTTATCTACAAGGAAATATGCCTTGTAATTTGTAACATAGTACTTATGTTAGCAGCTTCCGTGTTTAAGGTTTAGGCTGTCAAAACTGCTTTCTTGGCAACCCAAATTGAGATAGAAGCAGATTTTACCTGTTTCATTCTGTCTTACTGGCATCTGTCAAGCTGTGTGATGCTTACGAACACCTCATCTGAAATTAGTGTTTTTAAGATAACACTGCCTGTGACCTTGTAAGCATCAGGTGTTCAGACTGTAACAAAATACAGATTTTCATGGTACCAGATAACTTGTTGTCATCAAAACATAGCCCTGCTTTCATATTGCATGGCACTGCTACAAAGCTGTAAAAATAACAACAAATATTTCATTACTCATTTTTCATTGTCCACTGGGAAGATGAACAGGAACTGCAGAACAGCTGTTTTCAGCTGGGCTTGAAGCAATAAGAATCTTTAAATAGAGTGTCTCATTAGTTCACATTCTCAGGCAGGTTTGGTTGTGAGTTTTCCCTCTCCTGCTGTTTTCTTAAAGAAAGGGGGGAAAACTGCCTTTGAAGTGACAGGATCAATAAATGCAAATGTTTTATTTAAACTAACTGGTGGTATGTAACACTAATATAATGTAAGCTTTTCAGTGAGGAATGCTAGAGAAAGCTAAGGAATAAATAGATTTACCACATGCTGCTTCAGCTGCATTCTCCCTGTGGGCTGTTGTCCATCCAGAAGATGTTTAAATTAAGGTACGCTTGACTCTTTTGTTAGGGGGAGAGTGGGGGAGAGGGTCTTTTTAAGGAATGAATAGGAAAATATTTACAGCCCTTCCCCTGATGCACCCCCCTCATTGCCAAAAAAGAAAATGCTACGGTTACGTTAATTACCATCATCAGCTAGGTGATGTTATGTGTATATCTTATTTTTTGTAAGTTTTCTTTACATTATTTTGAGCAAACTGATAGCGAGAAAGCTTAAAATACTTGATAATAGTCACATCTGTAGACACAGCTTTCTATGGAGTCTCTAGACTTAACGTGAATCAAATTTACTGTTTTCTTTTGAAACTTCTGCTACTGAGCAGATGAATGTTGAATTTCATGCTCGCCAAGCGTAACCAATGGATTACACAGTATCAAAGTTGAGACTGAAAGTCTTGTTTTACCTTTTTTTAATAAATTGTTTCATGCCACAGAGCTTTCATGACTTAAGTAACCTTTCCTTTGTGTCCACAAAGTCCAATCCGTGAAACTTTGGGGGTATTTTGTTGGGGGAGAAAGGGGTGAAGTGTGTGTGGGGTGTCACCTAGTAATGAAACAAGGCAAAACTAGTATAAAAAGGAAAAATTTACTGGTTTGGTTTTTCAAGATTTTCTGTTTGTTTGTTTTTCAGCTATAGTGTCAGTAAGAGTTATAAATTTGGATTTTGTTGGGATTTGGGGTTTTTTTGCTGCTTGGATGAAAAAACAAGTATAATATTTTTCACAGAGCAGTTTCAAATATCCATTGCTCTGGTCTAGTACATTTGTTAATCTACTTAAGAATGGTGATAGGGCGATATATTACTTTACAGTAGGCCACATATTGAAAGGTGGGTTACCTCAATAGAGTGGCACCCAGGAAGAGTCCTAAATGTCAGTCTGCTTCCTAAATGTAAGTCTGCTTCATGTTTGAATAATGTGGTTTAGTGTCAGATTAGTGCTGTGTCTTCAGGGCAGATCCAGATTTTCTGTGAGGTTTTAATCCAGTATTTACAACTTCTGGCAGAGAAAATGCTGTATGTCTCCTCTTTCTGAAATCCTGACTGAAATTATAGTGTAGACAGTGATTATTGCAGGTGCATCTCTAACTCTTCAGCTTTCCACCTTTTACAGGAAATGCAGTCTACTTTTTTTTTTTTTTGTCCACTTAACCATAAGTGAAATCCTAAGTTAACAAGACATTTTGCCACCTACTGTGCTCCGGGCAGATGGGGAGGAAGAATGAAAATACAAGATAAAGGGACTGAGTAGAGAAATTACTAAAATCTGAGGAAAGGTTGGAAGTGCGTGACAAAGATTTCAGCCAATTTGGTTTTCTTTTCAGACTTGACTTTTCTATCCCCCTGGATGCCCTTTTTTGTTTTATCGCGGGGGTGAGGCAAAGGGGGCTAGTTCTTCACTGCTTTATTGCAGACCCACATACTGGGGGTTTTATAGACACCCAGCAGCGGGGCTAGCACTTTCAGAGCCTAAATCCATTTTTAGCATACCTGGACATGTAATAACATGACTGTTTAGAAACCTTCCAAGATGGCATTTTATTGATACACTTGTATATTATGAAAAATGTCTCACTGATATATAGAAATAACTATACGTACTCCTAGGAGCACCCAGTGCAGATGTGAAAATGTTTTTCTTGCTACACATTAGACATATTTCTAACATAATGTTGATTCAGATAAGTAAAGCCTCTCCGTATGGCTGCTGGTCTGAGACCTATAGGAATTTTCTGGGGAAAGAAGAGATGCTATGATATTTTTTCATTTTGATAGTTTTGAACATCATCCATAAAGCTACAACAAAAGAAACTATCTGCAAGTGGACATCAGGTCATAGTCTGAGAGGAGTTTCATAAGTAGTTGTCCTTACAGCAGTCCTTAGGTTGGGGGCAGGAATGGGGCTTTTGGTGCATTAACTTTTCTTTTTTGCTCACAGATCCCACACTGTGGAAATGCTGATATGTGAGATGTCCATTTGTTACTATGGGACCCTTTGGGCAGGAGGGAGACTTCTACAATGCTGTACTATTTCACCTCCTGTCTCAGGTCATTTTTTTGGTGACACTGTCCTAGTGATGGTAAAGGCTACAGCTTCATTTAGACAGTAGAAATTTATACATGACAACTAGTATTGATCCAATCTTGCAGCAGAATGCACTGGTGGCAGACTCCTGTCCAGCACGTTGACCCCCTCACTCTTCTAACAATATTCATGGTAGATTACAGGCACCTAAAGCTTCTATCTGGTGTAGCATAACAGCCATTGCAGTCCCTAGCACGTGTGTGCAGTTACTGAGCTGTGACCTTATTGCATCTTTGAGCTGAGTCTGTAGTAACACATTGAGACAAAAACCAAAGACTGCTTCTTTGTCTCTGCCATTAGGATTTCACTTTGTGAAGGGTGTACTGACTCACCAAAGTCATTTAGCTGCTTTTGAACTTTAGTTCAACTTTTTCTGAAAATGTTCTCTATTTATATATTGTTGTCACAGGCATACGGTGGGGCAGGAGGAAATTATGATGAAATTTCCATGCATCTTTTAATGAGGTTTGTTTTGTGTATAGAATGTGTCGCAGGAGTGCTTTATGTTTCACGGTTGCATAGTGCTGTAGGAGGCAGGAGTAAGAGAGCAACAATTCACATGGAGGGGCTGGTTTTGAAATAGCTTTTAATTGCTGACTATGCTAGAAAGTATGCATGTACAGATGTACAACTCTCACGTAAATGCTAAGATTATTAGGTGCTAGAAAGATATAAAACCCCCAGGCATTGGGAATACATTTCATAGAACTGTTGCTACTGGTGAGAGTTCAGCTCAGCCTTTGTGTTGACAGGCAGACTAGTGCCATACAAAAAAACTATATTTACGTTGAGCTCCACTGAAGCGCTCCAGTTTTAAAAACAAATGAATAAATGAAAATATCCCCCAAACTCCCAGACTATCAGCTGGGAATAGGAGATACAAGTTATGTCATGTTATCCCTAGCTCAGGGAGGTTTAGAAACAAAGTCCATTTTACTTAACCTTAATTTTTAACTGTGAGATCATAACCTTGGTGGGAGCCATTGCACAGTGCTACATGCCACAAAAGCTGATGTTCGTATTTGTTGATTCAAAGGGATGTGCTGCATACAGAAGGCATAGTTTTGTTATACAAAGGCATTTATGCCATCTGAAGATGCTGTGACATCCCTTTGGTAACACAATTTCATTTGAGGTTGCAAAAGGTACTTGGAGCAATTTTGTGTGTAACTTTTTGGCCCTACCTTCTCTTTTTAAACTTCATCTGACCATCACATCTTAAGGAGAGAATTCAGAATTAGTATGGAAATACTTGACTGGAGTTGTGTTCCGAGCTTTACAGCGTGTTTGTTGGCAAATCTCTTGTCCCATCAGTGCCTAAATTCTTAAATGTGAATAGCTCTTTCTCAACTTGAAGACTCTTAAAAGAGAGCGATCTTTTTTAGTCTTAAACTAGTCCAAATCGTTTGGGTTTATGCTTGTATTGTGAGCAATGCTAATTTAAGTTCCAGATCGTTTCCTTAGTAGCAAGCACTGTAAGTCAAGCGATTTAGTCAGATCAGGACTAGTAGTTGTGCAGGGAAATGCCCAAAGAATCATTGGTTGCTTTTGTTGCTGGTTGCTTTTGTTTTACTGTTCCGTTCTCCACCCTTGTTGAAATGAGAAGATAATAGAAATGCTACAGCTACTGGGCTGTGGTAACCTCTTCAGAGCAATTTTATTCCTCATCCTGCCTCGACTTTAGAGAAATCTGAAGTAAACTGTTTATCCTGGAACAGGATACAGAGAATGTGGTAAGGGAAGGACAAGTTCTCTGCTTCTCCCAGACTGCATGTTACATTAGTTTATAGACCTCCACTCGCACATTAAATGTAAAGGGATAAAGTTTTCCATAGTTGTCTTCCATTGAGATACTGCCCTAAGAATACTTTGTTGATTTTTCTTTGAAGGGAAGGGGAAGGAATGAAAAAGAGTGCCCCACCTCTCTCAGTACTGAGGCTGGATTCCAGTTTTGTGACTTACTGACTACTCCTCTCATTAGTTGCGTTAATGTAGAAGGAGCATTCTCACCTCCTGCCTGCTCACACGTTTACTTGGTAGGAACAATCAGCTATTGGATTTTGCTTGCTGCTAGTCCAGCTATTCTGTCTCCTGTGAGGCAAAGTAACCGGCCAGATGGAAGCCAGAAATAATAACTGACTGTATTGTGCACACAAAGGATTTTCTGTTTTCTGCTGGATCAGTGTTCATATGATATGATCCATATGACAAACAATATACCTGTACAATCAACTTGGCGGCACTGCAGTGTTCATGCAATGGCAAAATAGTTGAGCATGTATGGACGATCTCCATTCCTTGACAAGAAGACGTCCAGAGAAGTTGGCACGCTGGGGAATTCACGTTGTCAAAGATGTGATGCTTCTTTTTATTGTGTGGCCCCAACAGGAATGAGTCTGGGTTTGGTTGGGGTTTTTTTTGTCCACTGCCAACACAGGTGGAAAGGACAATCTGTTCTTTGCTTTTTCTTCTTCTAGGGTTAGGTGAGGTACTGCTGTCATACATCTGTTTTGGTCAAAACATTGAAACAGTGCAGCGGTTTGTTTGCTTTCTTGGTTTGCAGATACTTTTAGATATTTTGTTCATGTTTTAAAGATGTGTTTTTAGTTGCAACTAGTTGCTGCTGCTTGTAAACAGCTAAATAGTATTAGATCAGTAACATTGAGTTACAACTTCTTCACAAATGAGATATTGTTAATTTTTACTATAACTAACTATGTACAAGAATGCTTAAACAAAGGCAAAATCTAACTTTCTAATTAGCAGATTCTTGAAGAGGTGAAATGGCATATGCATATGTTTTTTTGTCTACAACTTAAAATTCAGAAGCTTATGAAATTGTCACAAGTTTATTTTAGAGTGATTTCCAAGTTTTGCTGTTGAATGTTTTAAACAGTAGCAAGATGAGGGAGTAAATGCAATGGGGCGTGACTTGTCAGATGTGTGGAAATCCTGATTATTCCAAATACCGAAACCTTTAGAAAATGTTTTTTGTGTTGATGCTGTCAAGAATGCATTAAAGGATGAACGATATCTGTAAAAGAGTATGGAAATGGAAGGAAGGATATAAAGAGAAGGGGTGAATTTTTGACCATGTTGGAATCAACAGATATGAGTGTAATTAACTTCGGTAGACCAAAATTTCAGGCTAGGTAAAAGTCCTATTACTGGCAAAACCACTGGCAGAATTTTAAAACAGGAATGATACTGAATATATACATTCAAATCTCTGGAGAAGAGAAGGCTCAGGGGAGACCTTATAGCGGCCTTCCGGTACCTGAAGGGGGCCTATAAGAAAGCTGGGGAGGGGCTGTTTGCAAGGGCATGTAGCGACAGGACAAGGGGCAATGGTTTTAAACTAGAGCAGGGTAGGTTTAGATTAGACATTAGGACGAAGTTCTTTACAGTGAGGGTGGTGAGGCACTGGAACAGGTTGCCCAGAGGGGTGGTGGAGGCCCCATCCCTGGAGACATTCAAGGCCAGGCTTGATGAGGCTCTGAGCAACCTGATCTAGTTGAAGATGTCCCTGCTTACTGCAGGGGGGTTGGACTAGATGACCTTTAAAGGTCCCTTCCAACCCAACACATTCTATGATTAATCAATTAAAAATCGCAGAAATGCTGGGGGAGCGAGTCTTTCTTTTTGCACATAGGAAAGTGGTCAAAACTGTTCTGTCCTAATGTTTCAGGAACTAGCTCCCAAAGTGAACCATGTTTCAGACCAGAGTGCTTGTAACTAGGTGCTTAGCAAAAAACACCTCCTCATCTTCTGAGAACAGGCTTTTACAGAGGTGCAGCAATTCTTGAGTGTCTTGGAGGTCTCTGGGAAAGAACAGTTTGTCTCGGGGAGCTCACAGTCAAAGGATGGATCCACATTTTCTGAACAAGGAAAATTGCAAATGTTTCTTTTTTTTATTTGTACCATTGAGATTTGTTTGGGTTTTTTTTAAATATGGCTATGTGAGACAGCCTTATAGGTCATTAATGACGTTTTTTGTTTGAGCATGAGTAAATCAAGTTTTAGGGTGTGCCTGTGCTGCTACAGCAGGCAAATATAAAGATACAGAGATACCTATAGCGGAGTAATATAAAAATGTCTAAATGACCTTACTTGAATGCTTATGTAACAGCTTAGCAGTAATGGCTTTATGAAACTTTATGCTAATTTACCCCACACTGTAACTTAGTCCCTATGGAGTCGTGGGCTGTTTTGTGCTGCAGCACAGACATGCTCTCAGTTTATTGCTGTTGAGAGTGTGAGTAGAGTAATAATTACTTTTTTTCATGTTAAAAACCTCTTCACAGTTGTCTATCCTACCACCACCATTTCTACCTGCTCATCCATAAAGTGATGCTTCTAATAAATTAACTCATGTGTGGTAAAATATGTAACAGGCTGAAAAGGGAAGGTCTATGCTCCTATAATAATGTATTATCTCTCTTTTTTTTTTTATGGTCGGCCTCAGTTGCTTTTCTAAAATCTTGCCCAGTGTTTTGAGTTCCTGCTTTGTTTTAAGAGGGCTGGCAGTTTTGGGTTAGGGGGTTATGGAGTTTTGTTTTTCTAGAACTGTCTTCTGCAGTGACAGAACTGTAGCCATCACTAACTCGTCACCTCTGTCAACAGTTTATTGGTCTTGCCCTTACCTTTCGTGCAGTCTCTTCCTGTTCCTTGTGCTGCTCTTCCTGAGCACAAGTCATTCTCTTTCTCCTCCCTGTCCTGCACATCTCTTCCTGTGTCCATCTGTGATGTTATGTTTTAAATTTAAGCTTTTTCAGAGGAAGGACTGTGTAGTGCAGTGGAGCCCTAATATGTAACAAGGGCTCTAAGGAACTGCAGGAATACAAATAATAATTAAAACAACTAATTCTGATATTTTACAGCTCTCAACAAGGCAAACAATGAAGTTACCGCAGTTAAAAAGCAGTCTGAGGGCCTTAAAAGAGAATATGATCATCTAATGAAAGAATATGAATGGCTTCAGGTAGGTGGTTCTGGATTGCTTTATGAGCACGATGTTCTGAAATTGCACCAGCAAAATTCTGCTTGTTGGGTATTTTTTTTATGCAAGAGAATTCACTAAAATCTGTAGTATAGCGTAAAGTTACAATGGAAGGCACTCCTTAAACTTCACCAAACTGTAGAATTTTGCTTTTCAAGGGCTGGAGAGCAAAGCTATTAGCGTTTTCTTCTTTGCAGTTCAAGTGACAAAACTCAGGTCATCATTAGACCCAATTTTGCTGTCACTTGGGAAATAAGATTCAGATAGTTTTGCATGTGATGATCAAAATGAAATCTAGTAAGAAAATGGTAGGAGTAGAGTAGTGTGTGTGTGTGTACTATATACATAATTTATACAAGTAATTTTATTTTGTTTGCTCTTTAAACATGATTTTGCAATACTGGATTATAAATGGTGCAATACTGTTGATAAGCAAGAACAAAAAACCACCCAAAACACAAGCCAACAAACAGCATAGGCTAAAAAGAGGCTACTCTAAAAATTCAAACTGAAGTACAAAATAAAATAGAAAAAAAACATAGCAAGCAAAAGCTGAATTAGCAGTTTGATTTGGTTTGCATATGCACATGGCTGTAATACCCAGTACAGTAATTATTTCTGGTAGAATTGGGAGCCCTGCTTGTTCTTTAAGTTGTCTGACAGGTGTTTGTACGTTCCATGCCTAACATCTGCCTCAGAATTCAACCAAAATTCAATAAAAATGAAAGTTAGCCTGTTTACAAGTAATGGTCTTGGGGGAAAATAAATGGTTGATGTTAAAATTATGGTGACCTGCTTTTCAAGAAGAGCTGTTTGTTGGTCTTGTGTTAATAAGATCTTAAAAAGGCAAATTTGAGCTGGGTATAATCTTTTTCCTGTAGTCTGTGAAGCCGCTTACTGATTCCCAGCCTCACCCTATACTGTTATAGAGATTGCTCAACTGGTATCTGTGTTCAGATTAAGACCACCATGCATGTCCTGTCTTTGTTGTGCTTCCCTGTCCAATGAGCCGTAGTAGTCCTGCTGCATTTCTAGCGATCTTGTGGTCTAGAGCACACATCCTTACAGTCTTCTGTGTTTACCTCTGAATGGAAAGAACAGAAGGTACTGAGCACACAGTAGATGCATCTCCTAAGGATAAATCACTTGATAGCAGAAAACATTTTCTGCTGAGTTTGCTGCACAGTTCAGCTGTAACATGAATGGGGAGCAGAACTAGGATCGGATTCTGGAGCGTGTCCAGAGAAGGGCATTGAAGCTGGTGAGGGGTCTGGAGAACAAGTCTTAATGAGGAGCAGCTGAGGGAGCGGGGCTTGTTCAGCCTGGAGAAAAGGAGGCTGAGGGGAGACCTTATCGCTCTCTACAACTACCTGAAAGGAGGTTGTAGAGAGGTGGGGGTCGGTGTCTTCTCCCAAGTAATAAGTGATAGGACAAGAGAAAATGGTCTCAAGTTGCCCCAGAAGAGGTTTAGATTAGATATTAGGAAAAAATTTTTCACCAAAAGGATTATCAAGCATTGGAACAGGCTGCCCAGGGAAGTGGTTGAGTCACCATCCCTGGAGGTATTTAAAAGACAGGTAGCCATAGTGCTTAACGATATGATTTTGGAATGTTTTTTGTTAGGTTGATGGTTGAACTTGATGATTTGAAAGGTCCCTTCCAACCTAGGCAATTCTATGATTCTACGATACATTATGTAGGGTATTATTGATGGGACTAGAGCTTTGAACGGTGTCTAGTGGACTGCAAGGGGCCAAAACATGGCATCTGGAGTCAACAAGTGCTGATCTTGCCAAACATAAACAATTATTTTTAATCTATCTCTTTTCAGGCCAGTTTAAATGAAGCAGAAGACAAGAAAGAGCTGTAGATACATTGAAGACGGATGGCATCGCTACAGTTGCTTCAATGTGAAAAGCCTTATGCTGTTTAGGCTCCTGATGTATATCTGAAACAAAACTTGATTTTTCTGAAAAGCACATGCACTGCAGGTCACTGTTCAGATTCCTCTAGTATATCTTGGTTGCCAAAATATTCGATGTTGCAAATAAAATGTTAAGTGGCTTGCCTGATTTACCATGGAGTTTTGTCACTGCTCTTGTGAGGAGAAACTCAAAAATCTTTCAATTCCATCTAGAACAACTTGACTGTTCTCCAAGCTTTTGCCTTCCAGAATGGTAACAGATCATGCATCATTTGCTTGTAGCATTTGAATGAGGTTGTCTCACGCTATATCATAAAAACACAGTTACCTAAACCTCCTTTGCAACACCTGTTTGGAGTCTTCAAAAATTCAGTTACCAGTGGGTTGAAAAAGGCTGAAAGCTTTTCATCAGCCATTCCACTTCAGTGGAAAATTGAATGACAATCAAAGGAAAATAAAGAAAGAATGAAAACTGTATTTCTAAGTCTGTCTCACTAGGCTGTGACTTTCACTTAGCCACATGGATGAATGTATTTTAACAAATAATATTTTGCATGCCTCTGGTTTATTTCTCTTTAACATATTGGGTTATTTCAGTTTTCATAACCAAAGTTTTGGGTTGCTTGGTACTAACATTCTGTATTTTTACACTGTTTACATCAGTTTACTCTGTATGTGCCACCTAACCTTTTTTGCCTTGCTAAGTAAAAATTCTTTTTAAATGTAGATAGTTGGGTTTGTTTTGTTTTGTTTTCATGGATACGATACCTCGAATAAATGTGCACTGTTTTGCATAAGCCCTTTTTGGCATTCAGAAAGCTGTTTTGAGTTTCTTTTTTGTTAGTTGGTTCCAGTTTATAATTGAAATTTGGATATGTTTGTTATATTAAAGGGATTGTTTAAGTTCATGAGTTTCTGGGTTTATTCTTGTAAATCTCTCCCAATATACTATCTCGTCAAAGTTAATAGGTATATACCCAAAGAACAAAATACACTTCTAACTTGATGATATTTAACTTTTCCTGGAAATATAGCCTTCTTCATAGGGGTAGTTTTGATTATTCTGGAAACAAAATTTGTTTAGCTTAGAATTTAAACATAGCATATTAAATGAGAATGCATATGTTTTTTAAAAATACTTCATCTTTGGACACTGGAGCTTTGTTTATTCATATCCAAACTTCCAGGAAAAGCTAAAGATTTTAATACCCACATACACACAGGTTTTGGTGATGTAGTTGAATGCATTTTTATTTTTTTTCCTTCCCTGCTTCCCTTAAGAAAGATGTAAAATTATGGCAGAATATTATCTCCAATCTGATTGAAAAACTATGGTTGGAAGCCTTAAAGGTATAACAGTAAGTGCCGTTTTTAATAACGGAACTAAAAACTCACCTGTTTTTTCTTATTTTAAGACCCAGAGCAAAAGCAAATATTACTTACTATTTACTGTTGTTACCTACTCATTAAACTTCAAGCATTTCTTCCTATAGTGTAAGTAAATAATTAAGTAGATAATTAGCAACTTACAATGAAAAATGTTATGCACTGGACTCCATCCCTAAGAATTTATCTTAAAAAAATAACATGGAACAAAAAAATGGGTGGTGATGAATGCAGTGATAGTATCAGTACCTCTCCTTAAGAGGGAAGTCCAAATGCTTTACAGTAATTTTTGCTGTAGAGCATGACTGAAGTGTGAGGGAGCATGTAGTGACCTCAGAAGCTGAAATGATGCCTGGCATTTTTAAACATGCAACATTCAGCATGTGGCGTTCACACACTGCCCTCTGTAACTACATCAGTCACCTCAGCCCAGCAGTGTCCTGCTGGCTGCGTGCGAGATGGGCATCCGCTTGTTGAGAGATTGAGGAGGAAACAGCTGAAAACAAAGAACTCGGCATATCAGGCCACAAAGAAGGTTTCCTTAATTAAAAAGTAGAAGTTGCTTGAAACCCACAGTCTTCTGCTTTGCCTCTGTGGTTTCTTCTGTCATGTCCATTATCTGTATCACCAGATTTCCCTGTCACAGAGTAGAATATGACCGTCACCATTTTTCTACTTGTCTGTTGTGGATGGTCACACGCATTTGACTGAGTTGTGTTATCACATGCTCAGCTCTTTGGAGCGCCAGATTTGTTCACATAAAAATAATGCTTTGTTACTCAGATTGAACGTATTTTGTAATATCTGCTTTGTAGAACTGTATTCTTGGAAATAACATATTTCTTTTGTAGAATTAGAAGACTAGTATATCTGGCAATCCCAGTAGATGGCAAGTCTTTCAGAATGCTTTGCATCTGCATTGTTTCACAATACTTTACAGATGTTCAGAGCCTGCGGGAGTCTGGGTTGATCAACTTTAAGTACAGTTTTATTGTTGGCAACGTTTTAAGTTATGGTTGATATACATGGAAAGAGTGAATCAAAATTTCATGGTTTTAACTCCTGGTCTTTCAGGCTGTTTGGTCAGATTTTGGTCATGTTTGTCTGCTTGGTAGGAAAGAGGTGAAGAAAAAGTTAAAACTCTACTAATACTGATGGAATCAAAATTACTTCCTGTACTCACGTTTGACAGTTGATTTAATTCTGGGTATGTCTCCAGAAGTAAGAATTTAGAGCTCTCTATGCTCTAAATATCGAAGTAATTGTCTGTTTGTTTTGGAGCTTTTTTTCCCTCTTTACAAAAGTAGGAATGTGCATTTTCAGTACTTTGGTGGAGAAGCATAGGGGACAATATTAATTCTAAAAATATTTGCACAGATTTAACTGATCATAGCTTAAAAAAAATAGTTGAGATGTGTTTTCATGTTTTTTTCATAAACCCCTTTTTTTCTGTTGAGTCAAGAAAGCAGTGAGGTCATGGTGGGTGCATGAGAACTGACCTGAATATTAATAGACTCAACTACATGCTTCGGTGTTTCCTTAAATGAAAGCACCCTTAGCAAGGCAGGATGTTTTTCCCTTTTTGTATTTTTGCAACAAACATCTGATAATGTGTCTTCTTTAATAACATAAATTGTGCACAGTCTTTTCTGAAAATGTGCTCTTGCGTTAGCGCGAGCTGTATTTGCTGCCACAGCAGTCCCTCGCTACGTAGCCTCATTGAAAAGACGCTGTGCTTTCCTGGCTTGTTTGGAAGGGTGAAAGCTCTGGTTTTTACTCAGCATTGAAATAATCAGTTTGTTTTGCCAAATGTGAAGTTATTGTAGAAGTATTACATGACTGCCTCAGTTCTCCAGTGTTGCTTGAAATACTGAATTTACTTTGTAAGCTCTTTGGGACAGAAACCCTCATTTTTCCTTGCCTTTGTACAGTGCTTATCCCAGTGGCAACTGTAATATGGATCCTGATGCAACCTGATAGAAATCATTTTACAGTTACAAGTTATGTTGGAAAGTCAGCTCTCAGTTATGTCTTTCCAGTACTCTGTGCTGAGTATTGCTGTGTACATTAATTGTGTAACATCTGAAAACATAGTCCTGGAACTGAGCATCCACAGTTCAGGAATAATACGGAATATTTTCTTTTCTATAATAAAACGTAATACTTGTGTTTCACTCTTGAGGCAATGTGTAAATAGGAATGGGCATTGCAAGGTGTATTTGTGAGGAAAACAAGAGAGTCCCTCTACTTTTGTGTCCATCACTGAAATACAATTGTGGTCCATAGGAAATTCCTATTATCACCTACAAGTGCACAAGTCTGCCCTAAAAGGATGTTGCTATTCCGTCTCCAGCTTTGGGAGAGCTGAGTGGATGGGGGAGCAGGCTACATTCCTACACACCAGGACTATACTTGCTAGAAGATTCGCTTCTGAACTCCACCAAGGCGGTCTCAGTCTACACCAACACAACCAAGTCTGGGATGTTCAGATTCCCAACGCACTTGGGTGCAGCAGGGTTTGGCAAGGGGGACCCTCCCCCGTGTGTTCAGTGACTGGGGGGAGTCGCACTAGCGCTACCACGTCCATTGGAAGTGAGGAGGTACCAAAGCCAGCTACTACGGAAAATGAAAATGGGAAGCATCTTGCAAAATTCATTTGTCTGGAAATCGGATACCAATTGCAGCTGTAATAAAAGCGTGACTGCAAGACTTGCAGCTTAAGCTCGGACTATTTAAGTCGTAGCTTAAATTCTTTCCTTTATTCTGCTGCCTGAGATGCTGGTGTCTGAGTAGTCTATTTGGGTTTACTCTTTTCTTCAAAAATACAGCCAGAAGAGGCAGGAGTTTTAGTGATAATTGTGTTCTGTGAGGTAGCTTAATAGCTGCTCACCTAGAAAGGGAGACCATGTTCTGCATCTTATTTAGCCTGAGGTTTAAACCTGTATTCCTGTGACTATGGAAGAAGTTGGCTGGGAAGGTGCTAAACCTCTCTTTTGAGTTTAAGACATGCTACAGGAAAGAGACGATGTGAGAGGAAGGAAGAGAGAGGCTGTTATTTTTGGCCAGTAAGGACAAAATCTTAGGCTTTGATTCTTCTCCAGACATGACTTAGGCATTTAGAGTTAAGGACTTGGGAATAGACCGTACAGTGATGCTGTAAGCAGGGGCTTGGAAACAGGCTATGTATCCATCCTAGGTTGTTTATCTCATACCAAGTACAAAATGAACATGATCTAAGTAGGAAATAGTAACAAATAATAAGGTGAACAAAAGGATTTAGAAGACTGATGTAGATTTCAAGCTAACAAAATGAGGGGGAAAAGCCTGCCTCCTGGCTTGAAGGGCTAGTGTTCCAGGGGAAGGGGATGCTATGCAGGGCAGCATCCTGAGTGGAGTCAGCAACATCGCAGTTCAGAAACTCATTGCTTCTGATTTCACACAGATCTGTCCCTGTGCACGGGATCCATTCTGACCTAGGGTTTGCATTCTTTATCCTCTTCCTCAAATAATTTTTTTTTCAAATTCTGGTGAGTGCGTTGTGTTACACAGATGGAGCTTTTCTCTTGAAACCTCTTGTCTTCAAACGTGCATACTTCTGTCCTGTCAATATGCATGGTCCTACAGAGTTCTCATCTGTCCATCATCTGCTGATGATCCTACAGCATCTCATCATCTGAGATGCTGAACCTTGGAGTTCCATTCAGGCAGATGCATGCTGCAGGAAACAAATTTGCAAGGAGCGTGAGTTACAGTCAATTCAGATTCTTTTGACTGTAGTCTTTCTGTGTTAATTGTCACGTTCAATACGATTTTTTTTCCTCTTGATATCACCCAGTTCTCTTCTAAAATCCTAGTTATATGAATAATAAGATAATTGTAGTTTTGTGGGTGTTCTAGGAGAAAATAATATGTAATACACATTCAGTCCTGAAAATTGAGTTTACATTGTAAGCGTAGGGTGTCTATGTGGGGTTCCTGCAAATGTTTTGGATGTTATTCTTTGCTTTAATGATTAACCTAGAAGCCATTATAGCTTCTGGTGTCAGTTAATTGTCTTTGCATTAACTTTAGAACCTAAGGAGATGTTACCACAGCAGCTTTTCAAAGTTAGATTTCAGAACTACTTTTCATGCTACTCCATTTTTATTAGGAGTGGATTCTAACTCAATAGATTACTCAGTTTTGATGCCAGCTCAGTTTTCCATATGTGCTTTAGTATTTTCCTAGCTGAATCAAGCCACTCTTCTGTTTTCCAACATTGTTTCCATTTACCTGTCATATCACCTGCTAGCAAAAAAAAAAAAATCTGAAAGCTTTCCCACTCTGGAGTGAGTAAGACCACTTTCCCTAGAGTCCTACTGCCAGACATTAACTCTCAGCTTTTATTCACTCCAGCGCCATGCTTATGAGCTTCTGCAAAACTTTGGAAGTCGGTTTAGGAACCGGCTGTTTCGCTGATATAACATTGCTCAGATCAGAGCACTTCAGCAGTTTTCCTCGACATTTCTTACAGTACATCAGCAGGGGAAGCCTGTTGCAGAATTAGAAAGCCTGAACTGCATTACACAACGAAGTGGGCTTTCAGCAAGTAGCTTCTTTCCAGTTTAGTAATGTTGGCTTCAACACGCCTGAAGACTATACTGAAATGCTTTCAAACCAAGGCCATCGAGAATATCCACGCCTGAGTAGTTCATTGAACAAATATTTTGCTTGATGCAGTACCCTCAGTGTGTGCCCTCGGCGCCTCTTTGGTGTTAGTCGAAACATTGGCACTGATTTTAAATTTGAGACGTCTCCCAGGGCGAGGAGGACACATGCTTCACTCTGCTCCTGCAAGGTCTTTGCTAGGTTGTCCTCCATGCATAACACAGAAGAGCTGCAATGTGGCCTGCAGCACTCAGCATGCAGGGCTGACTTTTTCAGCCCCAGTCTTGTCTCTAAACCTAAATAACAGCAGGGCTGACAAGGAGTTCATTCCCTCCAACCCCCCTTGGGCAAACCAGAAGCTGTAGCCCCGGGGCCACCTTCTGTCATTTCAGGTGTGACGCAAAGAGCCCAGAGGCTCTGAATGACTTCTCCTTCCCATCAAGTGAGCCCAGAGATGGTTCGCAGAGCAGATGCAGTTTATTATATGTTTGCATCTGTGTGGAGCCGACTCCCAAAGCCTGGATCGTGGGATGCAGCAAGACTTTGGAAACTCAGAGAAGGTTTCCCTGTGGGCCACGTAGTTCATGGAGCGGCTGGTGCTATCTTGTCCCCCCAGGCTCGTCTTAACAGGCAGCGCTTTCCCAGGCCGCCCTTGGGCAGGTGGCTCCCCGGGGCAGCTGGTGAAGGGGGACGAGCCCACCCACCCGGCGGCCGGCGGGGCCCGTGTGCGTGCGGGGAGCCCCGCTCAGCCCGCCCGAGAGCCATTGTCCCCGACAACGACCCTCATCCCGCGCTGCCCCCAGGCGCCATGGCCGCCGGCCGGCCGCCTTTGAAATGCAGCCACCCGCCTCGAGGGGGGCCGGGGCCGGGGCCGGGGCCGGCTGCCGCCGCGGGGCCGGGAGGGTCGCTGCGGGGGCAGGGCTTGCGAGGGGGGCAGCGGGGCCGGCGGGGGAGGGAGGGTGGACGGAGGCGTCGCCCGGGCCAGCCGGGAGCCGGGTCTCTCTTGTTTCCCCGTAAATAAAGCGCCCGGCCGTATAAATGCCGCCGCGGCGGGGCCGGCTCGCCCTGCCCCAGGCCGATGAGCGGGGGCAGGTAGAGGCGCCGGCGGCCCCGCCTGAGGCGCGGCTTCAGGACGCGGACAGCTCTGCTGAGGGGCGGCGGGCGGCGGGCGGCGGGCGGCCAGGGGGTGGCGGCGCGGGAGCCGCGCTCTGCTCTGCGCCTCAGGCGGGGCCATGGCAGCGGCGGGCGAGCGGGCGGAGGAGCCGCTGGCGGAGCTCAGCCACTACTTGGTGGCGCGGCCCATCTACAGCGAGGCGGGCTTCCAGGAGGAGAACGAGCGGCGGTCGCCGCTGCCGCCCACGCTGCGGGAGCGGGCGCAGGCGGCCTGCAGGTGGGTGGCGGCGGGGCCCCCAGCGGCGGCGGGCCCGCGGGGGAGCGGTGAGGAGAGGCGGCGGGGGTCGGGGGACGGCGCCGGTGAACTCCGCCAGCCGAGGGATAAAGTAGCCCAAAGGGCCCCGATCTGTCGATAAGCGGATCTTGGCTCCCCTTCGTATCGAAGCGTGCGGAGGCCGTTGTACTGTGGGGTGCTTCCTTCAGGAGACGGCGCTTTTAACACTAACGTGTGTCCCATCCCTGTGTGGAAGACACGACCCTGCCAACCTCCGCCTCTTAAAGCGGGCATCGCCCCAGCGTTCTGTCGGCTCGGGGGCCGTTGGGGGCCCCCCAGCTGCATCCCCGTGGGGAACGCTCATCACGTGTTTCCCCGCAGGTGTTCAAGGAAAAGGGCCTTTCAGATCACCAAGTCCTTTCTGCCCATCCTGGAGTGGCTGCCCAGCTACCGGGTGAAGGAGTGGCTGGTCAGCGATGTCATCTCGGGGGTCAGCACCGGCCTCGTCGCCACCTTGCAAGGTAAAGCCGGGCACGTCGGTCCCCTGTTCCCGAGGAGGTGTCGGAAAGGCAGGCGGCTGAACAGGGGGATGTTAGTGTTCTGCAGATGGAATTACGAATCTGAGGCTTGTTATTTAATACTAGATATTAGGTATTATTTTGCGATAAATAATTGATGGATTTAATTTATTCCTTTTTTCTCTGCTTGGCCAGAAGATTTAAATTTCCTTTGATGTGCTATCAAGATGTATTTAACTTTTTTCCCCAAGCCTTTTACTCAAAGAGTATTCAATTTGATATTTAAAATTTTAATTGCATTGTGATAAATCAGATAGGTCACGTGGTCTTATTCCTCTTTCTTGGGTATCTGAGCCTATAGCTCTCCTGTAGCTGCCTACAAAAATCTAGTTATTGCTCCAAAATAGGTATCTACTCTCCTTTAAAATTTGGCCCATGAAGTTGTTCAGGTATCTCAAGGAGGTGGTGGCATATTCACATTAAAAAAATTGATAAACTTGATGGATACTTACATGGCTTACAATATTAAGTTTTCCTTATTTCCTTATTCCATGTATTAGGAAAGCATTCAGTAGATGAACAAATAGAAAAGTGTCAGAAATAAGTAGAAGTTAATTAAAATAAGCTAGTTAAGGAAGACTTAAAGGGCAGAACCATTCTGCCTGAGGCAGATGATAGCGTCTGCTTTCAAAGACAAGACTAGCTAAACCCCGACACCATCCAGCATATTCGTTTCTTTCATCTCAATAGTGTTCTTACACTATTTTCACAATTTTTCAGGACTGGGGGAGGTTAAGCTATCTGTGTCAACCCCACATTTCCCCTCAATGGAAATCAGGTGTTTGCACAAGGGGGCAAAAATTCACACTGGGAACAGAAAGCGGTTTACACATTCCTAATTAGACACAGTATTCCTTACTGTCTGTTCCCTTGGAGTGCGCTAGGGAGGCACAGACTTACAGAAAAAAAGCATTCACTCTTTAACAGTGTTCCCCCACTTAAACTTCACACCTGAGCCTACAGTTTGTGCTATTTACACAAATATAGGAACATCTTTCAGTACTTATTCATCCAACTACCAGGGTGGGATATACAACCATTTACAGTTGTTGATACACACATACATGCCTGCAACTGATTTACTGAAAAAACATATTCTAAATTGTATCTGGGAAAAAGGAATAAATCTTTCTGCAAGTCCGTTCTAGACAAGATTGTAGTTTGTTGAGAGATTTAAAATCTGACGTTTTGATGATCTGTCATTTCAGGTTTGGCATATGCTTTGCTGGTTGCAGTTCCTGTTGGATATGGTCTCTATTCTGCCTTTTTTCCCATCCTGACATACTTTTTCCTGGGAACATCAAGGCACATCTCAGTTGGTAACCACATGTGTTCAAGTTACAGTGAATGATCTGTTACAAAATGTTAATCCTTACTGTAAACATTCATACATGATAACTACTTTCTGAACCAAATTGGTTGTGCTGAATATTAATATTGGTGGGTTTGGGGGACTTCAGGCTTATTTCTTCTCTGCACAGGCTAATAGCTAACTTCAGTTGTGCCCATGCATGCTTTTTGCCTGCATTTATGCTGAAGTTTAAATCCTGTCTTTGGCCACGCTCTGTGCAAGAAATTACAAGATCAAGGCCTCAGTAGGCAGTATGAACAGACATTTTTGTCTATCAGCTAAAGCTCAAGATGGCTAAAACAGAGCTCTTAGTCTTCTCTACAAGCCTTCCTTGCTGCATCCTTTTTTGATCACTGTGGACAATATCATCTTCTTGCCTGTCGCGAAGACCCAGAACCTGTGTGCCCACTCCAGCCTCGCTCTAGGTCCTCACATCAAGGCTATGGGTAAACCTTGTTGATTCTTTCTGAATACTTTCTTTGAAATATGGGGTTTATTTCCTGTCAGTTCTCACATTTAAAATTCACGTTACAGCTTGATCACTGAAGTTTCCTTTTCTTCATTCTAACAAACATACTTTTTTTTCTTGTTCATATCTACTAAGAATAGATTGTTTTCCCCTCCCAAAGCTTTTCCATCAACTTTCTTCTCTGCTACATCAAATGCTTCTGTATGTTCTCTCCACTTTGTTAGCCTCTTCTTACCCTAGCTATGAGCTCACATTTGCTATCCAGGTCTGAGTGGTCACCTCTACTTATGTTGACATTCCTACTTTCTACGTTATCAAACACTACTTTTTATGCTTTCTCCAATACCCTTATTCATGAAGTGTCTGCTAAGGTATCTGTAAAATGAACTTATCCTTCTTTTAGATATTTTGTGACATTTTCCTTTTCTGCATAATTTCAGTAAATAACTGCAGCAAATGCGATTACTTTTAGATTGTTTGTGTTGCTGACACAATGATCATTACTCTCTCTGTATCTTGCCAAAAGTATAGTTTCAGTCATCTTTAGCCAATGTAATACCACACTACTGCCAAAAGATGTGGTCCTACCCCTTGGTGCATGTTCCTGCCACCACCTGGTGTTGGGATTCCTGACCAGGCAGCTATGTGGCAACCTGGATCAGCTGAAAACTGACAAAAAAAAAATGCTGCTTTCAGCTGTATGAGTGATGTGTTTCGTGTGGTTGTGGTGCTGATACAGGGAGATGCTGGAACATGTTGCCCCTTTTGGCCTTGGTACAGCCCTAAATTGGCTTAAGCAAAGCATGAAACTGCACCTGTATGTACAACATAAGTTATTTAAGGAAGGAGTTTTATCTTTGTGTCATGTTTGCAGTGCCTGTGGCTCCTGCCCCCCTAATACTACTAATGTAGACCAGTTGAAATATTAAATGGATTTTCTGATTTAGAATTTGCTTGTCTAATCTGATAAATGCTTCTTTTCGATGTACATTAAACTTTAGTATGTTCTGTTTGTCATTACAGGTCCATTCCCTGTAGTCAGTTGATGGTGGGATCTGTTGTATTGAGCATGGCCCCTGATGATATTTTCTCATAGATGGCAGTATGCTACAGGGACTAATGGACTAGGGCGCTGATAGACACTGAATCCAGAGATGCACAGAGAGTGCTGATTGCTAGTACCCTCACATTTCTGGTTGGAATTTTACAGGTAAAATAGTTGGTTGAAGACAGAAGGTGATACTGCTCTAATTTAAGTGGGAAATCATAGGGTATGGAAATAACCTACTAGGGCAGTAAGACATTTTCCTGTAGTAAAAGAAAAATAAAGGAAAGTAATCTCAAATTCTGAAGAGCTTTTGGGGGATTATTCTTCTTATCCTGGGCAGATTCTGTGGCAGCATGACTGGGAGTGCAGACAACAGAAGAATAGCCCTGTGATTGCAGACCAAGGGACCTGCATGAAACTAAGTGCTTGTGGTGCATATCCTGGAGCACACATTTCTTCAGGTCTCCATTATTTCCTTGGATGGCATGATATTAAGCCACAGTAGGCTGCAGTGGGGGAAGATGGTCCTAAGACTCTGTATCAACAAAGAGAAAAGAACAAAGTGTAAGAAATCACCAAATAGAAGTGTACCTTTTTGTTGTTTAGCAAGCTGTTATTCTTTATGTTTTTGCCAGGTAATATTTGGAGTCCTTCAGATTGGTTTCATTGTGAGGTACCTTGCAGATCCACTAGTTGGGGGATTCACAACTGCAGCAGCTTTTCAAGTGCTTGTGTCACAATTGAAAATAGTCCTAAATGTCTCAACTAAAAACTATAATGGTGTCCTTTCCATAATATATGTAAGTATGCCCTTCTAATCTGTTTTGGTTTTATGTTGGAATTTTTATATAATTGTTTATTTTCTGCTTCCATTTCATACAGAATGGTTCATATATATGGTGGTAAGTATAGGGCATTCATTTAGTTCTCACTCTGAGGAGGGTCAGCAGCTGTTCATTTGTAGCTGTGAGTCTCTAATGATCTGCTTTCAGGGTTTCCCAGACAGAAAGTCTAATAGCCATCTTGAAGTCTTTTTCAGGCAGAGCCATTTTTCACATAAAGTTTAAACGTAATTATCCAGCAAAACAGTTCTTCTCTAGGTTGTCACTTCTGGAGACTACTTTCCGTCCCACCCCTTGCTTTCTGGCTTATTGTGAGGTATGTTTCATCATTTCTTAACACTGTCAGGTCATCTCCCAACGCTGACCGGTCCCAAGCCTCTTTACTCTTAAACCAGCATGCCATTCTGGTAAAGGGCATAGTTCTTCATTCCACACTGTAGCCGTAGTTGTGAATACCTGACGAAGGATGTGGATTCCCACCATGCAGCCAGGTGTCTACTGGCTAGCTAAGGTGAGGCTAAATGTTGCTGTTGCAACTCCATTTGTTGATCTTAGAGGAAATGATCAAATGGAGAAATGTCTTGGCCGGATTACAAAAATACTGAATTCCTAGAAGTCTCATATTATGGAATAGTATCCTTCCCCAGGAAAATTATTGAGAGTTTTGTCACTGACTTCAGCACAAAACTGTTCGGTTTCACAGTATTTTAAATCTTCCATAGCACTTCACATTAGAATAACAGTTTTCTGAAAGAGGCTGTTCTAGACAAAAAAATGTATTTACAGATTTCACATGCCAGTTCAGGCAACCAGACTAGCAAAAATACATTAGACATCTAGAATAGCAATAATAGGATGAATATAACCATAAAGAGCAAGGTAAAATTTAGAAAAAAAATCTGGTGGACTATTTGGGGGGAAAAAAACCAAAAAGTATTATGTTATGGGCCTTTTCAGAATTAATGAAAACTCTTTCCCTCAGAACAAGGAAAATTAGATGAGACAAAGTGCTATCTAATAAACCTTATAGCAGACCTGGCAGGGTGATGGACTCATTAATCCAGAAGGTTTTCTATCTCTATTTTTATGTTTATTGAAGGGTGGTACATTAGTAGAAAGTATTTTGAAAAGGAATTACATGGTTCTTACAGCTCCTGCAGGCTGAGTGGAATGCTGACTTTTTAGGTTAAAGCTCAAAGGTTCTGTGTTCTTACAGGTGAGCCAAGTCAATGTCTGTAGAGCAAAGAAATTGTGATTTCTGGTCTGCTGAACCAGTGACTTGCCTTGTCAGCTTGAGTGAGTTTTGGACTTGCTTCAGAAGTGGTGTTTGACAAACTGCAACACTAGGCATCCAACATTAGCAGAATTCACAACCCAAAGTTAGGAAGTTACTGTTTCCCTGGGAAGTGGGGCAGTGAGAGAGGTAGTCAGTAAGAATGGGATCCATCGTAAGCAGTACAACGGGCAAGAAATGTCTTCAGTCACCTGAAGAAATGCATCTGAGTCAGTGTTTCAGGAAGGCTTCTTCTTTAGCTTAGAAAACATAGCCGACTAAATACTTAGATGTTTTATTTCAAAACCAGAGTCTTTCAGAATGGTAGCAGTGGTACTGCTGCTGCAACCCTCCCCGTGACTTTAAACTGACAGCTCTGTATCTGGGGAGCTAACCAGGATGAAAGAAGTCTGTTTCTAATGCTTTTTCTACCAGTTCATTCTGTTAAAGCTGCTTCGCTATGCATGGAATAATTACATTTACTTGGAGACAGGGGGCAAGTGAGAATTACCCTGATGCTTAGAGGGAGGACAGAGAGGTATTTATAGCTTTTCTGTAATCAGCCCTTTATGTTTTCTATGTACACTTGTTTGCAATAAACAATAGGACCAAGCAAGGTCATGGCAAGGATAGAAAAGGGAGCTGCCTATTGCAGCCCACTTGAGAGAATCCTCCAGCCTGGGACTGAACTCTGCTGGGAGGATTAATGTACCATAAAGTGAGGTTTAGTGACTGCTTTGCTCAAGCATAGTATTCTCCGCAGCCTGGCAGGACCCACCTGTTCATACTCATTCTCTGGATGTCAGCAGTGGAAAGAGGAAACATGTAATCCACAGACCGTATGTACTGGGCATGCAGTGAACCAGAGTTTTGCCCATGGGACTGCTAGCTGTCGTTTGAATAGAAAAATGAGTATCTATCTTCCTTGTTATTTGGACAAAGTGAAGCAGCTATAGATCTTCCCTTCCTTGCTCCAAGAACAGGTAGAGGTAAAACACAGGTAGGGATTTAGCTCTTCTTACTTAGTATTAATTTCCGAAAAATCAGGACGTGGACAATTCTTGCAGTTACGCTTTTTCAGTTAAATTCACCATTACATCCATTCATTAGTTCCGTAGCACCTTGACAGTACATTATCCTCGGTCTCCTCCACACTTGAACAAAGAAGTAATTTGGCCTCCTCCAAAACCCCATGCATCTGGATCTTCTTGTGAGTATTTTCACATCCTTCAAATGGACATGGGCATGTTTTATGTTGTCATTTTTATTTTTCAGACTCTTATTGAAACATTTGAAAAAATTGGTACCACCAACATCGCAGATCTTACTGCTGGACTCCTCACCATTTTTGTCTGCATGGTAGTTAAAGAAATAAACGATCGGTTCAAACACAAGATACCTATACCTATACCAATAGAAGTTATTGTGGTAAGCAAAGGAGCATAACAAAAACTGATAACAGATAAAATAGGTGGGGCTAGCTGCAGGGAGACAAGAACACTTTTTAAGTATTAAAACTGTTGTTTTATTTTATTACAGACAATAGTAGCCACTGGCATTTCATATGCTGCTGACTTGGAAAAAAAATACAATGCAGGCATTGTTAAGAGCATTCCACGAGGGTGAGTGCCTTTGTTTTCTGGGAAATAGGTATTATTTTAATTGGCTAAAAATGACAGTGGTAAGAGAAAAGTAAGAGAAAAGACATAAAAGAGATATTGAGAGCTGTAACCTGAGTTTAGAACTCAGAGATGGAGATTTTGTTGGGTTTACTTCTGGCTCTGTCAATTATGCCACCTAAATATATTGCCTAACTTTCCTTTATCTGTAAAATGGGCTTAAGAACGTCTACTTGATTCATGAAGTGAATATATGACTATGGAAGATGTAAAAAAAAAAAAAAAGGATTTTTAATAGGATTTTTAATAATTAAATTCTACATAGATTTAATTTCTCTCTATACCTGAGTTCTCCCAGTGTGGTTCATATTCATGCCACAACTGTTACTGCAGTCAGTCTTGTCACTTCCGTAGTTACAGGAGCAAGGATGTTCAGGATTACACTGTAGAGACTTTTCACTTGAAAGATTCAGAGCACTTCACAGTAGTAACCTTCACATTCCATTTGGTATTCAGAGCTTGATAATTAAAATTTGTGGAAACACCGTGGGGGAGGAAATGTTTTTGAGATTTTTCTGAAGAAGTATGTGAACAATATGTTAACAGAAGTATGAAGTGTCATTAACATATTTATGTAATTCATGATACTATTCAATACATCCTTTATTCAATGCTTCAAAAAATGTACTTTTTCACTTTGCTATCATAAGGCCAAATCTCAGTCATGCTGAGAACAATGGAAGCTTTGTTGCTGACTAATAGCATCAGGATTTGGGCTACGGTGAGCTAGATAAGCGTGTTCTGTATGTCAGTGGGCTGTTTCCACCTTTTATTAACTTGAAACATTACACTTCATATTATGAGGCAACCTGTATGCCTCCGCCTCAAACTCCTTGACAATTCTAGTAAGAACAGAAATTTGATCAAAGTTGATAACAGTAATACATTTTCTAAATGCTAGATTTTTGCCTCCCGAGCCTCCAGATGTCAGCCTGTTTTCCCAGATGATAGCAGCCTCCTTTTCCATTGCTATTGTTGCTTATGCTATTGCCGTATCTGTGGGAAAAGTATATGCAACCAAGTATGACTATGCTATTGATGGAAACCAGGTATGTATAACCAAACTAGTTTATAAACATAGTGAAGTTAGAGTTCTGTTTTCATGTTGACTTATGTAGCCAAATGAAAGAACAGCATTCACGCACATTTTTCAGACTAAAGTTGAAATCTGACAGGAGAAATTCAACTATTGAAAAGAAATAGCTGAAATGGCCATATATTACCTGACAAATTTACCACACAGAGATGAGACAGATGTGCTCTATCTTCAGTATGGGCTATCATACTGATCAATTCCTTCTGTATTGCTTTAGCGACTGCAGTAGCTCTGAAAAGGTAATTAAGATAAGTACTGTATAGGGGAATTTTCTGGTGATGAGTTGACATGTCCGGCTTTAGCAACCTGCTTTCCATTCCTACTCGTAAGCATATTTTCAGGTTTGTTGCTGGGGTTGGGGAGACAATATCAAGCTAAGAAACTGCTCTGGACACCCTTATTTAGGCTTCGTCTACATGAATGATTTGTATCAGTTGAACCTTTCAGTTAAGGCATGATTTTATTCCTACAGAAGAATTATTGTACTTCTCAGCCTGTCACCAGTGACACCAATATAAATATACTGTAACTGTATAGCTAAGTCCTGCACCTTCACAAAAGTAAATGCCTATCAGCATATTAACATACTTGAATAACTATCTGCACCAAATGGCTGATTCGTTTTAGCCATTGGTTTCTGAAGGCACATAGCTAGAACATTACATGAGCTATGCATTGACAACTCTTAGAGGATTCCTGCAGTTGTTCAGTGTTTTCACCAGGGGTTTTGTGGCTTGCCCATGGGCGTGGGAGAAGAATGTCAGAAAGCTTCCTTGTCCTGCATCTATGCTAATTTGCTAGTTTTGAATTTTATCCTTTGAACATATGAGAAAATACACTTACTACAATAACAGATAAGCTGAGTACTTTGTTTAATGAGTCCTTTATTTTAGTATTAATGGATTACATAAAGTTTCATTTTGGAAACACTGTTTTGCAGTATGTAACAAATTATGCTTCTGAACATGATGGACACTTACAATCCACGAAGTTCATATCTGGTAACCGCTTTGATTAAAGTTGCCTAAATTGCATTGACTTTCAGTTTAATAAATCTGAATGAATAATACATATTCCTGGAAGAGCTTTTATGCTGTTCTTTTGTGGAATATGCTGTTCTGCCAGCACTGATGTACTTCAAAGATACTATTAAATATTGTAGTTGTAGTATTACTGTCTATAAAAGCAAACTGCCTTCCTTTCAATACTATGCTATGAATTTACACATAGCAAAAATTAAATGCAGCTATGAATGAAGGGAAATAGTTTACTTGAACTGGAGAAGTTAAAATAACATCATAAAAGCAGGTAGTAAAAGAATTTTGAAGGATAGGTCAATACTATTCTCTGCCAGTGTTTATTTTGTCTTCATATTCATAGATTATTAAGATCTAGGAATACTAGGAACTGTACTTCCAACATTTTCTTGCAGAGCACAGCTGTTACACGGAAATAGGCATGAATCATCTAAGTCTGTTCCGTTAAATAACATGACTTCAAAATCCTGCTTTTGTAGTGGAGCTTAATGAAAAGCTTATAGGAAATTTCATTTTGGAGAAAGAAGGGAGAGAGTAAAAAATCAAATCTTAAAACGCATTTTTAAAAATTTGCAGTGAGTGAAAAGCTCTTGTGACTATGTCGGCTTAGTGAAAACAATGTTTCTGTCAATTATACGGGGTTGCAGGCAGCTCCCAAACACCTCGTTACCCAGCAGAGGAATGGCCCAGATCCAGGACATAAAGCTCCCAGGGTCCTTGTCACTTGAGCAGAACAACCAGCATCAGTAGCGCCAGCATCTGTGACCCTGGGGCAAATCTATGAGAACGCTGCCTGGGACTCAGCGTGAGTTCATTGGGATGTTCAGAGTGAAAACTTCTGGCTCAACAAGCTAGAAGTTTCAGTGAAACTGTGTTTTATTGAAAAGTTCCTGATTAGTTCTACTAAAAATACAATGCTTTGCATTAATTAAAGGCTTGTCTAAACTCAGAGTGTTGTGCTGATTAAAATTATTTGTTTAGCTGATGATACTTGGGAGTTAAATTTATACTAGTACCATTGTTGATGCAACTATACCATGTAATTATTAGAAATGTTAGGTTCGATACCGTTGATGGAAATAAGCTTTAAATGTCTTTATACTAAGATGAGTATGTCCGTGTTAGGGAGAGTATAACAACTTCTTGTATTGATTTCAAAACACAGGGAGTTATGCTAGCCTAAGAGGAATTTGTGTAAACCATTAACAACTATTACTAATCCATACCCTTCTCATATTATTGTGCTACCTACTTTATAAACTACCATTGAAGCTGTTGCCACTCTCCATTGCAAAATTGTCTTCAGGTGTCTCTATTTACAGCATCATCCAATTATCTTTCAGGAGTTTATTGCCTTCGGGTTCAGCAACATTTTTTCAGGTGCCTTTTCTTGTTTGTTGCAACTACTGCCCTTTCACGGACTGCAGTCCAAGAAAGTACTGGTGGAAAGACTCAGGTATGACCTATTCTTACTAGTACTGTGCACAAGTAAATTTAATCTTATATAGGGCACAGCTGTCAAAATGGGATGAAAATAGTCCTAGTGTTGCTGGCACGTGGAAAGCCACAGGTAGCTAGTAGCTAGCAGCTTGTGCTCTGGTAGTGAATCGTTTTTGTAGCTCTGCCAGAAGAGGCAATCAAGTTTTACATAGCATGAATCAGATTAGGGGTCAGAAATCCTTCAAGCCGAATTCCCCAGAAATTCATTCCCAGTTAAAGGACTGAGTTTGTCACAGTAGGAATTCAGGATGAGGGCGAAAATCCTCTCGCAGCTGCCATGAGATATGTAAGTTCCCGATGTGCTGGCCTGAGCAGCCCTGCCGTTTGCCACTCGTCATCTGCCCATGTGCCATCCTTCTCATGTTGAGTAAGCTACTCGTTTACAGTATACAGCTTTGCCTTTTTTAACAGTGGAGAACTACAGATTAACCAGCAGTCCCTTTCCAGCTGACATGCAGACTCTGCTCCTTTCATCTTTCTATGCAACATAACCCCTCCAAGAGTTACTACCTTGCGTGCAGTTGTTATAGTACCTGCTTAATTGAATTCCCTCTGTGTTACCTGAAGTGTATAATGATTGTCCACGTACACCTAACACAATGGCATTTTGGCAGGTCTCCTTGTTCCTAAAGAAATGTAATGTGCAACTACTTGTACAGTTTCTTTGTAATGCTAGAAACATAAGATAGAGTCTTAATAAGTTCATTTCCTATAAACACTCTGTTCTTCACAGGTTGCTGGTATAATCTCTGCTGGGATTGTTTTGATTTCCATTGTTGCCCTGGGGAAATTGCTAGAGCCCTTACAAAGGTACCGTACTTGTCCTCTGCAGCACAGCCACCAGCACCGATCAGATCCAAATGCTCATCTTGATGGGCAGGATTAATAGCCCTGTTTAAAACTATGGTGGCTGATACCAGATGAGCCTCTCATTTATAGTGTATAATGCTGAACACTATCTTAACATACATCTTGCTTCTGAATAGCACTTCTTCATATTTTTCTTCGTCAGTCTGTGTTGGCAGCTGTAGTCATAGCTAACTTGAAAGGCATGTTCATGCAAGTGTTTGATGTTCCCCGTCTGTGGAGACAGAATAAAGTGGATGCTGTAAGTAACCTGTTTTTTTCTTCCTTCTGAATGTTTTTGTCTGGTTTTCTTTTTGCCTTTTAATGCCATCCAAGTTTCTCTTAACTACCACATAAACAGGATTTTGTAGAGTTAACATCAGAACACTTTTACGTGTGTCCTCAAAATGCAAATGCCATGAGGCTGGTTTAAAATTCCCTGTTTTAGAGTTTTACATAGTATTCTGCTTATCTTCTTTATTCCCTATACCCCACAGTAAGGGTGCCTGTCAGGGTATTCCTGTGCTGTGATGACTCCTTCATAGCAATTATCATAGTCTACAGCAATCTTGTGTTGAGATAGCTTGAAAATCAGAATAAAGATGGCCCGTTGCCACCTTACCACCCTGCTGTTGTCTTTGCACAGTTTAAATGGGTCAGAAAAGCTGACCTTTTCTTAATTCATGTACATATATTTATGTTGTTACCACATTAGCATCCATTTGCCTGGATAATCTCAGGTAGTCCTCAGAAAATATGTTTTCTTGTTGTGGCAAGACTAATGGAAACCAGAATGTGGATACGTTTGGCATGCTAAGTGATAGCTGAACAGGCCTTTCTTACGAACCACTGTAACCATATCTCAGGGTACTTGCTCACATCTCCCACTCTCTTTTCTGTGGAAGAGGGTAGGAAAAGATTGCATGGAAGGTATTTTCTCCATGCAGTCCTAACTATGCATAGATTTTGCAGCGTGTGTCATTGGGCAGTATCTGCCTCAGGTAGATCTGAAATTTTTTAGTCAATCATTTACTAGTCCTCTTTATAGCTAAAAGATCCCACTGACTTCAGTGGGAAGTGCGGGCACTCAGCTTTTTGTATGATTGGATCCACTGGGTGTTCTGCCTGGGCAGCGACGTAGAGAGGAACTGAGGAGCCCACTTCAACTGTTCTGCCTGAATATTCAGTGGAGACTTTAGAGAGTCCATCAACCTGTTAATATGAAATACCTCTCCTTGGAACAGTTCTGATTCTTAGATATGACTGCGATATTCCCTCTCTATATGTCTGCAGGTGGGGCATCTTACAGTATTTTACATCTTGGGAAAACAAATTCTTTCCAATTTCTACAGAAACATTAACAAAGACTGCCACCATCATAAAGAAGAAAATGCAATGGTTAACTGCATTCCCTTTAATTTCACCAAAGTAACTGGATCCTTGATAAATGTTGTTACTTTAAAAAACCTTATTTCCTAAAAAGCTAACTATGCCTAATAAGATAGTGTTGTATAGAAACACCTTGGAGGAAGAGGAAGACTTCTGCATGAAAGTCATCTAATTGCCAGTGTGCTATGATCATCTCCAAAGTTAAATTCTTCTGCTACTCATGTTGTCTGGTCTACTGATTCTTTAGCGTAACCAGGACTTATGTTATAATTAAGAGACTTGACATTTGTTATTTCCTCTCCAGATGATCTGGGTTTTTACATGTGTAGCATCCATCATTCTGGGACTTGATTTGGGATTACTTGCTGGTCTTTGTTTGGAATTGCTGACAGTTGTGGCTGAGAGTTCAATGTAAGTAACACAGGATCAGAAAGAACTGTTAGTGCTATACCATGAAAAAGGAAGACAATATGCTGAAAAGCAAAATGACTTGTGTCAGAAAATCTGCCTGGGTTTACAAAAATTTTGAGATGGAAAAAATCTATTCTTTAGAACAAACACTGTTTGTGTGCTATCATTTAATTATACTGATAAGAGAAGATGTGTTATTTTATCAGTATATGTTCTATATCATGTGGTGTATTCTGGTGGTACTTAGCCCTATGTTATTTGCACCCATGTAGCTGAGTTCTAGAAAGGGACAGGAGCATTCCAGATCAAATATAAACAGATGTATGAATGGCTTCTGTAATTAATTGATCGTTATAGTAACTCTTGGCATGTAATACTACTACAGTATGTTGCACATGCCAATAACCTCTTCATTTACTGCTTATGCAAGACTGAGTATATGCCTGTAAAAGAAGAGGAAGAGAAAACATGAGAATAAGACAAAATGTTCTGCTTGTGGCTCATTTGTTGCTGCTCAAAGAACATATAGTAGTGGAACGGTGAGAAAAGGTGGCTTTGCAGAATCTTCTTTGGCCATCTTGTTATTTTTCATTGATCTTTTCTCTGAAAATACAACATAACCCCATTCCTTCACCCTGGAGTCCAGAGAGTATGGTTACTAGCAATTCTAAAGGATAGTTGCACTGTCAACAAATGCAAACAAATAAAGCCCTGCAAAAGTTGTTACAGAATAGTAGACTATAAAAACCGGAATGTGAAGATCCTCAAAAAACATTCCCAAATTCAACTCAGATTTGTGAAATCAAAATATAAAAGACAGGTGAAGCTTTACAAACTTCAAAATAATTTGCTTCAACTGTTAAAAATATATCTGGAGACTGCAAAATTTTGGCTTTGTTATTGACTAAAATAAAATTAAAAGGGTTGGACAAAAAGATTTAAGTAATCTGAAAAATATAAATGTATTGTTTCAGTTGATTTGAAAGAAGTGATCATTTTTTTTTTCAGAGTCAAAAAATTGTTTTTTCATTCAAACAAAAGTAATCTGCTTTTAAAACATTTTTTCTGGTTGGGAAACAAATGGAACAATTTTTTTCATGCAGCTTTACATACAAATGGTGCAGCAAGTAGGCTGAGACCAAAGTAACTTGTCTTTAAAATGGACCATTCACTACAATTTGGAAAAACACACACAACAAAGATACAACACTTTTCCAATGTTATTGGAAGTTAATTTGGCAGAAGAGAGCAGACTACAAGTGTCTATGACAGTTTGTATGCAGCAATCCCTTCAATTCTGTGAATGCCTAAGTGTGATATTTACCTTCACTGTCTTTTTGTTTCTGTTAGTCCTTCATGGGGTGGCTTTGGAAACATTCCTGGTACAGACATCTACAAGAAGGTCAAGGATTACAAAAATGTAAGTCATTGCTGAGTTGTTCCCCTTCAGTCTACAAGTCAGTGTAAGACAAGGCTGTGCTTTGCACATCGTGGACAACTTGAATTTGGAAGATAATTTGTTATCTCAAAGATAACAATTTTCAGCATTAAATTCTTCATCTTGATCCAGATGGTTGGTCCATATTGCATGCTGGGGCTGTAAGCTTCTAAAAACTGAATCACCTCAATTATCAGCAAAGATACACCATTTTTTGTGAATTAGATACATAGTTGAACTGCTGAAACGGTTAAACTGCTTCTTATTAGCCAAAATATGGTTGTTGCTGTTTAACCTTATATTCTTTGGCAATAGGTTATAGAACCAGAAGGTGTGAAGATTCTCAAGTTTTCAAGTCCAATTTTTTATGCTAACATTGATGGACTGAAAAGCAGCCTCAAATCCACAGTAAGTGATATGTGATGGTTTTGGATGCTTCTTAACTGTCTTTGTGATTTCCTCAGAATTATATTTAGGTAAAATTAAATAATTTTGATCCTTTTTCTTTAGGTGGGATTTGATGCAGTCAAGGTATATAATAAAAGACTCAAAGCACTGAGGAAGATACAAAAGCTAATCAAGAAGGGGAAATTAAAAGCTACTAAGGTAAACATATTTTTTTCTTTCTATTCTTTCTCAAAGGATTAGTGTTACCGCTTATTACTTTAGCCTTAATTATGAGTTCCTCTGTACTCATCTTTAAAATAAAGATGGAAAAGTGTGAGTTATTACTGTGGTAGGAAGCCTGGGACCTGCCAGAGACTTAGCAGAGCAGTACACCTATTGCCAAAGACCCCACCGATTCAGGCAGCTGTGACAGTCAAGTCACAGTGTTAACAGGAGTGGAAGCAAGGGATTCCCTGAATTTACCTCTACCTCTCGGCACCTCAGATTATCTCTGTGCAGTAAAAGTGCTGGCTCTTTCATGTGTACATACTCCTGTTATCCAGCTTGCTACGCACAGGTGAGCTCTGTCACTTGGCCTTCCACATCCTCTTTAAAGAAAGCAGCATATGTTCCTCTAAGTATGGAACGTACATTTCAATAATTAAATGCTTATAGGGGTGGACAGGTACAGGCAACCTATTAAGTCTCCAGAGCTGGAAGTTGGACATGGGTTTTCCATTGTCATGGCTCTCGGTGCAGGATGTACTATTTCCTGTATATATTACAATTTATGATGCAGTTAAATGCTCATTTATGTGACATTCCAGCTTTTGACCATTTTACCATGGTATCATATATAGTAAATCTAATTCAAATATGAAAACACTGGTCTCAAATATCTCCTAGAAATCAAGCTACTGAGGGAGGGAGTAGCTCTGAGGTATTTATTTTTCTGGATAGTGGCCTTTTTGCAGGAAGATGCTCTTTTAACAAAGAAAAAATGAGGAAAGGAAATACACTGCACAGAGGAGGAGGTAATGTGCTCTATCTTGTTTTTCTTTAAATTCTTGGATGCAGTATTGTCACCCAAGACTAAGGGGACAGACAGGTTCTTTTAGGGATCCTTGGCAGAATGATGATGGCACTACATTCTAGTTACAATTAAAGCTTTATTTTCCTTAACAGGATTTTATGGTTAGCATAGCACAGAATTTATTATTAGAATGGCACAGGATTTCTACAAACAGAATCAATGTAGTACAATTATAAGTAGTTTAATACAGAATTTTAATACAGCCTAACTTACAGTTTCTAATCACGTAGACCTTAACTTATGGTTTCTAATCACCTGGACCCTCTGCAGATTGGGTCAGATCTTAATACATGGTTTTATATCCAGTATAACAATCATAATCTAGACTCAAAAATCATATAAAAAAGAGAAGTCACTCACCCAGTCCTCAGAGGAAGCAGATGATGATGCAGGTGTCCCTGGCCATCGGGGTCATGGGTCTCACTGTCCAGCAGCAGTTCCAGTCCAATTCCCCACTTAGGACTTGTAACTGCTTGATTTTATGGACAGTGCTCTGTGCACTATTACACTTACCTGTTCTGTGACAGAGTCATCAACAGCACCTGATTGGCCGGGTGCCTGGGACTTTCAAGGCTGGCAAGGAAGGGAGTAATCAGCCTGGCGCCCAGGAATCTTAAGGCTGGTAGGGAGGGGAAGAAGAAATCTGTTTGTCTGCTTGGTTCACAGGACCTTTAAGGCCTGAGAATGAGGGGAAACGGAATGAATACGTGACGTGCTTGGTCACAGAGAATGGCTGCTTGACTTATAAAATGGCATTAGTTATACTAACCGCGTTAGTTATACTAACCACATTACCAGGGGTTGGGAGCAGGGGGTACTGGTCACAAGTCTCTGTCTTGTTCATTCCTGAAACAGAAGGTATCACAGGGAAGTATTTCCTGTAACTCCAAAACTTTCTCCATGATTAAATGATATATTCCATTTATTATCTGCACATTAGAATGGCATCATCAGTGAGCCTGGTATTAATAATGAAGCTTTTGAGCCTGATGAGGAACCTGAAGACAACGAAGATCTTCAAGTTCCCACCAAAGAAGTAGAGATCCAGGTGGACTGGAATTCAGAACTCCCAGTCAAAGTAAACATCCCCAAGGTGCCCATCCACAGTCTCATTCTTGATTTTGGAGCAGTAACATTCTTGGATATTGTAGCTGTGAAATCAATAAAACGGTAAGTGCATTTTTTCCTGGTGTTCCATGAAAAGAATCTAGTCAGTAGTATGTAAATCAAGAGCTGTTAGCTGAATTTTTAGCTGAGTTTTTAGAAGTCTGATGTTGAAAAATACCTTGAAACTTATACAGCAGAGGTAGAATATTGGTGTATGCATATTTTAGGTGGAAAAAAAAATTTAAAAAATGCATTAAAAGAACAATATGAAGGTCGCATAGTCGAGTACTCTAAAATGAGAACTGCAAAATGTGGTCCCCTTGTATGCATGTTATGAAGTATTTTAGTTATATATTTTCTTTCCACATGCCTCCTGCTTTAATCTGGGCACAGGATGATGCTCACTCAGCACAGAGGTAGTAAAAATTTCATCTTACCATCACTTTTCAGTCTTTAGCCACATGATTTATTTATTCATTCCATATTATTTAAATTATGAAGGAAGGAAGAATGATTCATTTCTTTATAGGGTTTTCTGTGGCTAATATCAGAGCACTTCTTCAACATTCATTAATTCATCTTCATACACCACACTATGTAATAAGGAGATAATATTGCAAAATTAGGGAAAGGGAAATTAGGTGAAAAGATTAAGGCCAAGTATTTCCATTATTTTTTGGTGCCCAGTTACAAGTGTGTACGACCAGATTGTTCAATCTTTAGTCTTTTATGATACTTTGTATGTTCAGATTGCTGCTTTCACTAACTTCATTTTGCAGTTGGGACTGCTTAGCTTGTCTATAAACCACATCTTAGATTACTCTAGTTTATCAATGAACAGAAGGGGATGGAATTAGCAATCACCTCTGAAAACACTCTTCTAAGAAACTTGCCTGCCACCAGGGAGCCGGGGATGGAATCCAGTCGCCTACCTTTTATCTAATTGAAATACAAGAATGCTGTGCCTTGCTTCAGCCTTCTGCCTAGTTTCAATTCAGTTCTGGCTTCTGGCACAGAGAGATATGGGGTCCACAGACATGACTCTTTCATATGCACTTTTTCGTCCAAAACAGGTCCATCTGGTGCACTGCAAGAGGGAAAAATCTGAGTAAAAAAAATTTGCATGTGCCAATGAAAGATTGTATCATATCACACATATTTTGGGGGGAAATAAAGCTTGCTCAGGCCCACGTAGGTCTCACTTGAAGAGACATGATAATTCATATTATGAGAACAGAATGAGAACCTCAATAGGCAGCAATGTATGTATGTGTAAAATTGATAGTTCTGCTTGCATAGTTGAAGATAGACCACTTCAGAAACCAGGTACTTAACTACTGGATCTTTAAGTATAGCAGTTCCTTATTTATGAGAATAAACAGAACATACAATTTGGAATTAAGACACTCAGAAAAAAATGACGTGTTTGTGTGTGCCTATACATTACTATATAGACATATATGTATTTTCTCCTTACAGACTTTATTTATTTATGTTCTTGTTGCAAACTTTTATTTTTTTAGATAATTAGAGAGTTTGAGAGAATTGATGTGAGAGTATACTTTGCTTCATATCAAGGTAAACATCCAATATTTCTACTACCACTCATGCAAAGAATAAAATGAAGATGAGGAGGGATGAGAAGGGATCTCTAGATGTGTCTGTGGGAGCACTTGTTCTAATAAAAGCTTGACTTATCACACTGATAAGCATAGTGGGCTGCAGTGGGACACAAAGAATGGTGGGATTTAAAGGAAATATGGAAAGTAAAGACTAAGCTATGACTGACGGATTGATTTGGCTTTATTTTATTCAGACAACCTTATATCTCAACTGGAACGGAGTGCCTTCTTCGATGATATGGTCAGAAAAGACATATTCTTCTTGACTGTCCATGATGCTGTACTCTATATAAGGAATCAAATGACATATAGTGACAACCAGGATCCCGTCTTTGAGAAGGTAAGAACATCCAGTAGTATGTTTCCCGTCCTTCTATCATCTAGCATTCAGTCTTGCAATTGCCATTACAGCATGGCACATTTGAAAACTAGACATAGAGCTGTAGTATGGATAAAGTGAGAGTCTAGTAAACTGGTCAGCTTCTGTAATACATGAATATTTTGCTAGATCAAGGAAGGGTCTGTCAACCCCAGGATCTTGTTAGTGAAAAGAACTGGAGAAACAGGACATATGGAGAACACTTCATCCTAACACACATTTTCTAGTTTCTGACAACTGGCAGCTTAAGAACTTCCTCAGCGGAGGTTGCATTTGAACCAATATAAATTGTTGCAGATGGAGTTTTCTTCGATGCGTGTGTCACATCCTTTTGGAACCCCTTTACATGTTTTAGCTTGACAGTATCCTGTGGTGATGGGTACTGTAATTTGAAATGTGTTACATGACAAATATTCCCCATTTGTTTTAATCCTGTGTGATTTCTGGATTGTTAGCTGCAATGAATAATCATTCCCTGCTCCCTTTCCCAACACTATTAATAATTTCATATACCTCTGATCAAAGCTGAAGAGTCCCGTTCTACTTGGTGTGAGTGTGCACAGAAGCTGTTCCACACTAGTGTTCATTCCACTGCCCTTCTCTGTGCATTTCCTAGTTGTATTCTGCAGTTTTGAGATAATAAGAATACTCTGTAGTGTTTGAAGATGTGGGGCCACATTAGAAAAACGGCCTTATAATGATATCCTGTCTTTTCACTACAATTCCTTCCCTAGCAATCGCTATTATAGTATTATGAATAAATAGTAATTAATATTACTGTTAAATAATTAGGATGGAGCCCTTATTTTTTTTGATAATTTTTGCTTACTACCCAGGATCTAGAAGTTTTCTCCTGTCTTATAATCAAGATTAACATTTTGACAGAGCCATACAGCAGCTTAGAAATCGACTCTGCTTTTATTATTTTTATACAGCCATAACTAGTCATATCAGGAGAGGCAGAACCAAAAGCTGTCCAACATTTAAGTTCCTCTCAGCTCAACTAAAGCAACAGCTTTGTCAAGGAACAGTAAACAACAGATAAGGTACTTCAGAGTAATAAATCAACTTAAATGATAAGGACAATGTGTAACTCATCATGTTTCTTAATTTCTTTCTACCAAGATTTCACTCATGCAGGAGTCTAAAGAACCCATAGAATTCACAGAAACAAGCTGTCCTGATGATGAACTTGATGTTCAGGAAGAGGTAGGCACCTTGAAACTGAATGTGTCTATTACATAGAATACTGCTGGCTTTATTCCTTTGCATTGAGTCTTGCTGTGAGACGATGGTGGATGAACTGAGCCCTCAACAGTTTCCTTCTCCATAAATAAATACCCTCCTTGGGCACCTGTCTGTCAGTGCTCAGTGGAGAAAATCGAGGTCTTTTGAGATGTAGTAGATTGTATGTGCACAAGCACTCTTTAGCCTTACACGGGCATGTGTTAGGTGCCTAAGAGAAGACTTGGTAAGGCTTGAGGCACCCAAGTCCAAAATTATGGCCAACTTCCACCTTCATTCCTCTGTTTAACACAGCAGGCATCTTTTTGCACAATCTAAACATTTTACAGGCAGCTGCAGCAAAGCCATGTACTTAACATAACTAACATGCAACAACACAAGTCCATTAAAGCAATACCATGGTATTTTGTATTTACAGAATACTGCCAGAAAAGAAAGTAGCACTTACTAGTAAAACAACAGTGCAGCACACAGGCCACTTATTCCAGAAATAGGAGATTGGGCTAAATGCCCTTTTATAGCCTGGGATGGAAAACTAGTGATGTATCAATACCTTGGAAGCATTACAACACTCCATGTAGGTAAAGGCATGATTATTATGTGTCTCTGCTATTATGCTACTGTGGTACTAGTCAGAACTCCATTCTTAATTCCCTGTCTAAAATGGGGTAGTGCCGTGTGCTTGGCCTCTCTGCTCCAGCAGAGGAGCTGGATGGAAAGGGGCTGGAGGCATGCTGTGACCCTTCCCTCTGTCATGCTCTAGCACAATGCGTCAGCAAGGTTGCTGTGCGTGTGGGATGTAGAGGACCCTGGAGACAAGTAGGTAGGATGGGGTTGTGGCTGGGTAGAGGTCCTCAGCATCAGCCTGCATTGTAGTTTCCACCATAGCATGAAGTCCCATAGGAAAAGGTAGGGTCAGCTTGGAAGGCAGATGGGTGAGAGGAGAAACCGAGACCCTAAACAAAAGCCTCTCAAACTTCATCAGGGCTTGGTAAGTAGATTGGTACTCCTGCCTGACCCCCTGCTTTTTTGGTTGGTGTGAATATTGCAAGAGACCCAAATATTACTCTTTATCAATAATACGGGGAGAAGCACTTTCCACTCTTCTCTAAGTCACTGTGCAGAAAGGAATGAAGGATTAAAAAGGCTAGAAAGACACCATGATTCTGTAACAGAAGCATTTGGGAATGGCAGGCCCAAAAGACATGAATTCTGATTGTTATTCACAGGATTGGTTAGATATTTATATTATTAAATAAGAAAAGAAGCCAGACACAAAACTAACAATCCAAGGTCAAAGAGTGTTCTGAGAGGTTTCTGTCCTGCACGTTTATAGCCACATTTTGAAGGTGAGAGCTAGTAACCTTCAGATCCGCAGATTCCTGACTGAATTGTCCGATGCGAACACAAGCCAGAGGGACGCTGCCTCAGAACAGTTACTTTCTCTGTACTTCCATTAAGGCCAGGTTGAACTTGGTAGTTCTTAGTTAACACATACACAAACATTTTATTTTTCCAAGCGGTGTGTACTCAGAACTAACCATGGCCTGTTTCTCTCCACCTTTTGAAAACCATTTCACTAGGCTATGCGCAGACTTGCTTCATGAGGACGGACTGCTGGTACTGTCTTACCTGTGAACTCACAGCAATATTTATGCACCAGTACTATATAAGCATTTTCTGCAATGAGACCAATCTTTGCACTTGAAGAAAACCCTGATTGTTTGTCTGAATGATATAGATCTCTAGAAATCTCCAAATTTTAGCTAATGTTATCCTGGAAATATTCTGGACCTTGATTCAGCAAGCACTTTCCAATATGATATATTGATAAAAAAAAAATCAGAAGACTGTTACAAAAGATGTACTCAGTTTTGGGACTAGTGAGGCAGAGGTGCATTACAGTGTTTTATCAGTGTGTAGACGATGAAAATCTGCTTTGTGGTCTTCCCAGGAGAGCTGAAGAGACCAAAATCTTTGGATGCAAGCCTTTTGTTCTGTATTTGTACAATGACTAGTGAGAGGGCAGTTCAAGCTGGCCAAGGCTTTGCAATTCTAGAACAATAGTGTGAGCGTACATGTGGACAAGTCTTGAAAACTGTACTGTGATCATTTTTTCCAAGCAATTCCTTAAATTGCTGCAGGTTGTTTGAAACAGGTGATAGGTGAAACAGTCACATGAACAGAAAATGGCACTGAACTACTATAAAACTTTAAATAGGATAAGCTTCAATAGAAAAGACCCTTGGATGTGGGTTCGTTAGTTCTGTATTAATCCCATGGTAGTAAACCATGCACTACTATTAATGATTGTCCCTAAAATTAAGTATACACAGAAGATTATTTTGGCTAGGTTACATTCTTTCATCAAGAGTCAGATTATGACATAAATTAGATTAAGGAAAACTTAGTCCCCAAGTACTTAATGGAGTCTGTAGAACTGGCTGCTACTGAGTGCAAGTAAGAAAGTCAGAATGTGACCTAGTATACAGGTTTGTGGGTTTTTAAAAATGGAATATAGGAATTTATTTAGTTTTATGAATAGCTGTATTTTTATGTAGTATATTTTGTCTTTTATATTTTACATCAACCACTGCTGTTCTTTTAAATTTGACAGTCCATAATGCACAAGTGCAATAATTTACAAAAGTTAAAGGATTTGACCTGCAAAACTCTAATCCTTACTTTAGGACTATATAAGATAGATATGCAGGAAATCAATGTTCTTACTTTTCATGACGAAGAAATGTGTTTTGATGGAAAACAGACTGCTACCTTAAATTTTTTAGCACTGCATTAGTTTTTTAATTAAAAAACACCCTGTATGGTGAGGGAACAGATAATAATAAAAGTGTAAGAAATGTCCAGGTATAAGTTTCCCAATGTGGGCTAATTACCTTCAGTATGTTCACATATTTAAGTCTCCTTGTTTGATTATGTCAGAGAAATTTTCCTATATCACATGCACAGAGAAGGTTTTTGCTGCAAGTAATGTTAGTGAAAAATCTCAGGTTAAAAGCTAAGCACTAAAAAATTATTCTGTCCTAAGGACTTGAGTGCACTCCATCAAAATCAGTGAAAAAATCCTGTAACCTTCAGTCAGTTAGGACAGTATCTTGCATAGTAGGTAACAGCATCAGACTGACATCTTTATTCTCCAATTAAGGCAAAAACTTCAGTCCTCATGACAGTCAGTGAATTTTCTCATTTCAAATGCAATACAGGCATCAGCCTAGGTGATACTGATGTTCCAGTCCACCCAGCAAAAATGCAGGTTTGTGTTTACAAATAGACATACACCATTTGTACATCAGATTGGCATCTCCACAAAGTGAGAATGAGGCATGTGTTTAAGCGGCAAATCAGACTGATCCGCACCTCCTCAGACAGATGCATTATTTTCTATTTACACTAATGCTTAGGCTCAGGCTGGGATTTGGCAATTCACGCTTTTAGCGCTACCTGTCCTCGTTCTCTCCCCTTCCATTCGCCAGGAGGCTGGCGCTTCTGCCCACGTTATTGACACAGCTTTCCTATCGGGCTGTGGCCCCAGCTTACATTAACCTGAATGTAGGCCACCGCTGCCAGTACACGCAGCACAGAGCGATGAAGACAAGGCCAGTCGCATGTTTCTCAGAAGCTGCATTGCTTTTCTAAAGTGGATGTACATTTTATGTAAAAAGTAAAATATCCTAGCGGGGACTGATAAGTGAGCTTTCAGCTGATTTTTATGCAGAAGAAATACTATGGAAAAGATGGTATAAAAAATGATAGCAGTGGAATTTTTTTTTCCTCAAGAGGACATCTGCACTGTGAAGTTTGAGTATATTCTTACTTGACAGGAATGCGGGCTTTGGTTATTTTTTGAACCTTCTCCAGTTCTTGTCCATACAGGTATTTAGAAAAAGCAATTAAGTATTCAACAGTCTTCCAGTTTGCTTTCCAAATATGACATTTTGTCTGGAATTAATTGTGATAAAATATGATGCAATGCACTTATTCTTAGCCTGCATATTTCTTAAAGGCATGATTGTATTTTTTTCTTAATTTAACTGGCACAAATCATTCAACTTTTCCTGAAAAATAGCATTGTGCACAAAGCCTACAGTTACACAGAATGGTAAGAGTTAACATGCAGAGGCATTCAAATACCTTTCTCAGTGGGTCAGGGGGTATGTGCTTCTTAATTTTCTATCTATGTATCCATCAAAATGAAGGATACCCAAATAATGGATTTTGCAATGAAGGTAAAATTCTGTACAATTTTGTACTAATTCAGACATCCATAAGCAACGCGACTAGCTGTGCTTCTTTCGAGTAGAATGAAGAAGTGGTATTTTTGTATGCATTTTGAGTATTACTACTCTGTCTTTGCACGTCAAGTGTTAAATTTGTTTTTTATCCTTTTAAAAAGCTGTATTTTAAAAGTAATTGTATCCATTAACTAGAAAATAAAGTTGTCCACACTGAAAACAGGCTCTGTGCACCTGCACATTAGGTTTTTTTAACAACTCTTTGTGAATTCTCATTATGGAAAAATAAAAGTATTTATGGAGGGATGAGCGTCATGCTTCCCTTGGGTCTGCCTTTTGAGGAACAAAGACGACAAAAGGGGAAAACCTCTTCTCTCTGCCTTGTGGGGATAAAACAAGAAACATTAGGCTTAAACGGCAGCTTTGGATGCTAAGGCTATGAAGATAATGGGAGACATTGTCTGTAGGGACAAGAGAACATCGCCTGTAGGGACAAGAGATCCCAATCCTGGAGACTTCGTGAGAGGGTGCATGGAGTAGAGTTGCCCCTACTTTAGGATTGTGGAAGGACTGCTTGAGGCCACTTTCTATACCACATCTATAACCTACGATTTAATTGTATTTATATTCCTTTCCTTTCTCCAGTGCTACGGAAGCACTCTATAACGGCAGTATCCCACCGAATTACACAGGATTTACAAAATCCGAAGTTTGTGAAAATTACACATAGTAGTCTCTCGAGGCACCGAGCTCTAATACTGTGAAGCCTTAGGGTGCACTGGAGGTCCCTGTCCCATCCAGTCACTGTCACTTCTACAGGCCCGATTGACAGGAATCCGTCCGCCTTTTTCATGGTAAAACCGCAGCCTGACCGCGAGCAGCCGAGAGCGCCCAGCGTGGGGTAAGACTCGCCCAATTCCTCAGACGCCCGCACCACACAAGCCGCCCTCAGGGGGGGCTGCGCCGGCGCCCTCAGCAGAAAGACCCCTCTCACTTTTAATGTCACCCTTCTCCAAGGAGCCGCGGGGTCGGTCACAGCCTCCAATTTTACAACTGCTCTCCCCCGCTGCGGCCTGTGGGCTGCGCCCGGAGCAGCTGGGAAGCGGCTGCCGGCGGGGCAGGAGCCCCCAGAGCCCGTGGCGGGCCCCGCGGGGGACGCACATCGTACCCGCCACCGCAGCGACCCCGCCGGGCCACGGCCGCCGCCGCCATCTCCGCCGGCTCTGCAGCAGCGCGCAGGCGCGGTGCGCACGGCACTACACCCCCCAGCGGGCAGCTGTCCGCCAGCCGCCATCCCGGCAGGCACCGCGCGGCAGCCGCGCCTTCCTCCCGCAGAGCCTGTCGGGAGCGAGGGTCCCGCCGCGGCGGGGCCGTTCCGCCGAGCTCCCCCACGGCCTCCGCCATGCCCTCCCCCATCCCCCAGCGGCGCGGCGAGCCCGGTACGCAAATGCTTCCTCACTGCGCACTTTTTTCACGCCCCCCTCCCGCCGCCACCGCCAGTCTCCGGCCGCTTCCGCTTCCGGCCGCGCCCTTCCGCTCCAACAGTGCCCCCGCGCCGAATCATGGACCACAATGGTGAGGAGGGGAGAGGCGGGGGACCTATTGATAGCCGTCCCCGCCTGGGCCCGCTCCGCGACTGGGCGGGGAGGGGCCGCGCTCGGCGCGGCCGGGTGCGGGGCGGCGCCGGGGTGGCGGCGGGATGCGGCCCGGCGCTCCGGTAAGGCGGCGGGGCCGCCTTCGTCGCGGTTCCCCGCGGCCCGCGCAGCGGGGCCTGGTCTCTCCCCTCAGCGTTGGGCTGGCGGACGCCGGCGCGGCGGCGCTCGGGCCCGTCCCACCGCCACCAGTGGGGACTCAGCCGCGCGCCTGAGGGGACGCTCCGCCGCCGCAGCCCCCTCGCACCGTCCCCGGGGCGGGAGGCCCATGGCTCTGTAGTACGGTGTAGCCGAAGGCCCTGGGCCTGCAGCATGTGTATGCGGCCGGGTAGCGTGTCGGAGGTGGCGGCGGGGCACTCGTTTGCCCGCTGCGTTTCCCGAGATCGGTGCCGATTACGTGTTTTCTGGTTGGGTGGTTGTGTTTTGAAAAGGAAACTTTCTCGTGTGCTTAAATTTGGTTATGTAGCTTGATACTTTGCTGGTTGGCGTGCTGGCGTAGTCCAGCGAATAGATGAATGGACGTGGGGTTTTTGCTAGGTTTTGGGGGTTTTTAGTGTTTTTTTTTTCTTGCCCTTGGCAAAGATCACATTATAAATTTGTACATATAAGATATGTACAAATATAAGTATGTACATATATAAGTATTTGAGCTGTATTTATGAATTAAAAAACACCAACAACTTAAGTGCAAAAATAAAACTTAAGAAAAGATGATTAAGTTGACAATTCAGGAGGATGCATCACCTCTAATTAGAGCTTCTCTAAGCAGTCTTAACAGTTTTGTTATGTTTTTTGTATTAGGGTCTTTTTTTGAGTTAATCCTGCTAGTTCTGCTTACACAGGCTGGAATTCATTATCCTTTTGAAAATATGAATGACTAATAAACTTGCTAGTTTGGATTAGTTGAGCAGCTAACTCATGCAAATATTCCTAGCTTGCAAAGGTATATGGAAAAAAACCATCAGGGCATTGTTTCCTACTGGCAGTTCAGTGGACTGAATAATACACCAGGGTTTTTGTTTTGTTTGTGTTTGTTTGGGTTTTTTTAATTTGTTTTTTTTATCCCTATTTGCAGATTTATTGAGGTCCTGCAGAGGCTTTTTCTGGTCTGTGGTGTCACAGTTTTGTGTATTCTTGTAGAAAACATAATTTCCCAAAAAGTAGAAAATAGACAGCTTTAGCATTATTATCTCTGATGTTCTAGTCCAGCAGTCTCTGGGGAAGCCTGATCTGGTAGTTGTATGTTTGCTGTGTCATCTGTTTAGCCAACAGGACAGTCTAAACAAAAGCAAAAAGTGAACAAAATTAAAAACAGGCTTTATTATTTTTGCTTTATTTACATATTGCCTTTTAGAGTGAAACATGACAACCACAGTGCAAAGAGGAATAAATACATTTGATCTATCAGAAGAAATTGAGGTATCTTGATTTTGTGGCTAAGTGACTGTCAGGGCACAGTTTCCATTTGAAACTTTGTCACAGTTTGTAGTTTTGGTGGCTTGTGGCACACCCCTTTGAGGCTGAGCATGTCATGCTTTGAAATGCCTGTCAAAATTGCATTTTCAATTAAAATGAAAGTGAGCTGGGTACATTTGTGAAGGATATAACTTTATTTTTCTATGAATGAGACGCTATGCAGTAATTTAAGGTAGACTCACTGGAAGCTGAAGGAATTGTAGCCCCTTCATTGGTGTTGATTGTTGCAACACCCCATCTAGATTATCTCTTGGAGCCTGTATCTGCTGATGCATGTGTCAGGCTGTTTCTTGCTTGGTGCTCAGATATACATCTGGTTAAAGAGAATTTTGTATGTAGTGGGGAACAGAAATTTTCAGTTTAGCAAGGATACTACTGCATACTCTTAACTACTGATGTTTTTGTGATACTTTATGCTAAACTTCTAAGTGATACGTCAAGACGCTGTGTTAATATGGAAACTAGTTTCCTTCCAACTTCAATAAACAATTTACGTAAATTGTAAAAATTATTTTTTCTCAGAAGAAATTCTATGTTGTCAAGGTTGTACAAAGAATTGACTCTTCAGTACTATTGCTGCTTTTAGAGGAGCTATGCAATTAGTATTTTTTTCCTGTTGTGGACAAATGACTAGCTAACATTTTTAAATACCTTTATTTTTTAGAACTAAATTTCCTGAAATCACAGTTGTTCCCAATGTTTTGTGACTTGACTTCTGTAAGAAATTATGTGAAGGTATTTAGCGATTGAACTTTGATATGTTGTGTGTCTCAAACAAGCTTTAAAAATAGTTTTTTCTTAAAACTCTTCTGTTGATATTTAGCCTCTTTAGAAACTATCAGATAACTGGAAAATTGCATAATTTTTTTTTTCTTTCATAGACAATGATTTGCAAGGAACAAATAGTTCAGGATCATTGGGTGGTCTTGACGTTCGTCGAAGAATCCCTATAAAGCTTATCTCAAAACAAACCAATAAAACCAAACCTGCACCTCGAACGCCAAGAAATATGAACAGGATGCCTTCAAAGACACAAGCTGGTGATGAAGGTAAATTAATATAAATACTAGCCCTGTAGCAGGGAAGCGTATTATTCTGCAGCGTTGTTCAAGACTTTATTCAGTCTTGGAGACTTAGAGTCCAAGGTTCTGTCCAAGTGTATAAGAAGTTTCAGATTTCCACATACTGCTGCACTGTAAGGATTAAATGTTGTACATTCCCAAAACAGACTGTTCTACTGTTTTGACTGCACCTTTCTGTAGAATGGGCCCAGCAGATTAGAAGTGCTGTGGCATTTCTTGATGATTTCAGTGTAGAATGATACATGCTCTTAATAGCAGTCCGTGTTAATTAGGAAAGCGTTGTGGTTGGCTCGTGTCTTTCTTCTCTTTTTTCTTTCCACAGAAGAATTTGATTATAACGAAGAGGAGCGATACGAATGCAAGGGAGGTGAAATGTTTGGCAATCAAAGGAGATTCCCTGGACCCATCTTTTGGGACTATAAGGTAAAGTCGTGGATGGGGAGTCGTGAATCTTTTGTCTGTGAATCATACCAAACTACAGGTAGCCCTGGTAGATACCTTCTTAAATAAAAGTGCTTCTGTTACTTTTGACTGACTGAAAATACATTCTCTGCTTTCTCACATTTGTGGGGTTTTTGCATCCTTCTTAACTAATTCAGAAATATTGTGTGTGTTGATGATGATTGAAATGAGAAGTTTTAGTGATGTTGGGTTTTATTCTCCCACCCCCTTCTCTGTCCTATCAGATAAACTTGCTGGGGGAAAAGGATGATACACCAGTCCATTTCTGTGACAAGTGTGGATTGCCCATCAAAATGTATGGACGCATGGTGAGTGAAATTATCAGTGGAAGATGTAGCCATGGTTTCCCTTTAGGTAAAATCAGGTTTTACTGTGTCTCTGTGGGGGTGCTAGAGGTTACTGATTTCAGGAGGCCTCTGGACAAACAGCAGAAGAATATCAGGATGGAACCGGGGGCCTTCACTGCTGAAGTGTTTTAGTTCCATCTATCTGGCTGATTTCACTTTACCCCCTGATTTAATAAAGTAAATTTGAAAATGTTAAACAAAAAATCAAAACACCAACAAAAAACCCTCCAAGTTCAGTGGGTTTTGACCTTATGTGACTTGGCTTTAAAAATAAGCTCTTTATCTCAAAGACTTGCAATGAAGTTAGAAAACACTTTTCACTTTTATATCCCTTTAAAATTAGTGTAACAAAATCCCTGAGATTAATTTAGATTTCTAAGTGTGATGTAACAGGCTTCAGGATCTGACTTAGTGACAGTTAATGCTTTTAAAACTCCTTCCTCGCCAGCAAGACAAGTGTAATTAGATTGCATATGCAGCTTCTATAAATGTTCAGTGTTGGTATTATTGCAACACTTAAACTTCAACTTCTGTGTATGTGTTTTTGCGAACTCTTGAAAAAATCAAACATACGTAACCCATAAAAACCCAAACTCAACAGAAACTTCTAGAAAATTTTTATGCAAGAATGCTGTAAACTGCTAATTACTGCTGTGCCTGTTCGCCTCATAGGTAACTTAGTTGCTTTTATTATTAAAATTGTGTGCTGGAAGGAGGAACTATGTTCTGCAAAATGACATAGATGTTTATATACGATGTCTTAACAGAGACATATTTTGGTCTCTAGATACCTTGCAAGCATGTTTTCTGCTATGACTGTGCTATACTACATGAGAAAAAAGGAGACAAGATGTGTCCAGGGTAAGTTATCTCAAGATTTGTTGTTAAAGGAAATGTAGGAAAATAACTTAAATATCTTGTTTCAGATACTGTATTAACATGGTTCTTATTTATATCCATTTAGCAGAGGCAGTAGAGTATTCTTTACTACACCACTTGATTATAGTTTTGTATACCATATTTTGGGATTGTTAGAGATCAGTGTTTACTTTGCTATTTAAGTATTTGTGTAGATAACCTGTTATTGGTCTAATTTGAGAAGGAATAAGTGACAGTTTAATTTACTTAGTGAGAGTGACTCTTGATAAGCGTTCATGCACAGAAGAAATTTGTGAGAGTGATGCTATTTATAAATTTCCATCCCATGAAATTTTTATGTTCTTTCATAGTTGTGTTTAGAGACTTAAAAACTGTATAAACTTGAAAATCAATGAAATGTTTCTTTCATTGCTACAGTGGGGAAAAAATTGTCAGTTCTAATATGGGTAATTATGGTAGGCTGGTTGTCTTCTAGAAAAAAAAAAAAGCAGATCAAGGTCTCTGTGATGACAATAAACCAATTCTCTCTTCTGATTTAGCTGTAATGAACCTGTGCAGCGAATCGAGCAATGTGTCCGAGGGTCTCTCTTCATGTGTAGCATTGTTCAAGGGTGCAAGAGAACTTACCTGTCGCAGAGGGACTTACAAGCTCACATCAACCACCGTCACATGAGAGCTGGAAAGCCTGTTACTCGTCCTCCAATTGAACCTGTACATCCTCCTATTGCCCCACCGCCTGCCGAAATTCCTGAGCGTTTCATAATGCCACCTGAGAAACATCATATGAGCCACATTCCGCCAAAGCAGCACATCATGATGCCACCACCTCCTTTACAGCATGTGCCACATGAGCATTATAACCCGCCACACGAAGACATTCGTGCGCCCCCTGCAGAGATGTCAATGGCGCCACCGCCACCTCGCCCAGTCAGTCAGGACACCTTCCGCATTTCAACGAGAAAACACAGCAACTTAATAACTGTCCCTATTCAGGATGATTCAAATTCAGGTGCTCGAGAACCACCTCCACCAGCCCCTGCACCTGCTCATCATCATCCTGAATACCAGGGTCAACCAGTGGTATCGCACCCTCATCATATTATGCCTCCACAGCAACATTATGCGCCACCCCCACCACCTCCTCCACCAATAAGCCATCCACTGCAGCATCCTCCCCAGGCAGCAGGTACTCCTCACATGGTATATAGCCAAGCTCCTCCACCACCAATGACCTCTGCTCCTCCTCCAATAACCCCGCCACCTGGACATATAATTGCCCAGATGCCACCATATATGAATCATCCTCCTCCAGGACCTCCCCCTCCTCAGCACGGAGGCCCACCCGTAAATGTAAACGCACCCCCTCCCCATCACTATAATCCTAACTCTTTGCCACAGTTCAGCGAAGATCAAGGAACTCTTAGTCCCCCTTTCACACAGCCTGGGGGAATGAGTCCAGGGATATGGCCAGCTCCAAGGGGGCCGCCTCCACCTCCAAGGATGCAAGGGCCTCCTGCTCAGGCCCCGCTTCCTGGACCACACCACCCTGATCAAGCCAGGTACAGACCCTATTACCAATGATACGAGCAATTGTATGAATAGAGAGTGCTATGAAGAAGATAAAACTATATACGACAACCTTTTAATTAATTGTTTTGGGGTTATTTTGTTGTGGTTTTTTTTAAATACTGTCTTTTTGACTGTAAGACATTTTGGGGGTTGAATCTTAAATGATTTTTAAGCCTTGGCTGTAGGACTCTGACTTCAAATATTCTGTAGTGCTAAAATAAGTGGCTTTAGTAGACCACAGTTGCATTTTAACAGAACTTCTGTCTCTAGTGTGGCTGAATTGTCCTAAGATGAACACTTGTAATATTATTTCCTGGAGAAAATGAACACGTGTTGTACCATTCTGAATATTATTTTTTGTTAAATCCAGTGTTTAGTTTCACTTGTGATACATTTTTGTTAACCTGTGTACAATAATTAAATTGAAATATGGTTGTAAAAGTGGTGGGGTTTTATATGAAGTTAACACACACATAGTTCCAAAACACCATTTTGGCACTAATACTTTCCAAATGAGCAGCGTAATGAAATATTAAGGGAATGTTAATATTTCTCCTACTAACAGTTACCATTGCTTACAATGAATTCAGCTATAGTGAATTCGTGGCACTAGAAATCAGACATGCAGAATACTGCTTTTTGGTTTTTTTCTTTCTTTTTTTCCTTTAAATTCATGCAGCAAGAGAAATTTACCAGAAATACAGCTTTGAGCATGACAAGAAACCATGTAATGTAATGAGAGTTTTGGTGGGTGTTGGTTGGTTTGTTTTTGTTTGGGTTTTGAGGTTGGTTGGTTGGTTTGTTTTAAAGCTAGTTTTGGTTCAGAAGGTTCTGTTCACATGTACACTACTCACCAGTTGAACTCAAGCTATTGTGTTTACCTGTGGCTGCCTTTGTGTGGAAGTGGCTGTGAATTGGCTTTGCCATGTCTGTGAGAAGCAGACTATTTTTGGTAGGGAAATGGTGTTGGCCTCTGTCACTTTTATATAATAAATATGTACAGAAGGAAAATATCCTATTTAGATAACCCGAAAGAACTGGTCTGAAATACCTTATGTAGGTATAAAGAAATAAAAAAAGCTACGTATCCTTCATTTGTTTTGATTTTGTGATACAGATTTAATTGAACAGACAATATTTAGGTATTTTGTTTTGCTTTTTTTAAAAAGTAGCAATACGAGCAGGCCCTCAGATCTGTTTTGGCCCAAAATTTATGTTTTATAAGCATACTTCTTTTAAAGAGAAATATAATAAATAGAAAATGAGAATGTTCTCTTTTTAGTGCAGCTGGTAGCAGAACTGGATGATAATAATAGTGTCTGTTGTTTGCAGTGTTTATCTTTGCATTTCTAATCAATGTTAGTGCTGAACGCTTGTTTTTTCAAAATGCCACATTTCTAGCAGTGGTGCTTTTAGATGAAGAAATCTTGTGGGTTTTTTTTTCTAAAGTTTGCAGTTTCTTACTGTTCTTGAATAATCTGAACCATTTTAAAGTGTCAGTATAACTATTTATTTTGTACACCTTTTTTCCTGCTAAATTTATGAAAGAGCTTTGGCAGTGCAACATTCCAAATTTTTAAATTTTACATATAAGCCACATAATTTTAATTAGCACAGTAAGGACTCTTTAGATTTACTCTTTGTCCCTGACTGCCGTTGATATCCGTGTGACCGTGGGCAAATCTTTTAGACTACCTTTCAAATAAATACTTCGTTAGAGAAATGCAAATAAATTCTGAGACATACATATAAATTCTGGGGTATACAAATGGCCAGTAAGTGTCAATTGATTAAAAGTTTGCTTAGCTGTAATGTGCGTCTTTCTAAGACAGAATTCTTTGTTTTGGTTTCTCTGAAAAATAAATCATTTTAAATCACACCGGTGAAGAAGCAGCTGATTGTGATAGTGTGCTATGGTATGAGGTTGGTTGAAAATTTACTATTTCAGTGTTAATGAAGGTGAAAATTACTCTGCCAGCATTATTTTGTTTCAGAAACTTAAAATAAACACGAGGAACTTTTAAGGACCCCCCTTTGTCATTGTTAAATTGTTTGGTAAGAGGTAGGCTTAAGCACATTTATATTACAACATACAGCTTCATCTGGGAGGAGATCTGCGTGTCTGATTAATATTCTTTGACTGCAAAGCCAAACTTCTGTGTGACATACCTGTTTTAAAGAGATTTATTGATGGTTCCAGGAACCAGCTTAATTTTGTTTAGGCTGAGAAGGTAACACGTGGGTTTACGAGGACACCATGTGACAGGCTTTTGTGCAGGGAGATGCGTCAGCCTCACCAGTGCACTCTGGTTTGGAAAATAAGACATTGTGAAATCAGCTATTATCTGTCAATTGGAGGTGATGAGGGAATTAGGCAACTCTTTCCATAATGCTAGTTTTTAGAAATAAGTCAGGTTGCATACTTTGTTATGTGTTACCCAGTCTGTTGTGAAACATGTGAAGGGTTCAAGCTTAATAATTCTGGGTCCAAAGCTATTCTTGAAGTTATTGATAAAGTGCTTTTCTGAAAATGCGGAGACGGTCGAACTTAATAAGGGAAAACAGCAGCCTTTGCCTTTTGCTCTAGCAAAAAGTACAAGTGATAAATGTCACTGTAGAGAATGTATGAGACTTTTTTTCTGTTTATATTTGAGGCAAAGTTGACATGTCATATGGACAACGACATACTACCCCCAAAAAATCAGTGGGATCCCTTGAATTGTTTAGTGACCATGGATCGAAACTCTCTGTGATAGAGGACTTACTGCAAAGTCAACTTACATAGGCAGGACTTGGGTCAAATTTCTACGTCTTGCTTGTGTAGGAAGACCTAAATAATTTTTTTAATTAAGTCTTAAGTATACCTATATAACTAAGGGTACTGTTGATGCTTTCGTATTTACAAAGTTAGAAAATGTCTGCATTGATTGAAACCTTATGTTAACAGTATTTTTAATTTGTTTACAGAGTTTTGGGTGTGTGTTGGGGTTGGGTTTTTTTTGTTCAGTCAGTTGATTGCGGTTATTTTGCAGAATACCTTTGCAGTGTGAAGTTCAGAAATGCCATATATTGTACTTAATTGTATAATTGACAGTCTTAGCAATGGTGAGATGTACTTGCAAATTCTTTGGGTTCCTACTTATTTCATCCTGTAAAGAGAAACATTCGATGTTTATTTTGAATAAATATCCCTGTCTGTGGCAGTAGTGTCCCTCCCAAGCCATTGCTGAGCAGATCTCAAGGTTTAAAGAGAACCGTGACAACATTTAAATTTGTCAGCCATTGTAGGTTCTTCTAATGATGTCACATAAGGGAATGAAAAGGTGTTTGATGGTGGTTTGTGTCCGCCATGGAATGAATGAAAGGACGCCAGCACACAGCATGAAAACATCTGTGCTTTAGATTCTTGTCTCCTTACACTTCATCTTCAATTCCATCTATAACTTTGCTTAAAGGATTGCCTGCAGCCATGCATGCTTTACAACAAGCAGGCTAATTGCGTGAACGTGTACTTTATGTTTTGTGGTGTTTTTTTTAAAATGCTATTAACATAAAGGTTGGATACCTACATGTGTTAAGTGGTATTTTTCATGCCTTTTAGAAAAGAAAAATGAAAAATTTGAATTATTTTTTAAAAATTTGATCCAAGAGAATGAGAAAGCCTTACTGGATGGAGCTCCCACTTCTTTTCACTTACCGCTCTCAAAGGAGTGTCAAATTCTGTTTGTTAAAAAATAAAGTGGAAGTAACTCGTGTTCATTCCATGTTGGAGTTTGCGCACGTAGCAAGGGAGTAAAACAGTCCCCTGGATTATGTGAAGCCAAGTGTTCTCAAAAGCACATTTGTGGATATGCTCCCTGTGGGCTGAGTCTGAACACACCTCTCTGTTCTTAAAATGTTTTCTGCTCTGTTGAACTCGTGTCTGATTTTGTGCTGTTTCTCTCCGCGTGTGTTGCTGTGTCGCTGACAAAGGCACGCACAGGGTCACGTCAGCAGCTACTGTCCAGCCTGGGAAAGCAGAGGAGCGCAGCGAGTTGCAGTTGCAATGTCACATTGAATGTATGGGAAGTAAGCTTTGAACTTTTCCTGTTCATATATGTGACACTAAAGGTCCAGTGCAGCAGAGAAATGGGCAAGGTTTATATTAATTTTCATCCTGACTACATTTCTAAAGGAAATGTGTTATACAAGTTGTATTTCCTCTATTTTTTTGTTTTATGGTGCCAAAACCAATTCTTAGCAATTGTTAAATCATCTTTATATGGTAATGGTGGCTTCACAACTGTGAAGTGTTATATTGACAGAAATGATTCATACGGAGCAGTCTGTAAACTCAACTAGCTGCATTTGTTTGGGCGACATGAGTGAGAAGAATGAAGTTTAAGGCTCCTTTTAGTCTTGACTTAGCCATAAGGCAGAGCGACTTTAGAAACTTTGCCTACTCTGAGTTTTATCTCCTTGTTCTCTCAATATAGGGCATTAATTTTTATTTTTTTTTTAAATTGTTTTCTGTTTTTACTCAGTTCATGAGTACAAGAGATTTAAAAAATCCAACGTACGTCTGGAAAAGGTGTGGGTGGAATAGCAGCAGGAAGCTGGTGAATTAGCTCCGTTATCTTGAAACTTTGATCATTCATTTTGATAATAGAATGCAGGTGATTCCCGAGTGCTAGTAGGACTGACTGTAATACGCTATTTCTGGTGATGGAAAGAGTGATAACGTAGGCAAGTGGGCAGGAGTGTTTCTGGTTTTTTTATGTAGTCATGTCTCACAAAAGAACTTCAGCTTAAATTTCTTAAAAAAACCCCAAATGAGTAATTTTAAATAGATGTGAATATGCGTCAGCCAACAAGAGTTTTCTTCAGTTGTATTTGTGAAAACCAATGCTTGAATGCAGCTCCAAGATAATTTCTGGCGAATTATTTCCTATACTAAATAAAATCACGTAAGCGCTAATGAGAGTTCCTGCACTTGTTTTTTGCCATTTCTGGATCAGGTAAACTTTCTGGCCTTTTCCTAGGAAGCAGAAGGGAGCAAATGCATAAAGAGGAGTGAGAAAAGCAAGCTGGCCACACTCAGCACAGGGATGAGGAATAGAGAACAGAGTGACATTTCTTTCCAGTAAAGAACTGTGTAAAGATACTTTTTCCTTAATATAAACTTAGTTTGAAAAAAATATGGCTTTGCATCTTACAATGCTCTCTCCATTGGGCCCAAGACCTTGAAAAACTGAATAATTTTGAGTGTTTTGTCTGTATTTCACACAGGCAATCTCTTCTGCACCATAAAAGTGAAAACCGGGCTTGAGGGTAAACTGCACAGAGAAACGTTAGTATTTGGGTAACAGAGAGTTGAATGCAGAAATAACCAGTACCTGGAGGGGGAAATCACATAAAGCATCAAAAATGCAATGCTGCTGTTGTCAACATTAAAAAATAAGGAGTTGGGTGATTTAAAAGGATGGCAAGTAGCTGGTAGGGACGTGTGACGTGGGAGTGCAAGGCTCTGGCCTCTGGCTAAGGCTGTCTAGGTATCATCCATTTGAGACATGGTGAATGGTTTTGGAAGGGGGATTTATGCTCTGGGGCACTGTGCTGTGTCAGAAGGCTCATTAGTATTGAAATGAATTGTTTTGAGGAGTGCGATTTAGAAAAGAATTATTTTTGTCTTAACCTGAAGCCTGTCAGCAAATCCAGTTCGGTTTTGAAGTGCACTATGTGTTGTTCCACCAGACTGACTTGCTTTTGCTAGGGATGTTTGCCTGAGTCTGTATAGGTGCATGTGAGCACAGGACTGGAAAGAACAGCCTGAGTCAGGAAGTCCAGATTCCACTGGTATGTGGTTATTTTTTTCATAAACATGTTAAGCCTCATCTTAGAAGTAGATGAGGTTTTTTGCTCCTCTTGTTCTAACTGGAAAGGATGTTCCAGAATCTCACCATTGTAAAAATTAGGAATTATGTTTGAGTTTGACTGGTTTAGCTTTTTTTTTTTCTCATAGGACAATCTTATTTTTTATCTTGGATAGCCTTTGCTCTTTGTTAGGTTAAATCTCTGATGTATCTGTATCTCTTTCTGCCAGTCCTTAGATACAGGCTTTCTATACCACAAAGATACTCCTAGCAATTTTCCTTGTTAATCGCTGTTTGACTTCATCTTTCTTGAACCGGAGGCCTCAGTCCTGAGGTTCGGTGTATTTAGAGTGATATGTCCCCTATGCATTGCACAGTAGCACTAATATCTTCCTCATTCTGCTGGGAAAATCTGTTCTGATACAATCTATGGGGTTTTTGGAAGGCTGCATTAGAAAGGCAATTCAGCAATGTCCGGGTTGTATCTGTTCTCAGGTACCGTTGTGCTGGTTGTCTGACACATGGCATGTACTTGACTTAGCCAGCACGTCTGCTGTGGCACGCTCAGAGGAGCAGTGGGCTAGTTCAGCTGCCCACCATCCATCTGACGTCTGTGGAAAGCGGTCTGTGACACCTTGCCGTGACTGCCACCCAAGGCTGCCTCTCTCACCCCATTTCGGGTGCGTGATCGCCCACTGCAGAACCGCAGATGCATGAGTGTTCTCTGAATGCTGGACTTCTCTTACCTCAGCCTTCAAGGTCACCGCATTATTTCTGTATTCAAAGCCTCCTCACTTTAATATTATCTTCCAGCTCAGTTCGTTAGCAGATTTCATCACATAACTCCAGAATTTTGTAAAAAAAACAATTAATGAAAATATTTAAGACCAGTGCTCCCTCTACCTTGGTACTTCCCTTTCAAAGCTCCTAAGTTGTTGTCACCTCCTCTTTAGTCTAGTCTATCTTTGCCTTTCAGTGCCTTTAGGCATCCTGTCTTCTCCAGCGGCATTAACAATTGCCCATTGGCATGTCATGGAAGGCTTTACTTGGGTCCAGAGAGGTGATGTCTATTGCATTTCCCTTTGGAAGCTCAGTTTTCTAAAGATACCAGGGGAACGTGGCATGTCTATATTTACCTTTTATAAAATCAAGTGGCATTTCTCCCCGCTTATTTCTCTCTGGTTTTCCTTCAGATTTTGTTTTGAAGTCTTGCATACTATGGAGACAAAAATCGTGGTTCTTGTTTACCCAGAGCACTTTCTCCTTCCCTTCAGCCCTTCTTAACTACAAGTCCAAATGCAGTCCAAATGTTCTGGTCCCCCCCAGCTTGGTTGACAGTCAAAACTAGGCTTGAAAACTAAAAACTAGTGGTTTCAGACTGCTATTTCTTTCAGATTCCCGAGATGGTTCCATTTTCCTCTAGGCTGAGGATTTTTATACCTCCAGCACTTGCTATGTTAAATTACAAGTTCGGTCACCTTTTGCATTTTCTCTGAAAGACGTGCTGTAGTTCAGCTTCAAGCCTTAGCGTTCCAGCAGGAGCTGACTGGCAGCAGTTGGACAACTGGGTTGTGCAGACTAGAGGATCAGAATAGACTCTTTTTTTTTTTTTTTTTTTCAAGTTCAACTCCTCTACGCATCTGTTCAAGAGACCTGGGCCATTCCCCCGGCAGCTCTGCGCCCGCGGCTCCTCCTCAGCCGAGTTCTGGGGCGCTGGGTCTGTCTGCTCTCTGGGGACACGCTCATGGATTAGGAGCTACCTACACGGTATATTGACAAATGCAGCAAACGACACAGAGTTACCAAAATCGTTATTTAATAGTTCAGTATAAATGTATCCTCTGCTGTGCACTTTATAGCAGCCCAATCCAAATCAATGAATCGTGTTTGGATCTGAAAATGCCGTGTTTTTCCTGAATGACCTTTATGTTTTACAGCAGATACATCGGTCACTGTGGATCATGGTAGTGAGCTGAATACAAGTTTAATAACTCAGTCTACTAGGTGTCTTACAAACCATAAGGAAAACTTTATACAAGTTATATACAAACTGAAGATAAAATATCACTCCCAACTATTAGTCTGTATAATAAATTACAAGATTTAAAATATTTATATATTCTCTAGTAACTGTATGGGTTGTCTACAAACAGTGGGAATAATATAGATATACATACAAGTATATGCAAATAGAGTTAATGTTACCTGCTTCTTCACCTGTGTGGGAAGGCTGTCAGCAAGAAGAAAATCTGTGTGACTTTTGCCTCCATGTATGTACATAAACACATTTCTATATATACAGAGACACATAAAGACTAACCAGCCCATTCCAAAACCTGGAACGTAGCCCTACGTAGTAAATCCTTCTTAAGGTATATGAAAGTATCCTTCCGTCTTCATGCTCATCACTGCATCTGCATTCATCTTCTGCAAGTGATGTGTTGCTGGAGGATGTTATATTTAGAAAATGAAATCTAAAATTTTGTTTCTGCTGGAATCTGTAGGAAATAAAAGGAAATAGATGTCACCCTCAGTAAGCAATAGCCAGGGCAGGTGTCCTCTGGTGGGTGGTGTGTTAGAATTTGCTCCTTTAAAGCATTTGTGTGGGAAGACTGTGGTCTGACATCTGTTCCTGAGAGGGTTGCCATGAGCTGGATACCGCCCTTCGCTTAAAGTCCATGACGAAAGGCTGTGCGTGTCACTTTCTTATCTCCGTCTCCGGACTCCCTTTCTACCTGTGACATTTAGATAAATGGGACTAATGCCGACGTCTCTGCCACACAGACATTCTACCAGTAAGCTCATCATGGGGGAACCGTGGTGGACAGGTGAGGAGACCGGGGGTGAGCCTGCTGAGATGGCCTTCGCCCGCCTTCCCTCTGCAGACTCTCAGTGCACAAGGCAAGGCTTGTGAGCTGAGCCCCATGCCTCTAACTCCGGTAAGGCTTTGTCTTAATCCAAATCCCATTAATAAGCTGTCTGGATACTTTCTGCCCTGGGCTGACACAACAGCTCAGGGATCAAGATGCTTTTGTTGTCTGGCCTAGCAGTTCCTCTGAGCAGCTTTTGGGCTGCGTGTCCTATGGTTGGAGTGCTGCTACCGGAGACGGGAGCCTTACCGTGACTTCCCGGCTGCGCAGTCCGTTGCTGGGGATGATGACGTAGTTGTTGCTGTTCGCTTTCTCCTGCAGTGAACAGAAGAAGTTGTGGGTTAGGAAAAGGATTGTTTCTTTTTTTCCTTTTTCACATTGAAGAAGGCATTACTTTTAAATCTCTGGAACATGCCTGGGAAGTTGACCTGGAAGGAAGGGAGCTCGCACTTGTCAGCCCTTTGTGCCCCCTGGCAGTCTCCAGGTCCGTGGAGAAGAGCTGGGCCAGTTCAGCGAAGTGGGATTAGACAGTTTCCAGGTGAGTATCATTCTGGGTTTGGTACTTTTAAACAGATTTAACATATGCAGGTTCCTTTCTTGCTCTTGATTTAAGAACATTCCCAGAAAGGCCAACACTAAATTTGGCCGTACTAATTTATCTGCGGTACTCCAGTGCTCCTTTTGAAGGCAGACAGGCCTGTGAAGCCTACATGCAAGCCCATCGAGTCTGCCTTGCAGGAGCCACTGCAGCATAAGCAGCAGTCCCCCGCTGGATGGGTGGCGACAGAGGACTGACGACGGATGGGCCAGGATTTCGCCCCACACCGTGCCCTTCCCAAGGAGGTGATTTCAAGTGAAGTCCGTGGCCAGGCCAGTCCCCAGTGGGAATCCTTCGCTCCTTTCACCAGTGGTTTGCTGGGCACCTGGACCAGGGGCTACTCTTACTCCCCAGGTTTACTGGAGACCAGCTGAGTATTAATCATTAAATTTTTGAATACAGGGCACATGGCTCGTTATGCAGGGCACTGCTGCGTGCCTGTGAGTAATGTAAAGGCACCAAAGTAGCAAAAGATGAAAACCATAGTGTTACCTCAGCGAGCTTTAATTTGGGGGAGCTGGCTATGTCCTTCTTCAGCAGAATGTGTAGAACCGCATCATGAATGGTGAGGAAAAACATGGACGGCTTGATCTCCTCATCAAAAAATGCGCATCTCTCCAGTTTTTCCAGGAAGCCCTCTGTGGGGGAACAAAATGAAAGCACAAAGTGACCTGCGGGCCTTGAAAATGAAGAAATAGTGTATCCTAAGCATGTCCACTGAGTGAACGCAGGAATTGCTGGTATACTGCACTGATTTATTTCTTAGAGCAGATGAGTTCCTCTTTACTGATGTGGAGAGGGTGAGATATAAATGCTCATCAGCAGTGCCATGCTCAGTGCCAGGCAGAAGGGAATTTGAGCCCTGTTTCTTACTTAATGCCTAACCCAGGCTGCCCAGTAGCAGTTCTCGCAGCCCAGAGCTGTAGGGTGCAGCAGTGGCCGAAGGTAAAATGAGCCATCATGAGTGGTCCCAGCCTGCTGGGGACAGCGTGGGAGGGATGACGCCCCTGCTCAGTTGAATCTGTTTGCTATCCAAGACTGGAAGGTAAAACTGGAGTGATCCTCCGCAGCTGTGCTCAGTGGGGAACGGGGAAGGCAGTGGGACAAGGCATCCATGCTAATGCTGGTGGAAAGGCAAGTACTCACCATGTGCCCCTGCAATGTAAACGTCGATGTCAATCCGGACAAATTCTTTCAAAGTCTGTTAAACCAGAAAGAGATACTGCTAGTTTACTGATAACAGTCATTATGGTGATTAGCCATAGCAGATATACAAACCACTTTAAGATATTTAAGATATGATGATAGGCAGCTCTAAACTCAAACTCTGCTGCACCTAGAGACAGGATGGTCTCTTCACATGGCTGCAGACAGGCATGATCAATCCTTTTGAAAAGGGGCAGCATTAAATATGTTTAGTCCACAGTGAAAAATATATTCTTTCATAAATTGTATACCTTTATTGTACCTACTTGACGCATGATGAAATTAAGACTCCAAAATCTTCTGGGGAGACTTTTATTACTGGGAATTTGAACAGAACTACAGTTCCCACTGACATGGCAGGTGTTTAATTCCTACAGAAATAGATTTATACACCCTCTGTGGCTCTAGATATTAACTTTAGCTACTACTGTTTGAAAATATTGTTCTTCTTGCTTTGTTCAAGGTCATCCTGGGAAGCGAGAACAGGACCAGAAATGAAACTCCAATGCTCCAACTCCCAGCCTGGTGTTTAAAGCTGTATTTTGTATGTACATTTCCGTAAAGCTTCACAAAATCTTACCAGGTGAAGAAAGGGTGCCACAGCCAACACTCCAATTCCAAGAAAATTTAGGTTGATTATTTAATCAATTTCCTAAACACTTTCTATGGAAAATGTACATTAAAATTCACATAAACTCAAAGGTTGCCACTGACTTTCCAGTCTGTGTAGGAATACCTTTAAGAAGAAAGCTAGAAACACAGAATAGAATTAGAACTGTTTGAGTTGGAAGGGACCTTAAAGATCATCTAGTCCAACCCCCCTGCTGTGGGCAGGGACATCTTCCACTAGGCCAGGTTGCTCAAAGCCCCATCCAGCCTGGCCTTGAACACTTCCAGGGATTGGGCATCCACAACTTCTCTGGGCAACGTGTTCCAGTGTCTCACCACTCTCACAGTAAATAATTTCTTCCTGATATCCAATCTAAATCTACCCTCTTTCAGTTTAAACCTGTTGCCCCTTGTCCTGTCACTACAGGCCTTGGTAAAAAATTCCTCTCCATCTTTCAGTATGGAAAGGCCATAACAAGATCTCCTTAGAGCCTTCTCCAGGCTAAACAAACCCAACTCTCTCAAGCTTTTTGTCATAGGAGAGGTGTTCCATCCCTCTGATCATTTTTGTGGCCCTCCTCTGGACCCGCTCCAACAGGTCCATGTCTTCCCTGTGCTGAGGGTTCCAGAGCTGGACACAGCCCATATTGCTGGCTCATGTCCAGCTTTTCATCCACCAGAACCCCCAAATCCTTCTCAGCAGGGCTGCTCTAAATCCCTTCATCCCCCAGCCTGTATTGATACTGGGAATTGCCCTCACCCAGGTGCAGGACCTTGCGCTTGGCCTTATTGAACTTCATGAAGTTCAGACTGACCCACTCCTCAAGTCTGTCCAGGTCCCTCTGGATGCCATCCCTTCATTCAAGCGTATTCGTCAAGTGTAACTACGTTCATATGTTTTTCTTTCATATGATCACTGTTTGCCTTGTGAATTACAATTACCTTTTGGAGGACTCTCATGGCAGAAAAATCGAGGAAGGACACAGCTGAGAAATCCAGAATGATGCTGTGGATGTTGACCCGGGGCACGGTGATGCCGGGGGGGAGCTCAGCACCCCAGCTGATCTGAATGGGCAAGTCTGTCATGTTGGTGGGCTGGTCCAACTCCTCTATGCTGTTGTTGTCTAATTCTTCATCTGACTCATGTGTACGGTTAGACATGCAAATCAAGCCTTTCTGTGTTGACAGAGAAAAGTGTCATAATTAATACTTCTTTTTAAGACGCAGGTAGGGTAGTAGTGCATCTTACGTAAGGACGAGAGTGGTGGCAATGCAAAGCTGACGTACCCCTGAGATGGAGCAGGACCCACCTGAACTTTACACTAGAAAAAGTTCTGTCCCTTGTCTGGAGGAGTTTCGAAATGTTGGCTTTCCTCTCATCAGTCATTTAATCGTAATCACAATCATAACATGATGGGTTGTTATTATGTTATGTCAATGGTCAGATACACTTTGATTCAGTAATTTTGGAACAAGCCAAGAAAAAGCACGCAGGATTTGGGCTGGGAGAAAACCAGCTTTATCCTACCATTAATGCAGCATGAACATTCCCTCTGTGGGATCTGATCCTGCCATTTGATGCCAAACAAAGGTCTAGTGGACACATGCAAGCTCTGCCCATGGTAAAGCTGTAAGTCTCTAACTGTGAGAGTAATTTAAAATCTTATTTTTGAAATGTGTTTATGTCATGAAGTGGCAACTTGGGGAATAACATATCTGATTAGGACAGAAGTGTGTGATCCCCCCTGTGAAGGACTTCTCTGCCATCTCAAGCCAGGAAGCTGATTGTTTAACCCCTCCTGGGTGGAGTTGCCTTACGTACAGGTGTCACTTGTAGCTCTCCATTCTTCAGCATCTTTCTGATCTTCCTCAGCGCTTTATTGCGTTTCCTCAGGACCCTTAGTGGGTTGAAACCAACCTACAGAAACAGCACTTTGAATAATTAAAAAAAAAAAACCACCAGAGACAGCAGGGTAAGGACACAACATCTCATGCAGCTTTTCTTTACAGTCATGATGAGCATAGTTTGGACTTGATGTTGCCACTTTTCATCAATTAAAGCAAGGGCCCTTTTTCTTGGTTGGAAAGATGCCTACAGGTATGACTGCAAACCAGGCAGGCCCACCTGTGCTAGCTCTAGGACAGCACATAGGCACCATTATAGGAGTGATGATGCTGTAGCACAGGCCGGTAACTCCAGTAGGCTGGTCCAGTGCTGGCTAGCCCAGAGTTTGTCCTACTCATCTTCATTACGAGATGGCCACCCAGGCGACCAAGATTAGAGAGCTCACAGGTTGTGTCTGCTGCATGCCACCTGACTGCAGAGTAGGTCCTATACACATCATTTTGTTTTCTTGAAGAAGAAAACCAAAGTTGATCATGCTGGCTGTGTATGCTGCTTGAACATCTTAGCTGGTTTTAGCAAAATTATACAGCAGGTAAATTAGGCTAACGAGGGTTACAAAAATAGTAAATTCCTGAAAGTCTTCTGCCTCATCTATCTGGAGAGGTGTTAGAAATGCCTGTGTTTGTAAAGAGAGAGAGTGGTGTGAGCCTCTGCACTCACAGAAAAAAACCCTTCAGGCTCTTCTGAGGTAAAAGCCAAGCACGTAGAGAACTAAACATGCCGGATTCCCTGGTTTCTCTGCCAGTTTCACTCCCTCATGTGAAGAATGAACTTCTCATTGCCAGTGCTTAGGGTAGCCACTGCTTATTGACTTCACCCTAAGAGCAGCAGGAAGGGGAGGTTATGGGTGCAAGAATTTGCCTTAGACTAGAATTTATTTCAGTTGAAAGGGACCTACAATGACCATCTAATCCAACTGCCTGACTGCTTCAATCTATCAGTATTATTAAAGACTGAGGCAAAAACCGCATTGAATGCCTCTGCTTTTTCTTCATCCCTATTACTCAGGTGACCACCTTCAACAAGTGTCGGCCCACTGTTTTCTTTAGGCCCACTTTTGCTATTAACATACTTTTAAAAGCCCTTCTTGTTATATGAAACAACACTGGCCAGTTTCAGCTCCAGTTGAGCTTTGGCCTTTTGTGTCTTCTCCCAGCATGTATGAACCACAGCTCTGCAATCTTCCTGTGAAGCCTGACCTTGCTTCCAGAGATCATAAAATTTCTTTTTCCTCTTGAGCTCCATGAGGAGTTCCCTGTTCAGCAAAGCTGGTCTTCTGCCCCTCTTGCTTGACTCATGACAGTGGAACTGCCTGCTCCCGTGCTTCTAAACAGTGATTCCTAAAGACTGACCAGCACTTGTGGACTCCTAAGCCCTCAAAAGCAGATTCCCAGGGTACTCCATTAAATATCTCCCTGAATAGTTTAAAGTTTGCTCTCCTGAAGTCCAGGGTAGCAACTCTGCTGTCCTTTTTTCTTATTACGCTGAAAATTTTAAAATCAAAATTTTCATGATCACTGGAGCCAAGACAGCTACCTACCATTGCATCCCCCACGAGCCCTTCTCTATTCACAAATAGCAAGTCTAGAAGGGCATCTTTCCTAGATGGCCCACTGAGTACCTGTAACCAGAAGTTATCATCTCCTACAAACTTCAAGAATTTCCAAGACCTTCTCGTCACAGCAGTATGATATTCCCAGTTGATGCCTGGGAAGTTGAAATCTCCCATAAGGACAAGGGCTACCGATCCTGAAATTTCTCCTATTTGCCTATAGAATAGCTCATCAGTGCTTACATGCTGGCTGGGTGATCAGTAGTAGGTACGCACTACACCACCTCCTTTGTTTGGCAAGTTCAGTTCAGTCTGGGGATGGCGACCCTCTCTGGCACAGCAAGGGCTCCGGGGTCCTGGCTCTCTGTGCTGGTTACAGAAAGACCAGCTGCCTTTGTCCAGATTGTCGCAGAGGAAATTAAGACCTCTCTGACAGTGTGATTTTGTTCAGCTTCTCTTCTGGCTGTTGAGGTTAAGTTCTTTGGGGCAAGATGAGTAAACTAGCATTTATTGGGTGTAAATAATATGGAGGCTAATAGAATAGAATGATGTCCCTTTATATTCTCTATCTTTGCACTGCTTTCTTCTAAAAGACTTAAAATATATATATATACATTGTTATGGTATAAGTTTAGCACAAGTCAGGCTGTTCTCTTTCTCAGAGGTGTGTACATACATGTGGCATTACAGTAGTGGCAACAATATTTGAATAATTAATGAAAAATTCATCTTTGAACTGTGGATTGACTGCATATGTAGTAATTACTGGGAAATTGTATTCGCCTAAATGCGTCACGCAATTCATATGTTCACAATGAAAGCCCCAGGCACTCACAGCAGTGACGAGTTTCTCTCTGAAGAATTCAATATTAGCAAAGAAGATAGGAGACGAGCACTTGAAAATCTTCACTCCTTCTGGCTCGTAGATCTGCACAATGGAGGGAAAGTGTCAGTAACAACGTCTGCTAGAGAAGCACAAATGCAGCAGATAATAAAAGACGTTTCTTACGTCAGTGTAATCCTTCCTGTTCCTGTAGATGTTACTTCTCCCAACATTAGCCAAAACGGTGCAGCTTGGACTGTGAACAAACACACACACACACACACACAGAGTTATTTGTACCCCACAGTGAAACCTGCGGAAGGGAAGGATCAGAGAAAGCAACCTCAGCTCCAGTTCTTCAGACTGAAGCAGGACCCACATCCAAGGGTTTAAGCCTGTAAATAATTTTTCCATACACGGTTGCTGGACAGACAGAGTCATGGGGCTGTTTGTCTTCTCTGTATGGGAGGGAATTAATTTATAACAGGAGCCCCTGAGATATCTTTTCATCGCGTCCAACAAGTACTCACATCTGGGAGCGGATGACCACGGTCAGCAGCTGGAACGCCACGGCGGCTGCTAGCCCAATATCCAGGCCAAGAAAAACAGCAGCTAAGAAAGTCGCCACCCATATAACCTGTAACAAGCAGGTGGATGGCAGCGGTTACGAACGTGTCAAGGACCTGTGTCGTGAGCCCAGGGTGGGAGTAGTGATGTCTGGACTGTTTTTTTCAGATGTGGTCCAGGCTATCCTCCCACCTTTGGTGAGGAGTTTCATGTTTCCTAGGTTGTGTTTTCTTTGCAAAATAGGGTCAGACTCACCAGGGAGTGTTTCTAGGGATGACAATCTCTAATAAGTGAAGGCTTAGAATAATAGAGGTGTGGATTTCCTATAGGTAGTTCACTAAATGCTCAATGAAAATCCAGCAGAAAGGTAAGGTTACAAGTAAATCAGGATCCTGGTAAAGCCAAGAGTTGTAAATGTGCTTTGGATATCAAAACCAGCAAATGCAGGTACTTGACTGATAAGCACAAATGGCTAGATAATACCGAGTATTTTTAACCACAGATCTCAAAACATTTTAATGTGGTAAATAACTGTTTGGTAGCCAGGAAAACTGAGGCCTGGAACCATTTGGAAACACAAGGAATTGGCTGACGAGGAAAACAAGAGCCTAAACTTTCTGAGTGTCAGAGGCAAGCAGTCCTGCCCTCCAGCCACAAGCTTTACCATTTAGAGTAAACCCTTCAAGCCATGGTCTTGTTATTTGCCGTGTAACCTCCACCTACCGTGGAGAAAGTGTCCCTGAATGTGTAGCCAATGCACTGGGTATTTACTTTTTCTGTAACTGCCTTCTATATCTGTCTTTATACAGTGAACTGTATTTTAATAGATTTTGATCAAATGGATGAAAATAAAGTCAGGAGAGAGGATCAACCCAAAATAGATGTGACAAAATGGAAAACATGAGCAAGGGGTATAAGAGTAAAAAAGGCATGCCACTTTGGTACTTTCTGTTTAGTGAAGTAAGGCAGGTATAAAAACAAAGATAAAGTGTAAGCAAATTTGCATAATAGGTGACTTTCCCGCAGTGCTTCATTCCTGAATGCTTGTGGGACTCAACTTACACAGTCGTACTTGTCCTTCCTCCACAGGATGCCTACTTCCTTGAACTGCATGAGCATTCCTTTCAAGTTGCCAAGAGCCAAAGATGCAAGGACGGACTGTTAAAAAGACCAAAATACATGTTGAATTTTAAAGCAAGCAAAGCACATGTTAAACATTAAGTCTTAGAAGATCACCCAAATAGGGTCAAAGTGCAGCTGAAAGGCCAGGCAGCTTCTCACGTTCTGTCCCTGCTGTGAGTCAGGATGCCTCGTCCATCGCACTGGAACATCCTTAGCCATGGTGCAGCGCAGGTGTCTGACTTGAGGCTGCAAATCCCAATTATTTGTGGCACCTAAAAGCTGGTGTTGTGATGTTTGGTGTTTGGGCACTTGCATTCCCTCTGGGGGACAAGATGTAGCGGTCCTCTCCATCATGGAAGAAGAACCAAGCTTTGCAAAACCCTGTTTTGCTCCCACTGACGTCTTTGAACACTCCCAGTGACTCCTAGAGCAGCCCTGTCTTTGGCAAACAGGAGGAAGCACGAGGTGAAACTAGTGAATACCTTCTGCAATGGCGCCAGGAGAAACCCAATGGCCAAGATCACAATCAAGACGATGACAGCCGAGATAATACCAGCAATCTGCATGAGAGAACAATTCCACCATGAATAAGTGCCCGAAGGCATTATGGTCATTCAGGAAAAAAGAGAGCTTTCTTGCATTAAACGCCATCATCATCTTTTTTCTATACCTGTGTTTTGCCTCCTGTGCTCTCCTGCACACCTGATCTCGACAGAGCAGTGCTGGAGGCAAAGCCTTTGAATGATCCACCAACTATATTACCCAGCCCAAAAGCAATTAGTTCCTGAAATAAAAACAAAAGACATTGTTAATGACAGTTATGTTGACTGTTGGTGACAGTTATTGACAAGGCAAACCATTCCTTAAAAATGAATTATTTCCCATTGACAAATGCACTGTATTGATTTCTATGTTATTCATCTACCTGATTGCCATCTATTGGGTAGTCATGCTTGATGGAATACACTTTAGCCACAGAGAAGGCTACTGCAAACCCAACGATTGCGATGGAAATGCTGTCACCAATACAATCCTGGAGGATACCTGCATCAGGTGCAACAGGCGCTTGAAATCTGAAAGACAGAAAAATCTACTCTTTAAGAACATGGCTCAGGAGACAAGTTGTCAAACAAGTGAGCAAGGCATTGTCCAGCTCATACTTTGGAGAGCTGGGACACAGAATTATTGATCTGAACCCTGTAAAACTTTGGAGAATCCTTGATCAGAACAGGGACTCTGTTTATCTGCACTCGGCTCAGCTTGTGTCTCAGCAAGTTCTCATTTCCTTGGCCAGGACCAGCCACAGCTTATTTTGTCTGAGGTGCATGCACAGTTCTGCCTTCTAGTTATGCATGGATGTAAGACCTGACACAGCGCTGGGGCCCTTGCACAGGAAACTTGCCCATGGAAGGATTTCACTTAATTGCCACCCCAAAAAAAATCCCTGCATGATTCATGCTAAATCAGCTAAGCAAATACTAAGTCAGGTAATATTGACTAGTCTCTCAGGCTATCTGCTTGATGCTTTAGCTGTACCGTTTCCTGCTCCTTTGATCAGGGCCTTCTGCAGATCCTGGGGAGAATTCCTCTCTGGACTTTCCCCCACCCACCCGTCTCTCAGTGACGTGAAATCTAAAGAATGGAGATTCTTGAGCAGAACTTCTTGAGAAGAACTTGGAGCTCTTCTGCAAACTTCATCCACTAACACTCCTGGGGCTACAAGAGGCAATCAAGAGTGCCCCAGTGAGTAAATGACTGCAATCTGCTGTCCTCCCTCTTTTTAACTTAATGTGTGCCTATTAATTCTTCATCCCAAAATTCTGGCATAGCTGGATGTACTCTATGTATAGACACATACTCTATATGTGGATATATGTTCTCTATATGGATATACTCATAGAGAAGCAGCTCCTGAGGCCTCTGGAGAATAATGGTGCCTGGGGATATGCTGGTGGCTGGTCACAGGGGACCAGGCAGGAGAACTGTGCGGTGTCCTGGTGGCTTCCCAGGACTGATAGTGTCTGCTGAACTGTGCGCGTACTTTGAGGGAAATGGAGGGGCTCAGGAGTGAGTAGCTCAGGAAAAAGGACAACCAACCACCTCCTGCTCAACAGCTGTCTTAGGAAATTAAGCATGCGATGATTTCATGTCACAGTGTATTCTTTGTCACACAGGAGATGTGCTCTAGTGAATAACTTCTACCTATTGAAAGTGTGTCCTCATATTGTAGAGAGCAACGTGTTTGTTTGCCTACTGAAAGGAGATGAAGCAGATTATTTTAATCAAAAGCAGAGATGAACTGGTTTAGCACTGGCAAACTGGAGAGAACATTTTGCTCCACTGGTAAATTTTAAGCAAATCACTTACCCTTCCTCTAGTTTTCCGACGACAGCTACATTGAATTTTTCTTCAAGGTTAACAAAATGGGAAATCAGTGCTGCTAAGACTGTCTGAAAGATAATAAACCCAACATCCATTAGATGTATTCAAGTAAGAGTATGAAGAAACTATTAAAAAACATTTATTTCCCTCTCCCACACACCCTCCAGTCTCATGACAAGCAGCAGAATTATGCCCCAAGACTGCACATCCCTTTGCTGTTCAGATGTAATTCCTGAAGCACCTTACAGGTATGGCTTTACGTTCATAAATCACACAGAGAATATATCAGAATATCTCATTAGGAACAGAGAATATCCCACACAATAGACCTAACAAGGTGTTTTCTAACAAGCTGCTGTAATAACTCCAGGGGAAAACAGGCACCACCTGCAACTATAGCAACATCCGCCAGGACTTTAGGAGCTCGCTGCCCGTGTGAGGCTTCCCCCACCCCACTGCTGCTTGGGGGGGAAGGCAAAACTGTGTTGTGGTTGGCCACGGATGGCAGGACTTCAGTGGCTGCTTGCAGTTGTGGCGCAGAGGGGCCCCAGTGGTGGGACTGCAGCTGGCTGGTGTCAGAGACAATTTCATGCAAGGGAAAAATTCATAGTTTGTAACATCTTACTCACTACAGATGTATTCAGTTAAGAATAGGTAAGTAGAGGTAAAGCATCTCACAATAGCTCATGAACGCTGACAGTTTTTCCTTACAGGTAAAATGATAACCCATCACTTAATGCAGTACAGGAGAAGAAATAGTTAAAACTCTGCTTTTCGTGTCACTGTAGTGATAGAGCAATTGCAAAATCAGAGAGAAGTGCACGTTACCACAAGGAGTTCGATCGGGATGGGAGTTGGTAACTTTGCTTTGTATCGATCATTCATTTCTTTCACCACAAACACGATAAGCAAGACAATAAGGGATGTGACAAGGTCAGTGATGTTTGTGTTTGTGATCTGGCTGAAAACGCTCTCCAGAGTCTGCAAAATCAGGAAGAAACACATGGTGCTTTAGAAATAGAATCATAGAATGGTTTGGGCTGGAAGGGACTCAAACAGAATTGTTTGAGTTGGAAGGGATCTTCAAAGATCATCTAGTTCCGACCCCACTGCCATGGGTGGGGAACCTTCCGCTAGACCAGGTTGCTCAAAGCCCCATCCAGCCTGGCCTTGAACGCTTCCAGGGATGGGGCATCCACAACTTCTCTGAGCAACCTGTTCCAGTGTCTCACCACCCTCACAGTAAAGAATTTCTTCCTTGTGTGCCTTGGCACGGTGCCTTGGCACAGTAGCCCTGTCCTTTCCAGAAGGGCCTGTAACTGAATTGCTTTAAGGGTTATGGCAGTTGGGGTTTATCCCCCATGGTATGGTGTGGGTTGCAAACCCTGACGAATGTGCACGTGCATCATCCAAACAACAAAAGCATCCATGAAAGACCCTTTCCACTGGCTCTCAACCCTCTTCTCCTGGCCTCCCCCTCAGGGAGGGTGGGAGCAACACGCACATGCGCGATAGGAAACGAGAGTGATGGAATTACTGAGCAGGTGCCTCTCTCCGCTCCTCCCTTCCTGTCCTTCTCCTTCCCCCTTTCTCATCCACAGCCTTCACGGAGTCATAGCCAAGTGAAATATACATAATATCAGACCAGTAAAAATGAATAATTAAATGCTTGAGGCAAAGTTGAACGCTTAATTAAAATATGCCAACACAAAATAGAAATATTATCTAATTATTTATTATCTAATATTATCTATTAGTCCAATGGGGTTTAACTTAGAGTTTAGTAATAAATTTAAAGATTAGTCATATACTAATAACACATCTGATATTTTTCTCTTGTGTTTCCTCCTGCTTGATTGTTTTTATGCTGTGTTATTGCTGCCTTGTGAGATATGATCAGATAAACATCACAGTTTTCGGTAGCATTATCAAATAATGAGCACTTAGCACTTACATAGATAATGCCAAATGGTTTATTAAATCCAGGGACAGGTAGTTGAAGCATGAATTTCAGCTGAGATACCACGACATGGATAGCCGCAGCAGTCGTGAAACCACTGATCAAGGATTGTGATAGATAAATAACAATGAATCCAAACTGGAGCATTCCCAGAAGCAACTGAAATGCAAAATGACCATATGTCAGTGTGATTCATTTGTGCTTTTAAGCAATCTCTGCAACAAAGAGAACCATATTTAATGGGAGCAAAGATTTTAACCTAATCCCATACATTCAGGGATTAAGGAAAATACTGTCACCAGACTTGCAATAAAAGTTGAGACTTAGCAACAGGGGGCATGAGACTAATAAGAGTAATTTCTAGAGCAGTTTAAACCTATTCTTTTTATTTTATAGCTAAAATAAACCTCCTTAATCTTAGGGTTTTCAGTACCCATATTTTTACATGGTACCAGCGTTTCATGAAGCGCAAACATATTAATAAGGAAGAAAGGAACTGCAGGAATTCTACATTAGGAAGGAAGGAGATTTTTTTTTATTTTAAAGACAAATCCAAATACTTTACTATTATGAGACAGAGCTTTTATTCCCCTTGTGTGTCTGCATCATTCACATTACTCTCATAACTACATTTTTCCTATCCAGCAGATTGTTTTTTGCTGTAGGTGGGGTGCCCCTGTGTGGGCTGTAGGCTCAGGTCTGGGCAAAACCAGGGATTTCACAGCACAGATCAGTGTCTGGTCACTGGAGGGGGTGGATGTCTCCTAATCAGTGAGACAAGTTCAGTTATGTGGGAAGGGGAAGAGAGTTACTTTGGTGACTACCCCAGCAGAAAACAAAGGGGAAGGCCAGCCCACCATCCATCTATTCCTACATGTGCATGTAGACACGCGTGGGCATGTGCGTGCACGTGCGCGCACACACACACACACATATTTACCAACCTGAAAAACCCCAGCAAGGAAGGTTACAGATGCAGCCACCATCACCCTCTCTTCATCTATTGATGAGATATTTGTGGAAGTGCCATTTGCAGTACTGTTATCGGGGACCAGCCTGACGACGACTCCTCCCACCATCAGGCTCAGGACAGGGAAGGGACCTGAGCAGCACAAGGTGTTTGTTAGAGACCCGAAGGGGCAGCGTGTATTTCTTCACCAGTGAGGAGGGTGGTCGGTGTGCTGGAACTTACCCACTGAGATATGTCTAGATGTGCCAAAGATAAAATAGACCAGAACAGGAAAAAATGCTGCATAGAGTCCATAACCAGGGGGGACGTTCACCAGCAAAGCAAAAGCGAGACCTGCAAGGACAGAGACCAGGAGAAGGCTGTGAGCGTGTTACAGGCTGAAGCCAGCAATTCCTCTGCACCTGGCATGGCAGGCCGTGTCAGAGTACACGTTTCTCGGAGCTACCTTGCAGGACGGCCACGAGCCCCGTGTTGACGCCAGAGATGATGTCGCTCAGGATCCACTCCCTGAAGCGGTACGCTGGCAGCCATGAGACAACGGGGAACAAACGCAATGCAATTTTTTTGACCCTTTGTGAGGAGCAGCTGTAAAGACACAAGAGCACAAAGCTCTGTCAGTGAATAGATCAGCTGAATTGCAGTCTGTCTTTGGAGGTGAAACAAAGGGTGAAGGATTCAGGTTCAGGTTGCCAGAGGTCAAAACCTTACCCAGACACAGCCATGATCAACCTGCTCTGCCTGCTGTGCTTGAAGGAGGATCTGGTGGCCTCCAGAGGTCCCTTCAAACTGAAATTTTCATAGAATCACAGGATGGTTTGGGTTGGGAGGGACTTTTAAAGGTCATCTAGTCCAACCCCCCTGCAATGAGCAGGGACATCTTCAACTAGATCAGGTTGCTCAGAGCCCAGTCCAATCTGACATTGAAAGTTTCCAGGGATGGGACATCTACCACCCCCTGGGCAACTTGTTCCATTGTTTCACCACCCTCGTAAAAAATGTATTCCTTATATCTAGTCTGAATCTACTCTTTTTTAGTTTAAAACCATTACCCCTTGTCCTATCACTAGAGGCCTATTAAAAAGTCTGTCCCCATCTTTCTTATAAGCCCCTTTTAAGTATTGAAAGCCACAATAAGGTGTCCCTGGAGTCTGTGCTGCCAAGTGCTGAGGAAAAGAGAAGCTGCTTCAGATACAACTGTAGGAAGACTTTTAAGGGTAATATCAGCTAAAATTCTTTAGAAAAATCTGACATTGCATTTGGTTAATGAGTTTTCATTTGCTTTGTTGGAATCTGAGGTGGAAGTTATCAGGATGGAGTTCCTGCTGTCTGAGAGCAGCAGTATGGGCTGCTTCTTAGATCCGTATTTTTAAAAAAATTAAAATCTTCTTACTGAGAATACAGTTTCAGGTGATCCCAAAAGGTTTTATGATATCTGTGCAATTTCTTATGCTCTTCATTGAACAAATTCTCTGAGTACACAGGTCTGGCCACAACATAGTGATTGCCCACAGGTTCAACCATTTCTCCTGAAATGTCAGGCGAGGATGGTGACTTGTGTGTGCTTCTCTCTGGCTGTTGTCACTTAAAAACCTGAAATGAAGAACAAGGTTAGCTCCTTATGTACTGTGGGGCGGGTAGCTGTAGCATAGATGAGTGAACTCCAAACTGAGCATTACCACCTTTGAAGATGAAAAGAGAGATGGTTGAGATGCCCGCTTCACTTTGCCCAGGTGATGTCCTGCCCACCTCCCCCTCCCACTGCAGGGCAGTGTTTCACTGGAGCATGAGGTATTTCTTTCTAAAGCTGCAGCCAAAAAGCGGACAAGATGGATTTTCAGTTAATCTATCTCCGATTCAGCCCTCTACAACCAAAACCTGCCTCCCTCGAGGGAGACTAATTCCTTAAAGAATAAAGAAGCAGATCCCAAGCCGCTTCTCTTTGTAGCACCGCCGGGAGTGTGGGAGCTTGCTGGAACCCACCGACACATGAGAGGAAAGGCAGAGTCAAGGCAGGGCTCAGCCTTGGAGCTGTCTCTTGGACCAGGAGACAGGGCCGAACCTTTTGGCTTGGGTGTGTGTGGTGAGAAGGTTAGGCTCAGTAGTAAAAAAGCACGGTGTTGCTGCTTGTTGTTTGTAAGGTTTATTTCCACAGGTTGTCTGGACTGCTTCTCCTCTCTTTAATGCTCACAGACAGTTGTTGCAATGTTTGACCTAAATACTATTTTCTGCTGTGTTCCAACTCACATTCACATGTTTGTGCTGAATAGAAACTGTCCTCGGTCACTCCAGAAGTGACCCCTGAAGCCCATGTTACACATGAGAAGATTCAAGGTTCGTTTCAGTCAATATCACTGTGTATTTTGTAGCAATTAATTGATGCCGTCACTGTGCTGTCCACTGTGTTGTTACGTTTCTCACAATGCCTCACATTGTTCCTACATGAAATTCACCTAAATAAACGTCCTATCGAAAAACATTTCTCTCTGCTGTAGCCACCATTAACTATTTAATACAGTAGTAGTCCTAGACAGGAGTTGTGGGACTTGTTCTTGGTTGGACTTAGATGATGATTGTAAGTCCCTTCCAAGTGAACTCGTCTAGTCTAGTCTATTTTCTTTTGACTCTGAGGTGAAATGTACTGTAGGATGCAAACAGTCTTTCGTGATGCTGATAATAGAGTGTTTCTCTTTGTTTTCTCTCCCCTAGCAATTTCAAGTGCTCCTTAGTGCCTTGGTGCTTGCTTGGTCTCAGGAGATACACCCAACCAACACTAGTTCCTCACCCAAGTCTATTGGCTGACATGCTGGAATAGCTGACATGCATTTCTAATTCAGACTTGTGTAATACTCAATATTTTGAGATATCACAGGACAGATTTTCAAGTGGCACAAAGCAGTTTGCATAGTTATGAGCAGATGGAAAGCTTCTTATCTATGACAATTTTGGTATTAAAATGTGAATCTCATCCTGAAACTTTGCTACAGCTCAGGGCCCATTAATGATCTGTTTCAAGTTATTTCATTTTATTTTCCTTCTGGTTTATTCTGGGGAAATTCATGGATGTGTAGAAGTCTGAATAATGCTACAAGAACCTCTTAGATATACTGTTTTTGTCAATATACTATTTTTCCACAAAGAACTCACTATTTTGGCATTGGGTTAAAGATTTTTGCTATCTGTTTTAACATAGAAAGATTAGATCTGTCATATGTTCCAAAACCTGGCAGGTAATTATTCTGACAGATTAATACTCAAAATCTAAGCTCATTCAAGACTCTGATCCAAAGTACACTCCAATTCTGTAATTGTACACTACTGTCTCTCTCTTTGTTGGAATCAGAGCTCCAAACCTGAAGCTGATGAAATTTCAATTAAAAGACTGGTTAATTTAGCTCTTTCTCTCATAAATCTTGGTGTACTTAGATTTGCAGGATGAAGGTTTATCTATCAAAGATTTTAGAACTGCTCTGTTTCCTAGTCTGTGTATCAGTCTTTTAGACTTCACGTGACAGAGAGGAATGTTGCTGAAAACCCTGTTGAATAGTTTTGTTCCTTACATTGTGGGGCACAAGATGTACTATTTGTACCCTTTGGAATGTTCATAAGCCATAAAAATAAAAGAAATGCATGGGTTACTCTTTTGTTTCAGATTTTCCCCAGTGCTGCAGCCGCTGTAGCTTTTCTGAGTACTTTCATTGTCACTTCTGTCCCTTTCCCAGCCTTTATTCTTTCCTCAGGCCAAATTTAACAGCCTGATCTCAGGGAACATAATATGTCACTTTATAACTCTCTGAAAATACTTTGGTTTATTAGTGCTGGTGTTGTCGAAGGAGTAAGCATTTTGTGTGTGTTTTTTCCATCCTGATAGGAGCCCAAATTTACCAGCTCTCCTCTTGGTTTGGTTTGATGGCTTAGATCTGCAGAAGTTGTTCTAGAACCTCGCCCCGAGGGTCTCCTCAGGCTGAACCATGTGAGCATGAGTCTGCTTTAAAAACTGTGGTGCCATGTGGCAGTACTCAAGTTTAACCAAGCCAGCCTGAGCACCTGAAGTGCAGTGTAAAGTGCCTTCAACTTGTTTCCTGGGGGGTAAGAGACCGTACGGTGCAGCACCTTGCTGCAGCTCGATGACCACTGCTGCAAGTCACCTGCTAGTCGAGCTTTTCTCACCTGGTTCCCCCTTCCATGGGCTCTATCGGCAGCTATCAGCTACCGTGACTCCAGTCAGAACTGCCTTCCTCTTGCTCGCTCTCGTTTTCTTTCCATACATGTTTAGAGAGATAGGATGCCCTCTGCATAGGGACATTTTTTCAGCTGTCAGCACCATTACTTATTTTAGGTGTTTTAAAGAAAATGGGGATATTGTGATGAGTGCCAGCATAGTGGAGGCCAGCATCTTCTGCAAATCCCGTAGAAGAGAGGTCGGTACTCCAGTAACCCACACTGCCTTACCAGAGTGCTCCCATCAGTAAATCCTGGGACATGAGCAATTAGTGCAATTCTTCTGATGCCTTCTATAATGTGTCCACCCACACACGGGGACCAGGAGCACAGACCAAACTTACACTGCACAGCGATCAAGTAGCAACAACTTTCACTCACTATTGACCGAGGCTAGTTCTGAACTGAAACCCTGGAGAAAATGTTCTGGCTCAGTTTTATTCCATGCAGCCTCTGATCCTGTTCTCATGGCCAGCAATTAATAGCATTACCATCTCTCACATGTAAAAGACTCTAACTCCACTGCTAATCCCCCACATCCGTGAACCTTTGGTAATGCGTATTTTGATGTGTGTCATTTTGTTAAGGGGATTAGCAAAGGGATACTTTTTCCTCTTTGTTAATTTATCATAAATATTGACTAAGTAGTACACAAAAAACTGGTAACTTTAACTGCATAATTTAATATTAACACGTTTCATTCCACTTTTCAATCTGTGTATACGCACTCACAAACTCAATTTCTCTGCAATAAAAACATTGGAAAAATACTAACAAATTCCACAACAGAACTTTTTAAATTTTACAAGGAATGCAGTAAATTACTAGAAGCATTACATTTATAAGTATCACTTCACATATCCCATATCCAGACTGGCAAGTCAAAATCATACCTGATGTATCTTCCAGGAAGCTCTTCAGAAGAAACCACACCAAGATTCTATGGAAAAAGATATCCTTGAAATTTTCAGAGGCAGTGCAGGTATCTTGTACTGCTCTTCATTTCAGAACCTCCCTAAATACTGGCAGCACTTTAATAACTAACTTCAGTTAACTTTTACAAGAAAAGGAAGATTTCACTGTGGCCTTGACCATTGAACCTATCCTCAGGAGGGATGATAAGAGTAATTTCTTAAAGTTCTCTATGATATTGCTTAACTTTGTTTAGCGAACTCTTTCTGATTGGTCTGCAGAGACTAATATGAGAAAATAGAGATGAGTAAGAAGGACTGTTTGTTGCAATCCTGTCCTGTGCATCTGCCAGTTTTCTGTTCAGCACTGTGGGAAGCAGTGACCAGAGCTCAGCCGTGGTACCCTTCACTTCTGAAGGAGCATGAGCCAGTGGTAAGGCAGATGGGACTGCTGGGCGAGCCAGCTCTGAGCAAGGGGTGCCACTGTGAACCTTCCTCACAAGCACCTTTACGGGATCCTAAATTGTCTTTCCAGAGCAATTCCTGTATGCTCAGATCATTGCCAAAAATAGCCTTTGCAGGGATTTGCAGTGGCCAGCTGTGACTTGGTGGACCTGATGCTGTGGCATGCTGGGAGAGATGGTGGAGAGGTGCAGCCAAGTGTTGGGGTATGAATGTGGCATAGGTGGGTTGGGCTGTCCTGCAGGATCCTGCTCCCTTCCACTGCCTGCAGAGGAACTGAGGGAAATCATCTTCCCTACGCCAAAGTGAGCCTTTGTAAACATTTCCCCGCCATATCTAAAAACCACCTAAGGAGACAGCTGAAATAACGTTTTGATGCCTCAGGCTGCAGCTTCGGTAGCAGGTGCCCATGTTCAGGAGAGCAGCAAAACCTCAGTGCTGAGGTGCTGAGGACACCATAGCATCAAAGTTCTCTGATGAAAACCATTCTTAGGACCCTTTTCTTAGGTCATGCTACCATGAACACCTAGAAACACTTCAGCTGTGGTATCAGGAAAGTCATGGGGTGCCAGGCCCCTTAGGGTACTCCTCTGGGCTAGAAGCCAGGGCTTACCTTAGCCTTTGGGGGTTTGAAATCACAGATCCTGCCCCTGAAGAAAGATTTTTCCTCATCTGGTGAAAGGATATGGAGTGAGGGAGGGCACTCTGTGTGCTCTGGAGGGATGGTCACACACATGGGTCTAGGAGGAGAAGAGGCAGGAGGAACCTGATGTTCTGCTCTCAGATGGTTTGCACATATTTCAGTCAATGATTAACCAAGAAACAGTGGAGCAAGCAGGACCCCAATATCTGTCCCTGCAAAGTGTGAGCTCTATTAGCGTATTCAATGAGGATTTCTCTCCTACGCTTTAGCCCACAGCTGCAGGTTCCCTGGGAGTCTTTATGGACCTCAAGTGCTTTTGAAAGTTGGAGCTACACTTCTAATCAAGACAATAGGCTCTCCTAGTCAAAAAAGATCCCAGTTTACTTCTGAGTCCCTGTCGAGAGTCCCTTCTCTGCAACAGCAAACCCCAAGGTTTGGGTAACTGCTGTTAGACTTAAGGCACTTCCTGCAGTTTGTAAAACTGACAAAGAAATTACTTTTCACATTAAAATAAAAATTTAAAAATATGTAAACCATAAAATAATTAACTAGCTTTTGGCCTCCTTCCTCAAAGTGTAGGCATGATGTGGTCGTAGAATTGCTCTAAGACCACTTTGAAGTGTTGAATGTATTCTTAATTCTTTGTATTTGGGATACGTCATGAGAAGCTGCAATGTAAAACTGTAGGACAGCTTTTTTAGGACTAGGTTTAAATGCAGGAGGGACTCTTGGCTCTAATGAAGTCAGTGGAGTCTTGTCCTTGGCTTCATCACATCCACTTGTGAGTGCTTTACTCTTGGATTATTCCCACTAACTCACCAAAGCGATAAGATGCTACATGGAGTGACGAAGGGTATAAGCACTTTGGCCTTTCTGTTTGCAGCAGTAATGTTAAGATCATGATTTTCTCCTGGTGGTGCAGAAGAGGTTTCATGCACAAGGGTCATACAGGAGCAGGTTGCCTCTGTCCCACACTGCAAAGCCCTGATGTCTTTACACTGGGTGCTTAAACACCAGCTAAACTCCATAACCAACTGGGAAAGTGTGGCCTTTTCTGCCAAGGCAGAGCAGAAGAGGAGGAAATGAAAATGTCTTATTGCTCTGTCTCTCAGGCAGCCCCAGAAATGCAGAGGGTTCAGGGACCGTGAACCAATCACAGCCTGATCCCTTGCCAAGTCTCAAGTACCCTCAGCTTCCTTTTGTTTTCATGGGAGCTGAAAACTACACAGAGCTCTTGAAAACTGCTTGGTGAGCTGAGCTCTGAAGGGCTTCACGTGTACTGCCTCCCACCCCGGCCAGGATGGGGAAGGAGGAACAAGTGGCTGGAGGGAGATAAAGCAGTAACAAATTGTCTGAGAGGCTTACAACTGCAGAGGGAAGCTATTTTTCACGGAGAAAAGAAAACAGTTCTGCCGGAGATGCGTTTTACTTGTCTTGTGAAGAGCTCCACGTCTTTCTTTAGTGTTAAATAAACACCAGTATCGATACTGGGAGATTAGCTGGCTGAGAATGTGGATAACAGCATCAGCCCGTGCCGATTTCTAGTGTTTCCCAATATTTTCCTTCACCCTGTGCTGTATAAAGCTTCTGTTCTCATGTGCTGCTTTCTGTCCACGTCCTGTCTTCTGCTGCCTAGCTGGTCACCCTGCTGCCAGGTTCTGCCCAAAACCTTCCAGCAAAATATCACTCACAATAGCATCTGCTGTGGTGCTTCTAGAGCAAAACACTCCAAACTCAAGTCCTTCCAACCCTTTCAAATATGACACTGCTCTACTTGGGCAGCTCAGTGGGTAAAAGAAACATATATTTTTGCTCAGCAGTAAGTGTAGTGGTCAGCTTGGGCATGCACCGCTGGTGGGTGCCAGTTCCTCGCTCCCATTTTGTAGGAAGGGCGGGGACCGCAGTCTGTGGGTGGCATCCTCAGGAATATTTGAAGCCCCTACTGAGGACCTCCAAGAAAGAAAAGGAAAACTGGATGGCCCTGAGAGGTCTTCCTAGAAAGCAGAGGAGTCACTTGTACTCACAGACTCAGGAGGCTGGCTCCAGAAGGAAGCGTAATGTCATTTCACATCCAGTTTCTTATACTCTCTAGTGCCTTTTCTTTACAGCAAGTTTCTCTTTCTGTTACTCAGAGGCACAAATTAAATCAGCTATGCTACTGGGTTAAGTTCAGTGGTGATACATAAAATGGGGATGGGGATGAGTAAGTTTAGTTAAGAAGCAAGTGTCAGGCAGTCAACATAAGTTTGGAAAGGGCAGTGAGGTAGGGCAAGAAGAGAAGGTCCGTTCCATTAACAAAGATATTTCTGGATTGCTCAGATTTATCAAGACCTGTAGAAAAAGAGGGTCTGAATTTTGCTTAGTGTCTCAGGAAGAGAAAGGACCCTGCTAGGATATGGGTCATGGAAAGTTATCACTCCTTTGTATTGAGCGCGCAATAAGCAGGAGCACCCAGTGCTGTGTTACGGCAGTGAATCATGCAGAGGAGCTGGAAATTTCCAATAAAAGGGTTGGTGCCATATTCACATCCCTCTCGATTTTTATTCACACTTCTTTTATTACACGTATGTATTTTAATTCCCTTTTATTACATACTTAAGAGTGATTGTGGCCTGAAAGCCAGCAAACTTAGCCTGGATGATGTGTGTTTATAGGATGGCATTATACCATAAAGACCACAAACATAAAATCCTGCACCCTGCCTTTCAGAGCAGGGAGAGTTTTGTCATCCTCCTCTGCCAACATTAAAAATTGAGCTTCATTCTTCAAGATAAAAGTGCCATATTTTAATCGAATGTTAATGTTGTTTTGTCTTTTATGAACTTTCTGTATTTCACTTAAGGCAAAAATAGTTACTTTTTTTTATTTAAAGCCATCTGTCTCTTTTGATTTCATAAAGCAAATCAATTTCTTAAGAGATATCTCACATCGGAGGCACCAAACTATATTAGACTTGTTGATTCAAATGTATTTTTGCACTGTGTCTGCATACACCTTTATTATTTAAGACTTGGCCAGGCCGGGGATCACAGAGGATGCACAACCACAGAGCCCTGCAGAGCTTCTCCTGCCGGCGATGGGTGAGTCAGGGAATCTGCAGCATCACAGCCCGATGTGCTCTGTCCTTTGGTACAGATACGGCTACATGTGCATCGAGTTATGTTTAACACATGGTAATGAGAGTTCAGATAATCTGAAAATAAAGCAGAGGCGTAGCTTGTGCTGTGCTGGAGCGGGAGGCTCAGCCTTGCTGCTCCACCCTGAGCTCCTTCCTGCTGGCTCCAAGGACACTTGCTCCAAGAGGTGCTTGTGGGACACCCACTTGCAGGGGGTTTTCAGCCACGTGAGAGTGTAAAAACATCCTGTGTTCCCTTAGGCCAAAGGAGAGGCATTGCAGGGGGTCGTGTCCACCTCAGACTTGCATACAGCAGTGGTATATCCTGTCTCTAGGAAGCCCTGGTGCCAGCTGCCTGTGGCTTTACACCACAGCCCTTTCCCGCTGAGACTGGGCATGTCTGTTGCATGAATACCACAGTAACGTGACACCTGCCTCAGGGAAAGCTGTGGTGTCCCCACAGGGTTTCCTTAGAAGTCTTTCCCTCCTAGTGAGCAGGAGCAGATGGCAGAAGGAGGAATAATTTATTTTTCTCTTGGCAGGAGTTGGCCAACTGCAGCCTGGGAATTGTTGCATGTGTTGAGTGGGGCCTGACACTTATGTCCCCCCCCAAGCACTGCTGGGCCAGAAAAGGCCCACTTTCCTACTCCCCAGCACTGCCGGACCATTTGTTTGTGACTCCATTGCCAGGCCATGACTTCAGTCCGGTTTCTGTCTCCTCAGTGGTCAGCCAAGACTATGAAGACCACACAGTGGTCACCTGAATTTCAGCTACTAAGCCCAGATAATTTCTGTATAAAAAACCAGCAGAGTCAAACTGGCATGAAAGTAAAACCAAAACCAAAGAGTTTTGCCCAAAACGCTGCCTAGCAGAACACAAGCAGCAGCTTCTCTGAATGGGTGCCAGCACCCTATTTCCCAGGAAAGCCCTGGCCACTGTTCCCAATTTCCTCTTTAAAGTCCAGCTGAGCACACTTTTATTTGCCTATCCATTTTGAAATACCCTTAAAGATATTGTTGAAAAGAAGCCTAAATAAGTAAATACAGAGCAGATATTTCTATGGAAATGGTGGAACATTTGGATGTATTCAAACATTAATTCAGAGCCAAGTCCTTGTATTCATTTATGTTTGTGCTCTAGGTCTCTCTGTGTGGTGTACCTTTACAAACAGCAGTGCAATAAAATGCTGCATTATCTCCAGATACTGTAGACTGTGCCATTCCTTAAAGTGTGCTAATTATGCCTGAGGTTTCACTCAGGTAACAGTTACATGGACAAACGTATTTCCCAATATTTCAGCAGGTCTCTTATCAGTTGTTGGGTTCCTATCAGCTTCAGCTTGTTTTGCAAGAATGTGCAAAATGAAAATACCTGGGGTTTTGCTCATGGAGCAACATTGTTGTGCCCGTGTAGCAGAGGGGCTTACCCAGCTGCAGGCTCCACGGCTCCACAGCTCTGGGGTCTGCGCTCCCCCACATCATCGCCAAGAGTTTGTTCCTTGAAATCACATCTGGATTTGGGAATTTTAACCTGAACTCACCTTAATTACCAGCCTGCTCTTCCCCTGGAATTGCACAAACTGGGTAGTCATAGGATATGGAGTATTTTGCCCTTTGATCTTATGCCAGGATATTTTCAGATTATTTAAGGACCCTCACTTTCTTGAATATTTTGTTAATTGTTAAGAGAGGAACTTCCAGTTTCTGTATCGCAATGAATTGTCACCAAAGTGCTTTTATTTATTTATTTATTGATTAATTTACCGTTAACATACTTAACCTTTTTCCATTTTGTGCGCTCATAAACATTTCCATACAAGTCTCCCAAGTACACTTTGCCATCTAGCACAGAAAAGTCTGCTTTTCTCACTTGTGTTACAGACGTTCTTAGAAGTTAAGCAGTAGGTTCAAAGACCACATGCTGGAAATCAGATTAATTTTTAGGTTAGTGCTAGCAAACTTTCACTTCTTTGAACTTTGCTTCTCTATATCATACAGAGACCACATACTTTTAAAAATATTAAAATATATTAAACACTAAATAGATTATTAAATATATTTTAGAATAACTATTGTCATAAACACAAGCAGGGCGAATGAAAGGTAAAATTCAAGAGCTGAGTTGAATTAGTTGTAAAGGAGAAGTTAAATATAATTTTGTTCATCCCTCTCATTCTCCATCTACAAATGAGATCTTTTTCATACTGTTAAAAAGCCCCACAGTACCCTCTGTTGCATTCACACCCCTGAATATCCTTCCTATCTGCTTGTTTGCAGACCAACACAGGCAAACGATAAAATATCTTTATGCAGGTCAGCAGGTGGCCTGACCTGGCATACTGTCTGCTCGGGAGAAGGCAGAAGTAGGAAAGTGGTAATTCAGGACTATGAGATAATCCCAGCTGTAGCACTCCTTGTTAGCCCTGTTTACTTGAGGGGGTTTACAAGAAGAGTGGTTGAGAGATCCAGCAAAAAAACCCACCCAACCACAAAGGAAACATCTGAATGGATTTTCCTTTATCACTTGGTGAATGAAAGAGCAGGTATCAATGTCTGTATTTCTGTGCTCACAGTCCCAAAACCCCCCAGCTCTGGGACTCCTGGGCTCATCCACAGCGTCTCTCAGTCAAGCCTGGACTCCTATATTTTTTTCCTTCTCCTGCATGGTGCTTGTAGTTGATTTTGGCCTCTGCTTGTACAACAGGAAGCCTCGCAGTTCAAATGGTTTACTGTGAGTTGCCTACAGCCTATAGTTTCAGCCTGGTTTTTTTTTAGACAGTTTTTTACGCTATTAGAAGAGGTTTATTTGCTCCCTGTGCCAAACCTGAAGGAAAGCTCGGCCATCCAGGGCTGTAATCAGGCCCATAGTTGTCTTTGGATCCCAAAATGGCCACTATTGCAGTTCCTATCTGCAGCACTATCGATAAAAAGAGCTGTACTTCCTCTGTCTGGGCTAAAAATATGCAAAACTATAAATCCCAAAGCCATGTGTGCAAGCTATTTTGCAACCAGCGGGCAGTAACAGCAATGGGAAAACCCTCCAGTCCAGCGGTGGTGGCACCTTCTTTTGCAGCAGCTTCTGGGGAGAAGACCCTGGCCACAGCACCCGCTGCCAGGGCTCTGGCAATCCCCTTTGCTCCTTGCCAGGCTGCTTCGGCTTGTAAATGTGCCAGATCAAACAAGCTAAAAATATTGCATCTAATCAGTTTAGGATAAAGGCCATCTGGGAAAAGATAGTTGTCCCAGGAAACGAGCTTCTTTCTCAATAGCTGGCATCATTCCCACTGAGTCACCGACGGGGCTCGGAGCACTGGGCTACGGGAGCGAAACGAAAAAGGGAATCTCTCCCACACTGGGCTTCAGCAAAAGCACCTGAAGACAAGGCAGTAAGAAACTGCTCTGCCTGAAGGCAGCGTTGGCCTGGGAAAAACAATCGTGATTCTGGACACAAGTCCCTTAAAAACAAATGTTTTGGGGATTGGTAAACACCAGGGGAAAGGGCAGATGCCTGTATTTACTGTCCAGTTATCAAAGTCTATGAAGCAGGGAATTTAGAGCAAACAAACTGAGGATAAAATAAGAGCAGGATTTCCAGCAGGGCTCTCCCCTGAAGGGTGAGGTGGCAAATGCTCCTCGGGATGGGGCCAACAGCACCTGGGAGCCTCCGCAAGCACGACCGGGTCGTTGTCTGGACTGGGCAAAGGGAGATGGGGAAAACAGAGTCAGCTGGGCAGAAACCTAGAGCTGGAGGTCTGGGGAGGTGGTCTTCCCAATAAAGGTCAGAAAATGCATCAGCCCTTATCAGACTCTCCTTCATAGCTCAAAAATGTCTTTCCTCTCTCATTTCCCATGCATGAAAATTTCCCATTTGAATGAAAAAATGGTCACACAGACGATGTGCTTGGAGTGAGTACGTTTGGGTAACCCAATCTGGTTGTCAGTGGAGATTAAATGCTTGCTTTTTGTTACACCATAACCCCATCCATTTCTAGGGCTTAAAGCTCAGTCCTGAAACAATACTACAAAGTGCCACAGAGTTTGAGGAAATTCCTCACTCGCGCCATACCCCTTATCCCTTTCAGCCATATCCCTTACAAAGGCATTAATCATAACTAACTTTTTAAGATTGATCATTACAAATGTAGTAGTATCTTCTTATATGATAGTGGCTTTCATGAAAAATGCATCCAAATATCTGTATTCTTTTTACTGGCCGCCTTTATGATCAAAAGCAAATTACCTTTTACCTACTGGCTGTGCTTACATGATGTATTATTTTCCAAGGTCTGATGGAAAGACTTTTTTATTTATGACTCAGGATGGGCCTAAAATGAAAAACATGTATCTAAGTACATCTGATAAATATGAGTTGGTTGCAGTCTACTGTCTATCAGTACAACCCCTGATTAAATGTTCTCTGTCCTGTGACGTGCCCATGGAAACTAAGCAAACATGTGGGGATTCCTTCATTTTTTTAAATCATTCTGTTTTTCTAGCCAATTAAGCTCTTCATTTACTGAACTATGTACTCAGACCCTAATTTATACAGCACTGAGGACTCAGATTGCAACTTGTTTTGGATCGTCAGGATTCAATGTCGGGACAAAGTGAGCAGGGACTGTCACCTGAGCAGTGGCAAGTCCAAAAGGCTTTCTGCCTCTTCTCTTGGGTGTAAAGTGAGGCTTTACCAAAAGGATATCTACCTCCACAAGAACCCTTCTGCTTTTCTCTCACACTTTCAGATGTTCCTGAAGTTTCTAGGACAATTTTCTTTCACCTGAAGTTAAGTCGCAGTTACTCTTAAGCAACTGGGTTTTGTTTGTCCTTATGGTGACTAATTAAAACACAACTCTCTACAGTGAGACATACCAAAAATTGATGGAAATTATCAAGGTGAAGCAAAGGAGGAAGTCAGGATGGTTTTAGGAGAGCACAGGTAGAAATGCTGAGCTGCAACATGTGAGATCGCAGAAGCAACTGGGAAAGCCAGCTTGCTGGGGAGGCTGATACAAGGCAAGTAAATACAAATTAACCCATGAAGGGACTTGGGCCATGTGCTCCTGAGGGATTTCTGTGCCTGCGGCCTGGCACATGTGTGGGAGGTGGATGTAGAGCCCCAACATGGCCTCAGCCCCTGCAGGGTCCTGTGACACCTTCATGTGCAAGAAGGGCTCGGGGGAGCAAGGGCAGGGAGAGTGGTCTGACCAGTTTCCTTGTACCCCCAGATAAGGTCTTCTCCTTGCCTAGAGGGCTGCTGGTGTGCTCCCTCAGACGGGTCACCCTCCTGGGAGGGTCCTTCATAGGGCTCAGAAATCAGCCCTGCTGGGGAGGAGGAGCAGGGAGGTGTCCCCACCATCCTGGTCCCAGCCCTTCCCCTCCTCCTGTCCACCCACAGGTGAGCAGAAACAGCTGAGCACTCATTCTGGGCTGAAAAGAGACAATTCTAGGCTTGATTTAGCCACATGAGGTAAAAAAAGAATTTCTTAAGGACAACAGATCGTGTTTTCTCTTGCCAACTGCCTACATAATGGAAAATGAAACTTCATCATGTATGCACAAAGCAATTGAAAGCTAAGATTTTTCCAAACTGGTGCAACCCAATTGCAGAACATTGTGCTCAGCCTTGAGTGCCTTGTGCACCACAGAGCATTTCACTAATATTTAAACTCAGTCTTTTGACTCTTACCCAGAAGCCCAGAAGGGTTTGTGGTTTAAGCAGGGTTGTGTAAGCAAGACAGCCCTGGTGGGTCTGAGCTGCTGAGTGGCAGAGCTCGCATGAGTTCTTGCAGACCAGGAGCTTGTAAGGTGCATGGGATAGAAGTGAATACAGTAAATGAACGAGGTTTATCCCAGAGAGAGGCAAGCAGTACTTCTGGAGAAGTGATCACACATGAGAGCTGATCTGAATGGTGCCCCAGGAGAATGAAGAGAGTGATGCTAGGAAGGAGCCCTCATACACAAATAGGGACCCAGCACATGCCATACCATGGCTGTAACCTACCTGCCTTCATCCCCATGATTAGGGAGCAGTGGGAGTAACGTGGGGGACCAGAGATGCAGCAGGGGGTGCAGAGGAGAGCAACTTTGATGGAGTACTAAGACTTTAAAGGGTTGTGGAAGACCATCCATGTTGTCCTGTGACCTCACGTGCCTTGTGCTCACAGAAGGCAAAAAACCCTTAGAATCATAGAATGGGTTGGATTGGGAGAGACCTCAAAGAACATCTAGTTCCAACCCCCCTGACATGGTCAGGGACACCTCCCATTAGACCAGGTTACTCAAAGCCCCATCTAACCTGCCCTTGAACCTTTCCAAGGATGGAGCATCTACAACTTCTCTGGGCAACCTGTTGCAGTGTCTCATCACCCTCACAGTGAAGAATTTCTTCCTTTAATCTAAATTGACCCTCTTTCAGTTTAAACATGCTACCCCTCATCCTATGGCTACATTCCACAACTTTCCTGAAGGCCCCCTTTAAGTACTGGAAGGCTGCTATAAGGTTTCCCTGGAGCCTTCTCTTCTCCAGGCTGAACAACCCCAACTCTCTCAGCCTTTTTTCATAAGAGAGGTGCTCCATCCCTTTGATCATTTTTGTGGCCCTCCCCTGGACTCGCTCTAACAGGTCCATGTCTTTCCTGTGCTGAGGACTCTAGCGCTGGACACAGTACTGCAGGTCGGGTCTCACCAGAGCAGAGTAGAGGGGCGGAATCACCTCCCTCGACCTGCTGGCCACCCTTCTTTTGATGCAGCCCAGGATGTGGTTGGCTTTCTGGGCTGCAAGCGTGCATTGCCGGCTCATGTCCAGCTTCTCATCCACCGGCACCCCCAAGTCCTTCTCCCCAGGGCTGCTCTCAATCCATTCTCCGCCCAACCTGTATTTGTGCTTGGGATTGCCGTGACCCATGTGCAGGACCTTGCACTTGGCCTTGGATAGTTTTAGTGTTCTGAAGGCAGGGCAGAGAGTATGAAAGAGTATCATGTCTATAGCAGAGTGAGGTGCCAGCAAAATGCATAGAAAGAAGAAATTACGTGTGCAGAGTTGTGGGTGTCTACTTAAGACACCAACAAATTAGCATATAAATCTTCAGTAGAAAAGGTTGAGGATGAATATCCCAGGTGCCCTGCTCCAGATTGATGAAGGTGTGAAAACCTGTTTTTCTTAAGAATCAATATGTAAAGCTCTGTCCTCATTTCCTAGGCATCTACCTATCTATATCTCTCTGTGCCAGATTCCTTATGTACATTTACAAAATCACAAATGAGTATTAATAACAATTCCAACACAATCATTAATCAATATTAACGAGAATGCAAACACAACAATTAGGCTGGCCTGATCAGGCCAGTCCTTACATAAATAGGGACTTATTGATATTAATACATATATATATAAAAATATATAAATATTTTGCCTTGACAAAAAAGCAGCATATGAAATGCCACTGAACTCTTGTATTCCCAGTTAGCATTTGAAAACCGATTCAAAATGCAATTCTTACTCAAGCATAGTTTATTAGCATAAACCTATGTTGATAACCTTTACACTCTGTCTGAAGATAAAGTGTTTATAAATATGCCTTTTATTGAATCACCCCAATTTTTTTGGAAGACAATGGTTCAATTAGAGGAACAGTACCTTGATTAGAAGAACAATTAATGCTTAAGTGTCATTTTTATTACTACTGTCTCATTCTGCAGTTAATCATTACCTGAGGTATCTCACTATTAATGTATTAGTGATATAATAGCACTTGCCTTTTTTCAGGACCTTCCACTCAAGATTCTTGAATTGGTGTGACGTTATAACAGCCTTCCATAGTAAATAAACATGAGATATTTGCTTTACTTAAAAGAAACTAAGGCACATAAAAATTGCTCAGTGACATATCAAAGGATATTTATTGATAGATATTTTGGAAGCTTCCTTTGCAAGGACATCTCCTGTGACAGCCAAGACAGCCCAGTGCAGCTCTTGTTAGAGCCAGATATTAGCTTATAGCAATTGATATTCTTCACTGTTCTGGAATTAAAATAGCCTTGACTGGAGGAAGCCTTCTGAGAGCCTGACCAAGCTTTGAATTATTCCACAGGGAAAAAATACTATCCTCATATTCTCTCTTACTTGTGCTTTGAGTCAGTGGCAGGTTCTTGAGACTGTTCTACGTCTTAAGATCCCCGTATTGAAAAACCCTGCCCTAGAAATCTGCTCCTTCCTTCAGGCAGGGAAGGAGGCTGTGAGGAGCAGAATGGGGATTTTGCTGGCAGAGCCATTGCTCTTGTGTCGTGATCAGCGTGGGGCTGGATTACAGACATGGTTTTCCATCTCCCTCACTACCAACCAGCTCAAATCACCACCGTGTCCCCGCGAGTCTGCACTGATTTGCTCCGTGATTGACTAGCTCACACAGGGCAGGCAGCCATGGCCTTGCGTGGGTTTTTTGTGCCTCAGCTATGTGACCCGGGTGTTCAGGTCCTATTGTTTGTGTGCTGCCATCCGTGAGGATGGCTCGTCAGGTGTCTTCCTTAATTGTTTCCCAACAATGTCTCTTTAATCCATTTTAGTTATTGATTAGGCCACCAGCAAGAATTCCAGAATTACAATAACGGCGGTTGAGATTGTTTGGGAGGTCTGCGAGGGGCATTGCAGGTATTTGGTATTAGTCTGTTAGACATTAATATGACTGTACTCCACAACTATGCTAAGAATGTGGCTATACAAAAGGCACATGTACCTCTGTGCAAAGGACGCTCTGAGTGGGAGTTCCTGACCTCCCTAGCTCTCAATATTAGAAACAAACAAGTGTAAATGAAACAAGAGAGAATCAAATTCAAAGCCCATAATGGAAATCCTTTTTCTCTAAGTGCCCAGCTCAAGGTGAAATTCCTGCCCTACAGTGTTGTTGAGGCCAGTAGTCCAACAGGAATTTAGCAAATTAATATCGACTGCCTCACTTTGCAGCTGCGGTGCCCTGTCCTGAGCTGCAGGTCTTTGCAACAAGCTCCCATGCATTGAATCTGCTTCAGGATGAATTCTGAGATGTTTCCAGTCCAAATGGTTCAGGCATTTCTAAGAATAAGATTTAGGAACAGTGCATTCCTTTTTTGCCAGCTTTCACCTGTGAAATGTCCATCTCTGCTCACTAACACTCCAACTTACCCCACTTGCACCATGCAGTGGGCCTCGAGGCTGCAGACCGGCTGAGAGGGGGCCAAAATGAAGCCAGGTATTAGGTCTCCTGGTCTCGTGTTACCAATCTTTAAAAGAGCCCAGAAACAAACAACAGTTAAAGAAAACTATCAAGACTGCAAAGTAAAGCATCCCAAATTAGGACATGACAGAATTCAGGTTGCTTATGTGCATGTATACTGGATATAGGTATTAACTGCAGGACCTCATGGCTGTGTCCCACAGGATCCTTACCTCTTTCAGATCAAAAGAAGTCTCTGCTGGAGATGGACTTGGCTCGTGGAAGAAGGCTGATGTGGTTGCCCATAGCTGAGCTTATCAATTCTGTGGTTCTGTGCTGTGTAGATGTAGTGCTGAGGGACATGGTTTAGTGGTAACTTGGTAGTGCTAGGTTAACAGTTAGACTTGATGATCTTAAAGGTTGCTTCCAGCCAAAATGCTTCTATGAGTTTATGATCACAACTGTCTTTATGAAAAGATGGGCACTTCGAGGGTGTGATGAGCGCATCTTCCCATGGTGGCTGTCTACAAGTGGACATCTGAATTGTGTCTTGTGAGGATCTGTCACTCACACTGACTGCAGAGGCACTCCACAGGAGTCTCCCAGGTGCAGGTGTCGACTTTGCAGATGTTTAAAGTCCAGTGATTTGATTCCTATCCTTGATGTGTAATAGCAGGTGCCACTAAAGGGAGGTTTGAAAAAATTAGAGAGCTTCAGAAACAGAAGATGAATTTCCAACATCTGTCTATTTTGGGTCATGACAGAACAGTGTAGATTCTGACCCTGTGTGATAAGGCAACTCCTGTGTTTGCCTGCTGAGCTGACGGTGGCCTCCCACATCAGCTCAGTCAGGTGGGCTGGGCTCATCTAAGGGTAAGTGGGTGCAAAAGGGGAGGTCCTGCTCCCCTCTCCAGCACCCTGACACTTCTGCTGTGCATTGCTAGTGTGTCCTTTGCCCTGCATCAGAGGTGCTAACGTGTAGCTTGTCTGAGGAACAGATAGAAAAGGAACAGTAAGGGGAAGAAGGGAAACATGAGTGGAAACCTGACAACTACCAGTGAAGACACACACAGTGAGTCTGCTCTGCAATTTTCCAAGTAAACCTACTAGATCTCCCCTTGTCATAGTCAGATCACAGTTTTACAGCATAAATCAGGTTGGAGGAGCAACAGCAAAGCAAAAGCTTTGAAATGAATCTCTACTACTGGGCTTCCCCCAACAGCACTGTAAGAGGGCTTTGTGGTGGCAGCACAATGCACAGTCCATAGTCCCAAAGCTTCCCCAGACCCGGTGTCTTTTGGAGTTTTCAAGTTCCCTCAGCTCCCTCTGGAGGGAGAAAAGTTATTTTAGATGAAGCAGAACAAATGTGCTTGAACCACGGGCATGGGGAATCTGGAGCTGTGCTACAGCATAGTTACTCTAAATTTAGTTCTAAATGCACAAATGGGTAAGTCACCTCAGACGGCTGCTGCTGCAAGAGAAATGGATGTAGTAATATCTCTGGTGAGCCATGAAAATATCCCTCTAGAAAAATCTGACAGAGAGAAGAAATGGATTTTAACCCATGTTTTAGGGTGTTGCCGAATCAGTGTCTAAATATGCCCAATAAGGGCATCAGAGGGAGTGAAAATATCTGAAATAAAGATTCCTTAATGCTGCAGATCTGGCGTTCTCACAGGTGCTGACAATGTACTTTAGGCTACTGCTTGGTGACTTTGGGATGTTGGAGCATCTGATGACCCACCAGGGCAGTGGGGACAAATCTGCCCAGCAGCTGGCACAGGACCCTTACTTTTCTGGGTGCTTCTTTTTTTTATTCCACTTTAAACCAGGCTCAAAGATCCACAGACATCCTCTTCCCAAAAAAGTTAAGCCTTGCTGAGCTTATCCAGGCACTCCTATCACCCTGAAGCTATTTTTAGAAGTATGGCTGCACTTCTCTCCCACTCATGTAGACATACCTGAACTGGCTAAAACTGGTTAATTTAGATGCTGATAACAGAAAACACTTCAATCTGACTTGCACTTAGTTGCATATAAACTGTTCTGCCTCTTCTTTTTTGCTCTGCAGCTGCTGGGTTTTTGTATCTAATTGTTGTTGTGGGGTTTTTTTCATCTTATTGGCTCCCTGGCTCACTTCTGACTATGCTTTAGCCTTCCTCCAGTGCTGAAAAGTTGCCTGCAAGTCCATGAACCTGGATCCGAGGAGACTTCCCTACTGTCACAGGGGTGGCACAGAAGGTCTGTTCAGGCTCCTGCGCATCTGGGTCCAGGAGTGTCAGCAGTAGAAGCACATTTGTGCTGGTGTCCAGTTCAGAATTAGGAAAAGTGACTGAACTCAAGCATGTGAATTGCTTTCTAGGACACAATTTAGAGTGAAAGACACAACGCACAACATGTTGGGCTGGAGTGGGGCAAACTGTGGTGCCAGAAGGGAGCACAGCCCCGCTGTGGGCAGGCAGTACCCAAAACTGCATTCCCAGGGCCTTTCTGCAGTCTCATTGGGAGCGCCTACATCAGTGTGTTGGTTTAGAACACAAGTCCACTTTTGTACCAGATCTCTTGATCACCTCCTGTTCTTCTGCTTTGGGTTGCACGATGGAACAACCTCAAACTGCATGAACCGGCTTCCTGGGGATGGGAATGAATGAGAAGATGTGCTCCAGGGGTGCATCCAGGAGCAGCTGCAAAGGGGAGTTCAACAGAGCCAGGCTACAGCTCATCCAAAATAAAGGAAAACCCTGAAATGTGGATTTCAGGTCCTCACTACCAACTGCTTTGCTGTACAAATCCCCTCCTGTTTGTATGGATGTTGTGGTTTAAATCCAGCCAGCAGCTAAGCCCCACTCAGCCGCTTGCTCACTCCTCCATCCAGTGGGATGGGGGAGAGAATTGGAAGGGTAAAAATGTGAAAACTTGTGGGTTGAGATAGACAGCTTAATAGGCAAAGCAAAAGCTGCACACCAAGCAAAGCAAAATGAGGAATTCATTCACTACTTCCCATCGGCGGGTAGGTGTTTAACCATTCCCAGGAAAACAGGGCTTCATCACATGTCAAGGTTACTTGGGAAGACAAATGCCATCACTCCAAATGCTCCCTCGTCTCCTTCTTCTCCCAGCTTTTACTGCTGAGCACAACATCGTGTAGCACGGAATATCCCTTCGGTCAGTTGGGGTCAGCTGTCCCAGCTGTGTCCCCTCCCAGCTCTTTGCGCCCCCCCCAGCCCACTCACTAGCAAGGCAGTGTGAGGAGCCAAAAAAGCCTTGACTCTGTGCAAGTACTGCTCAGCAATAACCACAACATCCCTGTGTTATCAGCACTGTTTTCAGTACGAATCCAAAACATAGTACCATGCGAGCTACTATGAAGAAAATTAACTCTATTCCAGCCAAAACCAGTGCAACATACCACATGTTAGTGTAGAGGTAGCTCTTCCCTCTGTGCTTGTTCAATTCGTAATGTGAGTCGTAATGGTTTTATTTGGTTTAACCCTCATTTTTTTCTGTATTTCTTTTTCTCTCCTTCCTTTTCTTATATACAAGTAGTTTCAGGCTGCATTTGGCTTGATGTTGTTTTACTACCTGCAAAATTACATTTCTTCATTGCTGAAACACCAACCCTTAGTGGAAAGACTAGTTGTATATCGTTCTAGATTTTCTGAATGTTATTTAACCTCTCCTTTCTTTGTCCTATGTACCCTAACAATAAACACAAAATGAGTGTATAAAGGTTTTGTGAATAGACTTTTGCTTATAGACTGCAGATAAAGGCCCCCAGGCTGGCAGGACTTGATGAAATTCATCCTGGACAACTTAAGGACTCAGAGGAGCAACTCTGACTGTCTTCAGAGACCTGGAGAAAGACAGGATGTTGGAGTCTTGCGGAGTGGGAAAGGATTTGCTTTAACTGAAGGAGAAAGGAGAACCAAGGGAATCCCAGACTACTTCAACACTTTTATATAAATTTTAGCAACTTGAAGATAATAAAGAGATAAGCAACAATGAACGGGCATTTTACAATAACAAGTTGTATCAAACTAATAAAATGTTCTCTTTGATAGAGTAACCAGCCCAGGGTAGACCTAAGGTATGGGTGAAACTTTCTGATGATAATGATACTAGAGCTGAGGTGTAGGTAGCCAGCAGCATTGTAAAATCTCCCTGGAGCTCCTAAAGAGCAGGTTAGATACCCTCAGGGGTGGCTGGGCACGTGCCAAGAACAAGGGCACAGCACCCATGCTCCAACTTGTGCCTGTTGCTTCTATCACCACATTTTCTTGCATCTGTGAGCCAAAATTGGACTCAGACCTTTAGCTTTAGTCCCACAAGGACTGAACAGAGGGAAATAATCCCCTCTTGACCTGCTGGCTACACCTGTGCTCATGCAGCCCAGGATGCTGTTGGTTGTCTTCGCTGCTAGGGCACATTGCTGGCTCACGGTCAACTTGGTGTCCACTGAGACCTCCAGGCCCTTTTCTCCAGAGCTGCTTTCTCACCAGCTGGAACTCAGCCTAGACTGTAGCGTGGGGTTAGTGCCTGCCAGGTGCACGACTTTGTTATAAGGTACTATATTAACAGATTAGCACACAATATCACAAGCAAACAGTAATGTTAACATGACTAACCTATATCAATTACAGTTCTTAAAGGGCAACCTGCAGACTGGCACAGTGCGTGCACCTTGATTTTCACCCTGTCAGTTGATTTGCTGTGCTAGATCACGGCATTCTCCCATCCAGGTACCATGCAGTGCTTAAAACATTAACACCGCAGCAATCTTAGATGCAGGAAATATGTTCTGTTTATCACTCTGTTATCACTGAGAAAGCTCTGAGCTGCACAATAACATTGTGCTTCACAGGGAACTTTGGCTTTCATAAAGCTAAGATGATCTAACAATGGGAATTTATTACTTTGAAGATTTTCCGTCTGAACAGAGAAAACACCCCTTGTGCAAAATTTCCTGTTAGCCCCAAAAGCCCTTGCTCAGGGGATTTAAAAGCTGGAGCCTGGGTTAGGAGAGCAGAGCGTGAGTAGAAGTGTGCCATTTCCTTGATGAAACACCTATCTGTTGAAGGCTGTCTGCAAGTTAATTGCCTTGTTATTTAGGTTTTATTTTTATTTTAATTACCTTGTTTGCCAGAGCTTTTGAAATTGAAGAAAATTAAATACTGCATGGTCACTGCGTTTTTAATGGCCTTGTTTGGGGACAAAAGTGAGATTTTAATTAACATGAAAACTTGTGTGGAAACTTTCCATGTCGTTTTATATTTACATGTTTTCTAACAATAATAGAACCAATGAATTTTACAGATGTTTAAGAAATACAAAATATTTGTAGTTTTGGTTTTGATTTTTAATAAAAACCTGAAAATTTAATTGGAAGCTTAAAACAAATGAAAGTGCTCTTTTTCTTCTTAAATGTGAAAATTAACTGACACTTTATGATCAGCTCTGGTATAAACATTTATTAATAAATTTAAACAGGCAATGACAAATTGAGCACAGGAAAAGGAAAACATCAGTAATACATAATCGTATTCTAATTCTCATTGCAAAGACTTTGAATTATGAGCACTGCACAATTTTATCCTGCGGTGAGTTGGTTTTTTTTTTCTTTTGTGTAACCTACTAGAAATAATGTAGACTTTTTCCCATGTTCAAACCAGGTTTTCATATGCCACATTGGCCTCACCTGTAATCTCGCTAGCTAGAAGGTCACAGATTTTCAGAACGAAGTGATGTGCAGGGAACAGAATTTTACAAGGTATACCAAGTTACTGATACAGAAAGCCCTTCAGTGCTGTTGCAAAATAGTTCCCAGGAGGAAGTTAGATGGAAGGAAATTGGAGGGAAGGACACCAGACATAGAGCTCCCACTTCCTTTCTGCACGACAGACTTGATAAAATTAAGCAAACTGAAGGGAGAGTCATCTCTGCCTCCTTTGAGGGGCAGCAGCACAGTCCTGTCCCTGCGATGCCCAGGGCAGAACCCAGTTGAACTGCCTGAGATGTCCAACTGGCACTCAAGTTCTCCATGCCTGTGGAGACACTCCTTCTTACATCTGGTGAGCTTTTTCCCACCAGCCTTGACTATCTCAAAGTTAGATGTTTAACAGAGGTCATTGGGTCCCCTCTCTGCTCAGCGGATGGCAGTGCAGCTGTTGGAGGGCAATCCTTGACACCCACCTTGGGACAGGATGAATAATCTTCCCAATTTGTCAGTCTCTCTGAGTTCCCCATAGAAGCCCAGAAGACTAGCTTTCTACTAGACCTGCTAAACCAGATGTCTGACCTTGACAGCTGCAGTGAGGTGAGACAAGTCCTGCCTTGGTTGCTTGTTTTCACTGTATGTAAAAGCAGAGGCAGGAATCCTTGAAGGCCCCGAGGAAGATTGTGTTGGCGTTGGTGCATGAATGTAAAATAGGCAAACAGAATCTCCTGGGTGCTTATTTTCAAAGGCGCCTGCTGACCACCCAGGGAATTTAGGTGCTTGCTTTAGGAGGATGGCTTCACTAGGTGCCTAACATTTAAATGCAAAGAAGAGTCATTCCCTCAGTTGAGGCAGCTGGATTGCATCTCACTCACGATCCACTGCCAGGGGCAGGGTGACAGGTGTTTAACCACAGTATGTGGTAAGGTCTTAGGTATGTCGTGGTTCAGCTTGGACCAATGCCCTTTTCTGCAGTCACCATGTGGTGTCAGAGAACCCAGATGGGTCCTACCACCAAACCCAGCTCTGGTGCCCGTTGTAGGGGAACTCCTTTCTAACTTCCCTTTGACTCAAAAATGCAGTGTTTCAGCTTCCCCAACCCCCTGCTTGTCTACGTGTTCTCCCTCAGAGCTCCAGCTAGCAGAGGAATGTCCTGACCGCTTAACTTTCCTGCAAGCATTTGGGAGCCACCACTTAACACTCCTGCAAGCATTTGGGAGCCACAGATCTTTGTAAAATACCTGCAGAACAGAGTACACACATACCAGGACTCCTGATATGCTTTTGAGACACTTGTCCTGCCTCTTTGATGAATCTGAGGTATGCTGCTATTTTGCACCTGGCCCAGACCCACTTACCTTCCTCCTTCCTATTTATCCCATATTGTCCACATATTGGTGCAGAACCTCAACCAGAGGTCATGGACTTGCTGTAGCTTTCTCTCCAGTTCTCTGTTCATCTTTCTTTATTGCTTGAGTGATAGGAAACTTGTCTAAGCAGAGCAGTAAGCTGAGCAGTCTGGAAAGTAGTAGAGTACCCTGCTTTGGACAAGGGTGCAAAACAAAATGCCACCCCTACTTCTTTTCTGGATATACCTTACCCTGCCATGCTGCTCACTCTCACCAAAAGAGGAATTTACCAAAAGGATTTACCAAAGATAGGGGGAATAATCTGAAAATGTGTTAAGTATAGCTTTGCAAGGTACAAGACACTGATGGCCACCATGGAGTATGGTAAATTTTTCAGTCAGAGCCAGTGTAATAGACTGTCTAAATTGATAATCTTGATGTGTACAAATAAACATGTGTGCATAGACATATGTGTAAAAATGCAATTTGTAATGCAAGAAAATATTCAGTATTTCAAAGAGACATAATGCTCTACTTCTCTCTTAAAACCTCCTTGAAGATCTCTGTTAGTCTATGCAGTTATGTTGCCCTCTGTTGACTTCAGTATGTGCCTGCAGCTTTCCTCCTCTAGCTCCAAGTCAGAGCTGACTCTTGTTCTCAGGGCAGCTAACCAGAAGACTTCACGTTGCAGTTTACTTTCCTAACACAGAATCACAGAATGGCTGAGGTTGGAAGGGACCGTGTCTGGATGGCTTTTGAATACCTCCAAGGATGGAGACTCCACAACTTCCCTGGGCAGCCTGTCCTAGTGCTTGGTCACCCTCACAGTGAAAAAGTGGCCATTGCCTCTGGTCTGTGTCACTGGGCACCACTGAGAAGGGCCTGGCTCCATCCTCTTTGCACCCTCCCTTCAGGTATTTATATAAATTGATGAGATTCCCCTAAGTTTTCTCTTCTCCAGGCTGAACAATCCCAGCTCTTTCAGCCTTTTCTCATAGGAGGAAAGTCCTCCAGTCCCTGCATATCTTTGTAGATTCCCTCCAGTATGTCCATGTCTCACTTGTACTGGACTCCAGCTGTGTCTCACCAGTACTGAGGAGAGGGGAAGGATCACATCCCTCAACCTGCAGGCAACACTCCTCCTCATGCAGCGTGGGAGCCTGCTTTGCTGCAAGGGGATATTTCATGCGTGCTAAAGAATGCAATAAAAAGGAGCGGTGTACCCAGGTATTGTAACCTCAGTGTTCACAAAAGGAGTGCCACAACCAAAGAAAGGTGAGGTAGAGTCATGCCAGCAGCACAAGAACAGAAAGCACTCTGGTGATCATGGTTTACAGCTACCACAGTCCTAAAGGCAATCCATTGAGCATCTGACATTTATGGTCTTTATTACTCAGAGACGTGAAACCTCAAGAAAATATTTTAACAACCTCCAAATTCCAGTGAAGTCCCCAGGAAGGTTCAGAAAGGCAGTCCCAACCACTGTGACCCAAAGTGACACGCAGTTAATGGGCAAGGCTGCTGGGAGGTGACTGCCAGGCCCATGGTGATTGGGACGGAGGGGTCCAGCCCTGCATTCCCCCTGTGCCCCTTTGCCTTCCCACTGTTCCCACCCCCACCCCACCTTCCCACCCCCCACCAAGACACGCTTTGATGCTTTCTGCATTCTCTCAGGTCCCCTACACCCCCTCGCTACTCCTGGGTCCTGAAGCAATCACCACACAATCCACCTTCCCTTCAGCATCTTCTGTAATTTGAGAAAACTTCACAGTGCAGCATGGACCCAGCTGGGACACAGGGAGTGCAAAGAGATCATCGAATCATAGAGTGGTTTAGGTTGGAAGGGACCTTAAAGATCCTCTAGTTCCAAGCCCCCTGCCATGGGCAGGGACACCTCCCACTAGACCAGGTTGCTCAAAGCCCCATCCAGCCTGGCCTTGAACACTTCCAGGGATGGGGCATCCACAACTTCTCTGGGCAACCTGTTGCAGAGTCTCATCACCCTCATAGTGAAAATTTTCTTCCTGATATCTAATTTAAATCTACCCTCTTCTAATTTGAAGCCATTACCCCTTGTCCTATCACTCCACTCCCTGATAAAGAGTCCCTCCCCATCTTTCCTGTAGGCCCCCTTTAGGTACTGGAAGCCTCCCCGGAGCCTTCTCTTCTCCAAGCTGAACAACCCCAACTCTCTCAGCCTGTCCTCACAGGAGAGGTGCTCCAGCCCTTTGATCATCTTCATGGCCCTCTGCTGGACCCATTCCAACAGGTCCATGTCCTTGTGCTGAGGACTCTGCGGAGATCTCCCCACAGAACTTTCCAGCAGCTCTGCTGGGGCCTCTTGGAGGGGGACAGGGATGGACAGCCATTTTCTCAGCCCTGTCCTGTTTTTGCACTTGCTACCCAGACGTGACATGCCCGAAGCGTGTCCTTCAGAGCCTGGAGTCATTTCTTGTTGCAGAAGATGGTCTTGTTTGCTGCTCACAATAACAACGTGCTCATGGCATTCAGATCTATGTCTGAAAAACATTTAATTTCCCTAGAAATACTCAGGCACTACCGAGCACCATCAGTGCTCTGGTGCCCTGCTGCACACCAGGGCTGGGAGGCCGGTGGAGAGGCCATGGAGAATCAAAACGTGCTGGCTGAGTACTTTCCATTAGCTAGGGCTGGAGAATTTTTGCCCTTTATTCGCTTTGGTTGGCTCACTAGTGAGGGTGGGAGATGTAGTGAAGTGCAGATGTGGTGCTGAGGGACATGGTTTGGTGGTAACTTGGCAGTGCTAGGCTGTTAATGGTTTCAAGGAACCCACAGCAATTTATTGTCATTTAGACAATTATTCTTTCGCCCAATGACCCCTCCCCACCTGGGAAGGGGAATCGGGAAAAACAAGGAGACCCGAGGTTTGGAATATAAACAGATTTAATAGAATAAGACTAAATAATTAACAATAATAACACTAAAGAACCAATATTGATCCCAATAGCAATATAAAATATACATATATATCTCATATATACAATATATACTATATTATATATATAATATATAATATATATATTCTATATATAAAAGGATTATAGTCAGCCCATTGTATCAGTAGGAAGCTACGCACTCCCAGCAGGGGACAGCAAATGTCGGACACCATGAGCCCCACAGCTGTGGGAGGAAGGGAAGGGCTAAGGGGTCCAGCACCGGGGCAAGAAGTTATCTGGGTCACAGGCATCATGGAAGAGAGAGAACTCCTCAGCAAACTTTCTAATTTATATTGAATGTGACATTCATGGTATGAAATAACCCTGTTGGCCAGCTTGGGTCAAGTGCCTGGGTCTCGCTCCTCCAAGTCTCCGCACCTGGCAAGGCTTGAAAACACCGAGACCTTGAAACTGGCATACCATAGCTGGCTATAAAGTAAATACTTTCACAAATTCAGACACTAGAGTCTTTTAGAAATGCAGTTTTCACTAGCATTAGGAGAGGCCTTACTGAAAAGTAAAACTACCGAAAGAGAAATGAATCCTGTGTCACTCAAACCAGGACACAGGCTGATGGTTGGACTTGATGATCTTAAAGGTCTCTTGCAGCCAAAGTGATTCTGTGGTGGGAGGAAATGATGGGGCCATGATACTTTTGCTGCAAGCATCGGGGAGCTCCGGGATGCTTTCTCATTAGCTAGCCTGAGAGTCAGGGATTCAAATATGAAAATATCAGGCACATCCAGTCTTCAGTGCTGCTGGAGGTGCAAACAGATACATCCTGATGCAGAAAGACAGAAGAGGAATCCTGCCCACGGAATCCAGCCTTTCATTTTGAACGCAGGCCCTTTCACACAGTGTTACTAGGTGCTGGCGCATTCGTTAGCTGGTGCACTTTCAACAGATCTGACTATATGTTATTAATGGGTGAATTGCTCTTCTCCCAGGTGGCTCCTCTAAATAATTTGTCTGTTATAATCAGAAAGGCTGGCATTTATGGATATTATGCCTCTCTTCTACGCGATCTCCAAAATGTGTGCTTAGTGATGTGCTGCGCTGTACGGGAAATAGCAGTACACTGCCACCTCATGGAAATCTTGATTTTATGCAAGAAATTAGAAAGTGAGTCCGGGAAACTTGAGAACTCTTTTTCACAGAAAATATTTTCACTTTTGGGCAAGATGGCCAATCAATATTATGAAGTTTGTTGCATATTACTTACCTAAAGTCACATTTAGATGTTTTTATTGTAAATTGAACAGAATATTGCATGTCTTCTAAACGAGGTGGAATTCAGTACAGAAGGAAAATGGCCTTGGCTCGTTGCTGTTCCCCCGCAGGTGACGAAGGGTTTACATTTTCAAATACTGATATGCTGAAGTCCAAACAACAGAACCACGAAGGCATGTTCTTTTTTTTCTAAAGAACAAATAGTCTGGAAGAATAAATACCACAAAATTAAGCTGTGTTAGTTACAACAATGTCTCAATCTTCTCATTCAAATTTTTCCTGATTAAATAAATTGAAAGCAATTATACCAAGTCACCTGAAATTCTTTCCAAAACAAAATATCCTAGTTGTTATATTTTTGAGTTTTTTAAAAATTGGATTTATGTGCATTTCTCTGTCGTTTAGCACCATAGGATCATAGACTACCAGGTTGGAAGGGACCTCAAGGATCATCTGGTCCAACCTTTCTTGGCAAAAGTGCGGTCTAGACAAGATGGCCCAGCATCCTGTCCAGCGGAATCTTGAAAGTGTCCGATGGTGGGGAACTCACCACCTCCCTGGGGAGATTATTCCAATGGCTGATTGTTCTCGGTGTGAAACATTTTCCTCTTGTGTCCAGTCGGAAGAAAGAGGTTTCATTCTGAAAAATGAAACATTTTGGCTTTCTCTGCTTGTTCACAAATGTTATTTTTATCCCTTAGGTGTGGGTTTGTGAGCTGCTTTGCCTGACCTGCACATTAACTTTCGTGCCAGGTAGCGCTACCCGCTGCCGTGCGGCTCCGCGTTGGGAGCGCCCTGCCCCTTCAAGACCTTCATTTGCATGTCCCCGCCCCTCCCCGCCAGGCCCCGCCCACCGCGCCGCTCTCGGCGCTGTAGCGGGCGCCCGCCTCCGCCAGGAGGCGCCTTCGCGCGGCAGCACCCGCTCCTCCCGCCGCGCCCCCACCCGCCCCGGCCCGTTGCGCCTGCGCGGTCGGCGGAGTCCTTGGAGCGGCGAGTGAGGGGCGCGGGCCGACGGCGGGCCCGGAGCGGCGAATATGCAGCGCTGGGGACGCGTCTCCTGTGCGCTCGCTCGGGTACGGCGCCGGCAGGGGACGGGGGTACGGCGCCGGCAGGGGACGGGGGTACGGGCGGGAGGGCAGGCGGCGGGAGCTGAGCCGCGCCGCGCTCGGGAGCTGGGCCCTGGGCTTTCTTCACGCCCCCCCACCCCTCGCCGGGAGCTGGCGTGAGGGCGGGCGGAGCCGGAGCAGGCGCCCTGGGGCGCGGCGGGCGGCCGCGGGGTTTGGCTGTTCTTCCCTGCCTTCTCTGCTTTCGTCAAGGGGAGTCTCTCCTCGGCGCGGCCTCGGCTCGGCTGAGGGGACGCGGTGCACGCGGTGCGGCCTGGCCCCGGGCGGGCCTCACGCCGCCCCGGGGTGGGTGGGCTCGGGGTCTTGTCCTTGCTGGCGTGCAGGTCGTTGGCTGTCGGCCCTCCCGAAAGCGGAGCGGGGTGTCCCGGCCCGCAGAACCTCCGGCCGGAGGGAGCGGCCGGGCGGAGCCGGGGGCGAGGGCGGACACCTTTGCGGCTGTGGAAACCGGCGGCTGTCAGAGGGTCGGTTCCCGCCTTTGGGCAGCGTTGAGGGCTTGGGAAGTGCTTCCAGGAGCACCCTCTACTCCAGTTACAGGGCTCTCGGCCCGTGAGATGCTTGTAGCTACTGTGCTGTGCTGTCTCATTTCAATTAAGAAGTCGTGCCTTCCAGAACCACCTCTGAGATGTTGTCTGTTCGCGGGAAGTGGCCGAAGGGGGTGGTTATGGAACAGCAAGACGCTTCATAAAATGGGTGTCTAATTTATGTCATTAAGTGGTTTGAGAGTCAGGTGTGAAGTGTTGGAAGTTTGTGTAGTTAGAGGCAGCCTTAGGCGAGGCTGACGTGAAAACAGGTGTAATGATCGGCTGAGGGTGCAGAGCGGGTAAATGGCAGAGCGGCTTCTGCCTCCTGTTCCAGTCAATGCTCTCCATGCCCTCTTCAGTCACGTTGTTCCTGGTTTGGATAACTGGTGGCTGTAATTGTGTGTTTGTCTGTGTGTGGTTGAATGCTTATTTTTCTTCAAGTGTAGACTTCAACTTTTAAAATAAAGGTGTTTTTTTCCTCCCCTTTCTAGAGAAGCCATTTTGATCGAATTCATCATGGTCTCCAGGGAATTTGTGCAGTGTCACAAAGGACCTATGCTGATCAAGGTAATTAATGGTGAAGAATTTCTTTGGACAAAAAAAACCTTCAACCCAAAAAACCCTCAAAAACCAAAGCAAGTGCTTCAAACTCAGAAATCAGTCTTCCAGGTGATGGGGGAATCCATGTCAACATGGAGATTTAGATGAAAAATAGTGGCTTATTTGTCCTATTTGATATAAAGCTAAAGCTATAAATAGAAGTTGAATTTCATAGAACATAAGAACAGTGATGGTAATTAATATTACAAAGGAGATTGTGGTTATGAGATATGAGTTAGGTACAAAGTTCATAGCTTCTGCTGCGTTCATAATCAATAGAGGTTACGTAGATATTTATTTTCTCCTTTATAAACTACTGATTTTATGGCATTCAGTAAGCATTTATCCTTTGCAGTAAGCATCAACAGAAACTATGTTGGGAAAATGTTATCCAGACATCTTGGGTCAAGTTCTTAAAGGATTTATATCAGGATGGACGGGTCAGACAGAATTCAGTTGCCTCATTTCATTTTACATTGTTTTCCCTGCAAAATTTAAGACTGGTTGGTTTTATTGCAGAGTGAATACCTCCATGCAACTTTTCCTTTTGTCCAGAAAGTTACTCTTAGGTGTGATGTGTAATTTACTTATCTAAACGTAGTTTATTAAGTTGCATCATTTTTAATAGCCATTTTGCTTTTTTAAAAAAAATGTATTTTCAAACATGAATTATTTCATAAATGATAAACTATTATTCCTGCAGTAAAATGTTGGTTGCTGAAACAAAAATGACTCAAATATGCTCTGTTTCAGTTGATGCTGATGTCACAGTTATTGGCTCCGGTCCTGGAGGGTATGTTGCTGCTATCAAAGCAGCTCAGCTTGGATTTAAGGTAAGATGAGACCTCACTCAGATAGCAGAATATTCATCCAGATGAGCTTGGAAGAAGTTTGTGTGATACCGAAAAACTGAAATTCTTCTGTTGCATCTGGGGCACGAGATCCTGTTGCCATGTCAGTAATCTTTCTTTACCTTGCTTACCCAGATAATACAGAAGTTGAAATGGAGATGTGAAGGTATTGCTGTCTGTAGCCCTTCTAGGCTACTGGCAAAGCTGCTCAGGACAGTTTGCTTTTGGTTGGAAGTGATAATTCAGGTGGGCTTATACTCTTGTGGAAGAGAATGTGGGAAAGGAAAGCTAGGAAGGAATTTTTCTCCCAACAAAGAAAAGGGGGCGAAAAAATATTGAGAGAGTGACAGAAAGGCCACTGAAAAAATGTCCTGAAGAACAGACTGAGGGACCTTAAAAGAGGAAAAAACAATATTTAACTGATGGGAGTAGAATTTGAATGTGAGTAGAGGAATTCTGTTGCCATGAGAGAGTTTTAGAGGTGAAAATATGTTTGTAGAAATACTATAGCATCTAATTTACATTTATTTATGTTCATCTCTGTTGTTCTGTCGTCGTTATATGCCTTTTGAAAGAGGCAACTTTTATCTGATGTGTACTAATGATATGTCATTCAGCTGAGTATTGTGAGAGTTACATGTGCATCATGTGTTTCAGATTTTCTAAACTTATAAACATACAGAGTGTAACTTGAGCAGGATATATTTTTTACCCTCACTCCTTAATATGAGGCCAGCTTACTCTCTTGGCACTGCATTATTCTTCTCTTAATTATTTTGAAATCTGAGAAGGTGGAGCTAGCAGTCCTGGGCATGTTCCTGCTGGCTGATATGTCCAGTGCTTCTAAATTATGACATCTGGACTTCATGACAAAAATGAGTTGATTAGACTGCCTGGTAAGGACAGGAATTCCTGTTGATGAATGGAGTTCCAGTGAAACGCTGGAACGGGCACTCATGTAGCATGTAGTGTTCACTGATGGATATTTTCAGAACTTGGCTGTACAAGGCCCTGAGCCACCTGATACATCTTCAATGTTGACTGTGTTTGGAGCGGGAGGTTTGACTAGATGGTCTCCAGAGGAGGTCCCTTCAACCTGGACTTTTCTGTAGTTGAGTGTTGTCCCTCATTGCTCATTACTCCCACTGCGTTTGTGATGTCTCTTTGGGTATCTTTCAGCCTTCTAATGTGCAACTACCAAAATATAAATGTTTGAGATTCCATTAAGAAGTTTTACATCTGTCTGTGACTTAGTGCAGATAATTGAGTTGTTTTTACCCGTGCTTTTGCATTGTCTTTTTTGTCTTAATAAATACCCTTGCTTTTAGACTGAGCTACCCGAGAAAAAAGGTGCTCAGTGCTACAGGTTTTAATTGAGATTGAGGCCTTCTGCCGTGTAAGCTTATGTTTGCTTATTTTAAAGCTATTTTTTATGGCTATATGCCCGCTTTTCTTGGAGCAATGCTGTCCTCAATATCTGTGATTAACAATAGGATACATATACAAGGAGGTTAAAAACTGCCCTGGATCCTGTGTTTCATTATGGCAAAAAATAGTTTTGTTATACTGCTTTACAGCTAGTCGAAGTGGGTAAAATTTTTAGACATGTTTGGCATGTGTCACCTGTAGCACTGGACAAACATGAAGAATGTTTGTGCTGCCCTTGAGGAGTGTCCTTGAGGTGTTATCGTGAGACGGGCAAGAAGATAGATTCTATAGTGATACCATTCATGGAAGAACCTGATTGTGCTCTACTGAACTGATGAACTTTAACCTTCAACATCAGTGCTACATGTGCTAACACAAGCATTAAGTCCTTGTATCACCATCACAGTGTCCCATGTTATTGCCAACAATGTTGTCTGAGCATTCACTTTTCGACAGCTTTGCTTAGCCTTGTTGGCAAAGTTGATGTGAAGTGGATGAGGCAGAACCTTCTTATCGGGTAAAGGTAGGAGCAGTCTGGTGCTGTTTGATCCATAGTGCAGCTTTTAAAGCCCATGGATCATTTATCATGCTTTCATGTGCTTAAGACAGGAGGAAGCGTAGAAAGAGGTTCAGCATGTCTCAGTGTATTTCTGTGATTTGATACGGTGAATCCTGCTCTTCATGTGACCATCACCTCTAGCACAAAAGTAGCAATTTAAAGAAATGATGAAAGGCTTTCACCTGGGTAGCAGCTTCTCAGGAGGTTGGAACTGTTGGAGTATAAACCAAGGAATTATTATTTTGAATATTTGTGCATCTTGCAAAGAAGAAGATGACAATTCTTTTGCTTCTATAAAAAAGGTTTATGATACTGCCCTCTCCCCCACCCCCCCCCCCCCCGAGGTGATCTGTTTTTACTTGAAACTGTGAGTTGCTTTTTTTCCTTTGCACACTTCAGTGTTGGCAAGTTGATGAAAAGGAGATGAAGTATTTTCCGTTGGTGTTAACTTTATTTTTGCTTGGCTTTGCTTTACTTGCTTTTTATTCTTTCCTTCTTTATCGATTTTTGGCAGAACTTTATAGCAAAGGGTCTTGCAAGACAGTGCGTTTAGAGAGGGAAACATTTGTGGTTTGGGGCTTTTGTTTTCTTTAAAGAAAAGATTTCTTCATGTGATTGTAACATGTATTGGTTTATTTGCCTGTTGTTTGCTTCTGATTACTTGTTTTCAGGAATCTTTTGCATGATTTACATTTTTTGCTTTTTGCAGGTTGTTTTGTTTTTTTTATTGCAAGCGAAATATCTTTCACAAAACTGAGTGTTGTATTTAATTGAGGTGCCTGTGGATTTTTGAAGCGGAACAGCAGCACTTAAAATTCTATGAAAGTATAAATGATGCATGGGGTAATGTGGCTGTCTTCTGGTAGAGAATTTTGTTGCAAAGAGCCATTTTGTGGTTTCTAAGTTATGAAAAAAGTGAGGGAGGGTAAATGTGAGCCACAAAATAAATCTAGGAATGAAATTAATGAGGCGCTTTTAGGGGTAGAGTTATTAGGTAAATGCCTGGTCTTTGTCATCAGTTCTAACTTGTCAGATACCCTGCATGGAAATGGTGTCATAGTATTGCTAATAAATTCTTTTTTCCCCTCACCTCTTCCTCAGACTGTCTGTGTAGAAAAAAATGAAACCTTAGGTGGAACCTGTTTGAATGTTGGATGTATTCCGTCCAAGGTAAGTGTACATAGTTCGTCTTAACTTCATTGAAAACAACAGATGCTATATGTATCACTTCAGAAACTCCTCCTTAAATCTTTTTCCAAGATTGATGTACTTTAAAAATTGAAATTGTAGTCCAAATAAGCTGAAGATCCAAATAAATAACATAAAGGGTTAAAATTTTATTTGCTCTATAGAAGTGGTTTTTTTGCAAACTCTGTTGTGTGGACTTTCCCAAATGAAAGAGTGGAAGAGAATAAAAACCAGGTGTGCGTACAGATACGTCTTCTCACTCTGATGAGCTGTTGAGTCTGCGTTGTAACCAGTAGCTGACTACAGTGTTAACTGTTTCAGATAATTGTATCTCTTATAGTCTACCATGTGAAGTTCTTGATCATCTCCTATCAGTTTGTTCAAAGTAAACCTGTAGTTTTGTCCAAGATGTTGTTCTTATGTTAAAGGAATGCTGAACTCTGTCACTAGGGGTAGAGAAAGTAAATCTCAACTAGGGGAGGGGGGCACCCCTGAAAAATCATGAACTCTGGTTTTGGTTGGATGATGCACCATGGTCTGAAGAGAGCTGTCTCTTTCCATTGACAGTAGAAAGAGCCTACTTAATTAGCTCTTTAAATATTAGTCTAAGCTAAAATAGTGTTTTCAGCAGCCCCAAAAGATGGCCTGGAGTGTGGGGCTGGTAGTGCTTGTGGGGAATAGTGCAGGTGGGGAGAAAAAAGGGAGAGTCCAAGGCATGCACTCTGAAAGAAAGGATAAGTAAGACATTCAGAAGAACCTAATATTTGATGTTATCAGTCTTGTTTTAAGTAACTTCAGAACTAGGGCCTAGTAAAAACAGTGCTATTGCTAGATAGTCTTATTAGTCTGATCTGCTTTATCTAGCTGGGTGATAATGAGTCTGCCTCATTAGCACCCAATAGGTGAAGGAAGACACTGGTAATGCCAGGTTTGTCATGGCTGTGGGAACAGACATAATTTTCTTACCAAGAACCCTCCTACCTATGTTGCTGTTTCTAATCTGTTTGCTCAGAAAGGTTCCATTAGCATGGTAGGAGAAAATACAGTATAAATACAAAGTTTTTTAAATTATATATTAATTTTCCTAAACATTTTACTAATAGTTCGAAGCTTGGAACATCTTAATATGCTGAGGAAAAACTAAAAAAGGAGATGTAGATCAACAGTGTTACTTTAAAAGTTTGGAACTTTGGTAGGATCTATTTAACTAACTTTTCTTTTTGAGTCCCCTTTTTTTTTAATTTATCCTTTGACGTTCTTAAGAAGGTATTTCTGAACCAATGGCTAAACTTGGATGCTATCCAGAATTTTTTTTGAATGGCAATCAGTTTCATAAGAAGTGGATATGTAGGCTACGTACACTGAGGCAATAACAAACTGTTTGAGAATATCTTTCCAAAAAGCCACCCAAAATAATACATTGGGCATGGACTTTTTTTTTCTTTTTTAATTGCTGAAGTCTGAAGTGGTGGTTGTGTCTTCAGTAATGTTGAATGTTATGGATTCAGGGTTGTGACAGTTACATGAAATGGGCAAATCAATTCTAAAGAGTGATAGTTGATAAGACTTAGTAATAAAAAGTGAATTATCTTATTCTGACAGTATTAGTTTAACTCAAGCGTGTGTATATAAGGCAGGTATTTCAGAAAGTGCTTTGAATGTTTTACTGTGCATGCTTTCAGTCTGCACAGACTTGTGCTGTTGCCCTTTTTGAAAAGATACTGATAATTTCATGTTTGGGGTGGCTATAGTGAAAGACACAATTTTTTTACCAAGATCCCTTTCTAACCATATTGCTATTTCTAATCAAAATACAGTTCTAGACATTGTGTATTTCAAGCTGCTGATTTATAAACATTGTTATAAAAACTATTCTAACTTCAGTTTTGAATTCTGAATGTCCAGTGAGCTGAGCTAGCTCTAAGTCATATAGTTTCAGCTCAAGTAGCTATGCAGTTTTAGTAACTTTAGCACAAGTCCTTTAGCACAACTCCTCAACTACAAAATTTAACTCACATATGTCTACACAGGCTAAAATTTTAACCGGGATTTCAGTATAGCTTTGCCTCATCGAGTTTGTCTGTATCCTCTTTTTGTTGACAAGTAATCTCTTGTCTGAGAGAAATAAGGAAATTCTGTGAATCAGAATCATCCTTCTTTCCTCTACTTAAAGTGTGTTCTTTTTTTTTTTTTTTTAATCCTTATGGAGCCATTCCCAGTTTCTCTGGTGAAAGGAACAAAAAAGATAGGTGTGAATTTAACTATTTTCTATTTTTATGTTAAATATGCATCTTTATAAAACACTTCAGTAGGAGCTTCTGTGTACAATTTCTGTTTGAAATACACCTTTTAAAATACATACATGTCAGACTGTTTCTTAATAGTGAGAATGTTTTGCAAATAATAGAGATTATTTTTTTCCTGATAATATAAGTAATTCAGTTGCGAATGTATGTCCCAATTCACTTTTCTGTGTGTGTGTTTTAGGCCTTGCTGAACAACTCGCATCTGTATCACTTGGCCCATGGAAAAGACTTTGCTAATAGAGGAATCGAAAGTGAGTGTGAAGAGCAGCTTGTTACTGCCTGTTAACGTAAATAGTTTCCATCAGCAAGCAAATTTAACCATTGAAATCTGACTACTATATATTTTTGGTCAGAAAACTTTTTAGACTTATAAATAATATCCTTTATCTGTCAGTTGAAGGGTTAGGGAGACGTGTCTGCTCCGTGAACCCTGAATTATGGATAGATAAGGTATATTTGAAAAGTGTAATACTGCTTTTTAGCATAGCAGTTGTTGAATGTAACCATTACTGTTCAGTAGGGCCATTCAACACATCTTACTGTGTCAGAGCTCTTAATTGTGTTTAGATTAGTTCCTTTAAATAAAAACACTGCAATGCTTAATAGAAGGTTTTTTCTAACCTTAGTTACCGGAATCCGTTTGAACCTGGAGAAGATGATGGAACAGAAGAGTGGTGCAGTGAAAGCCTTAACAGGTGGAATTGCTCATTTATTTAAACAAAACAAGGTTAGTTTGCATTATATACTGAGGTACAACTGTGATTTTTTCTGATCTCAATTTCTTGCTTTAGATTTTCATGTTCTTGCCACGTGAATTAATTTGAGTGACTGACTTGGCAAGGACAGAATTTGCTTCTCTCCTAGGAAATTTTTTAATGAACAGTTCCTTCATTCTTAATCTAGTTAAAAGAATAGCATACAAATACTTTGAGATTTGTACTAGATGGTGATGCAAAGGTACATGTTAGCAGCTTCTCTGAAGCATTTGTGACATTCAGATTAAATGCAGTGTAAGTTAGATAAGTAATTTGAATCTGACTTTACTGTGTTGTGATTACTAAAGGTTGTACACGTATCTGGGTTTGGAAAAATAACTGGCAAAAACCAAGTCACTGCAACCAAAGATGATGGCAGCACACAAATTATCAATACAAAGAACATACTTATTGCCACAGGCTCAGAAGTTGCTCCCTTCCCTGGAATTACTGTACGTATTTGAAATATTAATAGTACTGTTTTTCAATGTGTAATATCCACATAATTTAATGTGTAATAATTTTTTGCATCTGATTGTGCTTCAGCTTCTGTGTGCTCTATATATGATGTAAAAAAGAGATTGTAAACCTCCCTTCGTGGATTTCTTTGTCATTAGATTGATGAAGATAATATTGTGTCATCCACTGGTGCGCTGTCACTGAAAAAAGTTCCTGAAAAGATGGTTGTCATTGGTGCAGGAGTCATTGGTGTGGAACTGGTGAGAGGATATTTAAACCACTTGGCCTTTAATGTATAAAAGAACAGGGTGTTACTTTTTGTGTTATATTTAATCATATTGCTGTGATTTAACAGATGTTTGGTTGAGTGAGCTGTAATGAAAGTGTTCAGACTTCATAGTGTGCTAGCTCCCTTTCCTAGCAGAAGAGCTGGGATAAGTGTTTGTAGGATCAGTATTCCTGCAGCTGGTTAGCTAAGCAGAGAAATGACAAAGGAACATACCGGGCCTCACATACAGGGTTTTTTTGGGGGGAGGGTCAACTTCACCGAGCTTTGTACCCGCTCTACGTATAGATGAGAGAACTTCCTTTTTTAAGGGAACCTCATTTTAAGCCAGGATAAATTCTTGTGTGTAGCAGTTAATCCCAATGAATTTTTATGTGATATGGTTGCACACATTCTGTCTAACAACCAAAGGAGCGGAAACTTTGTAATTCATCTTGGTCTGAGTCCTTTTGCCTCATACCTACGTGGTTCAAGAAGAATGTATATTTGCTGGTCTTGCAAGTGCTTGCAAATTTGCACGTCTGCGTAGTGGTTGCTTAGCCTGCTGACTGTGAAGCAGGGAAGAGTAAGCAAAGTGAAATAATGTGTTGGGTGTATGTGGGTAACTTGAGGTACGTAGCGTGTACATGGGGTTTGTTGGTGAAGGTGATGATAGTGGTTATGGTTATAAATGCATATAGAAGCAGCAGTGCTTCCATTTTATAGCATAAAATTTCCATAATGTGGTATTGTTTTGGTTTAATTGGTAGTCGTATTAGAAGACCACAAACAATTTCCTTTGGATTTTCTGAGCTACACTTAGATTCTTTAATTTTGAATTTTTCTGTATAGCATAAAATACACCTAATTTTTACTTAATTATTTTGTTAGTTATTTCTTTAAAAGATTAATTCTGTGAAAATCACAGAAGTTTTGGGTGTGCAAACAAGCAGTCATAAATCCAGTTTTTGTGGAAAGGCTGGGATGGGTAGCGGGCATGTTTTATCCTACACTGTTATGTTTGTAAAAGCTGATCATTTTTCTCTTACCTGTTGTCCTGCTTTTGAAAAGTTTACAATTGAAGTGATAAGTATTACAGTAAAGAAATCTGAAGCTTTCCTTTCAAAAACTTGTGCATGTTGTGTCTGCAGGGTTCAGTTTGGCAGCGCCTCGGTGCAGATGTGACAGCTGTTGAGTTCATGGGCCATGTTGGTGGAATGGGAATTGACATGGAGATCTCTAAAAACTTCCAACGTATTCTTCAGAAACAGGGACTTAAGTTTAAACTGAACACCAAAGTTACTGGTGCTACCAAGAAACCAGATGGAAAGATTGACGTAGCGTAAGTGTTTAACATAAAACTAAAGGAATGCCATATATATTCTTCCACCCAATCCTTCAAACCTATTGAAAAATATAGTCTGATATTATTCTTTGAACAGGAAAAATGGCTTTAGGATGAAACTTAATTCTTTAGGGAAACTTAATTTTTATCCTGTATTATAACTTACAGAGTTCATAATTTTGGGTTTATTGAGTCCTAGATTGCTTATACAGGAGAGGTTCTATTCACTTGAGTTGAAGGTGTGCTAGTATAAAACCAGTGTTGTTTTAGAGAGATCAGTAATAAAAGCAGAACTCTAAATCATTCTTTTTCATGGAAGATCTTAGCTTCTGGTATAATTAACATAAATATCATGATTGTTCGTACAGTCTTTTTCACACCATTAATTCTTGGCTGCTTGCTGGAGGGGTTATTTTGTCCAAACCTCTCCTTGTCTCCAAATAAGTGTGGCAGAGATTTGATTGCTTTCGAGTAGAAAGAAATGAAACGACCCCAGAGTGTCTCTTAGTAGCCACACACAAGCTCTTTGAAGACTTACAAATGACAAGCTAATATAGAAATGTATAAAGTAAATTTGCTTTGTAAAAGTCCATAGGTATTCACTGCTTCTGTTTTTTTTCTTGTTAATGTATTCCCTATGCAGTCTCTATGGTTACATAAACTGTAGTTTGAGTTTTAAGAAAATGCTTAATGTTACTTAACAAAAGCAAGCTTAAATGTTCGTTTTTGTTTTGTTGGAATCTTAATAGGATGGCTTGTATTTGCTGTATTGCCATACCTTGGGATAGTTTGTCCTCCGCTATTGTAAAGGTCCTAGATTTGGGCTTCTTTACATACCACACTGACGCTGATTGGATCTCTCATGTAGTCTGTTTCTGCATTTAGAGTTTCATTTTATTTCAGGAGTATGCTTTTGAAACACATTTACTGTTTCTCCTCACTTACCGTGCTTTGGTTCTTGTTTGTTCTGGGTGCAGTTAAACACAAAGATGTGCTTAAGGGATGCATGTGATGCAGGGCAGCTGCTAACAGGTGTTTGGTTCTTGGGCCAGAAGAAAGCTTGCTCAGAATTCATGGCCCTATCCCACCCCAAAATATATATCGTTTGGATGCCGAGTACTGAGCACCAATTATTTTGCTGTAGAGTTTTGATTGTATCAGGTGATGCTACTTGCTAGTAGATATATATCCTGAATTTCTGTGTTTAAAAGTTGTTAGCAAATGCAGTAAGAGTTACTGTCCCTTCCTCCCTCTTCTACTCCTCAACTGTTGTAAGGAAGGAGCGTGGGGCAGGCTGAATGCAAGTGTTTTGGATGCCAGATCCAGCCAGTAAGTCACCATCTGGATCATATTAGTTACTAGGTAGAGAAACACAACACTGAAAGTTTACAGCTTAGTGTTTTTGCTATTTATTTTTCCATAGTGTTGAAGCTGCTGCTGGTGGCAAGGCAGAAGTAATAACTTGTGATGTGCTCCTAGTTTGCATCGGTAGACGGCCTTTTACAAAAAATCTAGGTCTTGAGGATATTGGAATTGAACTTGATAAGAGGGGGAGAATCCCAGTCAATAACAGATTCCAAACCAAAATTCCAAAGTAAGTAATACTAAATAACATTGTTTTACTTTTTTAAGCAGAATGCTTATTTTTAGAAGTTTAACCTACTAAAATCTTTTTTTTTTTAAAAAGTAGAATATAGCTTTCTTTTCTGAAAGGGAAACTCAAAATTTTTGTTTATTTCAGGAACTAAAGCTTTGTAGTCAACACTTGAAGTTTTGTAATTTAAAAGTTACTGTGTGTATTTCATGTCACTTGTACTTCTTGAAGTGTGGTCTTTCTGTGGAAACTGCTCCATTTTACTTCGTATTTCTTTTGAAATGTAATATTTTAATCTGTTTTGATTAGAGTTTTCAGTAACATGTTTTAAACTGACTGTTATATAAGGTAGCCTAGGTGTGGTAGGATGTTTTTAAACAGTGTCTTATTCTGTTTCATTGGTCTGATAGCATCTATGCTATTGGTGATGTAGTTGCTGGACCCATGCTGGCCCACAAAGCTGAGGATGAAGGCATTCTTTGTGTAGAAGGCATGGCTGGGGGAGCAGTTCACATTGACTACAACTGCGTACCCTCTGTGATATACACTCACCCTGAAGTGGCCTGGGTTGGCAAATCAGAAGAACAGCTGAAGGAGGAGGTAATGCTTGTTTTCTTCTCAGACAAAACTGTTTTTCCACCCTGGACGTGGTTTCATTGCCTAGTAGTTCATCTAGCTACTTTTTCCAGGAGAATTTCTGCATCTGAATTCGTTGCTTAGGGTGTACGATTGAATGATTCCCTCCTGCATGCCGCTCTTTGGAGGACCACAATTCTCTTTAAGTTAATATTGTTCATTTGCTAATTAACCTTTTTTAATATTCCCCTTGTGCCCCCTTTGGTGGTTGTTCTTATGCCTTGCTCTGTATGTGTCTCTTATTTTTGTATTCTGTTCCCATACTTATCAAATTGTTTCTATAGTTATGTTGTTCCTGTTGGTAATTAACTCAGTAACACGTACCTGTTTTGTAGGGTATAGAATACAAAATTGGGAAATTCCCATTTGCTGCGAACAGTAGAGCAAAGACAAATGCTGACACAGATGGCATGGTGAAGATACTCAGTCAAAAATCAACAGACAGGATGTTGGGTGCTCACATTTTAGGCGCAGTAAGTATTGTAAATTGTGCTGCTGTCTTGGCCTGGTAAGGGTATGTTATTTGTCTTGCACAGTTGCAAAGTAGTTGTCAAGTTAGAAGTGCTTGTAAAAAGAAGGAAGACTTGAGTCTTACCATAGTCGCTTTTAGTTACTGTTCTCTTCTGCAGTCCTGCCCTCCTCCCTATTTTCTGTTACTTTGGTCTTAGACCCAGCATTTTTAAATTTTTTTCTGAGAATTGCTAGGGTTAATTGATTTCTCTGACAAGTTGTTGGTTTGTTTTGGTTTTTTTAAATGAATATTGCCAAATACTCAGGAGAACAGCAGAAGCTGTTGACTCAAGTTCTGGAAGCTGAGGGAGCTGAACACACTGTGGCTTTTTCACTGGTGTGTTCTTCCCCCCCCCCCCCACCTCTCTGAACTTCAGACTTCAGTGGAGTTGGTAACCTGATGCGGCAGCCACCAAATCTGGGGGCAGTAACTTATGGAACTTTGATTAAGAATCCTTTGCAAAGATTAGAAATCAGAAAATTCTATTTTGGAAAAGTATAATTTTCTGCTGTCCCACAGCATTCAGGGTTACACCCTGATGTGTCTGTTTTGTTTGTCTTAGCTTTAAAAAACCTTTCTTCATCCTGAAGGTGTATGCAGAAACACTTCCGTGCATCTTGTATACAGCTTTCTTTAAGAGAAACACGAAAACTGCTGTTTTCCTGGAAAGGAAATTTTATTCCTATGAATTGATGTACTGTCAACACTAGGTGACTAGTCAGTAGGCTTTTTGTTTCTGAATCTGATTCTCGTAATTTCTGATAGGAATACATAATAAAATGTTATGCTAGTTATCTTTTCTCACAACGCCAGTTGTTTAAAAATCAACATAATTTAAAGGAAGCACCACTTAGGTTTATTGGTGTCAGACAGACTAATTTTCTTCAGTGGGAAAGGGCTGGGGGAAAATCTTAGATTGTGGATTTGAATGCTAAAAATGTAACAGATTTCACTATTTGCAACTCCTCAAAGAAGTGTTCTCTGAGTAAATATGCGTAAGTACAACTCACGTTAATAAAAATGAAGGTGCAGATGTAGTGGCGCGCTTTTGTTTATCTAGTTATCTATTTAACTTCCCAGGAGGCCGTTGAAGTTTTGGGGAGGCTTCAGCAGTGATCATGTATGCTGTAGCTTTGATAAGATTGTGGGTGTTATCTGACCAGTATCTTCTGGTGGAAAAAAGCCCAGATTTTGCACAACTCTCAGTAATGAGAGAAAAAATACTCTCATTAAGAACTATGTTTGGATTTATGCTACGCTTGAGCACAGTCACCAAATCGATTAAGTGCTTATGTTTTATATTAGAACACAGCTGAAGTGGTAGTTATAATACAACTTTTCCTAGCAAAAGATGCTTATTTACAAGCTGTTAGTGATTCCGGAGAACGTGGACAACTGCATAAAGGTTTGTGCTAATTGCAAATACCATTAAATTACAGGGTGCTGGTGAAATGGTTAATGAAGCTGCCCTTGCTATGGAATATGGGGCATCATGTGAAGATGTAGCCAGAGTTTGCCATGCCCATCCAGTAAGTTTTTCGTAAACAGACTGTTGAACAGCGAGGTTACACAGACATGCTACAATCACATGTAAATGCTAATAACATGTACCTCTTTGTGTTTGCTCTCTACAGACAGTGTCAGAAGCCTTCAGGGAAGCAAACCTAGCAGCATCTTTTGGCAAAGCTATCAACTTCTAAAATAAAAGTGCAGATCTTTGTACGTGTATAGTACATCTCTGAAAATAGACTGTGGGCTCTTACGGAAGGCTGAGTCCAAGGATTTTAGGACTGAATGAAACAAATCTTCATTTTAAACATCAAAGATTTAAACAAGTAGAGTTTGGAACAAGTGGAATTATCCAGTCTCTGTAAATTAAATACTTAAAATTACATGTTTATTTACATGATGAATGTTGCAGAAAAACAGCCTGACAGAACTTGTCTCGTCTTCAAAACCAAACATTTTGCTGCTGCATGGGATTGCCAGGTGTGCTGGTCAAAACCCTGAATAAATGTCCAGCATAACTGGTGTTTTCTTATTTGAGGTAGTGATAGACTAAACCTGTTGAATGCTGGCACTTACAATGCCGCTGGCACTTAAAATGCCACTGTCACTTCCGCACAATAATGTGTTTCTTTCTGAAGGGATTAACTTTAGTATTTAACCTACTTCTTACATGCAAGTACCAAAATTTGTTTTGATTCAGTAGTGTTAGGATGTTGGGAGGAGAGGGGCTTGTATAGATCCATTAAAATGATACTGACTTTTTAAAAAGAAAGATACTCTTGTGCGTGTGTGATTCTCCACACATCACGTTTTCATATTGAAAACTCACCAGGGGAAAAATCGAGTGCTGAAGGAGAAATTAAAGATTGAAGAAAAATTTATCTTACTGCTCCTTAATCTTTTCTGTTTTTAAAGCTTCCATTGTCCAGCTCTCTTAAACTTGAAATGCTAAAACTGGGTAGTGAAGCAGCACTTGCTGTTAAGTTCTATGACATGAGGGTTATTCTGCACCTTCCACACACAAGGGCTGCAGCGTCAGCTCTCCACACAATTAAGACATACATTCTTCTCTTCTTGTTTTCTCTTTTGTGCTCTCTTTCTGTCTCTTCTGTAGCAAGAGAGCTTAATAAATATTTAACATGTCTGGAGGGTCGTCTTGGGTTTTGTTTGCTGATTGCTGGCCCCGTTACTCCTTTTAGTGTCTAGGTTGTGAAATATGTGAAGAAGCTCACAAACAAGTGGCATCTTTGGAATACTGCTAATGTGTGTAGGGAATGTGCCCAGTTCCAGTAGCTCATTTTAAGTTTTGTTTTGCAGGATGCCTTTTTTTTTTTTTTTTGCTAGGCTCTTCTGCCTTAAAGAAAACCTTAATACCTACTCGTATTGTGCGTGTCCTTTTTCGTTATGCCAAGGGCATGATAGATGAGAAATGTGCATCCAGAAAGTGGTGCAAAAGCTACTTGTTTTGTGTATGTACAAGATGGTTGTATCCTCCTGCCTTCCTTTAGAGCTTCTTATTAAGTATTGATCCAGTATCCATACTGAGTGATGGAAATATATGCCAATGTTACCATTTTATTAAGATATCAATTAACCAACAAACACCAGTGATACTGTTCTTCATTTTGGTTTAACCACCACAGCTCATTAAACTTATTACCAGGCTGAGATGACCCGGCATATCCCTGAATTGGAGTAAGTAAATTAATGTGGATCTGCTTTCAGGTGTTAGTAGGAAGTTGCTGGAAGGAAAAAGCAAAAGTGAGACAATAGCGAGGGAAGAAAAACTTGATTCTTCTGATAGATCTAGGCATTTTGGAATCACTTCTACTTGTTGCAGGTAAATGCTATTAAGTGTTAATCTTGTGCTTTGCAAGTTCTTCCTAGAAGCCCTGCTCTTTCAGAGGCATCTTTGTGTCCACTCCCCCCACCTCCCTCAATACTTGTGGCAGTCTTAGGTAGTTCAGCCTTGAGATTCATCAGTTACAAATTCTCGTATCTCGTTTTGTTCACGTTAAATGAAGTTTGCAAAGTCAGGGAAACTTTAATCAAGAATACTACTAAAATTATACTGGAGACTGTAGTGTGCCAGACACCTGAAAATAAAATTTGAGGCCTTAAAATTGTTACTATATTGTTATTTCTCTTGCTGTCATTCCTGTTCTAGTTAAGCGTACAAAGAGTGTTCATAAAGTTAAAAGTAAGATGAGCTACTGAGCCACTTGTCGATGGTCTGATGGCAGTTAAGTCTGAATGTTGCTAAGTTTGCAGACTCTATTTTTAATTGCTGTGAAGTATGCTGGCAGTGGAAAGGTGTTTGATGCTGGTATGGTAATCGATTCCTGTGAAGGATTTTTTTGCTCTAACACTTGTAACCTGTGGAGCTTTTGGGTAATTATTTAAACGTGCCACTCTTCAGTTTGCTCAGGTCGTGATATATTCTGCCATAGCTGTCCTGACTAACTTTTGCTGACATTAGTCAAGGTTAGGTAAGGTGCTGATCAAAGTTATGTACGCAGATGTATTCCTCAGGTCAGAGTTTGCAGTCAGGATGTGTAAGCATATGTTGCAGTTTTGGATGCTAATTTGTGTAGCTGATGAATGTTGTAAAACAATTTGTGCAGTACCATACAATTGAAGGTGCGCTGCTCCCTAATTTTGAGCTGAAGTTTGGTGAACTGCATGTTACTCTTGCACTTTGAAAAAAGGCTTCTCTGTGTTTTGTGAAGTGCAAGCTGTTCTCGGCGAGCAACGTCTGTGTGCAGCTCCGTAACCAATTCACTTTAAGTGCCCTGCAAACTTTTGTAGCTCCTTTTCCAGAGGCTTGATCTTCCAAGCTTGGTTTATCACCTCAATTTGGTGCTTGAAGTGTAAACCATGCTCACCCCTTCAGTGCTGACCTTTGCTTCCACTTCACATATCAAGTGTTTCATAATCAGTGACATGAAAGTAGTGTTAAGCCTAAATGGGTATCATGCCGAGGGTAAATAATCCTTTTTGAGCACTGCTGGGTAAAAGCTAGCGAACCACACAAGGATGGGATTTCTTCATTCACTTGCAGTTTTGTTCTGAGTGACCATTCCATATTTCATAGTAATTGGAGCCCGTCTTTAGAATTCTATAGTTGGAGCCAAGATTTTATTAGATCTCTAGCCAGTTTAAAACCAAGACTTGCTAAAGGTTTAATTGATTTACTATTTCAGCTACCAAAAATAGGAAGGGACTTAATGAGTCATACTAGGTACATACAGTGATACAAAAGTACTGTTTATTTTCAACATCAAAAAGTTACTTGTCTTTGGTTCTTAGACTTGAAAGTCAATATGAAACCTGTTTGCTTTATCAGGTCTTAGTGTAATGTCAAAAAGAACTAGTGTAATACTTGTAAAATCCATCCTGAACACAAGCACTTCCTGCTCCCGTTTATAAGCAAGTGCTATAAACAGCAACCTTCTGGCTGATTGTCTGTAAGAGGGAGCGAACTGTCTCTTCCAGCTCCACCAACTGCTTGGCTTTATCTTCCAGAACTCTTTGATTGTTTTCATATGTATTTTCCAAGTCTGTCAGCAAAGAAAGGGGAAAACCAGCTTAATTAGGGGTGTTTTAATGCAGTAAAATGTAAATCATTATTGTTACGGATAAACTACTACTCAAATTTATTTTTATTGCAGAAGGGAATCTGATTATATATATATAAAAAAAAAGGCTGGAATGGCACCTTTTTGGGAACATAAAGCAACAAGGAAGTAATTTTCTGTAAGTGCAAATCCAAAAGTACTTTGATTCATGTTGAAAATAATTGTTCTGTGCTGTACGGTGGCTTTTACAGAACAGTGAAATGCTGAGGCTTGTTATGGTCAAGACTACTCAGCGAGTTTTGTGACTGTGCAGGAACAGCTAAGGGGAAGGATGGGTTCCTGGCCTGGCAAAAACAGAAGGAAGACTTACCTCCCTCCCTGGTAGTTATGGGCAGATAGCCCCCTCCTGTTTCAATCAACGTTAATTGGCAATGGGAAATGTTAAATTAATCTGTAAACTGGAACTTGTGTATCCTGATTACCTCTTGTTTTAATAGCTTTCTGGGGTGGGGGGGAGTATTGTTTGAAGATGAGGGTCTGGCTTGAAGGGGTTAGTCCTGGTCCTAGGCATGGCGGCTGTGCTCCTTCCCTGCAGTGATAGGTGCCACACCAGAAGTTTGTGTCTCACTGTAAGTTTCAGCTTTTGTTATAGAAATCTTTGATTCAAAAGACTATGTTGTGTCCCTAAGAATAAGGAAACCTCAGTAACAAACAATTAACTTCATTTGTTCCCTACTGCTGATTCCCGGTTTAACAGCATGACATTGTTTCATACTCTTAAGATGACAACTTAACCTCCTCAGAACAGCCTTACCTTTGAGCAGCTGGAGTTTGCTGTTTGCTTGAGCCAACACGGCTTTAGCTTCGTCTTGCAACATGCTGGCTTTCCTCCTAGCATCGGCCGACTCTTCTCTCTTCTTGGCAATGAGATCCTCCACTGTTTTGTACTTGTCGCTCAGCTCGGTGTTGAGGACCTGTTGTTCCAGATTCAAGCACAAGATGGAGCTCATTCAAAAGAAACTGCAGTAGGGGTTTGCATTTCCTCCCTCCGTCTTTACTAATCCGGGTGTCAGGAGAGACTACGCTGTTAGCACAGTAGTTAACAAAAGCGGAAACGGCACTGGGTTATTTCCTACTTAATATTCAGACTCTAGGAGTTGGGATGAAGAGTCATCAGTTGCCCTTTTGCAGACCTGTGGCTGTTTTATGGCTTTAGTACCAACACTTGGCAAGGGTTTATGGGATTCAGTCACACAATTCTGTAACTCATGGAAGCATGGCCCCTAGTACAGCTGGAAAGCTGCATAAGGTAAGGAAGTGGCCCTGCTTCTGGTTGAATGCTTGCATTTGGGGAGGAATACCCTGGTTACTCTGCCAGTAACAACAGCAGCTGCCCAGTGTGTGTAGGTGAAGGTGCTGGAGAAGTCATGAGGTTGGTTTCTCAGCTGTGCTTTTCTCTGAGGTTAAGATTAAGATGCCCTGTGACCTAACCCAGTTCAACCAATAAGCAAGTTAAGAAGCTGTAGCAGTACTGGAAGTCTCCCGTGTTTACTTGATGGCCACCTGAAATACTACTTAGTGTTCAGAAATAATTGATTTGATGGATAATACATCTCTCCTGGCAGAAAATACCTCTCTGGAGACTGACGGGCTAACTATAGACAACAGATTGGAGTGACAAAACTTCCTTTGGCAGACTTGTCAATTGTTCTGTTCATGAGCATTCTTTTGCTATTACGAAGGTGTGTAGCAGACATTGGGAGTAGCACCCTATGGTCATAGAGCAAGTTTTGCATCTCGTATTCAGAAATCACTCTGGTTTTATATTGAGCTAACAATTTCTCTCGTTGCTGGATTCTGTACATGCCAAATTCTGGGTTGCTTGTCCTCAACCTGTCACTGTCACAGAGCCATAAACACCCTATGGAAAGGGAAAAAAAGATTACCAGTTCTCCTGTGGCAGACAGTGAAGCTGAGGGACAGAAACATATCTATGGCTGACACCGATATCTAAGGCTGACACAGCATGACAGGTTTCCTGCAGCTATTTTAGAACCCAAAAACTTCCCAATACTACTTTCTCTCTGTATCTGGTACCAAAGCAAGTAAAAAGCATCTATCTTTGCTAAGTGCATTAAGTGGGGGGTTTTTTTGTCCCTGGTACTTGACCAAGAAGTGAAATGGCTCATGTGTATTCACTAATGTTCCTTTACCCAAACCTGGGGTGAGAGTTTTATTGGCTTTCCCTTAACATCCTTCCTGAGCTTCTCACCTTTTTGACTTCTTCAGCACTTTGTTTTGCAGCAGTACTTTTTTCTTCTATATTGTACACGTCCTCTGAATTTGTAGCAGCCTTTTGCTTAAGGTCTTCAACGCTCCTCTCTAGCTCAAACAGACGTAAGGTGGCATTGTTCAATGTTTCTTCAGATGCTGCATTTTCAGATTCGATCTAACAAAGAGGGACAACAGTTAATTTACAAAAGACACTGAATATAATAGTAAGCTTTCTGGATAAACTCTGATCAACTAATTAGTTCATGTCCATAGATCTGATATAAAACCCAGTGTTTTAATTTTGTTGCAAAAGGCCAATTGCAGTCAGGATGAAAAAGCCTGCTGCTTGAAGATGGGGTGCGTATGGGGCTGCAGAAGCATTAAGCAACATGGTTAAAGATCACCTGATTGTATTACACATGCAAGAGTTGCCTAATCCACAGGCAAAACTTCAGCCATTTGACTCCATCATTTAAGAATGGGCTTGTGAAGCTGCGTATTTTCTCAGCTGGCCAAGCTTCATGGGTATAGATAGCACTACGGTCTCATGAGGGCTGTGAGATGAAGTCTGAAAATATGTTATCTGGCCAGGCTACAGCAATTACCACTTGAATCCATCCAGCATTTGTTTATTTTAGTCTCGTGCTGCAGTGGTGGATGACAGCGATAGCCTGGCTGTGCCAATACACTACCACTCTGGTGACAGGTATGACTCTCCAGGGATCCTGGCACACCTGCTGTGCTAGAGGCCCCAGTCCTGCTCATTTAACTTCAGTGCTGCAGGGTATGGAGTGGGAAAAGCCTTTTTTCCTTTTTTTTTTTCTTTTGAAGAGCAAATGATCCCCTAGCATCTGTCATACTAACTCAAAAGTTGTGTATGTGAAGGCAAGAATGGGTTTAGAGTCATTTTAAGTGGTCTTTGATTTGCAGTACCCAAGAGCCTTCCCTAGACAGGCTTACATCAGTTTCTAAGTATTGGACTTGGTGCTGTTTCTATACCTTAAATACTCATAAAGAACTCACTGAGGTCAGCAGGTCTTGAGTTCCTTTAATATCTTCGTCAGCTTGTTTGATGGCTTTTTCAGCTGCGTTTTGAGCTTTTTCAGCTTCTTCCAGTGCTGCTTTCACCATGTCTGCAGTGACTTTAACATCTGTTGCACCTTTGCTGTGGAGCAAAACTATGTTAACGCTAAAAATGCTTTTACTTTGGAACTGGAAAAAGTTGTCGTCATACACTGCAAACGGCCGATTTTGCCCCTTAGCGAAGGAATGAGTATCTACATCAGGGAAAGTTAAACTCTGTGTTTCCTGATACAACGAAATGAAAGCCTCATTCAAACTGGTGGTGACTGAAAGCAGCTAATGCAGAGCGGGGTTGCATACCTTGCTTTTTTAGCTTCCTCCAGTAGCATTTCTGCTCTGGTAATGTCTCCGGCGCTCTGCTGCAGAATGACCTCGACATCAGAAAGGCTTTCTACACGCTCACGAATATCTTCGGTCAGGGCTTGCAGCTGCTGGGGAGTGCTTGGCATCTCCATGTTCAGCACTTCATTAGCCACTGCCTCGATGCTATCCAGGTCAGCGCTGTCTTCTAGTAGACGGACATAAATGACAAAGATGTGAGTGAAAGCTTCCCCCTATCGAGTCTCAGTACTTAAACTCTTGTCTAGCTGCTCCCTTAAGAAGGAAAATCATAGGGAAAGTTCCTCCTCCCAACTTACAGAAAATCAAGGCGCTAAAACTGCTTCCTTAGGGTGAAACTTCCCTCCCAGGAGAGGCCCAGCAGGTGCACAGGCCCTGCTGGCGTTGCTCTCTTGGAAGCCAGTTGAAGATCTTGGTGATTAGCTACACCATGCTGGGGCTGGGCTGGGGAGGGAAGACGTGAGGCCACAGGAAACGAAGCCAACAGCTGCACATAAAGCTATCTGTGCTAACAGCACACTCGGCCTTGTGCAAACAGGGGAGGAATGGGTTGGCCATGCTGCCGCTCACTAGTGAACAAGGCCCTCATTTAACCTTTACCTGCTTTCTTAGAGAGAGATAAACTCACTGTTTCTGGCTTTCCTCCCCTTTAGTAGTACTTTGTCTTTCTACCCAGAACTTAGGAACACACTTGGCAAGCTACAGCAGGACAACAGCCTCAGCTGAAACGAACACAACAACATGTCACAGTTTGCTCTCACTTCCCTATTGTCTTGGTTTTCTCTTGTTTCCAGATTTCATCATACACACTAAGTCTGGCTGATGGCGGGGGGGACACATAGCTATTGTATTACCCCTTAGAGGATGATTCAGAGCCAAAGACAGTTTTCACAAACTTAGAATTAAGATATAATTTAAATGCAAGGTTTTTACGCATTAGGAAGTCTCTAATCTGCTTAATAAGATTTCTCAGATCCTCGTTGCTTCTGTCCACTTGTTCTTTTGTAGCATTGGTTTTGAGCAGAACTGCTTGTGCATTTTGTTTTGCTTCATCAGCTCTCTGTTTCGCCTCAGAAACCTGAAGAGAGGAAAATGGAAGGCTTGACTGTGTATTTGCTTATGCTTTAAGGCCTGTTTTAAAACAAAAATTCATCTGGAGTTAGAGGTAACAGTAATGAGAAATGCTTTTTCTCATAAAACTCACAGAACACTTTTAAAAGCTGGCCATGATCCATACCACCAATGCTAGTTTAAACAACTCTGGGTAATGTTTAGAGCTCTCCATGAAGCTTCACTTTAGCAAGCACCCTTTCTGAGGATCTTTACAAGCATGATGAAGTTACGCAACAGAAAAGTATTTTAAAGTAAGCCAGGCACATATTTTGCGAATTAGTGTCTAAACTCGTGTTACAACTAAAAGATTTTTTTTATTTTTTTTAATATCTAACAATTTATTTGGCATATTACCATTCTGGAGAGTTGCTCAACTTCTGCTAATGCACTGAGGATGTCTCTGTCAAAATCCATGGCCTTCTGCCAGGCGTTGTGAGCTACGGTCACCAGCCCGTCACAGCCAGGTCCTCCGCACTTCTTCTTTCCTTCCTCCGTTCGGCAGTTCAAACCACCGCACTCAGACTCGGCACAAGAAGCTCCCGCAGGAGTGCCACACGTCTGCAGAAAGACAGGGGACACAGGCACAGCTTTATTTCCATTGCTGAGCTGCGAGGGGGATGGAGTCAGACACTGCTGCACAATGACAGAAACATGATGTTGTTTCTGCTCCTTGGAGTAGCATCCCAAGTGGCACGGGGAAGGAAGCTGAAGCAGAGCTGCAAGCTGGAGGTGGTTCCTGCAGCAGGTCCGTACCAGCATGACTTTAATTTTTTTCTGTGCCCTGTGCACCTTCGTGCCTTTAGCTGGTTACACAGCTCCCTGTAACTGGTTACACAGCTCCCTGATGCTGGAGTAGCTGGAGGTTACAAGGGAAGCCTTGCCTTGCCTTGCCTTCATCGTCCACTTTCCCTGTACATCATCTTTCGTTTACGAAGCTGCCTTTAAGCTTTGGTTTAAAGCTGGAAGCTACTACTGTCTCTATGCTTTTTGTTTGCAATCTTCTCTACTGTTGAAGGAAAAACTGTTTTATCGGGAAGAAAGTGTAGTAGTACTATCTTTTCCTCTGCTTTAATGCCCTAGAAGTGTAATAGAAACTGAAATGCTCCAAGGAACAGGAAACTTTTGTCATTGCCCTTAAAAAGGTGTTCCATTCCCTTGCATCAAATGTTTGCTCTGATTTCATCTTTCCAAACCACTTTCCAATTTATGGATTTTGTCAAGGATGTGTTCCCATAGAAAATTTCAGGGTTGACTTTTTTTTTTAAAAAAAAAAAAAAAGCAAAACTATTTCAATCAGCAACATTGTACTGAGAATTATCCACTACTTGGCCAATTGTTTGGACAATGAAATTACTCAGGAGTTGTTTTAGCCGGTGGGAAAACTGGAAAATACCCCATTCTTGTGAGGTTCTTCTCCCTTTCCAACCCACCACTTTTGCCAAATGATAGTCACTAACCAATGTACTTTGCAGCCAAAAAACCTCTGGGAAAACCTAGGGGCTGTGCCAAGTTAGCTGCAGCTGTCTCCTGTGAAGTGTAAATGAGTCCCTCTTACCTGTTTGGCATGGAACCCAGCAGGAGCTAGAAAGCAAAAAGATTTTTTTTGTGTCCTGTGATTACACCTCCAAGCAACTCGGTGTTTATGGCTTTGATAAACATCTACCCACTATTTTCAGTCCTCAAGAACAGTTAAGCAGGAATGTAGGGGAAGGGAAGCTAAACAAAAAGATGTCTCTTTCTTCCCTCCCGAGAGAAAAGGAGGGCTGGGGGAGCGGGGAGGGATGACTGTAGTTGTAAAGGACAGGGGACAATTCAGCCTGAGAAGAACTCATCCTCTAAGGCAGGCCTGGCCTGCCCGGGGGTGTTAATGAGCAGTCCCCTGCAGCCTGCCTCCATGCAGGATTGTTCTCTGAATGCAGCTGGCCGACTTCAAAGCGAAAACGAGGGAACACCCAGCCTCTCCCAAGAAAAAGCCACCCTTGATCGTATTTACAGATGAGCAGGCAGCTTCAACAGAGAAAATGCCCTTTTGACTCCTGCTCCCTGTAAATCCTGCTTTGTCTCAAGCACGAGGTTGGAGCGTGGTGATGCCGAGGAGGGCAGCCCATCGGCGGGAGCAGAAGCGCTGCCTGGCTGGGCGCCGCACAGGCGTAGTGTGTGCCCTACAGAGCTGCAAAAAGGAAGAGAGTAACATAGAGGAAAGCAAGCACGTGAACTGAGGACAGGCTTAAGAGGATGGCTCTCAGTCCAGCAGACTTGCCATAGTTTTCTTCACGTGGGAGCTTTGTCCACAGCAAAGGGCTTTGGGTTAAAGCCAGGGTGAGTAGAAGACAGGTGCTTTGTCAGGGCTGGGAAGGGTCTGAGGGAGACCAACATGAACGGCTAGTGCCTGAAAGCCAGTAGGCCTCAAAGCCCAGTGCTTAAACAGCCCTGTTCTAGCTCACAAAATACCCTGTCATCCAAGAAATGTGCACTTTTCAAGAACAAACTGTATCTCACGCTGTCAAGCTCTGTACAGGTCCTCCCCACTTGTCACTGCTTCACAAACCTGACTTTATTTTTGCTAAAGGTTTTATGCCAGCGATTCTCAGCCGCGTACCTTCTCAGCCACTTCGGAGAGGTCCAGGCTCTGCAGCTTGCCTGCGAGTTCATCCAGAAGGCGTGACTGCTCCTCTTGTTTAGCCTTGAACTGGGCCTCCTTCTCATTGATTAAGTCTTCTACTTCCTGCCGCGTTTGTGCTGACAGCTCCACAGTGCTATCGGGGTGAACAGTGGAGGCATTGACCCTCTCCTCTGCCTCCAGGGACATCTGGAAATACTTGGTGATACTATCCAAGGCTCCTGCAGAAATCAGATGGAGCTGCTCAGAAATCTGTTAAGTAACCCAAAGTATGAAGGCTGGCAGATGACACATCAGGGTTAGTGATATGACTATCAAATTAAATAAATGCTAGCCTTTGCAGCTATATTCAGTGCCATTGCAAGGATGACAGAATTTGGCCTGTTGTAGGGGAAAAGAAAAAAAGTTCTTTTTTTTTTATTATTTTTGCTTGGTTGACAGCGTGTCGAGTTTGCTGGATTTTTAATTTAAGCCTTTCTCTCACTCCAGTGACTGAATTCCGCTTGCCCTGAGAACAAAAGATCAGCCTTTTAGGTTTATAGGGCAACAGCCTGTTTTCTAAGGATTCACTTATCCCATTAGTTCTTGTTGCTTGCCCTGGGATGTCTGGCTTATGGAGTGACTGCTTGGAAACTGGTCAGCGCTTCCTAGGAAAAAACTGCGTGAGGAAAGATGCTGATTTACAGAACTGTTCGTTTGGGACAACTCCTGGAGAGGCCCTGAGCGGGTGTGAGGCACCCCGCAGTGTGGCCATACTCTGCGCCTTGGGGCAGCTTTCCTCTGCAGAATGACACAAGTCGGGAACTCTCCCCTTCTACATCCTACTTGCCTCACTCTGCAAAATCCCACATTCACTGGAAACAACCTCAGACTTCCTGCAAAGCAGGAAACTTAAAAAAATAATAAAATAAAATCCTTTGTTTCACGTTGGAATGAAGTCAGCTTTCAAAATTTCCAAAGAATTTGGTGACGTTCCTCTTTCTCCAGCAAATTCTGATTTGTGGCCCATTTCAAGGTGCCAATGGGCATGCAAGGCTCTGGTGGCTCAGAAGAACTGAGCCCTTACAGTGTGCTCTTCGTCACCAAGACCCAGGTACTTTTTCCAACCAAAATCAGCAATTTCACAGACTGGGGAGAGCAAGAGAGATGTCCAGGTGTATCTTGGAATCTGTTGTGTCTTGTCTAAAATGTATTAATCAAGAGCCTTTAAGACAACTCTGTGCCCCAAGAACTTGAGCTGGCTTTGCAATGTGCAGGGGGGGGGGGTGAGGGGGCAAAACAAAATTCCTGCTGCATCAGCAACTCTGCTAATGCACAGAAAGAAGCTGCCCTCCTAGGAACTGTGTTTTATTACAAGTTAGAAGATTAACCTGGTATTTAAAACCATGCACTAATTAAATCTTCAGCTACCCCACTGCTTTCTCCCCCTCCCTGCGACACTTACCCCGAACATCAGAGATCTTGATGAACTCTAGCTGTTCTGCAAGTTCTTTCACGACACGGTCTAGGCTTTTGGCATCTGCCTCCAGCACGCTCAGGTCAGCGTCTGTGCTATTGCTCTTCGCTGCTAAGGCTGACAGGTTTTCTTCTATGTCAGCTATCTTAACTGTAACATCTGCTGTCAGCTTTCTGTAAAACAGAGGCACAGGACTCAACAGGGGGAGGAGGGAGGGTTGTAAGCCTCGGTGCTTCACTTCACTGCAGAGTGGTGGTTAGAGCCGTGCCGAGCTTCTCCCACAGCAGGACCTGTCCTCCCTTGGCGGAGCTGCGAGTGATTTGTAACAACACGCCTACCTAGAATGCTGTTTTGTTTCCTTTATCATACAAAACTACTTTTTAATCTACAGCACGTTTATAAACTCAAAGCACCAAATTGCTCAGAAAACAGCTGCTTTGTGTAAGATTAACTGGAGGCAGATTCCAGAGGACTGGTGTAATGCTCTTGTACCATGGCAACTGCATAGGTCAGAGTTGACTACTATGATCCATACATAATTTGCTTCACATCCCACACAGCTACAACAGCAGTTTTGATTACTACGAGCTCATGGGACAGATCTGAACTTCAGGAAGCGGGGGGGAAGCCTTGGTTTTAACACAATGGATGCTTTTAGTTCGTCTGTAAAGATCCCTCCTCACTAGCTGTTTCTCTAGGGCTATGACGAAAAACCTCCCGCCCTCAGCATTTCAGCATGGCCTCAGTGAGCCACAGAGCAGGCTTTAGCTAGTGGGATAACCCTAAAAGGAAAGGCAAGTATATGTTACACATCAACGCTGCTGCAGAACAGAAGTGGGCATGGGAAGCTATTCCCATCCATGGTGATCTCACCAATCCCAGTGTTTCCTCATTCTGAAAGAATCAAGCAGTACTTAAGCTCTGTGATCAATTTACAGCTCTCTCAATAGCCCAACAGCCTGCTGTTTTCCAGAAGTCCTTCAAAGCTTAGTACTTCTATGCACCAGAGAGGAGCAAGAACACATATGTATATACTTATGATAGGGAAGAGCAGCTTTTCAGCTGCTCTGACCTCTCTCGGTACACACAGAGTCCAAACGCAGCAGCAACCCGCAGTTCTCCAGCTGGAGAGGGGGACCTCCAGGGCACAAGCGTATCCCTAATTGAGACATTTGTGCTTTAATCCTCACCCCTTTGCTTTGTGCAGTCCCCTTTACAATGCACAAGCAAGCTCAAGCAGTTGCACACAGGGCTAGAAAGCATCTGTAATCCTACTCGATGTTAAACTGCTCCATCTCTAAAAGCACAAACTACCATCCTTTGTATGCTTAGCCCTAAACCAGAACACAAGGCTTCTACCCTGAGAAAAACGGAAACAATCCTTGTTATAAAGCTGGTGCTTCCCCCCAACATGCTCAGAGTGCAGAAAGGAGCCCAAGTTTCCAACTCATCGGCTACACACGGATATCCAGGAATTTAATCTCTCCCGTCTTCATGCTCTCACATAATAGCAGTATTTGTCCTTTGCCCCGGGGGAGCGCAAGGCAAGCGTGAGTGGCTCTGCAGTAATTAGCTGCCTGGTATGAAATGGGAGCAGGACAACCCCTGCCCTGGGCATGGTAGCTGTGATGCTCCTACTTTTCCCAGCTAGGTTTCTGCTCATGGGACAGATGCTCACTGCTGGTGTTGAGCATGGGGAGGTGCTCCACCAGCACCAGGAGCCCCAGCGTACCTTGTCCAGCTGGAGGAGCGGAGCTGCAATGTCCTCAACTCAGTGGGGGGGCACCAGTCATCTAAGTAAATCCCAGCTTGCTGGCTCTCCCACTCCTTCCCATGCTAGACCTATCTACATAACTGCAAATGTACTCACTCTGCTTCATCAAAGAGATTTCCAATGTTCTTCAGGGGCTCGGCAGCTGGATTTTGCGCGATGATGGTTTTAATTTCACTGAGCTTCTCCTCCAGGGTGTTGAGTGTCTGCTGGTATGGGCCAGTGACTCCAGTGATTTTGAGGGCATTAGCCCTATCCAGGAACTGCTGGGTCCTATTAGCCAGCTCACTGATGATCACATCCCAGAGGGCAAAGCACTGGTGGCATGGCACGCAGTCAGGGAAGAAGCCTGAGTAGCCCCGGGAGCACTTGTCGCAGCGCGGCCCTTCCACCCCTTCGTTGCAGATACACCGCCCAGTGGTGCGGTCGCATTGCGGGGTCTGGATGCCACGAGGGTTGCAATCACAAGCTGGAAGGAGAAAAAGACGTGTAAAGGCTACAGGGAGTGAAATGAGGTTGACACTAGCAAGGAGAAAAAAAAAAAAACCAACAAAAAAATCAACCCGCTGTAATGAGGTAGGAAAATGAGTATTGAAGTGGTCTGTGTCTGAATTACAATCAGTTAATTATGGATGTCTCTGCTTGGGTATGGGGGAACCAGGGCTGAGTGTGAAAGGGGAGAGAGGCAAGGAAATAACTCTAGGGGACACCAGGATTTGCACAATAACGGAGGAAGGATGGACACTTCTTCCAATGTTTGGATGTCAGTTTGATAACAATTGAAGACAAAGACCGCAGTTTCACTCCTACAATGAAAAGTAAGTAGAATAAGGCTTTCCAGGCGGGAAAAAAACCAACAGGCAGGCACACAGCAGAGGGCTTTAAGAGCAAAACTTGAGTGAAATAGAAAAAGCGAACAAGGAACAACCATTTACTGTCTCTTCCAGCACAGGAGTACGAGGTCAACTGAGGAATCCAGCACATCAAAAATCAACCACCCTCTCCTGCACGTCCCATAAACAGCACAATAAAAGCTGATCACGCAGCACTTAACCAAGTGGCAGAGCTCCCTACCACAAAACACTGTGGGTGCTAAAAGTTGAGGTGGCTTCAAAGAAGCACGTAACAAATTTATGGCATAACAGCCCTTGAGAGATCTTCTGTGCAGAGGTACAGGACGTGCTCCTGCCACAGATGGTGGGAAAACATTCACAACAGCCTCGAGGAGCCTCGACCGGGGCTGATGTTTTTGGCATACAGAAAATGGAAAAAAATCAGGCAGTGAGAAGTAGAACAGAAGAATGTGGTCATGGGCAGCCCTGTCTGAGGGAGAAGAGAGCAGTCTTCTCCAACACAGGTGCTAACCAACACAGGAGCCTACACACTGCTTGTCACCCTCAAGTGGGAATGAGGACAGTCAACAGATCATTTATTTTTTTTAATTATTTCACACTTTGAGCACCAACCCAGGAGTTAGTATTCACACCCTCCTGAAAGGGACTTTCATTCTTATTTTTGTAACTGAACACCTACCCATCTTTATATGCCAGTCAGGTTAAGACCCAGGGGCTCCAGGTGGCTGCCAAATGGGAGTGATAAGGTTTGGGCAACGCCCTTTTTTAACAAGCTTTTAGAAAAAAGATGCACTTCTTTGGCACTAACTGGCCATTAAGAGAAGTTACTCAGTTAACTTACTGATGCAAGGTCATTTCTAAAAGCACAGACACGCGTTATACCCAATAACGCTATCAGGAGAAGCATTTCCGTGCAACAGGGCTGTCACTTGACCTCTCCTCCTCCTTAATTACACAGGCAGCAGCAGCAGAGGAAATTACCAACCTGCAAAGCTTTTAATAAAGGGATGGCAGCAAAGAACAAAAAGAGAGGCCTTCACAACAGGCAGGTCATCTACCTACCATTGTGGCAGAGTACACCCGAAGCAAGTCAAGCACGCATTCCTTGAACAGGAAAAGAACTGCGCTACCTGATAAAAGCCTTCACTTACACATCCATTTACCAGGCATCCTGGAAGGAGGTTAATGGCTCGAAAAGGTCCGTAAATCAATTCACACACCCCCGGCACACGGCCCCTTGGAAAAAGGGCAAAACACAAAGCCGTTTTCAAGATTATACATTGTTTGCTTCAATGCCAAAACACAGTGGTGGTCTTCAGTTCAAAAATTACACAAAGAGCCTCAGCAGAAGAAATCGCTCCTCAACAAAACGACTTTCTTGTACAATGTGACTATGATAGGCAAGAGACAAAAATAACTTCTGCTGCCTGCACAATTGAGCAAAATGGTCCTTTGTTCTTTGAATTATACCCTGACACAAGAGATTGTTTTTACTTTACATCGAAAGTGCTTAAGTAGTCAACTCGCCATGGAATATGTTCCCTGCAGGCAAACGTCGAGTTCCTGTTTGAAGGAGGTCAGTTAACCCTTCTGTCAACTAATAAGGCCCTCCGTATAATGATGAATTGTCCAAATTCCTCTGCACAGAAAGAGGCTAAACAGCATGTGGTTTTTCTCAAAGATCCTGAGATCTGATCAAGTTACATGAATACTTGCTGCTGGCAAATCAGATCACTATATTTACTTGTGGATTTAAAAAGCTTAAAGTGAAAAGAGAATACCCAATGTTGGTAATTCTACTCCTGAATACCTGCATGTTCAGGAAAGCCAGATGACATGGCTTTACTAGCATTTACATGGTAATGTGGATTCCAAAATCTTTGGAGCCAGAAAATGCTGGGGAAGGGAAGGGAATTTAAGTACTAACTCATTTTCAAAGTGAAAACCCAAACTCCGTGGCTGCCAACTGGGAGATGATAAAGAGCAAAGTAGTAATTTATTCTAAATGCAGCACAACAGTTGGAAGAATTGTCACATTTCTAGAATTCTACAAAACTTCCAAACTGAGCTTTGTGGGACCCATGAGAAAATGGTACAAGGCAGCTAGAAACATTACTGTGGGTTATTTATCTGGTTTAGGACTCTCTATCAAGCCCAGAAGCAGGCAATGCTGGCTCTGCATTACTTCAGTAGTGTGAATCCAACATCTATAAAACAGCTTTCAAAAGGGCTAGTTTCACACTTGCTTTTTCTTTTCTTTATGATCTTCCAAAGTCATTAACCATGCACAGGACCACACCAGCTTTCAAACCAAAAGGTAAAACTGTAGATAACTTTATCTCTATTTTTAAGTAAAATCATATAGTCTAAAGGAAAACAAGAAAAAGCCTCCCTCAGAACCGGAATAAGAAGATTCCAGTAGATTTTATTTTTTTCCATTTTGACAATTTAGGAGGTGCATCTACATGTTATTAGTACGGTCTCTCTAGCTACATCCCTTGGACAACTGCTTACTGCGGCACTGACCGAAACATTTCTAAACTTCTCACAAAAGTATCACTGCTCCTCTTACAGTTCACATCCTGTGAGCAAACCTTTCATCTCACAACTGACATGTGCATGCCAGCTTTTGGTTACATGTGATCTTTTTTAGAGTCTAGCTGACCTGAGCCAAGTGCTTCAGCTACAGTTGAAATCATCTCTGTTCCTCTCTAGAGTCAGTCTCTGAGTGCTTCTATGAGATGCTGGGTTCCAATTTCTGGACACACCATTAACAACTAAATTCGGCCATCCAGAAACCTACAGAAACTGCTCTTCTGCCCTCCAAGGCCATGTGGAACAGGACCTCCACCATCTCCAACGCCTTTAGCAGAGGAGTCTTGTATCCTGTGCCCTGGCCAACACCAATGGGCTATTTCATGCCCTGGCATGGAGCACATCCAAGGACCTTGCAGAGAGCACCTTCCCTTTACAGCATGGTGGGAATCAAACCCTCAGCTGACTTCAGCTGTGGTGACTTCCCAAGAGGAGGTACGCAAGCCCGGGACAAGATCATATAAAGTCTTCTAGATCATATAAAGTCTTCTAGGTAGCAAGGAGCACCTTTAACACCGTGGGCCACCAGGCAAATAGCTCAGTGCACAGGTTTTACTTTGCCTCAGGCAACACTGCTTACCAAGCACCTGCTGGCTTCAGTCTCTGTGGGATTTCAATGCACAACTTTGTCCTAAAGTGACAAAAAGGAAACTTTGTCCTAAAGGGACAGAAGCGCAATGACAGTGAAAGGAAAGGAGAACCTTCTAGCTGGCATGGACTGGAAAAGGCTTGCACAGGATTGCAAATAGCTCATGGAAGAATAACCATGTGCCCATAATTACAGTTACACATCCATCACTCATGACAGTGGGTGCACATCCACCAAAAGGATTCATGTGCCCTTTGATTATCACCGCCAATGAACTGGGATGTGAAAACAGGAGATGCCCCGATTCCCATCACCTGCTAGAAACAGAGCGAACACCGTGCCAGAATGATCCAGCATACCATGCCCAGCATTGATTTTGGCCAAAGTACCCCAGCATCACATCTAGCCACAGTACAGTTCTTGCTCCTCTACCACCTCATTTTGTTTATGTATGTCCAACTATTCCTATGGCCACCATGTGAGCCAACTCCTCTGCAGTCCCATGCTAATGATGCTCTCTGTTACAGCAGTTTTGCTTGTGATGTACTCAGGCTAATGCAAACATGATCTTCAAAGTATAGCTTGGCTCTGGAGATTTTGGCTCTAACCAGCACACTCCTAAGTCTGATGTAACAATTGAGTAGCTGTACCACATGTAATTTTAGCATATGGCCTGGTTTATTTAATTTTCCCTAAGAAGAACAAGAAATATGCAGACACATCTAGGGATGCAGAAGTGTTTCCGATATTATCCAGTAGCTAGTGATGGCTTTATACTCCACTTAACATAGTATTTGTGGAATAGGGCAAGACATAAAAGTCCTGTAAGGTCTTTTTAAATGCCTTACCTACACTTACATGGCTAGAAATTAGAAACAGTGGTTCATTTTGCACTGTAAACCCACAGAGATGCTGAGTTTACTGCAAGACATTTAGATGCCTTAACCAGTTTGGGTTGGAAATGGCCTTCAAGACAAATGGTTGATTATTCTCCCTTCACACAGAGGAGTGGACGAAGGCCAGGGAGAAGGGCTGCAGGTTAACACAGTCTGGGCCGCTTGCTTCGAAGATCAGTTAGACAGGGATCAAATCTGTCCCTGGGTAAGCAGAACAGAACACTGCAGTACCTCCCATGGAAAATACAGCAGAGGAAAAGTTTTTTTAAATCATTGGTCAAAGATCTGAGGGTTTTCAAAAGAGCATTTACTACATTAAACAATAGGTTTCTGTTTCGAAATGTCATTTTGGAACTGGGTGTATTGTTTTCTTTTAATTGAGTGTTTAACTCAATCAGACATTCTTCTATGGCATACTCTGACTTAAGTGAAATCACATTTTTGACAGGAACATTTTCTAGCCAAATTCTTCAGTCAAGATCTGCTGATTAGCAACTTATGACTAGAAAAGATTGTAGCTGCATCTATTCACAAACGCATGTGCACACATGTGCACGCACACAAAGAGTATCCATGAGTAATTTTTATACGACCTTGATCAATGCATTTATCTTTCAGTAATGTTTTTTTCCTGATCTTAAAGATAAAAGTAACACTCATACAAGTTTCTTGAATGCAAGCTTGTAGAAACCTAAAAAGTAGTAAATGACTATATCTCAAGTGCTTTGCTTCAAGCTCACAAGGATCTATGAACCACTTTGTCTTTCACTTACTCTGAGAGCTCTGCTACCTTTCCCTCTGATTTTAAATATTTAGAACTCACTTCCACTTGAGATACTGTAATTTAGTATGTGACATATTTGCCTATCACTTAAACTGAGGTGTGTCAGAGCAGTTGATACTACAGCTGAGATGGTATAATGGATACTGAAAGGTCTGTATGAAGATCGGTCTCAGTGTTTAATGCCTTATTGAAGGATGCTAGGAACAAGCGAGTGCCACACATCATCCTACACAGAACAGAAATCATTTTTGCAGAAATATTTTCCTTCCTGCTTGAGACTGGGGATGGAGAGCATCAAATGTTTAACTCCTCCGCAGCAAAAAAAACAAAGGGTTTGTTCAAACACGATTTCCTGGCATCATTTCCTGGTGGTAGTGAGGCACTATGATGATAAAACCATTCAGCAATTTGTAAGGTTTAAAGCTTTGCAGAGCTAGCAAATTTCTTCTGAATAATCAGCTATTGATTCAAATTACCCTGTAAGCATATTGCTAACTCCTCAGCCTTATGATTTTCAGTACGACTGTTAAGATAAGATCCCAGCCTAGAATTACTAGAGTTGTGCTGCATTTTAACATGCTAGCAGACCTTGCCAAAAGGGCAACTTTCGGGAAACAATGAATGTACATTACAATATTTTAAGAACACAGGTCAACTGAAATTATGAAACTCAAAGTGAAAATTATACTTCCTTTAGCGTAGAATTTCTCTGACTTCCTTTAGACACTTATCACAGAAGAAAAAGAAACATCTGCTAACCTTTCTCTTTGCACCATAAACACATCCTATAAAAGCAGCCTACGTGACTAGTTTAAGACCCAGGTGTTAAATTAAGGTTACGAAGCCTATTCTTAAATGGCAATGGAATAATTTTCAGTAAACAGATGCTTTGGCAACCAGGTACATAACAAAGATTAAAAACTGAGAAAAACAACTTTCTGCCAACGTCTGCAGTGAGTATTTGATAAGAACATGACTTTTTTTTCATCTTAGTTCAACTAGATTCTGTGTTTTACAATAGGGCTTGATACTCAAGTCCAACACAGAAAAACATTGACAAAGGTATGCTTCTTCTAAAGGGGAGATAGCAATACAACCTAATTTTCAATCTCATACAACGTCTTTTAAAATGCACTGTTTGTTCAATTGAAACAGTAATAATAAGTAAAATTGTCATCTGCTTTATATTATATGAAACACATAAACTTCAAATATCTACGGTGCGAAGGCATTGTTTGAGCTGCCTCTGCACTCACACCGTATCTCAGAGGCTTCCTGGGAGCCTCCTGCCAGAAGTGTGCTTTGCGGGCTGAAGTCTGCGCCGAGCTCGCATTGCTGAGTCCTGCACTTTGGTTGCCAGGCTTTGGAAAAGCTCCAGCAGAATGCCTGGGAGACTCGAGTGTGATGAAATTTGTAATCCTACCATTTACTACCTTAGCAAGGATTCTTATGTACATGCACGCGTTCACGTGCAGGCTCCTGGTAGCTGAAGCGACAGCCGGAAGAGTCCTGCAAAGGGGCTGGCACTGACCCCCCAGCAGATGATGCTCCCTGCGCAGCTCCTGCTCACTGTAACAACCCTAACAGGGACCTGCACGAGGCCAAGAGAGACAACGCTGGGCTTTTCCCCATCCTCTGTGCCTCTCCTTGTACTTGTTTCAGGCATTATGTTAAATTAAATGAGTAACTGCTTTTTAAAGCATGGGGTAAACAGTCTCCAAAGACCCAGTCCTACAGACTCTCTGCGGTGTTTATTCCCCAATGAACATCTGTGGGTGGTGGGAGCATACCCAGTACCAAGGAGTCAAGATGCTGCCCAAATGTAGGCACTTACCTACAATCACCCCAGCAACCTGGTCCCAACGTGATCACTGGGGACATGCAGAGGAGACATCAGATGATGCTTTCTCTCCACCACACGGAGCCCAGACTGCAAATCAAAGCACCTAGACCAGGTGCAAAAGCCTGCCTCCCCCAGCTTCTGCTTCAGCATCTCTGATCTTACCAAGATTTCTACAAAACGAGTCACAGGCAGCAGCCTGGAATGGTCACCGCCACTGATAGGGACAGCGGGGAAGCGTGCCCTGGAGTCTGGTTTCCAACGAAGCATGCTGGGACCCCCGGGCCACATCCACAGCTCGGTGCTGCTCCAAGTGCCTGGGAACCTGTCGGGGCCTGCAGCCCCTGGCCTGTCTTAGATGGGCCATTTTGTACATCTCCATATAGCTGTATTCAGAGGTTATTTGCAGGCAGTTGTGTTCACATGACCTCACTTTTGGCTTTTTAGTAATTAAAAAATTTGTAAAGGGTGTCACAGCAACATGGGAAGAACAGTCCACACTTCTCAGCAGGAGCTCATGTCTCTTGGTGCCAACAGCCTGAAGACCTCTTGCGAAGAGATCACACGTTACTGTCCCTTGAGTGATGCACCCTGTGATTTCCAACCTTGAGCAGAAGCCACTTGCCCTGGCCAGTGGAGAATCCCACCCTGGAGTTGTCAGGACTGACGTCCACACCTCTGCATCAGCTCAGTGCCCGCAGTGAAGACTGTCTGCCCATACTCACACAGTTCTGAGCTCTTGCTACTCCTCATCCAGATCAGTTTGTATTTTCTTCCTGAATGCAGCACAAAATGTGGCCATATTGGCTGTTTGGGCCGGCATGAGCATTCCGCTGAGGGCAGGTGGCAAACACCGTGGCCAGGAGTCCATGTGCCCCCTGCAGCTGGAGCCAACATCTTTGTAGTGAACCCGTCTCAGTTCCAGCTTCACCTTGGCCACAGGCCATATTTAAGCTATTTGCCAGGGACATTGTTCTGCAGCTCCTTAAATGGCAGTTTTCCAGTTCGCCTGCAAACCGCTTACCGCTGAGAGCTGTTACCTGCCCACGCAGCAGCTGCACATCTGCCAGCCTGAACATCACCCCTCCGCTTGTTGGGAGGGCTGAGGGGTCGCTCCTCTCCCTGCTGAGGGAGGATGGGAGATGGGGTGGGAGGTGCTGACCCCACCATGTCAGGGACACTCAGCAATGCCATGGGGCTGGATGTGCTCCACGAGTGAGCATGCACTTGGAGCCCATTTGGGGCATCATGCTGCAGGCTGCCGCAGCTCAGCCCTGGGCACTGGCTCTCCCCACCTGCCACAGAGACCTCCTCTTGGATGCAATCCTGAAGGAAAATCTGCATTTCCACCTGAGCGAGTCTCCCATGTCACTTGGGGGCAGAAGGGTGGGCGGGTTGGAAGGAGAGCATAGAGTTTGCACGGTAAAAGCAGGCTCTGAAGAATATACCCTCTCTTTACTTCAGAAACGTTAAAAAGCACGTTTTCACGTGCTCAAAAGGCAGCAGGAACTCCATGAGAGACCAGAAATGCCGGTATGCTGCAAAATCCTGCTGATAAGGTCTGCAGATGGACTCCATCAATAAACCCTGATGGAGACAGCTGATACCAAGAGACAATCCCTGCCCCGGAGCCAGTAGGGTCAGCGCCCCTCACCACGCCAGAACACACACAGCCTCCCCAAACACCTGCCTCACCCCCTGAGAAACCCAATATGTACTCAGGAACTGGGACAATTCCCCAGTCCTTTCATCTGCTGCATTAACCAAGTAGCTGTGACCTGCCTATCTCGTTAGATAATGGGCTCTAAGGTATCTCTATTGTAAGGGATTTATTAAAGACCACAGCAAGCACATTCCTCCCTGCAGGAAAAAATACCTTAATCTACTGCAAACCCTCCTGGCAAAGGCTCCTATTTGAACAGATCAGAGATACAAGTTTGTTCTGGTCTGGACAGTGTTTGAAGTTTCTTTCCCAGCTAATGAACAGGCTTGTTTATAATGAAAGGATAGAGAGCATCCAGTTTTCTAAACAAGCAACTTCACAGCTGTCTGTTTTGCGGGATGTAGCTATGGCTAACCCGCTCCATGGTCTCTGCTCGCTCCTTTATTTTCATCTGAAATATAAGGAAAGTCTCCTACAAAAAAAAAAAAAAAAACACCAAAACCTATTTCTTCAGGCCCAGTCTCCCTAACAAGACACAAGAGGAGATAGTGGTCTTCCACTACGTTCAATCAAAAGGCAAAGGAAACTGGTTTCCAGACCAATTCTCAAACCCAAACACTTGTGATATGGTTTCTTACCACACTGGCTTACCTGACAGAATTGCAACCTAACGGTTAAAGAAGTTAGTTTCCAAACATAGGTTTGTTGCTAAATATGGGTCTGACAAGAAAGAAAATAAACCAGGCTAGCGCCAGGCTGGGCTCCTGCTGCGTCTGCCGTCCCCGGAGGCACCAACACCCTGGGGGAAGACCCCGCCATGCCTTCCTCCCTCATTTTCCAGGCTCGTGTGGGCACTGGCGGGGGTCACTGAAGGGCTGCTCCCAGCAGGGGTGTCCCAGCACACCGGGAGGTGACGGCATGCCCAGCCAATAGGCCATTTCCAAAAGGAGCAGGTGGAGCAGGCGCAGGGGCTGGACTCACCTCGGCACTCCACGCTTGGGTCACCCCAGAACAGCTCCTGGCACTCCCGGCAGGTCCGGCCTCCGAATCCCGGCATGCACTGGCACTGCCCCGTGAACTGCCAACAAAAAAACCCACAACCCGACAGGAGAGATGACCACTTCAGCAGCTGGGCCCCAGGCCGGCGTGGAGGCTGAGCCGCTGCAGGACGCCCCGTGCTCCCCTCACCTCGTTGCAGGCGGGCCCGAGGGCGCGCGTGGGGTGGCAGTCACACTGCTCGCAGCCGGCGCCGCCGGCCAGACGCCACGTGTGTGGGGCGCAGCGGTCGCAGGTCTGCCCCACCACATTGGGGAGGCACCGGCACTGCCCCGTGGCCGCCTCGCACCGGCAGCTCTCCGAGCCCTCGCAGTCCTCCCGCACGGTGCCCAGGTAGTTGCAGACGCACTCTGTGAGGGAAAGCATGGCGCCCCGACGTCAGCCTGCCCTCTTGTTACCAGGCTGTTTATTCTCCAAGTTCCCACAGGAGTGGGCACACACGGGCACGTCCCAATGCCCATGGCCAGGCCTGGCAGACCCAACGCTGAAGGACACCCAGCCCTGCTTAAGAGCCATCCCCATGTCCCCGGCTGGACACCTCTAGAGCTTCTGCCCCAGCACATGGGAGGCAACAGGAGCCCCTCATTCAGGCAGCCCAGCCTTCCTCCTCCTTTCCTCCCTCTGTACGCAACCAAAGCCCAAGCCTGCCCGGCTCCTGTCAGCTGGCTACGGTGGCGGATCTGCTTGGAGCAGCTGATGGCATGCCAAGCAGAGCAGGGCTCCACTCGCCCACCCACCAACCCATCTGCCCTGCCTGGCTGCGTCTGGTGCCAAGGGAGAGGAGGATCTGCCTCCCCACCGCCTTGTTCAGCTCCCAGCTCCCTCCCGCTGCCCAGACACATCTGCAGGAACGCTGGTGTAAAGAAAAGCCAAACCCTCACCCCGCCACCCACCATCTCTGGAGAAGAAGTAAACAAAGACAGCTAACAAGATGGCAAGAAAGCCACAAAGCCCTCATCCTTTCAGAGCATGTAAATGCTGTCCCTGATCTCCCCATCAAATGTAAAGGACTCTTCTCCCGGCCGGGAGCCCCGCTGAACTGCAGAGCAGCTGCACGCAGCTCCAGCTGGAGGTAATTAAAGTTTCCCCTCCACTCCAAATGCTCCCAGGTAAATAAAAAAGAGCTCAGGCCGCCCCATGACATGGCTGGTGGAGGGGTTGCGGCTGTGTTTCCCCACTCACTTCTGCAGTCCTGCTGCAGGGCGCTCCCATAGTAGCCCTGTTTGCAGAGGTGGCAGTTTTCACCCTCCGTGTGATACAGGCACTTCATGCACATTCCCGTCTTCTTGTCGCACGCCTCCGGGTCAGTGGTGTCGATGTTGTTGTTGCACTGGCATGGCTGGCAGGCGCCGCCAACCTCGTCGGGGCTCCCAAAGAAGCCAGACGCACATTCATCACATCGACTGCCTGTTTGAACAAACAGGCACAGTGGGAATTACCATCACAGCTCGCTAGTGTGCAGCCCCGTAAATGGCAAGACTGAGGCAAGACAATAAAGGCCATTAATGGGGGGGTGTTAACTGGATCATGCTCAAAGCAACAGAGGCAGCGGTAGCTTGGTGCGGTCCTGTCCACCTCTGACCACCACCAGTCATCCCTTGCCATGCTGCCGGGGATGAGGTTCACGGTGGTGCTGGCATCACGTGTATGAGCTGCTCTGCCCTGGCACCTTCCAAGTGCTGCCAACCTTCAGCAGCAACACATGGATGCTGGTGCTGTGGTCACATCCAACAACCCATATGAACATACCCCTTCTCACTGGGAGGTTCAACCCAACCAGCCCCCCTCCGTGCACCTGCCAAGTACCTATGTATCCCACGCTACAGACACACACGACTTGCAGCGTGACCGGATCCTGGTAACAGCCGCTGGCAAACTGGCGTCCACTCTCAGGGCCATCAGGGCAAGGACAGGGGCGGCAGTGGTCACCTGATCCCAGGATGGGGTCTCCGTAGTAGCCAGCCTGGCACCTGCATGATGGGGTACATAGCATGCAGGGGACCACAGTCAAATGCGGTTGTTATATGTTATGTATGTTTATATATGTTGTATAAATGTTATAACTACACCCAGGTTTTCAACCACCAGGAAGAATCAAAGCACAGAAATGTCCTTACAGCTATCCTGTGCCACTCGCACTCCAAGCTGTTGTGCCCACAGAGACAAATTTGTCTGGCTTACACCAGTCTAAGAGCAGGAGACCCAAAGCAGGTGTCTCTCAGGAGACTGGCAATGGAGAAAGCCTCTCTGAAGCCCTGGGGTCCCACAACGCAATCTCGGACATTTGGGCAGGTGCTGCTGGGAGCCACAGGCAGGGAAGAGGGGGCCCTCATTCCCATCCTCCTCCAGGACCACTAGCGCTGCTCTGGCTTCCACGATCCAGGGACTTTCCCCATGGATTCACACCCACCTGAGCACCAGTGTCGGAGGGGAACGGCTGCTGTGCCCATCCTGCTGGGGGGAAGGAGAGGGGACACACACTGTACCTCTCGCAGTTGTGCCCCGCTGTGTGGTCCCGGCAGCTCAGGCACTCCCCAGTGTAGGGGCTGCAGTCGTCGGCGTGGCCGTTGCAGTGGCAGGGCTGGCAGCTGGGGAAGCCCCAGAAGCCGGGCAGGCAGCGGTCGCACTGCCGTCCATACACCCCAGGGAAGCAGTGGCACTGGCCTGTCTCTGCGTCGCAGAAGGCGTTGTAAGAGCCTCGGACATGGCACTCACACGCTGCAACGAGAAGGGGAGAGGGCCTGCGTTACCCTGCAAGCCCTAAACGCAGGGCCCCAACCGCAGCACAGCCCAGAGCCAAGGGTTTAACATACGTCGGCATCCGCTCGGCCCGAATCCAAAGGTGCCAGGGGCGCATCTGTCACACTGTCTTCCAACAACGTTGGGACGACACTGGCACTGTCCTCCACTGGGATCACACACCGAACTCAGGGAACCCTGGGGGTCACACTGGCATGCTGAGCAGAGAAAAGCATCAGGGGGAATGAGTACCACTGCACAGGACGTGAACCACCTGCCTCATCCCATGCACATGCCCTTCCCCATGCAAATCATTCTCCCTTGAAGCGCCATCCAGCTTCCAGGCGCAGTTTGCCCTACAAGTAGATGGTTACGTACATAATGCGGTCTCGTGTAATAGCGCAGAAATGCTGAATATGATGTTCTTGCAGACATCTGTCATGGGGGTTTTCACCACACTCCTGCTGTTTTCCAGACAGCGGTATCTTTGGAAAGTTTCCCAAGCACTGTTCGTGACTACGTCTTCGCCTGAGCCTCCCACTGTAAAGATGTCCAGTGATTTGCAGTATGGCATGAGAACAAGCTACAAAACAATTTCACAATGCCAAAGTGTCACTATTTATGTATAGCCTCCACCAAAATTGCGAAAAATCAGTGTTATCCTGCTTCCTATCATCCTTTTTTGGCCCAAAAGCAAACAGCCAGACAGAATTTGGAAGGGAAATGATGGTATTTCTCTAGTTTTTGGTGGAATAGCTCTGGTATCTACCAAATTCTTATCAAATCTACCAAATTCTATCCATTCAAAAAAAAAAGGTTGATGTTGACATTCATGACATACATGGCACACATTAGCCTCCTCAAAGAAACTAAAGGTCTGTGGAACAACCTGCAGTCCTGTAAAATACAGCAAAAGCCTTTTAGCAGAAGAACAACCCACATATTTTGAGACTGAAGAAACCTGCACTGCTTTACATTGTTCAGTTAAAATCTGGCTTCAGCAACAACACTGTAAAATATTACTTTGGATTCACACAGATGCTTGCCAGAGGAGATGCAAACTTTCAGGCTTTTAAATACACTTTTATCCCAGAGCAGCCCCAAAAGAATTTCTGCTCACAGAGTCAATGAGCGTGTATGGGCTCTCTGTCTCCGTATCCACTGAGGAGTACTGGGGCAGCTCCAGGCGGATGGTGTAATTCAGACCCTTCTCGAAGCAGACAGGCCGCGGGAGAACGACGTATCTGGATTAGGAACAGGAAACAATTCTTACTTCAAACGTCCAGCACCATAAAGCATTTCAGGTGGCCCTATAAAGCAATCGAGATAACGGAAAGCAGCCAAGACCGCGCAGAACAAAAGGCACGATGTGAAAGAGGCAGTTTGGAGGCTTGTGCAAGTCAGAACCGGAAAAGCTTATCGGCAAGGTAAAGAATCATACCGATGTTCTCTCACAGGCTGTGCAAACACTTCCCCCCCTCTTTATTCAGTGAACAAAACCATTCAGAAAACAAGAATAAACTTAAAAGCTTTGAGTCTACAGACACAATGCTAAACACATTTTTATAACCCACTGGAAATTAAACTTCATCCATTTTCATAGGGACCACGGCAAGCTGAAAATGTGACCTTACCCTGGTTCAATTTTTTAAATGTTTTTACTCCTTTTGGCCCATCCAGTTATACCGACCTGGAGCCGGGTGACAGTGAGACGACCTGATTATCATCATCAGGAACTGTATTGCCACAGCGGCTACCCGTGGGAATCTTGCCTGGGCGTGAGACACTGATCACAGCTTTTTCCCACTGATCCGGCAACTGAGGGAAAAAAAAAGGCTCATCAGCATCAAGCAACAGCCATAAGCTCCTGGCAACATCCAGAGCTTAGTCCAGGAAAAGCGTGCACATAGATGGGATGGTCACTGTGCTTCAGGGAGGATGGGACTGCAGCTCCAGCATCAATGGGGCATCTACCGGCTGCAGGTTTAGGCTGAGACAAGGCAAGTGCCCCCGGGCATCCTCCAGCACCACCACCTCTCTCCCTCCCTCCCAAAAAAAAAACAGGGCTAGGTGAAGGCGGTCAGCAGCCCCATCTGCACACTGACATCAGTCAGTTTGGCGACCTCCTCTTCTGCCACCTCTGGGTACTGCACCTGAGTATTTCACTGCAGTCAACTGCTGCCAAGCTCTAGGTAAGGAGCTGGGGGGAATTCTTCTCTTTCCCTTCACCCTGCAAATTATCCACAGTCAAAACCAACTGCTTGCAAACTCTTGGCTGCAGGCATTCAACATCCAAGACAGGCAATGTGTCTTCTAAGGTACATAACAGCGTTTCCACCCATTTGAAGCCCATCTGGCTGATGCCAAATTTATATTCTAATCTATCCTGATGGGACTTGTCACTTTTTAATTTGCTCATTAAACAGGTGCTGAAACAATGGAATAATGAATGAAAATGTAAAGCAAATAATACTAGTAATAGTCAACATATTGGATTTTCACACATCTCAGACATTTAACTGAGCGTCCACCCTTGCCTTTGAGTTCTGATGACTCCTGGAAGCACTGGGCTCGTGTCAGCTGTGCACTGCCAGGAGGTAGCAATGCCCCTACTCACACACCTACCTGTGGCTCGTAGCGGACCAGAATATCATACTCCATGGAGTAGGGGATGTTGTCGATGTAGAATTCCAGGTACGCCCCTTCAGGGACCCTTACAAATCCTATGCCTGTCCATGATGGTGTGCGGTCCGGTGTGTACTGGCGCTCTATTATGTTTACTCCCTACAAAAACAAGGAACAGACATTTTAATACCAATACATTAAATTTGCGAGTCCCAGGGGAGTGCACGAAGTGATGAGTTTTGCTGATGGTTCACTTCTGCAGTGATCCATTGTTTGCATCCCAGAGAACACGAATTCCCTTTTAAAAACATGTGTGTGCACATTGTTGCCCTTCCACTTAACAATATACAAAAAGCAAGAAAGATAAAACAACACTGCACAATTCTTCATCAATTTCTCTGTTATAGTGGGGAATTAAATTTAAAAACTTGCTGTGAGTAACTACTCCACCAGCTACAACATCTCGTTCACTGTATGACTTTCACATCGTACTTGTAGCAATAGGATTTACTGCAGTGGCACATTAACTGGTCTATTAACTGCCGAAGCTGAGTGCTAATTACTTCCTGACTACACTGGGCTGCTTCAAACCAAACCACTGCTCAGGATAACATTTGAAAAGCAGATCATGTCTGTCATGAGTAGGGTGTCAATAAATAACAGAGACTCTAATCATCGATAGGTATTTAACAGCCAAATCAATCCTTTCAGTCTGAGGTGCCAGGTTTTTATCGGCTACTCTTTATTTAAAGCAAAGAAGAAAAAGGCAACACAAAATGGAAACGTGTGGTGTTCAAACTTCCCGTTTCAAATGTATCTGCATCCATGAATAGTTCTTTCCATAGAAAAACATCCTGCACATTCTCAAGGAAGCTGCTTCAGTAGAAAGGGATAAAATGTAAGGAAATGTCTATATATATACATATCACTTCAGGATGTCCCCCTCATGTATTCTCACACTCTTTGAAGAGAGACTGGCTATAAATTATTACCCTTTGGCTTTACACAAAGGATTGGAGTTCCCCAGAAAGGATTGCAGGCAGGATGTGAGTGAGGGTGTGCAGCTGTGGGGAGCATGAGGGCTTGGCATCGCTTGAAAATCTCTGCAACTCTATGCCACTTGATTTTGACTTCTGCTGGTCCCCTACCTGGAAATTCAGAGCTTTGTTCTGACACCAGACTAGTAAGAAAGTCTCTCTGTATCGCCATTTTAAAAAGTGGTTTGTTCTGAAGGTTTTAAAAGGCAACCAGTGGCACATCCTCTCGCCCTACGTGGCAAGGTGTGTTTTCGTGCTGAGCTCCTCCAACCCTGAGTGCCATGAGCCTTGGCAAGGGCTCAGGTACTGCCTCTCCAGCCAGGCAGACACCAATGCACCAAAAACCCTGTGCCAGCTCACACACCCTCCACTGCGGTTCAACTTTTGCTCTCTGGTGTCTTCCCTCTCCACAGTTGAATGGAATGAAATGGAATGGAATAGTTGGACGGAACCTACAGTGATCATATAGTCCAATGGCCTGACCTATTTGGGGCTGATCAAAAGTTGAAGCATATTGTTAAGGGCAATGTGTTCACTTTGGGGTCCCTCACTATAAGAAACACATTGAGGTGATGGAGGCACTGACTACCTCTGTAGGAAGCCTGTTACAGTGTTTGACCACCCTCTCGGTAAAGAAACACTTCCTCACGTCCACTCTAAACCTCCCCTGGCACATTCCCATGCATCCTATCACTGAACACCAGGGAGAAGAGCTCAGCACCTCCCTCTCCACTTTCACTCTTCAGGAGGCTGTAGAGAGCAATGAGGTCACCCCTCAGACTCCTTTTCTCCAAACTAGAGAAGCCCAAAGTCCTTAGCTGCTCCTCACAGGACATTCCTTCCAGCCCTTTCACCAGCTTTGTTGCCCTTCTCTGGACGTATTCAAGGACCTTCACATCCTTCTTAAACTGCGGGACTCACAACTGCACACAGTACTCGAGGTAAGGCCACACCAACACTGAATACAGCAGGATCATCACCCCTTTTGACCAGCTGGTTATGCTGTGTTGATGCACCCCAGGATGTGGTTTCCCCTCTTGTCTGCCAGGGCACACTGCTGACTACTGCTGAGCCTGTCGACAGCAGCCCCAGGTCTCTTTCTGCAGGGCTGCTCTCCAGCCACTCCTCTCCCAGTTTATACTTGTGTCTGGTGTTACTCTGTCCTAGGTGCAGAATCCAGCATTTGGACTTGTTAAAATTTCATCCCATTAATCACAGCCCAATGCTCCAATCTAGATCCTTCTGCAAGGCCTCTCATCCCTCAGTAGAGTCAGCAAACTTGCTCATGGTGCATTCAACTCCAGATCATTGATAAATATATTGGACAGAACTGGCCCTAGAATTGAGCCCTGAGGAACACCGCTGGTGACTGGTCATCAGCCAGATGTAGCCCCATTCACTACAATACTTTGAGCTCTGCCCTTCAGCCAGTTCTTCACCCAGCGCACTGCGTACCTGCTCATCCCACAGTTGGACAACTTGTCCAGAAGGATGCTGTGAGGGACAGTATCAAAAGCCTTACTAAAATCCAGAAAAATTACATCCACTGCCTTCCCTTCATCCACTAGGCAGGTGACCTTATCAGAAAGATACCAAATTAGTTGTACAGGACATTCCCTTTGTGAACCCATGTTGACTGTGCCTGATGATTGCATCATTCTTTAAATGCCTTTCAATAGTACCCAGTGTAATCTTCCTAATTTTTTGAGGAACTGAGGTTAGACTAATAGGTCTGTAGTTCCCTGGGTCTTCCCTCATGCCCTGCTTGTAGACGGGAATAACACTGGGTAGCTTCCAGTCAGCAGGGACCTCCCCAGACTCCCAAGACCTTTGGCAGATGATCGAGAGGGGTCCTGCTGTAACACCCACTAGTTCCTTCAGTACTCTGGGATGAATCCCATCAGGTTCCATGGACTTGTTACCATTCAGTCGATACAGCTGGTCCTTAAAATTTCAGTGTCCACAAATGGAAAGTCACTATTGCCACACTTGTGGTCCTCTGACTTAGGGAACTGGGCAGTCCAAGGTCTATCAGTATTATTAAAGACTGAGGCAAAAACCACATTGAACGTCTCCACTTTTTCTTCATCCCTATTAATGAGATGACCACCTTCAACAAGTGTCGGTCCAACATATCAGGTCCAACAGGACCTCCTCTTACTGTCAACGTACTTTAAAAAGCCCATCTAACAGCCCTTACCTAACAGCAAAAATCCTCTGCCTTGGCTGAAACTGAAAAAAAAAAAAAAAATATTTTGCCTGAAATAAATAAATTAGGACAAAGTGCCCTGATTGGAGGCAGACACAGATCTGCTGTTTTAGAAAAACCATTATCTCACCTCCCTGGGTCCTTGCTGAAGGCAAAAGTAATTGATGTAATCACCTAGCTGCTGTTAATGAATTAAAAGCAAGGCTGTGCACTGGTGAACAGAAAGAGCCAGAAACCCTGATGTACCACACCAGCGGGCTAAATCACCTAGAGGAAACCTCACTTACAAAAACAGTTTTTTGCACAATCAACCATGGGTTTGATCATTAATAAAACAAATGTTACTGATGTACAGAAGCTCTAGAAGCCAGAGCAATGTGCTTAAATGCATGCTTTGTTCTCTCCCGGTTTCAGCTGCACCAAAAAGAAGAGCCGGTGTTGGTGTCCCACCACTCTTGAGATAAGAGGGGAAGCAGAAGTGGGTGCAGTGGGCGTGTACGCAGTGTGGTACAGAAAGGGATGCTGACATGAAACAAGCCATAGTCATGATCAAAGAAACAGGTTTATAAAGGAAAACAGCAGTTCCCCCCCCCCTTTAAATTACTAAATTATTTATCGATACTAGATTGAACAGCTACAGGTTGACAGTTTTAAATTCAATTCTGCATTTTCCCCATTTTAATTGCAAAATGCTCTGGCTATAAAACAGATGCTTTCAGCTCCCAAATGGTGAAACAACTTTCCCACAGCTGTCCAGACACACCATCCCACTAAAATAGTTAGAGCACAATATACTCACGGGACCCAAGCTGGCTTCCTCCGCCTCATAGATGTAATGATCGAGCGAAATGAAGTAATAACCAGGCTCCACCTGGTTACACTGACGTCCAAACATGTGGGACCGGCACTCGCATTGGCCAGATTCACTTGAGCAGCTAAAACGGAAGAGCAGTGAATTTACAACACATCTTGGCTGCAGCAAGACACAGCTAGAGCCAATTCCAGCTTTGACATTTTAAGTGGCACAGGAAGAGAAGTGCTTCTGGACACATCTGCCTCTAGACACAAGATGTTCTCAGGCTCTGCAGCTGGACCATCTGCACTGCTAAAATGGCAGCACGGTCCCCGGCGCAGCCTTGGCTCAACCCAACTATCATTCTCCCAAAAAACTCCTAGGCTCAGGCTGGGAGCAAGCATAGGCCATTTCCAGCAGGCACTTTGCATGTGGTTTCCTCTGTTTGGGTGGTGAGAGGATTTCATGCTATGGGTGCAGGCAGTTCCCTGGGGCCAGACAGCTGTCCTGGGAGAGCTTCACTTGCTACCACAGACATAGCCAAGAGGCATGTCTGTCCTCAAGCCAAGGGCACTCTTCGGCTCCAGGCTTGCAGGCCATGCAAGCAGCATATCTGTTTGTACGAGCTCAGGCAAAGCAAGAACACGCATGACCCTGCATGCCCTGGAACATCAAGCTGCTCTCGTACGCTGCAAAGCACATCCCAAGAGGTCACCCACTGGCAGGGGAAAAACATTCCTGGCTGCTTTAGAGTAGGACAGACACAGCCAAAGACAAGGGACAGACAGAGACATGCTGGGGAAAGCAGACGGTCTGTCCAGAATGCCATACAGCAGCTCCACTTCCTTCATAAAAAGCCATTTTCTTTTCTCAATACAGCTCTTTCCCTAAGCAGCCTTTTGATGGTGTTATTGTCCCCAGGAACTCCACCCCACCTATGAAGAACCCATGGGGCAGACTGTATTTTCGCATGCGCCTGTTCACACTTTTTCATAGGAAGATTTTTTGGTCCACCAAAAGACACTCCTTTCTTTAAATTTGAGCTGAAACATTTTCTGAAGTCAAACCCCTCTGGTTTCCACAGAAAATCTTCAGGCTTCTCAAGCCTACATTCTAAGAGTAATTTTTAACTGAAATAATTTTTGAAATTGCAGAGATTCACTTAAACATTCACTCTGAGATACCAGAAATGCCCTAGCTGCCCCAGAAGGGAATCTGGGAAGTTTCCCCTTGGGGGATGGTGATGGCTCCGCTGATGACTCCACTGCCTGGGTTACAGCATGGCAGGGATGAATTTCGGGAGAGGTGCTTCTGCCCCAGGTGCTGCATCCCACACCCTGAATGGAAGTCAGAAGATGGTGACTCAGCAGCTGAGGAGAGGAGCCCCAGGGAAGGTGAAGCTCTCCCTTCCCGCTGACGTTAAGAGAGTGAAGCCAGGAGCCGGAGCCGGGCTTCGCAGCTCTCCTGCGGCCGGAGGAAAACGCAGCTGCTCCCTGCCGTGGTTTTGCAATCGCTGGGCTCAGCGCATGGGAAACAGGCTGTGGCTGAGCCATACCCCAAACCCATGGAAGCAGCTGTGCCGGGGGAGCCATTAAGAGCTGTGCGGCATAACTGATCCACAAACAGGGAGAGCGAGCACATAGGAGTAAATAATCACTAACGACCACACTGCTGTCTGCTGAGGGGTAATGATTCACTCGGGAGTGGAGGGAAGAGACAGCCCACAGGACATTCCCACAGTGATCCCCGCTGCGGATGGGGTGTCCGCAGTCTGTAACAACCTACAGCAGTCACAGCAGGACCAGTCTCAAACTCCCCCGGTCTGGTCCCACGAGCTGCAGTGGGAAACACTTCATCCACCCCCTTGGGAAACTTCTGTAGCTTTAGACAAAAGCAGGATGCTTCAAAGGGTTTGTGAAGTGAAGGGGGGGAAAGAGAGCAAAGGAACACGCTGCTATTGAAAAGCCTGGGGTTGGACATGCACAGAAAAATTCTCTGGTCAGAAGAGCAGTCTGGGCACCCAGCACCTCTCTGACCAAGCATTTAAGCCAGGACTTTCCACACTCTTACTGATGGATGCATCTTCAAAACCTATGTTTTTCTCTGAAAAACCTGTACTTCCCCAATGGGCCCTTCCAGGTCCACATCCCACCCCATGCAGCACCACTGGGGCAACACAGCAGTACCGTGCAGCTAGCACACTCTCCCCAGCACTGGTGGCCACACAGACAGACTGGCCAAAGAAAGGGCCAGTTCGGGAGCAAACTAAGAACCAGTCTGATGGCCCGTGTTGCTGCCTGATTCCTGCTTTGATCCTGTGAGAGCAAAGCTTTGACACAGACCATACCCTGGGTGACAGCCAAGGCAGAGCTCAACCCACGGCTGGCTCCTACCCTGGCTGACCAAAGGCAAAGCTACACTAAAAACAGTTTTACATGTTCACCTGCACTTGTGGCACAAACGTTGCATGCTGTTCAGCACAGAAAGACGTGGATGCCTCTGTCACCTCTTGCAATCAAGACCTGACACTTTCTGGAGCAGGAAGACAGTCCCAACCAACCTCCTCCAGAGCACATTGAGCCCTGGATGTTGTGGTTGCAAATGAAGCGAAACTCGCTGGGGTGAATGATTACAGGAGAGTAACCGGGCTGAGACTCACTTGTTGTTCAGCGCTCCTCCCTGGTCGCAGTCACATGGCCGACATCCATCCATGTCGTTGCTCAGCCCCCAGTGCTCAGGCTGCAGGAAGAAACATCACCAGCACCGTAACCTGGTGCAGATTTAACCCCATCTACCCCAAAGGCACATTTTTAAATACTCAGCATAAGCTACCCCAGACTGCCCCCCAACCCATGCAGCCTGCTCCCCTGGTTGTGGATCTAACCCCACAACCACCAACACAACCTCCCCACCTGCTCTCCTCCACCTTGTTGACCATCACAAGGGCTTGAGAAAAAACCCCACATCTTTCCACCTAGCTTTAAAAGCAAGATTCAGGAGGCCCCAAGCTCAGAGACCTCACTCCTACTGCACCATTTACACCAGTTTGGGCTCCTGACTCACGAAAGACTTGGAAAATCACAGCCCAGTACATCACACCACAGCAGAGAGCTGTGTATGTGGGAGTGGGGCTTTGTGTGGGGCACTGCCCTTGCAGGGCTGCTACTCTGCAGCTTGCTTGTTGGACAGATAAGACAGACTTGTTTAGCTTTTCCATGTAGTTCACTGTTAGATAAGACAGCCTGTCAGTGTTTATACAAACACATCCAGTTATCTGACAGTGTGTTTCTATAACACTCCAGCATGCATAAACACTATATGGAAATGTATGCGTATGAAATAATTCGTGCCTAAAATAACGGCCTGTAGAGAAAGCAATTTTTTTGGTTACACTGCTTCTCTGACCATTTCATCTCTCGCGCCAGTGAGGGCTCTAGACGAACTGTCCCAGATCCCTCATTTTCACAGAGCAACCACTCCAGGTATCCTAATATCTCACTCCTTACGGTCCGGGGAATTAATCTGGGTGCTCTTGTCTGCCTTGACGTGCCTCCCAGCTCCCTGTAACCACAGCATGCTTCACAGCTCCCGACATCCTGAGGCGCCTGCTCCAGCCTGAATGCCAAGTGCCTGGCCGCAGGCAGTCAGAGAAGGTAGCCAACACCTTGCTCCATGCTTTCCGCACGCCAGCCTCCCTCACACCAGCGTCTCCTAATTTATTTTACGGTAAACTACTTACCAGGCACTGATTGCACTGCTTTCCTGTCACCAGGCGCTTACAATAGCAGTTTCCTGTCTCCGAATCACAAGGATTCCCCCCGGGGTGGGTACCCAGAGGATTACACGCACAAGCTGGATTGGGAAATACGAATAGGCAGGTCAAAACACAGGACTGGAGTTACATTTTAGACAGTGTCCAACCTAGATATTTATATAAAAGCTTCCCCTGAATTCTCCAGGACAGAGATTAATTACACACTTTGCCTACCACCCATCCCAGTAAATTTCCCTCGCTTAAGAGACTTATAATTAAAAACAAATAAGGAAGATTCTGCTGAACAGAAGATTCACTGAACACACTAGAAGGATCAGAAGGATCAACTGAGTTTTAAGGGTGGGTGGACTCCAAGCTACAGCAAATCTACAAGAATGTTTTTCCTTTAGCAAAAACATGAAACAAAGGAAAAAAAAACACCCCAGAAACCAACTTCTCCCAGCTCTAGCAGCTCCTCAAAGAGCTTTTGATCACACATAAAGGAACGTATGTTTTTACTCACACTGACAACCCACTGGGTCATCGGCACTGAGGCCATAGAAACCTTCTTTGCAGAGGTCACACCGCTCCCCTTCGACAAATAATTTACAACGGCATTGTCCGGCAATGAGGCCAGTGGAGAAATCAGTGTAGCGATCGCAGATGCCATCATTTTGGGAGCCAGCTGGGTCACAGTTGCAAGCTAAGAAGGAAGCATCGCACGTGTTTTATTAACTGCTACAAAAGAGAAGGCCAAGTATCACACTGAATTATTTAAACTGAGCTGCTGTGTAGAGCGACTATATCGTTCCTGCAAGTATTAGACACGAGTTGAACACGTAATGACCTGATACATTTCCAGATTCTTGAAGAGAAAACAAAACCCAGCCAGGCTCGCTCAAGACCTCCAAGACAACCACCATCCCTCAATGATCTCTGTTCTGGAGCACGGCACTGGCCAAAAGAAAGCAAGTAAATCCTAAATTCTCCAGGGAAAGCCCTGGTGGGCCACAGCCAGGATGCCACGGCAATTCCCACCCCGAGGAGAGGGGCTGCACTTACGCTCACAGACGTCAGGGTCCCGCAGGTCTCTCTCCGGGTGCTGGAAGTAGAAGGGCTTGCACTGCTCACAGTTGCGTCCTACGGTGTTGTGCTGGCAGTCGTCGCACACTCCCCCGCTGGTATTCCCCGTCGTCATGTACACAGCCATGTCAAAGTGGCACTGGCTGGAGTGGCCATTGCAGTTGCACTCTGTGACAAAGAGAGAAAGCAAAGTAAGAGGCTGGTCCCAGGGGAGATCCAAGACTGCAGAAAACACACACCAAAGTCAACCAAAGAAGATGCAGGACTTAATATTGTCACAAGTTCCCAAGTAACAGTGTGTTACGCTCACACCAGACTCCAGTCCTGCTTTTTACACAAACTCACTTTTGCATGCGTTACTATTGCGGCCTTCAGCAGGTCGCCAGGGTAAGTCATGGTAGAAATCCAAACACTGTTCACAGTTTAACCCTTTGGTATTATGTCTACACATGCAGTGCCCATGGACCTGTCATTAAAAAAAAAAAAAAGAGAAACGTAGTTGGTTATAAAAGAGAAAGGGAAATAAACCCCACGCTCCAATTAATGCAAAATATAGCTAGTACATAATGGTATACTTTTGGAGACTTTAATGCACATAACTGCACATAGGAAGACGTAAAGGGCCACAGGAGTGTCCTTTACCTGCCAAGGTAAGAATGTCCTCACACAAATTTGTCCTTTCCTGACTGGAACTAATGCCTGAATAAATGCTTTCAGACATGAACAAGGAGAGCACAGTTCCACCTCAATAATCACAAAAGCCTCTTAGACCTAAAAGTTAGCTGTTTATTAGCTGTTAATTAGCTATTAACATGCATCTAGTTCTATCAGCACGTCACTAGTCCAGCGCCTTCTTTCCAGCCTTACCTTGGCTCTCAAAGCAAAGATAACAGACAGTTTGGATGGGTTTTATCCATCAACCCCAGGCTTTGACTTCAACACGTAGGGAACAAGCACCAAGTAGACCAACAGTGATTGTGTGACAGCTGTTGCCACAGACGACAGGGACGACCAGCACTGCAGCCACCACTTTAAAGGCAAAGCCAGTCTTGCTGCTGCTTGGATACAGACACTGACCGAAACCACAGGGCAATGGAGCAAACCTGCTCGCCGGCATCCTGAAGCCCCTGGGACAACCCCCACAACCTCCCTGTACGCCTCCACATTTTCATCCAGTTAATAACTCACTCATTAACAGGGGTGCTACTACTGCTTGTCGGGCAAAAATCACGGGGTAAAAATGAACCCAGAAGGGATGTGGCATTTGCGCAGCAGTGTACCACGCAGGCAGCATGATTTTCCTTCAGAGGCTGCAAATTAGGGCTACAGCCTCCACTTCTCAGCTGATAATAACTGATACAAACACAGGTCATCTTTATTCACACAGGTGTTTCATCCTTTGAGGCCTCTATTCACTTCAATTTACGGGTAATCAAGTCGACCCACACACCCATCTTGGGCCCCATATGGTTACACTCCCTTTCTGCATTCCTGCCTTTTAATTTCATCAGCTCTTTAACATAATTAGAAAAGGAATGCTAAAACAATTTTCACCTAATCTGAGCTCTCTGTGGTTAACACCAATAACGACAGATAAGTTTGCTGAGGGGGAATAGTTTTAACAGTTTTCTTGTTTGAAAATTAAGGGCAAGGAGTGTGGGGGGGGCAGAGTGTAATCTTTAAATTTGTGTTTAAATCACCTAAAAGAGGCATAAACAGGAACAGCTCTATGCAGAAAAGTGTGAATATTTACCATTCCTTCCACTTCTTCGTTAAAGCCATCCACTGGTGCACACTCGCTGGCGTGTCCGTAGCAGAAACAGTTCCCACGAACCACCATGTCGTAGATGGCGTAGTAGTACTTCTCTCTGATCTCCATCCTAGAGTCCAAGAGATTATCTCCCAGTGTGTGCAGCTTGATGAATTTGACTCTCAGATTTGTGATCTTTAATAGATCTGCAGGGGACACGAAAAAAAAAAAACCTCAACCCCCATTCTGGAATTATTTACTAGATATTGTACTGAATGGGAGGAAGCCAGGAGTGACTTCCCAAGCACACTTCCTATGGCAGATTACATCAGATTTAATTTCAGCACTTACATACTACACATCACATCACTTCATACCCCCAAATTAAAAAAAAAAAAAAATCACATTATTTTACTACAGGTTGATCACTGTATAAATTAGTTTAAGCTTTACTCAAAATACTCGTCTATTTTATTGTAGACATACACAGGCACAAACACTAATATTAAAGGCACACACACCGAAAAGACACTATTTCTTTGGGGCTTTAAAATGTAAGATGGGCAAGGACCTGTTAATAAGGAACTGCTGACAAGCAGACCAAGAGCTTTAAGAGTTACAAGCCTTCTGGCAAAAATCTTAGTTGGAAACAAGACACGAATAATTCTTCTTTCTTATACGCCCAACTTTCCTAGCAAATATAATTAGTTACATTTTGCTGAAAGAAGCAACACTCCATCACTGACCAAATACAAAGCAGGGATAATCCATGGCAAGACAATATTGCAGTAATTACTTCAGTCTACATGTGCACTTTGATATTATGAATCCTGTCTAATTTCTTATAGCCTTGAAACTAGGCTTGAAAAAGCACTTCAAGCCCATGAAAGCAGAGTTTCCCTTTTAAAATGTTGGTTAAAAACCCCAAATATTTAACTGATACAGCAACTAGCAGATACTCCTCTACTTCAGATACTTTCTTCCGCTCCAGTTAGCTTTACACTGAAGGACACGAACCGAAACTGAGAATGTCTATTAAATCGGAGGTCAAGTTTAAGGCCAAGCACTGTAGTTCCCTACCCAGGCCAAATGCCCCACGAGGTTTCTCTTTGAGCCACACTCGGCAACAGATCGCTCTGTCTTTGCATTCCTGGATTGTCATGACCATACACGAACACTACAGTAATTTGTGGTTTTTGACCACATCGGTGTGGTCCAGCCATGTAGGGCTACCAAGGCCAACTGTTCTAAAGTCCCGACTCAGATGTAAAAAAATAACACATGACCCCCTTGATTTTAGCTGGAAATGCAAAATGATAATAAATAACATTTTAGTTCTGTTTCTTTGCTTTCTGAATACTGTACAATTACAAGATCACGTTCCAAGGTTTCTCTCAGCAACTGCATGTATTCTGGGGAGAGAGGGTCTTTAATGAATATAAATACCTCATCAATTAAGAAAATGACCAACTACAGTGATGCGTGTAAGAGCAATCACTTAAGTTGACAATACTGACTGTTATGTCTCAGCACACCACTGTCTGCGTCAGGAAAAGAAACCATACCACAAATGTATTCATATGACTTCAAAACTGTTATCAGAGCTAATGCATGTCTTTATTTGTGGCTTACTGTTTTTTTGTAAGCAAAGAAGTACAGAAATCCTTTTAACCATGCCTAGAAGATAACTGCATACATACTTTGAATCCTTGGACTGTACGGATCTTCAATTCGAAAAGCAGGATCTAAAACACGATATATTACCTGAGGGAAAAACAGTACAATGAAAGATTCAGCTTTAAAAATAAGGGAATATAAATTTATATGTAAAAAGTCTATACAATAAACATATTAGGAAAAAAACCCTCTGACCTCTCCCTCCGTTGAAGGTTCAATGTCGGAGTATCGGGAATCACAAATGATATCATCTACTTTCTTCATGGGTCCAGTTGAAATCCCAGGAAACGAGCTCTCACAGTCATATGCAAAATACCTATATACTTGCCACGTTTTTCCAAAATCAGATGATCTTTCTATCAACATTGCAGCAGGACGGAATGTCTAATGGTAAGAAAACCAAAAGAGATTTTATTTGATTAATTACTACTTGAATTTACATTGAGCCCTTTTTAAGTGTAAGCAATCCACATGTCTGGATTTTAACCTCTCTCCCTGCACTATTTCCAACATTTGGAAATACTGGAAATATTTTTCTGCTGATATCCCACTTTCTGCTCAGAGGCAGATCTTTGAAATAACACACATCAAAACACAGACTACCCATCTTTAAAAAGATAGCATTCAGTTGCCAAGTCCTTAAGCATTCTTACAATAAATAAGCAAATTTGTAAGATTTTTGGATTCCAAATCCTTTCTCAAAACTGAGGGTTAAAGCAGGGCTTTAGAGAGACAAAAGGATTTTTTCCACTGCTTGTGGAAAGCAGCGCAGCCTTCTTCCTTGCTGTACCTACGTGCCTAATCTTCTGCAAAGGACCTAATGGTGCTTCCCCTCCAGCTCCGATGCCCAGAAGTTCTTGCTGAGCAGTTATCTCTGAGGCTCAGAAAAGCCCTGGGACTGCCCACCTCTCTTTGTCTGACCACGCTACCTTTTGCAGCATCTCTGCTGTCCAGTGCCAGCCGTCCTCTGTGCTACATTAAGAAAACCTTCTTCAAGAAGATTGAGAGGTTCATCTTCATCCACTCTTGCCGCATTTGACTCACCCAGTCCCCAGTGACCCTCCTCCAGCTGGCCTTGCCCAGGCTCCGGCAGACTGCATTCACTTCACACAAACCACCATCCTTCTTACCTACATATATTCAACTCTAGAACAACTACCTAATAAGATTTTAAAAAGATTTTTAATCCCTCTGATCTAAAAATCCGATGTTTCAATTTATGTGCTGCCTTTCAGATATTAACACCTGGCTTGCACTACCAAGAAATGCCAACAGTCTCTTCATTAGTTTTATGTATCGAGAGGAGGCCCTCCCAGAGCCAGGCACAAAAAGCATTTCAGTCACAGCTGGAAATAAGTTTTCTTTCTGCTTCCTGGCTGAAAATATCACCCAACTTACAAACTAGTATCTCACACAACAAAAAATGTAGCAACCCAGAGGTACAACAGCTCAAGTGTCTACCACACAAACTAAGTCAACAAACCATCGTTTAAACTATCTCTCCCCCTGCCCCCCCCCCAATTTTCCTCCTGACGGCTGACCAAGCCCAGTGGCACTGGGGCATGATGGCCACAGCACCCACATTGTGTCTCAGGTCTCTCGGGGGTCCCTCACTGCCAGGGTCTGGCAGAAGGGACCACCTTCCACCTCAGCCACCACCTTGAGGCAGGGGGAGAAACCTAAGTCGATGCCACAGGAAAGAGGAACCACCTCTCCTAGAAAGGTGATGGGTAAAAATGAAGAGATTAATTTGTCTACATGCAAAGAGCAGGGATTTAGCCCTGCAGGAACTGCAGCCCCTGAAACCACAGCTGAAGGTTGCCACTACCGCTTCCCTGCGATTTAGGATGTACGGGACATAATCTGCCATTCCAAGACATCTGTTTGTAAAGAAACAAAGACACTTTGTGTACAGATGTTCCTTCTTCCTGAAGACCTTTCCATTTGCCAAAAGAAAACTGATACCATGGCCAATTTTTTTTTTTAAAGAAAAATCCTTGCTACTATATGATTTAGCTAATGATCTTCTGGAACAGAACCACCAGAGAGAGACACCAACACAAACCCTGGCTTCAGTGTGATCCCTGCAGCCTCACTGGAGTTCAAACACAACTCAAGCCACAAGTAACAACTTGGCCTTCCTTCAGCAGGAGTTAATGGTTGTCAGCTCTAAAAAAAATCAAGCAAAACAGCTTAGCCAAAGCCCAAATCCCAAAAATCAAATAAATGTGAAAGACTACAAGACCTCTTATTTCCTCATGTATTAGGGTTCAGGGTAAGGCTGTGGCTTCCTTACCTTGAAGGTCATAATGAGATGAGTGAAATGAAACTCAGCCTCCAGGTTCAGCTGGATAGTCACGTTTTCCAAACCTGCAGGGGCAGAGAAAAGACGTGCAGCAAACAAGGACACCCACGAGCCTCTACACCTAAATTTTGCCAAAGCTTTATGCTCCGGCGGCGCAGACTCTTTTCTTTGCCACTTGGCTCTGTTGTCAAAAAGAGATACGAGGGATTAGTGCATTACTGAGGTTCAGGGAGACACCAAGGACCTGCTGAGGAGTGTATTGCACAGGGATTCCCGTACATCATCTGCACCAAACATGTTACACCCAAAGCATGAGCCTGCACTGCCGTTATTTCAGACTGCGTAACACAGTCAACATCTCTAGATGCAGGGTAAGGATGGGGACTGCTGTGGGCTGGATCCTGGCACCCAGTGGCTGAGACAACGGGGATGCTGAGCCCAGACCTGCGTGGTGACCCCAGGCTGTCCTCACACACTACGGCCTGTCTGGCAGCAACAGAGGCACGAGTTTCTGCAGCCCAGTAACACCCCAAACCTCACCGATGGCTGGTGGGGGCTGTTTCCCACCTGTCTTCACTCCCTCTGGACTCTCCTGTCCATCCAGATGCAGGAACAGCTCCTTTACCATCTGGTTTTGAAATATCCCTAAAGCAACTATCACAGCCCCGCTTTATAGTCATGAGGGACAGGGAACTGGTGAGAAGCAAAAGGTTTTCCAGACTCTGCTGTACGACCACCTACAGTCAAGGACTCTACACAGAAAGGAAGAAAAACAATTACAAATACTATTTTGTCATGTGAAAAGACCTCTCAAAACAGCTGGATACTAATTATACTGTAGTTAGGAATTAAAAAAAAATTTAAAAAAAATCAAGATTTACAGAGAGGAGAAAGGGTAAGAAATGAAAATAATAAAACAATAAAGCGCTTAAATTTTCAACTAGCTGTAACATTATGTGGAGTGTGCAGCAATGGTCCCTTCTGCTGTATGCCTGAATAGAAGAAAACACGAATTGGACAGAAAGAATCATTTGTTTTTTATTGTTGAAGGACATTTTCATGACCTTATGAGCTAAGAACTTTTCTGTGTGAATGTTGCCAAGCCTGTTGCAAAAAACATGAATTATTTGGAACGCTAGAAGAGAGCCGCTGGAGCCAACCAGCTTGCTAGGCTGATCTAAATGGTTAAAAAGGTTTTAGTGAAAACCTTTCCTGGGCAGCAGAAACGTTACAAATATTACCATTTTATTTTCATATATAGCAAGAGAGCTACTGCCAATGCATTTGCAGAAATCCCATCCTGTCCAGCTGGCTTTAAGGCTTCGGACTGCTGCCTGAGAAACCTCGATGCCTTGCTTTGTGTACAAAGGCATGCCAAAAGCATAACCATAAAAGTAAAAAGGACAGAGGAAGGATTAAAGAAAAAAAAAAAAGCGCCACCAAACTAACATGCAATCTTTTTTTTTTTTTTTTTAACTAACTGGCTTGTTTCTGGTGTTCATTTTACTGTCTGGCATATGGATACAGGAATTCAGGGAGCGCTGGAGGGAGAAGGCAGTTTGCAGGGTGGGAGACACCCCTGGCTTTGCTCTCCCGGAGCAGGACGGCAGCCCCAGGCTAGGTGCCCAAACCTCCTCCCTCTGCACCCTGCCTCCAGCCCAGCGGCACGGGGAAGCCCTGCGGTGCTTCCTTGGCAGCGCCGACTCGGGATATTTACTCCTGGAAGGCTGCTCCACTCCCGCTGCCTAAACATGAGGGGGATCTGGAGCCTGCATGGAAAACTTTTCTCTTTAGGAAAGGATTCTTGCAAAGCGGTGGGACGGCTCTTTCCAAGACCCCTGGAGGGCTGAGGGGGCTTCCTTATGGATTAAGGACCGCTCCAGGGCACACAAAAGCAGACAGTTTTACTCAGCCCTCCTCGAACAGCACGATCCTTCACAGGGCAGTAATCACCAGGCCAGAGATAACAGCAAACCCGCAGGCACCCTTAAACAAAAGGAGGGAAAGCAACTCCCAGCCCTGGAAATGGCTCCCGGACAAACCCCCCCTACCATTTTCCGGACAAACCCCCCCTACCATTTTCCGACTGCCACCAGAGCTTCAGGCGATTTGGAGCAAACGTGGTGACGACATTTTCAATGCGGTGACTGTCAGGATTGAGAGTATCATGGAAGGGATTCTCGGAGTCACATATGAAACATTTTTTGTCCTCCTGAAACAACAAAACAATCAGCATTACTGATTTTAGCCGTGGGGCAATAGTTGTTTCCTGCAGATAAGAGTATTTTCCATCCATATCACATTCCACTCATTTTGCCTGCAGGAGTCATCAAAGGTATTTTTTTTGTTGAAATGATAAGTGTATTTACCTTTATGAATTAATGCAAATTGCCACATGGAAAATATGCCAGGAATTCAATGAACTTTATTTTTAGGGGAAGTATGTTTTCTATTGAAATTGCAGTTTCAGGCAATTTCTTCCAGCACACGTATTCTCCAGCAGAAGTCAGAACCAAAGGCAGCATCTACAGAAAATCGCTGACTTGCTTCTGTACAAATGTACACGTGCAAAACTGCATTTTCAACAACTTGTGTTAAATAACGTTGGCTTCTGGGAGCTAGCTTGGAGATGTAAGTTCTCTGCCTTAGGGACACCTCCAGTGAGGCTCAGTGGATGTCAAGGGGTCATCAGTGATTTAGTGATCAAGACCTTTCAGGGTGGGGTATAACTATCAAGCTCTTACCTAAACCTTGCATCTTCGCCTGGGATTGCAACCCTGTGCTATGCACGTAAACCCAGTTTGCACACACTACAAGGTGCGCCCATAAAAAACCTGTTGTGTGCAAGTCTGGCATGTGCTGCTTGGCAAAGCCAGACGCTTCTTCACCAGGAGGACAAAACCCCATCATGATTATTACCATGAACAATGCTATTTTTGCATTGTCCTGGTGCCTAAAATCACCACCACCTTCCAATTTTGCCAAGGTAGAATGCAAACCGAACCAAAAGGGAGGGTTCCTGCCCAAACCAGCTCCCAGTTTGGCAGACTGGATGGGGCAGAGGAGGGAGAGGAGCTCATCGCACCGCAGCGAGGGGGCCCGGGCACACCAGCAACTCATCACTATCAATGGGCATCTCCAGTGGGTTTATGGAGATAAATGTAGTGCTTTATCAGCCAAGAACGTGAGAGCTGGCGGGTCTGTGCCACACAGGCTTTCCATTTCATCGATTTCAGCTTCAGTGGCTCCTCCCCAGAGACTCCTCCAGCAGAGAGCACAGCAAGAGCAGGCGTCCTGGGGAAGATGTCCCCTCCTGCCCGCCCCAGGCACTACAGCCCCCGTCTCAGATGCCACAACTTGCTCCTTCTCCCACTAAAATTGAATCCTAGAAGGTCCAATCCTGCAAAGCACGCAGTGCATCCAAAACCCACATTATTTAGAGGATATTCAGCACCTTCCCGCGATTTCTTCAATACCACCTTATGGTTCAGAAGCAACCAGGGACATCCCAAAGGCTGAACTGGGGCTGTGAGATCAGGAATAAGGGCACATGTGCACTTCTGAAGTGATGCTTTTTACTATGGCACTTCAGCATTTTTTGAGACAAGAAAACATAACAAAGTGCCTTTGTTATTTTGTTCTACCAGAGATGCTAATGTCATTAGTCAATACTAACATACTCCGAAAACGTTCCAGTGAAGCTAAACCCCACGTTAAATCAAGTATTAACTCTAGCAGACAGAGCAGTACAGTAAAACTAAAGGCGGAGGGGAAAGATTTGTTAACTTCAGGGCACAAGTGAGCCCTCAGGCAGGGCTCCTCCTGCTTCCCGTGGTTTTCCTTCCAAGTGTCAGAATCTGGCCCTATTGTCTCTGCTGTAAATTCGGCTGGAGATTATCCCCTTACTTTCAGTTCAACAGAGTTCCACTTATAACTGATATTTTATTCTTCCCCACCACCCCTTCTGTCTCAGAGATTTGAAGTCTGGTGAGCTGCTCCTGGCTTAAATAGTAACGAGCTTTGTGCTTTCACCAGATGTGCAGAGACAACCTTATTTGCATCCTTCCACTTGGAGACCATACAAATGTAATTACATTACGAGAAGGGTGGCCAAAACACTACCCGGGTCCTACAGACCACTCTCAATCAGGAAGCTGTCTAGACGGCTCCGACTAAGCCTGAAAATAAAGTATTAATTGAACTTACTGCCGCACATTCCTCATTAGCCTCAACAAGGAAAGGGGACTCGGCGGCCGAAAGCCTCAAGGGGCTCCCCGGACCCCCTCTGCTCTGACGGGGCGTGGGGTCGCGCTCGGGGGCACGATGCCGCCCCACTGGAGACCACATCCCGCAGGGAGGCTTGTCCCACGGCACCAGCCCCGCTGATGCCCAGGCCGCTACGGGAGGTGATGCCCGGCCCCGCCGCCGGGGACCGAGCCCCGCGGGCGGTCGGGGTGCCCCGGGGCGCTGCGTCCCCCCGTCGAGGCGCTCACCTGGAGGTGGCTGACGATGCAGTAGGGCTCGGGCTGGCGGAGGCCGCAGGTGGAGGAGGCGGAGAGGCGGGCGGCGCGGCCGATGAGCAGGTCGCCGGTGGCCGGGTAGCAGCTCCCCTCGGCGCAGCCGTAGCTGTACTCGGGTTCCTGCGCCGCCGCGGACCACAGCGCTGTGCGGCCGCGGACGGAGAGAGGGGTGAGAGAAAAAGAGAGAAGCGGGGGTCAGGCTGGGCGCCCCGAGCCGCCCCGGCGGGCGCTGCGGGGGTTCACCCAGCCCGCCGTGCCCCGACGGCGGCCGGAGCTGGGGGGAGTTACCGAGGCAGCAGCAGAGGTACAGCGGGAGGCGGCCCATGGCGGGCACCGGCGGGACGGGACGGGACGCGACGGGACGGGACCTCCACACCGCCGCCGAAAGCTATTGCTCCGGCTGCTCCACGCAGGCGCCGCAGCTCCCCACCGCTCCCGGGGAGCGCCTCCGCGCCGCCGGGCGCCCCCCAGCCCTCCTCCTCCTCCGCCCCGCCGCCCCCGCGGGGCCGGGCCGCCCCTCCCGCCCCGGCCCCCCGCCCCACGGCGGCCCGGCCTCGCCGCAGCGCAGAGCGCGGGGGAGGGAGCGGAGAAGCGGCTGCCGTCGAGGAAGGGCAGCCCAGGCCGGGTGGGAGGCTGGGGGAGAGCGGGCCGGGGCGGGGGACGCCCTCCCCGCTGCAACCGGGGAGCCCCAAGGCGGGAGCGGGGGGTCTCCAGCCCCCACCGCCAGGACAGGTCGTGCCCTCCCCGCTGATTTGAGCAGAGGGCAGCAATCGGGGGTGCAGGATCACCGATGGGGCGACCCCTCTACCTGCCCCTGTCTGTGGGGAAACAATGCGGGAATGGGGTTTTTGGCCCCTTCTGCCGGGGGTGCTGGTGGGGCTGGGCTGGGCGGGAGGGAGGGAGGGATGGATGGATGGATGGATGGATGGGTGGGTGGGTGGGTGGATGGATGGTGGATGAAGCATACCCGTGCAGCAAGGCCCAAAACCCAGCAAAGGGCCAGGGGGTTGGCAACCGTCGCCTGTGATGCTCAGCAGCCCTGAATCACCCGGTGCTGCGGTGCCAGCGCGCATGGCTCGGGAGTGCCATTCCTGGGGATGGCATCCATGCTGCTGTGTGTGGTGAATGGCTGTGCTGGAGCTGCCCCAGCGCTCCCAGCCTCCCACTTTGGTTCCATGGGCTCTGCCAAGTGACACGGGCTTTGTCGGCTAGTGGCAGAGTCCCCTCAGCACCCAGGGGAAAGATTTACCAGTAAATAAATGCTGAGGGGCGCGTACAAAGGATGGCCATGTTTGAAGAGTGCAGCCCCAGCTGGGTGCAGGCTGGGACGGATGCCTGGGTTTATATACCTGAGTTTTGCTTGCGCATGTGTAACACGTAAACTTGTGTAAATCTTTACCAGGTACCAGTGTCCCTCAAGAACACTTTGCCCCTTTTTTTTTGGTATTTGCAGTGCCAGAGTGGAAACGGTCTGTCCGTCCCGGAAAACCCTGCCGAGGTAGGTAAATATGTTCGTTCTCATTTTACAGATGGATAAGCAGAAACAGAGAGATACCAAGTGACTTGCCCTAAAGGTTAAACACCAGGTCTGAAACATAACCCAGGACTCCCGATTGAAGAACTCGTGGGGCTGTTTCATTAAAGATATCCAGGAAATTAAACCCTTTTAAGCTAACAGGGCAGGTAGTGTAATTCTAAACCTTTTCTGCAATATGGTCTTCTAAATTCACAAAACTAATTTAGTTTCACAATCCTGTCATGTAAATCACAGCACGGCTTTGTTTTTAAGCTTCAGTACAACAAACATTTTTGTCCCACTAACAGAAAATGTTTTACTCTGCTGCGGTTAGAAGCTCCTCCAGTCCATGGCAGATGGGCAGCAGCATCGTTCCATGTGTGGCTGTGCAAGAACAGTGTTTAATTGCCACTAGATTTTTTTTTTTTCTGTATGTATTTTTTCAATTTGCATAGAAGTTTTCACCTCTTTTTTTTTTCTTTTTTTTTCTTTTTTTTCTTTATTTTTATTTTTGTTTCACAGCCTTGTAGAAGCCCTGTACTCCCCTAAACCTAAAATGGGCTAAGTTGCCTTGGAGCTCCTTGCTGTGGTTAGGCTCATTCGTGCCTTGCCATGGAGGGTGTGACAATGTGCTGCACTTGCGTGACAGTGCGCCTAGGGTGACTGCTGTGTGGCATCAGGGATTGAGTTGAAGTTGTAGCCATAGACCAGGGTGGCCACTGTCACCCGTAACCGTGGTCACCTTTCAGAGGTAGCCAAAACCACCAGCACTCACCATGTGGGTAATTCAGGGCAGTGAACTTGTTCATGTCTGTCCCTCTCTGCAATGCTCATGAGCAATAGGGAGTGGGAGTATTTTAATTTGATTCTTCAAATGATAAAAATTCAGTTTTGTGTCGTGTCCTATCCTTGTGGTTGGTGAAGCAGCTTTACAGTCCTGGGGTGTCTGTGCTGGGTTGGAAGTCTTCTCAAAGAACCAAATTTCAGAATTTGACCTCAGTGGAACCCACTTGATCACTCGTTTTCTTATAATGCTGCAGTGGTGGAATGCCTAGCGAATAGAGCTAATTTTTGATTAAGTGTATCTTTGGTTATATGTGGGTTTGGTTAAGTGTTGTTTGCATTTTGATTAATGTCATTGAAGTCAAAATGCTCTGCAGCAAGACACTGATTTCAATACTATTTTTTTTTCAAGAAACAGTTTCCTGAAGCCACTTCTACCTGCAAGAAAGAAGGCCAGGGGAATTAAAAATAGGCATTTTTGATCCAGGTACAGCATTTTCCCACAAATTAACTTTGCAAAAACACTTTAAAGTTTTTGCACCCCTTCCAGTGGGGAACACTGCACAGTTGTAAACCTCAGAAGCTGTCACAGGATGGACTTGGTGTTTTGTAGCTGCTGTTCCCATCCGGTCTGCTCGCTCTGTGTCTCTGACCATGCTTGGAGGAAGGCAGGGGAGGTTAGACTCCACACTGACTTTCTTTTTCCTGTTTCCTTTTTTCTTCCAGCGATTTCTGTTTCCCCTGCATTGATACATCTCCCCTCCAGGCCTGTTTAACTGCCTTGTGTTTACAGACTTCTCATCCTCAGGGCTTGTCGAAAGCCATATGGCAACACTCACAGCCAAGAGTGGATTTTAGGAGGAAGTTCTCTCTCAACTTTCTGCTTGTGAATTCATATTTTTAAAGCCATGAATGAAGTCATTTTGGCTTATATGCAATTGGGAATTTCCATCTAAGGCCTTCTGTTTGCTTGTTTCAGGTGCAGTGCAGCAGGGCCGCATTGAAACCTGCAGGAAATCCTTCGTTACCTGGAGAGCTGCATGTGAGCAGCTGGGTGAGTTGTGTGCTCCGAGTAAAACAGAGATGCTCGATTTCATTATGACAAAGTCAATCTAAATACACTCGTCTGATTACAGCCTAGTAACTTATAAAGAAGCCTCATACCTCAGATGATTTTTTAAAGCGCTAAAATTCAGAAAAAGCTAAACTGCAAATTACACGCATACCTGCATTCAGCTGTCTTTGTTAGATTATATCTAAGTTATAATTTGATGCCATCATTTTCACAATAGAAGCTATTATATGGATAAAGCATGTTGCACATTGCCCTGGAGCACAGCTGGTTTGAGTTTGAGGAATATCTCTGAAATCTCATCAGTGCCAGCAATTCCAACCCAAGACCCCCACCACATACGAATGCTACTTTAGCTCTCCTAAACACAGAGTAGTAACTATGCAGGGTTTATCGCTGTTGGATCACAACAATGCTTGCTTTTAGATAAGGATTGTTTTAAGGGTGCTGCTGGCATGAGGATGGGTAAACGCTGAGAGCCCTGTATTGCTGCAGAGCATTCCTCATGTTACAGATGTGGCCTGAGTTCTGAAGAGTGCTGGGCTCCTCACCCCAGCTGAATGAAGTCCATGATGGATGCTTGCTGTGGGACAGTCCAGCCGGGAATGACACAACTGGTTTTAACTGAGGAAAAGCAATTGTGAGTCTGTTCAGCGTTCTGCAGGAGTATGTATACCAAGGGTGGGATTTTGAAACGGAAGTATAGCTTCCTTCAGTCTTTTTAAAACCCTAGCCCTTCTGTAGCATTTGTTTAGCCCCAGTGTCCTTCTTTATGTTAAAAAAAAAAATATAAACTGAAGTTGAGGACAACTCCTGTGTTCTTCATGGCTACAAGAAACTGCAGAGTGAACTCTCGACTTCTGTGAAGTGCTGCATGTGGGACAAGAGCTGGAGAAACCTTTTCAATGTTTGTGGCCCTTTAGACTCACTGCTTAAACCTAAGAGCTGGTAAGAGCTGGAGTTATTCTCCAGGTGTTGGTTGCGTTAACGAAAAATGGGGGAACCCCCTTATAGGCATAAGAGAAATAGGCATTGCAGGAGGGCCGTTGACAAAGAAATGATTTTGAAGTTGTTTTCGGCATTAAGCATCTGTGCACTGCCATCCAGTGGGCACTGGGGAATTGGCTCCCTGTTGCCCACCTCTAATGGCCCAGCGCTGCAGAGAGGTGCTGCCCATCACTGTGCATTTTCAGTGAACACAGGGGGACCCCCACATGGTCAGGGGTTCCTAGTGCCCCCCCTGCTCTGTCTCAGTGAAGAGATGGGAAGGGAGGAATGACGGTATCCTGGGGATGCTGCTGGTTGTCAGCAGGGATGGCTACAGAAGCCCACAGCCCTTCATCTGCATTGCCCCATCCTGGTTTGTGCAGCCCCGTGCGGGTCGAGGCACACCACAGGTTACTGAAGGGTTCAGCAGAAGACACAGGGTGCTGGGAGTCTGTCTTTGAGGCAGTTACCTGCAGCTCTCTGAGCAATCCTCCTCTTGCATTTCCAGCCCCCTACATAGAGAAGCCATAGGCTGTGCACTGGAGTGTATTATAGAGCTGCCTCAAAGACTACACCCTGATTACTTCATCAGCTGGTTTATTAAAAGGTATTTCCTATTTCTATATAAACTCAACTGGACAAAAAAACAAGAGAAAATTACATTATTCACTGTGCCAAAATACTATAGGCACCTTCAGATGTATTTACAGAGGACAGCCCTCCTTGTTGGGAAGCTCAGGAGGTGGTAAGCACAGAGACTTAGTTGCATTTTACCTGATGGTCTGTTCAGATCCTAACTTTTGCATGTTGCATACTTGCTTTCCTGCTCCGTGATTTCATTTTTAATGGCTATCACTTGTTCCTCTAGTTGTCTCAGTTGCTCTGCCTTGTCTTGTTTGGTTTGATTCAGGTCCTGAAGCTTCTTCTCCAAATCTGGAAGAGTAGAGACATGCAGTAATACTCATACTTGTTGTGTAAGTAAAATCCAGGGATTAACAGCTTTTCTTTTCCCAGCAGTTTTAGAGGCAATAAGCCCATTTCAAATGGGGAATGTTATATATGCAACTGGAGGGAAAAGTCTGGCTTGCAGATAGTAAGTGAAACGTGACAGCCTTAAAGAAATCAGTTCCTAAGCATGTGCTTTTGTTCATCAGCTAGGATAGAGCAGGACACAGAGCTCTTAGAGTTGGTTTAAATGGAAACACTCAGAGGAACAGTGTGTCCATCGATGTGTGTAAAGCCTAGACAATTTGGATGTAATGGGCTTAGGTCTCCCCCATTTACAGGAATGTTTTCTGCTGGTCCCTGTGAAGCTACATCAATGTAACCTGGGATGCTCTTAATGCTTCTCCTGAACATATATGTTCAAAGTATTTATTCGTATCCTGTCCTGAAGAATTTGCTCCTGAAATGGAATTTCTGTTTCAGTTCTGCTGATGTTACGTAGTATTTTCAGATGTTGAGCCTGGCAGGATCCTAGGCCCAAGGATTTGCAGTGGGAATGCCCAGACCTTCACTACAAGCAGAATTAGGTTGCCTGTGTGCAATTACATGAGATGCGCTATTCTGTTTTGGTGACCCTCTAAACCCACCCTAAGGGCAGTGTGAGGACCAGTTCCAGTATGGCCACGGCAGCCGCAGTCTCTGCTGCCCATGACCTCTCTGCCTCCCAGCCACAGCCCCTCAGGTCCAGGGCACGTCAGTTTCAGTCTCCACAAGCCAGAATTTGTACCTGCTTTGTTCTGCCATTGCTCAGAGATAATGTCTGAAGGGGAACAAGTATGGAGTGATAGTAAACGGCTACGCCGCAGCTCTATAACACAAGCCATCACTCAGGTAATGTAAGAAAAGACAGTGCAGAGGAAAGATTTAAGGTCCAAATGGCCAAAGCAAGTGCATAAAATCAAGGCTTCCAGTTGAATTCTCAGACAAGTTTTATGCAGATTTTGCACTTCTGTTTTCAAACTGTCTGAATCAAATCACTGCAAGTCCCTGTGTGGACACTTCTTAAACTCTGCTTATAGCAACCAATTTATGTCAGAAAAAGTACATAAGCTAAATCAATTCATCTACTTTTAAACTGTTTGAGAAGCTTCAAGCAGGGATTTTCATCAGGGAAATTGTTTTAAACCCAATTTCAGGTAAACCTAGTCTGTTAGTGTCTGTGGGCAAGGACTTCGGTTTAATTCGTGACTGTCACAATTTTCACCACTCGCTATAGAAGTGAAAACACCACCTGTTAATCTTTTAATTTTTTTTTCAGTCTCTTCAGCCAGTTTTTCTGCTTCTTCTTTCAGCTGCTTCACTTTTTCTAGTGTTACTTTTGGAGGTCCTTGGGCTTTTAGCTTTTCTTGAAGAATGGTGTACTTTCTTTTAACGTTAGCAAATTCCTGTAACAAAATGCCGTTACTTAGTTTAAGAGCATCTCATAATTAATCTGGCATACTGAAGCAAATATGTATACATTCTTGAATATCATCTTTAAACCAAACTTTAAATTTCTCATTCTCTTAAATCTAAAAAAAAATAAAAAACATCCATAATGAGTGTACCTCGAACAATGCTTTGCAAAACTGGTTAGAAATCAATTAAAACAAACTGACAGTGGATCAATCTAAAGGGGAGGCAAGGATGTAAATTAAGATTTTTAAAGCTTACACTGTTTTTACTTCTTTTAGTAGGGCTTTTCTGTAAGTTTCATTTTGCTATGAGGCATAATTCAAATTTAATGAATTATCTGTAGCAACATTGGGGTTTTTTTACATTTTTGGCTATAGTAATATTTACTGGCTAATCCATTCTCTGCTGATTTAGGTTGCTGTTGAGGCTGCAGTTTAGATTTTGACTAGGTTTCTTGTAACCTGGAAGTCTGGTCATGCTCCAAGCTTGCACTGTGGGTGCCTGGTTCTCCTCACAATTTTAGCAAATTTCTAGCTGCAGTCTCAAAAATTGGAGCTACTGAAAAGCACCCAGCCAACCAAAAACTCCAAGTAACTCCCACAGCAATTTTCTCTGAAGGAGAATGGCATGGGATGAATGGCCAGGCTGCTTCCATCACTCACATATTTTAATGTCTGGTTTTGTGATTTGTTGTGTTGTGTTTACTTGTGCCCATGGTGACTATGAGTCTTATACACAGTGCAAGGAAAGATGTCACCGAGTAGCCAGAGAAATGTGTATGTTTTCTTTCATTCAAGCAAACAGAAGTGTTATATGCCAGAAGCCTTAAAATAAAAAAGAAATTATTCTTAACCTGTGACAACTTACACTGCATGGCATAGGGAAAAAGTTAACAATTTTGAGAGCAGGGTAGTACAACTACACTGAATCAAAAATACTATTAAACATGGAGGGAATCTTGTTTCCCTTAGCATGTGACAGAAAGGCTTACTTTATCAATATTCTGGGCTTGTTTGTGTGCTGCTTGTGCCCCTGCTCTTGCCTTTGTAGCTTGATTCTTGTTCATCAGCATTTTTGCCTGCAATGTGGTGATTTCATCCTCCATCTCAGACTGTTTCGCTGACAAGTCATTTAGTTTGTCATTTGTCTTGTTCACTTGGTTCTCAGCCTAAAACAGAGCAATTGAAGGCTGTGGTTTCTTATGCAACGTCTCTCCAGCTTGCAGAGCGTGATAATGAAGGAGATCAATGTCAGCTGATTAAGAAGAGACCCTTAAACATTATGGAATCAGTGTCATACCTGCGCCACATTCTGGTTTTATTTAAGTTTACATTAAGGAAACCTTGAGATGAAGTATCTTTTTCTAAAATGTATGTAGTAAATAAATTAAAAGATTTACAGCAGGATACCTGTGAGATTTGTGTTCTGATGCCTCGTATTTCTTCATTTAACTTTATGAAGGTGTTTTTGGAGTCTCCTTGGGACTTCACAACATTTTTTAGTTTATTATTAATTTCATCCACAGGCGGAAGAGCTTTAGCTGCTTTGCTAAAATGGAAAGATAGCGTGGTGTAGAGAGCAAAGCAAGAACATGTTTCAGATGCACCCATGCTCACGTGCAGAAATGTTCCCTCAAGCCCAACAACAACTGTTAAAATTGTGGTTTGTAAATTGGCAAAGCAAAACCTCAGTTAGGGACTTTGTGTGGGAGCACATGAGCTGCTGTATTAAAGGTGAGGCTGGATGCTGCAGGCTCCCTGGTGGTGCACTGCTAGTAAGGAAGGTGGACATATTTCCTCCCTCCCCAATTCTTGTTTGTTCTTTCTCACCCATATTTAAACCTCCCAGTGAACCAGATGTAATGCTCCACTAGGTCCAATGCGGAAGTAAGTAGCTGCTTTGGCCTCTTTGACTCAGCAGGCAGAGGAGCCAAGAGCTGGCGGGAGCTGCCTCCCTGCAGCATGTCAGCTCCCGCAGCCTGAGTGGTCATGGCTCGTTCCTGCTGGAGAGGCCCCGTGCAAATGGCAGGCTGAAATCTGCTGTCACCTGAACTTTTCCTCCAGCGTTAACTAGGATACTGCCTGGGGTAGGGAGCAGCCCTACTGTGCACAGTGCCACCCCAGCTGGAGTTGGCACATCAGTATGAGAACACCCTACTCACTTGGCTTCTTGTGCCTCCAGTAGCAGCGTTTGAGCTTCCTCCCTTTTTCCGTTTCTCTTATTTGCATTCAGTTTATACTTCCCACAGTGGTTCATAATTTCACTGATTTTGCCAAGCATGTCCGTGAGCTCTTGTGGAGTCAGGGGAAGGTTTATTTGCAAAACATAATTCGCCACCTTCTCAATGTCTTCTGGAGGCGCACTCTCATCTGCAACAGAAATGGAGCTGAGGGTATCCTGAAGCAACTCTTTCCTCCCAGTGAAATGTAAATGATCATTATGGCTGCCTACCCTTTGAGTTATGTGGGAGAATAAAGCTGACAGGCACAGCAAGGGGGTAAGAGAATTATCTCCAACATTTTGTAATTTAATATTATGCTTCCAGGTACTGCTGTTAGTGTTGTCAGAACTGGCTAAAAGGAGGATTTGAATCTACTTTGAACTGGGTTATTAAAATTCTGATGTAGAACTGAGCCCACAGAAGGTTTTAAATCGGTGCACAGCACAGCTAGATGTGTCAGAGCCCATTTCTCCCTTGGCCCCCAGATCAAAGAGGTGCTGGAGAGACTGGGGTGTGAATGGAGCTTTCCAAGCCAGCCAGTGGGTGTAATCCCTTCCCTGGAGTCACCACAATATTGATAAAATGGTTCCTTTGCTGGTTAATGAGAAAGGCTAAACTACAGAGGGAACTTGGGTCAGACTCAGATAGGATGGGAATTTACAGTAGAAAAAACATAGTTTGACAGCTCCCCTTACAAACGAGCTCGTCCTGGTTCTTGGCTAAGAGGCACAGGCACACAGAGTTAGAGTAGTCAATGCGTTGTGAAGTCTCATCGTCGCTTCTGTTTTCTGCCTACTTCCCTTTATAGACAAGACTTTGGGTGATAAAACAGTTGAAACAAATGTTTGTGCTAATGCTCCAAAGTAACTCACCAAGAATTAAATAGAAGACATTTATTGTGCACACAGTAGTGCATTCCTGAGAACTATTTTGTGTAGAAATATATTCATCTAAAATTACCATTCACATCAATGTAGAGCACAGCAGATTTATTGTAACTGCACGCATCTCAGCTGTTATTGTTCTTAAATTTCAATTTACAAAACAAAAATTCATGAAAAAATGCTTTTATAATTGTTAGTAAATGTCATATGTCTACTAAGAAACATAAAAGAAGAGCCAAAGGTGGAATTTTCAATTGCTATCAAATAAAAATCTAAGAATCTTAAGGACTTAAATGGAGATTTTCTTCCAATTCAATAAAATAACTTAAATGTTCCCGAACAAAGGAAGTCCTCTGTTCTCTGTCCTTGCTCCCATTTGAATGTAGAGGTATGAATGCCAAAGGACTGCCAACATGCAATCCTTAGAAACTTATGAGATCAGCTACATTCAAGAGATTAAAAAAATCCTAACACATTTGAACTCCTTTGATGTGCATCTGGTACAAAAACTTAGGGTCCTTACAGCATTTTTCTGCAATCATGAGGGTGGAAATGTTTTAGGGTATATATGGTTGTTCTGTTATTTTTTATGAGAGCTGTGAAGTTCTACCAGAATCCTTTGATTCCTTGAGTTACAGCTTTATGGAGATGATGGAGTGGTATGCGTCCTAATTCCCACGCTCCCTACGGAGGGCCTCTATTTATGGGCCTGGAAGAAGGGGGTGGAATAACAATTTGAGGATGCACTGGACATGCCTGGTCATTATATATTGTATGAAATTATCTTAGTAGTCCTTTACTCAGATAAACCAGGAACTGAGGGAATTGTATGCTTCAAATCAAGCAAAATTAAGCATAATAAAAGATCACAATCAGAATGTAACAGATCTATTGGAAAATTAATACATAGTATGGTCACCTGGGAGAAGGAAGCACTAGAAAAAAAGGTTATGAAATGATTGCACAGATCAGGAGGTAGACAAGAAATTTCATGTGTATACAGCTAGCTAATTTTCTGACCATCTATTATGCTATATTATATTGGAATATATATTAAAAATTCGTCAAAAAGAACTTTGCATATTTACCTAACAAGAAGTCTTTCACTTTTCCGATGAATTTCTTAGCGATCTCTCCATCAACTTCAATTTGATTCTTAGCCCTCTCCAGTTGCCCATTAAATTGTGAGCCTTTCAACTTGCTGTCTTCTGCCATTTTTCTAATGCTTTCAACCTGGAAATATTATTAGAAATAGCAGTGCCATTTTCTGGAGGTTATCAGTCATTGCTTGGTAAGTTGAGCTCCAAAGACAATTTGGATCCAAGCCTCAGCTGGAATCACTTGATGTAGCTTTGAAAAGTAGTAGGAGATGCCTTTGGGGAACTCCAGAAGTTGCTACATCATGGCCTTCATCTGGTCTCAGAAAAGCCTAAATCAAGCATTTTTTTCTCTCCACAACCACTGCTAAACCACAGCCCCTTCTGTTTCTAAAAGAAGGTTCTGACTGTTATTTTCTGTTGCAGTGCTGCAGCATGTCAGTGATCCGATTCAGTACAGAAAAGGCATGTAATTTCATTTGCCTTTTCACATTGGACTTGCTGTTAAAAATACACTTAAGAGTACACAAATAAGGAAGGTAGAGTTTAAGGCTTGTCTTTAAAAGTTACATTTTGCCATTAAATTAGTATTCTTGATAATTTAAATGACAGCTTTAGATAAATCATTGAATTCCAACGATATTTTGCTTTGCTAGGGGCTATGCTTTGCTTTAACGAAATGCACAGGTACTACCTCTCTGCAGTCTGGAGGGAAGAGATTTGCTGGTTCCCCATGTAACAAGAAAAATGGTATTTTTACTTCTGAAACATCTCAAAATTCTTCTCTCACATTATTACAGAGCTGCCTGAAGCTTGCGAGTACCAAAGGCAGTGTCCCGGCAGCCTGGCGCTCACCACCTTGGCAGATGCCTTTTGCTGCCACCCCTCAGTGTCCTGGGGTCCCAGGCATGTGCCCCAATTGCTCATTTCTAACCCGGTTAGCTGTGATGCAGAGTGCCAAGTGCATTTTAAAAAGAGGAAATGGATGCCCTGGCACCCTGCAGGGACAGGACAAAGCCACAACAGAATGACATTTCTGTTGGAAGATGTGTTTTGCCTATAACTGTAACAGGCATCATCTCTGATTGTTAATAAGAACAAACTGTCTTTACTGGTTATTTTGGGATTTGTCTGTTTTGTTTCCTTGGCACAGGTTGCACTGGCCACACTTTGTTATTTTTCACTGCTACTGTGCGCTACAGCCGACTACTTGATGCTCTTCTAAACATCACTGAGGGCAGAAAAGTCTTGAAATTATTTGCAAAAATTATTTAATGATGTCAAACATAATAGTCATATGAAGTTGTATAAATAGAGCTTAGTGCTATGCACAGCAGTAATCCCATTGCAATAAGCATGGGCCATACTCAGGCAACTGACAAATGGTGCCATTTGAATCTTTCCCAATAAAAATATAGACAATACTAGCCTGATGTCACCAACTTCCATAGGCACAAGGCCCATGACCCATGAGATCTTGGCAGCTGTGAGGAAGAGGAAGGCATAGCTAGAGCCACAGTCTCTTGGTGGGACTGGCACCTAATACTCCTGGTACTGAACCATGATAGGTCTGTGATGTTGGGACAGGGTCCATCACTATGTCACTGCTCTTTGTCCAAGGAGCAGGTGAGTTTTTGTAGATTTGTGACCTCCCAAATTTCATCCTCCATCCATTTCACTGAACAGATGTAGGTTTGATATACAGCACCTGAGTCTCAGGTTCCCGTAGCTGAGTAGTCAAGTTATTTAGCAACACAGCAGTCTCCTCAGCTTTCCTGAAGGCATCAGTGGAGAGAGGAAAAGCTCCGCTGCAGTTTGGGCCACCACACTGCCTGAGTCCCTGACTGTCCCGGCACAAAGCTCCCCCACAGGCTGCTGTGACACAGGGCTGGTCTCCTGGAACACCACAGATCTGCAATAAAGGAAGATGCTTATGTCAGGACTCCTTTGGGGGACTGAGATGCACTCCTGGGGGGAGGAAAATGTTTAACATCGTGTGAACACTGAACATAGGATGGGATTTTCCCAAAAAGATGGTGGTCTCATCTCTCCAAATATGGGTGTCGCTGCCAGTTACTGGTCCCCCTCCCCTGACCTGACGGATGCAACGGCAGCCCGTGGCTCTGAGCATCCTTGTAGGAGCCATTTGTCGGGCTCCATGTGTTGCACTGAGACCCTTGCTTCACTTCTCTATGGCAAAAGGGCTGAAACTGTCCCCTGGCCATATCCAGCCCCTGGGTCAATGGCTTGTTCTGAAGGATCCAGATCACCTCTCACACAACACGGTACCATGCCTAGCCCTCCATATAGTTTGACACAGATGTTGAGACTAAAGGCCTAGATGGAGGATCTCTTCCAGATCTGGCAGGGCTGGCTGAAGGTGCTATCAGGTATCCATTGCTGCCCTGCAAAAAGACAGAAATTCCTTCCTCTCCCATGGGTGATGCAAAGGATATGTGAGCACTCCCCATCCACTGCAGGGCAGACTTGCTCTGCTTAGTTTAAGTTAATGATGGAGGAGGCTGGGGTTAATCTTTCTGAGTGACGCTGATGTCCTCTTGAGACTAGAGAGTGCTTAAACTGTTCCTTGCGTTGGGTCTGCCCTGGGAACAATGGCTTCCAGAAGGGTGGTAGTAACCACAGCTGAGAAGTGCAGCTGTTTCTGACGTGACTGCATGTCTGTGCCAGGGAAGTGTCATTTTCCAAATTTAAAAATGCATGTAAGCACTCTTTAAAAATAAAACCTACTAACAGCATCAAAAAAGAGATTTTTGTTTAGTTCACATTCAAAATTCACAGCGCCTACCTTTTCATTCAAGTTTTGGATGTTGGAGCTCTTGATCTTCTTGAGCTGTTCCAGGACCTCGTTTGCTTTCAAGGCCTGATGGCCCAACATAGCGAGCGCATGGTTCCTGGTGTACTCTGAGTGTCTTACAATAGGGGTTGTCCCACTGGTCTTCTGTTCTGCCAGCAATGATACTTGAAAGTGTTTCCTCATGTTGCTGATGGCCTCTGTAGTAGCAGAAATAGGGTTTAATAACAACTGTATTTTGCTTGCATTTAATTCATGTATTTATGTGAATTCTGGATAAATGGTGAGTGACAGGTGGTTCAGCTTGTCGTAACTGGTGTTTGATTTGAGACAGCAGGAAGGGACAGGAGCTGTCATGTCCTTAGTCAAGCTTTTTAATCCTTTACTCAGCCAGTTGCCAAACAGGAATAGTTATTGATACTTATAAAACCTGCTAAAACAGATGCAAATACAGTGGATCTCATGTCATTCTCCAGAGTCCAAAGTGTATGAGAAGCCAATGGAAGATACAAAAATACGAAAGGGATCCCATTAATGACACAAACTGCTACTGATTTGCATTCATCAGTAGCTCATTCATTGCTGCTGTTGTTGATTTGATAAAGCTCCTGTCATTTATGCTGTTTTGAAGTTTAGGCAGGAGAACTATTTCTGCCAGTTATAAAACCTATGAAATGATCAGCTCTCTGATTCTGAGTCAGGAAAGCATTTGTCCTGTCGGTTCAGCATAGTACCCAAAAGTTAAATGGTCTGCTGAACTAAGGCCAAAATTTGGATTACAAATGGGAATTTATGAAGTTTTTTTGGCTCTGGAAAATCCAATTTCAGGGTTGATGCATTAAAAAAAAAAAAGGCATTTCTATGATAAGTTTGTAGGCCAAGCAAAAAATACTTTCCAGCAAGAAGCTTAGTGTAAGCTTTCCATTAAGCAGACTCAAAAGGGTTGGAGAATATTACATTTTTTGCAGGACTCGGGCCTTTTGCAAAACACATAACTTAAAGCTGCTGCTGTCAAGGCTTCCCAGATCTCCAGGGAACTTGAAATTGTCCCCAAATCCCCAGGCAGAAGTATGGGCAATGAGCCAGAACTGATGTGTCAGCAGTGAAAAAGCATTAGAGATCATTGATTAACATCCCTCTTTGTGCTGGTAACCAACGTGGTTACTAGTTGAAGTCAATGACATGGCACTCATCAAGTCCCGTGTGCTTTGAATCAGGCTCTAAAGCCCTTGGCCTTGATTTGATTGAAGCTGAACAATGTTTAGTTATGGTGTGGAACAAGGGCTATTTATTTTATCTTGTAACTCTTGGAAACAATGTACAGTTTAAAGTTAGCTCTTAATACAAAATACCTGGCAAGAGGCTGCTGTAACTCCGTATCTAAGCCAGAGACTGTTTTCTGTGCAACAGTTCCATTGCAGGAATATTTTACAGTGGTTCAGCTCTCCATTAAGTGGCCCAAATGCATTTTTCACGCTTGGTTTGTGATGGAGCTGTAGAGCTTCCAAGTTCCTTTATGTTAAACACAGCGTCTTAGCACAGGCTTGATTTACAGCCTAGGAAGCTGTACTCACTGCATTATCATACCATGATGGCTGCAAAGCCAGGAGCAAAGGCTGGAAAGCCATAATTTAATGACATCTCATGAAGTGCAAACATTCTTTTAAGAATACTTGTGTAGTTTTCTCCAGTGATTTTAATTCATCAGGTAGGAGCCCACGTGTGCCTAAGGCACAAATGCCAAATGTGCCTCAGATGGCGTATGTGACCATATCCTGCTCTACCCTACCAAAAAAGAGAGAGGAAAAAGCAGACAGAGCCATACCTAGTATGTGCTGCTGGTCCCAAAATGAAGATGGGGTGGGGGAGCCAGGCTTTCTCCCAGATGTCAGAAAAGCTGGTTATCTTGAGGGAAATGTTATTTCTGTGCTGTCAGATGCTTGGTAGCAGGACCAATGAGTATTTGTGGCCCTGACCAGAAATTCAGCTTAAATTCAAGGTCTTCCCCTCCCCACACCCCCGTGTGCTTTTTATAGGGTTGTTTATCCATCTCCTGAGGCCAAAAGACGAAGCGGGTTTGGAACGTGACCAGAGAGCACCACGGATGCTTCAGCTGTGCATCCACTGACCTCCCTGGGATTTATTGTTTCTTTGCCTTCCTGCCTTTCTCAGAGTCTGCACAAGACTCAGTTGAATTGGGAAGTGGAGCCTGGAGCCTGGGAGAGCTGTCCTGACTGCTAACGCGAGGGCCTGAGCGAACAGCCGGCCCTAGAGGCACTGCCAAATACAACAGGGCAGAGGAGCCCTAAATCTTAATCCCTCTTTTCTCCCCTCTTCCTTTCCCTCAGCTTTGTATTCTGTTGACTTTTCCTTCTTTTTTTTTTTTTTTTGCTCTTGACTAGAATGATCTTCTCCTTGCCTGAAAAAAACACAGAGGAACTGTAAATGGGAGTGCATTGCCTGCAGCTTGTGTCTTCTGTGGTGCACACCTTAACTTCTGGGGGTTCATATCTTGGCAGCCATCTCTTTGGAGAGTATACTGCAGACAGTCTCCTGCCATTGTGGATGATCTAGCATCTGTTTGAGATCCCTGACTGATATGTCCCCATCGTTCTCCAGAAACAAGTCTGTGACATTATCATTACTGCTATTAACAGCTGATGGAGACTATACTTAGCTCAAGCACAGATGGTGTAATTCTTTCAAAAATGCCAAGGAACTCAGTTCTGACTTCACATTTTTTGATGATGGAGAGCTAGTTCCTTACCACATAAAGTCATGTATTTTCCCATGGGAACACTAAGAAGTTGCACTATGACTCTCTGCTTTAATTAAACAAATCATTGCTGTACAACATTCTTTAAGTATTGCTAAGAGCAAGAGGAGTCAGAAGTGGGGAAAAAGTCCTTTGCTATTCTACTGTATGATCTGTGAGTCTGTACTGTGAAACCGGGTGGCTTTTAAACCCTGATGTAAACATCGGGATTCATAAGACTTCTGACTAATGTGACCCTGGCACATTCATCTGAAATTTAGGATGCTAGAAATCATGGCATTTTAAGATAAAAGGGAGTTTGGAAAGTCAGTATAATATGTTAGTATTTACATTTTTGAGCTATTATAGGAAGCTAAAATCTAGGGCTCTTTGAAATATTGTATGGTTCAATCGTGAGAAAAACATTCTGAAATTTCACGGGAAATATTCACCTATTTCATTTAATTGCTGGCTGCCTTACCTTTGAGGTTCAAGTAATGAAAACTTTGATGCAGATGTATTTTCTGTTGTAGAAGTTCATACACTAGATCAGCTTCTTCCCCGATGTCTTCTATGTTCTTGTTAAGGTCAGGAAACTCATACAGCGTACTGTGAAGGGGATCCATTTGCACAACTTTTTGTCTGAAAGAGACCAAATTGTCAGACCAAATTGTCAGACCAAATTGTTCTTAAACTAGAACTGAGATACACAATATTTTAGAGAAGAAGAGATAAATTTCTAAATGAGCAGAAACATATACTTGTAATGGCTTAGTTAGAAAACCTTTAGGATGAACTGGAAAATTCCAGCATTTAAGTATATGCCTATGGGAGACAGATAATATATATAAGGACTATTTTGTTCACAGATCTATTGAAAACAGTGACTTAGTAGTCCCGCATCTGTGAGCTGATCAGTAGCGGGACTTGATGTCTAGGGATGGCTGGTGGAGCCCAGGGGAAGACTGCTTTCTCAAGCAAGGGATTTTTTCAGGGGTAGCTGAGCCCTTACAGAATGTAGCCCTGAAAATCCTTGATGCCTGAGAGGGCCTCCAGTGAGAGAACAGGATGTCTCAAAATTCTTTCAATTTCAGAAACGGCATCTTCAAAGGCTTTGAAACGCGTGTCACAGATGGGCATTCGTCCTCCTTTATCTTCAAGATTTGCAGCAAACCTCATTAACCCCTGGACAGTCTGAGCAAGGGCAGCAATTTCAGTGTCCCACTGATCAAAACAAAGATGACACTGACGGCAAGAGGGAAAGTTTTTCTCAAAGCCACGGCCACACTGGTCACAGAACCGGCCGGTGACACCAGCGCGGCAGTTACATGCGCCAGTGGCTTTGTCACACTTGAACTGGCTGGTTCCTTCCGGGTTACACTCGCACGCTGCAAGAAAGGGACAGCAGGTTACATCCTTTTCCTTTTCCATGGGATTAATGCATGCAAAAGGTACAATCATGCATTTCAATAAAATAAAAGCAAACTGATGTTTGAGTTAGAGCAAAGTAGACTGCCTGGTTAATGGCTCTTCTTCATCTCTAACTTCCATGGTCCCATCATAACCATAGAAGGAACAATATAGATAAATAATATCAACATTTTAATCCATCTTATACACACAAATGTATGTAAAGCCTGCTTCTTTAGATGTATGTCCTGTCTTCCCTATGAATATAAAAAGTAAACATTTCTTTTGAGGCAGTTTCTAATCCAGTTGTCCCCACGTAGTAATACTTACAAAGGCAATGTGTCTGGGGATTGCCAAAGTAATTTTCCTCACATTCATCGCAACATCTTCCGCTGTAACCTATTTTACATGGACACTGGCCTGTAAGCTGTAAAGACAGTTAGGATTAAATAACTTCAGAGTCATATTGTCCCTGTGACTTATGTCATATAGCTGTATGGGGACCGCAGTGACACTGCTTGCACACAGTCTTTGAACACACATGGTTTATACACCAATACAGGTTGTATTGGCCTACATTTCTCATCTTCTTCCTGAAGACTGTGAAAACAAAATGGACTTTACTAATATGAAAGATCTTGTATGTCCCTCCCAGTCTACAGATGCTCTTTGAGAACTCATCCTCTGACTATGATTTGAGAGAGGATTCTTTTCCCTTGCAAAACAGATTAATTTCTTCTTTTTGCTGGAGCAAATTACTCATCTTAACATTTCAACTTTTAACTACATGATATATTAACTGTAACTGAAAACCTTGAGGGTACATTATGTACATTGCCCTAGAAAATTTATTTTGGAATGCAGCTATTAAATTAAACTGCAGCTCTGATAACTGGTACAGCTCAGAAAAGCAGTAGTAGTTCTTTGAAGTTAAGAGCTACATTTGCTAGGAAAAATAATAAATCCACTAAATAAACTGTAACAAACAGAAAGCGTACTGAAAAGAAAATGTAAGAGCACATCAGCAAGAGCTTGGGATAAGCTCCTGGTGCTCCGAAGTCAAGAGCAAAATTGCTGTTGACTCCATGGGACCACAATTTCACCTCTTTATTCTGAAACACTGTTTTATTTTTTCTACATTCTAGCCTTAAAAAGTGGACAGGAATTAAAGATGAGAAAAGGTACTCTAGCAGTCTGATAGATGAGGCATGATTAATGTAATGGCCACAGCTGCTACTTTATGAAAATAAACACTTAAAAAAATACTCATAAGACTCTTGGGTCCAAGCCTGGACTTCCTTCTTCCCTATATGTATGCTTACGAGGCAGTTTTTTCCTACATGACATTTTCTTACAAAGTATTTCTGAGATCCACTTGACAAAGAAACACACAGGCAAAGAGAAATTGCTTGCAAGCAGAGCCACATTTTCAGAACAGCACATTTGATACAATGACTCAAAGTGTGATTGCACCATTGGCAAACTTCCAAAGACTTCTTGTTTTCAAGGAGCATGACAAAAAACTATCCTCACTTATAAGGGGGTCCCCACCTTGCCATGCCAAAACACCACCACCCCAGTTCCTGGAAAGTGAAGTAATTTTCTTGCCTGGTTGCACTGATTGCTTTGGGAGTTTTTTGGATCACAGTCACAGATCTGACATCCTTTTCCACTAGCTAGGTCCCAGTACCCAGAGGCACACTGGTCGCATGTCGCGCCCACCACGTTGGGCAGGCAAGGGCAAGCTCCTGTGGCTGGGTCACACAGACATACTGCGTCCCCCCCTGGGCACATCTCAGGGCGAACACCCGCCAGATTGCATATGCACCCTGGAAAAAGAAGGACAATTACTAGAGCAGACGATAATATAGACAGTTGATGGACAATCAGAGCTGTATATAAAGCGTATGTTGTAGGTTTACTTCTGGTAATCTTGAATACATTTTTAATCTCATACAGTTGACCCGTCTTTCTATAATAGCTTATATATAGCTTTGAGCAAACTTACTGGGAACATTCTGTACTTTTAATACAAGCACAAAAAATGAAGGCGTAATGAATTTTGAATCTTATTAGAATGAAATGTTAAATATGCTGGGTAAGGAGAAGGTGATTTACTATCACTACCCAGCGTGGGAAACCCCAGTAAGCCAAGTAAGATAAGAAGCCTTCCTTATGAGGAGCCAAAAGTTCTTGCTTAACCATTTCTAATGGACATCTCCAAGAATGAACAAGGAATGCGCTTGAACGGTATGTTAGAGATTCCCAGAAAAAAAGTTTCTTGAAAATACCTATAATTGTCTGGCCTGTGGAAATTAGACCCTCAGTCAGGCACATTTGTGAAAATAGTCTTTGAGGAATGTTGGGAAGAAACTGACGCCTTGCTTTTTCTTACAGTCCTGCCTTTCTGTTAAAAGTGCTGAGCTGTTGACAGTGTCCTCACGGAGTCTATTGAACAGCCTGACCATTCTAGCCACTTAATGAAAATGTCTGGTAAGGCAGAGAGCTCAGCAAGGGATCATCTGGTTAACTGAGCATTGCTTAGTTGGCATCAGCCAGCAACATGGATCAACAATTATCTTTGATTCCTTTACTTTTGATTCCCTCCTGAGTAGTCTGAATGCACATTTATTTTTCTAACAAAGTACTGATTTCATTTCACAAATGAGTATTTCTCAGGAGTGAATACTAAATCTCAGTATGAGATTTAGTGAGACTTGGATGACAAAGAATTTAATAGATGCCATATTAACAGTTATTTGTATCACTGCATAGAAATATATTTAGTCTTCTCATTTTGCTCCATTGATCTGCTTTAGTTTTACTGTCCCTCCAAGGGCTAACCTCTCCCTGTAGACTAATTTCTTTAAAACTTTTCTTCATAGTAATACGCAGTTGCAGAGCTGTTGCTTACTTACTTTGACAGTTTTGATCGAGGGCTGAGCCAAAATACCCTGGTTTGCAGAACTGGCAGTTTGCTCCATGGGTATTGTGTAAACACTTGGTGCATTCCCCGGTGACCCTGTTACAGGACTCTGGGTCTGTCACATCAATGTTGTTATTGCAGGGACATGGCGCACAGTCAGGCCCGGGGCTGCCTGCGTTTTTGTAGAACCCACTAGGACACTCGTCACACTGATTGCCTGTCGGAGAAGAAGGTAGAAATATTTGCTGGCTGATGGGAATTCAAGTGAAATGTAATTTCCAGTAATACTGTTACAAGATTCAGACTGTCTGTTCAAATGCACATTTCCAATGGAAAATATCCACCTGTTTGAGACTGTTGCCCTTTAATCCCATGATCAGTTTAAATTACATCTCCCACACTGAAATCTGGTGGAAACGCATGCTCCTCATCCCAAGTCTTTTTATCAAGGATGTCCTTTCAGTTGGAGTAAATAGGTACCCCCTCACACAACACCTCCAAACATCTTTTTCCAGCAAAGTCTTAGCAATGGCAGTAGTCAGGGTTAGCCATATTTGCAGGATTTTCCCTGGGGCCTTCACCCAGATAGCAGCATGGGAAGGTGGGAGGTGCCCTTCCCTGGAGCAACCCAGAGCCCGGCAGACCTGCCCTCATTTCCGTAACACAGTGGAGGATCCCCAGGAGATCAGAGCTCTGTGACACTCTGTCCTTGCTTGCTGGCATTACAATTACTTCTGCATACCATCCCACTGACCGCCCTGAGCCGGGTGCTACCTCTCTGCATCTCAGAAAGCTTTCTGGGCAGGCTGGCGTTGCTGGGACCCCATCCATTGGCTCATCCTCAACCCAGGACTCTGCTCCTTTGCTGTGGTCCTCAGGACCAGAGCCTTTCACAATCTCTGAGGAAGTGAGCTCGGTGCCACAGAGGTGGCCAAGAGCCTTGCTGGGAAGGAGCAGGAGGAAGAAAGTCCAGGACTGAGGATTGTGGTGGTTTGTGAGGACAGAAGTCCCCTGGGTGAGTACCAACAAGGATCATTTTGGGCCCACAGCAATTACTTGAGCAAAACTGCTCTTGACTTACAAAGGAACATGGCCTAAGTAAAGATGACGCATTGGTTTAGTTTTTGGCAGTGTTTACCATTAGGGTTTGCTTCCATCACTGGAGATCTTTCTAATGCCAAGGGAGAGGGAAATATCTTCAGTTTTCCCTGCAGAAATTCAAGCTAAGTCAACAGGATCTTAGGAAGCAAGGCATCAGTTTGCTGCACAAATATCTGCATTTGAGACAGCTGAGAATGGAAACCTCATTTCTACAGTAACCATTTGAATGGTGAAACAGTCGCTTTTGGGAATAACATCAAAGCAAGATTTTCTCAGAGGAAAATTTTTCATCAGAGGAAAGATTTTCTCTGATTGAGAAATCTTATCAGCTCTTTTTGATGCCCTGTGCTTTCTGATTTGGGCTTCCAACACTTGTTTTTCAGAGGTAATGAGCAACTGCAGTTCTCCCTGGCTCTCCCCACCAGGTTAATGTAGTGCCCCTGGAAACGAGGAGGTTTCCAGACTTTGCGATCAGATTAATTAATTGCTTCACTGTATCCACATAGATGACTCCCTTTTTCAAACACTAATTGCACAATTCCCACTCTTCTCAGTCAGGACTTCCTCACCTAATTTCAGTAAATTTGAGTGTTAATTTTTCTTATCCATCTTCTTACCATAACCTCACTTGTCATTTCTGAACAGAGGATGGGCAGCCAATGGTCATTTTTCTTTCTTACATTAATTTTAATAGAATCAAATCCTTATTTTGCTTCGTACCTGAATATCCCTCGAGACAATTGCAGACTAGTTGTGCAGACTGGGAGTCCTGGTAACAGGAACGTGCAAAATACCTATTGCTTGTAGGTCCCCCTGGGCACATGCATGGGCGGCAGGGTTCTCCGTTCAGAGGGTTTCCATAATAGCCGTCCATGCACCTGTGAAAGCAGTCAACACAAAGCAGCAGAAATTGTCAAGTGCTCCTTTCAGTCCCTGCAGGTGAATCAATTTATATGTATGTATAATTAATTTAACATTCTGGGTCATTGTAATGCTATCCCATTAATTGGTACAGATATATCAAGCTTCAAAGGTGTTCTAAAATGGAAAATCAGAGCTGAGTTCCCAAAATCTGGAGGAAAAAGAAAAAAACTAGGTTTTCTTTTCCAGGAATATTTCTGAAGACTTTCACCTACTCTGGAACAATTTTAATCTAAATGATAATATATACATATGACATACATGCTCTGCCCAGACAGCTCAAAGGTGCCATGTAAAAATTCTGTATATTCACCTATCACTGCATATATTCATCTAGTTTCATACACACACACACACACCAAGAGGGGTTGGCATGACATTAGAAAGTCCTAGCATGTGCAAAAAAGCAACAATTCATTCAAAGCACTCAGAAAATATTGCATGTTTTAGATGCAGCGTATGTATTAAAATCAGACGTACTCTGTCTGACATGTTCCGCAAACCTGGGGTGACCAGGTGATGGCTGTTTCAAGGCAGTGGTGGCTGTGCTGTTACCCAGGCAGGTGGTGGGTTTTGGAGGCTCCTTGGGGGTCCAGCCACCATCATCACCCTGCCCAGCGCTGCCTCCCCGTCTCAGCCCCCTGTGGCCCCACAGCTGCAGCAATACAGCAGCTTCTGAAGCATCCTCAGTCTTTGATCTGCTTTACTATGGCACATGGGAACACAATTCTCTATGTATACAAGCAGGCTAAAAGTCTTGGCTATTTGATTATCCTCACCCTGGGGTCTGGAGCTCCTGCAGAGGCAGAGGGCAACAAGTATTTCAGTCTCCCATTTTTAATCTATTTGCCACCCACAAGCACAGTAGCCAAAGGCTGTATTGTCAAAAAGTAATGCAAGAAAAGCTCAATAGGTTTCATGGGGAAATCCTCTTAAAAGTGAATGACAAGGTACAATCCAGCCAAACTAAACTAAACAGCTAACGAATTTAATTCTGACATCTGTGTTGAACTCTGACACTGCTACCAGCGTATAGAATAAAAAAGAGGAGCACTGTTTTCAACAGAGCTGGAACACGTGGGAAAAGTCATTTGCTGGTCATATGGAAATAATACGAACCAGCAAACAGGCCATGTTTATTTAAGCTCCTCAGAGATAATTGCAGGTATTAAAAATGAGTATTCAGCACAAGGTTAGCCTCTTGGCAATTTAAAAGCTGGCAGGAGTCCGTGTATCTCACATGCAGTGCTTTGCACATGTCTCCAAGCAGATGGTGCCATGGCACTCGCGTCTCAAATGTTCTCTTTGTGGGGAGCCTGCTGCAATGCTGTGTGCATGCCTTGCCTGCAGTCCTCCCACAGGCATTACACGCACCTTCCCACATGCATTTGCTGAACAAATAGGTACCTGCCATTCAGCATCTGGGCCCAGTTTAATCCTGGGTTTAGGTATGTGTTTCCAGTTAATGTCATCGGTGTATTCACGGGGATGTAGGTGGCCCCCCATCTCGACACACATTTCATAGAGCACCAGTGTTTGTGTCAGCTTTGCAGCGTTGCCCATCAACTTGCCTTTCACAGTGGCTTCCAGCTGTGAACTTGCGGCAGTTCAGGCACGCTCCAGTCACTGGGTCGCAAAGTTCCGCATAGCCATTACATGGGCAAGGACGGCAGTGGGGAAATCCAAAATACCCAGCCAGACACCGGCTGCAGCGCTGACCATCCACTTCCCGGCGACAGGAGCACTGCCCCGTCACCTGGTCGCACAGCGTGCTCAGCGAACCTTGTGGGTGACACTCGCATGCTGGAAAACAATGAAAGCAAAGCTGTGTCCTGAACATATTCCCACCAACCCTGCTCATCGCTGACACTGCTCGAAGGCAGTGCGAGCAGCGGGGATGGAAAATTTATTATTTATGGAAACATTTTTTATATTGCTTCACACATAATTGTGGATTCAAAGACCTAAAAAGTTGGGGTATGCATGAAGAGCCAGATACTGGTGCTGGTGCTGGCTGCCAAGCACTCACCGTAGCAGCCGTGGTAGCCAAAGCCGTAGCTGCCCGCAGAGCAGGTGTCACAGCAGCGTCCCACGACATTGGCTTTGCACTGACACTGACCCCCCAGTTTACTGCAGCTGGCATTCAGTGACCCTTGGGGATTGCACTTACACGCTGCCACGGGGAAAGAAAATCAAAACAGGTTTAGTTATAAAGGAGTGTGACTGCTCTCATAAACTTGCAGGTTTCGCACTTAAAAATAGGAAGGAAAGAACTTCATTATTCTCATCAGGGGTCTGCTAACCACTCGGGTTATTTTATGCTGCAGCATCAATGGTGATGCTCTATCAGTCTTGGTGTTGGAGCTGCCACATTCATGGCGCTGCCTTCAGCACATTTTTGGGACAGGACAGAAGAGGGCATAGCAAAACATAGATCCAAAAGTCCTGAAGTCTAGAAGGTTATGATATGAATCTATGTCTAGCTTCAACACTGGACAACCTGCAAGCAGTACCTAGACAGACTGCACCTGTGTATTGTTTGCTGCTTTCTGGACAGCTTGGACTAACTTGTTGAGTGAAGCTGGTCTGCTAACTCACAGAGGATGCTTGTCCAGGATGCTCAGATGCCAGTGCTAGAAAGCCAAAGTACCATGTTTCATTGGGAGAATCCTATTACTATGGGAACTGGGATAATGGGGAGTCAGCAAAGCCCCAACTTAAATTCAGGGGCGTCTGTGGCTGCATAGCCATGACCATGTCACATGATGTGTGAGTGTGGCACTGGTCCTTCTAAAAATAGGCCAAACCAAGCTCTCAGGTCCATTGGAGGCAAGGCTTGCTGAAATGAGCTGGCCACCAAAGTTGTCCAGAAAGGCCCCTTTTGTTACTGGAAGTGCAGAGAAGGTCCATTTCTCTGGGCCCAACACCAAAGAAGTTTCCTGAGCCACTGAGCCCAGCTGCCCTTTCCATGGTGGGTCCAGGAGACTGCTTAGGGCTTCAAACCCCACCTGCCACTGCCCTCTTGCTGGGACACCACTGAGGTTTTCTTGGTGAATTTCTTCCAGCACATCAGCTTGTGGTACCATCATGCCTGGAGTCCTACCAGAGCATCCAGCTGGCCTGCAGCATCCAGGGAGAGGGCTCAAAAACTCCTCTGTCATTTTACAGCAGCCAGAAAATTAGGAAAGTTACTGCTTTGGTCATCTGGTGAAGCTGCATCTGATTGAAATGCTCTCCAGAAAACACACAAGCACTGCCATGGTCCCTGTGATGCTGCTCCATGAAGCTCATCAGGTGTGATGGGCTCTGAGAGCCATGCCACCAAAAGGTGTTTGCAGCACACTCAGAGTTCAGTGGGATTTATCCTTCAAGTCCATACATACCATGTACTGATCGGCTTCACTTACCTACATGCCCATGGGCTGAGAGCTCTCCAGTCAACATATCCTACCAACTCACGGGAAAAGGCAATAACTGCCCAAAAGAGCTGCCTGTGCAGGTTGCTTCTTACCCACGGCACCGTTGTGAATACGGGCTGACATGCTCACTATGAGTCGTGCGCACGCTTCGGGCAGGACGTGAGGTCCAACTTCTGATGCAATTTCAATACAGTGATACTTCTGGTACTCATCTAAATCCTTTTCACTGCATAAGTTCTCCACAGAGCCGATTCTGGGAATAAGTCCAAGCTTTGGCATTAAGAGGGAAAAGAAAATATTTTTGCTTAGATATACTGAAAACCAGAATTTCCCACATTCTCTTACTGTGCTCCGCATTGCAAGGACAGAGGCCTGGAGCACCACGTTTCCAAATCTGCTGTTGTGCTGCTCAGTCATCTAAATTCACATTTATTCTGAAGGTCTAGACATTCCCCAAGTTCTTCAAATAAAAGAGACTCTGTATAAAAAAGTCAGATTATAATAAGACCTCAGATGTATGCTCAGAACTGGTTTTGCTTCTAAGAGGCGCTGTGTTGATGACTCCAAAAGCAGCATCTGGCCAAAATTTTTACTTGTACTACCAAGATAGAGAAAAATCAGCTGAAGGTTCCATGTCCAAGTATGGCCAGCCCTTGTCAGGTCCAGTTCTACAGAAGTAATTAGAGGAATGGACTTAAAAATATTTTTCTCAAGAGAAGGACCCAAAACTAACACTCTGTTCGTGACTTGGTGGAAAGTTGGGAAATGTCTGGACCCGATTCCCGGGAAAGTACAGAACTAGTTTTACTTTTCCAATGTCATCTCTAAATATATCCATGATTTTTTAATTAGATTCAGACAAATATGCAGATTTTTAAAAAACCTAAGTGATGAAGAGCTGCATGAGTTTATATCCCTAATCACAGCATCCTGTCAGCATGTGTGGAGTGTGCTCAGAATAAATGAGCAACAGATAGAGATACGTACTCTGACTATTAACATATGCAACAAGTATGACTTGATGAAATATTACAGTATTGCTCCATGAAAATTAAAACAGATACAATTGAGTCTACATACAAAAACATGCAAACACAGAGCCAACAGAGGTAAGCAGAGGCGTACTTCTCTGAATTTCTACTAAAACACACTATAAATGATTTTAAAATATTTTGAGTAAGTCTGTGTGAAAAAAATCACTCTGGTATAAATACAGCCTCAAGGGAATTGTGACAGAACTACTCACTGAGTCAATCAAGATGAACGATTTCACCTTTGGGTCAGAGGCAGAGGGCTGAGAAAAATACACATCCACAGAATATTCTGTTCCCGGCTCCAAGCAGACTGGAGTTTGCAGAAGTGCAATCCTGTTTAGCATAAATAAAGCACAGTTATAGCCAGGAGTCAGGACAAGGGAAGTTTACAGGTTGCTGTGAGTTCTCTCTCAGCTCTGTGCCTGCATTCTAATGCCTGCAGCCCCAAGCAAGCCCTGCTGCTGCAGGGAGCACACCCCAGCCCCACTGCTTGCAGGCTTTGGGAAAGCTGCAGGACTTCTGCCTGGATGATTCACCAAGCACAGTTTAAACCTGGTGGGATTAAACTGAAAATGGCAGGTTTTAGTACTTCAAGCAAAGGAGTTTGCAACTCACTGTTCGTATTTTTCCTTTCCTGTCCCTGTTTGATCAAGACTTTGGTCACATCCTCTTAGCTCCTCTCTATTCTTTACATATAATCATAGAATTGCCTAGGTTGGTAGGGACCTTTCAGATCATCTAGTCTAACTATCAGCCTAACTCTGACAAAAACCATCACTAATCTATATCTCTAAGCACTGTGTCTACCCATCTTTTAAATACCTCCAGGGGTGGTGACTCAACCACTTCCCTGGGCAGCCTGTTCCAATGCTTGATAACCCTTTCAGTGTAAAAATTTTTCCTAATATCCAGTCTAAACCTCCCCTGGCGCAACTTGAGGCCTTGAACATAGGTCCAAGCTGAAAAGCTGGTTTTGAAAATAGGTTACAACAGTGACTTTAAGTCAGTATTTCCTTTCTATACTGAAATAGCTGCAGTTGGATCTTTGCCAAAGCAATGGCTAATCCCAGCAGGATCTCAGGCTGCTCTCCTGGCTTGGGCAAACCTTTGCCAGGCTGAGGACTGGAGCATCAGACTCTTCCTTAGAGCCTACGTAGTATTGTGGTGTGACAGCAACAGGAAAGGCCACATGTGTTTCTAATATTCCCACTTTCCCACACATTTATTGCTCTGCAATGCTGCAGTAAAAGACTTGTACAGAGAAAATCTACAGGCAAAAGGAAAGGAATAGTCAGACCTCTTTGTAGCTGGGAGAGGCAACGCATGTGGCTCCTGTGAAAGGCCCTTGTTTTTGCAGCGTTGACTTGACAAAATACCAGTGGGCTGGACAGCAATACTTGCCAGCCAGTCTTCCAAGGACTATAAACAAAAGACAAAATTTATGGTCATTTTTCATATCTGAAAAACCCACTTTCTCTTTGCCAAGGTTAACCAAAGCCATCTGAATGATTGAACACTGCAGTGACAAAACAGATTTTCTCTTTGTTCTTTACAGGACTAAAAAAATAATGTTATTTGTGAAAAATGCATTGTATTTGCAATGGCTAATTGAATAGCAGAGATGGAAATGGGACCTCAGCTGGTGCAAATGGAAACTGCTCTGTTAAAGTCATTGGAGTTGTTTCCTTTCTTAGCACAGTGTTGTCCTGGAGATATCCTTCATTATCTGCCTCCTCTCACATCTAATAAGGAATAACAACCATAAAATACTTTGTAACAAAAGCCTTTAAAATTCAACTGTTTAATCTAATCCTTAGAAGGAAAAAACTACATCAAACCAGCCCACTGCAAAATTGTTCTCACATTTAAGACACTGGGAGTTTTGTTTGCCTTCAAATGACAGTAAGAGAACAGAATACAATAAACAGAAGGAGGATCTTGAGTGGTGGGATTGTCCCAGGAACCTGCAAAGTGAAAGAGCGAGGCATGTACAAATACTGGTACTGACAAAACACATGCCTGTGTTTTTGAAGACATGGGTGTGGACTTAGGTTTAATCAGATTTGGGTTAACAGATTTCCCTAGACATGTCTTCATCATTGAGAAATTTTGTCCAGGCAAAAAATAAGATTTTGGCTATTTTCCTACAATTTTCATACATGTCAGAGCCCAGCTGGAGCAACTGGGAAGCTGGATGTCTGCAAAAGCCCTGGATAAATACCTACTCCGATCACTCCTGCCTGTGCACATTTTCCTGCCCAGAAAATCCCAGCTAGAAATACAGTATGTCCATCTAAAAGTAGCTGCATTTTGCATGAGTCTGATTTGCAAACAGTCCAAGCAAAGGTATCAAAAGAGGAACTCCAGAAGATGAATTCTTGGCTGATGTTTATAAAACACTTGTAGTGCTGATTTTTCAGATTTGAGTGGAAAGGGTTAAGGGGATCCATGGAGGGCATGTTACTTGCTTGATACGGATGAAAAGGCAAACAATTTTAATTTTAAATATAAAGAGCGGGACAAGTTGATGTATCCTATTATTGACAAAATAGACCGTGCATCTATCAGAACATCACAAGACACATAAGATATCACAAGTACCTCAGGCTCATAACGAATTGTGATATCAAAGTCCATAGCAAAGGGAATGTTGTTGATAGTAAATCTCAGCCCAGCTCCACTGGGAACGCGGGCGAAGCCGGGTCCCGTCCATGTGACAGACCGACCAGTGCTGGGCTGCCTGAAAACCACCGCCACAGCCGAGTCCTGTCCAAACTGCATCACACCCTACAAAGACATATTGACATTTTCAACAACACACAGAGTCAAATTACAAAAAAACAAACTCAGAAAAAAGAAAGGAAATATTTGTGCCATGTTGTTTACTTATTTCGGTCATCAGTCAGCCTTATTTTCTGAACAAGCTTGAGACTGACAATCTCTAAGAACTATCCCAAATGTAGGATGTTTAGAGTCACATATAAAGAAAAGCTTCCTATAGCTTTGCAACAACAGCAACGAGAGGGACTAGAAAAATCCATCCATTTCTGTATATTTGGCATCTCCAAGCATTCATATTACAAACATTAAACAGATTAAACTTGATTTCATACAAGGCTGGACTTTTCATTATAAGCTGAATAAATAAATACCTATACTTACAATGTCAAAGTTGACAGCATTTAAATGCAGTAGGTACCATATTAATGTCTTAGTAAACTTGTTGGAAAATGGAAAATGTTGGAAATGTCTTGCAAACAAAACAACAAAAAAAAGATTTTCTCTTTCATGAGGGCTCTTCTAAACAATTAATTGAACCCGAGTCTACAATGGCACTGGACATAGAGCAAACCTGTTGGTGTGCATAACAAAATGTCTGGCCCAACTGAGTACCAAAAAAATTTATTTCATTTGTGTCAAGATTGTAATGTCTAGGACTGTGAATCCCACATGCTCAGACATTTCCTTGTCCCCTCGTGCAAAATAGAATTTTAGTATCCGGTGTAATCTCAAGTAACTATTCAAGTACCAATTTACCTGTTCCAGTCCAGATTTTCTTACACTTCGTTTCTTGCTCCTGTTTAACACAATCTTTCCATTTTCAATCATGAACTCATAGCCTTGCTTCTGGAAGTAAATGTCACACCTTGGAAGAGTGCTTGGTTTAACCTATGAAGTAATGAGAGAGGGGCAACACTGTCTCAACAGTTCTGAAGGGTAGGTAAGCAGCTAAATGAAAATCCACATTCGTAAACCAAGCTCTATTCTCTGATGGATGAAACTGTAAACTATGGCCCAGCTGCTGCTGGAAAACCTTTTCCCTCACTCCCTTAAAATTAACTTGCACTTCCTCCCATAAGCTATGTCCCAGACATCTGTTTTCCATTTAATTATTGCACTGTAGGATGATTACTGGTTGTGATTATAGCTAAATATTTGCGGATGTGACCTGCAAATAAACATTTTTTTATTATTCCTTCTCTATAGCTTCAGGACAACACATCGGAGAAGAAATGTTAGTAAAAACATAGGGAGAGGAAGGGATGCATTCCAGACTTGTACTCTGCATAGGGAACAACGACCCCCATGTTGGGGGGCAGGAGGGAATAAATAAAAATTAATTTTTCTAAAAACATTACAGACGGATGCCAAATTCTTGAGGAAATTGGGCTACAATCAGTGCCATTATATAAGGCAGTAGGAATGAGTCCAATAGAGCAGAGAGGAATTTGATACTTCCCCTGTTGGAGATTCCCAGAAATATCACAGTTCATGATAGCTGTTGGCAACTCAAACATTTTCCTCTAATTTAAATAATGAAATTAATTTATCTAATTAATGCTAGACCGGACCACTCTTGAGCAGCAGCAAGGACAGTTTTGCAGGTCACACCATGCCCTTGGTTAACCCTTGGTTAACAGCCACAGTTATGGGATAGTCACGTCCATGAAGAACATGGCTGAACCGAGGACAGTCAAGGGACTTGCTTTGTATCTTCCTGCTAAAGAGCCACTCCGGCTGCTCCCTGAGCAAGGGCTCCTCTCCTCAGCCTTGATTCCTGTGCCACCACTGCATGACACGTCTTAGTATGACACCTAAAAAGCCAGCTACGTACCAAGGGTGCAGAGCCAGAAAGGGGCTTTGCATGCTCAGCTTCATAAATATAATAATCCAGGGGTAAAAAGAAGTAGCCTAGGGCTGGCTCGTTACACTGGCGGCTCACGATGTTGGGAAGACACCTGCACTGCCCATCCTTCAGTGAGCACCTAGGGTAAGAGTTGGTAAAGGGAGGACATCAGAGTGCGGCATGGCTGGGTCCCCACAGCACAAGAGCAGCTCAGCTCCACCCTTGTTTCAGCTTTGATTCAGATTGCCTCCTCTATTAAACTTCTTCCTACCACCCACCGCTCTATTTCTGATGCTGGATTTATTCATTGCTACTTTTTCATCACTTAGAAGACATGGCATGCTTTGTCTTTCTCTGTCCATTCCATACCTGAAGCACAGATCCTTTTGTTTCCTGAGCATACATTACTATCTATTCCTGTATCCATTTCTTGTATCTGTTTCTATATCTATTACAGTATCTATCACTGTTCTTAAGCATCTATCACCTGAAATTTTGGAGGCAGACATGGATCAGAAGGACCTTTGATTTGATGTGATATGGTAGTTTTCATATACTTATGCTCTTACTTAACACATCAGATGATTACTAGCTTTGATTTACCTGCTCACAAGGAGCTGCTCTACAGCATTGGATTATGTGCTCCTATGTCTGAAGTCTAACAGCAGTAGTGAAGACCCCTGCCCAATCGACTCCTGGAGGAGCCCACTGAAACCAAGCTTGCTTCTAAAATTATATATTTTGAATAGGAACCAGTACGTCAGAAAAAAATTGAGCTATTTCTAGCTTTTAAAGTAGATATAGGAAGCTAAATTAAAAATGTCACCTCTGACTTCTAATTTCTATTAATATTAGGACCTCTGGTTCTCTCATGGTATGCAGTTTATATTTTATATTAAACAAATCTTGGCTCTAGCTGATTCAAAGTTGGCTTCAAAGGAAAAAGGTAAATCCCCTTATGACAAATAAATTTCCAAGATCTCAACCTGACTTCACACTGTTTGTATATGATGAAATTACATCTACAGTCTATTTTCCCATTTGCACTGAGACTCTATTAACCTGATTAGGAAATTTAGCTCAAGAGTTTATAAAAATTAAAACCAAGAAAGAACTTGAAGAACATTAACTTACAAGTTATTGTGGGATCCACCAATATCACAGTCACATGGAGAACAGCCATACAGGCTGTTGCCAAGACCCCAGTATCCTACCTGGGATAAAAAGAAAGTGAAAGATTTTTTACAGCAAATATTTTCTTATGTAAAGCACAACAGAACTTATTCCCCTGGATGAACAATGCTCTGGAGCACTACTGTGCTGCTGCCTGTGCTTGGCCATGGGAGATTACTTCTCTTACCAGATTGCATGGGTGCTCAGCCACTGCAAAAAGAGCCAGATATTTCCCCATTTGTGCAAGCAAGTTGCTCTGTAAACAGCAAATATGACTTGAGGACATGATTTTGCATTTCCTTTCCTTCCTGGGAGTGCTCCTCCTAGTTCAATTTGATTGCACAAATGTTTGCAAGCAGTAAAAAGAACCAGATGTTTCAATGCAAAACAGGAACATACAGCTGTAAAACTTTTTTTAATTTTGACTAATTGTTTACTTTTCTGGCAATGAAAAGGTGGGAGATGGGAGAGGAGACTTCTAAAACCACATGCAGAAGTAATAACAAAAAATTGAGTACGTACGATGCATTTTTCACAGCGTCGCCCTGTGGCAAACCGCTGGCAGAGGCACTCTCCCGTGGCAGGATCACAGACGGAGAAGGGCAAACTGCCGGAGGGATCACAGTTGCAGGCTGTGGGGAGAGAAATGTGCGGTTACTCCTGCAGGCTCCAGTGACGGCAGCAGGACTGATGTTTGCTTTAGATGTGGCAGCAGCATGACAGGCAGTCTCCGTCCTCCAGATGGATGCTCTGCAGATGGACATGCCCTGCCACCCTGCAGCCCTCAGGCTGCCCTTGGGGAATGGACCGTTTCCTCAGTGGGTACTCTCTCCAGGGGGAACAGGGGCACTGGCAGAATTCCAGTGTGGTGGTTTGCCATGTGCTGAACCACACTGGACAGTCCTGGAGTGTTGCTGAGTACCATGCTGTGGGCATAACGTACTCACAAACCCACAGTGTGTCTAGGTAGGGGTGGGATGTGTTTTTCAGTGACCCTCTCTTGGGGGAGCAGCCGCCTGGAAGATCTCATGGCAAGGCAGCAGCTCCTGCCATTTCAACACTGCACTGTGCAGTGCAGAGTCCAACTATCCTAACAGCCCATCTGTGGCTTTTCATTCACCCTAATGCTGATTTTGATGCTAAAATAATTTTCATGGGTTTTAATCTTCTTTTTCGATTAAATTGCGTATTTAACAACCCTTCTATTAACAACAGCCTGATCTATTATAGTATGCTATGTATTCTGCAAGTGATTTTGCATCTTTTCATCTCAGATGCTGCACCAGGAACATTAAATTACGTTGACATTAAATTATAGTAGGCAACTGGGCATTTTGTGAAGCAGGTAGTGCATTAATATGTGCATCTGTGCATTCAGCTATCTTAACCTCTTAAAAATGCTTTGGAAACAAGAATAAAAGAGGTGGTTTACATACGCTGGCAGCCCAGAGGGTCACTGCTACTCAGCCCGTAGTAGTTTGCCCTGCACTTGTCACAGTGGACACCCTCCACGTTCTCCTTGCAAGGGCACCGGCCCGCGACCATTCCCAGAGCAGGATCTGTGCGGCTCTCGCACATGCCATTGTGCAACGTACCTCCTGGGTCACAGTTGCAGGCTACAGGCATGGTCAAGGAGAAAAATAAAAAAGCACATTTAGATGTAAGCATGAAAACACAATTATAGTAGGCACAAATTCAGGATTCTTGCAAAGATTAGAGAAGTTCATCCATGCTCGCTGTGTTGGATGCTTTACAGTTAATGCACAGCCACTGGTAAGAAATATTATGAGAATGTTTCCAAGATCTGATTTTCTCTGGAGGAGAGTTACAGTCTTCACTTTGGCAGAAATATACTCTTTGCTTTGGGTAGAAATAGACATTACTCATCCACTCCCTACCCTCTCCAGAGTACCTGGGGGGGAGTGGGGCCCATACTTTTGGGGATGCTTTCATGAAAGCTGTAGGGTTGCAGGGATACCACACATAAGCCACCTCCCCAGAGCTGGTCTGAGTTGACTGAATTATTTACTGGAAGCAATGGATTCAGCAAGGGACACTGTCTTCATGATGCATCCTGTTATTTCCTAAGACACTACCTA